>CM060192.1:73282776-74591063 GCA_030549335.1 Pontederia crassipes
TTATTGATGCTTTAGTCGGTGACATGTTAGATCTTCTATCCTTAACCACTCTTTTGGATGGACCATAGCGCCACCTGCAGTGGGTCAAGGTTTAGGTGTCCCACCATAATTTTGATAACCATTATAATTTGCTTCCATAAACTGGTAATTAGCTGTTCCCTTCTTTGATCCGCTTTCTTGGGGCTCCAGTGAATGCAATGCCACCTTGAGGAGCCAGAATTACTACTTTCAGTTAATATTTTGGTCAGTAGTATTTTAGTTATTTCAACATTTCCATGTTTGATTCACAAATATTGGCACTCGTCAATATGACAGAACCTGTAATGTTGAGCCTGCGAACTCTCATTTTAGCATTCCTTTATTCAATAATTAAGCTAATCGTGTCGAATTCTCTATCCGATTTATAGTTATTCTTTCCCCTTTCAAAAGAAAAGTAGAATGTTCTTTTGTGGATTGAACTAGCCTTTTGTGGAAATTATGATTTGAAGATTCCCCTAAAAAGATGATTTTCGTATTGTTCCATTATGTAGATCCATTAGATGTTCTTATTATTTTGTTGTTGCTTCAGCTGTACAACTAAGAATGTAATTTTCTAAAAATAATTATTTTGTTGAGCTGTATGTACTACTTAGGATGTAGTTTTTTCCAAAAATAACTATGTTGTTTGCCTTCATATTACTTTTACTGCCACCCTGACATTTCGTTGTGTCATGAGAATATTACATTTTGCGTGGTTCGATTTTTTGTCATTGAAAAGATACTTTTTATAAAGGTGTTTGCTTAAGTCTTAAGATTCTTGTGTAACACATGCTATAATACATGCAAAATTTTTAGGACATTCTGTCTCCAAATTTTGAGTAATAACAGACACTGAAACTGGGTTCACCAGTCTTTCACTAAGTGATCGCTTTTCATTCTGCTCTAAATATGTATCACAAGGCATTCATTTATCATCATCTTCAATACACCATTTATAATGAATTACTTCCATGTAATTGTTGTAAAATATCTTGAAGCAGCTTCATTTGATGTACATTTTTTAATTGCTGACAAATGGATTTGCTTAACAACAACAACAACAACAACAACAAAGCCTTATCCCACTAGGTGGGATCGGCTACATGGATCATACGACGCCATTCAATATATTCGTTGATCCATGTTCATGAGATTCGACAGGATTTTACGCTGGCTGTCGGGGCCTAACACAACCCTCCTCCTTTATCCGGGCTTGGGACCGGCTATAAAAGAAATGTATATGACATAACAAAAAAAATTATAATGCTCCTTTGTACGATCTTTAAGCAGAAAACACTAAATTTGTCTGACTTGTGGTTCAAAAAGAACTATTTTCCTTCCTTCTTGAGGGATTCACGAAAAACTTATTGATCACACATCATAACACCCTTACCCTTTTTTATGCCTATGTATCAATAAGTTCAATACATTCGTGTTCAGTGAAATGATTAGATGCTTCCACTTAACTTTTTAAGTTTGAAAAAAAAATCACAAGGATATAATCGGCTTGAAAAATGTTCAGGTCAATGTTATTAACACCATAAGAAGTACTCTGAAACCAGGAAAATGAAACAAAAAACAATTCAAAATCTCATTTATTAGCATTCTTCCATATTTCAATAACATTAACTTCTTTTATCATCTTATTTTCTATATTTATTATATTAACTTTTTATCCATCAATAATAAAATATTGAAAAAATAAAGAAAAACAATTTCAAGCTTAAATGGAAGGATGTGAAGACCCCCCCCCCCCCCCCCCCCCCCCCCCCCACTCTTCCATTAAACAGGGCTGCACCGCTGCACGAACATTTCAAGTTTTTTTCTTTTTTTTAGGAGAAAAAGGATGACCACCAAAGTTGTGGTTGTCATCCAGGTATATATATATATAACTATGAAGTGGATGTCATGTACAAAAGGCTCTCAAGAAGAGAGCAACAAAAAAAAGAGATGTACAACACCTACCCAAAACCCCACTCTCGAAGAAGAATTGTACACCATTTCAAGTTTTTCTATTTGTTTCCTGTGTTATTATTTGAGGGTAAAAAGTAATTTAATAAATATAAGGCTTAAGTGGAAAACCCAGTGGGCATCCTTTTTCTTCTCAAAAAAAAAAGGATGGAAATATTATTAAAAATTAAGGAAGGTAAGAAAAATTCCCTCATGAAGCAGTTTATGCCTATGTATTGTAATTGGGTAAAACTTTTTTGCAAACAATCGTGCACTATATTGTGGATCACAAACTATGTTCACTTCTTGGGTCCAATAGGTAACAGTACAGGTATTTTCAGCACCAAATGATGTGTGACCATGTAGATTTTGATAAGTCATTAAGTCTTCAAGATCTAGCTTTCCTTGTGGAATAGAAGTTTCCTCTTTTATGTTATATTCTGTCTAGCTAGAACATGGTATCAGCTATCATCATTTCTCATGTAAATTGACTACCATTTTGAACATGATTTCACATATTTTTCAGTACTTTTCTCATTATCATAATCCTGTGTTGCTTTTTTCTGCTTTTTTGGAATCCTTGTGTTAATTCAAATGCATAATAAGGGTTCTGCTGTATAGTTTGTTGCAGCATGCAAGAAGCCACCTGTATTCTGTATCATCACAGAATACATGGCTGGTGGTTCTCTGAGGAAGTACCTGCACAAACAAGAGCCTCACTCGGTTCCTTTCAATCTTGTTCTGAAAATTTCGCTAGACATTGTTCGTGGAATGAGTTATCTTCATTCTCAAGGGATACTTCATAGGGATCTCAAGTCAGAGAATATACTTCTTGGAGAAGATATGTCTGTGAAAGTGGCAGATTTTGGAATCTCATGCTTGGAATCTCAGTGTGGCAACGGGAAAGGATTCACAAGTACTTATCGGTGGATGGCCCCTGAAATGATTAAGGAAAAAAGTCACACGCGTAAAGTTGATGTATACAGCTTTGCGATTGTTCTGTGGGAGCTTCTAACAGCGATGATCCCGTTTGATGATATGACTCCTGAGCAAGCTGCTTATGCCGTTGCTGAGAAGGTATAGTATTTTTTGTTAAAACAATGATACTTCGGTGACATTTCTTTGTGTAGTTATCTACTATGAAAGATGACTGGGAGGTGATATATATCAACTTTAGCAGAAAATTTGAAACCAAAGTAACGAGATCACTTGGACTTTTTTTTAATATTAGGACATCAATTTAATGAGTACCTGTGTACAGTGATGCTGGTATTTCTTGTGCGCTGCCTTTTAGCCTGTTGTTTACAAGTTATTTGGATATACCGACTTTGTTCAACATGAAATTTGTTCTAATTTGAGTTTATTTTTTCCTGCAAGCATGAAAGCAAATTCTTCTTACTCTGAAAACCACAATTATAATTGTTTATTTTCCTTGGACCTTGTTTCATCTATTTCTCTTTTGCTTTAGATCTCATGCCTCTTAACATATTCTTGCAGAATGCTAGACCGCCTTTGCTGGCTACCTGTCCAGTGGCATTCAGCCATCTCATAAAGCGATGTTGGGCAACGAATCCGGACAGGAGACCTCAGTTCGACGAAATCGTCGCCATACTTGAATACTATGAAGAGTCCCTCGAAGAGGATCCATCATTTTTCTTAACCTACAGGCCTCAGCAGCACACTTTTCTAGGATGCTTCTGAGGCGCATTCTGTTCGACCGACCGGGAATCCACGTCCAAGCTTGAGTTTGTAGATTCATGAACGTAATGTTAACTGTATCATATTTTGAAGTCAACGCCATGATTCTTGTTGTTTATGTCAGCCTCTGTTAAATGTGAAGAGGGCTGAGTATGTTGTAGTAGATATTTGATATTTGTGCAAGTTTAATGTAAAAACGTTACCCTTTTAGTTGAAGCGGACAAAAATATTAGTTACCGTTGTGCGGAAACTGAAAGCAGAAAGGTATGAAGGGTCTCTTTGAAATAGTGTTCAGGAATATTATTGTTCCTAATTCACATCAAGACAGTTTGGCCGAGTGGTCTAAGGCGCCAGATTTAGGCTCTGGTCCGAAAGGGCGAGGGTTCAAATCCCACAGCTGTCATATTTTTCTCTCTTTTTTATTTCATTTAATTTCCTTCCATGTATATAAATAGATATGTTTCATTTCTGTCTTTGCCTAGCGTTAGTTTATTTGACTTCTATTTTAATCAACAATTTAAATAAAAAATTTACATAAATAATTAAGTTAATATAATTCTTATCTGGATCATTAAGTTAACATATATAGGAGGTGTTTGTTTCCTTATAGCTGACATTTTCAGATTATTAATAATCCAGATTTAGAAGTATTTGTACTAACTCATCAGGTCATCTTATTTAATGTTTTTAACTTGTGGACATTTGGAATTACCTAACAGTGTTTATTGGGAGTGTCTATCCATAACTTTATATATATATGAAACTATGAAAATAATGTAATATAAATAAATAAATATATATATATATATGAAACTATGAAAATCATGTAAATGTATTCACGCCACCTGTTCCATAAAATAACAAAAAAAAAATTAACTTGGATGTTCAATTGTCTTTTTATTGCATCTGCTAGTGAATATATGGTATATAAGAAGCAATCTATTTCGGAAAAGAATATATTATATTTTTGTTTGAAAAAATCAGACCCAAAAAATTTGCCGAAATTTTTTTATAAACCTCAATAAACACTAATCTGTGACCATAAACATTTTCTCCCTACTATTAGCCTACTAAATTTGTGTACTTCTTGTATATCTTGATGGATGGGAATATTGGTAGGATTTCTTTCTCAGTTGAATGTCCAAATTTAAAATTGCCTATTTGATTATAAAGGATGACCAACCAAAACTTTTTAAGTGCATAAAAATTAAACTAAAAAAAAAACTACATAAAACTTTATCCCAAGTTTGATAATATGGATCCTAGATGGGATCTGACCCCGCTGGAATTGCTATACGTAGTACTAGTCCAGCTAAGGTGGGGAAAATGATTGGGGCAAGTACTGGTGGACCTGCATGGTTGGTGGTTGTGCTGCCTGGCTGTATCTGCTGTGTGTGTGTGTGTGTTTTTTTTGTTGCTGTTGCATGCATGTAATTTCACATCTTGTGCCGAACTTGGACTCCCTCTGTCTCTCTCCTTCTTGCTACAATGGTGACAAAAATCAATGGTGATAAAAAATCAATGCTCAAAAGTGGGTAAACTTTGGCATGCATCATGCATGCATAAATGCTTATAGTAGGCTACATTATGGTCCCGTTTGGCACCACACGAGGTTAAAGAACTTTAATACGATAGATGTTCCCATTGTTAGAGAAAAATGCTTAATTTCGTCATGTTGACTATGGGCCCACTCTAAGAACAAATGGTTGTTTGCCGTGACAGTCAAATTTTTAAGTAGATTCACAAATAATAAAAATTTGAAATATTTATCAATATAAAATATAAAAAAATATTAATTTATTTTCAATTTTAACATTTTTTGCAAAATACTTATTTAAAAACATTAATTTTAGTTATATATATATAACTAGAAATATTCAGAAGTATTTTAAATATGAATTGATATTAAAAAAGTATATACCCAAGTGCATGATGAAAGTATTCTCCCCATGATATAGAAAATATGATTAAATAATAATTTTAATGTAAAATTATATAATGAGCTCATTAAAATAAAAGATATATAAATACATTTTAGTAATGGAAATTTATTTTTAAAGATATTATTTCACATTATTGTTAATGATATTAAAATTTATTGATGTAAAAACATTTATGAATATGAAATAAAATAATTATAAATTTATATATAACATATAAACTTATTTAATTATGATGATATAAAATTGAATATTTTTGTAAAAATAAATCAAAAAATTATAGATTCACATAATCTTCAATAATTATGACCTCAAGTCCAATTAATATTTTTAGAGAAACTCAAAATATTAGGTTGGGAAAATTAACTTTACAAAAGTTGTTTAGATATTAAATAAATAATAAATGAACATGTATAAGTTAGCATTTATATAGTATTTTGTGAAAAAAAAGTAGAAGGTGATAGCACTAAGCTGTGAGGAAGCTATGCAAATATTTGAAAGTAAATGTAAGATAATAAAAAGGGTTGGTCAGCTGCAGGGATCGATCCGTGAACCTTTCAAAGAAAGTAAAAGGTTGCATACCAGTCGAGCATGTGCACATCCAACACTGGTTATTTGTAACAAAATCTTTATTTCTAATGTTAATTCACGGTACTTATGTGATTCCTCTTTCATCAAAAGAGAGAGATTGTGTTCTTTTTATCTTTCTATTCATTGAATAAAAAATTATGAATTATATTTGACTCTTTTTAATTTAAATATTTTTTATTTATAATTTTTTAATCTAATAAATAGAGAAAAGGCACCAGGTCACTCAATTAAATTCATATGTTAACGGTAGCAGATTCACCCAATCTTTTTGCATCATGCCGTTGAGCATGCCAAGCATTAATCATGGTAGTAAAGATAGGTAGATGGAGCCTAGTTGGATAAATTTTACTAAATACCCTCTAGCTTTAATGATTTTCCATTGTTACTCTTCAATTTTACTTTGTAACTAGATTGTTCTTATCTTTTAACTTATTTTAGTAAATGTTATTTTGACTGAAAATAATTAGTTTTTCGATTGGTTTACTAACGTGATATGTTATTTTAAAATAAAAATATAAAACCATTAAAATAACATAAAAAATAAATAAATAAAGTTGGCATGCCCCCTCTCCCTCTCCATTCGATCTTGTCGGCTGGCGCTCAGGCATGGGAGAGAGAGGGGGCGGCCGCAAAGGCCCCGCCTTTGAAGTCGTCGAGCCTTCATCTCCAAAGGTCACTTGCATTGGCCAAGCCCACGTCAGGTCTAATAAAAAGGAGGCAATCGTAGCTGTTGTTGTCGCGACAATGCGATCGAGATCTATGCACGGAGCATAGGCAAGCTTTCATCGAATGTCGACCGACAACGTCCAAGAGGTTGATGAGGAATGCTTGGCGAACAAGAGCCAACACTGGGTTTACAAGCTACCCGTGAGATATGCGAGGCATTGCAAAACTTTGGATCCGAGTTCAGCTGCTTCTTCCCTGAGGTGGCAAGTCGTTTTGCTCCAAGACCTCATCGAGATAGCTAGAAGGAACATATCAAGGCGTAGGATGATACAATGTTAAGGGGGCAAAGCAATCAACAAGTTCATGTGGCGGTGTGATTGCCAAGTGGCTGCCCCCTCCTCTCCGACGCCGGAGAGGAGGGGAGAAGGGGCCAGCCGCCCCCTCCCCCGCCCCCTCTTCCTCTGGCGTTTGAGCATCAGCCCACGATTGCCAAAGGGAGGAGTGTGTCGCCCCCCTTTTTTTATTTTATTTTAATACTTTATATAATTTCTATTTTTAAATAATGTGTCGCGTTAGTGAAATGATAAAAAAATAGTTATTCCTAATCAAAAGAGTATTTAATGAGATAAGTTAAAAGATAGATAATAATTTAATTACAAAGTGAAGTTGGGGGATACCATTCGAAAAATGGATAAAGTTAAAATAGCATTTAGTAAAATTTATCGGGCCGTGTTTTCATGTTCGAACACCCCAATGCATTAAAAAGTTGTTATCCTCCTCCTTCCTCTTTGCCTGACTGAATTGTGTGCATCACCTAATGATGGTTAGTTGCGATCCAAGATTTGGTTGAGAACGTATCGTTTTACTTTTTTTTTTACACAGACTTGAGTTAATTACGATACTATTAGCTCCGAGGATATATATAAAAAAGGAATTATATACATGCCACCTCAATTCGATGACGTGCTTACTTTAACATTTTGTATAATTTGGTCCTTTTATTATACTTTCTGTTTCATTTTTTTTATCATTCGTCTTTACTAGGTGATTAGTAGGGTCCCCTCAGATTTATGAATTTTATTTTACATATGCTATATGTTATATTTTATAATAAAAAAAATATATCTGTTAAATTTTGTGCTCGAGCTCCTCTGATGCTCAGAAGTGGATGGAGGTGAGGAAGAAGATGAAGAGGTAGGCAAAGGGAAAAGTTGATGGACAAATTAAGAATTTTATTTAAAAAGTAAATAAATTACAAAAGACCAAAACACGATTACATGACATAGACTCTATTTATACTAATACTAATATGATATATGAAAGAATCAAATCCAATGCAATTGGTATCACAAGTTAATGGATGCTACAAGACAACAAAACTTTGCATGTCCGATGAAAGCGAGCTGAATCCACGATCCGAGGCATGAATTCCAACATCGAGTTGAATAGTAAAATGATCAGGTTACCTCCTATTACTGATCAAGAGGGTCACTTTTTATCATTTAATAAGACCCAAAATTGTTTTATTATAAAATAAATGATGATACAATCTTTCATCTCAAATGAATTAAGAGACTTGGTCTCGGTTGTTTGTAGACAGAGGTAAGCTATTAACCTCGATTTCAAACCCCTCAAATATAACACCGACAATTTTAAGACGATGAAGGAATATTATTAGATATAAAATAGAAGAGATTTATAATTAAATTAATTTCGTAATCTTAATTCCCAGAGAACTTATGTAGGTATTTTTTTTACAAATGATAAAAAAATTTAGTCCGAAAAGAATTCTACACTAATTTATAAAGATACCTATCACAAACATTAACTTTAAATTACAAACATAATGTACTTTAAAAATTTATCCTGCTTATCCCTCATCCCTCTAGATACCCCTTCCTTCCACTTCACAAACTCGTTGTCCGGACAATAAGATCCTCACGAGAGTATTTTTTATTATGAAGTCTTTGATAATTAAACGAGTTTAAGTGTTTTATTGATATTATTAACAATTATTACGAGAAAAACGTCAAATAAATTTAAACAAGTACCCGGTTACACAATAAAGGAAGATTGGCTTCTCAAATTAAATTTGATATTGTCGAAGTAACACAAAAAGAATAATTCAATTAGTTCAAAGGGAAAGTGTACAACAAAATCAATGTGAAATCTATATCCAACCAAACACAAGAAAACATGGAATGTGACTACTCCTCACATGGAAACGTGAGGCACCGGAACTTTGTTCTTTCTGCTTCCCTGCCCGAGGAAGTGGAAGAGGAGCTTGTGAACTTGTCCCATCCTTGATTCATCCCTAGTTAATCATTCTTGCACAGCTGACAGCCCACACATATAGAATACAAAATATATCTTATAAAGAAATCTGATTTATTCCTTTCAATATCCTTCGCCTTCGTCATCATATTCATATAATTGATTATCTTTTCAACTCACACTCATTCTCTCTCTCTCTCTCTCCTTCATAAGCTAAATATGACACATGATTAAAATAAATAAAAGAACTAAAAAATGCGGTGGCATTCTCTTTCGCTATTGGATCAAAATACTATTTAAGTGTTAAAGTAGAGAAGTTTGATATTGTCTGCCTTAAAAAAAAAAGCAAATGCAAGGAAAAGAAGCCTAGGAATGTTTATCCAAAGGGATGATGAAATATAGATATGAAAAAGTCACAAAATCGCTGACAATAAAATTCCTAAATGATAAATAATGAACGAATGTCGGAACCAAAACATTCAATTGAGACATTGGGGAAAAAAACTCTCGAGGTGATGAAATATTATATGAGACATGAAAACGTCACAAAAAGTTGCTAACAGCAAGATTCTCAAATGACAATAATGAAGGGAGAAAAAAATCGATGATGGAATCAAACGTTGATTCAATCGACAAAAAAAATAAATAATTGAGTGTTAGACACCAAAGATCGTTTTAATTAAGACAATGTTTAATAAAATACACAAAAACTCAAAACTAGACATATAATTCTAAACAGTAATAAAATTATTATTAATATAATTTATACCAATTAATTTCATTATAAATAAATAACTTTTTATTATCACTTAATGTTCAGTTTGACAATATCAAAATTAACCTTTCAAGTAGTGTTTGAAACACTAATTTTTTTATTTGGTAATTGACAAAAATAAGTAGTGTTTAGCTTTTCATACGAAAATATTGAAAAGTTATTTCAAATAGCGTTTAGCGATTAGATGTTAGCGTTTTATAAATTTTTCTAATTTTACTTTTATTCAAATATTTTATTTTTTCTAACTTATCTTATCATTTTTTTCATTTTTATTTTATAACCATTTAACTGTATTTCTTTTTATATTCATGCTTAATTAATTATAAATTATTTATATGTTAACTATGAATAAAAAAATAATTTCACAATTATATTTTTATATCATAGGTGCATTATATAAAATTTATTGTCAATATAAATTTATATATATTTTAACAAAAAAATTTACTTGTGAAATTTTATTTTATTTAATTAATATAAAAATATTTAATTTATTATATTGTAATAAAATTTATATAATACTTAAATTAAATAATTTGTATATGTCTAATTATGTTATTTTATATTCATCAGTTAATTCTACCACTAGATTTATCAAATATTTATTTATTAAAACTTCTATCCGCTAAAATCTGTTACTCGCTATCCGCTAATTAAACCATTATTCGTTTGTTAAATCATTAATAATGTCATAGCATAAACTATCCTTGTACGGTTTGAATTTGATTAGGTATTTGTATGTTTTCTTTTTTTTCACTCGCTATCTGTTTGGATAAAGAGATTCGCATCTATTATTCAAAGACTTGACTCTTGAGTGATTGGCGATATTAGACAAAGAAAGTATTCAGTGATGTGGGGAATCTGCAGCAAAAGGCGACAAGGGTGGCGCCGCGCAGCGCAGAGATGAGAGACCCACCCACGAGCGGCGTCCTTCCGGGCAAATGCAGAGCTCGGCCCCATCGACGACTGCGCTGCCGCGCGCGCCCCGGGGCGGTCGGAGTTGCAGGGTGGGGATCATCGGAAGGATGAAGACAACATGGCAGCAGCGGCAGCAGCTTTGCTAGTTGTGCTTCGTTTTATCTGTTGGCCACTTGGCCCCCATCTCTACCCTCCAGGCCACCGGCCACCACCCCCTCATTTTTTAATTTCGTATAACGAGATCGTCCATAATTCATTTTTCAATTGTCCAAATCTACGTCAACTTTATGTGCTGTTTGGTGAAAGAATATGTTTTAAAAAAATAAGAAATTTTATTTAAAAGAATATAATTTATTGTTTATATTTTTATTCTGTTCTTTGACTCAGAAAAAATTAAATATGTTATATTTTATAATTAAAATATTTTATTATAAATATTTGATATTTAATAATTATTATAAAAATAATAATATATAGTTAAATTATAAAAAAATAAAAAAATTGGTAAAAAATAAAAATGGTGAAAATATATGTATTCTTTCATTTGGATGAAATAAAAAATTTACTGTTTACAATAATACCATGATGACATACGATTTTCAACATGGTTTCGTTAAAAATGCATTTTCATTGATTATTTGACGATATGCATCGAAATTTCCGTGTGTTCTTTGCGTTATTAAGCAATCAAACGCGCAATGTCTTTTTTTTTTTTCTCTTCACGTGTGTCCCTTCGGACGTGACAACAAGGATACCAAACAAACCTGCGAGAGTTGGCGGGAAGCGGGCTGATTGATTTGACGGATGTTAGTAGTCTCGAGATTAGTCATATGCTAATAGATTATATCGAAAAAAAATACAAACGCATATATTCCATATTCAAAATTATTTTGCCATCGACTAGTAAAAAAAAGCTTAGACATGTCACTATTCAATTATTATGGCCAAAACTAGTTTTTGTTAGACGCAACGACAGTCAAATATATTAATTATGTTATAAGTGTATTTACTTTATATATTTTACATTTTAATCAAAATTTAATAACAAATATTTATTTGCTGTTTTTATAGATTTATATATTTTTCTATTTAATTACGTTGTAATAAAAGTTTATACTAGTTTTGTTGTAATATCAATATTTCTTACACGTTAGATTTTATAAATAAGATTAATTTAATCTTTTCGTTGGTTTCCTTTTTTAATTTATTATCATATTAGATCACTCACGTATTTGAAAATATCCAAAATTTTTAATAAAATTAAATATTTTTTTTATTTTTCTATACATATAATATTAACATGGATTTATATGCCTTCAGATCACCTTGTGGTTTAGAGGGATATGATTGCATCGATAAAAAATGATTAAATGCCATCGTTTAAGAATGTCGTTAATTGATAAGAGAATTAACTATTTATGTGTGTTCAACATCCCTTCAAAATAGAGAATGCTCCGAAGGAACATTAAAAACATAAATGTGATGGTTAAAATTGACTAGCGCATGAGTAAGGCAAATCGGTAACATTGTTTTTTTTTTAAACATTGTACTAACTTTTGTTTCAAAAACTGTGTTATTATATATTTTTTGTTAAATTAAAAAAGATAGTAAAATAACCGATTCATCGTTATCTTTTATTAGTTCTCACCAAATTTTTTTTTTTGCGTTCTTATAATTTCACCTTTTTCATTCTAGTAAAATGAATTGAATTGGTAGTGCACCAATCACTTATATTTTATTATTAATTTATATTGTCATATAAGATTCGGTATTTATATACCCGTAAGCATTTGATATTATTAACGGACTAATAATCAAATTATTAGACCGATCTACTAATTAACGGGTATGTATAACACTATGAATATTCTATAAATAATTTGAAAATAATAATTAATCAAGTTGATTGCAACCTAATTAATTTATAGAAAAACTCTTAAATAAACTTTTAAACTTCCACCATGTAGATTTTTCTTCCCACAACAAATCATACGAAGGCGACCAACGATATCATGCTAATATTTTGTTGCAGGGACAAATTTATCAATGTAAGTGATAACAAAATAAGTATTATTACAATAAATCATAAATATTGGAATAGCAATGAAACATTATATAACTTAATAACCTTGATTAATCTATTATCATACATGCATATTGAGGTTAAAGGAAATTGGAAAGGCCAAGGGGGCCCTAGGTGGATGCGTCGCTATTTGAATCTTTTTAATTAGGGTGCGTTCACTGTATTGTCGTTCAACATTACCTAGTAATGTGGATTGTCTCTCAGAAAAATTACCACTTGTTAAATTATCAGCAATGTACATTACCTTATTTAGCATGCATAAGTAATCTATCTGACAATCCATATTAGTTATTTATAAAAAAATATAAATTTATGAGTTAATATATGATTTTTACCAATATACCCCTACTCAAAAGAACTATGTTTATGGATATAAATTATTTTTAACTTCATAAAATTAAATCACAAATATATATTCTCGTCCATAAAATTAAATTTTATAAAATACCTAATATATTTTTAAAATATGATAATAATATAGTCATAATAATTATAATATATATTTGATTAATTTTATAATTTATTTAATTATTATTATAATTTATTCAATATATTTTAGAATTTATTTAAATAAAATTATAAAGGACAAATGCGAAAAGTAAAATTTAAAAGATTGCAACCCAAGTAGTAATGTGGATTGCCTACCCTCCCATAGGCAATACGCATTGTCACTTCATAGGCAATGTGGATTGTCTGAGCAATGCAGATTATCCATTATATGTCACAAGTGAACAAGGTAATGTGGTGGACCCAGATAATTTAATACAACATTACCAGGTAATCTACAAAGATTACCTCTAGAGAAACACCCCCTTAGTTCAACGTGGATCGCTAAAAAAGATATACGAATAAATTTTACTAAATGTCCTCAAATTTTGATGCCTTTTCAGTATTATTCTCAAACTTCACTTTTATATCATGATTATTCTCCATCTTTTAACTTGTTTTACTAACTACCATTTTGACCTTCAATCGATGATTTCTCGATCGTGCTATCGACATGATGTCCACGCACTAATTTTTTCTCTCATCCACATACAATCATATGATGTGGCATCACTAAAAAAATAAAAAAATAGGGGTGTGCAATGACATTGTCAGAGGTCATCATAGCGGGGCAACTATGCTCGTTGGCGAAGTCCCAAAAGGGGGGTCGATCCCCCTCTGCGATTGCACTTGCCGATGTAAGAGTAGAGGGGTCCCTCCTACGATTGGGCTTGCTGGCGCAGGAGCAAAGGCGGGGGTTGGGGCCCTTTCTTCCTTCGCTCGCCAATGCAGGGAAGTGGGGACCCTCCCCTTCTCTATGCGAGTCGGAGGTGGGGTGGGGGTAGGGGTGTTCACGGCTCAGGTCCAATCCGACCTATGAATAAATTCGACTCGACTAGATTAAATTTGATCAGGTTGGGTCACAACCTTTAGGGGTAGAAAATTCGATCCAATCCGACATGGTTCGGGTCGGATAACCACCCTTTTTTTCTTTTTTTTAATTTCTTCTCACTTTTCTATATTATTTAATGCAAAAATATTATTTAATATTAAAGAAAATAAATTTTCTAAGTATTGGAATATTATTCTATAATTACAATGATTTATTTTGTTTATTTTAATTTATAAATAAAATATTAGAACTACAACTAATAAATATATAAACAAAAGTTCGGGTCGACTTCAGTTGAGAAATCCTAATTCGTACCCGACCCAAACCCCATCGAATTGAGTTCGGATCGAGTCGAGTTTGACTCTCGTGTCGGTGAGCAATGAAAGGGGGTCCCTCCCCCCTTGCTTGGCGAGTGCAGGGAAGAAGACCCCTCTCACTTGCTCACCTCATGCTTTTCTCATTTTTTATTTTTTAATAATGTCACATTGGACGATTGTTTGCGTGGAGGAAAGATAAATTTTGCCACGTCAACACGCGATTGAAAAATTATCTATCAAAAGTCAAAAGAGTAGTTGATGAAATAACTTAAAAGATAAAAGACAATCTTATTATAAAATGAAGTTTAAAAAAAATGTTGAAAAAGAACTCAAAGTTAAATGATATTTGGTAAAATTTATCTAAGGTATCTTATAATTTGAAACTTCTATTATGTTTTTCATATTATTGAGATAAAAATTTTGCAGTTCTAGTACATAAAATAGTTAAAAAATGATATATCAACTTTTATACTTTAAATATGGTGTGTGTATGTGTATATACATATATTAAAGTGAGTTTTTAAGATAAATTTATTTAATATCAAAGTTTTTAAGAATCATTATACTAATAGTGATTAAATATTCTAAAAAAAATCAATCCGTTTTATTTGTATGGAGATTTTTATTTTTGAAAGGTCACTCAAAAAGCCCAATATTTTTTAGATCCAAAAGTTTATCCATTATATTTCTCGACCATTATTATCAAATTACTATTGTTGTCGTTGTAATTATTATTAGTAGAACGTCTTACTGCTTCAATAAACTAACAGTCTACTAAAATATTAATTATTAATGAAATAAGTGAAAAAAATATTTTTTAAATGATATTATTATTGTTATTATTATAAAAATACATAACATAAAAAAATTGTTTTAAATTCGCCAAATTTCGACAGCGGCATTGCTAAATCTGCTTACGCGACAGGAACTTCCCCCCCTTGTCTTCCTCGTAACTCTTCCCATCTCTTCCTTAGAATCAGCCGCCGCTCGAGACGCTCTGCCTGCCCGCGCTCGTCGCCCACGCGCGCTCGAGAAAGGCCGTCCCGGCGTCGCGCCGGAGAGGAGGCGGCCGCCCCTCGCCTGCGCCCTGCCCACTTGACCGGACTTTGCTTGTTTTCCTATTGTAACGAGTTTTTCTCCTGGTGCGCATTGATATGACGTTTGATCTTTTTCCCCGTTTTGCTGCAATTGGACTTGTTGATGTATAAATTTGTCCTTTTGGCTGATTCTTTTCTTTTTTAATTCCTAATGGTCTTCGTTTTCGGATTCATTGTATTTGCGGCTCTGCTTGGACGTGATAACATTACCAGTTCATTATCGAACTTGTTGTTAGCCTTTGGGGTTTGGCCCTTTGATGCAAACGTAAGTGTTTGATATAGAAAATAAATAGGACATTGGAAAGCGTGTCAATGGAGCAACGCATTTGATGAACAAGAGAACGATCTCTTCTTCCGCATAAATTATAGAGCCTGCAATGAGCGGGGTCAAAATTACTTAGGTACTTAAGATGTTTATGTGCTTAAGTTGGGAATCCTAGACCTGTCTCCTGAAATGCAGGAAAGATCCCACCTTTATGTTGTAATTTTTTTAGTGTTTCAATATATAGCGTTGTAATTAGAATCTTACTGCTGCTAACTGATCAACACGCGATAAATTTTCTTTTCCCTCGGGTTTAAAAATTTGTTCTCCGTTACAAGTTTTGGATTTTTAGGCAGATGCGTAATTGCTTCTTCTTTTCCTTTTCAGGTTTCAGATTTTAGTTCTTTCTTGGGTTCCCTATGTTTGAAGAAGTGCCGCTATGCCGGGAATTATAATGGAAGAGAACGCCCTAAATAATGTGGCTGCACATGAGTTGAATCTTTCTGATATCAAAGAGGACTTAACTGGATCAAAGTCTCAAAGGATTTCCCCAGGTCATATGAACGCCCCAAGCGAAGCCCAGGAGCTTCCTGTTGAAGGTCGCGTGGAGCCTTCTATTCAACAGCTTTATGCTAACCTTTGCGACATAGAGAGTTCTACCGATGGTACCCCATCAAGGCAAAGCTTTGGCTCAGATGGTGAAGAATCGAGAATAGATTTGGAGTTGCACCATCTTGTAGGTGGGAAAATGGAGGCTGTGAAAGTAATAGAAGAGGAAGAGGATGCAAGTGTTACAAGTGAAAATGAAACGGAAAATGAATCTTCGGAAAAGAAGCAAGAAAGTGCCACAAAAAATCAGTCTCCCAATTTGTCATCTGCATCATCGAGGAAGTCAAAACGGCCTCCTCGATTAGTATTGAGATCTGATGCCTCCATAAAATCCACCTCAAAGGAAAAGGAGTCCCCTGTAACAGATGAAAATACTGCTTCAAAACCCCTTACAAGCGTTGCCAGTTCAAAGAACCCAAGTATATATTCTCCAGGTGAAGGCAAAGTGCAGAATGGGTTAGTCGATCCATCTGATGCAGGATTAGGTAACCCAGATCTTGGGCCTTTTCTTCTTAAGCATGCGAGGGATTTTCTTTCTTCTGACAATCCACGAAGAGCTCTGAAGTACGCCCTTCGAGCAGCCAAGTCTTTCGAGATATGTTCTGGTGGAAAGTCAAGCTTGGACTTGGTCATGAGCTTGCATGTTATAGCAGCAATATATTGTAATTTAGGTCAGTATGTGGAGGCTGTGCCTGTTCTCCAACAGTCTATTGAAATTCCGGTGCTTGAACAAGGTCAAGAACACTGTCTTGCCAAATTTTCTGGTTATATGCAGTTGGGTGACACATATGCTATGCTTGGTCAGTTGGAAAGTTCCATACAGTGCTATGCTACAGGTTTAGAAATTCAGAGGCAGGTACTCGGTGATATGGACCCAAGGGTCGGAGAAACTTGTCGTTATTTAGCTGAAGCTCATGTTCAGGCACTCCAATTTGATGAGGCTGAGAGGTTATGCAAGGTGGCACTTGATATCCATAGAGCGAAGGGTGAGCCTTCCTCTTTAGAAGAAACAGCAGATAGGAGACTCATGGGTCTCATATGCGAGACAAAGGGAGAACATGAAGTTGCCCTTGAACACCTTGTAATGGCAAGCATGTCTATGGTTGCAAATGGCCTTGATGCAGAGGTAGCCACTGTTGACTCTAGCATAGGAGACATTTATCTATCATTGGCGCGATACGATGAGGCTGTATTTTCCTACCAAAAAGCACTGACAGTGTTTAAAACCACTAAAGGGGAGAACCATTCAACGGTGGCTTCTGTCTTTGTCCGTCTTGCTGATTTATACAACAGAATTGGAAAGTTCAAGGAATCAAAATCATACTGTGAAAATGCTCTTCGTATTTATAGCAAGTCTATTCCTGGAACCTCTTCAGATGAAATCGCATCTGGACTCATTGATGTCTCAGCCATATATGTGTCAATGAATGAACATGAACAGGCAATTAAGTTGCTTCAGAAAGCCTTGAAGATGTACAACAAGTCAGCTGGACAGCAAAACACCATCGCTAGTATTGAGGCACAGATGGGAGTCTTATATTATATCCTAGGGAACTATGGGGAGTCTTATGCTTCTTTCAAGAGTGCCATCACTAAGCTTCGTGCATGTGGAGAGAAGAAGTCTGCTTTCTTTGGGATTGCATTGAACCAGATGGGCTTAGCTTGCATTCATAGTTATGCTATTAATGAGGCAGCTGAATTATTTGAGGAAGCAAAAAACATTCTTGAACAAGAGTATGGATCTTATCATCCTGACACATTAGGAGTATACAGTAATCTTGCAGGAGCATACGATGCAATGGGAAGGTACACATTCTCCAGTGATTTGAATTTCCCTGCCTTATTTTTCATGAACCTTAAAATCATTTCGATCTTTCCATCTTACTATCGCTAACTTTATCTCTAAAAAGAACTTTCTGAAGGGAAATGAGTCGTGTTTGGTTCTTCAGTAAATGGCTCTTGGTCTAAAGATGATGTCATTTCCTTTGTAGCACATTTTCTTTTTCTCTGGAACCAATAGGCTCACAACAAAACAAATGCATGAAAAAGGCTTAGCTTGTGCGAGAATGAAAATTGACAAGTTCATTTTCATCGTATGGTTCTTTGGTTTCTGAATTGTGCAAATTATAGAGGGATTAAACTTATGAGTCACACAATGAAATTATGGGAAAAAGTGATTGAGCATAGATTGAGAATGGAGACTAGTATTTCTGAGAGACAATTTGGGTTCATGCCAGGAAGATCCACTACAGAGGCGATTTATTTATTAAGGGGGATGATGGAGAAGTATCGAAGTAGGAGAAGAGACTTACATATGGCTTTCATTGACTTAGAGAAGGCGTATGATCGGGAACCAAGGGATGTACTTTGGAAAGCCTTGCAAAAGAAGAGGGTGAGTGTTGCCTACATTAAGGTAATACAAGATATGTACGATGGGGCATTGACTAGGGTTAGGACACCCGGAGGTGAGACAAATGAATTTCCTATAGGAATTGGCCTACATCAAGGATCAGCTTTAAGTCCGTATCTATTTAACTTAGTTATCGATGTTATAACCAAGAGTATCACATAGGAGGTACCTAAGTGCATGCTATTTGCGGATGATATAGTACTTTTAGCGGATTCAAGAGAAGGGATTAATACAAAATTGGAAATATGGAAAAATACGTTGGAGTCAAAGGGTTTTCGTTTAAGTAGGAATAAAACAGAATATATGCATAGCAATTTCACAAATAAACAACTTAGAGACGATTTGAAAGTTAAGCTAGGGGAGGATATAATTCCTTAAGTGACAAAGTTTAAATATTTAAGAACAATTGTAAGACAAGATGGTGAGATTGATGACGATGTTAATCATAGAATTCAAGCTGGTTGGTGTAAGTGGAGGAAAGCCACTGGAGTTCTTTGTGATAGAAAAATACCCAATAAAGTTAAAGGAAAATTCTATCGTACTGCTATAAGGTCAGCAGTGTTATATGGTAGTGAATGTTGGGCTATGAAGGGACAACATGAACGTAAAGTGGGGGTAGTCGAAATGATGATGTTGAGATGGATGTGTGGTCATACAAGATTAGATAAGATTAGGAATGACCATATACGTGAACGAGTCGGAGTTGCTCCTATTAGTGAGAAAATGGTAGAGAATCGTTTGAGATGGTTTGATCATGTTCAGAGAAGACCATTAGATGCGCCAGTAAGAAGAGTAGATCAAATAATCTGGAGTCCGATTAAAAGAGGGAGAGGGAGGCCAAGGCGGACACTTGGTGAACTAATAGAGCAAGATCTATTGGTGAATAATATACCGAAAGATTTGGTTACTAATAGAACGGAATGGCGTCGTATGATCCATGTAGCCGACCCCACCTAGTGGGATAAGGCTTTGTTGTTGTTGTTGTTGGTTCTTTGGTTTCTGATTGGTACTTGCTTCGCAGGTATCATTCTTGAAGCGTTCTTCATGATTCAAGTTGTCACACTCCACCACAAAAACCAGCAAATGCATTTAATAATTATTGTAGATATAAGGTTGATATTTTCAAATGATGATAATATGTGGGATGATTGTGAAGTGTAACTATTTTTAGACCACTACCTAAATGACATAGCATTCTCACTATCAGCTTTCCTGAACATGTCTCATAAAGTTGGAGCTGGTCGGGTGTACATCGGTTCATTTTAGTTCACTTGTTCCTATACTTCAATTTTATTTTCTGTCTTTTCTTCCACGTCATCCTGGTAAGTAAATCTCTTTAACACCTATAGATAGTTCTCAGAAACTACTATTCTTGTTTAAACTAATTGACATGGAAAGGCATGAGGCTTTGCAACTTTAGGGGCACGTTCATCTTTATTGTATTAGTTTTGGATCTTAAAACACGTATCAAGTATTCACCAAAGCCATTTCAAAGGCATGGATGCCATTAAAGCTTAAGCCTAACCTAGTAGGAGTAGTTATATTGCAAAATGGGGACATAAACGTATAAAGAAGGAAAAGATAAAAGGGATGAAGGCATCCTCCCATTTGTTGGAGAAAACATGTTTCTTATGTTTGCTTTCATTTTCTTTGTTCTTCCTTATCAGTCTCATCTTTTTCGTTTGTTAGATGTTCCTATCAGCTTGTTATCTCGAGTATCAGCTCAAGATTACAATATCATGTGACATGCATTGTAGTAGATGTACATCTAATTTGCTTCGAATTTGTATGCAGGTTGGACGAGGCCATTGAAATTTTGGAGTACATCGTCGGGTTGAGGGAGGAAAAGCTAGGGACGGCGAACCCAGATGTCGATGATGAGAAGGGGAGGCTGGCCGAGTTGCTAAAGGAGGCTGGCAGAGTGAGGAACATGAAATCCAGATCACTAGAGACCCTGATGGACACCAATCCGCATACATTGAAGAAAAGTGCCACTGCCGCGGTGTGATTTCCTTGAAGTAGGATATGTAAATTAACAAAGTTAACTGGGTGGTGTTACATTGATAATTATTTTCTCATACAAAACACCATTCCAGGACTTTTTGGTTATTCGTAGTTCCCGTTGTTTCTACGTGATTCCAATTAATTTTTGAAAAATTAAAAAGAAACCATATTACATGTTGTTTGGTGAGGGGCGAAACAAAAGCCCAATTTCAAGTGGAGGCTCAATATAGCCTTTTGACCTTTTCCATAAGTAGCCATCCATTTTAAGATTTAAAATGCCGAGTATTGTGGGAAGTTGCATTTTTTCAGTGTGTTTGAATTGGGGCCAAAGGATATAACCAAAGGGAAAGTAAAAAAAAACTCTATTTGAATGAAAACAAAAAGAAGAAAAAAAGAAAAAAAAACTATCATTTTCTCTTATAGCTAATTGAAATTAACTTGTTTTGATTTAAGATTGAGTTAACTCTATTTAAATTGGAAAAAGAAGAAAATGTAAAAAAATAACTATCATTTTCTCTTATAGCTAATTAAAATTGACTCGTTCTGATTTTAGGATTGAATGGAGGAGCCTAGGCTGTGTTTGACAATTGGAATTATGTGGAATTATCGTCTAGTTTGAGTCGATTCAAAGATATGACGATTGACGGAATCGAAAGTAGAATCAAATTTCGAAATTAGGAGTTACATGACCCCTAGGATGTGTTTGTTTGCAAAATAAAGGGCAAACTTCTTTTGTTCTACCAAATACGTTAACCAAAACTTGAAAAGTTTCCCCCTTTTTTTTAGTTTTTTTTCTTTTTTTCTTTCAAAATTTTATTATATTTTAATTGGTAAAAAATTATTAATTACTATTAAATCTTAATAGTATTTATTAAACTATTTTTATATTATCTTAAATAATAATAAATTATCATTTTATATTTATTAATATAATATTATGATGCTTGTAAAATAATTCTTTACATCATAATATAAATATTTAAAAAAAATAGAATATTAATAACACAAAGAAAATAATAATTATAATAATATTTTAACTAAATATTTTTCATTATAATTAACCTAAATGTTTTTTTGCAAATTATAAGTTTTAACATAAATATAAATACTTTTCATAAAAACTTATTTTAAATAAATAATATTTAAATTTTACTATAATTCATATATCATCAAATAATAAATTATATCCTCAATTCTTACTTTTTATTCAAACAACTAATAAAACTTATCTATCAAATCAACTTTTCAAATTCTCATCATTACACTTTTCATCCAAACACCACATCTAAATTTTTCTAACAAATTAATTAGTTTCCGGAACTACAAATTCCACCCATAGAGTGTAGTACGAACATTTTTTTTTCAATTTTTTTAGTTGACATGATGGCTCTTTTTTCCGTTTATTCTTTTTCTTTCTTTCTTTATTTTCTCTCTCTCACATTTCTCTTACAAAATTTTTTTTATTAAACATAAAATATTATTATTTCAAGTAATATTATTTCATTAAATATAATTTATTAGAAAACAAATTTTATATTTAAATAATATATTTAAGCAAATTTTTAATAAAAAAATTAATTTATACTTTTATTTTTATTAATTAAAATTCTATATTTTATATTTATAAAACATATTTTTTATACAAAAACTCTAAAATTAATCTATCACATTTATTTTTTTTATCAAATCAACTTTTTTATTCTTCATCATTACGTTTCGCTCTATCTAAATATTACCCCAAACTAATCTCTCAATTCAATTATTCACATCGAACTCGACGGAACCACGATTTCAATTGCCAAACACAACTCTAAAGTAGAGAGTTTTTCCGACAAAAAGTGATTACATAGGAGAACTTAAAAAAAGAATTTAATTAGAGTTATAGCAATCACATCAAGGAGACGCGACTATCTTTCAATATTTAACAAATTTCTTGAATCTAATAAATATTACATCATCTAAGTAAGTGAAAAGGATAGGACCAAGTGGCATCAAAGCTCTCAAAGTTGACCCTAAAATGTCATAAGAGCTCGCGAAAGAGATGAAATCAAATTATGATGAAGGAAAAAGAACACAAAATAATAAGTCAATGATAGAATCTTAGGATTGAAAATTAAGTTTGATTGGCAATTAGTTAAATTAGGTTAAATCTTGTACTTCAAATTGATCACTAGTAGCGTTATACAAATGAGCAAATCTTGAGTCCTTAAAAAAAATTTTAGAATCAAAATAGCCAACTCCGTAGTTGATTGCTAACCAGAGAATAGTGACAGCCAAGTGTACTTGTTTGCTATTCCTTCTGTTCCTGTAACGAGATGACGTCGGCTCAAGCTGACCCCACACCGAAAGTCGTCAAGCGATAAAACTCCAAGTAGCAAGAACACGGAGTCTTAGCATGCTCCGACTTTCGAGCTGGAGCTTGTTCTTACCATCCTCTCTTCAAATTTATAATTAAAAGTTGAGTTACTTTTTATGTCAATTAAAATTAAACATGTTGCGGTATATATATATATATACATATATATATATATGCATCATACAACATATATGATACTACTTGAAATATAAAAGTGAATATATTTTTTCCAAACGTAAAAAAATTTCTTTGGAGTCCTATTTTTTTTGGAATTGTCTCTATAATACTATCATGTGACATTTTGTATAAGTGTCAAATAATTAGTACAAAATTCATTTATATTTTAATATTGTTTAATATAATTTATATGTTAATTGCATAGGTTTAACGTGTTGAAGATATTCTTCCGAAAAATGCATAGAAAAAGACAATCAAATGAAAAAAATCAAACACAAAACATAAATATACAATGGATATACTTTTAATTGAGTAGAACTTTATTAAATTCCTAAGAATTGTTTTTTGAAATCATCGTAATATTTTTCTTTTAAGTTAAGATGATATACACATTTTTATTTTTCATCTCAATCATTAGCCATTTTGCTTCATATGTGGAGAATTTCACATTCTTTGTTCTTTAAAGAAAAACAAACAAATAATCTTACCGAAAAAAGAAAACAAATAAATGCTGAGACATGTGTTATGCACCAATAATATATTAGATTTCAGGACCATTATAAAAAGAACATAAACGTATATAATTTATTGTATTTTTATCAAAATAATTTTATAATTTTTAATGTAAACTACAGTAGTTTTGCAATGTTAAATTATAACTAAATGCAAAATATATAATTTTGAATTAATTATAAATTTAATTTATTATTTATGTGATTTTTAATTCTACGTTTCCATTTCTAAATAATGGAAACAAAAATCATGATAAAGATATTGTATATGATAGTTTTCTATTATGAAAAAACACTTTTTATTATTCACATTTTTCATTTAAACCTATCAAACCTTCTGCCTCTATTCAAATTAAACTTTTCTGTATTTAATTTGATTCATTTTCACATACATTTTATTTTTTATAAACTTTTGTATGAATACATTTTAATTAATTGTACTAAAAAAGTTTCCAAAACTACTACCAGTACTCAAAATATTTTTTATTTAGTATGTTTCATTTTAAGTTGTTTATGAACAATAATTTATTTAATCGTATTAAATTTCTACTTCTACTCAAATTAAATTTATCTTTTTTTACCTAATTTCATTTTATTTTCCTTTGTACATATATTATCATCTTCTACAGCAAACTATTATTAAAATAAAGAAGATAAAATCTAAAAATGGGAAAAACCCTCGAGACTGTTGTTTCAAATAAAGTTGAATTCTATATTTAATCAATTTAGTTTTTGCTTTTCTAAAGGCTTTTTTATCCTAGAAATTTTTTTTTACTTCTACTCAAATAAATTTACTTTTTATATTCAGTTGTATATACATTATTAATTTATATGATAAACTTTATTATTAATACAATTATTTATATAATTTAGTAATTAAATAAATAAAATTCAAATTAAACAGATAAATAACTATTATATATTTTTTCAATTAGTTACGGGTGACGCTATTTGACGCACTGGTTATACAACTACGAAATTCAACTAATCCGATAGAATCGTATTAGGTCACATATTTAACAGTGACGGATGAATTTCTAATAAAGTTATTTTTATGTTCATAAAAATAAGCTTAAAATTTTATTTAAACGCTTACCATTCCACTAAATCGTTGTTGGTCTTTATTATCGTGAATTCAGTTTAGCTTTTTTGCATTGTTATGTTAAGGCGTGAGGACTCCCCTCGCCCCCTCTTTCTCTATCCTCGCGATGGGATCACAACCAGCCAACGTCATAAATATCAGAGCTTATCCTCGTTATGATTTTTTTTTTCTAGGAATTAACTTCGTAGCATCCTTCTTTACCGTAGCAAAAGGGGAGAGGTCCGAAAGGTTTCGACCATGGCGACCCAATCGACAAGTCCCGCCAACGCCCAATCGCCCCCAGGTGATCCTCTTCTTCCTATCGTGCGGTTCTTCTCTCCTTTTGATCCGGTGGCTTAATTTTGGGAAGATTTCGATCTCGGATCGTGGCTTAAGGGTTTGGAAGTTCCGCAAACCTGTAGGTATACTGGAAGATGTATTTAGGTTGATTGGGCAGTTTGGGATTGCTCATAAATGTCAGGTTGTGGAATTCTGAGCGATTTAGAGAGTGATTGGAAAGAGGGGTTTGTTTGATCAAGAAATGATGAGTGATCCGTGGAGGTTAAGGAACAAGGATAGTTAAGCCGAACTCTAAATTTCTGATTGTGAAGTGCATGGTGGTATTACTCAATTGGAGATCCATAATTTTGTTTGTTTAGTGTAAAAGAAGTTACATCGAGAGCTGAGGGCATGTGTTGTGAATCAGGATTCATTCGTCCATCCATCAATTTAGAACAGTCTCTCTAAATTGTTAAGTCTGTGACATTGATAATAGTTCTACGTGCATAAGTAAATGTGTGTGAATCTATATCTCCTTTTGCCTATAAATTTATATTCAGATTATAATTCTGCATGTATATTCATGAATTTTACTTATGCCTAGTTCTAGTTTGTCAGAGCAAAGTATGAGTACTTGTTCTGGGAACCCCCTGCTCAGGTTATCACTCCCAATTCATAAATTCATATAGCATTTCTGCTTCAAAAGAACATCCCTAATATGTAGAAGATCTAAAAGCTATTGACACTTTTGATTAGTTGTTGATGGTCATAGAAGAAATCCTGAGAACTCTCTGATATTTTAATAGGTTCAGAGGTGCCAGGGCCCGCTGGAGGAAATGGGAATACTGTCAAAGAAGATACAGTCCATGAACCTTCAGGAAAGCCACTTTTTGCCATATCTGAACCATTGAGGGAAGATCAAATACAAAATGCTGTCAAGTTTCTCTCGCATCCGAGAGTAAGGGGTTCTCCAGTAATACACAGGCGTTCTTTTCTCGAAAAGAAAGGGCTGACCAAGGAAGAGATAGATGAAGCATTTCGTCGTGTACCAGTAAGTATCTGAGGATTTTTCCTATGCATTACTGTACACCGAAACATTCTTTGATTATTGCTGTTGGATTTGGTCTTATTTCACTATGCTAATGTATGTTTTGTAGGATCCACCCCCAGACACGAAAATTGAGGCTTCTGCAACAAAGCCTGGTAATAAATCCTCATATAAAGGGAATCTGTTTCAGGACTTTGTTATCTTAAAATTAACTTTCTCGTGATTATAACTTGATAGTGCTTTCAAAAGGCGTCTAGATAATTTGATATTCATATCATAGTACCTTTTAGAGTATAAGGATATTTACGCCTTGAGAGTAATTGACCCTGAGATATTGTTTCTTTGAGAGAAAAGAGGATGATTGCCCAGATGTCCATCATCCGGTTTTATTCATGAAGAAAAAACATATGTACATTGTTTCTAACAGGACTATAGGCAATCTTGCAGAAGAGAATGAGCACGCAAAACAATAGTATTTGCATAGAGTCGCCTCCCTCCTAAGACACCCATTTTGTTGATTCCAAATTGACCATACAAGTGCTAGCGGTAACATTGTCTCTCAACATGGCACATATGTGCGGACTACGAGATTGGTATACCACACACTGTTAAATAGTTCTGCAATTATATATGTATAAGTCCTCTGTGTGTGTGCGTGTTTTTGCATGTGCACTTTTAGAGTTCAGTCATCCTAAAAGCAACTAACAGAGTGTTGTAAAATGGTTTTACTTGTATGTTGAATGGTTGTTTGTAGCTTAACATTTGCTTTTATAACAGCAGCTGCCCAGGCAAATTCTGTCACTGCTTTACATCCCCATGCTCCAGCTCAAGCTCCACAATCAGTGGTGCCTCCTTCCAATGGTGTTACGACGGTTACAACATTGCAGAAGTATAGATTTCAATGGTCTCATGCACTTTTTGCCATAGGAGTGCTTGCTGCCTCTGGGGCTGGTACTGCAGTTCTGTTCAAGGTATTCTTTGAAGCTTTTATGCAGCTGGTTTGCTTGTTTTCTCGTGCTCTTATTTTAAGTTGGCATCTTAACTTACTATCTGCCTTGCAGAAAATGGTCGTCCCCAGGTTGAAGGGTTGGATCCGGAAGGTTGTAAACGAAGAAAATGAATCTCCAACAGAAGATAAATCTAAATCAATGATGGTTGAAGAAGCAGCAGAAGCTGCAAAAGCAGCTGCCTCAGCGGCTGCAGTCATTGCCGAAGCCAGCAAAGAATTATTAAGTGCAAAAACTGAAGGTCTGCCAGTTCTTATATCTTATAAAGTTGCACTTAGTAATCTTCATTTCCCTCAAGATCATTCTTCTGTTCATCAGAAAGGAAGTACTTTGATGCCTTCATGGGAGCACTTGATGTCCAAGTTAAGGAGATGAAGTCTATGAGTGATGCTATTCAAAGATTAGAAAGTAGGAGGGAGGATAGATTCTACCAAGAGAAACCAACAGGGGATTATATCCAGCCTACATCAGGGAATGGTCAGTGAATTTGTATAATGAAGTCATGAAGTTTCCTGAATTTGTATCGTCTATGATTATAAGCAAGAAAGAAAGCATGATAAGATCCTGTCATTTTTTTCCTTTCTGAAGTATCTTTTGATAGTTATAAATCTTTTTGGGAGATTTGATAGTAATAAAACTAAGTTCTACACTTCTTTTCAGGGCCAACTAATCCCTCATGGAGAACATCTCAGGTTATTCAATCAAACAAATTTCTAGGCCATGATTAGAGAGTTATAAGTTTATATTTTTTATATTCAGTAGCATTTGCATGAAATTTTCTGGTTAGCTGTGCCAGTAATATTTTCCTGGTTTTGCATATGACAAGTCTTTTCCTTTTTTTGTCGTATAGCATGTTCAAGTTAATGGCACCCCATATACAGACTTTGGAGAAGGTATGTTGTCTCATCCTTTTGCATTTGCAAACTTAATACTTATATTTAGTTGAAATCACCAATATTTGCTTCTGTCTTGCATTGTATCAAATGACAGGAAGACCTTCATCAGCACCTGCATATATGAATCCCACATCAGCACCTGCGTATATGAATCCTACATCAGCACCTGCATACATGAATCCTACTTCAGCACCGTACTCAAATTCTTATATGCCTGGAATGGTTTGCCCTCTCTCACTCTACATTTTCTCTGAACAGGAAAAAATATTCAAGTAATGTTGGTAGTCTGGTGCTGATTATTGATTATAAATAAGGATACTAAAGATCATAGTTGTAGGCTATTGCAGTACTCCATGTTTTTTTTATATTTTGAGTTTAAGCGCATTCAACTCAATTGCTTAAAAGCTTGCAAAGTAATTCATTGATAATAAACTGTTCCCATCAATCTCTTAGAAATCTTTTCTTCACATATGCCTCCAAGATATTTGATTATGGTAAATATGTAGCTTTATAAAACTCATTTCTATGTGATTCCTCTTTATTTCAATTTCTAATTTGTGTAGAATGTGCCTATGGCTCAGAAAGGGGAGAAATCTTCTGGGTTCAAGGTTAGAGTGCTTCTTCCTTTGTTTTTGTATGTTGCAGGCATACCACTCTTGTGGTTCTCCTTTCATTAATCCAATGCAGTGTCATTTTACTTGTGCTACTAAGTTAATACATGCATTCAGCGGTTTTGTTAGCACTTCAGTTTTTTGTTAAGTTTTTGTGTCTTCAATCTATCCTAATCTTTCAGCTATTTGTGTTAGAATAGATTCTTTTTTCCTTTTTGCTTACAGTCTTCTGTCTTCAATGTGATTTGGTTACGACTTATGAAATCTTAACTCTCATTTGTTCGACATGTGGTTCCTTGACCAGCCCTGGGAGGTTAATCAGCAAATTCAAGAAAGGCGTAGCTACAGCGTTCAATCTCAGTCAACAGATGAGGAGTTCAGGTCTGAGGCACAAGGGACCTTCCAATCTTCTCAGGTTAACGGGAATGCCCAGGATAATTCAGATCCTTGGTTGAAGAGAAAGAACGTGAAAATCACTGAAGTAGATTCAGAACTAGTAGAGGCGAGGCAGTTTCCTTACGGCAATGATGCTGCGCAGAAACCCAAGCCACGGGCATGGGTACCACCTCAGCCGCCATCCGTTGTGATGCCAGAAGCTGCAGCTGCTATTCGACAGCCTAAATCCTCTCAGAAACAGTCGTCTGGAGATGATCTATCAACTAAAAGCTCTGTTGATGGGGAGGACGGTGAACCGAGGGGAGAAATGAATTCAGGTGCTCAGATGGAGAACCTTGACAGCAGCGTGCCTGTTGATTATGGTAGGGATGGAATAAGAGAAGAAAGGGTTGATGGTATTGAAACAAGCTAAAGGCTTCAAACTAGACTTGTTATACTAAGCAAAATAATGTTCCTTGCCTATGTCAAAGTTCTAGCTTCCTCCAGCGTTGGAGGAAGCCACACCTTATTTGTTACTGTTGAACAGAGCTTTGTTGTATTTTGACACAACTGCGAAGAAAGCTTCAAAATATCAGTCTTCAATAAAGTTTTAAGCACTTGTTAAATAATCCGTAAAAGTAAAGTTCGAGTTAATCAAGCATTATATAGTAAATTTATTTCTAAATGCGTGTAATCTTGGAATTTGAATCCTTTATCATTGTAAGTTTTTTGGGTCATTTTATATTCATCAACCATTATATGAGATCATTCACTAACGAGATCGTTATCAACCATTATCCCATACAAATTAAATTTTCAAGAACAACGAGTGACGTGACTGGATTTCAGAACTTGAGTCGTCATGGATTTTTTTTTCCACAATTTTTTACTATATAATAAAGAAAAAAATAGAAGAAATGAAATTCAAGTGATAAAAAGTTGTGTTTTAATTTCTCTTAAATTTATTTTTATACGTAGCTTTTTTAGGCCGGCAACTCGAGTGCCCGTCGGATGTCCATGTTGGAGGTTGCTTCACCAATCGCCGCCTGTCCCTTTTGGCATCGTAATTATTGGAGCAAAACTTCCCCATGTTTCTTATTCCATCAACCATGGAATTTCCACTTGAGTCCAAAGTATGCACACAAAATAATTCAAATCTTTCTGGCTATAAGAAACGCGCCACTCCATCCGTAGATATTATATTTACATATATGCATATATCTTTATTGAAAAAATAGAATAACTATATGAACAAAAAAAAAGCAACAATAGAAGGTACTCGAATCAAAGAAAAAAAGAGAGAGAGAGAGGAAAAAAAAGGGGAAAAAAACGTACTCCCTTAAACGTCGTCTTCTCTTATCAGTTATCACCACCACAACTTTGTCTGCCTCGATCTTTTCCTTGGTAGTTCAAAGATTTCATCATTGTTTATGGCCTTCATTTATTTTCCATTTACTCATTTCCAATAATTATTAACCAGACTTCTTTCTTTTCCCTATTTTTTGAGGAAGAAATTCATAGTGCAGGACTTATATAAGCTGCCACTTTGCACTTAATAAGTTGCGAAGCTTATCTCTCTCCTCTACTCGATCGCCAGCACCATCTCTCTCTCTCCACCCCGTACGTGGAAGGAGAAGGAAGGCGTTGGAGATGGCACTGAAACTTTCGGTGCCTGGAGAGATCGCAGCTGTTCCTTTCTTGGATTCCAAAAGAGGTACCTTCAAAGGTATCGGCAGATTCTTTCTTTTTTTATATTCATTTGACCAAAAATTGCAGCCTTTATTTAGAAAGCATTCCTACTCTGTTGTTCACATGTAACTTTGTCCAAGAAGAGTTTTTTTTTTCTCATTAATCCAGTATTTGCAAAAGATTAGTTCCTGTTAGAAAAATGATCAGTGTTTATCTCTCGTATTCACAAGACCATTAGTTCCAAAATTTTGTCATGCGTTTATTATTATGCGATTTAGAGTTGTGACGTATTGTATAATTTTATAAGGAAAACACCCAACGACGATTTTCATCTCTTTTTTATGTACAAAGATTGTAATTAAGTTAATGAATCTAATGCATAGAAAATTAAATAATATTAAAGGAGCAACCTATTGCACACATATAGAGTAGATAATTTTTTAATTATAGTATTTCTCTGAAATAAGAATCTATTGCATGCATATAGAGTAGATTTTCTGGTGGTCGAACATATATAGTAGATTTGGTGTCATGTTGTCGAGATTTTATTTTTGTTCTCAGTGGGACTTCCTATAAGAAGAAGGGACCAGAGGAAGGTGCCTCCCGTTTCCACAAGGAGAACGAGCTGTGCCGCGCAGCAGGAACCCCCGTCGGCGTGGCCCGGACGAGCTGTCGCCGAGCCGGGGCGCAAGAAATGGGATGAACCAAAGCCTATCTCCATCCTCGGATCCACTGGCTCCATTGGGACTCAGGTATGTTATATTAGTGCTGTCTACCAATGGAGCATTGCATAAGTTTCGGCACTTTGTAGCCATCTTTGGACATGTCCGTTGTTCTGACTGCCTGCCCCATTTGATGTTTATGATCACTGTTCCAGTGGATGCATGCATGAATTCATCCATTATGACTGTTCTTTCTTTCTTTTTGGATGTATGTTCAGACGTTGGGCATCATTTCTGAGCATGCAGACAAGTTTAATGTCGTTGGGCTTGCAGCTGGCTCTAATTTCAAACTTTTAGCTGAGCAGGTAATTACCATGTGACTTCTGTCTTCTGGTAGATTTGATTTACTTCTGGTGCATTGCAGCTTTGGATGATGGATACAAATTATTAACAAACAGCACCACGCTTAATTCTTTTTTTGTTTCCCGCTTCACTGATCAGGTTAAGAAATTCAAACCAAAGTTGGTTGCTCTGAGAAATGAGTCACTGATTGGTGAGCTAAAAGAAGCATTAGCTGATGCTGATTACATGCCGGAAATTATTCCCGGCGAAGAAGGTGTCATCGAGGTTGATGTTTTTTCTTCGTTTGCTTACCGGTTAGAACTGCTGACGAATTTCATCCTAACTCTGTTTGGGTCGAAATTCCAGGTCGCTCGTCACCCAGAAATTGCTACTGTGGTCACTGGGATAGTGGGGTGTGCAGGATTAAAGGTAAAGGAAACAGCTCTTAGGATAACACTAAAAAGAAAGTGTTCGTGCTACAAGCTCTCCCTAATGAAGAACATATGCAATCAATTTACGACATGCAGAGAAACAATGTTTCCTTTTTATGATTGTTCACTTTTTTCGTCTTTTAGAAGATTGATAATGCTTGTGCCCTCTGTTGAAGACCACAGAAGTCCTCCTTTTGGTCCTATGAGCTAATAAATTTTCTAAAAGCTTGAATTCGTGGGGAAGAGACATCTTTGTACTTCTCAAAAAAAAAAAAAAGAGACATCTTTGTAATTATAGTTGTTAACAAAAAGTTCCCTGTTCTCTGCACAGCCCACCGTTGCTGCAATTGAAGCTGGAAAGGACATAGCCCTGGCAAATAAGGAGACTCTTATTGCCGGAGGTCCTTTTGTGCTGCCTCTTGTTCAGAAGCACCAGGTCAAAATACTTCCAGCCGATTCCGAGCACTCTGCCATCTTCCAGGTATACAACAATCATCTTTTATTAGTATCATTTCTCTAGCAGTCTTGTTCTGTTTCTCGTCATGCCTACAATTGGTTCAGACTAGGAAGAGAATTTGATGTGTAGAATGAAAATTTTCTGTCTCCAGTGCATTCAAGGGCTACCAGAGGGTGCACTTCGACGCATTATTCTGACTGCATCTGGCGGTACTTTCAGGTATAACATGATTGACCGTGTTTCTTGCTTCAATGAAGAGTTTTCAGATCAGATGATTGTTCTTTCAGAAACGGGAAAATGGATATGTTGTGCCCATTATTAGATACACCTACTCGTAGATTAAGATTCCACCATGCTAAATTCTTGCCCATGATCTTTTGCAACAAGGGATTGGCCGGTGGAGAAGTTGAAGGATGCAACAGCTGCAGATGCTTTGAAGCATCCCATCTGGGGAAACATGGGCAAGAAGGTTACTGTGGATTCTGCCACCCTGTTCAACAAGGTGCATGACAACATGCATGCTGTCCCATGCTCTCATTAGCCAATCAATTAATGTCCATTCCATTTTTCTTCTTTTCTGATACTGTTTGGCAGAAACATGATCTGATTCAGGCCTGAATGTTCGAACCTTCTTTGTTTTCCAGGGGTTGGAAGTAATCGAAGCACACTACTTGTTTGGTGCTGATTATGATCACATAGACATCTGCGTGCATCCGCAATCAATCATACACTCCATGATTGAGACACAAGTAATTTGAAGCCTTCCATCTACCTCAATTAATATAATTTATTTTTGCTGTCGAACAATATGCTTGAGAAATCAATGTGAGAAATCAATGTGCCATTCTTGCTTTTCTCCAGGATTCATCTGTGCTGGCTCAGTTAGGGTGGGCCGACATGCGCATACCGCTGCTCTACACGTTGTCCTGGCCGGAGAGAATCTACTGCTCAGAAGTTACATGGCCTCGACTTGATCTAGCCAAGTACATAATTCTGTTTGACGCTTTTGGTTTACTGTCAAAGCATATAGATCATTGTTTTAAGCATTGTTTCTCTTTTGCATTGTTGATCCAGGTTGGGGACACTGACATTCAGAGATCCGGATAGAGTCAAGTACCCGTCCGTCGATCTCGCCTACGCCGCTGGGAGAGCTGGGGGCACCATGACCGGAGTTCTCAGCGCTGCGAACGAGAAGGCAGTCGAGATGTTCATCGACGAAAAGTAAGAATTTTGCTCAATCTTGGCCTCAATGTCTTTTGATGAATTCTTATTAGCCTTCATCTATTCTTTATCTGACATGCAATTCTATGTTGCAGGATCACATATCTGGAGCTGTTCAAAGTAGTGGAGCGAACGTGCGAGGCACATAAGAAGGATCTGGTGGCCAACCCTTCTCTTGAGGACATCCTGCACTACGACCTGTGGGCTCGGGAGTATGCTGCCAATTTGCTAACTTCTGGTCTCAGCCCTGTGGTTGTTTGATTTAAGCTTAAGATTAATCTGTGTATTTGTTTTGTACCAATGATGTAATCTATACATAATTAGTCAAGCAAGTAATCCAACGACCTTGTTAATTTCATGTTTATTGGTCGACCACTTTGGTGATGACACTTGTGCTATGAAGCATGCGGAATCCAATCGTGGAAATCCAATAAAAAAAGAACAAGTCAAGATAAGATGTACCTTGTTTTCTATTTCCTGCCAATTTTGTTTCCAAATTCCACCTAACTTCTTTGTTGATTGTGGCACTTTAAAATGGTCATCGAGGTGCATATTCTAATTAGTTCACGATCTATCTCTCTCTCTCTCTCTCTCTCTCTCTCTCTCTCTCTCTCTCTCTCTTCTCTCTGTTGTTACTTAACTTTTACTATTTAAAACTCAATAGTCAATGCACCTTTAATTTATCAAGTATTCAAGTCTTTATCAGCATCTAGAAAACAATTATCAGAGAATTGCTTGACATTAAGAAATTTTAAAACTATTATTTTTATTTCCCAAGAAAGAGACCAAGCAATCTTCCAACTCTTTCTTTTAATCATCAAATCCGAAAACCTTGATACATTTTTTGGGTTATCGAACTCGTCTACAGAAACAATATTCACAAAAAGGAAAAAATGGAAAAAAAATCGAATAAACGGACTTTGAAGTGACGAGGTCACCAACTGAGCCGGTTCACGGGCGCAAATAAACCGACGAGCTCCCGCCGGTACGGTAAGAACGACCGCCGTGTCGTTCCCCGTTCGCTCGATCCCTTGCCGGCGCCGTAGTACAGCCGGTGGGCGGCCACCATATCCATCTCCTTCATCCGTTGTCCTGCTGCCGCCGCCGCCTCCCCCTTCGCCTTATCAGCGCCACGTTCGCCGGCGCTGACCTTCTCCTTCTTCCCCGCCGGGGGCAACGTCGGGGACGACCGCCGGGCCTCCGTCTCGATGAACGAGAACTTCTCCTTCCCGTCGCTGCGGCTCCGCGCCACCAGGTCCCGGAGCGTCCACCGCCGCGCCCTCCCCGTGGACCCCGTGGACGCGCTCTTCTCGCACCGCCGCTCCGGCGACCGCGGCGCAGACACCGGCGGCGGCTCTCCGAAAGCGGTCCCCCTCTCCTCGTCCCTCGCGCGCGGCCTCGAGCTCCCGGCGTCGTCGATCGAGAGCCGTCCCAGCTGGACCCGCAACTCCGCTGGATCCTCGAAGCGGCTGACCACAGGATACGCGGGGAGGATCCGCCCGCCTGAGAAGAGCTCGTCGGCGGTTACGATGCGGAGGTCAACCGGGTTGCTGACCGCGAAGCTGAACTCAAAGTCCTCGCTGGAGTCATCCTGCTCCTCCTCCTCCTCCTCCTCCACCTGGACATCGCCAGACACGGCCTCCTGCGTCGGCAGCTCCGACTCGACGCCGTCGTCGAGGCACGGGTGGCGCTCCTCCGTCGCCATCTTCGCTCCGGTCGACCTCTTGCGTGGAGACGGATGAAGCGATAGCTTCGCAGGAGAGGGAGAAGCGGACGCCATTTTATTAGTACGAGTGATTGGGAAGTATTTTTAATCTAATTTAATGTAATGGATTTTGACCTTTGCGACGGTATTCATGTGTGGTTTGGTTCTGGTACGCATTACCTGTATTTCGTTTTGCCATCGTCCTCGGCGCGCGTGCGAGCCGTTAGCTTTGGGTCCTTCTAGAAGGTCAACAGTGCGGGGCCGTATTATGCGGACGCGTGCATCGTACGTCTCTATGCGAGAGGCCTTGATGGTTTTGTGTCGTGGCCCGCGACTCTTGAAAAAAAGTAGAGATGTGGCAGGGAGATGAGAAGGAGAAGGAGAAGGATCTCGAGGAAAAGATAAATGTCACAGAAATCCACCTAAAATCAAAATGTGGTGAATGGATAAACTTCTGGTGAGAGCTCCATCCGCAGGAGTCGGCAAGTCACTTTCGAGAAAAGAAAAAAGAAAAAAAATCCCATTGGCTTCCATTGAAAAAGAAATATCACTGCGATATATGTTTTTTCCTCATAAAAAACATCAGGAAATAAAGTATTTTAATATTATTAAATAAAATGAACAAAATATTTGAAGCGAAAACAAAAATATGTGGTTAATCAATTAAATTTAGTTTAGAATTTTGAGGGGGAAGTAACTAAATAGTTCATGAGAGAGAAACTTTACCTTTCTGATGACATAGAATATTACTATTTGAAAGTGTATAACTTTTTTAAAAGTCCAGCTTCTTTTTTACCGATCAACTTCCAACTTTGGGAACCACATTCTTATTTTAAAGAATATCGACCTTTAACTTTCTACTTTCTCGGGGAATTATCTTTTATAATATACCATATGAGATGAGATGAAAAGATAGGTTTTCCACAATATAGGGGGTTGCATTCATTTCAACGTGGAACAGTCAATCACGTGTCCAAACTTTTTATACAAAAAGAAATGGAAACGTAATGCAATAGCACATTTCTTTTACCCATACAATTCATATTAATGATCATATAAAAAGATTTTAGGTTTTTTACGGTTTCACATATGAAATATTTTTTGCATTTTACGATGGAACATTCCATTACACGTAGAATGATAGAGTGTTTTCATTTAAGGGCGTTTGACTTAACTGATATAAAATAGGTGATAAGTTGAAATATTGATAAGTAATTTAATAGTTGAAGTTAATTTTTAAAATAAATAGTTACGTGTTTGATAATAATAAATTTATAAATTATTATTTTAGTCAAATGATAAAAAAAATCTTAATATTATAATAGATGAAATATATGAAAAAAAGTTACATATATTATAAAGACAAAATAGAACATTCATGATCAACTTTTTTTTTCTCATATAAAATAAGTTGGGGGCCTTCAACTTATTTTTTCTAACTTATAAACAGTTAAAATAAATATTTATCAGCTCTTTTTATTAATTATCAAATAGAAAAATTTCTTCAAAACTATTTATAAGTTACTTTAAGTGACTTATAAACTTAGTCAAACAACCATTAAATCTCACTAATAAAAACTATGTATCCCTTTTATTTTCTTAATTATTTATTTTTTATCTTTTAACTTATCTTGTAATCCAAAAAGAAAAGAAGAAATCATAATGCAAAAAAATTAAAATGCTCTTCAAATGTTTCAAATGAAAATAGTTAAAGTTTGTAATAGCAAAAAGAAATCATAATACACAATAATTATTTTTTATAGTTTTTTCTGTTCAAAAAATAAATAATATGCTTAAGATATCACGTAATAGGATGGAAGGTTGTGCCGACGGAGACAAGGATCGGATAATTGGATTGAGTATCATAACATCCTACCTCGTGAGTAAAAGTTAAATTTTTAATATAAAATAATTATAATAATATATTTATTCATAAAAATATTATATTTATATATATAATTAACCAAACATTGACCATTTATATTTTATTCGTACTTTCAAATCTATATATTTATATAATGTGAAATACAATATGATATATTCGTTAAAAAAACTATTAAAAGAAAAAGAATACATAGTATTTGATCTTTACGAACTATGATATTTTATTAAAACACAATATAATTCTTAGTATATATGCAATAATAAAATTTTATTTTAATAAAAAACAACATAGGATTATATTAATAACAAATTGAATTATTAAAAAAGATTAAAATTAAAGAAGTGAGAATAACATGTACAATATATAGAAAATTAGTTAAAGAAAAATTTCTTAAGATCCTTGTGCTTACTTTTATTTTTTTATTTGAATAAATAAATTATATTAATATTACGAGATCAATACCAAATTCAGTTATAGATCCTATGTTTAAAATTCTTTCATTGTGATTGAGATCATTTCCTCTTTGGTTGATCGTAAGATTGTAAAATCTTATTATTCGAACTGGAATCCTCACAACCATGATAGGATGTGATGATGTGTAACTCAAAATTGTAAAAGAAAAAAGAAGATAATTTATAATGAAAGTGAAAGGTGTTAGTATCTTTATGTATAAGAATTAAAGTTTATGTATGATATATTTTTATTGTTCAGTGAAATTTTTCTTAGCCATGGTATTTTCTGTGAATTTTTTCTCTTATTCACAATGATAAAAAAAAATCACTATATTAAATCTTCATTCATATTCTTTCTTGTCTGTCTAATTAATTGTTCTGATTCAATCCTAATGGGATGTGTGATTAATGATTAGTCAAATAAAATGAAGAATAAAAAAGAAGCAGAAGATATAAAAAATGAAATTGGAAATGACCAAATTCATACTCCAAAAGGAAAAAAAATGTAGATTAGCTAAAATAATACTTCTAAATATGAGAGTGACAATAGGAAAAAAATCTTTTATTCTCATCATTAACTTACTTAGTTTGAACTTTGAAGTGTTGTGTGTCCTATGATTCATAGAGGGGCTCCATCATCGCTACAAACAAAAGGAGAGGACTGAAATGCATCGTACTCCAGATTTTTTAGTTTTTGAAACTTTGTTTTCGCTTGTATTTTAAATTACAACTCCGCTGGATCCTCGAAGCGGCTGACCACAGGATACGCGGGGAGGATCCGCCCGCCTGAGAAGAGCTCGTCGGCGGTTACGATGCGGAGGTCAACCGGGTTGCTGACCGCGAAGCTGAACTCAAAGTCCTCGCTGGAGTCATCCTGCTCCTCCTCCTCCTCCTCCTCCACCTGGACATCGCCAGACACGGCCTCCTGCGTCGGCAGCTCCGACTCGACGCCGTCGTCGAGGCACGGGTGGCGCTCCTCCGTCGCCATCTTCGCTCCGGTCGACCTCTTGCGTGGAGACGGATGAAGCGATAGCTTCGCAGGAGAGGGAGAAGCGGACGCCATTTTATTAGTACGAGTGATTGGGAAGTATTTTTAATCTAATTTAATGTAATGGATTTTGACCTTTGCGACGGTATTCATGTGTGGTTTGGTTCTGGTACGCATTACCTGTATTTCGTTTTGCCATCGTCCTCGGCGCGCGTGCGAGCCGTTAGCTTTGGGTCCTTCTAGAAGGTCAACAGTGCGGGGCCGTATTATGCGGACGCGTGCATCGTACGTCTCTATGCGAGAGGCCTTGATGGTTTTGTGTCGTGGCCCGCGACTCTTGAAAAAAAGTAGAGATGTGGCAGGGAGATGAGAAGGAGAAGGAGAAGGATCTCGAGGAAAAGATAAATGTCACAGAAATCCACCTAAAATCAAAATGTGGTGAATGGATAAACTTCTGGTGAGAGCTCCATCCGCAGGAGTCGGCAAGTCACTTTCGAGAAAAGAAAAAAGAAAAAAAATCCCATTGGCTTCCATTGAAAAAGAAATATCACTGCGATATATGTTTTTTCCTCATAAAAAACATCAGGAAATAAAGTATTTTAATATTATTAAATAAAATGAACAAAATATTTGAAGCGAAAACAAAAATATGTGGTTAATCAATTAAATTTAGTTTAGAATTTTGAGGGGGAAGTAACTAAATAGTTCATGAGAGAGAAACTTTACCTTTCTGATGACATAGAATATTACTATTTGAAAGTGTATAACTTTTTTAAAAGTCCAGCTTCTTTTTTACCGATCAACTTCCAACTTTGGGAACCACATTCTTATTTTAAAGAATATCGACCTTTAACTTTCTACTTTCTCGGGGAATTATCTTTTATAATATACCATATGAGATGAGATGAAAAGATAGGTTTTCCACAATATAGGGGGTTGCATTCATTTCAACGTGGAACAGTCAATCACGTGTCCAAACTTTTTATACAAAAAGAAATGGAAACGTAATGCAATAGCACATTTCTTTTACCCATACAATTCATATTAATGATCATATAAAAAGATTTTAGGTTTTTTACGGTTTCACATATGAAATATTTTTTGCATTTTACGATGGAACATTCCATTACACGTAGAATGATAGAGTGTTTTCATTTAAGGGCGTTTGACTTAACTGATATAAAATAGGTGATAAGTTGAAATATTGATAAGTAATTTAATAGTTGAAGTTAATTTTTAAAATAAATAGTTACGTGTTTGATAATAATAAATTTATAAATTATTATTTTAGTCAAATGATAAAAAAAATCTTAATATTATAATAGATGAAATATATGAAAAAAAGTTACATATATTATAAAAACAAAATAGAACATTCATGATCAACTTTTTTTTTCTCATATAAAATAAGTTGGGGGCCTTCAACTTATTTTTTCTAACTTATAAACAGTTAAAATAAATATTTATCAGCTCTTTTTATTAATTATCAAATAGAAAGATTTCTTCAAAACTATTTATAAGTTACTTTAAGTGACTTATAAGTCATTGTAAGTGACTTATAAACTTAGTCAAACAACCATTAAATCTCACTAATAAAAACTATGTATCCCTTTTATTTTCTTAATTATTTATTTTTTATCTTTTAACTTATCTTGTAATCCAAAAAGAAAAGAAGAAATCATAATGCAAAAAAATTAAAATGCTCTTCAAGTGTTTCAAATGAAAATAGTTAAAGTTTGTAATAGCAAAAAGAAATCATAATACACAATAATTATTTTTTATAGTTTTTTCTGTTCAAAAAATAAATAATATGCTTAAGATATTACATAATAGGATGGAAGGTTGTGCCGACGGAGACAAGGATCGGATAATTGGATTGAGTATCATAACATCCTACCTCATGAGTAAAAGTTAATTTTTTAATATAAAATAATTAAAATAATATATTTATTCATAAAATATTATATTTATATATATAAGTTAACCAAACGTTGACCATTTATATTTTATTCGTACTTTCAAATCTATATATTTATATAATGTGAAATACAATATGATATATTCGTTAAAAAAACTATTAAAAGAAAAAGAATACATAGTATTTGATCTTTACGAACTATGATATTTTATTAAAATACAATATAATTCTTAGTATATATGCAATAATAAAATTTTATTTTAATAAAAAACAACATAGGATTATATTAATAACAAATTGAATTATTAAAAAAGATTAAAATTAAAGAAGTGAGAATAACATGTACAATATATAGAAAATTAGTTAAAGAAAATTTTCTTAAGATCCTTGTGCTTACTTTTATTTTTTTATTTGAATAAATAAATTATATTAATATTACGAGATCAATACCAAATTCAGTTATAGATCCTACGTTTAAAATTCTTTCAGTGTGATTGAGATCATTTCCTCTTTGGTTGATCGTAAGATTGTAAAATCTTATTATTCGAACTGGAATCCTCACAACCATGATAGGATGTGATGATGTGTAACTCAAAATTGTAAAAGAAAAAAGAAGATAATTTATAATGAAAGTGAAAGGTGTTAATATCTTTATGTATAAGAATTAAAGTTTATGTATGATATATTTTTATTGTTCAGTGAAATTTTTCTTAGCCATGGTATTTTCTGTGAATTTTTTCTCTTATTCACAATGATAAAAAAAATTCACTATATTAAATCTTCATTCATATTCTTTCTTGTCTGTCTAATTAATTGTTCTGATTCAATCCTAATGGGATGTGTGATTAATGGTTAACCAAATAAAATGAAGAATAAAAAAAAAGCAGATGATATAAAAAATGAAATTGGAAATGACCAAATTCATACTCCAAAAGGAAAAAAATGTAGATTAACTAAAATAATACTTCTAAATATGAGAGTGACAATAGGAAAAAAATATTTTATTCTCATCATTAACTTAGTTTGAACTTTGAAGTGCTGTGTGTCCTATGATTCATAGTTCCATCATCGCTACAAATAAAAGGAGAGGACTGAAATGGATCGTGCTCCAGATTTTTTAGTTTTTGAAACTTTGTATTTTAAATTAGTGGTTCAATTTAAGTGTACATGAAACGTAGGAGAGAGAGTGACATGCATGGGTGAGAGTATGTTGTCCGATATTAAAAATAAGAACTCACTATAATCTATTTATAAAGGACTAAATTATGCACGTTAATAGATCTTACATGTACGAAATGAAATGGTTGATATATAAAACTTTAAAGTTCAGAAATCGTAAATGTAATCGTGAAACAAAGTAATTGAACGACTGCGCATATATATCATGATAAATATTCAAGAAGTGTATCCATCGAGTATGTGACGTCATATTTACATACGCATCTGGGTCATTGTCTACTATTAGATTTTACTTCACAATACATGTCACCTAGGATGTTTATTTGAATGCATTTTTAAAAAAAAATTAAGACATATTAGATGTCAGCGTTTGAAAATGTATTATATTGAAATGTGTTTAATAATCTTAAATTGTGAAAGCAATCATATTTCTGTCAAATGAATCAATCTCATTTCTTTAAAAATAAAAAAATAGTCTTACGTTTCAAAATTTATCTCATATTCCAACAACTCTTTCTTTACTATAAATTTCACTTAAATCAAAATCAAATATAATTATGTTTTATGCTCCGAAATATAGTTCCAAATTATCATATTCCTTAAAATGTTAAGATTCTAAAAAACATCGATCAACCAGTCAAACGGACCTATTGTGATGTGCAGCATGGCACAGCATCGAATGTGCATTTTTTTTTTCCATTCAGGAAGCGTAGGTCATCTCATCCGGTACGTAATCCCGTCACCCAAAATAAGTTAATGGCTGCGATAAAATATGTGGAATTATGATTAAGACCTAAGTGATGATTAGGTGAAAGTTAGTCGCGCAGTTAAAGAAACAGTTCCTTCCTATGATTATAAAGTTAAGCGTTTAATTAAAAATGCTTATTTAGGTTTGTCATAATCAATCTTTTCTTTTACCAACAGATCTATGGTGTAGTAGTAAATAGCTAGCTCTGCTTGTGCTCTCATAAAGCACACTTCATCGAGATCACGTAGATGTAATATGGGTCCTTCCACGTGAATAAAATCATAAGGCTTATATACTAATACAACTATGTTTTTTTCTCATAAGGCTTAAAATTAGTTAAAATTATAAGGCTTATATACAACTTTTTTCTTTATCTATTAAGCTATCAGAATATATTTTAATTCTAACTAAGTTCGTTTTAAATAAGGGCGGACCCGCACATACCTTAGGTCCCGACCCCTAACTTTTTAAATTATTATTATTATTATTATTATTATTATTATTATTATATATTCGAGCTAAAATTATTTTTATTATTTTTATTAGTATTATTATTATTATTATTATATATTCGAGCTAAAATTAATTTTGCCCCCTTAATTAAAAACTTGACCCTCCCCTCATTTTTGTCCTGGTCCGCCTTGTTGTAGATAATAACTCTAAAAATCAAAGGTCTCAAATGGGTAAAAGAAAATAATATAATGATATGAAAGTTTTACATAGCATATTGTTAGTGAGCATAGTTCAAAACTCTCGAATTTGAAACTTAAACTTTTACGAATTTACAAATTTAGTCATGAAATCGAGTCAACATGGAGTGGAATCAAACTTAGTGATAAACTCGGGTAAACTCTGATGGATTCGAGTAAACTCGGATAAATTTGATAGAGTCTATAGGTAAAATCATCGAATGCAAAAGTTAGACATTTAACCAAGATTTGAGTTCAAAATTCAAATGAAAATAACATTAAACATTCATAATTTAACAGCTAATAATACTCTATGTTTTAATTGGACTACTTTGATAATTTGATATATAATTTGAACTCGTTACGTTTCAACATATGTTGCATCGACTTATATATTGTACTTGTAGAGTGTAATGAACTGTTAAAAATAATGAATGCTTGTGCAATTTCATATGAGTGAGTTGAAATATGATCAATTAACTTACATATAGAAAATTTTTTCACAAATATTTTATAACATATAATATTAATAATATACATAAAATTATGTACATAAATTCTACGAATTTAAGTCTTAAGTTTATGGAACGTAAAATAAGTCAACATAAACTCGCGAGTTTGAAAATATTATTAGTGAGAGCCTTATTCATTATAGGTATACACATATTAAACAATCAATTTTTTTTATACGATATTACTCTGGAAGCAATAATTAAATTAAATTGACTGTTGTATTTTCTTGGAAATTTTGAAATACTTGCCCAATAAGCTAAATTAACTATATGTATAGGACCGATTTTTTTTTTAACTTTGAAGCTTTAGGATTTCAATAATCTGATATTTATGTAATCTAGGAGTTACTTGATTTCGTGTTAATTATTCTCCTTCTGCATTATATATGCTGTTCTAACGTAAACCTCCCCAACCCCCAACCACCGCCGAAAGATATCGACATGGAGGTCGCATAAAATAAAGCTAAAAAAAACTGTTGGAGTTCATAACATAGATAAAAAGAAATCGCATATCAGATAGAATTAAAGAATGATACTGACCAAGATAAGGAAGTGGACACAAAAGTCTAAGATCAAACGTAACGAGGATGGATGGGGTGACAACGTTACGGAAAAGGAAAGTTTTAATTTATTACTCTCTGGCAACTTGAGTTGAATAAATTGCACATTTTCTGCCAAATTCAATGGGCGATTAAATTTTACATAGCTTGAAATTTTCACAAAATCATCGTAACTTTGACCTTAAAAGTACACTAATTTAGCGCAATTTTTTATTATCATTTGAATTAAAATTATCATTAGGAAAACACTTTGAGCTTCAATAATCATTATAGATAAAAATCAAAATATGACATCACTTGCGCATGATTGTACAGATCGATCAAGATGTATACATTTGACTCATCTACCACGAATGCAGATCGATTTTATGGAATTAATTAGAATCAGCATTCAACTTGTGACCAATATACAGTCATTAGTACCACGCCAATTAAACTATCGGCATAACACCCAAAATTTTTCAAAATTAAAATGAATTTTTGTAATTAAAATAAATCTAATATTTAATATTTATTAAAAAAATAAAGTTTGAAAAGAAATGAGAGTGTGGTAAGAGGAAGATAAGATAAGAAAAGTTTGAATTAAAGTAAAAGTGTTATTAGATAAGACATATGAAAAAATAATTTCTAATTAGATTAGGAGTTAAAATTATAATGAGATTTGGGATTCAAATTTTTATTTTAACTTAACTCTAAGTTTAGGGTATAAAGGATCCCTAACAAGAGTTAAGATAAGAGTTCTATGTTCAAAAATATATAAAAGATAAAATAATATTATTTTATTTCAAAAATTAATAAATAAAAGTAATATTTATTTAATTTTAATTTTTATGAATAATTATATTTATGAGAGATAAAAATCAAGAAAAGATAGTTAAAGGTGGATTATGGATAAAGTTTGTTGAAGGATTTGAAATTGGGAGTTTTAAGGATAAAAATATTTAAGAAATAAAATAATAATAAATTATTTACTTTAATTTTGAAAAATCAATAAACAATATTATTAATTATTTATTTAAATCAAATTTTTTGTGTAAAATAAATGATGAATTATAAATAGGAAGGATGGATAGAAATTTTAATTAGATTAACACTTGAGAGACTTTACCTTATCAATATGTTTCCAAAGGTCTTCTCTAATGTATCTTTCTCCCTTCATCCAGTTGATTTTTTTCTTCATCTTTGGGCTACATTTTCTTCTTCCTCAATGCATGTGCACGAGAGTTTTGACCGGTCATCTAATCTCAGATCTTCCCTCTGTCTAAGAATGTCAGTCTTGTTGTTAGTCATCATCGGATCTCGTCGAAAAATACACCAAAAGTCTCAAGTTCCAGGTAATATGAAAAGTCAAAATATATAAAATTTTATATTCACTTTTGAATACAATTTCTCCATGAAATAATTAAGTTGATGGAAGAATAAGATTTGGTATATGTTCTCATATGTCTCATGAATAGTTTTATATAGTTTTTATGTCGTAAGAAATAATGTAATGAAAGTTATAATAGGTTAAAGTCTTGGTAAAACATAATCGAAGTTTCGACAATTGGAACTCGACCAACGTAGAAATGAACTCGACTCGGATTCATCTGTATAGTTGAGACCCGATGTGGCGTTGCTTTGAATCTAACTCAGATTCGGAGTGAACCCAACTCGGATTTAAGACATCCTAGCCCGGGCTCTGCCACGATCATTTTCAGGCGTTCAAATTCTTTTCCAATGAATCGGCCCATGTTGGGATTACACTCGACCTGAGTAGTTAAATGTCACCTTGCACGACGATGAGATCACCAAACCCGAACCACCTCGAATTCAACCCGAGTCCTACTAGGAAAGAGGGATAAAGGCGACATCGAGAGCTCGACCTGAGTCTCGTTGAACGCGAATCGATTTCAGCCACAATCTGATCCGAGTTTAATGGTATTCGACCCGTATTCATATAACATGGATGAAGTGTCACGGACGTGCTCCACAAATATTATTTCAACATAATCTTGATTTTAAATAGCATTTTAAGTAAGTTTAGATGCTTATATAGTCATGGTTGCATGTAGCAATTAATCCTTGGATTAAAGCATAATCAAAATTAAATTATCGATAAGCGTTATAAAGAAATTATATAAGATTATTAAGAATAAATTATAATAATTGTAAATATTATAATAATCATATTTCATTATGATTAACTAATATTAATTAGAAGTTTAACACTAATTTTTAACCAACTAATATGATTGGACCTCCATTTCAACCAATAGGGTTTCAAGCAGCTGAAGCAGGCAGCTCACCATCTGCTTAGAAAACGATTTTTTCAAACCGTCATATGACGTGTTAAAATTCTGGAAAAAAATATATAAATCATTTATTCATATTATCTGCAAGCTGAAAAATTTTTAAGACCAGATCAGTTGCCAAACAGCCTGAGAAAATTCGACAAGTTCGCTGGGTGAGGGTGAATCTGCGGGTCCGAAACTGACCTACAATTTCATAAGATCATATCTTCGTGAATAGTTCTTCATAAATCCTGAAAATTTACATGATTCATCCTCCAGATGTTAGCTTTCTATGACCATAAGAATCATACAAAAAGAACTTCTGTAGAGGAAGTTATGAACCAAGAACCGTAGGTCGCTTACTCTGTCTCGAGTCAGAGACAGGTCCGCCTTGTAGATTAGGGTATGATTAGGGTAAATAGAATTAGGGTTTGAAATTTATAAATATTAAAGTGTACTTCACAAGGGTTCGGTGAAAAGTGGAAGAATCCAATTTGAATGTGTAGAGGCAGAGAAATGAATTTTTCATTTCATAGCGAGTCTTCTGTCAGATTCCAGGACATTGACAGATTGCGACCCGAATTAACTATTTTTGTTATAAGTCTATATAGCGAGTTAAATTATCTAATTTTTATGATAAAATATTAATGAAGTCTAGTTTTCAGAAAAATTATGCCTTAGTTAAATGGACAAGTATGAAGAAATATATAAATCAATATTTCAGTGACACGATCTGCCAGGGCACAAGTCCTAAGTCAGATTACTTGGGATGTCCTAACTTACTCACTTGGAATTTGATAATGATATTTGGGGATTGGAAATTTTATTATGTCTAGTTTCTAATTAATTCAGAATCATAAGATTTGTCCATGTGGTTAAGAAGTTATGAATTATTGATTGACAGACACTCAGTCTAAAATCTTGAAACAACACCTAGTTAAGCTTTGGAGAATTAAAAAGTTCTAAGTGTGAAATAGCTTATGAATATAAATGTCTGGAATTAGAAATTGGTATTAGAAGAGGTTATATGCATTTTAGGGTGCATAAGCATTCATAAATCATGAGCATGCATTGCATATTAACTTACTAGTGATTGGGAAGTAAGAAGACATTATTGTTTGTAGGAAAACCTCAAGTTGCAAGTGAAAGGGAGGAAATCTAATAAACTTCCTTGAAATGATAAAGTACAAGGTGAGTGGGTAAATTTACAACATAGCAAAATGTTATATGTTAGTTCTTTTATTTATGATATTATTTCAAGCAAAGATTATTAGTATTATTATTATTAAAACGTATATTGAACTATGAAAAATATTTATGATATGTTTCAATGATTTTATATGAGATGGAACAACCTTTTACATGAAAATGTTTTCAGAAAATAATGCTTGTGAAGTTAAAATAAGTTTTATTTGATAATGATATGAGATTATGACATATGTATTTTGATATTATTAAAATCCGTGTGTTCATTAGCCATGCTGTTTGAAAAAGGTCTTTGGGACCGCATTCGATATGCATGAAGTCTTTGAGGCGTATATCGGGTGTCTTTGCCCTTTGGGGGCTGTTCTGCGTGCACGTATTGACCCATGATCGCTCTGCGTATCTGAGAATCATAATTGGGTGGCACACAATCATGATTAGGATACGTATTGACCCATGATTTGCTCTGTGTATCTGAGACTCTTGATTGTGAAGCTCTGCTTAATTGTATGACGCACAATCATAGAGGGATACGTATTGACCCATGATTTGCTCTGCGTATCTGATACTCTTGATTATGAAGATCTGCTTAACTGTATGACTCATGATCATAGAGGGATACGTATTGACCCATGATGAGTATGTGCAATGACACATGTATGAAGTTTAATTGTGAATATGATGATATCTTGAATAATTTGTATTTATGTAAAAGTTCATATGATTTGAAAAGTTATGTGAAATGAGTTATGCTTTAAATATTTTCTCATATGAAAAAAATGTGGTTATTTAAATGTTATATGCACTCGTATTGTTCCCCTATGTTGTACATTTATTTCACTCACTGAGCAAATGATTGTTGCTCATAAAATCTATTTTAAATGTTTTTTTTAGATACTCGTAAGTTCTCGAGTTGAGTTGACTCGGAACTTATTTTTGCTGCATATAGAAGAGGTCGAGCTGCTGGAGCACTTTAATCCCCTTCACTTTTATTTTTTTTAAGCATGCATATGTAATAGATAGTGTTAGATGTTGTAATTAAGTTTGTGAGAAACTTTTTGTAAGGTTGTATAAGACTTGATCCTGTGAGATTATGTGTGATGTGGTTTGTGAAAAAAAAATATAATGACAATATGCAAATGTCATATCTTATAACTTTTTATTAAACTTTGATGATTATATATGTGTCTTTTGTATGTATTGTCAAATAACATAAGATAAGTAAGGAAGGAGGTTTTATCATTTTTATTTTTGGAATTGTTAAACATAGCTAAGAGTTTGATAATAGGAATTAGACCTTAGTCACAGAGTGAGGTGTGACATGAAGTTATTTTTTTATTATTATGATGTGCAATGACTATTCTATCCTTTTATAATAATGCTTAATAGAGAACAATAAGAATGTTAACTATGTCAACATATAAAAAATGATAAAATGAAGCTTCTTGTCACTGATTGTCACCAAATCAAATCGAATTGTATAGATAAGTGAAAGTGGGTATTAATAGGCCATCATCCTAATTGTTATTGTGGGCAAATAAAAGTTTCACACCATTTTATTGGACTTTTCATTGTCTTATTTTTTTTATCCCAATTTGATTTTTATCTTGAACTTGTATGAAGTGATATGAATGTTCATAATAAAATAAAGTCGAGGTCATAACAACACATATAGATATCTTAGAAATTATTTAAAGAAAAAGATGTAAAAAAATAAAATAAAAAAAAATTCGATGGAATCGAATCGAATCGAAAAGAGGAAAGAATCGAAAGGAATAGAATGAACCGAACCGAATTAATAGTATGATTTTCTCATACTGAAAATTTATCTATTTACTTTAAGTCTTCTTATCAATTTGTATTATTTTATTGAGTATTTTATACTCATAAAAATTATATTTTCTTGTGTTTAAATCTCACGGATAATTGTACCGACAAGGATGAAGATGTGTGCAACTAGAGATGTTCATGATGATGTAGTTGCACATGAAATATATATTTAACTTATTTTATTTGTCATTCTAATATAATAGAATGAATATGAGGACTATTTTAAAATAATAAATATATTAACTTCTGCACTCTTCTGCCACCTAATAAGAATGTGAAATTTAGAGGCATTATAAGATCTCCTCGGAGTTTGATAATAAAAAAATATGTATACTCAATAAAAAAATCAATTTGAATCTGACTCTATTTTTATACAATAAAACAGAATTTAAGAAAAAGAAAAAAATATCATATTATCATCTCATATATTTTTGCAAAGCTACAAGTGTCAAAAGGACACAAAAAGGTACTTTAGCCGCCGCCATCGTCAAAGCGCCACTTTTTTTCTTCTTTCTTTGCATCTGCATGCCTGTTCAATTTATTACGTCACCCATTACGTTACAAAAAAGCACGAACAGATGAGACGATACTTTTCGAACACGAAACACCCTACTTGTGTTTTATGCTTTATATATAGAATCATGACGAATTAATATTTTTTTTAAAAAATATCAATAGAAAATAATACAAGAATATATTTCCCATATTCAAATTAATAGAAATTGAAAAGATTAGTTTCGAATGCTGTCCCGTATTTGATTGCTAGCCTAACCGACATAGCTTCATATTAGCCCTCCTGATTAAATTTGTGATGTGAAAACTAATAAATTGCCATATGAATTTATATAATTATAAGTTGATTTTAATGACTAATAGTAATAATGAACGAAGTGGTATCTTTAAAAAGGACCCTCAACAGCAGCAAAAGCCAGCTGCCGTGATTGGATCCAAAATTCGCATACTTTTCTCCAAAGGCCGTGTTGTCAAAGTGGCCCTGTACTTTTTGTTTGATTGTCATATTATTATTACTATTATTATATTTCCAGTTCGTTCCATAAACTTAGAAATAATTTATTCCAAAATACTAACTTTTATATATAGGAATGTGTATTCTAGAAATGCGAATCTTTTATGTTATGTTGTTTTTTTTTTAAATTTATAGGTTCGGAAAAGGCATTTGAATTGACGAAATGTTAATACAGCCAAGTTAGCTTTCTCCTCCGTTAGAAAATTTCAACAATGACGTTGAAAACATCTAATGCAAACAATGGATTACTTTTATAGTTTCAAGTACTATTATTTGAGGTCATTTCATATTTCACTAGAGCAATATATTTATCATTTTTTACTTAATCAATAAATGTTGCGAATGTGAAACAAAAGTAGGGGTGAAAGTAAGTTCAAATTGTTGATTAAAAAAATCAATCGTTATTTTGTGAATTAATTTTTAAAATTAAAAAATCATCTTAAAATTATTTTAAAAAAAATAAAAATCACCCCTTTAGTAAATTTGATAGTTTTTTCTTTCTTTTATATAATTATATTTAAAAATATATCTAATAAATTAAGATTAATATAAAAAAGAAAAAAAAATTAATTTTATATTAAATATAAAATATACTATTAAAATTTTAAAGTTATTAAATTAGAGTTCAATAATATGATAGAAGATACAAAATTTTGTACAAAAAATATTGTAGCTATAATAAATGAATTAACAACATATGTGTTAATTATATAAATAAAAACTATAATAAAAAGATTAACCCTAATTTTAATTAATAAATATTAATTTATTAAAAAATATCCTAAATTATATTTGAACTTCTAATTTTTTATTCTTCAAATCGAATGAATTTTTGAAATAGGTAAAGAGTAAGATGAAAAAGAAGGATAATACATTCCTCTCGTTTGATTGATTGAGTTTAAATTAGAAAAAAAAAGAAATTTTTTCCTTTCTTTTTCATTCTCCTTTAATGTTTTATTTTTTTTCTCTTTAAATCGAAATAAAAATGAGAAGAAAGAGTATGTATTTTCAATTTTAATCAAATAAATTAAACATACAACTATATATATAAATAATAAAATCATTTAAATAAATTAATCACTTAATATTTATTTTCTTCTTTTTTCATATCAATCAAACAGAGATAAATATTCTATCTTTATTCTTCTGTCTTCTCTTTCCGCTTTTTAAATTTTCTTTCCCTTAATGAGTTTTAAATTAAACACATCATAGACTTCACGCATTATTTTCTTCTTTTTCTTCAATATCGATGACGGTTATAACAATCACTAAAAAATTCCAGTTTGTTACTTTTTAAAAAAAAGTGCGAATCATGGAATAATTCGGCTGCCATAATAATTTTGAAGAATTGAAAAAAATAACATATTAAGCAACTTTCACATCGCATTTATTAATCCCGCTAAAAATTTAACAATAACGTTATCACGATAAATTAGCCAACTAACAGGTCACCGCCTCTTACTCTCACCGCCACAGCTCATATGTGCCTACTGCCTTCCGCTGGAACCCCGTCTTTATTTATTTTAAAAAAATTGAAAAAAATAACGTTAGCGGCGAGGAGAAAAATAAAATAAAATCCAATCGTATTCTCCATGAGAGATAATTAGGCGAAAAAGGGGGCGAAAAGGTTGATGTTTCTTTTTTTTCTCTCTCTTCTTTAATTTTAATTTTTTTTGTCGGCGATCGAGCGGAGAGACGGCCGAGAAAGGGGCGGCGATCGGCGGCGATAGCTGGAGGTTTCACCCGCAGTCGCAAACTCTATGCCATCGCTTCTTCAGGTTCTCATCTGATTTATCTTCAGGTTCCCTATTCGAGTTGCTCGATGCTTTTCCCGTGAGAACTAGTTCATTTCTGGGCGGTTTCAGGTAGTAGATTTGCATTTTTGATAGGTTCTTACTGTTGAGCACTTAGAAGCAATCAAACCTCATGGAGATCGTTTCCAGAACATTAAACCTCTGTCATAATTGGTTGAGAGGAAAATTGTTGTTATTCATGTAATGATCTTAGTTCAATGGTCGTTGTTTATGCAGCGAGCCTCAATAGCAGTTCTATGCTTGATTGTATAGCGTCTCTTGTGAACTGGGGCTTATATTGTTATCATGGAGATTCTTTTGGTTTTAGAAACATTGCTGCAATTAAGTATCTTAAATTGAGTATGACACAAGGATTAAAGATAGATACATTACCTGCATAGACACTGAAGACAAGTTTAAGTCATATTACTAATAGCTTAGCACATGCTTATTGTTTCATCTCTTGTTGCCTATGATTGTAATGGAGCGAGTCCACATTAACTCTTTGGCAACTCTAGGTGTATCTGTGAAATACTGAAACTGGTCTGTTGAATTCGCAGGAAAATTAGATCGTACACCTTGTTTTTCACATGAAACCTTTCATTTCGTTTATCTTTTTTTTTTGGTTGCTGGGACAGACCAATGTCTTTTCTTAGATAGATAGCCAACAATTTATTTGGACCACCTGATTACAGTAACTTAGCTCACCCTGGTGCTAGCTCAGCTAGGCTATGTCTGAAGTCATCACTTTCTCTCAGTATCTTTATTGTCGTTTGGGCCAATTTCTAGATCCTGATATGATGGTCTGGACATTTTATACCACAGGTTGAAGAATGAGCTGAGGCTGGTTTTTGCTTTAGTTTAACTGTGAAAATCTAACTGCGAAGCCAAAGAAGGTGACGTATGCTATATCAGATGATATCTTGGGAAAAAGTACGTCCATGGCAGGGCTGAGTTCATGCCAGATTCTCTTTCCAAATGACTGCACTATTGCGCTAGGGCAAAGTGAACCTTGTCTTGATAGTGGCGTTGCTGCATCAGCTATTCAGTTCATTTTGAATGTTGTAGACATCAGTAGCACAAAGACCCTTACTGATCTATTATGAGAAGGAGACATGGAGCACAAACTTGAGAAGAGATTTCCAGCGAATCGTAAAGATTACAAATTATATGAAGAAGTTGGAGAAGGCGTCAGTGCCACTGTGTACAGGGCATTGTGTATCCCCCTTAATGAGATAGTTGCTATCAAGGTTCTTGACTTCGAGAAGTGCAATAATGACCTGGTATGTTTCTTATGTGCTCCCATCCCATAGAAAAAGGTTAAAGTTCCAAGTTACTGCATAACAGAACTTTGACTTGGATTTCCTAAAACTCAACGTATCTGGTATTAACTTTTCTTGTGGCATCATTCTTTTTTCTTTTCTTTTAGGATGGGATAAGGCGTGAAGTGCAAACTATGAGTTTGATTGATCATCCAAATTTGCTTCATGCATATTGCTCGTTCACAGCGGGACACAATCTGTGGGTTGTGATGCCATACATGGCTGGTGGATCAGCTCTTCATATAATGAAATCAGCTTTTCCAGAAGGTTTTGAAGAGCCAGTTATCGCAACTCTTCTGCGTGAAGTTCTCAAAGCCCTTGTATATCTCCATTCCCATGGGCACATACACCGAGATGTTAAGGTATTCCACTAAGCTGGGTTTTTCTTGCCTGATGTGTCTATGCATTGTGAAATGTAGCTAGTTGTTGGTTATTAATAACAAGAACTGTGTGTCAAGTGCTACCCATCCAGCAGCATTACCGAAGGCTATCTCTTGTCTAATGGTTTTACTCCCTTTTTTAAAAGGCAACATTATTGAACTTTAGACTTTTGATCCCCCAGTTACAAAGAAGTGACATAACATAATGCCAACTGTTGCCCTCTATTGTGATGTGTGAAGTAAACATACTCATGATCCACCCCTCCACATAATAAATTCTACCAAGAGAACCTTCAATATGGTCTTCTTTTCATTCATCTAAAAATATTGAAGTTGCTAAGCCCACATATGGCATATCTTTATTGTATTTGAATTCAATTTCTGACCTTTGTTTACTTCTCTTTTTTCTGAGAGAGCAAAGGATGATTACCATTTGTAATCATCCATTTTTTTAAAGGATGTTACAACAACAACAACAACAAAGCCTTATCCCATTAGGTGGGGTCGGCTACATGGATCATACGACGCTATTCGTTGATCCATGTTCATGCGATTCGACAGGGTTTTACGCTGGCTGTCGGGGCCTAACACAACCCTCCTCCTTTATCCGGGCTTGGGACCGGCTATAAAACATAGGCGGAGTTTCTGCTGACAATGAAATAAATATAGCTCTTACAGGCCTTGCATTTCTGCTGCAAGTTAATCTACTTACCTTCACATCTGAGGAGAAGTTTGTAATCGATCTCTTGAAACCACCTTTCTTCAGCTGAAAGTTCATCCACCTAAGTAAAATCTTCTCTGGCGGTAGACTCATGAGCTCCTCTACATCCTTGCTATCATCAACATGCATGTTATATTGCAAAAATGTACAGACAAACTTAGTCCTTCATCCACTCACCCACTATCTTCTCAGCCATTGCCACAATGTTCTCAACATATAACCTTTTACCCCTAAAAATGCAACCCTTGCGTTGGATCCAAATAGCCCATAAGAAAGCAAAAGGGGCCACCTGACGCCTCCTTGTACTGTGCACTTGGACTCCATTTTGGCTCCCACATCTTGTTCGGAAGGAGTTCCAAAGCTGGGTTAATGTTTGGGGGGTAGACCTTGAGGATCCAAATCTTTGCCACACCTCTCTTGCCGTCACGCATCGAAAGAAAGGTGATCAATGTCCTCATCCGCCGCACCACAAAATACACAGGTTGTATTCGCCTTGGGATCCCATTAGAATCGTGTTGGAAGTCTTCCACGTCGGAGAAGCCATGCAAAAATTCGTATTCGTTGAGGAATCCGTAGACCCCAAATCCTGGTGCAGCCTGTCCTCAAGTCTGTGTTGTGTTACATTCTTTTGTGTAGATCTGCTGCTTTTTGGATATTTTGCTTGGACTATACACTTTGCTACTTCTTTCAAATGTTGCATGTTTTCTATTCTTTTCAGGCTGGAAATATCTTGATTGATAAGAATGGAGTTGTAAAGTTGGCTGATTTTGGTGTCTCAGCTTGTATGTTTGACACTGGGGATCGGCAGCGTTCAAGAAACACATTTGTTGGGACTCCATGCTGGTATTTCTTTTCTGTAAATATGCTCCCATTGGTCGCCAGTTTGATTGGTTCAGAATCATGGGTTTATCAGAAACAATTTCACAATCATGAAGTTCCCTTTAACTGATGTTAAGTTTTCTACAGGATGGCACCTGAAGTAATGCAACAATTGCATGGTTATGATTTTAAGTGAGTGCTGATTCTCTATGTTTGTCCTAATATGTTGAATCGGAACTCCTAGGATTTGTACCTGATTGAAATTGTAACTTTTCCTCTTCATTCTATCTTATTAAACAGAGCAGATATTTGGTCCTTTGGCATTACAGCTTTGGAACTCGCCCACGGACATGCTCCATTTTCCAAGTATCCTCCAATGAAGGTATGTCAAAATAGCCTTCTGTGGTAAACATCTACTTAATAACAAGTTACGAGGATTAAAGTACTTCTGACATGATGGAGGTATTTGTCACTAGTGGGTACATTACTGGGTTGTATGAGCTATTTAAATTTGACAAAACAAAAATGCAAAACTAAACAGTATTGCCTATATGCTGGAATTTGGGTGAGTTTCATATTGTAATTGTAGGTATCCCGTCAAAAGACCAAAAAATTGTAGGCATTGCTTCTACTACCTGTTGATTCTCAAAATCATATTATTTTCTAAGATTATCTCCTGAACTACCAATTTGACATGAAAAGGGAAGTTTCAAATGTACAGCTGGTACTTCAGTTCTCGGTAAATTATTGCTATCATTTCAATATAATTTTTTCTTGTTGCAGGTGTTATTAATGACATTACAAAATGCACCACCAGGTCTTGACTATGAACGGGACAAGAGATTCTCAAAGGTTCTTTTTTCTTTTAGTTAGTATCATTAAACACTGTTGCTTTATTGATTGGAATGTCTGACGTCTTTGTAGTCTTTCAAAGAGATGGTTGCCATGTGCTTAGTGAAGGATCCAAAGAAGCGTCCAACATCGGAGAAGCTTTTGAAGCACTCGTTCTTCAAGCATGCTCGTTCTAACGATTATCTTGCACGGTCCATCCTTGATGATCTTTCCCCACTTGGCGATCGTTTTAGGGCATTGAAGGTTTACCTGCTGTATTTCTTTAATCTGTAAGATGAAAAATGTCCTTGATGTTTCTATAATCTCGCCATTGCTGGTGTAGGAAAAAGAGGCAAATCTACTATTACAGAATAACACTGTTTCAGAACAATTGTCACAGGTAACTGAAGTGCAAGCTTGTGTTATTTTTTTATTAATTTCATTTTAAAATTTCCACAGAGCTCTGCTAATATTTGTGATGGAGTTAAAATAATGTATTCAGAAAAAATGCAAGTGATTTTACTTCTTTCTAGTTTCAACTTATGGAGTATCATGAAATATCCGTTGAAGTTAAGATGTTGACATAGTCATTTACAAGTAAAATAGTTTTTTAAAGAAGGAAGTGACAACTAGTGAAATTTGATATACCTCATGCAACTTTTCCGCATGTGTTTGAGAGCTCCTTCTCAATATCATTCTCATTCTTTGTGCATTGTAAATAACTTCAATGGTTTGTTTTGCTTGTATTGCTCATGTTTTACTCGAGTAATGAGGTCTTTGCAATCTATTCCCCAATCATTTTGACTGTGCTCTCTGAACATTGGAATAACATAACATAGGTCTGCCTGTTAATAGGAACCTTTCGTCCATATCAAATTTGAAGATCAAAGGTACTTTGTATCTGAAAAATATCATTTGGTAGAATTCAGTATTATCTTGGATTCATTGGAAGCAGCATGGATTTACTTCCTTGGTATATTGTAGTATCCATAGAACAATATTCTTCCAATGCTCTCCTACAAAAAAAATTCTTCCAATGCACTAATAGGATGCCACTTTGTACTAGTTAAAAAATATTGACGCGTTAAAAAAAAAGAGATATTGATATGATTAATAGTGTAATGGTTAGTTACAACATTCATGTTCATGTTCTGCATTGTTAATTATGTTATATAATAACTAATCCTTCTAATACGTTGACGGGTTCTAACTTTAGGGTAGCCTTTAAAAAATGTTATTGTAACTGGAGTTGGTCCACTCTACATGAATTACTTTATGGAGATTTGTCCTCTCGAACGGACAATTTATTAATAGCAGTGATTGTGTTTAAGATTTTTGCACTTAAATACTAATAATTAGCCAACCCCACCTAGTGGGATAAGGCTTTGTTGTTGTTGTTGTTGTAAATACTAATAATATTTGTCTTAGTTTTAATTTCATAGTTATATTTTTTGAGGGAATTTGTATACTTATATAATCATTTACATTTTAAATTTTTATCATTGGTATCCGAGCAACAAAACTCCGCCTATGTTTTATAGCCGGTCCCAAGCCCGGATAAAGGAGGAGGGTTGTGTTAGGCCCCGACAGCCAGCGTAAAACCCTGTCGAATCGCGTGAACATGGATCAACGAATATGGCGTCGTAATGATCCATGTAGCCAACCCCACCTAGTGGGATAAGGCTTTGTTATTGTTGTTGTTGGTATCCGAGCAACAAATATTCTAACACTATTAAAGTACAAAGAAGCAAGACTCATTCAGGAGAAATCAATTTTAATGCACATGACATTGCAAGTTCATAGGTTTTCACATCAAGATGAACTTTCTTAGGTTTGAAGACATTCAAACATCAACATTGTGCTTATAGGAAATTATCGATCAATTTTCCTTACTCCATCTTCAGGACGAGGCAGAAATTTAGGAGGGGTGCATTGATAGATACCCGTTGTATCAGTTTTTTTATAGGAGAAAAAGGATGACCACCAGAGTTGTGGTTGTCATCCATATATATATAACTATAAAATGAGGGTCGTGTACAAGTGTGTGACCTCACGAAGAGAATGATAACAACAAGAGAGATGTACGGTATCTATCCAAAACCCCACACCTGAAGGACAAAAGAGATGTGGTGTACAATACTCTCAAACTGACATCACTCCCCACAAAAAAACCCGGTTACACTGAAACCAAATAGATAAGGAACTGGCCACGAAGGTCGCTAGCATCATCCGTCAACTCTGACGCTGCCCAAAATGGTCTCTAGTGCCGGTGCGATGTTACACATGGTGCTGGTCAACTGCCATACCTCACATGATACTTTGCCGCTACACAGAAAACTCGAGTGGTGTCCTCCGCCAACCCGTCGCATACGATGCATCTTGTGTGAAATAGAGTTGCCCATCACGCCCCATATACTCCAGTGAGACACATGTCGATCCCCCAGCTGACATGTCCTTCGGCCCCATGATCCCCCGTAGCCGTCGGGCAAGAAGAGCCCAGTTGGTGCGGCAAAGGTCTTGCACCCCCAGTCCACTCTCTGCCAAGTGAGGATCTTCATAGAGAAGCGGTGTCGCTCCCGTGGGGAGTTGGACCTCTGCATATGGCCGATCTCCTATGACCGGTGCATGAATGTGCTAACAACCGCTGAAGTGGCCGGTGTAGTATCATCCCTTGCCGGGGGTGTCAGTGAGTATCACAGACTCCGGCGGCCACCACCACCAAGGCGAATTTGTCGTTAGGTCTTCCGGCAAGGGGATAGCTCTTCATCGGTGAGTTCGTCTCGTGGTGACCCAGAGTGGGGCTGCTGGACATCGGCTGCCTGGATCCATAAGGTAGCCGCCAGGGGCGTCGACGAGTATCACGGAACCTGGCGGCCGCTGCCACCAAGACGACCTCTTCATCAAGTCTTTGGGCAAGGAGACTGTTGCTCCGGGCCAACTGCTCATCAGTGAGTCCATCAGGTGGTGGCGACACATAGGGACAGCTGGACGTCGGCTGCCTGGTTCCAACTGATAGTAGCGGCGCTGGCGGGACCGCTGTTCTAGTATTCAGGATGCCCTGGTTGAGCAGGATGGTGGCAAGGGGCCCCACCAGAGGTTGTTGGGCTTCTGCGTCTTGGGGTGTGGAGTCGAAGCCATGGGGTCTACAGAGGTGACTTAGAGGGTGGCGGTGGCAGTTGGTTCGCAAGATGTGGGGACGCCAGACGAGTAGGTGACACCAGTGAAACTGGCGAGAGGCTGGGGTGGTGTGGGGACGTCGGAGGAGTGGGTGACGGCGTCAGAAATGGCGTTGGCAGATTGTTGGAGGACAGCCGACGCAGGAGAGCCGGCGGGCAGCTGAGGAGGTGAGGTGAAGAGCGAGCGTCAGACCCTCAGTGTCGAGAAGGAGGCTTGACAGAACCATCTAGGAGGGATGGGACGAGCAGAAGACCTTTGGGACGATGGAACATGTCCGGCGCACAGGTGGCGCATACCGGCTGCTCACTTTGGCATTCTGGGACAGTTGCGTCCCAGGACCAAAGTGTCTCGCCTCAATCAATCCTCAGAGAGAAGGGAGTCATGAGGACATCTCCGGTCGACGGAATTCTCAGGCAGGAGAATTCTGGGACGACGACAGTTTGTGGGAGCGGCGGTTATAACCGCCATGGCACCAAATGGGTGGCGGAAGTGCATGGCATCATAGCGGGAGGCTTGTGGGTGTTCTGCATGGCTAGAGATGATCAGATGACAGAAGGATGCCGGGAAGGTCATCCAGGCACCAGGCAGGGCCGCATAGGGGTTTTGGTGCGAAGCGGCACCATGAAGCGGCGCCCGGTTATGCGGCGGTTGTTATGTATTTGAATTAGGGACGACAATTGGTCGTCCCCTTTCTTGTATAAATACTTGTACTTGTCCCGAGTTTGGACATGAGTGAAATGCACATGCTTTCCCCTTAATTCTGTGTTTTTCTATATTGTGCTTGAGTGTTCCTTCGTGTGACATTCTGTGAGTGGGCGGTTGTGATCCGAGGGACACATCCGAAGAGAAAGGCTGACTTAGCGATTTGAGTAGAAATTGTTAAGGCCGCACACCACCATCTCTAGGCAGAGAGTAAGGGTGTGACACGAGGGCAGTCAGAGCAGCGGTGAACATCTCCCACCCACAGAGAAATGGAGAGGCCCTGAGCACGTATGAGCAAAGCGACCTTCGCCCAAGCATTTATAACAGCGGTGACAGCCAGATGTTGGGCAGACAGCCGCCCCGGCGTTGAGGGGATGTAGTTGTACGTGAAAATACCAGACACCCATCGCCTAGTGTCTGAATCGTACGATGCATTGCCAAGGGAGTGGGTGGTAGCACAGGGGAGTGGGGCCCCCAACAGGGGTTGCCGGAGGCGGAGGATGGCGCCGCCGGTGTGGTGGGGGGTTGCTGGCGATCGTGGGAGGTGGAGCAGTCAAACTTGTCTCACCAAGTGTTGCTGTCAGTTTGCAGCAGAGGACAGAAAGGAAGAGACGCCGAGAGCTGCCGATGACGCGGGGGGATGCAGCGAGAGGAGAAGCAGAGACAGCGGGGCAGAGCCAGTTCGCTGTCGGTGGTAGTGGCACCACTGGCACTGATGGGGAGAAGCCTGAGCGATGGACGACTTGGATGTCCTAGGAGGTCGCTGCAGGTGAGGATGCCCTAGCGCATGCTCGACATCGCCATAGGAGATACTTACTGCAGTTACATTAGGGGGAAGGCCGCATGGGAAGTGACCCTAGAGCACTGAGAATTTCCACCCTGTATTAGTTAGAAACATAAAGACATGATTAAGAGTGTAATGGGTAGTTACAACTTTCATATCCATTCTTCACTGCTAATTATGTTATATAATTGTAGTAACTAACCTTGTTATAAATACATTGAGTTTTATTTTGTGCGTGTGTGTATGTGTTTGGGGGGGGGGCTTTAAAAAGTTATGTTATTTGTGCTCTTGAATGGACAAGTTACTACTAGTGCTTGTCATTTTTAGTTTCTTGTTATATAGCATTTACATTTTCAGTTTCTATCATGCATCTTCTTGAAAATTATGTTCTCATTGCAGAGAGAATATATAAAAGGCATCAGCGGATGGAATTTTAATCTCGAGGACTTGAAAAATCAGGCTGCACTTGTAAGCCATACTTTTTTCTATATATTCCCTCTGCTATGCTTAAACCTTATACGTCTTCTCAAAAAAACCTTATACGTCTTGGATGTTTGACATCCAAAACTGTTGATGTTTTGTTATCCAGATGGATTCATCTGATAATGGTTTGCAAGCAGAGGATGCGGTTAAGAACATGAATCTCAATGAAAAAACTGTCAATTTTCCATTAGATAATGCATCTGAACATGGTACCACTCCTACAGAGGTATTAAACCCCATAAATTTGGTATCCGCCCTCTGTCATTGCACAAAGCTTACATGTGTTGTTCCTCTTCTAGGATGGATTAGAAGAACTTCAAGATTTAGAGGGTGCCTTTGCCTCTGCATTTCCAATGCGGCCTCTGCAAGCACTCAAGTATGTTTCTAATGCATTCAAGTGTGTGTTCATAATATGTATTTGCTGCATTCGCTCTGTATCGGGAGTAGATTACGGAGAGTAGAATGCATAATTCATTTTTTTCTGAAAATGGCAAGGATGGTTCCATGAGCATGCATTGAGAATGTCTTGCATGTGAGTGAGTAGTGATGATATCAACTAGAAAGTGATCAGTGCAATATTTGACAGGATTATTGATTGAGGTATATACTGCTTACTTATGTGGGTTTGCACTTGAAAAGTCATGAACTTATATACTGCTTACTTACTTTTAGAACACAAATTACTTTGATCAAATATAAGTCAGTACAAATAATGTGAACTGAGTACTTACATTTGTTGCAGAGCTTGTTTCGATGTTTGTGAGGATGATGTGAATGCTATCAGTCCAAATTCTAAGGTTCAATCAGACTTAAAGGTTGCATCTCCACTGCAGCAATCATCCATACTAAAAGACCTAAAATTTGAAAATGGTAATGGTGAGAACTTGGAAAGAAGTACTTCTGTGCCATCAGATATCCACAATCTTTCACGCCAAAAGTTTTCAAGCGGCTCTCTCCTGCCAGAGAACATTCTATCTCCTTACAGAAGCACAATGGGAGAGAGGTATGCTTTTTGATTGGGAATGTCATGTCCACAAAAATGTTAACGAGACACAATTTTTTGTTCACTTGGCTTTCATCACTTTTGTTGAGGTTCATGCATGTATGATGCCTTCTTCTGGACTGTAATACAAAGTGTTGCTTATCACAATATTTTAGAATCACATATTTTCCCACACGTACATCCATTATACTTCCATATATTTATAGAAGGTCACAAAGATAGTTACAACTTTCCATAACTTTAGCATGTACGTGAAGTGTCTCATAGTGGAGGTAAATTTGACATATAACACTGCAGAGTGGTAATTACTTTGATACGCCCCCCTCAAGCAAAATTCTTGATGCTTGACATGTTGAGTAATTTAAGCTTGCCATTTGATCCATAGTCCTCAGGGATGGATGATTTTAAGTTGCTTGCTGTTGTCTACGGTACCATAGACATTAATAGAAAATAAGAGATAAAAGAAAGGGATGGAGAGAGGAGGATTAGAAGCTTGCAATGTAGGCACCGTCGGAGAGTAAATCTCAATGCACAAAGTAGAAGATGAACCCAACCCACAAGGCATAGGGTGGGGAACTTGGGATCTCAACTCATAATAGAAATGTTTTTCTGAGGGCAACTCACAATATAAATGTGAGGAGCTTTTTTTTTAAAATCTGAACTCACAAGAAGGTGACAGAACTCAACTCATAGTGTAGAGGTGAGGAGTTTTGTATAGCAAGTGAGGAGAACACAAGAGGAAAGGATTAAAGAGTCGTTGAGATGGTGCAAGGTGTGGTCGAGGATTGGTGGAGGGAGAATGCAATATGTTGTAACACATGGAAGGCTTGGTTGTAGACATTGTTGATGTGCCTTGAATTATGTACCCTGTACCCAAAATTATGAAAGAAAAAAATGAAAAAGGAGGAAAAATGAGAATGCGGAAGCGGAGGGCTTGGGCCGTTAGATGGACCTTTATATATGAGGGTTAGGGTTTTATATGATGTACATTCTCTTTTGGCTCATAGAATAAATTTCTGGCGGCGGCCTCCTTTGCCCGTGGATGTTTCTCTCTTGTTCACATTGATCAAGAGAGTTTTACCACGTTAAATATCTGTGTTCATCTTCTCTTTCTTTCGTTGTTTTGATTATTCATCGATTCTCGGTGTTCTATTCGCAACAGACATGAAAAAACGTCGCAAGGTAGGAAGAATATATAAAAGTAAAACTCATCTTTGCACATAGAAAGATGACGAGAAGAAATAGTTAACTCATAATGAGGCACCTCAAATGGTTTTGGAATCTTTAAAGAAAAAAAGAATGAAAGATTTGGCTATAGAAGAGGTCTCACCTCTCTGGTACAGGAGATAAACAGAACGAAAGAATTGACTATAGAAGAGGTCTCACCTCTCTGATACAGGAAAGACATAAAAGAGAATCCATCCTTCTTTTTAAGGATGTATATTAATAGAAAGCAGAGCGGAAGGTCTTAAGAATAATTGGCGTTGGTATGGTGGGACTTTACTACTAAATAGGCTCAGGAGGAGAGGAGGGACAGTGATGAACGCCTCAACTCATTTGTCTCTACAAGACATGACATGGCATGGCATGAAGACTACACAAGGAAAAAGAGGCATAGATAGAAGCAGGTGCCTGAGTCTTCAGTTACAGCTTCTATGGAGGTACACACGGACAGTTCTGTTAGAGAACTTATGCTAATTTAGAGTATATACTTGGAGAAAATGGGAAAGATAATAGCACGAAGGAAGTGAAGGGATCACAAGATACTTCTGAAGCTCGAGAGACCCTATAAGACCACCAGAGTTTTGTCATTAAATAGATTTAAGAGAAGGAACAATCATAAGGAGGAGGGTTGTGTTATAGCTGGTATTTTATAGCTGGTCCCAAGCTCGGATAAAGGAGGAGGGTTGTGTTAGGCCCCGACAGCCAGCGTAAAATCCTGTCGAATCTTATGAACATGGATCAACGAGTAGCCGACCCCACCTAGTGGGATAAAGCTTTGTTGTTGTTGTTGTTGTGAACAATCATAAGGAAATAAACAATAGTGGGACTGCTGCCACTGCAGAATTTGTTTTTTCCCTTTTTGTGGAGAGAAAATTCAGGATATATGTCGCTAGACATTGATGCTCTGATAACATATTAGAATCACATAATTTCCCACACATACATCCGTTATACTTTCATATATTTATAGAGGGTTACAAAGGTAGTTACAGCTGCCCATAACTTTAGCATTACATACATGAAGTGTCTCATAGTGGAGCAGGTAAATCACACACGTAACACTTCAGAGTGTTAGTTACTCCAATACACCAGTTATTTGGTAATTGAAGAATGCCTTATGCGAATCTGGTTCCTAAGAAATTTTTATGTCTACTTTATATGTTTCTTCTTTGTTTGTCTGTGAACTTTCACAATTATACATTTTAAAGTGATAGTACTTCTTTGGATATTTTTGCATTCTTGATTAGGATTAAGGCATAATAGTTATTTTAAATGAAAATATTGTAAACTCGAGTATTATCAGGTGTTTCTTTATTTAATATATCCCCATGTTATCTAAGTGTGCTTGTGTTATATGCATGTAATATGCGTGTGTATGCATTTATGTCTGTGATATTGCATCTCTTTTTTACCAAGGTATACTTTACATACAAGAGGACTAAAGTGGTGTTTTGTGCCATAAAGCTTTGAAGTTTTGTTATCTTTTGACATACATGAAACTAAATAGGGTGTGTTTTGGTAGGGTAGAATAGATACCAGGTGGTATTAGATGATATTGTCTAGGGACTAGGATATTTATTTTTTTTTATCCTTGAATTTTCTGAACACTCATGCTGAGCTGGAGGCATTGTAATCAATCACTTGTATACATTGTCTGATTTCGCATGTTCTGGATCTTTGAATACTCTAAAGGGATGATTTACGTGGAAGAGCTCACTATGAGAGAAACCATAGTGGTCCAGTGTTCCGTCAAATGAGGGACTCATGTAACATTATATCAGGTTCCAAAATTAACTTGGTGTTTTTTTAGATTTATTATTCCTTCTTTAACCTACAAGGATATGGTTTCCTTGGTAGCAGCGATAAATGAGGGGCCATCAGAAGGAACAGGTGTTCAATGTAAGGGTCGTTTTCAAATTACATCAGCAGATATCAGCAGCCCAAAGGTAAGTGGTTTTATGATCTTGGTGTTACAATGGTAACTAGGTCGGTTTTAGCAATAGTAACTGTAATTTTGCTTTCCCTAGCATCTACATTCTGCTGAGGTTCTGCCATCATTCATCAAATAGTTGAGAAGGCTCTAACTTAAATATCCGTCTTAAGGGAATATATATAGCCTGGACAGAAGATGGGAGGGAATATAGAACAAGTTCTTTAGTACTCTATTATAACGTTTGACAAACGGAATAATGATTCCTTTGAGTACTCAATAAATAGTTAAATTGATAGATTAATTTTGTGTGTGCTTGAGAATTGAAAAAGTTTGATTTGATAGATTTAATGTTAATTGGTGTTTGGATGAAATATAAGAATTACAAAGATAAAATATAATTTTTTAAAAAGATAAATGTTGCTTGAATTAAAAATAATTATAAATGATTTTCATAGGAAACTATATTAAAAAAATATAAGAATTTTCTTAGACAAGATAAAAAATATTCAGTAACGTTAAATTATTTTTTATGAAGTATATTATATATAATCAATAGATTATTAAATATTCATTATGTATAATATTATATACATTACATAATTAATTTATTGTTCAAGTTATGTAAGCACGTAGCCTGTGTTCAATTTCTGCTAAAGAAAGGTCTAGGTCTACTTTTTAATATATTTATAAATAAAACATTGGAACTTTTTATTGATTATCATAATAATATATTTAATAAATTATTATAATGAATAAAATTTGATAAATGATTTTTATAGGAAATTTATCTAAAAATATAATAAAAACAAGATAGTAAATGATATTAGATTAGTCTTTTTCTATAATAGATATGTTATATGTAATAAATAAAATATTGAATATTTCTTAGGTGTAAAGTTATGTACATTAAATAATTAATATGTCGATTGATTAATATGTATTTTTTTAGTTTCAGTCAAGTTAAGGTCTAAGCTTAAATTGTATTCAATTTTTAATGTAAAGGTCTTGGCCTACACCTTGATCAAATTAATCTTATTTATAAATATAAAATATTTAATAAATGAAATATTTAATATTATTATTTGTAAAATTATTAGCTCAACCGTATAAGTGAATATTTTTAAAATAATAATTTAGGAGTTAATTAAAAGTTTTCATATTATGATCAATAAATAAGGTGTCTAACAAATAAAAATAAAATTTCAAACTTAAACAAATGAAACAAAAAGATGTGTGAGAGAGAGAGAAAAAATAGTAAAAATCAAACTTAAAATACGTTATTAAGATAACAAAAATGCAAAAAATAAGTTGTGAGCAATGTTATTACGGACCGGACCGGCCGTTTCGATTGGTTCAACCACGAACCGGACACTTGGTCCGGTCCGGATTGGCTCCAAAATCGGGTGGGTGTCATACCGAAAAACATACAGTTGAACAGAAAAAAACTAGCAAACTGATGAACCGGTAAAAGACCGGGTGAACTTACTTTTGGAAAAAAAATCAAGTTAAAATGGAAAGTAGGTTGAATGAAATGGAAAGAAAAAAAATAAAAAAAGGCATGGATGAGGGAATCGGCTAGCAGGATCAAAATTTAAAATGGAAATACAAAAATAAATGTAGGCAAATAATTAATAGGTAGAAGACAAATTTGGAAGTGGAGAAGTAAATAAGGCATGAATTAGGGAATGATGCAAACATAAATATAGGAAGATAATTAATAGGTAGAAAAAAAAAACAAATTTGAAAGTGAAAATATAAATATAAGAAAATAATCAATAATAATAATATAATTGATTAAACATGAAGTTTTTCAATATAATAAATAATTTGAAAAAAAAGCCTAATGCAACTATAAACATGAAAAGAAGGAATAATGGGAAAAAATGAAAATAAAAAAGAAAATAAATGTGGATGGATATACAATTAGAAGAATAATTGGAAATAAAAAGAAAAGAGTTGAAAATAAAAAGTGAATTAAATTTAAATAAAGTAAATAAAATCACTGATATTATATTAATAATATAAAATTAATAATAATCCACTAAAATTTGATAGTTTAACTTTATATAATATATGAAAAAATAATTTTATTATGATTATTAGTACTTTATTATCATAAAATATAATATATTAATTGTTATATTTATTCAAGATTAATATAAATACTATTATTTTAATAAAAATTCGATTCTTTACGGTTCCCGGTCGAACCGGTCCAACCACGACCTAGTTGAGATGCTGGTCCGGTTATAAAAACATTGATTGTGAGAGAGAGGAGAGAGAGTGAGGGAAGGGAAGAAAAGAGGTTTCAAATGAAGACAAAGGGGTTGAATATGATTATTTCCAAGTATAATAGTCATCTCAAAGCAAGTTGCATTTTGGAGTTGAAAACACAATTGGTGTATGATGTATTGGTAACTTTATATGTATATATGTCTAAAGAAACCTGTGTACATATGTCCAGTTTCATTTAAAATTTTATTTGTAAGTTCATACATGTAAACTACACCACCTTTATACTATGAGTAGATACAATATTATTTGATATGGAAAATTTTACACAATGATGTCTATGTATCAATTAAATGTTCGTGTACTCATATTACAATTCATTTGCATTTTTATTAACATATGTGAAGCTTTCATTCAAATATATTAACCCTATTATTAGCTTTATATATAATGTTGTTAAGAGAGTTGGTGACCACTACCTTTATGGTCATCCTTTTTACTCTGAAAGGATAAAAGATGCTTCTGAATTATGTCATATTATGCATATATGAGTTTTATGGGTAAAAGGATGTTCAGGGAAAGCTAGTCATCTATGTGTACAGATATCTCAATCCAAAAATGTCTGTGTTATCATTGGAAAAAAATGTTATGTGGCGAAGCCAGACTAAATATTGAGTGGGTTCACACATAATTTTACTAATTGTAATATAGTCAACAACAACAAAGCCTTATCCCACTAGGTGGGGTCGGCACTAATTGTAATATAGTAATTAGCATAAATCATAAAATTTTCATAAATTTATTTTTCGATTACAATGTATAAAAGTATTAGTTTTAACAACAAAAATAATATTAAGTTGATGAATTAGTATAATGTGCTCCATATTATTTATGTAATAAAATAAATTATACTTATTATCAAGCAAAAAAAATGATGTGGTAACATATTTAATAATGGGTTCATGAAATATTTCTCTTAATGATATATAAATGACACTTATTATTTAAATTATACAATTTAAACTAATGGAGATAAAATGTAATTATGAAATAGATTATTCTATTATTTATTATGTAATATTATAATAAAAATATAATGAGGAGAAACAATATTTTTCATAATAGTATAATGTGCCTCCATATTATTTATTATGATAATAAAACAAACTGTATCTATTATAAAGTTAAAAGGAAGAAAACAATGGACTACACGAACCTGCAGTAGCCCTTATCCGGGTTCGAACTGGCGACCTTAAGCAAGATAACCACGCACTCTACCACCAAAGGAAACGCTAACATGTGAAATGAACATACTACTACTGAAGTGCACCCACTAGCACCCGTGTGGCTCCGCCACTAGTACATGTTATGCATATATGATGACTAGAGAGAAAGATAATATCTATTTTCATTTTATTTTTCTTAGAACTGTAAGGTGAAATCATCATTTGCTAACTTTTTTCCATTGAAATTATGATTGTAACATGGAGAACTGTTCTTTCGCTTTTTTTTTCCTATGAATGTGTCATAAACTGTGATAATCTTTTTCCATGGCAATGTTCGACATCTTCTGGCGCTACCCACAATATCGAATAAAGCTATATTTTCATTTGGAAAAAAGAAGACGACATCTTGTATGCTTTCTGGTATCCTAACGACGTACTTAACTAGCTTGTAGGTGTATGAAACAATGTTTTTCATTAAAAACCATGCTAGACAATGCATATGGGAGAAATATGCTTGCCTAAATCAAAATGCAGACCTTATTGAATTGTAATAATCAGTGGGGCTCTCTGAAATTATACAAGCAATTGAACAGTAATCTTCTTCATTTTGGATGGTTAACATTCTGGTTAATCATTCTTTTTCCCCTAAAAAAACAGTAATCTTCTTCATTCTGTGACATTTATGACTTTTTCTCAAAAGAATTTATATTCTTTAGTTATTATGATAAAAGAGCTTATCTCATAATCATGTCAACTACTACCTTTTAGGCACCTCATTTAGCAAGCTGCACGACCAACCCAGTGCGTCGCACACCAAAAAAGTCTTCAACACATACTTCTTCAGTTCTTCCTTCATTGCAATTTCTGCTGCATCAAAATGCTATGCAGAAGGTATTACTTCAAGCTTGGCTTTTGTTACAATTTCAAGGCAGTGAACAGTGTAACTTTTATTTCACAGGATCAACTGGTTAAATTGATCAAATATGTCGAGCAAACTTCTGGCATATTCAATGATACAGAAACCTCAGATTTACACTTCGCTGGTGGTTCACAGGTATAACTTCTGTACCTTGAGGACTATGTAATTTTTTCCCTGGAATACAAATTTTCTACTTCAATAGAAACAATCTTGCATATGCATTATAAGTATGAGTAGGGATCAAGGTTTAAAGGTCATTTTGATGATTCTTCTTGAGGCCATCGCACTGTAGCTTGTTACAGCACGTGTTGTCTGTCATTATTAAGGAACTGCTGATTTTGGTGTTGCTGCTGCTCTTTCTTAAACAGTCTGTACCTCTTGTTTTCTCAACTGGTCTGAACTTCAAATATTAGTCGAATGGAATTTAGTTTAGTTGTGAATTGTGCTATTACAAGCACCATCTTTGTAGATGACTGGTTAATGATGTACAAGTTCATTAACTCACAATTTCGCCCACAGGTACTCGGAGCTTCTAGTACAGAACGGCAGCTGCAGACTTATGCAGCTCACCTGCAGCAGAGGTATGCTCTCTTCATCCTAACCAACATAACAAGTTGCTTTGTCGATGTCCCTGAGATCTTTTTCATTTCAGCATTGTGAAACTTGTGGAAGAAGTGCAAAGAGTTAATTCGAAGAATTCTCAGGTAAACTTTTCCAGATCTTTTCCCCATGCTGTTTTCGCTGAATAGGCATCTCCAAAATAATGATTCGGATAATTAACACAATTATTTCAAATGCTGTGGTTTTCCATTGAATTTACCTTTAAAACAACAAAATCATTGAAAAGAAGAAAATGTGGATGTCTCTTTTACTGACGTCTTTCTTATTTGCCTGTGTTTCAGTTGGAGCAGCAAATCAAGGCATTATCTGTAAAGGAGGAGAGGGAGGTAGAAGACATAAGAGCGGGGAGATGACATATGAATATTTGAATTTTGGTTTTAATATTTATGTAAAAAGCATGTGCATTGTCCATTGTGCATTTGTTGTTTCTGCAGTTCCTTGTACCTTCTTATGTTATGCATTTTACTATTTATATGACGAGGGTCCAATTTTGATTCTATTTCATTCTCTGTAACTTTCCCATTGATTTATGATATATGTTTAATGTAATTTAGATTGGGTTACACAAAATGTACGATTTGTTAATATCTAGATGGGTAATGGTTGATCCGTACTATATATACTCTAGTCAAATGGTATATGTACAAGTAGTTAGTTGGAAAAAAATATGCAGCTCAACATCTGATTCGTTTATTCTTATTACATATAGGGTTCTTTTGGATAGAAGTAGCTGTTGTGGAAGTAAGACTTGTTATTGTTTTCTTTTTGAAGTGATAATATAAAGTACTTAAATATATGTAAGTTAAAAATAATTTGGTCCTTTACAATATTATTTAAATATTAAATATTATATTTTACGTTTACCAGATTATTTTAGTTGATAATTACTTCTCTTACCTTTACAGTTTCATTTTTATTATTTTAGTCACTCTTTGGCGCTAGTATAGAGTTCTGTCCAAATCAAAATTTTAATTGAAGTCTTTATAAATATTTGTAAAAAGCAAGTTTAGATATTTTGGGCAAAAAAATTTATAGCATACTATTATAGAATATAGCGTTGGCATTTCATTTCTAATATAATTTCATTAGTTATAACACAAAATTAATCGATTTTGAAACATCTTTCATTATTTTTAATTTTGACATTTGGCATCTTTTGAATTTACTGAGCGACCCTAAATAAGATTTTGTGTCATCAACATCTTTTATAGTAAAATAATATGTCTTGAACAAAGTATTAAGATAAAGTATCATCATAAATTAATTAGTGTGAATATCATATGTATAATTAGAGGTGCATTCCGATGAGCCGATGGCTTGAGTTAATTTAAAACCTATATTCAATTAAAAATAATAAAATAAATCTTTTAAGTATAAAAATAATATTTTAAATATCTTAAGAATTTGTTTTTCTTTTTTTAAAGTTAGTGGTCGGATAATCGGCTCAGATTTGATAGTCCAACTTGACCTAATAAGGAACCCTATGAATATTTATCAAATAATTTAATTAAATTTAGAATCCCATATAATTGGAGCATTATACTTTTTCCTAAAGATTAAATCTACTATTATCCAATAATATATGTTGTCCTGAATCACATGACGAGTCTCTTAGAGAAAATAATTAGAACATTATACTTTGATCGAAATGGCTAATCCATCAATAATCTTATCAAAACAGGGCTATAACATAAAATCTAACGCATTTAGGGCCTATAACACAGAGGATTCCGGGTGTGGCCTCGTGACCATTAAATTTTACAATCTTTGTATAAAAATATATTTAATATTCATTTATAGTATGAAAATATATTTTAATTTTTATATTTAAATTGTTTTATGTTTTAAATTATGTAAGTCTTATGTGGAATAAAAAAATATATGTTAAATGAAATATTTAAAAATCGGGTAATCACATGTTGAGTTGATTTAATATTTAAAAATCGGATCAGGATTCAAGAGGAAGGGGGTTAAAAAGAGAGGAAGGGAAATATTTTTTTCCCCATGTTTGACGGACTCTCTTTAGAGGAAATGAAAGAAAATTTTGGGAAAGTTTCCCTCCATCTCGGAAACTGAAAGAGGAGGGGGAAAGAAATTATTTATATTAAATTACTTATTTATCTTTTAAAATAATATTAAAAATATAATAAGACATATAAGTGTCCATTCACTTATTTATTTATTTATTCCTTTTTTTTTCTTTTTCTTCGCCCTTCCCAAACGAAGTGACTCTCATTCTTTTTCCCCATCAATCACAGGGTTTGATTGAAAAATGTAAACAAATAAATCCTCAGACCATGGACTTTTATCTATACATGACGAAGATGTATTGAAATAAAAAATTACACTAAAAGATGTATTGAAATAAAAAAATGCAAGTAAAATATGTTTCGCTTTGAGTTGCTATAAAAGAACAAAATCTCAGTTTTCAAGTCAATCGTTTGACTGGTAAATATTCACAAGTCACAAGTTCACAATACTAATAACACAAAACATTTTTGCACTTCACGAGTAGAAAAAAGGGTAAATTACGACTCTATTTGACAAAGTTTAATTAGAAGATAATAATTCGATTAAAGGATAACGATTTGATTAGAGTATGACGATTAGTTATTAGTGAATAGAGAATAACAATTTATTATAAATTTAGTAAGAATTGTTTGATAAAGTTATGTATAAATGATAAAAATAGACAAAAGATATAATTTCTTATCAATTTTATACGCATCATATTCATAGTAATTAATTTATAATATTTTATTATGAATAATATTTTTTTAAAAAATTATTTTAATATAAAATATTGATTATTTGAAAATAAAACTCTTATTTTGGTTTAAGTAAAATTAAAGATGTGATATATTAAAATAAAATACTATATGTTATTTATTAATTAAATGATTTTTTATTTTAAAAAAACGAGGATATAATAAGAATAAAATATGAAATCTAACAAGTTAGTATGAGTAGTTTATGGCATTTTGTGTTTAAACTTATAAACATTACTGGGAAAAAAATATTTACCAAATATTCATAGTAATGTTTTGATTCTAACAAATTGCTATCCATGGCTAAATACTTACTTTTTTACATAAAAAACAATGCCCACATCTTATATTTTAAAAGATGAAAAAAGAGGGAAAAGACATAGGAAAAATGTTTGGAAATTATAATTTTGTTGATCAAAGCTCCCGTTCATAGTTCTGCTACAGACGATACACGAGGAAGATTTTTATGGCGGTTCTTCCTTCTAATTACAGGCATATTATCAGCCACACTGGGACTGAGACACGGCCCAGACTCCTACGGGAGGCAGAGTTAAGGATCATGAAAGGAAAAATGGAGATTTTTTTCATTGAACGTGTCAACAAACAATTCGAAATACCTCGACTTTTTTAGAACAGGTCCGAGTCAAATAGCAATGATTCGAAGCACTTCTTTGCCCCGCGGGTATCGGGGATGCCCCGTTCTGCTGGAAGGATCTGACTAGGGATCATGATTTGAACTGCGATTGGAAGTGGATTTAATAAGTAAACGTGAAGAAAACGTTGGGTTATTTTAAGTTTCCTCTGTAGGTTAAGCAAGATATTCCAAAATGAGGAAAATCTATATGTAGAGCGGCCGCTCTACCGTTGGTTGGATTTCGATTCAACGTTGTGATGAAAGTTGTTTTTAAGTCATATCATCTTGATCATCAATTCTGCAATCAATGGCTCAGATTGAATGGGGAAAATATTGCATATGATATATGCTCATCCCCAAATTTCAATCGCATGCTCCCTCTCCCAAAAATTTGATAGCGCTCCCAAAATTTTCGTCGGACTGCCCAATTCTTGCCAGTGTTCCGTCCTTTAAAAGTGAGATCGCTCGCAGATCTCACTTTTGTTGCCTAATCACTGTTGCTGCTCGTTGTTGCTCCGTCTTGAAAGGACGATCGCTCACGGATCTCTGCTGGGCTGCTCGATCACCGTTGTTACTCATCGCTGGTCCTTCAAAAGATGATCGTCGATTCTTATTTGCACGACGTTGTGTCCTACTCCCTCGTCTCCCTCTGCCCGATCGTGTGTGCTGCTCCTTCCTCGATCGAACCCCGTTGCCGCTCCGAGCGATCATCGTGCTTCCTACCACTACCACTGCTCCCTCCTCCAACTATGACTTGACGCCATTGTTGCTCCTTCTCTAGAGTTCCTTCCCTTTGTTGAGAAAGGACCTAGAACAGAGGATGTGGATTGTGGAGATGTCTGAGGGCGAGGTAGCCGTGGAGTTCTCACTCGACTTGAAGCTCTTTGAAGTTCCTGTCATAACTCCTCCTCCTCTGATTGTTGTTGCTTTTGCTATCTCATCCTCCTAGTTGCTTATGATGTTGCTACTATGCCGTTGCTCATGCTCTCCCTCCTCTCTCGCGACGTCAGCGGTTGTTCCCATATATGTTCATGATTATATTGGATTGAATGGATTTACATTTAGTTAACAATTCTCATACCAGTTTCTTTCTTTTTCCCATGCAGCTATAGAGGCAATTTGTAGGTGGAAAATCAGAAGGATCCTACTATCGTGCCATAGGAAGAGTGTGCGTCCTCTCCATCCTACCTTCTTTATGTTTTGTTTTGTTCGGTTAATACTCACAGGAAGTATTTGTGTGTGTAATGCCTTCCAAAATTTGCATTTACCTTATATGTTATGTTAGCAGATATGTTCACATTAGCACATAGAAACCATGGTATACAATTTGTCACATTATTTTTTGTAATTCCTCCATGTTTGCCTAATTTCGTTAAATATTCGTAAAATCTAACTCGTGTTTTTCTACTTTTATTAAATTTTTGCAATGTCAAACTCCAAATTATCTATGTATAGGTCTTCCTCTTATGAAATCAATAAGGATATGAACATTTTGCATTTTGAAAATCAATTGGAAGACACATAAGAAATATGTGACATCGAAAATTTAGAGGTCACAGAACAAAGATTTGTGCTTCCATGGTAACAACTTTGATACTTGTTTGTTTTCTAACTGTTAATAAATTTTAGCTTGCCATTTGTCGAAGAAAAGGATATCCAACGTGAAGATAGGAATGATAAGACAATTACAACACTTTTTATTGGAATGTTATACGACTCAGAAGAACATGCATACACGTACTACAATGCCTATGCAAAATATGTTGGATTCTCTGTGCGGAAGTCTTATAATTTTAAATATGGAAAGACAAATTATATTATTGGAAGAAAAATTGTTTATTCCAAAAAGGGGCACAATGATATTACGAAGAAAAGGGACTTAGGCAAACTTATCAAGTGTAGAAGAAATGATAAATTTGAATGTCAAACATACTTGAAAGTTGGAGTAAAAGATGATGGTAAGTAGAAGGTAAAGGCTTTCAAGAAAGAACACACATATTTTAGCTTCTCCATCAAAGGCATCAAGAATAAGGTCTCATTCAAAATTATCTACTAATTCAAAGTAAGTTATTTCATAATTACATAATTGTGGCTTGGCCCATCAAGTATTGTGAAAGTTCTCAAATGTTCTGGCAGACAATGATAACCACACAAACTTGTGTTGACCATTTGAGAACAAGAAAAATTGATAACATTGGTAAAGAAGCTATGCGTGTAATTATGCATTCCAAACAAAGGTGACGTAATGATCTAGGTTTCTTTTTTCGCTTTGAAATAGATCTTGTAGACAAAATCATAAGAAGTGTATTTTGGACTAATGGCAGATCCAGAGAAAGCTATATGACTTTTGGAGATGTAGTTTATTTTGATACAACATAAATGACAAATAAGTTCAACATGTCAGTTGCTCCATTGTGAACCACCATATGCAATCTACATTATTTGATTGTGCTTTACTTGTTGATGAAACAGAGAAGACATTTATTTGGCTATTTTGCGCCTAGTTAGAATGTATGTTTGAAAAATATCCTACAATGATTATTACTGATCAAGATGTGACAATGGTTAATGCTATACACAAAAAAATTTCAAATGCACGACACATGTATTGTATTTGACATATTCAAAGAAATATTGTGAGCAACATAAAAGATTTATTTACACAAGGTGATTTTCATGAAGAGTGCAACTAATGGATTCATAAGAGTGAGAGCATTGAAGAATTTGAGAGTTCATGGACACTTTTGAAAGAAAAACATGACATTCCAAATGATCATTGGCTGATGGGAATGTACAACAAGCGACATCATTGGGTACTAATATATTTTCACGACATATTTTGTGTAGGCATGCATACTATTCAAAAATTCAAGAGTATAAACTCATTTTTTTATGGATTTGTCAACTTCAATACCTTATTTGTAGAATTCGTACATCAACATGAATAAGCTATTGCATGTCGTTGTGAGGCCGAAGAAAGAGTAGATTTTATGACTTTAAACTTTGTAGGTGCCTTATTTACAAAAAAAATCTCTTAGAAAAATATGTTGGCACTATTTATACTCAAAAGGTTTTTTTTCCTAAGTTTCAAGAAGAGTTTATGAATTTTGTGGACTACTCCACACGGAAAATTTCAAAAGATTGTCAAAAGACTATATACTTAGTTTATTGAATGGGTACACAAGATCATCGAGGCAAAACTGTGGAATATAGTAAGGAGAAAAACTTTCTATAGCATGCTTTTGCAAGAAGTTTGAACGAGAGGACATTTTTTGTTCACATATCATAAATATTATCTACGGAGAAGGAGTTACAAGATTGCTCGTATACATTCTCCACCGTTGGACGATTAATGCACGTCATATGACAACACATGTGTTGAATGATATCGCTTCTACTTCTATGAATGAAGAACAACACATAACACCTATGCAAGAATGTGCTTGGCATGCTAATATCTGGAAACTTGATGGATTGTGTTTGCGTTCATCTAATCATTTAAAGTTTGGAACATCAATAATAGTGGAGCTGGTTAAGAATTTAGAGAATATGGAAATTGAAGATAGAAGAGAGAAAAATGAAAGTGTGAATGAAAATTAGCCTAAAGAGATTGCTCATATTGTCCCAAGTGCACAGAAATTTAATTTCGTTATATGTGATCTTATTCATGTAAAATCTAAAGGACGTCATAGAAAGTTGAATGAGATCAAATACGATGTTGCAAAATGAATCTAGAGTTACATGTAATAAATGTGGTAAGAAGGGGCAAAATAGTCGTACTTGCCTGATGTTTATGGTAAATAACTTTGTTGTTAAACAATAATACATTCTCATTATGTTGATAATGTTTTCTTTGTGTTATGAACATGTTCCATAGGATAACAACATTATGATAAAGTATGTTTTATAGATCCAAACTTAATAGCTTGTTTATGTAATTCGATAAGCTACTGATGCTTTCCTTGATAATTTCAAGATTTTTTGTGATCCAGTTCTCAGTTGTCCATTGTAGGTGGAAGGAGTGTTGTTAGTAGAAGTCATTGGAGTTGGAGGTTTTGATGCAGTTTCATCATAGGAGATGCTAGAGACTCAGTGATCAAGGCTTGAAGTTCTCTTGGTGTTTTGGCCCTTCTTGTTGTTAACATATGTATTTTGATCACTTTATGTCACTATGATAAGAGACTTGCTAGTTTATTACATGAGCAATTTATGCTCCATGAAATTTAGAAACTTATGCACCAATGTCTACCTTATTACTTGAACAATAGACAAGATTTGTTCTTCTTTCAAACAAGATATCTATCTTGTTTTTTTTGTTTCAAATTTGAATAACGTTCGATTCCTAATCCCTATAGTTATGTTATTTGTATAGAATCAAATCTCTATTTAACAAATTTGAATTAATTGCAAATCTTTCTAGGATTCAATCTTTTTTAATGATTTGACTTAATTATAAATTTACGTAGTTTTCAAATTTGAATTCATAACAAGTCTTTCCTTTCTCTCCGAGATTTGAAGCCGCCGTAAACCCTAGAAAAGAAGGGAAAATAAATGTCCTGCCAAACCTTAGAAGAACAAGAGGGAGATGATTTTTCTGTCTCGGGTGACAAAAGGCAAATTAAGAAGACAAGAGTCACTGTACAGAATTCAGAAAAGCATTCAGGTAATGTTATTTTGCACTCGTTTTGTGTTGGATGATATGTTTAATTAAAATTACATCATTATACTCTTGTAAGATGCTTCTTGTGTTTCTAGCATAAAAGTGAGTTGGACCAACAAGAGGTAACTTTGTTTCTAGCAAGAGGTAAGATGCTTTTTCGTTAGTTTTAGTTTCAGCTCTTTATGTTCTGCAAATTTATACCTTATCTCAACATGTGTTGGATCAGTGAAGGATTCAAACCTCATTCAAATTATTTGTTGGTGGCTTGTGGAACATCCTTAATATCTGTGAGCATATTGTTAGAGGTCTGCTAGTTTGCAGCCTTGAACAAAATAGAAGGAATGAATCATCTCTCTTAAGTTCCGAAGAGTGGGAGTTATTGTGCAGAAAGGAAATCACATGTCAGTTTTTATTGGAGACATTTTCATTGTAGGATTAGGACTATGATGGCCGTGCATTTCTTTTTTTTTTTTGCCCAATCCGAAGACTAACATAACATTACAACACATTATTGCAAAAAATGCTAAATTTCACATAACAATACTGTAGGTAACATGGCCAATTGTCTTTTAACACTTAGATCGATACATTAACATTACAACACGTTCTCCATTCAACATAAGTTCTATCACAAGACATATTTATAATAAACATAAGTTCTAACACACAATAGATACACAATAATACTAAAACCTACATAACATTACTATAACGACTACAATCATACATAATATCATAATTTTTCATGATATTCCACCTACTTTAAACCTCTTATCCTCCATCACAAGTTGAGCTTCCAAATTATCTACTTTCTTTAACAAGCCATTGATTACATTTTTGTAATGTTGCGAAATTGGTGAATCCATCCAACGAAAGTAGTTGCATGCTCCATTTCGCTATAAAATATTAAAAAATGTGTTAAGAAAATACTAAAAGAATGCAAAGAAAAGTACAAGTTTTGTTCAATTCTTATGAAAACCACTCAAAAAATTGAACCAGTCATACCCCGTAATTGTGACAACAAAAAAATCTTTGTTCGGGATTAGCCTTAGTCCATGATAGCTTGAACATGGCTTGTATTTGGCATTCACACTCGGGAAAGATTATCGAGTGGCTTTCAAACACCGCCTATAATAAAATTGCAAAAAAGAAAAATGATTACAACTCATAGTCGACCATATACTATGAGATGTACTAAGTGGATGTCACTTGTTGCTATGTGGACATACATAGTGATTTGTTGAAAGGAAAATGATGAAAGCATTATGTTGTACAGATGTTGTCGATTTTAATCAAATGGAAAGTATGCATATGATTACATGCAATTAAACATGTACAAGTTTTCTTCAGTTCACAAGCTGTTACTATGATATGTACTAAGTGGATGTCACAAACATACTGTTCTTCTCATTCTTGTCGGGTGAGGTGATCGACTAGAGAGGCGGAGCATTTGAACAGCCAAAGGCATCATTCGAAGAGGGAGCGACAACGGTAGCAAGAGATCGAAGGGGGAGAGGGAGCACCGGTGAGCATCAGTAGTTCGGAGAAGGAGGAGAGCGAACCGAATGATCAATTTTTAGGGACAGGAATACAAATGTGATCCACTGATAGTAAATTACACATACAATCATCCACCGGGAGTGAGAGGGAGTAGTGGCAAGCAGCAGTTCGAAGAGGGAGAGAAGCGAAAATGATTGTCACTTTTTTGGGGGACGAGAATCATACGAAATGCAAAGGATATAAATAATAGCAAAAGAAAAGAACACATACCAAATGAGATGGGAGCGGCAACGTCAGAAGATGGAAAAGAGCAACCTTCGACGTCGTTTGAAGAGGGAGTGGGCCAAACGACAAAAGTGAGCGATCATCTTTTGAAGAAGGACCAACGACGAGCAGCAGAGGTGATCGAGCATCCCATTAGATATCTGCGAGCTATCACTCTTTCAAGACGGAGCAACAGCGAGCAGCAACGGTGATCGGGCAGCAGAAGAGATCTACGGGCAACCGTCCTTTTAGGATGAAGCACCGACGAGCATCAGCACTAATCAGGTAGTCCGACGAAGATTTTGGGAGCGCTATCAAAATTTATGAGGAAAATTTAGGAGAGGAAGCGCGTGATTGAAATTTGAGGATGAGTATATATCATGTGCAATATTTTTCCTATTCAATCAGAGCTATGACTTAAAGGAAACTTTTATCACATCGCTGAATCGAAATCCAATGGTAGAGCATCCGCTCTACACTACCTCTTCCAAAATAGGAAAAGAGTACATAATGTTTGGTAAGTAGAATAATTCTCATCAACAATTTGTTTCCTTGGCCAACACAATATACAATTTTTTTTCGCAATATACAATTTTGAAAATACATGTTCTACTTCTAAGAGAAAAAAATATTTCCTACATGAAATATCTCATTTATGTATAAATCAAATAATTTATTCAATGATGTTGTACTTACTTTTATACAGACCTAAACCTAGATAGATGATACAGAGGAAACAATAATTAAGCCGAATCATTAATTAAATTGTTATGTACTTATTTTTATACAAATCTAAACATAGACAAATGGTATAGAGGATAATATACGTGTAATGTAATATATTATTGAATTAAAATTTGACAATGAAACTTATTTTAAAAAGTAAAATAATTTTAGCCGATATCATCAAATAATATAAATTATTATAGATTATTAAACTTTGATCCAATCGTGAATTATTAACATATATAAATTCACTTTTGGGTTTACATTATAAAAAAAAATATATTAATGTACCTACAAAGCACTATGGAGCGCATCTCAATCGTTGATCCACTCATTAATAAATCTAATAAAAAATGATTAAACTTCATAATTTAAAAATATTAATTATCTCAATCATTAATCAATGGATCGACGATTGAAATGCACGCAACTATTCCTACAAAACAAAAGTTACTTTGTAAATACATTAATCTCATACATATATATATTCTCACAATTAATTTTTGTGAGAACTAAATATTGGGAATTCACATCTGCGGCCGCTACATATAACAGTGGCCTGTCTTGCCAAATGGGCTGATCAAAACCCTAAACTATAACAAGAGACATCATCGGCCGTCAGATCTTGATCTCACGGTTCTTTTACCGAGATGCGGACCATACACAAATGCCGCCGCCTCCATTTATATGCTCGCCGTCCTCAACACTAGGGTTTCTAAGTTCCGAGTCGCGCCGACTAGTCATTGGAACCAGGAGGAGAAGAGAGGAAGAGGAAGCGGGCAGCAATGGTAACCACGCCCTTCTTGTTCGTCTTCTTTCTCTTACGATGTTTGAGATTGGCGCCTATTGAGAAATATGATCGTGGTTTTCTTTTCTGTGTTGTTTTGTCCAAATTTTGTTAGGCGTCGGAGAAGAAGTTGTCTAATCCGATGCGGGAGATCAAGGTGCAGAAGCTTGTCCTCAACATCTCCGTCGGAGAGAGCGGCGATCGCCTCACCCGCGCCGCTAAGGTATTCCGTCCACATAGCGTTATATTTTCTCGAAATTTGGTTATGTTCTTGTCATCAATTTGCATCTGAATGCGCGTCGACTTGCATTTCTCAGGTTTTTATGCTGTGCGATGTAAAGTTTCAAATGTGGTTGTTATTTTTACCGTTTTTTTACTTTGTTATGATGGGAACGCTCACTTTGAAATAAATCGATGCTTCGCAAATTTGATTGCTGCAATGTGTCGTGTTTTTGTGTTAATCAGTTACTGCTATTTTAGAAATCTCTGATTGTGAAATCTCAATTGGTGTACCATAATTTTCTTTGTTCTTCTTCCCATACAGTTCTGACGTAAGACTAACTATTGTGCTCTCTTTCGGCCGTTTGCATTTGGTATTATTATCCTGTTTGCAATAGTCTTACTCATGATGCCAGGGTTGATTTCTTGACAGCTTCACGTTGATGGTTAAAAATGTAATCTATTTGTTTGTGCTCTTTCACATGGTGATGGTGTTCTCGCCGTACTATTCGTTCTGCCTAGTTAATACCTGGCATTAGTTGAAAGGTACCGCATTTGCAGATAGCTGAATTACTGGTCTTTCTGCTTAATGGGTTGCTTTTATAAGAAATCATGCTGTGATGCACTTTCACAAATTTTTAAATTTTGCACTACCGCATTTGATTCACATTTCTATCTGTTTTAATGTTAGCGACATTTGGTGTTGCTTTTAAATTTGTTTTATTGAATGTTCTATTTATGGCGAGCTGAAATTTGTAGTTGTCTCTTTCTGCTTGAGTATTATTTTTTTCTAAATGCATTTTTATCTTCTTTGCAGGTTTTGGAGCAGTTGAGTGGACAGACCCCTGTGTTCTCTAAAGGTTTGGCAAACATTTGGTCAACATATCTGCTTTTATTGTTCTCGTTGCCTCATGCACCTTTCTATCTTTTACAGCCAGATACACTGTTCGGTCTTTTGGTATCCGCCGTAATGAGAAGATTGCTTGTTATGTGACTGTAAGAGGTGAGAAGGCAATGCAACTACTTGAGAGTGGATTGAAAGTGAAAGAGTACGAATTACTGAGAAGAAACTTCAGTGATACCGGATGCTTTGGATTTGGAATTCAGGAGCATATTGATCTTGGAATCAAGTATGATTTTTGCTTCCCCTGTGTGAATTGAGTTTTATTTTAAAATTTGATAATCTGTAGCCTGATATTCGTCTTATCTTGTTTTTGCTCTTTTTTGATGGGCTCTACTATAATCAAATCTTACAGGATAATTCTATCATGTCCCTCATAATCCAGCTTGTAGCCCCTGAAAAAAATTTAGCTTGTATTCTTATTATACATTTAGCTTCTAGAATTTCATTTGATATGTTAATTTTGCTCGTCATTAATTCTGGTTTACAATCTATCTGTGATAAGGTTTTGATGAGAAATGCTTATTCTGACACCTCTTGTTTGAGAAGGGTCTAAACACCCTTCACTGAGCAGAATAGCGAAACTCTGAACATGAAGAAATTACTGTTGTGATATCGTAGCATTTGAATTTCTCAAACTTCCAGGATTTTTGCATGCAGTGTTCTGGAAGTCATTCATATTGGTTATGACGAGTAATGCTTATTCTGACACCTCTTGTTTGAGAGGGGGTTATCACCCTTCGCTGAGCAGAGTAGCAAAAGTCTGAACCTGAAGCCATTCACCATTCAATATTTGATGCTCACAAAAAAAAATAGTTTTTTGCATAACGTTTGTAAGTTGTAGTAGCTCACGGTTTGTTTTTAACGTATTTGTCGTATTTGTCTCCACCATGCGTCGTCTTTTAGACTTGTAGCTGAGAAATTCTTATTATATCATTCTTTTGGCAATATTTTGAATTTGTGATCAATGTGAATTCCCTCTTTCTTTCTCTTAAATAATGATTTTTCTGCTCTGCTAATTTCTATTATACTGATTTCATGTGATATATTAAATTGAGCCTTTCTCTTGGTTGGAAAACTGGCAGGTATGATCCTTCAACCGGCATTTATGGTATGGATTTCTATGTTGTATTGGAGCGCCCTGGATACAGAGTCGCTCGCCGACGCCGCTGCAAAGCTCGTGTTGGGATCCAGCACAGAGTCACAAAGGAGGATGCCATGAAATGGTTCCAAGTCAAGTATGAGGGCGTCATCCTTAACAAGGCACAAGCAACCACTGCTTAGATTTTGTACCTTCTTCAGACAGGCATCCGCGAGAAGTTTTCTTGTATCTTGATCTCTTCTAGTTCAAAAATTTTGCTGTTTTGACTATTGCAAGATGTTGTGCTTTGTTGCTGTTGACGATTTTTCTTCTAGGAAAAGAAAACGTGGCTTGCTCATTGTTTTTTCTTTCTTATGTTTCTTGCCATCTGTGTTGCATGGATGGGTGGCCGTGAGCAATCTTGCTCGATAACGAGACCTCTTCCCAAAGCTAGGTTTCAAGTATAATTCAATTGATAAGTCATTTTTAGTAAGAAAACAACTTTCTAGTGATGTCATCTCATTTCTTTTACAAAGCAACAAAAAAACACAGCTTTTCTTTCGTTTTGTCTCTTTTGATGCATGTTGTCCACGTAAGTTTTTCACTTTTGCCAACTGTTGGTCGATCTTGAACATTTGATCCATGACAACCATGTCCAGTATCCACATATTCTTATCCCTCTTTAATATTCTTGGGTTGCGTATGGTGCAATTAAATAGCTATGGTCTTGTCTGTTCATACTGGTTTTTATGCATGACTTGGCCTTTTTGTAATACTATTTTTCTTACTACACATTACAAAACAGAGCGAATACCATAAAAACAAGAAGGGCTTCATATATACTCATAGATTAACCTCCATTCAACTCTTGCTTCATTAAAAAAAAATCGGAGCATGTTATGCTTATTTGGTTAAGGAAAATAAATGACTAAAAGAAAGCGAGATTAATCGCATGTTATTATGGGGATTAGTTTGAGAAAGATGATATTCGATTCTAATTTGGCCTGCAGTGAATACAATGATAGATCTTAGAAGCTTTCCTGAGCTAATATTGAACTTTTACTAGTATTTAGGCTTTTCATCGTTTGCTATGGTAGGTTTTTATTTCTGTGATGCTGGATAGACTAATGAAAATGTTTTTTTTTTAACTCCATATAAAGGTCAAACTGTCAAAAGTAGTATTTGAATGATTGAAGACAAAAGTGTCAACATAGAAATCACAGGAGCATACAACTATAAAAATTCTCTAAAATTATTATCGAGAGATTATTTTAATTGTTGAAACCCAATGGCATTGAGCATTCTCAAAGGGCAAAATATTTTCTGAATCTATCTTAAATGAGCTTTCAAGTGTTAAATGTATTTTATTTTTGTATTTAGATTTATGAACTTTCCTGTCCTTGTGAGTGTTAAAAAGTGTTACGGTAAAATATTTGTTTCTATTATTCGTATTATACATATAATAATTTAATACTTGCTGTTTTCTAAATATAAATATGGATGCTAAGCTAGATGAAAGAGAAATTCAAAATAGGAATTGACCGAGGAAGAAGCATAGGAAGCGTCGGAAATGAATGCTTTGCCGATCAATTACATGATAGAGCTAAAGGATGACCAATTTTGAAGACCGAAGAATTTTAAATATGAATTCCTTTTACAACTTGATAAAAATGATGGAAGCACCTCTATGCGACATCAAGACTCAACCATACATTTATTCAAGGCATAACTCTTGAAGAAACACCTGTCATGTTGCTTGTGAGCAAGACGTATTCGACCAACGGGTTGAAGGACTTGAATAAATGGAAAGGTAAATACATACTTTTCTTTGTGTTTTTATTATTAATTTGATTATTTACTTTGACTTTAATAGAAAGGCTTTCAGAACAAACCATTTTCTTATTGAGATAATTTTTCAATCACATCTGAAAAAGATCATGCAATAAGATCGTATGCTGATATTCTTATTGATATTTCCAATCTAAATGAGAATGTTCACTTAGGAAATAAAAACGTTTTGAGATCAATAACCCTAGAGAACAAGGCACATCGGAGGTTGAAAAGGACATGAGTTCGAATTTGATAAATGAAATGTATATTTTTTATTTTCAATTTTTAGTTTTTTTTTTGTATCAAGTCTACGAATCTCTCTGTGTAATCGGAAAAAAAGCACTACATATTAGCAACCAATTAATAGCATACAAGATCAAAGCAATCTCCGGTCCAAAATTAATTTTCATCTAGAAAGATAAAAGACCATCACAAAGGATGCCCTCATCAGCATATCAACTAATTCCACGAACAATTTTGCCTTACATGTTGAGTACGTGAAATTTAAAATGTTGCAACTTGTAGGATAGAGAGCACGGGAGGGAGTGAATTGATGTTTAAATTTTTTTTTGTAAAATTATTTTCAAAAAATCACTAAAAATGATCACAAATAAATAACAATAAAAAGTGAGTAAGAGAGCAAACATAGGAAGACACGATATGTTGACGAGGTTCGGTCTCAACTCTTTGACCTACGTTTTCATTTTGACTTTTCGATCGCGAGACCATCGGAGATCCATTATCTTTCTCTTTTTTTTATAAGGAAATAATAACCCTCTTTACACTACACGCCTTCTTATCTGCTCAAGAGGTAAGGCACTCCTCTTTTACAACGAGTTCTCAATCTCACAAGATCAAAAAATAAAAATTCCCTCTAACTTTCTTCTTTTGCAATATTTTCTCACACTCAAAGTTTAGAAGAGAAAAAGGAAAAACTTACAAATTTGGGCTCAAGAATTTGAAAGACGCTTTTGAATGATCTTGCTTGCTTGGATGATTTTTCTTTAAGCTTTAACACTCCTTTTATAAGCTTCTACAGGTGAGAATCTCGTCCAGAAATTCTTTTATAATTTTTTCCTAGAAAAATAGTCGTTACTGTTCATCTAACTTTGACCGATCGACCGCATTAATTGGTCGGTCGACTGCTCAATATGACTGTTGTCGCATATTTGTCACTTTTGTGAGCTGTTTGGTCGACCGGTCCTTCGACCAAAACATCGACCGGTATAATCTCGACATTTTCTGGAATTCGTCCCTATGCTTTTCGGTCGACCGGTGTAGCGACCGGTACAGTCTCGACATTTCTTAAATTCGTCCTTGTGCTGTTCGGTCGACTGGTGAAGCGACAGGATCATTGACTGGTACAGTCTCGACATTTCTTCCGCTTGATATCAATCGATCAGTCTTCATAGTCGGTCAATCGATAGATCGACCGGTCGTATGTTGAATTTTTATTTTTATCATTTTAATTGACTATTTCTTCTGCAAATGAGATCATAGCAATTCTACACCTGCATATCATCACTTGAACATAGATTAGTAACTTTTATGTCCAATTTGATTTGTTATCATCAAAACATAAGATTCAACACAACTATCTTAGAAAGCATCTCCAACTACTTCAATAATATTACCATTGTCATCGAATAGCAACAAAAAGTTTATGACGGTGAAGATTTAGAACTACAACAATCACATAGATTGATGTTGGGGAGATTATTGCGTCAAGTTCATCTACCTTAGTTATATTTTTTTTCATTACTTACAAATGTGGAAAGGAAAAAAAATGTGTGGAAGAAGCATAGGTTGATGTGAAAGTTAGTCGCTTTAATATAGTAACTAGTGAATATGCTCGCGCTTTGTGCGATTAAAAATATATATATTTATTCTTTTGACATATATATATATATATATATATTGAAGTACAAATTTTAAATTATTGATTGCAACTTAATGTCAAGAATAGTTAATAAATTAATTATGAAAAAAATAATTTCATAATAAAATATTGGATAACATTTTTTAAACAAATATATTCAAAGAAAATATCATATGTTTCAAACATTGCATATTTATCATTGGACATACATAAAATATATTTGATGCTTACTTACATTAGTACATGAACATGCAATCAATATTTGTTTGAGTTCCTATGTTTAAGAAATAAATTATTTAATTAACAATGGTCCTATAATTGACTAATACATCAAGTGCAATGATTTTTAAAGGCATATGGGGTTTCAAGATTTATTTTACTACTATTCTCTGTCCCTATTCTATTGATGACTTTTTTCTTAATATTGGGTGAGATTAATGAATACAAAATGTTGATTTTTCTTATGTTTCACTTTAAATTTTTCATTATAAGATATAGAATGCATTGATGAATTAATTAATAATTTTAATAACAAAGGATATTGTTGCAAAGAAATTAGATTTTAATTGAGTTGAATGGCATCTTATTGCTCTTAGAGAGATATATGAGACGAAACTAACAAAATAATAAAATTGTAGTACCATTTTTAACAGCGTTAGTTCAATATTCTCAACTATGCCCTCAAATATCTTTTTCAAGTTAATTATTCTCTATATATTTGCAATCAATAATTTTTTTCTTGTACCTAAAAAGTAAATAAAATAAAAGATTAACTTAAAACCTTCATTTTATTATGAAGTAGCAATATTTTAAAATCAAAAGTTAATCCATGTTTTAAATCTTGTAAACAAAGCATATATATTTTTAACCCACAAAAATTTCATTTCACTTTTTTTTTTGTTCATCAATCTTATCTGCAAGCACGCTAAATATGTTTTGGGTTCATAGTAATCAATTATAATTATTAATAATTATCACCATATAGTTTTAAACCCACATCATTCTGATATAGTGGTAGCTTCATTGAGGCACCAATGTCAAACTATCATATGTGGACATATTATTATGCATAGTGTGGTGGAGAACTCAAAAGTCGAATGAAAAGAGGAGAGCTCATTTCGAAATATATATAATGGATTTGACGAAGATGAGCTAGGTAATTTATTGCATAACCAATGTACATTTAGTTATCACTAACATGATACTATTTTTTTTGCACCAGTTAAACGATGACAAAAGATTTTAGCATCCTCTCAAGAATATGAGCAGTTGGGATTATTAAATTGCAAGAAGATGAGTCCAACTCTTAATTGCTTGAAAAAAGTTTATTCTTTTTTATCTTCGTTGTAGTTATTAAGACAAAAAAAAAAATCAAGGATGGCTCCATAAGTTAGAGAGACGTCAAAGGAATCATAATTTATATGGCATTCAATATTTTAAATTAAGAGTTTATGTAAGATAAATTGGAAAATTCAGTATTTCAATTATTTTTAAACTCTCGCACTTTGCTCAACTGTATTTTTTTTCAAAATAAATATAAAAAATTATTAAAATATAAAATTAATGTATTTCAAAAAATACATTAGTTTATATATTCTCTTTTTATTAACTGTAATATATCATTATATATTATGAAGATACAATAGAGTACATAAAGAGTCAATATATAATTTATAAATAGTTAATTATAATTATAAAATTTTAATACACAAATTAATAATAAAAATACCAAGTATTTATTCTAATAATTAAATGATAATATTGATGATACTAAATGATGAGAATAATAAAAAAAATATAGGGATGAATGGTGGCTTAAGATTCATTCTAAATCCTCATATTATATATACAGATAAATAAGAAGATTGAATGGTCATTTAGTTGACATATTTTCTTATTATTAAATATAAATATTTTTTATTATGATTAGGAAATATTTATAATGAAAAAATATAATAGAATTGAAGAATTAACATATAGTATGTGAAATTTTATACAAATTAATTAAAGATGCATTTATATATGATTGTTTTATATTATAGAAATATAATAAACTACAGAATAAAATATGAATACTTAGGGATGTAATTATACATAATTATATTTTTTATTAATAATAATATACTGGGATATATTTAAAATAATAAGATTGGTCTTTTTAATATATCTCCTATATTTGAGATCTGTTTATCCAAAAAGATTTAAAGAGATAAGGGGCATTTTCATTACTATTTCATGCTTTTTCATTTTATTTTCAAATATGAAAACCTAATGTCCATTAGTTCATATATTTTCTTTTTGTTAAATCTAATATATTTTCCATCATTAATAAAAAATATCACTGAATTAAATATTAACATGTGATTTATGGAAATTTAATCATGATATTGTAAATTTCATAGATGCATTTATATACAATAATTTCTTTTTATTAAATATAGTGAAATATAAAGAGTCAAAATACCAAGTGCACCTATTTGAAAAGAATTGAATGGTTCAGTTAATAAGATTTAGAGATAAATTTAAACATAAACAAAAGATATCATAGAATATAAAAAAATATAATATAGATAATAAGTTTTAGTAATTTAAAATATTGAACGCTAACTAAGAAAACTATTTTAGATGTTAAAACATAATGTTTTAAGATGATGCGGCTCAAAGTGATGTTTATAAAAATTATGTCTAACGGAAAACTAAACTTAACTAATATTAATATTATCAGACAAAGTTACCTTGGAAACATTCCATATGTCTAAATAATATATTTATCTTTACATGTGTAAAAAAAAGTGTTAAACATATTATTTATTTCATGCATCCATAAATGGTTAAAAGTTTCTCAAATGTATATATCCTATTAAGAAAACTATGATATAAAGCAATATTCAATTTTATATTGGGGAGCATAATCGTAAATTGATTTATCTGTATGTACAATTAAACTATTTATAATGAAATGAGCTAATAATGATTATTTAAAACATGGAAAAGGCACGAAGTTTATATTCTAAACTAAATAATGGATAAATAATGTTTAAAGTTTACTTTCCAAAATCTGTCCTTTTCAGGGGGTTCCGAATAAATTGGAATTTCTAATTTAATTGGGTTTTGCCAAGATTTTGCCTGAATCCATTATTTCAAATCCATGCAAATAAATCTGCAATAAATGAGCCTAATTCGATGTCAAAATTATTTTAGTTTCTTAATTAGGTTTGGTCTAAGAAGGAAACGTCACTTTTGGTGCTCTAAAATAAATCCGATACTTATGGTAGTGGTTCATTCTTAACGGATGAATACTATAATACTAGATAAATGCCTAAACATTCTAGCAATTAAAGGAAATATTACTAAGTGTCCAATATTTTCATAATTGTGCAAGTGACAATTACCAAAACTTGGTGCACGTTCATAAATAATATGAGTCGAAAGAAAAATAGTGCAAGGTATTGATATATCAACAACATTAAACAGGATGATTACTCAAAATAATAAAACCTTATAAATCTAATTAAGTTATAATAGTTCAATAATATATATCAATCGCCAGGATTACAAGCTTATAAGTGAATATATGGTCAATATGCAATGGAAACACTATCATGTAATCAATCGAAATAAATCTATGACTATGGTATGTAATGAATTTTATTGCTACGATCAAATCATTATATGTGTGTGTGCCGAATTTATTTCCAAAACATATTTGTTGCCTAGATGAAATCATCCATATCATATATGCCATAACTATTTCTTATATTAATCTATGGCTATGATTAATAACTAAGAAATAAATGAAAGAGGGAGATCAGATGTTACAATGGACCTGTTCATCTTATATCTCACGAATTGCATACCTGGTTCACAAGAAAATAGGAGAAAACCCATAAAATGGCATGAGATGTGCTCACCATTGTGGAGAGGAAGTGAAGGAGCTGTTGTTCGCTCGTGTCACCAGTCAAGGACTGCCGTGTTGGACGTCCACTGGACTGGAGGGCCCTCGAGGTGGGGCAGAGTCTGGATTGCTCGTTCTTCTCATAGAGAATTCCAAATAGGCTATATTCATACGTGAGCTCTGCTGAAACTCGATTGTCAAGAATGAGGTCGAACCTAGTGATGCGGCATAGAGGATTCCAAATCGACATGAACTGCATGCGGTAGGGTCAACTGCTGGTGGCATGGTGCTAGTTCTTGCACACCGTGGAAGCTGGAAATGTCGAGCATGCTCCTATCGAAGGTTGATGTGGTGGAGCGTGGATCACGTCTCAGATCATTGCTGCTCATGAAGATGAACGTCAGCATCGTCTACTCGATGGTACAGAACTGCATAGCACACAGTTGGAAAAAATATAGGTGGTCTTTCATGTGATTCCTGCGATGACGAGATGCAGAAAGGAAATGTCGCAAAAAAAAAAAAAAAACATGGAGAGGATTGGTTGCAACTATAATAACAAATATTTCATCACCATTTCTATTCCATTAAGGTACTATGCCTCCCCATCCGCTGCTCCACAGAGAGCCAGATGCCTCCCTCCATCTTGAGTCCTACCATCTCTTCTTCATCATTGTCGTGGCCTTCCGGGGCACCGCGCGAGCTGTGTTGCAAAAGATGTAGGCTTGTGTTGTTTTCGCTTCGAGGAATAATGAAGTATCTATAGAGGCAGGTTTGCAAGACTTATGTGCACAGTGTTGCATTACATTCATCATATTAATAGTTATGGGAGATTTTAATCGACATGTAACTGAAACGTATAAAACTGCTGCATCAAACAAATGTATGGGCATATGACTATGGCATTCAATATATTAATTAAAAGAGTTATGTAAGAAGTGAATTAGAAAATTCATAAAAAATAGAAAAAAAGATAAAGAGGAAAGATTGATGGAGGATGATTCCAATGTATCAGCTTTATATATATATATATATATATATATATATATATAGACTAGTGAATACCCTTGCACGTTGTGCGAGTACAACTTAATAACGATTATAGGTTAATAAGGTATAACAAATTATAAGATATTTGGTCTATTAATATTCATGTGAGTGGAAGTTGAACTTATTTTAAAAGACAATGGACACTAAAAATTTTACTTCTTTTTATGCATTAGGTGTGTTTGTTATCATGTTACATCTGTTTTTATACACTAAAAATTTTGTTATCATGATTATATTACTCGGGATAACAAACAGACAAAGAGTTTTGAAAATATCAGAGTTAATAATATCTAATGATAAAAATATTTAATGGATTATAAATTTTCTATTCAGTTATGAATGGAATTAGAGAATTGATTAAATCCGAAGGAATAAAATGAAATGATGAATTGTCATTTGATTATAATAAGGAATTGTGTTATGATTGGTTCCAATAAGAAAATAAGAAACTTAAATATTTTTAAAAAATAGATAAACAATAATGGATCTTAGCCTTAGAATTCGATTACAATTAGAGATTATGTTATAATTATAGTAAATACCATTAAGCAACCTAATTATAAAATAAGGAAAATCTCAAACAAACTTAAAATAGGATAAACCGTAATGGAGCTTTGAGGATGATTTCAAAGCCTTAACATAGATTTAATGATAAAAAAATTTAATGCGTTATGAAATTTCTATTCGGTGATGAATGGAATAAGAGAATTGATTAATCGGAAGGAAAAAAATGAAGTGACCAATTGTCATTTGATTATAATAAGAGATTGGGTTATAATTAATTAGAATAAGAAAATAATTATAAAATAAGAAAAAGCTTAAATATTAAAATAGATAAACAATAATTGAGCTTTGATGATGAGCCTTATAATTTGGTTCAGTTATAATGGAATTATAGGATTGATTAATTTAGAAGAAAAAAAATGAAGAGTAACTATTTGTCATTCAGTTACATTTAGAGATTATGTTATAATTATAATAAATACTATTAAGTTACAATAAGAAAATAATTATAAAATAAGAAAATCGGAAAATTTTTAAAATTAGATAAATAGTAATGGATGTTTGAGGATAATTTCAAAGCCTTGCAATTATATATATATACGCCTTGCAATTATATATATATATATATAGAGAGAGAGAGAGAGAGAGATTGATTGATTTAATGATACGAAAATTTAATGGATTATAAGTTTTATATTCGATTATGAATGCAATTAAAGAATTGATTAATCAAAGGAAAAAAAATGAAATGATGGATTGCCATTTGATTATAATAAGATATTCGATTTTAATTAGTTCCAATAAAAAATAATTATAAAATAAGAAAATATTAAATGTCTTTTAAAAAAGATAAACAATAATGGAGCTTTGATGATGAACCTTAAAATTCCAATCAGTTATAATGGAATAAATCATACAAAGTGATTACATTAAATAATAATAAAAGACAGAGAAAACAACTTCGGAATATAAAAGTAAACTGAGAAGAGTTATCGACTTCAAATGATAACTTGTGAAGTAATGTTTTAAGAAAAAAAGTAATGTTTAGGAGGTGAATTAAGAAAATAATTGTATAAAAGAAAACAATTAACGGATAATTATTTAAGAGAAGGAAAAGGAAATGATAAACAAAATTTTTGGAAGAAAACATAAAAGGTAATTTGTGCAATTATTTTATGTAAAAACCTTTTGGAATTCATGGAGAGATATTAGACATAATCGCATAATAAGGTAATAAAAGAAAAGAAAGAAATAGTTAATAAGAGAAAGAAATGTGTGAGGGAACAATCATAAGGAGATTTGGAAGACATTATTGGCATGGGTTTAGACAAAATATTTACAAAATTGGTTGAGTGTTGATTATAGGGAATGATTACATGATAAAGTAAAAAAAAAAGAAATATCTCTAGTAACTTACATAAATGAACTACGAAAATTAGAGAATAAAAAAGGGACTAATTTGGTAATTGTGATGGATGTAGTGAATGGATGTCTATCAAGCCATACAGTAAAAAACTAAAAAGCGAAAGAAACAGAATTTGAGAATATAGAAAATAAAAAAGCCAAAGAATGATATGTCTTTGGATGAATTTTTCAAGTGATTTTATAAAAAATATAATCTTCAGAAAATAACCTGTTGAGTGATGAGAGCTCCACCATATGCAAAAATCACTCGGACTCTAGACTCATAAAGCAAACTTCCTTGCCTCTTGATGTATCTGAAAAACCATGAAAACAATGGAAAACAAAAAGAAAAAAAAAAACATGAGTATTGTGTCAACATTGCAGGGGCTCAGTGAGAAGGTCCAATTGAGAAATAGAATTACTCGTTCAAGTAAGATAACTTGAACAAAGAGCTTGCATGTAGGTGATAAAATCAAAGAGTGTGAAAAAAATCATTCTTTATCCTTGCTACTGGCGAATCCCTTATGATTCCACTAAATAAGAAGATAATTAATAGCCGTTTTAAAAAGAAGTTATTAATAGCAATTAATTTTAATACCTGAAAAAATATAGTGGAATTTTAAAAGGTATTTATAATGAATTTTCTGGGTTAGTGGGTGAGAGAAGGTTATATCATTTAATGTGAAGATAGTGGGGTGGAAAAGATAAGATAAATGGCAAGATATGAGGGCAAATATTATGATAGTAATTAGAAGAGCCGGTGAAAATTAAAAGAAACAAAAATGACCTTTAAAATGGAGTTTTGGGCTCGACTTTCCTGGAATGAGCTCCAATAAATGGCAATATATGAGGACCATAAATGCCAAGACATGTAATTAGATAGTAATTAGGCTAATAACAGCAAAAGTTTAATAGGTTAATTTTCAACGTATGAAGTTTAAAATGAATAAAAATTTAAAAAATGGGGAAAAAAAGATAAATGATAGTGGAGGCTTGAGGACGATCTCAATGCACCAGCTTTATATATATATATAGACTAAGTAACACCATCGCGCAATGCGCGATTTAAATGAATAATGTTGATAAATTTTAAAATATTGTTAAACTTAATTTGGAGGTATTTTTATTGCATTAATTTTTATTTGATAAATGTTATTTGTCTTCTACAAAGATTCATGTGTATAATTCAACCAGTTATATCGAGTAGGATTAAACCAAATATAAATTACCTTTTATTTTTTTAATCATATGAGGTAATTTAAATTGAGTTGCCTTAAAAAGTCTTATCATAATTTAATATTTTATCAAGTTTCTACTTATTGTATTGAAAGAATTAAATTCATGGTAAATATTTATCCCTTATAATCAAGCTTTTAGATGTATTCATCATGTTGTATTAATTAACATATGATTGCTGTTATTGTAATTTTATTCTTTAATAAACTATTTTCTATATAAACATTTTTGTACTTTAGTTATATTATATTTTTGTTTCATTTTATCATTTTTATATATTTTATATTAATGAGATTATGAACATTTAAGAAAAAGATATTTAACACTGCACTTTAAACATTTGCCTTCATTATATCAAAATATCACCAACAACGACCCAATCCATTTATACTTAGGTTGAGTTGAATTTATAGTTGCTTTGAACTTAACTCAATCTAAATATTTATCAACACTTTATTCATTCATAATTTACTATAGTATCAAGTATCAACATTTTTTTGTTTCAGTTACATCCGTAAAAATTTATATATGAAAACATTTTGGACTTATGAAAAGAAATAAAATTAATTTTGTTTATTAAGAAAGTAATAAAATAAACATATGATCTCTATTCTTTCTTACTTAATTTTCCATCTTCACTAATATTTCAATAATATAAGTAAATTATTTACAATATATGATGCTATTTTCTTAGGAGGGTGCAATGTTGTCTTCTGTTTTACAGCAAGGGTAAAATTAATTTAATTTAAAACTCCATCAAGTGAGAAATACATATATTTTTGGGAATAAAAAAAATTCTACTCTATATTTTAAATGTGAAAAATATGATATAGTAGTAGTTAAATGTAATAATAACTTATATTTTAGTGGTGATCTTATTTAATTAGGGATTGATAAATATCATATAAACATGAGTTATGATTTAAAATTCTAGCTCAAATCCTAACTAACTTAGTAATGTTATTCTAGCTCAAATCCTAACTAACTTAGCAATGTTAGTTGTTTAATTATTTTTTGTAAACATTTATTCTTTTTAGATAGGAGAAACCAACCTTTTAATGTGATAATATAAGTAACCTCATAATCCAAACTTTTTTTTATTTTCTTCAAGAAAAGTACATAACAATTTTATTTTTTTCTTAAGATAATGGTAAGATAAGAGCTTAAATTAATAAAAATATCACAATCAACTTTCATACGATTCCTTGTTCAATCTCTCATCCATACTAGAAGCCAACGTTCCTTGCTGATACATCATCTGGGTAAATTACACTAAATGCTCTCCAACTTTAAGGTTTGCTCAGTAATATCCTCCAACTTCACTTTGTAACACAAATGCCCTTCATCTTTTAACATGTTTCACCCGATGCCCTCTTTACCTAGGATAGCTGGTTTTTTGGTTTTTCGTCGATGTGGCGTCCACGTGGCCATCTCCTCTCCCTTCCACGCAAATAGTCGTCCGACGTGGCATGTTCCGACGTGGCACATAAAATTACACAAATGTCCTCCAACTTTAAGATTTGCTTAGCGAGACCCTCAAATTTCACTTTGTAACACAAATGTCCTTCATCTTTTAATACATTTCACCTGATGCCCTCTTTACCTAGGACAGTCGATTTTTTGATTTTTTATCGACGTAGCGTCCACGTGGTCATCTCATCTTTCCTCCATGCAAATAGCTGTCCGACGTAATATGCTTCGACGTGGTACCACATATTAAACCATCTTACTTACCGTAAGTTGATCCACTCACTATTAAATTATTTTTCTTATTTTCTTCTTTTTCGTCGTTCGCACTCCTTCGTCGTTCGCTCTTCTTCGTTATTCACCTCCTTCATCGTTTACTTTTCACATTCGTCGGCGTTATCTTTGTCCAAATTGGTGTAATTTTATGTGCATTTGGTGAGCAAACTTTAAAGTTGGAGAACATTTGATATAATTTTATGTGTCACATCGGAGCATGCCACGTTGGACGACTATTTGTGTGGAGGAGAGAGGAGATGACCACGTGGACGTCACGTCGACGAAAAATAAAAAAATCGACTATACTTGATAAAGAGGGCATATGATGAAATGTACTATAACTTTAAAGTTTACTCACCAAGTGCACGTAAAATTAACCAATTTGAGCAAAGACAGTGCCGACGAACGCGAAAAGCGAACGACGAAGAAGAGCGAGAGCGAACGACGAAGGAGTATGAACGGCGAAGGATGTTTCATGCGAATGACAATAAAAAGGGAAATAAGAAAATAATTTAACAGTGAGTGGGACAACTTACGGTAAGTAGAATGGTTTAATATATGGTGTTACGTCGGAGCATGCTACGTCAGACGACTATTTGCATGGAGGAGAGAGGAGATGGCCACGTGGACGCCACGTCAACGAAAAATTGGGAAATCGACTATCCCAGGTAAAGAGGGCATCGGGTGAAATGCGTTAAAAGATGAATGACATTTGTATTACAAAGTGAAGTTGGAGAGTATCGTTGAGCAAATCTTAAAGTTGGAGGGCATTGGTGTAATTTTATGTGCCACGTCGGAACATGCCATGTTGGACGACTATTTGCGTGGAGGAGAGAGGAGATGACCACGTGGACGCCACATGGACGAAAAATTGAAAAACCGGCTATCCCAGGTAAAGAGGGCATCGGATGAAATGCGTTAAAAGATGAAGAGTATTTGTGTTACAAAGTGAAATTTGAGGATATCGCTGAACAAACCTTATAATTGGAGGACATTTAGTATAATTTACGCTACATCATCTTGAATAGTGGCACGTTGGCTGTTGGTTGGGCACAAATGGCGTCTACATTGATTCTTGTGTTGCCCTGATGTGATGATAAATGCCATCGATGATCAAATAATAGTCACGCGAGACGACGTAGTTCCTCTCGAGAGCCTACAAAAATGAGCCAAAAGGTATTGTCCTATCTTGATTAAGTGCATGGAGATCCTCAACCTCCTTGCGTCTTTGGGTTCCTACGAAGCACTGAAATATTTTTGGGAATTTTGATTGGAAAATAATCCGTTCAAAAAGGACAAATCACAAGTTCTAAAAAAGTTCAGACATGCTTTTTAAGCCCAGCTTTTTATATATAAGATATGAAAAATGGTTTCACTGGACAATCTTTTTGCAGATCAAAATTTTTTTATTTTATGCAATATTATGTACCATATTCTAATATTTTATCGTTAAATATATATATATATATAGAGAGAGAGAGAGTAAACTTTTATCATTGTGTTATCCTATTAGTAAGCAACTGATCCAAGACTTAAGTGCATTTGATTTCTTTATATATAAACTCAAGGAAATTAAGAAATGAAAATTTTCCATGGAGCAACATAAAATTTTCCTATCCAACCTTCTCCACCTTCACCTTTTTCTCGACAAACCGTGCTGATGGCCTTGTAGTTGTGTTCCTCTTGATGCCTATGCGCGCTGCAGAACATCAACCCACAACGGCAAGTGAACGCTGCAACCGGCCGGTCCTATCTTCTTGTTGCACTTTTTGCATCTTAGCCACCGCATGCCGATGACTGAAGAAAGGAACTCGGCGGCGGCAACCTCTTGCACTCTACTTGTACTGGAGGAGGTTGTCCTAATGTCGGCATCACGTCAACAAAAGGCGAGGAGATAAAACCATGTCATGCTGATGATTCTTGATATACTGAACGTACGTAGCACTTGGCGTAGAGGCGTCCTGTGAGTTTACCTTCTCCATGTCCACGAACTTGGGATCGACGTGGTAATAGGGGCATATGGACACCTCTTGAGGATGGAACAGGTGCTTCCACCCAAGTTTGATGTGTGGAGGGACTAAAAAAATGGTGCACCAGCGATCTTCTTAATGGTCAATACGCTGTCCACAGCCACGATGTATTGCACACCCTGCACATACTAAAAAAATATATAACAACATTTGTTTCATCCTTCCATCGAATGCATATCTATATATACATACGACATGTTCTTTTTATCTGCTCCAAAAAAAGAACTGATGCATTAAGTAACTTCCTGCAAATGTTGAAGTTCTCATCACCTTCCACCATAAAAAAGAACTGATATGCTGCACAAAATTGAATGTAGTTAATTAAGTGATGTCGATGAAAAAGAAATTTGGATATTGAAAATTCAATGTTTTAGTTCGCTTCATCTTCTATCATAACAAAGGAAAAGCTGGAGTGAGATAGTGAATTGATGGTAATAATGGAGGTAGAGAGGGAGATGAAAATGCAGGGAATAGAAGAGGTTACGTATTAAAAGAGTAGTAATAATAGTAGGGAGAAAGCTACTAATAGGAGAGAGAAGGAATGAATGCACAAAAAAATATTTAAAAAATAGTAAAAAAGAGAAATAAGAATGGCTAAAAGATAGAAGTTTGAAACTGTCCATTGAAGTTCAGATGCAACATCGTACCGAGTTAAGAGCAAAGCGACCATTCTTTTCCTTTTCCAAAAAAAAAATGTTGTCGTTAGGAAAAAAAGATTGCATGTTGATAAATTGGAATGTAGGGGGTCACATATAAATGTCAATCGTAAATGTGGAGAAAAACTGTAAATGAGGATTAAACGATGATTAAGTAAATGAATTTAGAAAAAATAGAAAAAAGGAGAAAAAGGATAATTGCAAATGGTGAAAGGAGAAGAGTTTGAAACTTCCATTGGTGCATGAGCTTTATATAGATATAAGATTTGAGTGAAGCCTTTGTAACCACGAATTCATGAATAATTGTTTTATGATTGTTATCATTTATGTTAGTTTGAAGCGATACATTTCATATATAAGAAAATATATAAGATTATCTATTATCACAGTGCTATTAGTTTATTGTTTCTTTCATGAATAATCAATTTTACATTATATGCTATTTCTATTAAATATCCTCTCTTTTCTACATTTTTTTTATTTATCAAACATAATATATGATTCAAATATGAAATATCTATTGGGAGGTTGGGGATAGCAAACTTGCTAATATAAATTAAGACTTACATTTCTAGTATTTACCAAACATTAAAATATAAAATAATCGATGATTTGATAAGTGATAATCAATTTTGATGGAAATCTGAATTGTCGATTCCGTAGAAGGAATGCACCAAACTCCCATATTCTTTTCTAAACCTTAGGAAAAAAAATGTAGGTCGGGATATTTAGGATGGGAATATTAAAAATTGATTGTCCTTCTCACACCATTACCTCCTGCGGGTCTTCGACTAGCCTGAACATTGCTGATTAGACGTTTCATATATCCTACTAGACCAGATCCAGTCTCAAACCCAAGTCCACTAAATTTGATCGACTTGTGTTAACATCTACGGACCCGATCCATCTCGACTTGCCTCTAGTCAGGTTGAATAAAAGATTCGACCACATTCTTTTACATTATTTAATATAAAATTAATATAATAGTCATCTTAAAGTAAATTTTATAGTATTCAATTACATTCATATTTGAAATATTTTTAAATCTTAAATTTAAAAATAACACGCTCACATTTTTCTGAGAATCTCACACTCTGCAGCGCCACCTCTCATTGCTCCCTGCAGAATTCCTCGTTTCCTTTTGCTTTAGCTCATTCAAAAGAGTTTTAAAATAGAATATAAGCTTGAAATTCAATTAAAATTTTTTAAAATAAAAAATAAAAATATTTGGATCTTAGAAAACTTTTGAACTATACTCGATTCGACTAGTGGTCGCATCATGATCAAGTTGATTTATGAGTTCGGTCGGTCCATCCTACATACGTTTTGGTTCTAGAACACTTTCAAATGCAATTATGCATTAGTTATGCACAAGGTTTCACGATCATTTAGCATAAAATATCTTGTTCCATGCCGTCCAGCTCCTTTGTCAAGAAAAATAAGGATCCAAAAGAAGTAACGCGTATATATAAACACAAACATGAAATCATCCACCACGTATAAGATTTCATGTCCGATTCTCAGTGAAGCTTACGTATTTTTTTTAAATACATTTATTATTTTTTTTTTCGGCCCATGGCCTGAACGCTCACCACGTTCTTGTCCTTTTTACATCCATTAATATACTCACATCAATTACTCTTCGACAAGTAAAAAAGAGACATTGATTGGTTATTTTACTATTTTCAGGTTGATGTATGTGCCACCGTGAGACACGTGTTAGGAAGTCGTTGCAAAAAGGAAAAAAACACAAACAAAGGTGGTCGTACCAATTTCACCAGTAAAAGTTTAACCCATAGATGATAATGCCAAACTATAGTGCAAAATACAGGCCATATAACGTTGGATTATAAGAAATACCAAATATGAAACTAGACTTGCAATCAATAAAAGGTTCGGGATGCAAACGGGATAGGCTCGTGAGATAATGGATGATAAGTGCATGTCAACTGCGCTTGGTTGGGCAAGGTAATGCCACTAATGCTCATCTAGACAACCCCCACACTTAGTGACCGTACTTCTGGAATTCCCATTCGCTGTTGTCTGCGCATTGTAACAAAGGATTTTCATTGTTAGATAGAGACTTTTAACATCACATGTCAAGAGAAACATATTGTGACTAGAAAATTTTTACCCAAGGGGCAAACTTGACGAGTTTTGAGCCACCGACTGATGCAGTGAAAATGAAAGGCATGATTGCATACACCTGATTCAGATACGAAGAAATGTAAGATAAATCAGCTTTGATCTAGAATGATTATACTTAACAATATACCATGAATAAATAAAACTACGATTATCTTTCGCCTCTTGATGTTTTTTTTTACATCTCTAATGAGATGAATGTAGCAGCAACAAATTCATTTTAAGATGTGAAATTTACTGTTCAGATGTACTGAACTTGCAGGCAGAAGAAAGTTTTTATCTTACTGGGAAAATTTCAAACATGAAAAATAGCATATCACGCCCATATTTTAACCAATGCATGGGTTTCAAAGCGTAGGGAAAGGCTCAAGATGTGTCTAGGAGTTCTGAATCCTAAACTAGCATTGTAATAAAATAACCCAAGCATAAAAGTAGCCTAGCAGCACAAAAAACAGTTAACTTGGCAACATGACCAAGTGGGTGACAAACATGACAGCTGAATAATTTCGATTTAATGCCCCTAATTACAACGTGTTCTCTCATATGACAATAAATCAGAAAAAGAATGGGAAGCGAAAAAGAATGGGAAGCTAGTTAATGTCAGTCAATAAGCCTTCGGCTCAATTTATTTTTTTTAGGGTACAATAGGCTCAAAATTAATATATTTATTTGTAACATTGGATATTCAAAGTTATCCAAAATGTCAATTGCTTTTGAGAACTTTTCTCCAAAAAAATTGCTGTACAAACTATAGTTGCTATTGAAGCTGATAACTTGATATACTCAAAGTCCTTGTAATGATCAGTCAGACATGCTTCCCTGAAACATTTGTGGAATATTGGGAATGAAAAGAAGTGCAGATACTAATTCTAACCCAGATCTGGAACAACAGTGGTCACTAAGAACAATTGGCCTAACCTTTCTAAAAGGAAAGACCTAACCTGATCAGGAAATTGAAAATGTCCGTGAGATAGTTACATGTACCATTTTGAACTAGTCGCTAATTCATGATATTATTTTGTTGAAGTTTAGATGCATTTTGGACACTCAATTTTTTTAGCACTGCAGATTGTTCTGCAATTAAAAAATTTCATGCTACATCATAATGACACATGGTGTCATATTACTTCCAACAACAACAACAACAACAACAAAGTCATATTACTTCCAACTAATTAAAATTTGTATAACTTAACAAAAAGCCATCTGATGTCAAACTTGCCACCTTACCCTTCCTATATAAATATATATAAATATATATATATATTTATATATTTCATATAAACTGATCAACATGTACAAGGCACTCTCCAAAGCGGAAAAACCGAAGGAGAAAAGGTTATCCAGAACCCCAATCCCGAATAAGAAAAGAAGTGTTGTGTACAATATTATCCACCTGACATCTCTCTCAACCAAGAATGACCCAATTGCGCCGGAGCCAAATGGCCCTGCCACCGGTCAAGAAAACCTCCAACCTTGCATCCATCTCCAGGAGTCCGAAAAGGCTGCCAAAATGTCTTTGACGATGGCGGGAAGCTGTCCAAGAAACCCGTCTGCGACCACACCTATCGGGATATAGGACATCCAAAAAATAGGTGATCAACATCCTCCTCCGTCTCCCCGTAGAACACGCAAGATGTCTCATAATGGGATGCCCATCTCGCCCTGTAGGCTCTCGTGAGAATCCAGTCCCGCTGCAAAAGACAAGAAAATATCTTGACTTTGAGTGATACCTTGGAGCGCCATATGAGTCTACAATCAGCCCTGAGGTTGTCTAAGTCCACGTAATCCAGAAGAAAGCGAAGGTAAAGATCACGGGCCGAGGAAGCCGAGATCCACACCCATCTATCCACCTTGGAAGGATTCGGCCAATAGGGGGCAAGATGCAAAGACAAATAACTCAGAAATCCTCTAATCCGACAATGAAGCGCTGCAGATGGGGGCCCACGAACCTGCGCTTGGGTCGCCAACCTTCAACCAAAAACCAGCAACAGTCGCATCGTGATGAGACGCCAAGGCCCATAGCCAAGGGAAGGATTATGCAAGAGGGCTGCTGGGAAGCCACTCGTGACGTCAGAAAGAGGTGTCCTCCCCTCATCCAAGCGTGGGGGTCATGAGAGGACGCATCATAGGGAATAGTGCAAGAACACCGTGCCAAAAGTAGGAGGCACCATTTATGATTCCTGTTTCTATTGCATCCTCTGCTTCTTTACTATGAGCTTGTCAGTGAATCAATGTTTCTAACAGCCTTACCTTACAAGAGACATATAACTGAAATTCTACCAAAATATCAGACTTCCTTACAAGGTCACAGAAGAGACATGGCAGGATATTATGGTTGATGAACAATTCACTGCCATCATGGTAAGGCCGAGAGAAAATGAGAACAAATGCAGTAATCATGCTTGAAAAAGTAGCCCACATCTTTCTCAATATGATTGCTGCCATTGTTCTCGTTTCCTCTTGGCCTTGAGAAAGTAATGCACAAAGTATACCACTATCACAAAAGAGATTAGACAAAAAGAATGCAAGATCAATGATAAAAGGACAGTGGCATCAACATGCTCATGGAGGGAAAAATTTTGATGCCTAGGTAAGATAGCAACAGAGCAGGACTTTTAGACAATGAAAGATGGATTATTGTTGGTTGTGCAGTCAATGAAAGATGGAAGAACTTTCACAAAACTAGTGATGTTGTACCATGTCAAGACAACCAAGTAAACTACTACTCTTAAGGATATCATTTGATGATACAAAATCAAAATAGGGCCAACAGAAAATGTCATAAAGATGTATCTGTACACATAAATTTGTTGATGAGGCACTAAAAGGTATTATCCCGCCCAACCGAATCATGTAATAAAAAATATAAGACAATAAAACTACTTAACAACTCGAAAAATAATATAATTTGGCAATTCACATATATTTTTTTTATTTAGAGAAGATGTCTATTCAGTTTTCATAGGCATTCACTTGTATTAAGACTTATATTGAACCTCGCATATACTTATAAAAGGATGGGCAAAGGATTATGAATAACAATGCATACCCCAAGCAACCGTGCACTCCTCGCTGGTTGCGCTGGCCTGATTAGCCTGACACTCGATGCCTGTAATCATACCAAGGGCCACACCGAATTACAACCACAACCACAATAAGCACAATTGAATGACGAAAACAAACCCTAACTCTAACCAAACTCTAGAAGTCAAACGCATTACATAGCAAGTAATACATGCGGGGCAAAGATCGAACAATCATGCTCTACTCACATAGATCCATGATGTGATTCCGGCATATGGCGCAGTTATCCACAACGATGTCTGAAACAATGCAAACCGTAATTAGGTCATTCACTTGACCGGGGCACAGAACAAAGGGAAAGTAAACCGAAATTCCTAAACCTAAATCTCCCGAAAAAAAAAACAGATAGAAAAGCACTAGAATAGGACTAGGGTTTTCTCGAATTGTTAGAACATCTCGAGCTCACCCCAGGCCCAGAGGGCGACGGCGTTCCACTTCTTGATCTCGAATCGCTTGGGCCTCTTTGAGGAGGAGGATGCCCCGGACGCGGCAGCGGCGCTCGAACCCTCGCCGGCAGGAACCATGTTGATGTCGGTGTCCAGAGAAGCCATGGTCGGATCCGAGAGAGGGAGAGAGAGGGGGCTGCGGATTTGAGTGGATTAGAAAAAAAAAACAGTTAAGGCGAAGATTTAAATTGGAAGAAGGATTTAGTATTCCAAAACTAAAATGAACCCCGATGCGTGGATTTATTTATTCTTAATAAACAATTTTAAAAGTAAATTTATATAAGTTTAAAATTAGCATTGATACTTTAACAATGTGGACCGAAAGTTGGAGAGTCACTATAAGCGTATTTGACTAAATTTATAAGTCAATCAGAATGACCTATTGGCAGTTTTAAAAATTTTCTCTTTTTTTATAATTAAAAAAAATTTGATAATTAAAAAAGAAGAGTTAATAAGTACGTATTTTATTTATTTATAAACCAGAAAAAAATAAACTAGGATCAGCTTATTTTACGAAAGAAAAAAGTTATTTTCATAAATCACCCCTAAACTATCATAATTTTTTACGTTTAATCTCAAATTTATTTTTTATGTCCCTAAACTATCACAATTTTTTCAATTTGATCATTCCGTCCAATTCTACCAAATTCTCTATTATCTTTGATTTTTCGCATTTATTAAAAATTTAATATACTCATACCTTAGACGCATTAAAGTGTTAATTTGTTTTTGCATATTTCATACCCAAAAGTTCCTTTCAACCAAATCCTAAGTTTCGAGTGTTTTGTTGTTGGAGTTCCGACAATTTCTCTTGTGTTCATTCCCGACGCTTTTCTCCGACCATCTTCTCCTCATGTGTTGGCTTTTCTCCTTTGTGTTTGCTTTGTACTCTAACTTCGACCTGTGAGATCCTCTGGCGATTTGGTGAAATACGTGTCCAAGTCGCATCTTCTGCGTTCTTCCCTGACCATCTATATCCGTATATCATCTTCGTCATCGGTATCCTAAAAGTAGTTGTAAACCCTACTTTTACTCGTTTTGGTGCCGATCTAGGGTTTCTTAGATTATGAATGTCTAACTCCATTCAAACTACCTTGTACAATTTACTATGATTTTTCTAATTTACACAGTATTAATATGAAACCATGATTTTGTCTGGATCAACATCAGAAAGCACGAGTGGTAGTAGTCGTGTAGAATGTTATTTATATGAAGATGAAGCAAAGTGTTATTGTGGTATACTAAGGATAATCTCGGTCGATGCTTAATTGATTGTCACAATTACAAAGGGCAAGATTTTGAATGTAAAATTTTCAAGTGAATTGATTTGGCGACTTATCCGAGGGGGCATGGCTTGGAGTAGTAGGATTCTCGATAGAATAACAAAGTTTAAGGAAGAAAACGAATGAGCCAAAAGACGAATTGTTAAATTAGAGAATGAAATTAAAGAAATCAAAGGGATTTAAAAATTTCAAATGATATGCTAATGACTACTTTGGTGGAAATAAGATGCTTTGAAAATAAATTAAAAAATCAAAGAAGATGTTGTATTTTATTTTTTATCGTTGTTAGTTTTGCTATTATAATTGCAATTGCCATGAGTTGTACTTTGTAAGGGAGTAAATAAATGTAACTAAGTTTGGGTTATGCAATTCAATGCCCCGCAAGTTTGATGTAGAATGTAATAACTTCGAATAGGTTTGAATGTATTTACTTTGGTTCTACATTGAATGTCTTTTAAATGTTATTGAATTCAATGCCCTGCAAGTACATTCGATATTTGATTGTGTAATGTGATGACAATGTAGTTTTATTGTATACTGTGATGACAATGTATAGTGTGATAAATGATAAAAACATATTTGAAGAACGATAGAAACACATATCAAGACGTTACATAAGTGGTGCATTTAATTCATAAGTTACATCCTAACACAAGTTGCATCGAAACACATGTACCACAACAAAAGAAGAACCGCATCAAACAATAATTTTACTACACACGTTGCATCTTAAAAAACATGTCATTTGCGTGATTACAAAAGAAGTTCCACTTCATATACTAAAGACAAAATGTTGACAAAGTTTTTCAAGTCAATTTGCAGGGTTAGTATTTGTAGACGACTGGCTGAAAATGACGTCATACACATTAGAATTCTTCAAGACTTCAGTAGTCACTTGACACACGCCTCCTATAATAGATTGTCTTCTAACTTCAGTAGTTCGACAGGAAGAAGCCTGCAATATGATATATGATAGTGAGCAAAGCTTGTAATTGCATTCTAACAAGATATATCGTGCATGGATCTCAGTTTTGGAAATATCATCAATTTTTCTCTTACCTTTTCTACTACATCTTATATCCGAACAATATTACAACACAAGACAATAATGAGACATCAGTAATATCACAAAAAGCATAGATGAAGTAAGGAACAAATCAAGTTTAAATGTATTACCTTCTTTCCTACTTGACTACTTTCCTTAGCCTTCACACAAGTTCTAATATTGTGATCTTTCTTCCCGCAATTTCTACAACTCAGATTCTTAAGTGACATTTTTCACTAATCCTATGGTCTTAGGTTCATTTGGACCCTTTTTCTTAGCTTCTTGAGTTGACTTGGTCTTTTTAAAATAATAGGAGGCTGCAAAAGTTCCTGCACAATATGTTCACATTGCTTCTCATATGAAATATGATGTATCATATCCGAATATGTCACCTTATACTTTTCAATAAAGTAATATGAATGCACAAATTCTTCCATCGGTAATAATGCATGCACATGCATGTTGACACATGCATTTTGAACGTAGATGCACAATATAATGTCCTCTGTTACATAATACTTCAAACTTCTCATCACGAGCAACTAATACCTCATGTTGTATTCCTAACTTTTTGTTCCCATCAAGCAACTTCAAAACTTTTGAATATATTTGAGTACTTGGAGTCTTGACCCATTCCTTTTTTTCATTATGCCTTGTCATCAGTTGTCAACGTGTAGTTTCTAGCATTGTGAGTATAGGTTTTTCACGTACTTCCTTCACATATTAATTAAATGATTCAGAAATGTTATTGAATATCAAATCACATTTTTAACTATCACAAAATTGTTCTCTAGATCAATTCTCATGTGACTCCTTGATAAGATAATCATGAGCTTCAAAATCTAAAATCCCTAAAGTGTCCATTGACCCTTTACAATCTCCTTTAGTATATGCCCCAATAGCTCGCCACAGCCGTATCTCCAACTCCTTATCCTTGAATTTTACCTTAAAGTTAGCACACATGTGTCTCACACAAATTCTATATTCTGCATCAAGCATTAACTTTTCAAATGTTTGTATAAGTCCCTATGAGTAGTAACATAAAATTTAAAATAAGTTATAATCTATAAATGAACTATAACATTTATATCCTTTGTCGATCTGAAATAAAAACCATTAATTCTCTTCACGAGTTTCAATTGACTCAATAAGATTCTCAAGGAACCATGTTTAGGATTCTCTACACTTAACTTCTACCACTATCAATAGTTATAGGAAACATTTGATCATTCTCATCTTTTGAAATTGCACTTATCAAGTGATCACCAAATATTCTTTTTAAATGATAAGCATCTAAACCAATAAATGGTTGGCATCCACCCACAAATCTTTTGATTTGAGTAGCAAAGCTAACAAATACCCTTTGAAAATGTGGAGAACATTAAGAAGAAATCCTATACACACCAATCATTGTCATGCTTTCAAGATTGTGTTTTACAACTTATGCACAATAGTATCTAACCCTTTGAAATTGTTGTTGATGATTTCATTCAATCATTTCTATTGCCTTGACCCTTGCTCTATACATTTGCTTGTTTGATATAAGCAAGTGCTCTTCCCTTCTGATTGTCCTCCTCGTAGAATTAATCTTTCACGCAGAGTCATCTATCAACCTATCTAAGTACTATTTAGCAACTTAGGTAGAATTGACATTTCTAACGTATCTTTTTCGATGTTGTTTTTTAAGACTCTTTATTTGAAATATTGTGGTCCCATGCAATAAAGATGCATGAATCATTCAAGGGTATCCATCTTCAGTACAAATATTTGTAACTCTTTTTTTTCATTTTCTTGTAATAAAAATCATAACCCAATTTTTTTACTATTTGCCTTTAGTGCTTCTCTCAAGGTTGTTACATTTGTAAATATCATATGTCAATTTTAATGTAGAATTTTTCATATCAGTTGCTTCATTGAAAATGAGAAATGATTGACCATTTTCTTCTAATTGATCTACATAGTTGTCATTATCCTCATCATCTATTACATAAGCTTCCTCCATATTCTCGGCTCTACCAAAACTTCCATCTCCACTTTCTTCAGGATTATCAAAATTTTCATCTCCACTTTTTATGACTGAATAATTTGAATCAACACCTTCATTATGATTTACTGCAGATTCTCTAACACCTATATTAGGATCAACAACCTTGGACAATTCATCAGGTTATGTTCTTGATTTTTTGGCAATTTCGCAAAACAAGTTGATAATATGTCACTTTGTAGTGGTAGAACATAAATGTCAGCCTCAACATATATTGGAATTGTTTTCATACTACCACCATAACTTGCAAATATGTTCAGTACATCATTGTCAATTTTAATTTGAATCTAGTTATCAGAATTTGATTTAGTGTGATACATGCAGACATTCCATGGTAAATCAAAAGTTTTTAACATGTCAATAATCTCAAAATAGGACATCAAATCTAAATTTACGTTTTCAAACCAAGCCATTTTTTCACCTTCGTAAGAATTTTTTGGCTCATGAATGAAATGCCCGCCACAGTACATATCTAACGTGTAATACTCTATGTGTACTCTGTAATTGCATTAAAATACAACCCTAAAAAAATAAGGAGAGGTCTTAAAGAAAGAAACCCTAAAAAATATGTATGTGCGACTCCATTGCAAAATAAAAAATAGGGTTGCACATGTAGTGGGGGACCATAGCACAACTAAACCGTTTATGTGTCAAGTGAAGCATCAAATCTAGATCTACGTTTTCAAACCAAGCCATTTTTTCACCTTCGTAAGAATTTTTCGGCTCATGAATGAAATGTCCACCACAGTACATATCTAACGTGTAATACTCTATGTGTACTCTGTAATTGCATTAAAATAGAATCCTAAAAAAATAAGGAGAGGTCTTAAAGAAAGAAACCCTAAAAGACATGTATGTGCGACTCCATTGCAAAATAAAAAATAGGGTTGCACATGTAGTGGGGGACCATAGCACAACTAAATCATTTATGTGTCAGGTGAAGCGGAGTGGGGGCACCATAGAACAATGAAAGAATGTTTTCACAAGAAGACAATAGTCATTGACAAGGGGGACATATAGGTTAAAAAATGTACATTGAGAAAGAAAAATACTAAACCCTAAACACTATGTGCCAATAAAGGAGAAAATGGATAGAGGTCAAAAAAGTACTTTAAGAGTCGCGGTCGGGCGGGAGTTAGGTCAACACATGAGTACAAAGTTGTCCAAGGAGAAAGCCAACGTTGGAAGAGGAAACCAACACCGGAGAATTTGTCGGATCTCCAACAACCAAACATAGAGCTCGAAACCTAGGGTTCCATTTTTTGGACCAAGCTCTGACAAGAAAGAGCTTTTTGGGTATGAAATAAGCAAAAATGTACTAACACTTTAATGCGTTTAAGGCAAGGGTATATTGGACTTTTTAAAAAATTTGAAAAATCAAAGATAATTGAAAAATTGACGGAAGTAGACAGAATGATCAAATTAGAAAAATCGTGATAGTTTAGGGACCTAAAAAAATAAGTTCGTAATTTGGGATTAGATATGAAAAATCGTAATAGTTTAAGGATGGTTTATGAAAATAATTCAAGAAAAAAAGTAATCAATTAATCAATAAATATAATATTTTATTATTAAAATATACATAACTTTTCTTCATATATTTCATCTATTATAATATTAAGACTTTTTATCTTTTAACTAAAATAATAACTTATAAATTTTTTATTGCCAGACACGTAATTGATTGTTTTTAAATCAACTTCAACTATTAAATCACGTATCAGTACTCTAACTTATCAACCATTTTGTATCAGCTAAGTCAAACGAGCCATTCGTCTCAAATTTGAAATTTGATCGTAGGGATGAGCAACGGACCTGATTGATCTGCTTATTTTCCTAAATTTATTTAAACTATTTTTTATAGATTATAAATAAAACTATTTTATCATATGCAAATCCAAAAACAAATTTTATTTGGTGAGCTCGGTATAAATACAGTCGCATTTAAAAAAATATTGTCCCTCCAACTAAAAATTATAAAAAGTCAATATTTTTTCCTACTCAATAAGTTAATATATGGGATGAATTTATTATATTTAGGTTTCGATAAGCTTGATATAAATGCAACCATAAAAAATTGTTGTCCTTCCAACTGGAAAAAATATAAGAGGGTTCATATTTTTCCCTATCCAAATAATTTAACATAGGATATGGGGTTTTTTATACTTAGGGTTGTTTTTCTGCATTTAGCTCACTTGCGCTATTGAATATTTTTACTTCAAACCTTGAAGGAGTATTGTTATTCATATAATAATAAGAATTATTATTCAATTTGATTATTATTCTTTGTTTTATTCAAAATTAAAAAAATTGTGTTCGGATCAAAGGAGAATAGCTTATAAATAAATAATAAATGAGATAACAATAGGAAAATAATTATTCGGCATGTGCATAATAATTTAGTTAATATTCAACTTTAAGATTTTTATGTGCAATTATTGTTATGACAGGAGAACTAATTCAATTCATAAATTTAACTGTTTTGAATCATTGACTATTCTTATAAGCCTCATTTGAATTGGGAACAAAGTCTTGGAGTAAGGCCGTGTTTCCAACTCTTTTTTTCCAAACATCATATTTTAGTAATGATGGGCCCCACAATAATTATGCCGAGGAAAAGTGATGAGTTCGTGGTGTCATTGTGAAACATAATGATTTTATTCCATTGACTTACCAAACAGGTCCGAGTTCAAATTTGTTTTTTTTTATTTTAATCTTTTCTTTTTTGCATTAGGTGCATAGACTTTTCTTTGTAACTGAAAACAATATACTGTCTGGCTTAAGGTTTGGTATACATGTTATAAGGATAATAATTTAATTAATTATTTGTTAAAATAAAATTCTAGGAATATAAAAAGTAATTGTGTTTTGCCGAAGATTGAATACGAGTTATTTTTATTCTGAGATTACCTTTTCTTCTTTATAAACAAGAGGAAAAAAAGTAATATCAAACAGAATGAATTGCTAACCTTCATCTTTTTAGACCATAATAATTTTATTGTGTGTTTGGTTCTATCTCAACGAATAAAAACGTATTCTCATCTTCATGGGCGGACCTACATGTGAGTTAATGGATTCAATTGATCCCATTAAATTTTAGGAGTTTATTGTATAGATATTAACCAAAGTAATAATTACTATAAACTAAATATTATAGTAATGCCACACTTTTATTTTGTTACTTTGAAATAATTTTTTATCTTATATTTGCTGTATTGATAATCAACTCTTCACATTAGTTTATCTTTTATAGTGAAGAACTATAACTTTGATGATACATTTAAATTAATTTTAACAAACAAAATTACTCTTGACATCATATTATTATTTCTAATAAATAATTACTATGCATTTTTATTTGTTACTAATTAACTTCTTCGTAAATGATTGTGTGATATTATTTCATTTAATATTGACAACATTTTTAGCTGTTTCATATTTCAAATATAATTTTAAACATAATAGTTTATATATTAATATTTTATTAAAAAATTGCACACATAGGCGTAAGGGTCTTAGGTCCGCCCTTAGGGTCTTAGCTCCGCCCTTGCTCACCTTCATTCATCTAGGAAACAGCCCTAAGTTTCTCATTTTATTTCACTAACATATTTTTCTGTTAACTTTACAATAAAATTTTAAAAAGAAATATATTTATCCATTCTCCTTTTACATTTTAAATGCCCAACTATATATATTTTAAGATTGAATATTATTTAAAATTGTTAGTAGAGGGTAAATTATAGTTATCTAAATAAAAAAATCATAGAAAAGTTTAGGGGTGAAAGTAATTCGGATTGGGTCGGTTGTTGGTCAAGAAAATGAACTGCTAATTTTTTGGTTCTGTTTTTAAAATTTTAAAAATCACCCTAAAATAATTTTTTTAAAAAATAAAAACCATCCTCTAGACGGTTGATTTTTTTACCCTACTTTTATATAATTATATTTTAAATATATATAATAAAATAAAAAATTTATTTTATTTTATATTAAATATAAAATATAATACTAAAATTTTAAAGTTATTAAATTAGAGTTTGATAATGTGATAGAAAAGTATGAAATTTTATTAAAAATATTATATCTATAATAAAAATAATTGATAATTTATGCATTAATTATATAAATAAAAAACGAGCACCATGGCACCCCTACGAAAAAAGTGGGGGCCTAATTTTAACGGGTGGATTTTAATTTATTAAAAATCGCTCTAAATCATATTTAGGCCCCTAATTTTCAATTTTTTCGGTTAGGTTTTTTTTAGTTGGATAGATTTTTCGGATTGATTGTGTCTTTCTTACACCCCTACAAAAGTTAAGATATAATTTATGGAAATCCAAAAACTTTGATATTTTAAGAAAGATAAATAACTAATTGCTTAGTTTATGAGTTAAAATAGGAATATACTATAGTTCCGATGTAAATGGAAGTAGCCACATATTTCTCATACTATAATACAAGGTTAGCCAATTAAATATTACTATTTATTAGAATTATATGTATATGAAAAAAATAGTATGCAATATACTTATATGCTTTAGTATACCAAATAAAATAGTAGGTCCATCAACCCATCGTATAAACACATTATGTTTGAACAACTTTCACAATATAAAACACTAGGTCTATAATGACTCACATAAAGTGTAATCGCTAATCACTAAAAAATATCGAATGAAGTTTTAAAATTTATACATTCTCTATGATATTACTACGAGAATCGCAAGTATACGACATGTCATTGTAGTGCTTGAGGGTCGATCCATAAAGACAAAGTCAAAATGTTCACACTTAATTGAACTATTTGAAGGAAAATCATAAGTCTATTAGATGTGGTTCAAAATAAGGAAGTGAAATGCTATAAACTAGAAATCACAACAAATAAGACTACACTAATTTTTATGGGTTTTTAATACAAAAGTAGACAAAAATCAGTGTAAATAAATGCTAGGACTAGGGAGGTGTCTTTGCTTCAGATTTACGTTTTCTGAACTTTAGTTTAGGGTAAAGACAATAGATTGCCTCTTAACTTGTGTATTAGGGTAACATCGTGATAAAGAGCACTCGACTTGTCCGCAATACTTTCGTGCTTGCGGCGAGTCCAATTAACACACATGAAATGATTCACATGTCTAGCGCAATAGTCACTCTCGTGCACGATGTTTGAACATATAAATCGACATTTCCTCTTTGAATTAAGCTAAGCCTTCACGGCGTCCCATTGTCCAGTGTCCTTAAAAAAAGTAAACTAAGAACAAAAAAGCTACGGCCGACTTGCATCCAGAGTAATAAGGATAACCATATCGGGTAGAACACAAGGAATCGAGATGTCGCGAAGAGTGTTTACACGATTTAGGAGAGAAACTTATTCGAAAATAAAGCTTAGGATTACTAAGAGCCTTCTAGATATAACTCGATCGTCGTATACCCTCTCGGGTCATCATCGACGAAGGAGGAGTGAGATCTTCCCATTTGGGCAGGAACTCTTAGAATCAAAGGTAATCAGATATGACAATGGTGAAACAAACAGAGAGTGGAAAAAGTCTACATGCACTTCAAACTCGTATGAGATGGTATGAGTTCTGATTCAACACGGTCATATATTACCGGAGTTTCAGAATACGCACATCCCTCTTGGGCTTTGAGTTTAGAAATGCACGATGTCTAAACTGAATAACAGGCAACGGCCAATGTCGATACAACACGAAAACTAAATGGAGAATCACTTTGTCGGCGCTCAATGTCTCTACATCCGACCGCACATAGCCTATAAACATCCCTTTCATGAGGGGGGCGTAGAAAGTGATTCAAAATCTCAATCCAATCCATTGCCTAGTACAACACGAAAACCAAATGGGGAATCACTTCATCAGTGCTCGATGTCTCTGCTTTCAGTCGCGTAGAGCATGTAAACATCCCTCTCGGGAGCGTGACAAAGGTGATTCAAAACCTCAATCCAAATACAAATCTATCACAATGCTTCAACACAAGACAAAACAGAAGGCAACTTCAACAAAACAGTTGTTCGACTACCTTCATATTGACCAATTTAATGTTATCCACTATAATCATCTAAGAACTAATGGTTCACATCAAGTGCCTATATAGCACAACATCATTCAAACTATATCAAATATAGAACATTGCTACCATCGTATAACCCATATTAAGCAAACTATATCAAATATTGCTATGATTAAAGAAATGATAAGGAGACTCAAGCCTTACCTCACATGAGCAGCAGCACAACAAATTTATTAGTTGATAATATGCCTCGTACCCAGTCAATAAAAGGAAAATGGCAACCATCAGTCTACCGGCTCTTCAAAAATGGAATGAAATGGACGAAGAACGGTGTTGAATATAGTAACAATGACGATCCCCTTTCCTCCAACCTACACCGATGCATTCTTCTCTCCAAGCCCCACATGGTAGCGCATTCGGATCTGTCGATGGAGCTTCGACGGCGAGAAATTGAAGGAATAGCAATGGCGACCCAAATGACGAAATCGGTAGATGAAAAATAGAAATCCATTAAGATTCTAACTAGAAATACGATTGACCTTGACATCATATTGCTGCACTACTCAACTACTCACCGGTGAAAGATCGGCATGAATAAGAGCTGGAATTGATCGTCGACGAACTCCCCCCATTCTCACATTTAGCACTCACTGTGTCGTCCATAGTGAATCGATCTTTACTTAACTAATGTCAAAATGTTCGTCTCGTCGCCCTCTTTCCAACGATACCTCACTCATATGTTAGTGTGCATCATTGACAATTTATAATTACCAAATAATATGAGACTCAAGCTCAAAATTTCTGAATTATATTAACATACGAGTTTCACCTCAAAATTATTACACGAACAAAATATATCAAATGCCTGCCAAAATTCATTAAAAATCTCAAGCTCTTATCCAATTCCATGATAGTGACTCGCCTATATCATCTCATCCATAAATTATGAAGTCTCAACTCCCATCAATCAATTTATATCCATAATAAATCATGGGCCACAACCCAAAACCATGCAGTGTCAAGATAAATAAAATCATAATAGTCAATTTTAAAAGAAATGATAAGTATCAAAAGAAGAACATTTAGCTAGATATGCTCTGCATGGAAACTCTCACACTATTCCTTTTTTAATCAATACCCCTTCTCAATCAAACATACGGTATATGAATTCTTTTCCTATAAACATTAAAAGAAAAAGGAGTGAACATGGATTAAGCTCAATGAATTAAAATAACTATCTCAAGTAATAAAATCGTTACAAAATCAACATCTTTATTTTCAAAAAGTATTTAAAATCCTCTCTTATTCAAAAGGAATTCATTCGCATAATGATCATACAAAATGAATGTCATGTATGCACATGTATGCACATGTATAGTGAAATCATATATATAATATAAGTTAGAGAATCATCAACAATTATGGATATCCAAATCTCCACAATGGAGAAGTCAATCCCACCCCTCGTATCCTATTGACACAAGGTGATCGTTCTAATTTCGTCCCTCGTATCCCATTGATACAGGACGTTGAATTGTCCTTCGTGTCCCATTGACACATAGCTTGGTATATTTTCTTTCCATCTCTCATATCACATTGACATAGGATGGTTATTCTAATTACACCCCTCGTATCACTATATTGACATAGTGTTGAACCTGCTCTTCGTATCTCATTGATACAAAGCATACCGAATCACAATCGATCTACTCGAAGTTGATTAATACTCCGAGGTGAAAATATTCCGTCTTATGCAGGTTTTCTTTTATGTAATGCATATGATGTATAAATGCAAATTTAAAGTGAAAGTTTAGAGTTTGAAGTTATCATACTAAAATATTTCATTTCAAAATCAAATCTTTTCTTCAGGTGAACAAGAAAAACTTTTATCAAAATCATAAGCTTCCAAAATCCATAATAAAACCTCACAATTTATATGATGGCACACATCTGAAGCATGCAAATAAGTATGATTATGCGTGAAGAAAATGATATCGAAAATTTGTCCTACATCGGATGGGACAATGTCACCACTCCGAAGAGTTAAGTAATTAATATCATTTGAGGTAAGTTCTCTCATCTTGAATTTTTCAAATACTATCCATCCGGATCCGATCATGTACCACATATTAATCAACAAACTGCATACGCTAAGATTTTATTCATATTTCAAATACGATCAAAATCTATATTAAAAACTTCATATAATATTTTTTCCCAAACTTTTAAACACAACATCATATATTCTTTAGTTATGACCAACTACCAATATTTACTCTGAGTAATAAGTCAAATCGAAATCAAATAATCATACCATGTCACAATTTATAATATATATATATTAAATTAAAGTGAAGATAAAGTTAACATTTATGTATAATAGTTACATCTATTTTTAAGTCACCGATCTGATTACCCACAAATTTAATCGATCTATCTAATTATTGTCACCTTATTTTTCCAATTAACATCGTAAATAATGTAAAGAAATCAAATTAAGCCCTTACATTCTTATTTTGAAAATCATTAATATAATATTATGTTCATTTATCAATCCATAACCTATGAAACTATCAAAATTATTAGACTACCTTCATATTGATCAATTTGATGTTATCCACTATAATCATCTAAGAACTTATAGTTCATATCAAGTGCCTATATAGCACAACATCATTCAATAAATATGTCTCTGGATTCAAACTATAGAACATTGCTACCATCCTATAACTCGTATCAAGAAACTCTATCATTTATTGCTATGATTAAAGAAATGATAAGGAGACTCAAGCCTTACATCTCACGAGCAGCAGCACAAGAAATTTATCAGTTGATAATTTGCCTCGATCCCGGTCAATAAAAGGAAAATGACAACCATCTCAATCTATCCTCTCTTTAGAAATGGAATGAAATGGACCAAAAACGGTGTTGAATCTAGTAACAACGATGATCCCCTTTCCTCCAGCCTGCACCAATGCATTCTTCTCTCCAGGCCCCACATGGTAGCGCATTCAGATCTGCCGAAGGAGCTTCAACGATGAGAAATTGAAGGAATAGCAGTGGCGACCCAAGAGACGAAATCAGTAGATGAAAAATAGAAATTCATTAAGACTCTAACTAGAAATACGATTGACCTTGACAACATATTGCTGCATTACTCAGCTACTCACTGGTGAAAGATCGGCGTGAATCGGAGCCGGAACCGATCGTCGACGAACTCCCCCTTTCTTGCATTCAGCATCACTGTGTCGTCCACAATGAATCGATCTTTGATTAACCAGTGTCAAATTGTTTGTCTCATTACACTCTTTTCAACGATATCTCATACGTGAAAAACAGAGGTTGAATGGCGACGAACGAAGTGCTGAAAGTAAGGACGGCTAGGCTATCGTTGCGTGCACAAGGGTGAACGGGCGGGCATGAACAGTGGAAGGTGGGGAGAGAAAGACAATGTCTTCTCTCTCCACCTTTCCAAGTATTTATTTTCTTATTTTATTTTATTTTTGTGCCTGCCAAAAGGCCAAACCACCCCTGTTGTTAAAAGTATTTACCTTTTTTTAGAGGATGTTACAAATAGAATTAGCTGATGAATATAAAATAATATAATTAAACATATGATAAATTATTCAATTCAAACACTATAAAAATCTTATTATAATTTAGTAAAAAATATTATATTTTAGTAAAATAAAATAAAATCTCACAAGTATTGTTTATTAAAATATGCGAAACTTTATATTGACAATAACTTGTATACAGTGCATACATGATATGAAACTATTAATTATCAATTTTTCATTATTAATAAATAAATAATTTGTAACTAATTAAGCATGAATATAAAAATAATATAGTTGAATAGTGATAAAACAAAATTGAGAAATTAATAATATAACTTGAGAGAGAAACAATGCATTTGAATAAGGATAAACTTGGGAAAAAACTTCTAATCTCTATTCACTAAATGCCAGTACAAAAAGTTTTTCATTCGAAATATTAAACTCTATTTGTTTAAATCACTAATGAAATGCTAATTTTGATGTTACCAAACAAGGACTTATTAGGAGTTCGATGAGTGGGATAACAATTTAATTAACAAATATAATCCATGATTGAAGATTTATTTATGCTATTAATAAATAAGTATTTAATTGTCAGCAATACAATTAAATATAGAATGATATTTAGACATATGATAAGATATGTCTAAATATTGCCCTCCAACTTTATTCACTTTTTTTCAATTTTATCATCCAACTTTATTTTGTAAGTAGACTCTCCTCCAACTTTTAACTTATTTATCAGCAACCCTTTTTACCTCCAGTCATTCATTTTGTGCTTGCATGGTCTACGTGGTAGCCACACGTGATGTTTTTTCTCCTCCACTAGTGCACGTGGCAAAACACCCATCTCTAATATTTTAATATAATAATATAAAAAATCATAAAATAAAAAAAATAAAAAGAGGAGGGAGGGAGCGACCGCTCCCTTCTCTCGTCGGTGGCCCACATGAGAGGGCCAAGTTGGCTGTCCATGGCAGTGGAGCAGCGACATATATGTCCAACAGCCATAATGGTGCTCGTGGAAGCTGACTGAGAGGAGGAACTTGGGTTCACGATGAGGCTGCTTAAGACATGGAGAGGCCTAAAGCAAGATTATATGATGAGACTTTTTATATAATAAAAGAATTTTATTTAAAAATTATTTTTCTAATTTTTTAGATGTAAAACTATTAATCAAATTTTCATAATATACTTCTCTTAGCATTTCTTTTTTTTATTAATAAGATAGCTAAGCCATTTAATCTTTCTTGTAACATTGTTGATCTCGACTAAGAAATTTCTGACAAAAACATTTCTTAAGACATTTAAACATTCTTGAGACATTTTCTAATAAATAATCTCTCGAGAGTTTCCTTTTGAAATTGTACCAAAGAATCATTTTTTAAATTTCGAACAACCAAATTCATATTTGTCTAGATAACATTTCAAAAGGGTTTAGTTTTAAATTATTTTGAACACTCGTCCATCATGAATCAGATGATGGCGTATGATAGCACAAATTAGCACAACCCTTTAAAGGAATAGCACAAATATTTTTTTCTTTTCAAAAATAAGATATGAAAATAAGATATATGAAAATATGTAATGTGTATATTTGTTAGCTCTACATAAAAAAATAAATACAAAAGAGAGTTGGAATGATAAAACCTTACCATTCAAAATATTGACAATAAAATATTTTAATGAAAAAACTAAAAAAATTGTGATATTTTATGAAATGAAGAGAAGATATCAAATAATTAATTCTGGATTGTTGGTAGAATGTTAAGGAGCGTTAAAAAGTATTTGAGTAGATAAAACTATAAAGAGAGAGTAATTAAGACCCCTATTAATTAAGAAATCAATTAATAAGAAAAATATAATTTGAATTGATTGAAGAAATTATGAGGCCTAAAAAATATGTCAAATTTGTTAGTTGTTCTAATTTATTATTGACAAGTTTACATATTTATAATTATATGTTCAATATGATTAATATAAATAATATATAATTATTAGGAGGCCTCAAATAATTGGGGCCTCAAGCAAGGGCTTTACTTGCTTGGGCCTTGGGGCCCTAGCTCAAGAGAGCCAACAACGACGGGCTGACTATCTCTGCGCTCCAGCACGACTCATGCTTTGTGTTGCCGACAGAGATCTTGCTGATGACAAGGCCTTTGATGTCGAAGTTCAACTTCTGAGAGTTCAATCTTGGCCACGACCAATACGACCCTGAGTTCATCGAGCTGCTCAAGTCCCAAGGCATTGATTTCAAGTAGAATTGTGCACGAGGCATGACGCTTGCTGTTTAGTAGAGCTACACATGTTGTCGGGGCTCATATGCAAATGTTGTGTGACCTTCCATGGTGCCTACGTCTTAGGGCATAGACAGAGTGGCGAGCGCTCGGGGTGTTGCGAGCATGCTTACCTAGGAGACCTTGGCGGCAAGGGCGAGAAGCATGCCAGAGTTCTCAATGGACTCCAAGTTTGTTGAGAATGAATGATTGAAAGATAAGTTTTTTTCAAAAGAAATGGTAAAAATTAGATCTTGAAATGATTGAAAGAATTCACTGTGTTCATATATATTTGGTACTACAATTGATCATGTTGCTTCATAAAGGACAATGGAGTGTTCAATGCAACGAGAGATCATCGCTCCAACATCAACGTCGATGATACGATATCTCTCTCTTTCCCTTCCTGGGTCCGATCCGTTGGAGACCATCAACCACCATACTGTAGCCACCAATGTCATCCCCCAATCCATGGCTTAATTGTTTCCTTCTCCATTCATTGCATCACAGGTTCAACCGCCATGCCAATGACCAGGTGCTCTGTTGACTGATGTAGTTGATAGATGCTAAGTTCCATGCCCTTTTAGCTCGAAATTTTTGTTGATGATGTAGGAAAAGGTGCCTAGGCGAAGGTTCTCCATTGGAGGCAGGGGAGTTGGGAAGGAGGATGATGATGACGGCGAGTTCGGCTGCTCCTTGGAGGCAACATAGCAGAGGGAGAGGGGGGTCCTCTTCACCGGCCATCGGCGAGAGAGGGGGTGTTGTCCCCTCCCCCTCTCCCTCGGGCCGCCATCGAGGCCACCGAAACGAGAGGCGGGCGGGCACACATGTCCCAGAGGCTTTTCTCGGGACATGTCGAGTTATCTTATTTCATGTATTTTTTTTCAACTCACTTTTGTACTTAATTTTATTTTCAAGTGATAGTGACAGTTTTGTAATTCTGCATTTCTGAAAAGTGCACCCCCTTGGCTTGTTCTTCACATCACACGTCGTATATAGACCTCCCGGGCCTGCGGTATAGTAGGGGAGACCCGTTAGTGCTCCCCCAATGCATTGTAATCATTCATATTTACTCAATAAAGATTTCAAGCTTTCCAAATTTTAGCACCGTGTCTCGAGCGTGAGGTGACAACTCACATAAGAGCGTCCCAAGCGATCGAGCATTACGTTGAGGTTCTCGTTTGTTCACAAATGCTGTCACCGAAAAGGCGTCCGCTCGGGATCGTGCGTCCCAAAAACTGTGGCATTCGAAAAGTGGTATAACCAAGCTTCCGTAAAGCGCTCAAAAGAGCTTGCCTAGACGTTGCGCACGGGTCGATCGAATGAAAATGACCATGTGACACACACACAATCCCCACCCCTCCCCCCTTCTTCTTTTTTTAATATTTTAATATTTACCACATCAAACACTTGTACGCGTGGAGAAGAGAAAAAAAATCCGTAGATGCCATGTAGACTGCGGGAGATTGGATGTAAAAAGAGCAATTAGTGAAATAAATTCATAATTGAAGGGCAATATAGTTACAAAATAAAATTGTATAATAGAGTTGGGAAAAGATCAAAGTTAGAGGATATTTAGTAAAATTTACTCATAAGTTATTCAATTCTATCATTACGTGATTTATATTATAACATAATAACTTGTTTATTTATAATTGTTTATATGTCAATTTAATAAAAATATAAAATCTCATCACTGATGGTATTTATTTCCAAAATTTATCAAGGATTTTGCAGAATTTTATTTATAATAAATTTTAGGTTGTAAGTATAATGAAGATCTTGGTTATTTAATTATTACGTATATATAAATTGTACAATGAATAAATTATTTTAAAATTAATGAACGAATGCATATAAAAAAATTTAAGAAAATGTAGTTGAATGATGATACAGAATACAATAAGATGAGTTTGATTAGCCTAAGGAACGCTTTACATTCTTATATTTCTTCGGATTGAATTAATCAGAATGCACAGCTTGCATCTAAGAAAGAATGCCAATCGAATCTGGTTTCGTACGAAGGAAATAGTGAAAGTTTTGAAATGTTGAACTATTTGCTTTCGTAATGCAAACTGCAGGCCATGCACTGTGCCGTGAAAAGAAAGGGAAAAGAAAAAAAAAAAGATACAAAACGCACATTTGAAACATGAAAGTACGTAATTTTCATTTTTCGTTCAGATCTTTCTGGTTTACTTCCGGTGAAACCTGAAAGTTATGGATGGACAGAGTGCGTCCACGGGGGTGCGGTTGACATGGCAAACACAAGAACAAATGCGGTGCCGATACTACAATTAGAACGATGCACTGGACTTGCTTTCTTCTCGATTTATTTTTCTCTCCGGACGTACGTAAGACGCATTCGCGGCGGCTCCCTCCATTTCACAAGTCCCAGGATTTATCTTGTTCTGCTTCATCAAGTGAGCAGCAGGCTTCATGGCCGGAACCTTGGCGCCGTATCCGGCTTCAACGTCGGCCTTGCTGCCGGCGGCTTGCTTTTCATGCGATCCCTTCGTCGCCGGCCGGTCGGAGAGCTTGCGAGCGCAGAGCCTCCCGACGAGGCAGGCGATGACGGCCAGCACGGAGATGATGCTGAGCACGGCGAACACTGGGCCGAAGGAGCCATTGGACGTAGGCTGGCCGTGAACTGAATGCAGGTAGGCGGGTTGTGGAAGCGAGGACATCTTAATCTTGATATATTTAACAAGAACACAACATGTAGTGGCCTCTGGCTCTGCGTGGTCTGTGCATCGTCTTGGTCATGAGGTTTTTATCCATTGGCCAAAGGGCAACGGAGGAGGCATTTTATCCTTTACTAAAGTTGGATTCAGTGGCTGTTCTTTTGAAGTGCTTAGGAATGAGAGAAAGGTTTGGAGTGATTAGACTTTCGGAGGTGGGTGGGGAGATGTGCCAGTGGAGCTTTAACAACGAACTGGAATCAAGTCAGAGGATGTTATCATTGTTCGTCTCTTTAACAGGTTGGTGTGGGACTGACTGACCGAGAGCAAAGAGCAAGAAAAAACTCTCTTTAGCTGGTTTATGTTGTTCACAGCTGGGACTTGATTTTTCTATACGAGATACAATCGTAATTCACAGGATTTGCAGCTAACTTAACTTCCTGTTGAAGCCTGTCAGTGCTCCTACCAAAAAAAAAAAAGAATAAAAGAAAAAGAAAAGAAAAGAAAAATAAAAGAGAAGAAGCTTCATGGTGTCAATCTTTTGTTTGAAGTTCTGCATGCATCTGAGAACTGCTAAAATAGTAGAAAAACAAGGGAAGAGGTGAAGGAATAAGAACCATTATTTTGGCTCATCAGGCGTGGAATGGGTTCTTGTTCAGGTGCAAGGATTCCAGGCAGTTTGCTCTTGGAAATTGCGGTCTTCTTCTAATGGCACACGGGGAGCGTTTCCCAAGTTCAATTTTGTTGAACAATTTATTTCCAGACAGAGAAGAAGATGTAGGTAAGTAAACAGAGTATGCCAGATGAACTGGATAATTGTTTTATGGCACACAACAGCCTTGAAACATGATACCACATAACGAAAAGAAAATGGAAAAAGATGCTATCTGGACAAGTCATTCATTTCATTCAGCAATCAGCATAATGAGAGAAAATGACTAAATGCAAAGAATTGTTGGTTCATTCATAAAAAAATGGTGCAATATCAGCTGTCTAACAACGGACTCCTCTAGTAGCAAGTAAACATCGTGAGGATTCCCTGTATATATCCTTGCATTTTTTTTCCACAGAATGTGTCATATGAGCAAGAATTAAACCAACATAGAAAAGAATTTATCAAAGAAACAGATGAACCCGTGGCACGTAAATCCTCAATGTGCTTTGACAAATGTTCTATCAATATCATCCTCCCCCTGCATGCCACCAGAACGCAACTAAAATGTGAAACCTCGTTCATGATATGCTAAAGATTCATGATACTTATACTGAATCGAATAATATATGAACCCTAAATTTTAAGACAAATTAGCGTTCATAAATACAACCACTACTCACTGTAACATGCTATTAACCTAACAGTAACCAAGGCACAATGGTTTTGGAACATGAAGCAATTTCATGCTAGGACCCAGAAGTATGGGAAAGTCCAAAACCTTACTTAGAGTTTCATTACAATGGAAGCTGCATATGGAGTTGATAGTATCAATCCATCAAAGGGCTAATGACATATTTTGCACTGAATACCTCCAAGGATTAAGCAAAGAAGTGGGATATAATACTAGGGGTGAGCACATTACGGGTCGACCCGGACCGCACCGATCCTAATTTTCGAAAAATATTTTCTGTTCGATTATAAGTCAGGCCGGATCTAGGTCAAAGAATTAAAAAACCCAACGGGTTTCAGGTCGGGATCGGATCCAAGGTACAAAAGCCCCATCCGATTATAATAACAAAAAACTATTAATAATATTGATATAGTTCTGATTATTTGATAAGTTGATCATTAATTGTTCATTTTGAAGTGTTAAAATAATTCTATTGTCTTATTATATGATGCACTGACATAATATTTTAATAAGTTGATATTTATTTCATTAAATTATAATTTAAATTTGCTAATTATTATAAATTTTCTATATTTCTTTTTATTTTTAAATTTTTTATTTGGTCCCATTCTCCGTTTCATTCCCAATTTTTTCGAACCGACCCAATACCGGTTCCGGTATCGGGACTGGGTCCAAATTTTTTGGGCCCGGTAAAAATCGGATCGAAATCGGGTCAAGCCGAACCCGGACCCGAAGTCGGATTTGCTCTCCCTTAATATATATGAAAGGTGAAATAACGCAAATGAGTTATACTGGCTTCTTAATCAAGCATACTGTCACCAAAGAGTATGATAAACAAGTATAAAAAATTTTAATCAACATCCCTTCGCATAATGAACCAAGCTACCGATGTAAAAAATAGATGGAATGACTACCTTATATTGCACGAATTATTAGTAAATATTAATTTTCACTTACAAGGAACCTCGGGTCTAAGAATTTTATACTCCTGTAGGGCCATTTGGATGTTTATAGTTGTTTTAGAATTCAATTTTAATAACTCAACAATTGCCCTCACTCATTAATTCTAGTTGGAACATGATGTTCTCCAGAGAGCATAACACGCGAAATTTTTTATTTCTGTAATAATTACAAATATGTTATCATTGAACGCCTTCTTGCTCTGCTTGGTCACTAACTAACATTTTTCAAATAGTTGAGTGACATTAGGCTTGAAGTCGTCGACAATTCATTTAATGATTCTAATATTCTTTTATTAATTAGTCTCAGTATTGCCTAACTAAATATTATAACAGTAATATTTAAGGCCGGCAATAAGACATGTCAAACTAGCGTTAGACATAAACAAGCCAAGCCTGGCATAAAAAATATCAATTAGCCTCGGTTTGTGACCTATGATAGACCAAAATAAAAGGTCTACACATATGTTATTTACTAAATTTATAAGTTATGACCTAGTTTATTAGTCTATTAAACTCAATTATTTTAAGTTGAATTATATATATATATATATATATATATGTCAAGTATTATTATTTAGATGGATGATTTTAGTCAACATATTAGGTCGTCCATGTAATCTAATAGGCTAGACCACTTACAAATTTAATTTCAAGATAGCATTTAATCAAAAAATTTAATTACTAAATATTTTTTAAAAATATTTTAATATTTTAAAACTTACTTCATACTTAAATTGAATATTAAGTATAATATTTTATATTAGATAATGGAAATAAAAGAAAAAAAATGGTCAAATAACCTGATAAGATTCGCTGATCCAACCCAATTTGAAATGACCAAATTGGATCAAGTCGAAGTCTCAAATAGAAGCAACTACATTGATCAAGTTACTTAGTTGAATTAGGTTTCGGGTCAAATCGGATAAAATTCGACCCACGAAGACATCTAAACTCTAAGTTCATGAACAACTTCAACTATTGCTAGCCCAAAAAAAATTTAAAATGAAAATATTATGAAAAATAATTACTTTCATTGATGTGAAGAAATTTAATTTATGATAATGTACCTACAAAGCACCTTCCACTTTGTAGGGATGTTGAGCTCATCTCAACCGTTGATCCACTTATCAATGGATATAATAAAAAGTGATTAAATCCCATGATTTAAAAATATCAATTATCTCAACCGTTGATCAATAAATTAACAGTTGAGATGCGCTCAGCATCCCTACAAAGCGGAAGGTGCTTTGTAGGTACATTAATCCTAAAACATAAATCAAAATGAATAATAAGCATTTCAATGTCATACATAAGTGAAGCATTAGGGATAGCATTATCTCTTGTCCCCCATTACCCCCCCCCCCCCCCCCCCCCCCCTTGCACCTTAATTTTTTTATTAATAACTGATTATAATTATCAGTCATCATATATATCATATACACTATATCTCAACTATTCATTCCACTATATATATAAGATAAGAAACTCTATTTTTTTTCTCTTCCTTTCTAACATCAAAATTTCTCTTCTTCCTAACCCTAACATCAGACACAAAGTCACGATCTCTCAGGCCATGATCGTTCATCTCAACGACAGTGGAGGGCACTAGTGGAGCGGAGGGAGGTGGTCATCTTTCTCAGTAGAGGGTGGTGCTCCTCCTCCTCGACGGTGACTCAAAGGCTGCCCATGAATTTCTGCAACCTTCTCCCTGAACCTTGCGACCATATTATAGGGTCGAATTGGCCTCCATGGCCTCGGTGATGATGTGATGTGCTCCTCTGCAGGCACCTCGTGTGACGTCTCCCTGTGCGCATGCTCGACATCGACACCCACGACGTGGACAAGCTCCTGATCAACGGCATTGGTGCCCATGGCGCAGAGGTCGGTGATGAAATCAAGGAGGAATCAAGTGTGGTAAGGGCGATGAAGATGCTCTCGATTAACAAATTCGATGATAGAGTGGGGATGAGCAAGTCACGACTCGTCGGAAGAAGATAGGAGGAGAAGATCACGCGACAAAAAGGGCGGAGGCTCGGACGTTGGGGGCGATGACCTGCACGAGTTGGCTCTAGTGGAGGACGAGGGTGAGTCGGCATTGGCGGAGGAGGAATGCCTGGCAGGTGAGGTTGCTCGCAGGAGGACTACAGGAGGAGGTGCAACCTTGTTGGATGGAATCACCCGATTTTTTGCTATTTTTAATAGGAAATTTGTTATTTTTATTTGCATGAATATTATATAAATATTAAATATATTCTAATTTCTCCACACTTTTCAACTAAAAATTCGTGGAATTGGGCTCCCCCTAGAGTTTCAAGGATCAGGTTAGGTTCCCCCCACACAGAGAATCTAGGGTGACAATGGTGGCTGATCAATGGAGTCGAGGCGGGAGGTGGGGGAAATGTCCCCCATCCTGAATAAGATTGTGTGCCATTTCGACTATTATCTAATAACTTTTAATGTTTTAAAATAAATAAAAAATTTAAAAGCATTAACAATATTGAAAACAAAATATATTTTAAAATTATTATTTTGATTTAAAATAAAATTATTTGAACCATTCAAAGTCATAAAAAATTTATTTTAATCAAAATGAGTATTTTTAAACAATTTAAAATAACTTATAATTTTGCTAACAAATAAATAAATAATATCAATTTTATAATATTTATTAAGAAATTTATCTATATTAAGATGATTAATTTCAGACAATTTGACTTACTCACAACTTTTAATCCATAAAAAAATATTATTTTGGAATGTCCAAAATTATTATTTAATTTCCAACAAAAAAATCAAAATGCTGATTGAATAGCCATGAAAGAGAGAGAATGGAGACAATCTAATTGGTCTACTATTAGATTTAGACCCATCTTATTATTTTTATTGTTATGTTTTTTTCGCGACCCTCGTTTCGACCTAGCCGAATCAATTTTATATCATCCGGTGTTAGAGCTTATTTGGCTAAGCTTATAAGTCATTTAAAATGACTTATAAATAGTTTTGAACATATTTCTTTGTCTGATAACTAACAAAAAGAATTGATAAGTACTTACTTTAACTGCTTGTGAGTCAGAAAAATAAGTTGGGAGGCCTAACTTATTTTGTGTAAAAAAAATTTATCAGTTTGATAAATAAATGTACTATTTTAATTCTATTAAAGTTGTTTAACAAAATATTCATATGTTAAAAGAACAACACCTCTAGAGATTTCTAGGTGCAAACCTTTGCCCAAAAAATCCATCTTCATGAAGTTTCCATGTGGCTAAAAACTAGTGGTTAGGCTCTAACCCATTGGCCAATAGCTGATGGTTTATTTTTGAAACCATGTCTTTTGTTGCCTATAAAGAAGTGAAGTAGCTAGTGTGTGTGTGTGGTGAGATAGAGTGTGTAGTGTGTGGTGTGGTCTCTTTAGTGTATGTACGTGAGTGCTTATTGAGGTGTGTTGCATAGTGAGTAGTGAGTGTCAAGTATTAAGTGAGGTGGCAAGAGTGTACTTGAGGTCTTGTGTTTGAGTGAAGTGAGGTACATTAGTGGGTAGTGTGTTTACGTGTTCATTCAAAGTTCTATACATGCCATTTTGTTAGTGATTTTGATTTAATCAATAATCAAAATCTCTACAAGTGGCATCAGAGCAGGTTGGCCTATGGGGTGATTCCGTCAGTTCGAGGTTTTGCCAAAACAAGTTACGTGGAGACTCTGCCGGTTCGAGACGGTGCAAGAGAAGCCACGAGAAAGTTCTGCCGGAGCAAGTTGTAAAGAAGATAATTAAGGAGAAATTCTGCCGGTGCACAATCTGGGATTGTGAAGATTGCTAGTCCCGGACTACGCTTACTTGAGTGATATAGAAGCGTTCACCAAGTCATTATGGCAGATTTCGAATTCTCGATAAGCTCCATAAAGAAACTCAACCATAATAATTATAATAATTGGAGTATTCGTATACAGTATTATTTGAAAGGGCAAAATCTGTGGAGCATTATTGGCGGAAATGAGACTACGCCACCAACAAATCCAGAAGAGCTAAAGAAATGAGTGCAAAGTCAGAAAAGCCATGTACGTGCTGGCGACTTCAGTGAGGATGATTTCCTTCCGAAGATTAGAGATAAAGAGACATAAAGATGATTGGGACACCTTGGCCACACTATTCACGAAGAAAAATGATGCAAAATTGCAGCGCTTGGAGAATGATCTGATTTCTATGAAGCAATGTGACATGTCGGTGAGTCAATACTTCTCCAAAGTGAAATTTATATGTGATGAGATTGTTAAGCTAGATCCACAAAATGCTATTACTTAAACAAGAAAGCGTAGAATTATTATTCATGGTTTGCATATTAAATATAATAGTCTTATCACTGCTATTAGAGGTTGGGCACAAGAACCAACTCTCACAGAAATGGAGAGCATCTTATCCAACCAATAAGATCTAGATGTTCAGATATCCAAGATCTCGATAAATGATGATGATAAGGCTTTATTCATCAAGAAAAAGCCTTCAAATTCTGAGAAAGTCGTAAAGAATTATGACAATAGAGAAAATCACAAGGCGCGACAACAAGGTTGGTCAAGACGTGGACGAGGAAGAGGTCCACAAGGAGGGGGAACTTACCGAGACGCACACAAAGAAGATCAAGAGGAGAAGAAATCTCATCGACAAGATGTTCGTTGCTATAATTGTGGAAAGAAATGTCACTATGCACGTGATTGCTGGCACAACCGTGAGGAAGGAAATGCAGCCACTTCTCATGACAATAAAAGTGAAGAGGAATGGGATCTCGAAGCTGCACTTGCAATAGAAGAGATCACCCCCAACTACGAAGGAGAACCTGAGAAAGCAATGGAGCTTGCGATGACTAGTATCGAGAAGCCTTTCAAAGAAGAAACAGCTCTCATCGCATCGAACAATAGAGGTATTAACTATCATAATGATTGGATAGTTGATTCTGGTTGTTCGAATCATATGACAGGAGATGAAGAAAAGCTCCGTAGTATGTCGGAGTATAAAGGTGATCGTATGGTGGTGACGGCAAATAACACTCGGTTGCCAATCACTCATATCGGCAAGGCAATAGTAGTTCCTCGATTTGGATCACATGAGGTGGAGTTGGATCATGTCTACCATGTGCCGGGTATGTCGAAGAACTTATTATCAGTTTCTCAACTTATTTCTTTCGGCAATTATGTAGTATTTGGGTCAAAAGACGTCAAAGTTTATAAAAGTTTAAGGCTAATTGCTCCACCAATAATGGAAGGAAAAAGATTAGAGTCTGTTTATGTAATGTCCGCTCAAGAAGCATACATAGACAAGATAAGAAAAAATGAGACAATTGATCTTTGGCATGCAAGGCTTGGACATGTTAGCTATAAAAGGCTGAAGGCAATGATGAATAAGTCCATGGTAAAGGGACTTCCTTGCCTAGATGTTCGAGAAGATATTGTCTGTGCATGTTGTCAATTCAGTAAAGCTCATCAACTACCCTACGAGGAGTCGAAGTTCAAAGCCAATGCACCTTTGGAGCTAGTGCACTCTGATGTATTTGGTCGCGTGAAGCAACCATCTGTCCGTAGATTTTGTTACATGATTACCTTCATTGATGACTTCTCACAATACGTCTGGGTGGACTTCATGAAGGAGAAATATGAAGCACTGTCGAAGTTTAAATAATTTAAAGAGAAGGTCGAGAAGGAGCTCAATCGGATGATTCAATGCTTGCGCACAAACAATGGAGGAGAATATACATCAGAGGAATTCTCTAAATATCTACGAGCATGTCATGTACGTCGTTAGCTCACCTGTCCTAACACACCACAACAAAATGGCGTGGCCGAGAGGAAGAATCGTCATCTAACAGAGATATACAAAAGCATGCTGCATGCAAAGAATGTACCTCCACGATTCTGGGTGGAATGTATGAAGATAGTTGCGCGTGTCATTAATAAGCTTCCTCAAGCAAAGCTTGAATTTGTCTCATCATATGAGAAGTTGTGGAAGATCAAGCCCACGGTGAGTCATTTTTGTGTCTTTGGATGTGTTTGCTATGTCTTCATTACAGATAATCTTCGTACTAAGTTTGATAAGAAGGCAATACACTGCATATTCGTTGGATATGATAGCCAACGAATATGATGGAGATGTTGTGATCCAACAACCGGACGAATTCACATTTCTCGAAATGTGGTGTTCGATGAAGCATCATCTTGGTGGCCTTCAAAAGATGCAACGTTGCCCAACACAAGTGATATTGAAGAAAATATTTAAGTTCAAGTCGACAAGCTAACAAGAGAAACACTTCATTCTATTGAGGAACAAGAAGAAAGGAAAGCCTCAAAGAAGAAGAAGTGTCAGTGGCAAACTAGAGAACACTAAAGATCTCCTGAAGAAGAAAGGCCAAGTCAGATAGAAGATCCAGTGATCGAAGAAGACTCTCCAGCCCCAAGGAGATCAAGTAGACAACGAAGGCCTAATCCAAAATATGCAAATACAGCATTAATTGAAGACATCGAAGAGAAGGAGCCTAACACATTCGAGGAAGCATCCAAGTGTAAAAAATGGAGGTCAACAATGGAAGAAGAGATTTAAGCCCTACATCAGAATGAGACGTGGGATCTAGTTCCAAAGCCAAGCAATGTACAACCTATATCCTGCAAATGGGTCTACAAGCTAAAGAGAAGGCCCGACGGATTCGTCGAAAGATACAAGGCTCATCTTGTAGCTCGAGGATTCTCTCAGAAATATGGCTTCGATTATGAAGAGACATTCAGTCAAGTAGCAAAGATCACCATGGTACGTGTCTTATTGGCTTTAACTGCAAGAAAATCATGGAAGTTATGGCAAATGGATGTCAAGAATGCATTCTTTCATGGAGAGTTAGATCATAACATCTATATGGAGCAATCTCAGGGATTCGAGTCTATTAAACATCCAAGTTATGTATGTAAATTGAAGAAGGCATTATATGGGCTCAAGCAAGCACCAAGGGCATGGTTCGGGAAGATCGCAGAATTCTTGAAGCAATGTGGCTATTCGATGGCGCCAGCCGATTCCAGCCTATTCGTGAAGACTCAAGAAGGCAAGTTATCGATCGTGCTAGTTTATGTTGATGACTTAATTATTACAGGAGACGATGACAAGGAGAACTATCAAATTCGAGAGAATCTCTCTACGCGCTTCCAAATGAAGGATCTTGGTGAGCTAAAACACTTTCTTGATCTTGAAGTCGATTCAACAAAAGAATGATTGTTCTTATGTCAACAAAAGTATGCTCAAGATCTACTTGAAAAATTTGGAATGCTTGATTGCAAGCCTATCTCAACACCGATGGAGGTAAACGCAAAGTTATGTTGTACCAAGGGAAAAGAATTAAGTGATAAAACAATGTATAGGCAATTGGTGGGGAGCCTAATATATTTGACGTTGACATGATCGGATATCACACATGCTGTTGGAATTGTTAGCAGATTCATGCAAGAGCCAAGGAAGCCTCATCTTGAAGTAGCTCGACGAATATTAAGATATATCAAGGGCACAATCGATTATGGAATATTTTACAAGAAGAATATAGCATGTACTCTAAGTGGCTTCTGTGATGCTGATTATGCTGAAGATCTTGATACACGACGTTCTACTATTGACTATATATTTAGCCTCGGATCGGGAGCTATATCATGGTGCAGTAAGAGGCAACATACCGTATCCTTATCAAGTACAGAAGCAGAATATAGAGCAGGTGCAATGGCAGCCCAAGAGTGCACATGGCTAGTACAACTACTAAAGGATTTACATCAGTCAATTGATTCAGCAGTTGAGTTATATTGTGATAATCAGTCAGGAATTCGCTTAGCTAAAAATCCGATGTTCCACGCACGCACAAAGCATATTGAAGTTCATTATCATTTTCTTCGAGAAAAGATACTACACGAAGATATCAAGCTAATGTATGTGAGGACACAAAAGCAAGTTGCCGACACACTAACCAAAGGACTTAATAACAGCAAATTTGAAGAATTTCGTAAACAGTTTGGCATGACATCAAGAACATATATAAAAGAAAACCAAGTCGGTGCTGAGGGGGAGTGTTAAAAGAACAGCACCTCTAGAGATTTCTAGGTGCAAACCTTTGCCCACAAAATCCATCTTCATGAAGTTTCCATGTGGCTAAAAACTAGTGGCTAGGCTCTAACCCATTGGCCAATAGCTGATGGTTTATTTTTGAAACCATGTCTTTTGTTGCCTATAAATAGGCATGCCAAGTCTTCATTTGCATCATCAAGAAGTGAAGTAGCTAGTGTGTGTGTGTGGTGAGATAGAGTGTGTAGTGTGTGGTGTGGTCTCTTTAGTGTATGTACGTGAGTGCTTAGTGAGGTGTGTTGCATAGTGAGTAGTGAGTGTCAAATATTAAGTGAGGTGGCAAGAGTGTACTCGAGGTCTTGTGTTTGAGTGAAATGAGGTACATTAGTGGGTAGTGTGTTTACGTGTCCATTCAAAGTTCTATACATGCCATTTTGTTAGTGATTTTGGTTTAATCAATAATCAAAATCTATACATCATAAAGATAGAATAAAATTTCAAAATATCACTTTAGTTGCATTAAAATAAATCAACAGAATATTCAAAGAGATCAAAGTATCATTTTAATCAAATATATTTTCAGTGATATTAAAATAGAGATAGAATGCTTGTAAATATAAGAAAACTTCTTCTAACGGAATCTTATTTTAAACCTATTAAATATTATGAATATAACATTCACTACAAAAAAATGGAGTTTTCCGTAGAAAAATTGGGTGTCGCAAATGATTTCTCACGGTCACAAAAAATCCGTCAAAACTTTCGACGGTCATAATCGTCAGAAGTTTCAACGGTTTTAGACATCAGAACTTTCGATGGTTATCTACTTTTCTAACAGCCCTGTCTGTCAAAAAAGTTTTTTGAAATATTAAAAAAATTGGTCGCCTAACGGTTGATCAAGCCATAACCGGCCAAATCATGGTGGCGGAAGAGGGAACTAACGGAGAGGAAGAGAGCACCGCCGGAGGAAGAGGGACGTGAAAAAGTGATGTGAGAGAAAATGGCTCTATCTGTCGGAACTATTGACAAATTTCTCTTCGTCGATATTTCGAAGGACAGAGCCATCGGTAATTTTGACGGACATTTATGACGGAAACATCCATCCATACTAGCGACGGTCATTTTGTTCTTCAATATTTCAAAAGGATTTTCACTTCCATCGAAAATTGCGAAAGATTTTGGTCCGTCGAAAACTCGCGATTTTCTAGCAGTGATTCACATAAGATGAAAAGTATCGCAGGTGATATTATTTTAAGAAATATATTAATTGTTAGTCCGGCCTTATAAAAACATGTGATGGTCCTGCCCAGCTAATATGGTATTGTTTTGTATCACGCATCTAGTTTTAGATTTTAATAATTTAAAACTTTGATTTTTTAATTGTCATCATCCCTATCCAATATGGAGTTATTATTTTGTATCACAGGACTAACGTAATTCGACGATTTCGATATTTATCTAAGTGAGATTAAATTATTTTTTTATCAAAATTTGATGTTCGGTGCTACTAACATTTGATAATTCTTTATTCAAACGGGAACAATAAAAATAAATTCTAATTAAAGTGATGACTTTAAAAATAAAACTTGGGACCAAGTTATTATAACCGGATCGACAATCGAATCGGATGGACAACTGGATCGTGGTTAGGCCGGTCTGATCCGATCGAATTGAATCAAATTTTTATAAAATAATATTATATATAATAATTTATACCATATGTGCATAACAAATATTATATTATGTATAAAAATTATGAATCTATAAAGTTAGAAATACTAACATAAATTTTTAATATTGATTGATTATTATTAAATTTTTATTTGTACAGTAAGTGCTATTAATAATATGTTAAAGTTTTTCTACCATAAATTACTCTTATGCTTTATTTTTATTTTACTTTCTTTTTTCCATTTCTTCCGTGTTCTCTTCATCAATCTTACCTTCTTTTTTCTCATTTCCCCCTCTCTCTTCATTAATTCTCTGTATTTTTATCATTTAATGTTCTTAACGGTATATTAGTTTATTATTACCATAACTCACTCTTATATCTTCTTATTCTTATTTTTTTCCACTCATTGATCTATTTCTTCATTTATTTTGTTTTCCTTTTTCTTACCTTTTCTTCTCTCTCTCCATTAATTATCCTGATTTTACTATTTTCTCTATGATTCAAATAAGTAACTTTCATTATATTGTTTTCTTCTTATCTTTTTCTTTCCTTTTTACCGGTCTTTGAGTTTGTTTCTTCCTTTTTTAAAGTTGAATTGGTTTTTCTTGGTTCGCCGCTTTATATAAGTTCAACCGATTTTTTCAGTCAGATCATCATTGCGATTTTGGCTTCAAATCGGATCGGACCAAACACCGGTTCGTGATTGAATAGGTTGAACTGGCCGGCCCGATTCGATTTTAATAATATTGCTTGGGACTATTAACATCAATGTTATTAAAATCGGACTGGATCGGCCGGTTCAATCAGTTCAATCGTGAACAGATGCCTGATTTTTTCCATATTATTAATAATAGTTTAATATTAACTTATGGATTTAATAGGGTCCTCCCCCTCTAAGGGGGGAGGAACCCCCTCCCCCCATCCGCGTCCGTCGGATGGAGATCCGACGGGCGCAGATGATGAACGCGATTCAGGAGTTAAAAAAACCCCTCGAACCGCCCCCTCCCCCTCAAATCGTTCGAACCGATCGAAACCCACCCCCTCTCTCTCTCCCTCTCCCTCTCATTTCTCCCTCCCTCTTTCCCTCTCCCTCGTCAGCGGCTTTCCCATTTCCGCCGCCGTAGGAAGAGATCGTCGGTCATTCGGCTCACTCTCCGTCTTCGTGGACTCCCTCTCCGTTCTCTCCGGCGACGTTCTTTCCCAACGGCCGACGATCTCTTCCTACGACGTCCGGCTCCTCTTCGTCGACTCCCTCTCCGACCCCCTCCCTCTCTCGCGATATATTCCCCCGACGGCCGATCTGACCCCGGTTGGCCGGATCTAGCCGCCGACAGCCAATCTGACTGCGGGCAGCCAGATCGGCCGCTCAATTGGCCGGATCTAGCCGCTCGCGGCTGATCTGGCTGCAGGTGGCCGGATCCGGCCGCCCGCGACCAATCCAGCTGCGGGGCGGTCAGATCGGCCGCCCACGATCGATCCAGCTGCGGGGCGGTCAAATCAGTCGCCCGCGGGATGGCGGCCGAATTTGGCCGCCCGCGGGATGGCGGCCGAATTTGGCCGCCCGCGGGATGGCGGCCGGATTTGGCCGCCCGCGGCCGATCCGACTGCGGGGCAGCCTGATCTGGCCGATCTAGCCGCCCACGGCCAATCTGGCTGCGGGCGGCTAGATCCGGCCAACCGCAGCTAGAACGGCTGATGCGGCCGATCTGGCTGCAGACGGCTAGATCCGGCCAACCGCAGCTTGAACGATTGCCACGGCCGATCTAGCTGCGGGCGGCCAGATCTGGCCAACTGCTTAGAGCGATCGTCGGACGGTCAGATCCGATCGCCCGTAGCCAGATCGGCCGATCTGGCTGCGGGCTGGCGGATTTGGCCGCCCGGCGGCCGATTTGGTTGCGGACGCATTTGGCCGCTCGGCGGCCGATCTGGCTGCGAGCGAATTGGCCGCCCGATGGCCGATCTGGCTGCGGGTGGCTAGATTCGACCAACTGCGGTCGGCGATCCCTCTCCGATCCGTTGCTGGGCCGAGATCGGCTACTCGTCGCACCGAGGTTTCGCGGCCGTCAACGCATGGTCTTCGCCGCTGGTTCGCCATCGTCATCGTCGTCGCACCGATTTTTTTGTATTGAACTGCACACAATTTTTCATCGATGAACTAACCCATGAACCACGTACGAAATTCGCGCCCGTCAGATGGAGATCCGATAAGCGCGGATGGGGGAGAGGGTTCCTCCCTCCTTAGAGGGGGGAGGGGAGGACCCCATTAAATCCTTAACTTATTATTACTATTAGTATTATGATTTTTCCATTATATAATATATTAATTATGATATATATTCGAAATTAATATATATAATATTATTTTAATAAAATTTCAGACCGATCCAAGTAATGAATTTGATTTAATTAACACCCAATTATTATAGGACGCAATCCTAGGATCCACTTGTGCCGTTTTAAATTATAATTGCCTTGTCAGCATTCCGCGTCAAGTTCATATTATTTTTTTTCCCCCTCGATCAAAGGATTCAAATGGTCTCATGCTCCTGTTGTCCGTATTAACTTTGGGAAGAGCCAATTCCTTGCAACGTTGGTAAAAGAATAAGCAGATGAATCCAAAACGCCAAAAAAAAAAGTGTAAAGGAGTTCTTCTGATACGCGCACGAGTTGAAGAAAATTATTGGCAACTTGTCCACTAAAGGACGAAGGGGAGTTGGACAAAACGTCGGAAAAATGACAAAAGATGTGAATAGAACATGATGCATATGAACTACTTTTTTTCACGAGGTAGTGCGAGATCGATCACTCGACAGGAGAACGTAGTTTTTGACCAGATTAAGATGCTGTTTATTCCGTGAGACCGCCTAATAAGGATCTATTTTAAGATGCTGTTTTTGTGTGCGTGCGTGCGTGCGTACATTTTCGCGTGAATCAGCGACCGAATCTAACCACAATCTAAACATGATCCGTCAATCCAAATCAAACACGCGGGGGTCGTTAGTTTTTCACTCGGGCACCGAGCGAATCGAGTCTTGCGAGTTAATATAAAATCTTGATATCAAAAATTCAAATTCGAAGGAATCCAGAGAATAAATGTGTTTTAAAAAAAAGTTTAGGTCGATAGAAAATATTTTTTTTAAATACGAATATTAACAAATTTTGAACTCATGATATTAATTTTTATAGTATCTTAAGTTCATAGAAAAAGTAATATCATTATGTTTATAATATTGAGAGAACTGCACTAGCAGAATTGATTGCGGTAATAATTTCAGTTAATTGTGCCATTCAGAATTATCCAAATGAATCAAACAATTTTGAAAATTTTAAAAGAAGCTTAAGGTCTTACACTTCTCTGGATATTATACTGGTTTTTCTGACATGTGGTTCGAATGCAATGACGATCACGCGCATAGCACACACGGCTTTATGTAAATATATATATAGAGAGAGAGTTTAATGTAACGCCCATTTCGTGAAACGCCGTGCAACGCTTCAATATTGACTGTTGATTAGAAATCAACGATGGATATGAAAACCACCGTTGTCTTCTCTTCCCCCTCCGACATTCTCTCTCTTCTCTGTCCTGCCCTTTGGCGCCCTCTCTCTCCCCTCCGACATTCTCTCTCTTCTCTGCCCTGCCCTTTGGCGCTCTCTCTCTCCCCTCTCCTCTCCGATCGTCGTTGCCCTGGCCAACACCTCCCCTCCGTTCATTGATCTCTCTTTCGCCTCCGATGTCTGGCCCCCATCCCGATCTACGCCGCCGCCGTCGCCTCCCCTCCGACGTTTACCCCCGTCCCCGATCTACGCCGCTGGCCACCGCCTCCCCTCCATTCTCTCCTCTCTCCTCTGACATCTGCTACCCATCCTCGATCTACGCCGTCGCTGCCTCTATTCTCTCTCTCCTCTCCGATCGTTGTTGCCGCCGCCTCTCCTCCGTTCTTTCCTCCGATGTCTGTCGTCCCGAATCTACACCGCCGTCGCCCCTTGTTCCCGATCTTGCCGTCGTCGATCCAGATCTGCTTGCGCCGTCGATCTAGATTTTGCCGTCATCGTTCTAGATATGCTTCCGCCGTCAATCCTGCTTCCGCCGCCGCCCCTTGTCCCCGATCGCGTGTTGTCGCCGCCTCCGCTTTGCACCGCTGTGACGACGGCAGGCCATGTCGAGGTCGCCCGACACTGCTACGACGACAGCAGTGCAGAATGACGACGAGCCGACGGGATGACGATCTGGGAAAAGGGACGGCGGGATGACATCTGCCGACGGGTGATGATGGGGTGAGCGGTTTCGAGAGTAGTTTCAAGAAAGAGGTGGTTTTTTCATTTTAATCCGAGCTGCTTATCTGAAATGGACGAAGGATGTTGAGGCGTTGCACGGTGTTTCACGAAAAAAATAACACAATTAAAAAAAATTAATAATAACTTATCCGAATTTGAATTCTTGATCTTTAACTGACTAATTTTAAATTTTCATGTGTTAATCATTTAAAAAAAATAATATCATTTATTTTATATTTTTAATGCGAATGACTAAATGAGTATTCATATACTGAAATAATATAAAATAAACATAGGGAGGTTACCAGAACTTTATATATCGCCAACTTTCTACAGCGGATCTCTATTAAAAGAACAAAGGTTCAAGCTAAAGCTAATTAAACATGTAAGAGATGGAGTGATGATTTATTATAAAGAGAGTTGATCGAGTAGCCCGTCCATTTTAACAAGGTGGTGATTGATTGCTTCATTTTACCTAAAACAGAGGATGTAGATATGTAACTTAATTAATTCGGTGGTGGTGGAATATTATTAGAGTACATTTGACAATTGGATGATAAAAATAACATCCACGATAATCTGAGGCTCCGAGCAATTCCTAATGACTTTGTAAACCCTTTTTTATCTTGTTCACTTTCCGAATGAATTATGACGAAGTTACAAATAATTGAAGGATAGTGAAGTTGTGTTTTGAGTCGCTGGGCTAGTCGTAGATTTGATTCTCAAAATCATCACTTTGGTCATAATTTATTAATATCACTTTTATTTAAATATCGAATTAGTTGAATGCTAATAATTCTGAACATTAATGAATCTCGATCAAAAAAAAATTGACGAAGTTGGAGACTAAGTCCACTTCGAATGTTTTTGTGGAGTGAAAATCAATCTCAATACCTCACACAAATTTTGTACGACTCTAACAATTCTTTTTTTCCCTAGAATATTTATCTATTTTTTAAGAAAAAGAATTGTCGACTTTTGTACACAACTCGTATATCTTATTTTATGTTTGAATTATTATGTATTTTCTCCCTCAAGATTATGAAAAAAAGCAACAAATAAAAAAAATGATGATAAGGCTTAGATTTCTTTTATATACTAAATTACGGAATTTTATGTATTGAGTGTTAATGTTTACTATAATAAACTACCATTTTTCCTCATATTTTACATTACCAAAGAGCGTGTTTTACTATGTTTAAATATGCATATCAATTTTTATTCTAATTAAAGGCAGTGGTCTTACGTGGAGAAAAAAGTTTAATTTCTTACACCTTACTTAAATTATAACGATTTTTTACATCTTTATTTAAAATATGAACTTATCGTGGCATCCTCTAAATTATACAGTTATTTTTACTTTAATTCATTCATCATATTCTATTATTATTTTAATTTATTAAATAACTAAACTATTATTTTGTGATTTAAAATAAATATTCATTTTTTCTTCGTCGAGAATAGGTTACTCATTTAATAAATTAAAAAAAATAAAAATAACGAGAAAATACAATATCATGAATGGATTAAAGTGAAAAATTATAATATAATTTAAGAAAAGCTTTACGATAAGTTTATATATTAAAATTAGACGTAAAAAATTACTATAATGTGTTTAAGAAATTAACTCGAAAAAAAACTTTAAATGACTTTCAATAAAAGGCACCTGTACCCAAAGTCGATGCAACTATATAGATAAAGAATACTCGATGCAAGACTACCATATTAGGAGTATTCAATTCAGCCAGTAAGAATATGAAAATTAATTCTACCAGCAACTTCTCGGGTCGATAGATTAAACGTGACTTAATTCTTTTGTTTTCTTTTATCCATGCAATTCCTTAAATCCATATAAAATATTAAATGACAACTCCATCCACGTCTACGTCCTTGCAATATTATTATATATTAATTCAACCAGCAGAGGAGGGAAAAGCATCTTGGACGCACGTCGGAGCTTAATTGGAATTTGGAAGGTTGGGACTACGACACGAGATCCTCTTGCCGACAACAACAACAGACCTTCTTCCCCTCGAACGATTGATTCCATGAACAGAGAGAGAGAGAGAGAGAGAGAGAGAAAGAGAGAGAGAGAGAGAGAGAGAGAGATAAAAATCCAAGATCTCCAGCCGTCGGGGGTCCAGGGGCGGTACGGACCACGCAGGCGCAGAAGCCGGGGGTGATGGCACGTGAGCTGGGGCCCTCTTCCTCCGTCGTCCCCCGCCCCACCCCCACCGTCGGCGGTGGCATCAGATGCGTTGCTTGCGGGTGGAGAACGAGGAAGAAAGGTGAAGTGGGGGCGGAGAAGGGGAAAGGACAAGAAAAAGAGATGGGCGAGGTGGGGCGCCGCGCCTGATCGCTCCCGACCGCGAGGCCCCACCTTCCCTTCCCTTCCCTCCCCTCCAATGGAGTGTCCCTTAAGTTTCCACCCTTTTTTTACTCTTAAAAAATAATCATAATATATTTTAATAATTAATTTGATATCATACTTCTTTTAAAAAAATTGGAATGGATGAATTATCAATTCAAAAAAAATTCAGTTATATATTATTTTCTAGATACCCTACGCGTCATGTTTAGGATTTATTAGCATCCTCACTAATTTTAAAAGCAAAGCGGTATTGTCAACCAGTTGTGTTAGATCAAATTCGATTATAAACAAGGGTTCAACATAATTTTTTTTAAGAAAAAATGAGATACATACTTAATTAAAATGTAATTGGGATTTTTGAAAATAACTAGAAAAAATAAATTAAGTTGATCGATTAATAAGAGTTAACAAATCTCACATTCTGACCGGAGTTTATCTTTTCGACTTTCGTGATATTACAATAAAAATTTTCTAACAATGGGGGGCCATTTACCTTTTCCCTTTTCCTTTTTTACATTCAAAATAATATATATATATATATATATCGATTCCTAGAGGACACCTCGATCGTCGACTCATCACCTGAGGTACGATTCTGACCGTCGGATCGGATTGGCGCGGCTCAGACAGGTGTCTCTACTCTCTAGCCGGCGGCTCTTTTATGCTGTGGTTTTGTCGTTTTTTGTACTACGGCGGTTTCAACGTTCAAATTTGTGGCCGGTCGGTCCAACACGAGAAGCATGTAGTTGGCGATTACTTCATTTTATTATTCATCCTGCGGCTCATTGGAACATAACAGATACGCCGCTAATGATCTTAATCAATAATCAACTCTGACATACAAATGATTTTGATAACATAGTTGAAAAGGACCTCTAATTCGATGCATCGACGGGCAGAGATCCAAATTAATCACACCTGGATCTGGAATGATATTTTGTCTTTAATTTCTTAGTAATTTTGTTTGAATTTGTTGTAATACGACAGTGGGAAGATGCTAAACGAGGAGCCACATTAGTCGTACTGCTTATGCAGATGAGGGATGCATTTGGGCAGATTATTTAGCACATGTAATTAATTAGTCTGTAATTTACTACAATGTATGATTTTATGGTCAATGTTTATGACATGTAAATGCGCGTACAGTTCTCTCTCTCTCTCTCTCTCTCTCTCCAAATCATCAGTGCGGCGGACGGGGCGAAATGAAGCCTGAAAGATGGTTTAGGAATATCAAATGACGATCATGATTGTTTCAGCGTCTAGATGCTGCAAAAGTAAGCAGATCTTGTATGTATTAGGTGAAGGCACTTGAATAAAGTTAATTACTTATGGGATTAAAGATTTGTGTCGATATATTGAGGAGTATACGTTTGATTTCAACGATTGAGATGCGATTAAAATACTTTAGTTAAGATACGATTGAACATTAATTTCCGACGAATCTCAAGATGTTGAAAATTATGATGCTCCACGCGTGATGAGCGAACAAATGTAAAAAAAAAATACGTGCTAAACATATGCATTTTACCTTTTTTCCAATTACGTAATTTTTTCTTTTGTGTTTCGAATGAACTCAAAGTGAAAGTATAAGAAAAAAAATCCCAAATCTTAAAAATATACCTTCTTTTTAAAATCAAAATGTTGTTGGACTAATCAGTTACGTTTCTTGAATTGTCATTTTTTTTTATACCGTTAGTTTTTTTTTAAAATTACTATTATTACACTTTCACTGTTTCTTATCAGTTGAGCAAAAAAAAAATGAAAACATCGGGTCATTTATTTAAAAAGTAAAAGAAACTTTTAAACACATCATTTTTATCGTATCGATGATCTTAATATTCTACTTATTTTAAAAAAATGTATATTTAAAAGTTTAATAAATTTTTGGTACTTATTTTTAAAATTTCACCTCATTAATCATACTTAAGTCAAAGTTCCGTTAAAATCATAATAAAAAATGAAAATCTATTAAATTTGATCTATCTTACTTATTATTATCATTAATATATATGTATTACTTGAATAATTATTAATTATATGAGATTGTAATCAAAGTTAAGAGGACATCAAAATTAAATACATATCTTAAAATACAGATTGAAATATTGATAATCTTCTGGGGATTTTTTTATAATTGATAAATTTAGGGGAGAAGGCATAGAAATAGCAGTTGAGCCACAAAGCCGGAACAGAGCCGAGCCAACTAATTCAGTTGGATAGTCCTCGAACTTTGGTCTTCTGCACCGGCAGGGTGGGACCCTCGGGGTGGGGTCAGCCGCGGTAGCTCGTTGTCAGTCGTCACCACCCCCGACGCCAACTTTCTCCCCCCTTCATATTGACACGGGCGATGGACATATCCTTCCAAACCAACCCACTACTTCTTCTTAACACTGATCTTCTCCTCCACCAACTCCCTCCCTCCTCCCTCTTCCTCCTCTCTCCTCGATCCATCCATCTCCCAGTGTTACCTATTAATGCTACCCCTGTGCTACTGCCTTCCTCCTCTCTGATCTCACCTGATCACCGCATGAAAACATACACATGATTTTGGAATAATATAAGTAAAGACTAATCGGTCACTAGATCATTGACCCCTGCTGCTTAGCTCCGTGTTACTTTTGCGTGCAGATGGCAAATCCTCCACTGCAGATTTGCATGGAACCCTCTGACTGGTTGAAGGTGAGTGTTCGATTTCGAGTTTTCGACCTGTTCATTTCGTGTACGTGTTTCTGCATGCATGCATGCACGAACTGGCAGATCGAAGAGTTTTGCTGTAATTGGCGTCGCCCTTCATCTCTCTCTCTCTCTCTCTCTCTCTCTCTCTCTCTCTCTCTCTCTCTCGCTCCATGAGGGCATGCAACTTGGAAGTATACTTGAAGCAATTAATACGACTTTGCAGACTCCAAGTGATTATTCCTCTTCTATAGAAACGATAAAACGGCCTCAATGAAATAGTAACAATTACACACGATCAAGTAAGATTTATCCATTTAGCACTTCTTTAAATATTTCATGAAATGATGTAGGGCATTGCTCGGGGTGTCGATGGTGGCATGGACTCGCAGACGCCACCTTCCGGCGAGCTTATACCCTGCCCGAAGCCACAGGTACTGGAGCGGAGACTGCGGCCGCAACACGATCAGGCCCTGAAATGCCCGAGGTGCGACTCGACGCACACCAAGTTCTGCTACTACAACAACTACAGCCTCTCCCAGCCCAGGTACTTCTGCAAGACGTGCAGAAGGTATTGGACCAAAGGCGGATCCCTCCGCAACGTCCCCGTCGGCGGCGGCTGCCGGAAGAACAAGCGCTCGGGGGCGAGGAACAAGCTCCTGCCCGAGCCACATCGAGCGCCTGCGTCGACGGCGGCGTCCACCTTCCAGGACGCCACGGATCTCCACCTCTCCTTCTCTGGGGTGCAGCTGCCGCTGCTCTCCTCGCTGGTGACGGCGGAGACGACCTGCAACCTCAATTTCATGGACTGCAAATACAACCCAGCGCTGGAGTGCCCTGCGGGCGGACCGCTCCACCACCTAGCGGACTCCAAGTTCGGAGCCGCCATAGGACTGGGGAACGCTGCCCATGGCTTCATGTCGACAGCGGGCGCCTCCTTCCTGCAGCCGGGCGGCACGAGCGCGATGGGGTTCTCCGTCGACGGAAGCCACGCAGAGCTCATGGAGGCAGCGTGCCAGAGGTTCGCGATCCCTTTCGAGGAGAACGAGGAGCCGGGCTCCGTGGTCGACACGAAGTCTGCAGACGGGATCCTGTCGCTGCAGTGGCAGGACCAGTGCTGCTCTGACGCTGCAGGGCGGGAGTCGCTGGGGTACGTCTCCAGTGGCCTTGGATCATGGGCTGGAGTGATCAATGGGCATGGCCACTCCGCAGCCATCTGAGATAATTTACTTGACCACCAGTTGCTGCAGCGATTTGAATCAAGCTGATAGTAATTGCCTACTTAATAGTTCAGGGTTAATCGATCTTAATTAATCTCCTCTTTTTGATCATTGACTATAATATGTGTTTTTGCTCTCCAAGTGCGATCCATCTCCCTTTAGTTTCTGGAGAAAGATGGGGATGGTCATGGAGGAAGCATGGTCTAATCATTTGCTGCTCTTTGGCTTTATTTTTCTTTCTTTTTTTGAACTTCGAGGCTGTGAGGTTAGTAAGTAGTTCAAGTATCAATAAGTTATTGCCTTCTTTGCAAGCTATCTATCTATATATAATGCCAGTCAGCACTCTCTATATATTCTGTAGCAAGTCTGTATGCTCTTCTTGCATACTGTCTGCTCTCGGGTCTTGTGTCCAAAGAATATGGTGGCATCTGCATCTGCAACGATGCTGAAGGTTGCTTTAGCAGCTCAGCTAATTAAATAACATACATTGCCAAATCAGAACGAGGCCAAGGTTTATGGTGCAACAATATTTATCGTGGAATTTTCCGGTACTCAACTTTAGTTTAATCTCCTATACATTATATATCCACATGAGCCCGGGCCACCCTTGTAATCGAAAGAAAGATCTAACATTACAGCTCTCCACCATATGATGTATCTGATCTGCGAACTATATCTATACGCTCAGCCAAGACAGGACCTGTCTCTTGACAGAAAAATCAAGTTGGGAACACTACAAAACATTAAAAGAAAATACAGAAAACCAATACCAAGCCAGATAAGAAAACAAATAACAAAATGCATGTTTATTAAGTAAAGTGAGATAATCAAATAACTATCTTTACCATGTATCTTTTAAAAACTAACAAGTCACTTAATGAGTAATGATAACATCCAAGTATGTAGTAAATCAAAATAATAAGAAAGACTCCGAATGATTTGGTATCGTGCAACTGACCATGAACATATATCATCGTCGTATACGTATACACATCCATTCAAAGTTAGCAGGTCAGTTAACTATAGAGTTCAAATGTAGAAAACTACATTTTTTCATCAATAATAATATTCAATACATAACATAATACAAATGAATTTTATTTCTTTATAGAAGTAAATTAAACTTTCATCAATTCACAAGTACCTTTAAACAAGTGATAATGATTAGGTAAATCAAATAACAAATAAATATTTGTCTTTAACAACTACAAAAAACTTTTCCTTTTCGTACAATTGATTTTTTATTTTCTTGATGTGTTGTATTATATCTTTTACTTTAAATAACTTATATGTGTTGTTCTAGGGACGACCTTTTCCTCTTTTAAATATTTTCATGGTACCTTCATGTATTCTTTAGTCTGGAGGGTGGAAGGCTTCGTTTTACCTAACAAGCAAGTAGTATTTGCTAATACTGAAGCGGGATTTTTTTAACACAACAAATAATAAATAACAAATAACAATTAGTGCACTTGACAAATCCATAGTTTATATCTTTTAACTGATAGTATATTTACTCTCTTTGTAGACTCCATTTTTACATGATTAAATACACGGGAAAAAATATTATTTAACTTTGGATTAAAACATAAGATAATAATTTATTAGCATAGGTGAAACTCAGCCCCAGTACGGTCAAACCAAGGTCTGAGTATCAAATAACCTCCGAAGCCCCGGCCCGGCCAGGTACCATGGCATGCTGGTCGAGTCAAGTCATGGTAGTAAGCGCCTTCCTTTCGTTTAAGTGAAGATTTGAGTTTAAATTTTTATAAATGTAAAATAAATTTTATTAAAAATTTTATTTATCACTGTTGGGTACACGAATAAGATAGTCTAATAAGATTAATTCGTCTAATAAGATTAATTCGATTCGACGATAGATTAATTTTCGAATAATACATTTTTAATGCATCGCGAGTTGAGTAACGGACACCGCTCTTTCTAAAAAAAAGTCACAGCAGAATGTCCAACGCATGTACTTTCATTCTACGTTAATACAAAACCTAGATAAGTTTAACGAGAATTCGTGCTGATTGACAAATAACCCAGAACAATTTCACATTGTCGACGTCGGACAGAGAACAAACTCTACTCGGGCCGAGTTTTGACAGCATGAGTCGAGTTTTGGAGTATGATGAATCTTAATGACATTTTTCTTTTTCTTTTTTTTTTATCCCAGCTTTATCACATTGAAAACCATGCTTCTGGAACAAGAGCCTAACTTCTGTGGTGATCATATATATAGGGTAATATTAGGCTGCAGTTAAACTTATTTATCTCGATTTAGTTATTAATAAATTGCTTCCAAAAGTCGATCCAAAATTTTACATGAACTATAATCTATGTATTATAGTATAACACTTTTAAAATATATGATATATAAAATGATGTTATTGATAACAAATAATAAAATGAGGTATTTAAATTAACTATAATTAATATTATATTTTTAAATTTATTCAATGTTTGTATATTTAAAATATTTGTATATAAAAAATAAATTAAATTAGATCAATTGGGTCAAATCAATTTTTTTATCAATTCAGCCTGAACCCGACCAAGAGCATTTTGGGAATGGGTTCATATTTTTTTACACCTGACCAATATGGGGTCAAGACTGGGATGAAAGTGATCCAATTTGGAATTCAATTTTGCTCACCCTAATGAACTGAGTTGAGTTGGATCATATCAAAAACTCAAATTTGTGTCAACTCGACCCATCCGACTAGACAGAAAATGATTGAATTATATTGAGTCGAGTCCCACAAGATCATAGAAGACTCCTAGTTAGTGTTTAGATCTCCTCCAACCTCCGAGATAATGAATTAATATGTTAATAATGTATATGAAAAAGGACATATATTTCCTTATGTTTAATGGTAATCTATACATTTCCTTAATTTTTATTGCTTTGAAGCATTATATATATTTATTGCCTAAACACATATTTAAATACCAGTAAATAAAAATTACATTCTCTTTTTTGTGATCTTGAATTTTTATCTTCACACTATCATTGTCTTTAAGTAATTATACAACATAGTTCAAAGTTAATATTAATGTACCTCTAAAGCATATGATGCTATGAAGGGATCATTAATTCACTTATTAATAATTGGCATGGATGCTTAAGTGATGAAGTATAATTTCTCATGATGTAAATAATTGATAAATGAATTAACAGTTAGTAAGTGGATCATTGATAAAACACTCAACATCCCTCCAAACCAAATGGTGCCTTGGAGGCATATTTGGTCCTACTAAATAATATATGCTCTTACACTTCCAATGTTTGGAAGTAGCATAAAAAAAAACTTGTATCCACAAAAATTTAAAAATGATTTTTTTTATTTATTTTAAAGATGATTAAATTTTAAAAAACTTATGTCAAAAAGTTGGGTTCAAGTCCCCAACACTCAAGGTGGGTCCACCTTGATTAGATTAATACTTATTTAATTTGAATGTCGAAATGCCATGGGTGTTTTTTTTATTTGAATAAAAATAATTAACTTTTTAATTATCATCATAGTTATAAAGTGGTAGGATAGAAACTTAAATTCATAATCATTAAATTAATTTGAATCGTCTGTGATGAATAAGATTCCAAATGATTTTTTTATTTATACATAGATTAAATTTGAAACATATTATTAGTTTATATCCTGGTAATGTCGTCTTCCTCCGAAAGTATATTTATGCAATATACATATAATCAACAAATGCCAAAATAGAAAAGAGCTCTTACATGTGATTATGCGTAACGCATCCGAGCTCCTTTATGGCCCTATGTTGTTTATCCAATACATGTCCAATCCACACATTTGTTTTACATTTTAAATAATAATAATAATAATAATAATAATAATAATAATAATAATAATAATAATAAATCCTACCGATAATAATAAATGGTCGTGTATATTTACTTTTTAAAATTTACATGTGAAAAGTACACAACGATTTTATTTATTTATATATTGAAAATAAAAAAATGAGTATTATTTCAATGATCAATACGCAGTCTTGACGTTTTTGTAGTTTTGCCCAATCTTATTTAAGAGAAAATAATTTATTTATCATATCAAATTGGTTCATGAAAAGATATATTTTGTTGTGTGTGGTTGGATACAAATAAGTAATAAATAATATTATATATATCCGTCTCCCTTCCTCTCCTCCTCAATTTATTCGCCTTTATTTATTTATTTATCCACCTCTTGGCCGTTTTTGGGTATTTTATATAAAGCGGTGGCCAAGGAAGCAGCGGGGGGAAGGAGTCCAATAGCACACTTCTTTAAATAAAATGGGTCGCGCGTTCGTCTACGTTATCCTCGGGGGCGGCGTCGCCGCCGGCTACGCCGCGCTCGAGTTCGTCCGCCGGGGGGTCGCCAGCGGCGAGCTCTGCATCATCTCCGACGAACCCGTGAGTGATCTCTTCCTCAACTTTTCCCCCATCTTCCTGATTCGATGATTTGAATTATTGTGCTTTTTTCATGCCATTCGATTGGGCGGAAGCTGAGCTAAAAATTTTTTTGGTTGCTTAGATTCATATTTTTATGTCATTCGATTTGGCCGGAAACTGAGCTAATGTTTGGTTGCATAGATATTTTTTTTTCTGTTGGTCTCAAGGAGAATATGGTGATCTCTAATAGGGGAGCAGTTTATGTGCTCGACTTAATTTCCGTGCATAATTGCTCAATTTTGGTGACCTAGAATTAGCTGTTCTTCGTGAAAAATTCGATCTTCTACTTCCGATCTGCTCCTCGCCTGCAATTTTGCTTACTGCCGATGAACAATGTGGTTGAGTGCAGGTTGCACCGTATGAAAGGCCGGCGTTAAGCAAAGGGTTCTTGCTTCCGGAAGGTAGCCTTCTTTTCTCTTTACCAAACCCCGTCAGACGATAAATGAAGTGGACATGAATGTTTAGATAATAAAAGTAAACCACTTCTCTCCACTTTCCTTTTTTTCTGTTTTTTTATTTGCATGAACATTTCTGCAATTGAGCAGTATTTAGCTGATTTATATGGCTATTAAAACAGTTTATTAAAAAAAATCAGTCATAATTGGAACTCGAGACATGCAGCTTAAGTAATATCAGTTGAGTACGATTCCGTATGCAGAAACTTCTCTGCTGTCAGATGCTTTATGGATCACAACAACAACAACAAAGCCTTATCCCACTAGGTGGGGTCGGCTACATGGATTATACGACGCCATTCCGCATTCGTTGATCCATGTTCATAAGATTCGACAAGATTTTAACACAACCCTCCTCCTTTATCCGGGCTTGGGACCGGCTATAAAATATAGGCGGAGTTTATGCTGTTTATGCTGGCTTTATGGATCACATGCATTTAAATTTCCCTGGTGCCGATGTTTTTGGGCTCACTATGATTCAAATTCTCATTGTGAGGATCTCGGCAAAACTGAGCATGGAAAGTATAGGAATAAACTTAGTAAAGAACTTGTGTAGCATGAATTTTATATGCTCGTCAATTTATTATTAAAGCAATATCATTTTGGAATTATACTTTGGATATTGTCTTGCTTGTTCTGCATATTTCTTTTAAATACAATGTTCCTTGCAGCTCCTGCGCGTCTTCCATCTTTTCATACCTGCGTAGGTGCAAATGATGAGAGGCTGACTCCAAAATGGTACCGAGAACACGGTAACTATGATTTTTTTGGATGCCAACATACTGTTTCTTATTCTCAAAAACAACTTTGGATTTTAGTTTCAGCCTCGTAGGGTTTAACTGGGTTGCTTCAAACCCAAAGACAAAAGATTGTGATAATTTTAATTTTAATGAACTGTTAGTATATTTTAGTGATCATGATATCACTAACTCTTTTGTTGCTTAGCAATGAGTATCATTTTGCATTATATATTGACCTTGCTACTGTGGAATTTAATTACAAGGTGAAGCACTACATGCAAGTACTTGGGCTTGCTAATTGCTACATATGTGTTGATAATTGTTTAGCTTCTCTAACTGCCAAATGCTCCAATTCAACACTTTTCATGCCATTGTCATTACTTAAGTTTTATTTCGTCCACCAGAATGGCTGGTAATACCACTTAAGGGTGCATAGACCGTCCACCCAGTGCCAGTACCCACTTCTACTAAGGCTGGGCTTAATAGGAGCAAGAGACTTGCCGATCCTTGATTTCATGAATATGATTTGCGTACTTGACTTTCTAGGGATTGAACTTGTCCTTGGTACCAGAGTAAAGTCTGCTGATGTGAAGAGGAAAACATTAATCACAGCAACTGGAGAAACCATCAGCTATAAGATTCTTATCATCGCAACTGGTGCTCGGGTCTGGATTCTCATTTGAGCTCTTTGTTTCTCTTTTATTTATTCTCATTCACATTTGATTTTTAACTACTTGATAATCAGAACATCGTCTTCAAAACTTTTATGCACGAATGCGTCTGGTTTATAGGCTTTAAAGCTTGAAGAATTTGGAGTCAGGGGATCAGATGCTGAGAATGTTTGCTATTTGCGAAACTTAGCTGATGCAACTAAACTCGTGGGAGTAATGCAATCCTGTGCTGGTGGGAATGCTGTTGTAATTGGCGGTGGTTACATTGGCATGGAATGTGCTGCAGCACTTGTTACAAATAAAATCAAAGTGACCATGGTTTTTCCTGAGGCACATTGCAGTAAGTGATATCTTACCTTTTTACATGATCTCTATCTGTTATAATATGTTATACTAGGTTGATTCCAGAATTCTGTCAATAATTTCTGCAGTGGCTCGATTATTTACACCAGAGATTGCCAAGTTTTATGAGGATTTCTATGAGTCAAAGGGAGTCAAATTTATTAAAGGAAATGTGATGACATCATTTGAAAGTGACTCCAAAGGGAAGGTATTCACTTTGTTTGGGCTATAACCATAGTTTGTTCAACATTAACCAAACTTCCATTATATTTGGATATTCATATTTTAAGCAATTGGAAGCTGACAAAATCTTCAGGACATTTTAGACAAGACAGGGAACAGAACAAGCAATCTTTAATAAATTATGAGAACATGAAAGCAAATAATTTTGTTCTTGTCCCCTTTACAGGTCAAAGCAGTTATCCTTAGAGATGGTACACGTCTGTCAGCTGACATGGTTGTGGTGGGCATTGGTATCCGTCCAGATACCAGTCTTTTTGAAGATCAGCTTAGTATAGAGAAAGGTGGTATCAAGGTCAATGGTCGAATGCAGACGAGCAACAACTCTGTTTATGCTGTCGGGGATGTTGCTGCCTTCCCTGTCAAGCTCTTTGGCTATGACATGCGACGGCTCGAGCATGTGGACTCAGCTCGAAGGACCGCAAGGCATGCTGTGGCTGCAATCATGTCGCCTGAGACCACAGGTGACCTTGATTGTCTTCCATTCTTTTACTCCAGAGTCTTCACACTGTCTTGGCAGTTCTATGGAGACAACCTAGGAGAGGCCGTGCACTATGGAGATTTCTCCGGTGGGCGGTTTGGTGCGTATTGGGTTGATAAAGGTCGTATAGTAGGGGCTTTCCTTGAAGGTGGAAGCAGAGAGGAATACGAAGCCATCGCCAAGACTGTTAAACTCAAAGCATCCGTGAAAGAGAATGGCGAACTTGAAAAGGGAGGGCTTGAATTTGCCATGAAGATCAGCCAACAGTCGGTGCCTGAGGTCGGCCTCATCATCGAAAAACCATTATACGCATGGCATGCCACGGCTGGTGTTGCCGTGGCCATGTCCGTTGCCGCATTTGCTTACTGGTACGGAAGACGCCGTCGGGTATGGTGATGCAGACTAAATTCAAGAGTTAAAATCGATGGTATAATTGCTTCATGGGTTGAGAGGAAACATCGTGATAGAAGAAACCGAGTCCTCATAGCAACTCAGAAAAAAAGGGAAAAAAATTCATGTGTAAAGCAAACTGGAATTCCCTCTATCTTTATTACAGATCGTGATAATTTGGATAGCGTTCATAGCCTGGCGTTGTACGTGTAAGTTTAACATCAAATTTAAACCACACAAACGGATCGATAAATGTAAAACGGCAATTCGTGGCACCCTATCACGAGTGTCTACCATTTTAAGATAAATACTTTTTTGCTGATTATGACGTTTACGCAAGTAATTGTTCCATCGTCATTACTCAACCCATTTTGTGGCAGTAAAACGAAGTAACTTTAAACTCGGGCACCTTGGAAGTAGAGATATTCCTGATTCGAAAGTGATTTCACCAACTACCCATCGATGTATTTGTAAGTAACAAATACATGCCAAGTTGATCAATGCATGATTGTTTTTTCATTAATTGTGATGTCACCAAAAGATTGGAAACAAGGCGCTTCTATTCCGAATTTATTAGATCTCGTGAATCGTGACCACCTCTTACCGGTTTGTGGTGCATGAATACCCTATTTCAGAACAGATAATTCGCATCACAAATCATACAAAGTAGACATCCAACCTCAAAACTTCCTTAATTGGGCGAGTTTAAAAAAGCTACGGTAGGGTGATGACATTATCTTAGGGGGCGATTTGACTAAGCTTATAAATCACTTATAAGTTAATTTTAAAAAATTTCAACATCTGATAACTTAAAAATTTGACTGATAAAAATATATCAAATCTACTTATAAGTAAAAAAAATAAAGAGGTACTTGTTTTCTTTTTAAAAAATAAGTCAATTAATTATCTCACAACTAATTAGATGTTATCAATATAAATAATTTTATCCAAACGTATAACTACTTATTTTTAAAAATAAATTTCAATCAAATAAAATACTTATCAGCACTTCAACTTATCAGTTATTTTATATCAGCTAAGTCAAACGGGCCTAAATGTCCGAAAGCTTCGTCAATATTTCTATATTGCAATCCCTGGTAAATGTAGGACAAGCTAAAACAAAAGCGTTAAACCCACCCTTTATTGTAATCATTTAAATCATTGTTCCTATATTGCAGATCCCTGGTCATTGGCGTCTTTACTCTTTACTCTTACATTGGTTAGCCCATTCTCCGATTTTCTCGCTTGCAATACGCTCCAATGTGCCTGCCATCCAGAAAGCTCTTTCGTCATGTTCTCTATCAATATTAAGTAATGAAGTTTTTTAAAAAGATTCTTAGTTATGAAGTGTCAGAGAAATGATACTTTTGCCAAGTGACAATTATAGGAGGCAGTGATGCAGTATCATATGCAGATGTATGTAATATCATCTCTTAACGATGTATGAAAAATGAAAGGTTAGGCTCTAATTAGTATTGTTCAAAACGAACTACTGAAGTGAATCAATCACCATCTACTTTTTTTCTTAAAGAAGACTACATGTTTTTAATTTTATTTTGAAGGGTACATCTTTTTTATATCTGACAAGACATGCAAATGCTCACGACACACAAGAAATGAAGTGAAAATAATGTTGCAATTAATATCTGAATAATACAAGGAAAAGTGAAACAATTGATCAAGATGATGATCTTGAGGTGTTAAAATGTTAATGAGGCGGTTATCACAGAAGGAAATTAAAGAGGTGGTGATATGGTAGTATCGTGTAATCATGTTGTAGCATAGAGGAAGATGAACTAAATGGCGATTATATAAAAATTTCAATGATCCAAATGATGCCAAGGAACCCAAATGAGATTTTATAAAAGTTTAATGATGTATGACTTAAAAGTCTCCAATAAGATGCACCTGAAAATCAAAATAAAATGAAAGGGGACTTCAAAGTGACAGACAGCTTTCTAACCACCTTACCAGAAATCCAAGAAATGTTTGGGTGGACAAATAGACTATCTACTCTTGTCTCACAGGTTCGAAACGGCAGATGCAGTCATATATGTTTCCATTGAAAAGTTTCTCAGCTAACCTTTGATTCTTGACCATTGCAAGCTGAAATAGACAACATGTGAGAAGGCAGATTAAATGTGAATATAATTAGAGTAGAGCAAAGAAAATATTTATCTTTTGTGAAAAAACTATATGTAATTATGTACAAGAGTATTTTCCCTTAGTTTAGTAATCATTGATGTTAATTTCCTAGTCTATCATTCTGCAAATAAATGATGAGATACAATAGTCGCTAAAGTTTGAAGAACTCTGATGGCATAACCATCTTTGGTGGCTAGATTTTTTTTGTTATTGAGAGTGGAAAGGATGACTATTCAGCGACAAGACTTTGATTGAGTTTCCCATTAAATTACTGAGTTAATCATAAATTTATGTAATAAGTATTCATTCGCTAGCCTTTATCTGATATACATACCTTTAGGGAATCACATTTAAAGCGGGCATTGAGGTTTGTATGAAGAGCTCGGCCCATGCCTTCTAAGATTACCTGCACAATGAGGCCAAATTTAAACTTCTGAAAAAAGATTCATTCCAATTTAATACATCAAAGGAGCACCACATCCAATCTTTTGATAGTTAATAATTGCGTACCAAATCTGCATCCTTCGCAGCAGCAGCAAGTTCTGAGCTGACTTGTCGCAAGTCTATGCAAGGGCTGCCACAACCATTCTCAACAACCATAAGGGGGACTGATGCTGAGTCATCTTTGGATCCATCTTGTACACTAACCATTGCATCCATCAAAAGTCCTCCAGCTTCAGCAGCTTTTCTAAGGATGACACAGTGCTGCAAGGTCATATATAAGGTAACCTAGTTAGACATGCAAATGTTACTCATGCAACATATGAGTCATATTCTCACGCTAAGTTAAATAACTTAATGATCAAATATTAAATGAAAGATATGCCCCTTTCATCTTACCTTAGCAGCTTCTGCTACTATTTCAGGAAGTTCATTAGCAGTAACATCATTCAAAGCAGGTAAGGAGTTTGCCACTAGAACAACCTGAAAGGGCAACAACAAAAACGAACACATGATAGTTCTAATTTAAGGATACTTCCAGCATCTATTGTTCAAATGAGAAAAAAAAAGTCTTTGGCTGTGCTAAAGAACAAATCTTCAAGATACCTAACGATGTAAACTATATTTTTTTAGGAGAAATGTAAACTAGAAATTAAATATTAGATTAGGATAAATTATGCAAGAGAACCTATTCATCACTTCAATTTTGTATCCCAAAATAAAACCCTAAACAAAGAAGGAAAGACCAAGAAAGAAAGTATGACAATGAATTCTGAATGTATCCAAACTACCTTATAAAGGAAAATGAAAGGAACATATGCATTAGGTTTTTGCCAACAGGTCACTCAAAATGGCACACTAGTACAAGCATGTGATCTTTGTTGAATAAGCATCATGTAAAGTGCTTACGGCCCAACACAAAACCATTAAAGAATCTCCAAAGTTAAGTTCTAGATGTGTGTAAAGAAAATCAGCAATTGATTTGTATTTTCAGTACTTAATGCAATTTTTTGCCGGATGATTCATATAATTCCTCAGCTCTTTTTAAAATTGAGAGCATGCAAAGGACCAAGTGATAGTTATGCACGCTCAAGATTCAAAAGTTATTCATTGGATTTATCAGCTCTAATATTCTTTTTGGGAGAATCAACTCTAATCTTGATTAAAAAACTAGTGGTTCTGCCATAAATAGTGATCAGTACAAAGTTAATATAGTAATTTCCTTTTATGCAATAGATTGCGGTACTTAATTCTACAGTTGTTTTATAATTTAATGTAATATTGAAAGATATTACATAATGGCATCCCAGCTGGCTCCCAGTTGACTAGTTTAATTGCATAAATAGATGTGACACGAAACAATAAAGGTAAGTTATTAATTAACTAGTAAATCTTGGGGAAAATTATTATTAAGATGAGCAAATTAGTTGTATTATGTTAAAAACTGTTATATGCAACAACTAAAGAAATTTTATACTCTTAATATGTTTGCAGAAAATCCTTGTTAAAGCATTTAACCATTAAAGCACCCAAAATGTCGACGAAGAATTAAGGAACTTGACACCAAAGAAAGTGTGCCAACACTAGCTTCTTCCATATGTACGCGAGCTCCTGTGCCGGCAGAATCAAATCGATCGCCTGGTGGTTCATGGCCAGCAGCATATTGGAGATGCTATTACAGCTTATTATCGGGAGACCTCTAGGAGACAACCTCCAGCCACTTGGAGGTGGTCACAAGCCTCACTGATGAGCACATTTCTCTCCTTTTGCAGGAATTTTCGGAGGATGAGGTCACCCAAGCGCTGGCGGGACCTCAATAGCGATGCATCCCCAGGACCCAATGGATTCCCGGTGTTCTATAGGGAGCTCTGGCATGTGGTTCGAGCGGACGTCATGGCAGTTATTCAGGAGTTCATCACTGGAAACTTTGAACATCTTCACAAGTTTTTGCTCTTCATGCTTCCAAAGCGCACCCTGGCGGAGCGAGTGGAGGACTATAGACCGATTGCCTTATCCAATACCTTCAGGTGGCTCGGACCTTGGCTAATCGTCTTCGTGAGGTGTTCCCCGACCTCATTCACCCGGGACAGTCAACCTTCGTCCAGGGGCGATTCATCACAGACAATTATGGCATGGCAGTGGAGATCATTGCACACTGGAGGATGACCGCCTGCCAGGCTTTTCTCTGGAAGGTCGACTCCTCTAAAGCTTATGACACTATTTCTTGGTCCTTCCTTTGACTCCCTGCAGGTGGCTTTTTCATGGCTTGGATTGCTTGGATGAAGCGGTGTATCACCACTGCTCCTTTCTCGGTCTTGGTCAATGGGATGGCAGCAGATGACTAGGTCAGAGATGGGTTCGGCAGGGTTGCCCACTCGCACCTATGTTATTTGTTCTGGCCTCATGTGGCGCACTCAGGCCTCATGTGGCGCTAGTCTCTTCAAAGGTTTTGCAGGCAATTTAGTTTCCCTTCTCCAATATACAGACGACACATTATTTTTCATCGAGGGCACTACTCAGGAGGCCAGGCGGCTGGCTATCTTGGTGGATCTTTTCGGGACAGCATCCAGCCTCCAAATCAATCATGTCAAGTCGTCTTTCATTCCTTTTGATATGATCCCCGAGGAGGTGGATGCATCTGCAGCTGAGCTCCACACTCCAACTGACGATCTCCTACCTGGGTCTTCCCCTTTCCGATCGACACATTGACTTCCGAGGGTGGACCCCTGTCATCGAGAGGCTGGAGCATAGGTTACAGAGCTGAAGTTCGAGAGTACTTTCCTGTGGAGGCCGACTTGTACTTCTTCGATCGATCCTCTCCGCACTGTCGATTTATTATATCTCAGTGCTCCGAATACCAGGTCAAGTGCAGAGACGGATTGATTCCTTACGGAGCAGATTTTTCTAGCAGTGATGTTCCTCCGACGGGCTATACACCTTGTCTCTTGGCAGACCATGGGGGGTGGGGGGGGGGGGGGGGTAGGCGTTCATGATCTCCGGTACATCAACTGTGCTCTTCTGGCCCGGTGGGTTGGGCACATCATGGGACCCCTTGACGACTTATGGGCAGGATCTTTCTTGGGATTCCCGGGCCATTCTTCCTCGCGGGGCCTCCACATTCTGGCGAGGCATCGCAAGTCTCCTCCCTCTGATCCGGCCATATATGGTTCCTTCTCTCGGCTCGGGCGAGGCTTTCTCCTTTTGGCATCACGAATGGCTCCCGGAGGGATCATTGGTGACATCATTTTCCCGTTTATTGTCCCTCGCGGCACAGCCTGATTCCTTGGTTGCGGAGGTGTGGTCGCAGCTCGTGGGCCCCCACTTTCAGATCAGCTCTTTCATGGCGCACACTTGAGTTCATGGACCTTCATCAACAGATTGCTTCATTCCGACCGGACCCTCTCCAGGCCGACGGGTGGGTTTGGCTTTCTAAGGCCTTCTCTGCCCGCAGTCTCTACCTTCGCTTCCTCCCAGCCAGCTCGATTCCTGACACCCGCAGGTCTGATTTCAGATATATTTGGCGCGTCAGGGTACCACTTAAGACAAGATTTTTGCTTGGCTTATGCGTCACGACAGGCTCCTCACATAACGAGATGGGCTCCTGCTGATGACACTTCTTGTGTGCTATGTGGAGAGACAGATGAGGATATCACACATCTATTCTTCAGATGCACTATGTCCAGAGAGGTCTGGTCGAGGCTGAGTTTGACCGGCGGTCCTTTTCCTACACCTAAGGCATTTTGGCAGGCTGTCAGAGCCCCTGGCAGTCAAAGACACCATTGGAGGGCTACATTGGCGACTTTCCTAGCCGGTGGCCATCTGGCTACAACGCAACTAGATTATTTTTTGTGGGGAGAGATTGCATGTTGACAGCATTGTATACCATAGCTCTTTTCTTATTCGGGAGTGAGGTTTTGGTTAGTGGTTGTACACTCATTTTTTTGCTGCTCTTGCTTTGAGAGCTTACACTTGTACATTTTCCTTATCATAGTGATAAATATCTACGAATGACACCCTAATTTGGTGCTCATCCTTTTTCCCCTAAAAAAAACTTCACTTAGAACCTAGGTTAGGAAAACAACTAAAATCTTCATTACCAAAGGGTAAAGAGAAGCTAAGATGACACTCTAGCCTTTGGAAAATATGGCAGGAATTTTGAGCAAGTTCAACTCATAATTTGGCTGAAAAACAATATAATTTGTATCAATTATCTTATCAAATAATTGAAGTTAAGCATTTGCACTAAATTTGTCTTACCTCAGTTCCACGACGAAGGAGTTCTCGAGCTAATGGAAGCATTCCAAGAATAACATCAGCACCAGAGTTATCAACAAATAGTAATGCTCGCTTGTATGGCTGAAGTTTCTTGTCCCCACATCCAAGCATAATGTTCTTGAAGGTATCAAAATCATCCACCTAGAAATCAAGAAACAAGCTTGGCCAAGTCATTAAAGAAGCAGTGTACGGAAAAGAGATTTCTGTGGCTCCATATGTAATAACAGAGATTATTCCCTCAGAAATAATTTACCCGCCAAGGCCGTCTCATCTTATTACGGCTCATCCGATAAATCTCAATAATAGTTCCCTTATGATAAAGATCAACACAAGCACGAGAGCCCCAGTCGAATATATTTGCAGCAAGGACACCTTCAATAAGAGCAAGCAATCTCTCTTCCTAAGAAAATTAAAGAAGTTTCTTAAGAGAGAAAATTAAAGAAGTTCAACAGGTAAACCAATCATGATGACTCTTAATGGATTTTAAACAAAGAACTTTCACCCAACAAATCACAGATGCACCTATATCTGTAAAACATGTATACACCCAGCTAAGCAGGAACCATAGATGAGATCATATAATGAACAAAAGCCACGATCATGTCAAGCCATGATGTTTCATCGATTTCTGGTTTTTAATACAAGTGGATGACAAACAAACAATTTCACTTCCAAGGAACAGACTTACAACACAGTAACAACAAAACAGACATTTCTACAAAAGCAGAATTATGTCATGAAAATAATTTTCTGAAATCTCCTGTAAAAGAAATCTTAATAAGTACTTTGCAATTATGATATAAAATTCACCACATACCTCTTGCATGCTATCAAGTTCAAGCAAAAGGTCAGGTAAAACAGCAAGAGAAGCCTCATTTTCCCTGTACCAAAGGACTCAATTTAGATAATGAGACACGTCATTTTAAAGTTACAATAGTGTTCACCAATAAAAAGAACTAGGAACATGAATAAACAGAAATCAAAGTGATCAAGGATTTAAGAGTCATCAGTCTACTGTATACTCCCTTTAGAGCAACATATGAAATGAAATAAAATTTGCACAACTTCTTTTATAAAAATGGAGAGGAATTTTGATCTTTTTCCTTCTCCTAGACTACTGGAGAAAGAAAACTAAAGAAAATGGTAGCTTCACTTCATTCAGCCAATCTATCTGCTTCGGTGGTCACACTTGGTTTAATAGTCGGTGTACATCATGACCTTGCTCTAAAACAAGATCATCTTGCTCAGGCAACAAGTGCAGGTGTTACCCAAACAAGCACACGATCCCCTACTCACATAGAAAAATTGTCTTCAGTGACAGGTGGTCATCCTTTTTCCTCTCCAAAAAAAAAATCGTCTTTAATGTTGGAACTTGGCACAGTAGGTTTCACCTGCCAAACCTACCTTTGGTTGACATACCAAAGGCATCCGCTGTCGTGGTAACCATCAAAGACAGAACAAAACCCATGGTTAAAACAGTCTTTACTGGTCAGACAGGAAGTCAAATGTTGATGAACTCAAGTTCAGCAGCAGTAATCTTCCACTGATAAATATCCATTAAAAGACAATTAAATACCATGGGAAATTATTACAACCTTTAGCTGAGAACCTAGTGGTCACTCATTGCCCTTCTTCTCTCTTAGGATAATTTCATCCTTATGATTTTTTTTTAGGACTTCATCCTTATGATTTCAAATGCTTCATGAAATTAGCTTTTTGCTTGAGATCAAGCCATACTCAAGTCACACCGACTTCAAGTTCCAAATAATGATGGTTACAGATATTTTCTTGGAATGTGCAAACAAATCCTGACTCAAACTTAGAGATGCACAGAAAAAAAAAGTAAAAGATATCACTATGCTGCTGACCTCTGTTTGATGGAGAAATAGGCATCCGTAAAGTGGAACTCTCTCAAGCACTCTTCTCTGAGCTCTAAAAGGTTGGCTAAACCTAGCTTTCCATAAGCAGCAGGTTCTTCCATCAACCTGTTGAGTGTTATCAACAGAATTTTAGGTGATATCACGATGATAGCTCGGCAAGACACTTTGGCATGCTTACTCATCAAACTTATGTTACGACATTTCCATATTAAATAAAAGTTAAAATAGAAAAAAAATATATACTACTTTAGAATCATCCAAGTGAGTTTTACCTTCCCAAATGAGCAGAGAAGGCATGTGCAAATGCATCTCCTCTCCTTTTAGCATCGTCGGTTCCACCTTCGCTTGCCACTGCCTAGAACAGAGTGGATAGTGTTTAGTTACAGATGCCTCAAATGAACCTTGTTCTTATCAATCAACAAGGAAATTCAACTTTCATCTAAACCTTGAAATCTTTAGCCGACCCCACCTAGCGGGATAAGGCTTTGTTGTTGTTGTTGTAGTATCTAAACCTTGAAATCTTCAGATATATTTTTTTTAAGGCAAGTAGGATGACAGTCATGATGACTATCATCCATTTTATTAATCAATAAATCTTTACAGGAACACTATGTACAATGAAGATAGCAACTATATTTAGACCATTCTGAAATGTAGACATGCGCCATGGACACTATATTTTCAATATAGAAACATATATTGGATTTTCATGAATACATCATAAGACCACATTTGGCTTTTATGTCAATCAGATTACCATATATAAAATGTGTTCAACATACATAAATCTACTCTTCTATTCAAAATAGTTTAACTCGTTTTCCACTCATCAACTGTGTGTTTTATCATGTTTCATGGCTTCAAGTTACTACACTTCAGGTCTGTACACCATTTTCCATTTTACTATTTTTTTTTAGAAAAAAAAAAGGATGACCACCAGAGTTGTGGTTATCATCAAGCAATGTATAGAACTATGATGAAATGCACAAGTGTAGGCTCTCAAGAAGAGCAGAAAAAGGTGACCAAGATCACAAAAAGAAATAGCTAGCCCAAACCCCACTCCCTAATAAAAAAGATGTGGTGTACAACACGCTCAGGCTGACATCGATTCCCACAAAAAATAATCCGGTTGCGTTGTAGCCAAATGACCTAGACACCGCTCAAAAAGATCATCAATGGCGCTCGCCAACTCTGTCTCTGACGCAATATGCCCCCGTAGGTCTGCCACATGGACTCTGGATCAAATGGAAGAGTGGTCGCAATGGTAGTCTGCTGCCATATGCCCCGGGTTGTGAGGCAGTCGAAAAAGGGTGATGTCCTCTGCTGACTCTAAAGTGTCACTGTGTGGTGCCCACCGTGCCCTGTAGGTCCTCGTAAGAAATCGTCCGCACCGTAAAAGCCACGCAAAGATCTTGACTTTTAGCAGTATCCGTGTACGTCGGATGAATCTACAGTCTGTCCTGAAATCCTCCGGTAGCGTACCGGTGGGAAGAAAGCGAATGTAGAGGCTGCGCACCCAGAACGACTCTGACAGCCAAACCCATCCATCTGACCCGGACCGGTCCGGGCGTATCCCGACCAACCACCGATGAAGGGCCAATAATTCTGTGAAGCGCTGATGTGACAGATGTACTCTGAATAGGAGAGACTAGGTACCAGAGCTCGACTCTCCCTCCACGGAACAGGTGTCCGCAACCGTCGCCTCTGGGAAAGTCGAGAAGGCCCAAAGGCGGGGAAATGCCTCTGCCAGTGAGCCACTGGCTGTTCAGGTGTGCCGCCAGAAGGAGAAATCTGCCCCGAGCCAAGGGACGGAACCATAAGGGTGCGGACTCGCGGCGCCATGGCTGCTACACCCCGCCAAAAAGATGATGTCCCTCGGGGTAAAATGAACCTCGACTCCCATGATAGGTCCCGACCATAGCAGGTATCGAAAACTGAGCGGCGGCCCCATAATCTGCCTAAGCCAACGTGCTAGAAGAGCCCAATTGGCATATCGTAAATCACGAACCCTCTTCCATTCTATCCCAACTTTTTTGGGGGCTAGGAAGTACTACTCCAAAGTTTAAAGATTCTAAACCAACAACAACAACAACAAAGCCTTATCCCACTAGGTGGGGTCGGCTACATGGATCATACGACGCCATTCCGCTCATTCGTTGATCCATGTTCATAAGATTCGACAGGATTTTATGCTGGCTGTCGGGGCCTAACACAACCCTCCTCCTTTATCCGGGCTTGGGACCGGCTATAAAATATAGGCGGAGTTTTAAAGATTCTAAACCATAAAGGGGTAAACCAAATGGCAAAAGGAAGTCAAATAATAATTAAAGATCCAAAGGGAAAATCGAGCTAATAGGAAGTCGTGCACAATCATTGATAAAGGAGAGGGATGAAAATTTATAGTTAGTGAGAACATTCTAACCGATTATAATAGTTGTACTAATATAGCTGGATGATTAGCAACTTTGTTAGACAACATTTTACTTGAGAATAAAAAGGACTTGATAAAATGAATATTTTCTTTAGAGGGAAAGTGGAAAAATGGGTTCTTAAGACCTTGCAACCTACAGAATGAAACTTATAATAATAGTGTCAAACTGAAAGGATGCTTCTTAAAACAAGGATGATGTAGGGGACTTGATTAGGTTGGATGGTTTAACCTCTTTGATAGGGCATCAAATGATTCTTGCACATGGGATACCTGATGAACAAAATGATCTGAAAGATATTGTTCTATATGAGTATGTATCATTCTTCTCAAAAAAAATGAGTATGCATCATTAGATAGGGGGCAGAACCAAAACCTTTTGTTGTCTCATTCTTTAACAGTGCATGAAATTATTCTTGTGCATGGCTTACTTGATGTACAAATAATTTAAAGGGTACTGCCCTCTACAAATTTGTAACACAACTTTCTTTCTTTCTTTTTATTATACTATTAAGGTATTTCAAAGCATAATAACACCATCGCTAAAGCTGTCATCTATATTTATGGATGTTTCGCCAAAAAAAAATTATGGATTTGCACTATCACATTTCCAGACTAGAATCAAAATAGTTGGACTTCCATAAGAAAGTGGGAGAACGTTTCCACGTATACAATACATTGTTACACATACAACAATAACAACAACAAAGTCTTATCCCACCAGGTGGGGTCGGCTACATGGATCATACGACGCCATTCCGCTCTATTAGTAACCAAACCTTTCGGTATATTATTCACCAATAGACCTTGCTCTATTAGTTCGCCAAGTGTCCGCCTTGGCCTCCCTCTCCATCTTTTAATCGGACTCCAGATTATTTGATCTACTCTTCTTATTGGCGTATCTAATGGTCTTCTCTGAACATGACCAAACCATCTCAAACGATTCTCTACCATTTTCTCACTAATAGGAGTCACTCCGACTCGTTCACGTATATGGTCATTCCTAATCTTATTTAATCTTGTATGACCACACATCCATCTCAACATCCTCATTTCGACTACCCCCACTTTACGTTCATGTTGTCCCTTCATAGCTCAACATTCACTACCACATAACACTGTCGGTCTTATAGCAGTACGATAGAATTTTTCTTTAACTTTATTGGGTATTTTTCTATCACAAAGAACTCCAGTAGCTTTCCTCCACTTACATTGTTACACATAATAACCTATTATTTGTCTTGTACTTCAATAAGCATGGATTCTCTCGCGACAAAAGAACTTTCAGGTCCTCATATCATTCACTACTATCTCCAGGTTATGAAAGCCAACTCACATTTTAACATCAGAGAAGGATACGCTATCATGTATCTTTAATACATAAAAAATTGAATGTCATAACTGGAAAGGACCTAAGTGACATTGGGTCATTTTTGTATCTTAATATATCTGAAAATCCTCCTCCAAAATCAAGAAATAAAAAATAATCTACAAACTGAACTTCTTAAAGTTCATACCTTTTCAACAAGATCAGTTAAGTGGTCTGATAAAACCTTGAGCCAATAACTGCAAATTTCACAAAGATACTATTTAGCCAACAAGAAAACCATATGAAAGCAGCTTAATGCGAGAGGGAAGGAGTAATTTAAGTAACCATACTCAGATTCACCACGGTCTGAGAGATCTATTGTGTTAGGTTCATACCTGCAAATGAAGAATAAAAAAGAATCATCTTAGACTAAATTGTTTGTGGAAAATAATGAAAAACACTAGTCTACTAGCAATTGTGTAAAAATTTCTCTCTCCTTCTGGAGTTACAAGAAATGACTGATCTATTTTAGGAAAAAAAATGATTGATTGAAGTGCAAGATGTATTGTGTTATTAATAATAGCAGTGGATATATAACATAAGCATTCGAACACAGACAAGCAAATTTGAAGTTCTACATGGGATAAAGGTCAAAGAGCGATTGCCAAGGGATAGTGTCTTGGGTCATATAACTGATTTATATTATGGCTAATGCACACATCATAGATAGTTTTCGTACCTAACAAGTTTTTGTACCTAACACAGAGAAGGACCATTTTTCTTTTTAAGATAGGAAATCATAGAAACTAGCCTTTACCATGAAATGGTAACAACCAAGATGAGATATGTCGAATTTTGTTGTGAAGACTTACTTCTCAGGGTCTGCCAATAAAGGGAAAACCTCAAGTGTAGGTACGAGATGCAGAACTCCAATATTTAATGCAGCACTTGAATCTGAACGTAAGGTCATTCCATGGGATGAAGGTCTTTCAAATCCACCCAAACCAGTTGTTCCAGGTGGAGCCATTGGGACAGGGCCTGTGATCTGAGTGCCCTTAAGTACGAACTTCTCCATCCATGATATCTGCAAAGTTATAATGACATGCATATTTATGTTTGACTTACTAAAAGGAAACTGCCATATGAATTATATTCTTGCATAAAACATGGCTTCAAAGCTGTCTGAGGTCCTTACTTTCTCATTCAGGTTGCCTAGAGGAGGGCCATGAATTTTTCCTCCAATACAAGGAGCCCCCATAGGAAATCTTTCAACCAACTGATGTGCTCTCAAGTCATCAAAACCATGCTTTTCATAACTCATGAATGCACCAAGAGCTCCTAAGAAACCCTCATGACGTAAGAACATAGCTTGTGCTTGTCCCTTGGACCTACAATAGTCGGAAGAACAGAAATGGAATTCAGTGGTAAAGGGATAACATTTTGAGAAAAGAGAAGCATCAAGATTAAATTATTGTGTATATAGGCCACTAGTAACTCCGCCTATATTTTATAGCCGGTCCCAAGCCCGGATAAAGGAGGAGGGTTGTGTTAGGCCCCGACAGCCAACATAAAATCATGTCGAATCTTATGAACATGGATCAACGAATATATTGTGTTAATGCTAGGTCGTTACCCGTAAGTAACGCGCTGTACAGCTCGGGTACAGTGATAAGAGAGCAAGAGCCGCTGCATCCTCGCCTGAATGCAGTGTTAAATGAGCAAGGGCTACCGCACTCTAATGGACGGAGGCGGTTAAAGAAGCTAGTTCATGAGACTAAGGTCAGATTAGGTTCTTGGAACATTGGGACGTTGAATGGGAAGCGCCTCGAGGTGGCACAAGTAATGGACCAGCGTAAGATTAGTATCTTATGCTTGCAAGAAACTAGATGGGTAGGAGAGGGAAGTAAAGAGATTAGGTTAAATGGTTCCAAACTTTGGTACACAGGTAAGGTAAATGGAAGGAATGGTGTTGGTATTATCGCGGATGCAGAATGGAGGAAGAATGTTGTGGAAGTTAAAAGGATTGAGGATCGAATCATATCCGTGAAAGTAATTGTTGGAAAGGAGACTATGAACATTATTAGTGCATATGCACCCCAAGTAGGAGCAGAATCACATCTCAAGGAGAAGTTTTGGGCAGATATGGAGGGTTTGATTGAAAGTATACCAACAACCGAGAAAGTTTATATTGGGGGAGACCTTAATGGACATGTTGGTAAAGAGGCAGGACCACATGCAAGGGTTCATGGTGGTTTTGGTTTTGGGGAGTTGAATGAGGAAGGACAAACTATTATTGATTTTTCTTTAGCATACGACCTTAAGATTATCAACACTTGTTTTAGGAAGAGAGAGGAACATTTAATCACATACAAAAGTGGAACTCATAGGTCTCAAATCGATTTTTTCTTGATAAGAAATACTGATAAAAGACGTTGCACTAATTGCAAAGTAATTCCTGGGCATGGGGTGACTACACAACATAGATTGCTAGTTCTTGATATGCAAATAAAATGTATAAAACCAAAATCCCGAACAGTTTTTGATCGAAAGATCAAGTGGTGGCAGTTAAAGGGGGAGAAGCGAGAGACTTTTAGAAGTAAGTTATTAGAGGAAAGTGTGTGGGAGTTAGAAGGAGATGCTAGTATCATGTGGAAGAATGTGGCAAAAAAGGTTGAAATGGTTGCTAAAGCCATTTTAGGAGAATCAAAAGGTTTTGGACCACGAGATAAGGAGACTTGGTGGTGGAATGAGGAGGTCCAAGAAAAGGTGCGTAATAAGAAGAATTGTTTCAAGGCGATACACTTGGACAATAGTTCTGACAATTGGGAAAAGTATCGTTTGGCGAAAAGGGAGGCTAAGAAGGCAGTTAGTGATGCTCGTGCTAAAGCATACGAGGGGTTTTATAAGGAGTTAGGGACAAAGGCGGGTGAACAAAGGATTTACAAGATTGCAAAGAACAAAGAGAAGGAGTCGAGAGATTTGGATCAAGTAAGATGCATAAAAAATGAAGTTGGCAAGGTTTTAGTTACTGAAGAAGATATTAAGAACAGATGGGAAGAGTATTTCTATAAGCTATTTAATGATGGATGTGAAGGTTCGCGTTGTGATTTGGAGGACTTGACAGTTAGCGAATGTGAGCTTAATAGGTCATTTTATCGTAGAATTAGAGTCTCGGAGGTTAGCGAAACTCTTAAGAAAATGGAGAATGGTAAAGCCGTTGGACCGGATGGTATACCGATTGAAGTTTGGAAATGTTTAGGAGAAAAAGGTGTGTTGTGGTTATGTAAACTATTTAATGAGATTTTACGGTCGAAAAAGATGCCTGATGATTGGAGATTAAGTACATTAGTTCCTATTTACAAAAATAAAGGGGATATTCAGAATTGTGCAAATTATAGAGGGATTAAACTTATGAGTCACACTATGAAATTATGGGAAAAAGTGATTGAGCATAGATTGAGAATGGAGACTAGTATTTCTGAGAGACAATTTGGGTTCATGCCAGGAAGATCCACTACAGAAGCGATTTATTTACTAAGGGGGATGATGGAGAAGTATCGAAGTAGGAGAAGAGACTTACATATGGCTTTCATTGACTTAGAGAAGGCGTATGATCGGGTACCAAGGGATGTACTTTGGAAAGCCTTGCAAAAGAAGAGGGTAAATGTTGCCTACATTAAGGTAATACAAGATATGTACGATGGGGCATTGACTAGGGTTAGGACACCCGGAGGTGAGACAAATGAATTTCCTATAGGAATTGGCCTACATCAAGGATCAGCTTTAAGCCCGTATCTATTTAACTTAGTTATCGATGCTATAACCGAGAGTATCACAGAGGAGGTACCTAAGTGCATGCTATTTGCGGATGATATAGTACTTTTAGCGGATTCAAGAGAAGAGATTAATACAAAATTGGAAATATGGAGAAATACGTTGGAGTCAAAGGGTTTTCGTTTAAGTAGGAATAAAACAGAATATATGCATAGCAATTTCACAAATAAACAACTTAGAGACGATTTGAAAGTTAGGTTAGGGGAGGATATAATTCCTCAAGTGACAAAGTTTAAATATTTATGATCAATTGTAAGACAAGATGGTGAGATTGATGACGATGTTAATCATAGAATTCAAGCTGGTTGGTGTAAGTGGAGGAAAGCCACTGGAGTTCTTTGTGATAGAAAAGTACCCAATAAAGTTAAAGAAAAATTTTATCGTACTGCTATAAGGCCAGCAGTGTTATATGGTAGTGAATGTTGGGCTATGAAGGGACAACATGAACGTAAAGTGGGGGTAGCCGAAATGAGGATGTTGAGATGGATGTGTGGTCATACAAGATTAGATAAGATTAGGAATGACCATATACGTGAACGAGTCGGAGTGGCTCCTATTAGTGAGAAAATGGTAGAGAATCGTTTGAGATGGTTTGGTCATGTTCAGAGAAGACCATTAGATGCGCCAGTAAGAAGAGTAGATCAAATAATCTGGAGTCCGATTAAAAGAGGGAGAGGGAGGCCAAGGCGGACACTTGGCGAACTAATAGAGCAAGATCTATTGGTGAATAATATACCGAAAGGTTTGGTTACTAATAGAGCGGAATGACGTCGTATGATCCATGTAGCCGACCCCACCTAGTGGGATAAGGCTTTGTTGTTGTTGTTGTTGTTGTATATAGGCCACTAGTCCATACAAATAAACACAATAAATTAGGATCACCTTGGTGAGTATTCAACCACTGCATATTTGTAAACATAAATGGTAGTTAACGTACCAGAAATGCACAGCAAAAGAAATTGTGTCCATGGTATAAGCATGGCCACGGATGAAGAATCCTCCAAAAAATATTCTTTTGAGTCCATAGCGAAGTGCATTCAAATAGGAGATCTGTTATGTAGAAACAAAGTGAGATACAAGAGAGCATATGCATACAAAAGCTTGTAGAGAATTTAATGCAACAGCAATTTGAAAATTACTCTGTAAAAACAAGTATTTTGTTCTCCGGAGAAAAAAAAACTTCGAGAAAGCAAACAAGAAAGAGAACAAGCTTCACTAAAAATTATTGAACTTAACACCATATCACTGAACTTTTTTTTTTTTGAGGAAAAAACCAGGCACAATTGAATCAATAGAATTAATAACAATCTTAATATTGACAAGCAAAAGGTCAGGTACAGGTGTAAGGGTAAAGGGAAAGGAAAAAGCTCGCGGTGTTGTTATCACATGTTTGAATCTGTTTTCTTTTTCTTTTTGAGGAAAATTTGTTAAATTTTTAACTTGATAAGCTAACATTATCTAAAAGCTTACAGTTCGTCGTCCTTTATATTTACATTTTAACACCATCTCTCTCTAGTGGGCTTAATAAACTTTGATCCTATCTTCCAAAAAAAATAAACTTTGATCCAACCCTAACATGTCACAAATTATTCGGACTTTTCTGATATCATGCATTTAAATACATGAGCTAATCAATTTCATAGAAGTTTAAACTTACAAGGACAAAGTTATTTTTATACAATAGTTTGACAAGATAGAAAATAAAAAGTCCGACAATTAGCTAGCCAACTCGAGAAATGTCATAATCAAGAACATAAAATTAATTTATATGAAAGAAAAAGATTATACAGCTAAATAAGCAGGACAAGTTACCTGCCCAATGTTATATGAGATCATCCGCAGAAGGGAGAGAGAAATATCCTCTGGTCGATAATCTGAAAGTTCTTTTGCCTCAGAAATTGTTTTTCCAAAACTGGAGGCTATAGTTGACGCTGATAGACCAATCTATGGAAATATGCAAATTTTTTTGAGCAAGTTATATGTAAGATAACAAGAGAAGATTCTTCATACCGCAAAATATGCAATTTTTTTAGAGCAAGTTATATGTAAGATAACAAGAGAAGATTCTTAATAGTGCAATAAATCAAGATATATCTCACATGGTCCTCACAAGCTTAAGGAAATCTCTACTGATTTGCCTAATGATAAAAAAAATAGGAACAAAAAAAGGCAGCTGATTTCCTCACCTGGTAATTAAGGACCAAACAATTAAATCACAATAAAAGTCAAATAAGTTGCATCCTCAATAAATAAACTACATATGGAGTTTTGAAATAAAGATTATTATTTTCCTTTGTACTCCTATAGATCTCTTATGTACAGATTGTCTGTATTCAGATATGCATAGACACAAAAGTTGGAAATCGAATTTTCTGGTTCTACAAGTAAAGGAGATTGATTTCTTGATTCTCACTTTATATAGAGGACATACAGTTAAATTTTTCATGATGGACGACAGTTCTCCTCAAAAATAAAATGATAGATGATAGTCGATTTGTAAAACGGGAAAGCAAGACAGAATGATGAGTGGACATAGTGCATAATACAGAACATTTTTCTTGAAAGATCATAATGCAGAACATCGGATATTCTCATTGTGTAATGTATTAAGGTTTTAATGACATACTACATACCATCATGTACAGGCATTAATTTATATAAAAATTATAACAACAAATTGCTTTGACAGAAAGTTATTAAGATGCAATATGTCAATCAGAACAATCGTGACAAAGAAGTCATGCAAAAGTATTAGAAAAGGAAAATTATAGTGTGTGTCCACCTTTGAATAATCCATACCGCCATAAATATCTCCTACAAGCATGTCAATATTACCATTATCTCCCCTTTGGCTCAATTCTAATAGTTCATCAAAGCTGCATCAACATCAAATGTTAGTAGAAAGATAGCTTTCCAGTCAAATATATGACAAGAAACCAACCTTTTGCACTTGGTCAGCAACCTTCCTAGTCCCCAATAGGTTCCACCACCAACATTTGTTCCACTAACACGTTGAAACTTCCCATCACCATCAACCTAAGGAAGCAAAACTTTAACATTATGCCTTCCACATTAAAGAAAATCGGAAACGATAGAATTCTAGACATTAGTAATACCTTGATGATGCTAACTCCAGAGCCAACATTTACAAGGAGATAGGGGAACAAGTCATTACGATCTATATGCACAAATTCTTTCTGGCCTTCCATGTGTGTAAAAGCTTCATGGCGTATTGCCTAAAGAATTTGAGGTAAAGATAATAAATTATGAGATAAAATTCCAATGTAACAAGAATTTTTAATGTATTAACATTTGAGAATAAGACCCCAATCCCAGAATATAAGAAACATTTTACAAAGATAGCAGTAATAGCAAATCTTTACATCATATCAAAGATCAGGTTTAATTCAATAAGATCGCTGATATAAATAACAGAGCTGAAGAATACAAAGTTGTCTGAACACAACAGTCTGCAACGTTCAGTAAGATCATTAGCAATTGAACTTGAAACCCCAAACATCAGTGGATAAGTACCAAAAAACAGAAACCAACAGCTCAAAGTAGACTTTTTAGTATCATATAAATACTGCATGAACATGGATCAACGAGTCGTATGATCCATGTAGCCGACCCCACCTAGTGGGATAAGGCTTTGTTGTTGTTGTTGTTGTATAAATACTGCATGAGTATGCATGTATCAAGAGATACATAACTACTGTAGTAGATACTACAAACAGACTTTTATGTGTATTGCAATGCCAAAAGTAGGAGGAAAGTATTACGACATACCTTGAGCAAAAAATTTGCTCCAGCTACAAGGCAATCCATTTCATCTTCCTTATCAAGACTTACTCCGAGCTTCTCTTTGAAAATGTCTGCATATTTGTATGCTCCACCTCCAGTGGCCTTTAAAAAAGCATCAAGTGAGTCAATGTAATCAACACATGATGGACCCTACAGTCTACAATCTAAACAAGCAATCAAGCCTACAGAATCACAGATGGGATCAACATGGAAAAAAAATTAAATGTTTACCATAAGACATATAAAACTTGATACAAATCATGATGCAGCATCCGGTAGGCATTCGTTCATGGAAGTCAAGAAAAACGGAATTACCAAAAAGCAATAAGATGATTATAATTAAAATCAATGGCTTCAGTAAAAGAAATTATAGGCATTCTCTTGTTGTTGTGTTATTCTTTTTATAATAGCAAAAAACTAATCACATTACCTGAATTAGCCAAAACATGAAGATTTGAGCAAGAGTTCCAGTGACAACAACACATTGCACAGAAGCAACAATAACGCAGCTAGAATAACTTTTCTTGGAAAATATTGGACACTTTCACAAAGAACAGGAAATAACGCATTCCTGATCTTGACAATTTTCATATGATTATCCTTACATATTTCAAGTAACTTTTGAGTCTTCAAGCATTCATATTCGACTCATTATAAGAAAGGAAAAATAATCTTAATTCAACAAAAAAAAGAGAAATATTGGAAACATGATTTATCTGAATAGATTACCTTGATTACTATATCATTAGGCCTGCTCCCAGACCGCCATGAAGGTGAATCAATTCCTGTTCTAAAGTTATCCATTGTAAGAAATTACAAGTAATAGATGAAGCAAAAAATGAAATCATGCAAATGTAGGATAGTCGGTAACTTATGTTACACAAAGGTGAGAAAAACCATCAGTAGAGTGCCTTATAGAAGAAGGGGTAACACTAAGTTATGATTTATTTCATATAAACTTTGAATGTGGAAAGAAAGAATTATGGGAAATATAATTGACTTTCCAAGGGGTAGACCCCCATTATTGAGCGAGTAGAGCACCGTCTTCACTGCTGGAGTTTGAGACTGCTATCACGCAGGACCGGTTCATACTTCTCTGGTCTGTTTTGACGGTGCTCCCGACATACTACACTACTGGGCCAGGTCTTGAGGCGGTTTTGATCAGCAGATTTTTTTGACATAGTTGCAGCTCAGATTGGCAAGACACCCACCTCGTGGCGTGGCAGAGTGTCTACCGACCCACCTTGCTGGGAGGCCTGGACATCTGGGACCTCCGCTACGCCAATTGGGCCCTCTTGGCTCGATGGGTGGGTTGGATCATGGGGCCCGGGACAGCCTTTGGCATGCCGTCTTCTTCACCTGCTACAGTTGAGACCTCTCATGGGAGTCCAGGATCATTCTCCCATGTGAATCCTCATCATTCTGGCAGGGATTGCAGCATCGTGCCCACTCATGGTCCCCTGTCTTGGCTCGGGGGAGGGTTTTTCATTCTAGCAGCAGGATTGGCTGAGGGACGATTATCTGAGTCTGTCCCCAAACTTTGGGCACTAGCTGCACATCCAGACGCTTCGGTCTCCGAGACCTGGTCAAAGGTCAGTGGCCCAGGCACCGGCTCCTGGACCCCTCTCTTCAGGGCTCCTCTCTCGGAGCAGCGCATTTCGAAGCTTTTGACACTTCATCGATGGCTTGCGCCGCTTCGCACAGACCCTTCTTGGTCAGATGATTGGATGTGGCTCTCGGAGTCCACAGCTCGCAGCCTCTACTATCGTTTCCTCCCTATTGATTCATCTTCGAACACAGCAGAATGCAGGCTCATATGGTGTTCCCACGTGACCCTAAAAGTCAAGATCTTTGTTTGGCTTTTATGGTGCAACACGATCCTCACCAGAGTGTATAGGGCGAGATGGGCGTCTGTGCACTCTGTGGTTGCACACCTTTTCTTTGAGTGCTGCATTTCTCGGAGGTCTGGTCACAGATGAGCTTGGTCGGCGGTCCATCCCTTGCATGGGAGGCATTTTGACAGACACTGAGACCTCGGTAGTCAAATGCATCACTGGAGAGCATCATTGGCAACCTTTTTTGCTAGTACCTGGGCCATCTAGTTTTTTTTTTAACAGAACCTGGGCCATCTAGTTTTTTTTTTCTTAACAGAACTTGGGCCATCTAGTTCCAGCACAATCGGATCATTTTTTGCGAGGAGAAATGTCATGTTGACAGTATTGTACATGGAGTAGGGATTTGGATAGTGGATGTAGTTTTCTCCTTACTTTGCCGCTCTCTTCTTGAGAACTTACACTTGTACATTTTCCCCTTCATAGTGATAATATATATACATGGATGACACCCTAATTCTGGTGATCATCCTTTTCCTTCTCAAAAAAACTTTACATATTAATGTTGCAATATAGATTTGGGTTATAACTTTTAGCCAAATTGTCATGGAGACCACTGGTTACAATGAATTGCTTAGCCTAGTTATTTAACCTCGTAGCTGATGGCTATTACATTATTGCCTGATATTGTATCATTTGATAGGCCTCGACCAAGTGGAGGAAGATAGCTTGACCATGTTTTCTTCTATTGAGTTCTACATCCTTTCATCTTATTGTTACTAAAAGTTGGCAAAAACACATGCCCTAGATTACAGACCACTCATGTGCCAATGACTCACGCAATGAAAAAGGTGGTGTGTGTCTTACTTCATTCGTTGCCCAGAATTTATTGATCTATCCTGTAAAAAGTTGTAAAGAAAAACATACTCATTTGAAGTCTCAGTAGTCATTACACAATAGTACTAGTTATTGTCAGTCGAATTCTATGTTGTAATAATTTACCATCCCTTATAAGTGCAAATTTTTATAATTTATTTGAACCTTAAAAAAAATATTATTGTTCAAAAACTTATAAATTATGTCTATGTATATCCACTGGATCAAAAGATTAAACACTAGAATTGAGGACCATTGCTCATGATATGTACACACTACTTTAATTTTCAATTTTTTTTTTCGTGGAGAACTTTAGTTTTCAATTGAATTAATTAGGATACGGTGAACTAAATCACAACTAACAGATTACATGAAATCTTTTAAACTGTAATGTTTCAGTTGAATACTCACAAGATGGAACAGCAATAGTTTTTTTTAGAAAGACAGAATTGTACATACCACCAAGATGTAGCTGTTTTGAAGATATGAATTCGAGGCATTCATTCAACTTCTCGGTCTCAAACTTCACAAAATGAAGTCTACCACCGAGGATTGGGTAGCTTCTCCTGCTACCATTATATATTCCAAACCTCTTCTTCATGGATTTCTTTCTTTTATCATCAGGCGTATGGTGCTCATGTCGTGAGAAGTAAACCAACTTAATGAGAGATCCTACAATGATCATGATAAACAAACTAGGTACATTGTACAATATAACCAAACATGATTTCTTTTTTCTATTTTAATGGGAACAGGGTCAATCTCAAAATATACAGTAAATCATCATTGTTGTGCAACAACAATAAGCATCCCTGCAATCACTAGGTAAAAGAAAAATGAAAGGTAACTAACAAACTTTGAGTACTAGTTCAGCAATTAAAAACCCAAATTTAGAAATAAAAATGCATAAAATTTAATAATAGCAAGAGAAACTTGAATAAAAAGGCATTACCCTAATGAAATAAAAAACCATAAGAGGGCATTTTAAGATTACTCAGAGATAAGTACTTGTAGAAATATAATTATTAATTGAAGAATAACAATACTACAGAATGCAATATTTCTACCAAAGCCTACTCAAAATTCTCAAATAACCCACAATGCATAATAATGAAATATGATTCATTATCCATCAACGAGATCTTTTGGTGTTTGGTTTAAGTATTATTATTGAAGGGTTAAGGAGAATGAATAGTGTTGGATTATTATTCATAAAGCTATTCTTCATTGTTTCTATTGGTTAAAAAGATAAGTAGTGTTAAATTGGAATAAAATAGAGAGTAAAAAACCAGGTTAGTAATTCATATTGTCAAAAAAAATAGTAAAGCTAGGTCAGCACATCTTTTTATGCATTTATTGGATATATTAATCTACATTATTTTTTGTGCGCGTGTTTGGTTGTTCCAAGATGAATAAGGCCTTATTCACGTGTTTATTCATTAACCAAACAACACCAGAACAGGAACTGGAAAGAAGAAGGACACAGTTCGTACCGCCAAGATCCAGAGCCAAGTGAGAAATGTCATCAGACTGGTTTGGCAACAAGATTATTGGATTCCGCTCCTCGAAATTCCCTTGTATTGCCGCCCCGCTGAGGTCGAGCTGCGGTCGCGAGCTCGACCTATGCATCGGGTTGTTCGGCGTGGTGATCGGCATCATCTCCTTCTCTTCCCCGTTCCCCTTGCTGCTGCGCTTCAATTCCTCTCCGGTCGCCACAGCCCCAGCGCTGCTGCTATTAGGTGTGTTGCTAGCCATCAAGCCGCCAGTGGTCCACCTCCTGCATCACATCACACTCAAACTTCAGTATCATCCTTTATTGCAAGTCCAAAAGTAGTAATGGCAAGATTGCAATCATAAAATGATTCAACACAAACAAGAGAGCGAGACCCTAATCTTATCCGAACTATTCGACATAAGAATTGCAACAATCGAACAAAAAAACAGCAAAAAGAAGGATTGAAAACCCAATAACTGCTCCCGCTCTTGGTGCGTCTTCGATTAACGAGTCACTTACTTGTGGAAGGAGAACGCAGGTGAAGAACTTCTTGTTTTTATTTCCTCTTTGCATAAAAGTAAGGATCGGTAGGTAAGTAATAATATCACTTTCGACCTTCGTCTAGTTCGCCAGTGAATGAAACAAGACGAAAAATTAAAAAAATATATATGCAGAAGAAAGTATTGAGTAGGTGAGAAGCTGAACCCATCAAATGGCCAGAGAAAACATTATGAGGGGCCCGGAGAAGATAGCAGACTCGTGGACGCTGGGCCGGGGTGCGGGCGCGGGTCCGCCTGTGTAAAAGAGTTCAACTGAGCTACGAGCTTGCAAGACGAAATGTATTTTTTTCGGGATAAATTGGGGGGTGCTGCCTAATTTCTTTTGTAAATAAAAGATTTCAACTAAGCGAGTTTGCGAGACGAAATGTACTTTTTTCCGGATAAATTGGGGGTGCTGGCTAACTTTTTTCATCGGACGGGAATGAATAAAAAGGGGTTTCTCGTGCCATATGAAATTTAGAACGTCGGTTCTTCTATGCTACCTTTAAATGTATATCAATAGAAAATCGTCAATCAAACCCATGAAATTACTTCTTTTGAAATTACTTCTTTGAATGTTTATTTCATAGAAATAAATATTAGTCAAAATCAAAATCTCAACTTAATAAAAACAAAAAAAAAAAAACAGATATTAGCTAGGCAAAAGGATTCTATCAAATTAGAATTAAAAAATTTCAACCAAGAAAAAAATGAACAAGAAGTATATTATTTTAAGGAGGAAATTGTATATCAAATATAAAATACATGTGAGACTCAGATGTAGGGGTGTTTACGGTGGCCGGGTTGGACTCGACCCATCCCGATCCGACCTGCTCAAATTTAATCGAATCGGGTGGTCGGGCACCATTTTTCTTTTTTAAAATTTTTTTCTTACTATTTTTATATTATTTAATATAAAATATATTATTTAATACTTATTTTAAAGTATATAGGTTTTTCAAATATTTAAATATTATTTTCATACTTAAAATATTTAATTTTAATATTTTAAAATTGAATATAGGCTTAAATTATTTTAAAATGTAAAATAAAAAATAAAATAAATAAATGGTCGAATCTTCGGATCGGTTACGAGTTAGGACCCGACCGAGGTCGGGTCAGGTCATCGGGTTCACCGGGTCAGACCTGGTGAACACCCTTACTCGGAGGTGGGTTCTTAATGCAAAAATTATTGCTATTCGTGTGATTAAAAAATGCAAGATAATTTACAATTCGGTTTATAAATCTCGAACAATGTTCAATTTTAGCAAGGAAAACTTTGTGTGCATATGTCTAGTATTAATCCGCGCAACATCCATGGACATTTGATCTTGTTGTTTAAGACTTTGGGTAACACACCGAAAATTCTGTAAAATTTAAAACATATTATTATTCTAACATCAAACTTTTAGATGCTCGAAATTAAAACGGGCACCCGATGTCGAATAAGTCAACAACTTCGATTGAAACATTTTCAGGCGTCTGGAAGTGCAACGGGCAGCACACTGAAAGATCAATTTTAATCTGATTATCTTCTCCATTACACCACAATAATGGAGGGGGATTTGTAATCCTCTACTATGATTTCTCATCTTTTCTTTCTTCTTCTTCTTCTTCTTCTTCTTCTTCTTCTTCTTCTTCTTCTCACTCTCTCCATTTTTTATATGTTCTTGTTTCGTTCTTGCTCGGCCAAAAGCTGAAGGTGGAAGCTCTGTTGGTGACGCAGGTGGGAGAAGAGAAAGGAGCTAGAGTCAATCCAACGAGAAAGAACCGGAAGGTGCTATTAAGAGGTGTGTTTTCAAATCTAAGTCGTAGGGTAGTTTCAGGATGATCTTGCATGTTTTAGGTGCCGGATTAAGGTTAGGATTCATGCTAATTACAAAGTAGATCAATGATGCCTATGATTTCTAACAAGTTTTATATTTCGTTTCTTGATAATTTTAATGTTGGTCGAGTAGTGCAAGATTGATTTCATGCGATGTATGATATGCTAAACTGTATGGATTGTTTGAGGCATATTATAATTGATAAAAAGGAAGATCAACCCATGCCATATATTTGAAAAATAGATATGGAATATATTGCAACATGATTTTAAATTTTTGTCATAATACGATAGAATGATCTTGATCTATGTTCAAGTAACTTACATGATGGAAATCGTAATCATCATGATATGAATCAATTATTATATCATGCTATATGTTGGAAAATATGCTTAGGACATTTAGATCATATGTTGTGTGAAAAAATTATTTGAAACGTAAGAATTTCGCAATGACTTACGACTCTACCGATCTTAACAGACGATCAAAACTTTTTCGGACATCTGATTTATCTCGATAAGAGTATAACGATTAGCATATTAAACGTCCGCAACTAGATCAAACGACTGATATCGGTCCGTAACTTTTTCGGATGACCGAATTGGAAAATGTCGAGACTAAATGATGACGATAACCAATCGATCGATCAAAATTATTTCGGACAATTTATCTAGATTATCATGTCGAAAAAGCTTTCGGCGATGGACGGAGAATCATCTCCGATCGATCGAGGAAGATGGATCAAGTTCCAATGGATGACCGATCAAGTTTTGGCCAATCAAAACTCTCAACCAAAAATTTGATAATCTTCTTATGTCATAATGAATGAACAAAAATCTTTCGATCAATCGGTCCACATACAGTTTTGAAATGATTGACACATTAACTCATAATGGAAGATCGCACCTTTTTCGGTCGACCGATGAACACAAACAAAATGGGCATCCGAACCTCTTTCAAACGACCGCTAAATGAATCTCAAACGGATGACCACTCGACCTTCCGGATGTTCAATTTGTGGACAGAAAGAATACTATCTTAACTTAAACCACCTGATTTGACAAACTTGTGTCCACCTGATTGATTTCCGATTGATATTAATTTAAACATGACTCAGAGCTACCTTAACTCCCTACAACCTTAATTGATCCGAGTGATCGAAAGATATGCTCATAACTAATAAGATAAAAGATGAGGGTTACCATTTGCCGATCTAAACGAGAGATTCTCTCCTACAAATATTTTTGCCTCATGCGAGGTCATCTTGCCCGATGGAGCTGGCCGTGGCTCTTATTCCCCATTAGTCCATCATGATCTAGGTAACTACACACTTGTATGTTTGCATTAGTATTCCCTAAAAGTGGAGAGTTCTTCTAACCTATGAATAAGTTGAAAGATTATGAATGGCTAAAGATGAATGGAAGGATTTTGTCCTTATGAACATGAACGTGGAAATTAAATAAAATGAAAAGACACCATGATGATGATTTCTTTATTGACTCTCCGTGAAGATTCACTCTTACACTTGATTTATATGTTTGATTCATGCATTTTCTGACAGATTACCTTATGATCTATGTGAACTCGCAAGTACATAATACGGATGCGTGCTTGGTTGATGTGTGTGCGACAACTACGGCTCGGGTGGTGCATGCACATGGTTATTGTATAGTCTAGATAAAATTTGTTTTCCTTCATATATCGAGTTGTATTTGGATTATGAATGGGATCTATAAAGTTGTACTTATAGCATGAACTTTTATATGCCAAGACTTGATGTACTTTTCTTTTTCTAGTTCCACATTTTCATCATTCACTTGTTGTAATGTCTTCCACTTATGTGTCATGTTTATTGATCATATGGGAACCGAAGAAAGTGGCACACAGAAAAAGATTTCACCACGTGATGGAGTTGAATCTCGAAGCATTACACTCTGCACCTAGACAAGGGATTTCAAATTGATCTCTATTCGAAGCCTCAATTTCTAAGGTCAGATTTGGCAAATAAAAAAATGTTCTTTTCATGGGAAGAAAATGAATTGAAAGAAAGATGTTCTCGCTGTTGTTGGTTAGAATTCAAATTTTCTCTTTTTTATTTATTTTCTCTTTGCCGAGAGGTATTAAAAGTGCAATAATGACATTTGACCATACAAACCTTATTCTCACTATGTTTGTATACTGTAGCTTGAATGACATCTTAATCCCCATCTTGCCCCAGTGCCAAATGGAGTCTAAGATGTTTTTTTTTTTTTTGCTTCGAACACTCAAGATGTATCCAATACCCCCTCCTTGATGACCTCCAAATAGGAGCCACCATGGTGAGCTTAACCCAATGTAGAGGGTCTTCTACCAGAGCCATGATGAATTTTAGAGGCAAGCTACCAGAGCCCAATATGTGATTGTGTAAATGTACTTCTAAAAAAATAACGATCAACGTAATTCTTTTTTAGAGATATTAATCAAAAATAGAGTTTACTTATTCAAATTTCATTTTTATCAAAACTATCTAGAAAAGCAAAAGCAACTATTTTAACCCCTAAAATAAGAATATAATTGTTCTTGCAAAGGGCAAGAATAATTATATTCTCTTATTTTCAATCATATTTTATCTTTTTTTATTTTAATAGTACATTATTAATAATCTTATTGTTATTATAATATTGTACATAAAATAGTTTGATTATGCATTTTATTTTCTTCAAACTAAATATGAAATAAAATAAGAAAATATTTAATTTTGAAAATTATGATATTATGTTATTTTTTTCCCAACCAAATGATTGGTGATAGTAGATTCATTAAAAATATAAAGTACAAGTGATTAAATCTTTTGTATTTAAGTATGTTAGTTGATTTGTATTGACCATCAAGAAATGTTGGGTGTACCTATAAAGTAGATGGATGTTATGTATATACATTAAACCATTAAAAAAGAGAACAATATTATATTTAATTAGATTATCTGCATTTCAATTCCGCTTGGAAGGTAGGATCATATCTCAAATATTTTTTCCAAGTTATTTTTTAGATTGTTTGTTTGGTAATTTAATTATAAAGGAATTGGTTTGTGTCATAGACGCGCTCTACAAATTTTATTTTTACATAATTATGTATTTAATTAACATATTAAATTACTTTGGATGTTCGCTTAGTGATGTTTGTATATAATATAATGATTATTAATTAATCAGTAAATGTTATAAAAATATATTTATAAGATTATCAAGAATAAAATATAAAATTCATAAATATCATAATACATATTTGACTATTATTAAGTAAGTTTAATTATAATTTAAAACACTTAGTTATGATAAATAAGATTATTGGTCATATATATTATCTAGGGTTCCAAGTAGTTGAAGACTTGAAGTAGACAGTTCATCAACTGATTACATGACATTTTTCTGAACATCCATATGAACTCAGACAAATTCGAAAAAACAATATAAGCTATCTATATTGATCCTTTCACAATCGAAAAATTGCTAAAGTTCTAAACTTAGTAGAACTAACTAAACTCAAGAAGGCAGACTATTTATGGTGAGTTACTTAATTCAAAATTGATCTTTTGATTTGTATGATCATTACTTAGTGATTCTCACGCCATAAAATTTTAAATATTGTATGGTTAATCCATTTGAAGTTAACTTTTCATGACCAATGGAATCGCATAAAAAGGATTTTTATAGATGACATTACTATTGGGTCAAAGTTTTAATGACATATAAAATTATAATTTGATGAAACAAACCTCGAAAGATTAAAGTTGAAATGCAAAAAAAGTTTAAAGAAAAATGAATAACTTTATGCACACTACGCTTTGATTAGATAATTATCACTGATCTAATTAGTTTTGGAGAAAAGTGGAAGAGTTGTAGAGAATTCTGATAGCTTTTCATAGACATCAAGATCGTCTAATTTGAATAACCGTGCAGAAAGTTATGATCAAAAGAGTGCAGGTCGGTCAACCTGCCGATCAACGCAAAGAAGGCCGGTCGAGACGTACCGATCGACCGAATAGAAGATGTCGGTCGATCGATAACTACCGAGCCTGCTTCGGACGACGTCGAGGCTATACCGGTCGATGCAGCGACCGATCGATCAGCTCAACAGCTACAAATCAATACTGCGAGACTGTACCGGTCGATGGATCGGTCGACCAATCAAGCACAGAAGTTAAAGAAAATGCGCAACAATGACATGGACCGGTCGACCGGTCCAGAAGTGTGGTCGACCGGCCTCCGAGTCAAATGAACAGTAACTGTCAAATTTGAAGGAAAAATTTATGAAATGATTTCTGGACGAATTTTTCATACATTGAAGGCTATAAAAGGAGTGTCAAAGCCAGAGGCAAAAGCACTCATTCACTCATTGAAAAAAAACTTCAAGTTGTCAAAGAAAGATCATTTCTTGAAGTTTTCATTTTATAACTTTCTCATTCTTTCTCTCTTCTTCTCTTCTAAGCTTAGCTTTGTAAAAGAGAGAAACACTTTTGTTCAAAAAAATTAGAGAGAGCCCTGTGTAAAAGAGGTTCAAAATCTTACCTCTTGAACGAGAGAAATAGATTAAGCTTCCTAGGAGGAGAGGTTGCCTTGCCTCTCGAAGCGGAGAAAATGGTGGTGGTGTAAAGGACTTTCTTCCTTGCCCCATTTGGAACAAAGGAAGTAATTAGTGGAATCTCCGGCAGCCTCGAGGTCGAAAAGTCGGAGCGGGGACGTAGGTCAAGGTGTGGCCGAATCTCGTCAACAAATCATTGTGTCCATTTGAGTTTGATTTTCTCTGTCTCTCCATTTATATTGAATTTATGGTCTGAATTATAAAGGATTTAAGAATCGATTTTAAGCTTCAGCGACGATTTTTGTAAAATCGATATTTTTAATTGAACACCAATTCACCCTCCCTCCTTAGTGCCCTTTGGGATCCTACAATTACGAATCTATCTTCATTGGTCATCTTTTCTAAATTAAGGCACAATTATGATCGTCTGAATTAGGGTTTAAAATTTGAATATATTTAATTAAACTTTACAAGGGTTTTGTGAGAAGCGAAATCATCCAATTTAAATGTTTATATGTGGATAAATGCTTTTTTTATTTCATATGGCTTTTTTGTCATGTTTATAATTGATAGAACTTTAACTTAATTAACTATTTTTATTAGAAGCACGTACAATGAGTTAAAATCTACAATTTTTATGTGAAGTCTAGTTTTTAAACAAATTAAGATATCATCAATTAATGGACAAGTATCAAGGAATATATAAATTATTCTTTGACACACAGTTTACCATAATACAAATTTTATATTAAATTATCTTGACTTTTATGAAGTACTTAATGAGAATTAGTTGATGATATTTAAATGTTGCAAATTTTAGTAAGTCTAGTTTTTAATTCATACATAACTATAATATTTGACATTGTGATTAAGAAGTTATGAATTATTTATTGACAGAAAATCAATCTGAAATGCTGATAGTGCACTTAGTTAGACTTTGAAAAATTGAGTAGTTCCAAAAAATATCTAAAATTAGACATTAGTATTTAGAATATATTATATGTATTTTAAGGTGATTAAGCATACGTGCATTATGAACATGCATTGAATATTATTTTATTGGTGATTGAAAAGTAAAAGGATAAGAAAATCACTAAGTTACAAGTGAAAATGAACAAAATCTAATAAATATCCTTGAAAAGATAAAGTACAAAACGAGTGGATAAATTTACAATGTAACAAAATGATATATGTTACTTACTTTATTTATAGTAGTATTTCACACAATTATTATTATTATTATTGAAACATATATTGAGATATGAATAATTTATGATATGTTTCAAGCACTTCATATATGATGAAGTAAATTTTTACATGAAAATATTTTTAAAGAACAATATTTGTGAAGTTAAAATAAACATTTGATATACATGATGTCTTTAAGGTGTACATTGGGTGTTTTTTTTAAGAAACCAGATGCTATTGCCTTTGAAAAAGAGGGGGCTCATTCATCCAAAAGACATCCTCATGTGATGGTGTGAGTCTACAAAAGTTTGCAATAAAATTCGCCGCACTATTGTAGTGTCTAGAAATATGTCGGGCTACAAAAGACTCAAAGGTATCAGCGACTTGCAAGATATCAGACATGACATTCTTGATCATCCATAGACATAACATAGGCCCAAGACTACACGACAGATATGGTGGATGAGGTGGAATTGAAGAGGATGTTGTTTCTAAGTTTCCAGATGCCCCAAAAGAAGTGGGACATGTAAGAAAGCTGTTTAAGTCTAGCAACCTTTTGAAGATGGGCACCCTCAAGAATCCAGTTTCTTGAGGACCAAGTAGATAGGTGGGTGAAGGTTGTTGGAAGGTTTCGTTGGGCGAGAGTCCATAGACAGGGCTGCAGAAGAATAGATGAACAGATGTTTTCAAAGCTTGATTACAAAGTGGACAATTAGTATCATGTGTGGAGTTAAACATCAAAATTCTATCCTTTGGTGGACATTCATGTCATACAGAGTAGAATAAATGTTAACATAAGTAGGTTTAAGTGCCAGGGGAGTGCAGAAAATCCACGGGTCATGCATAACAGTAGTATTTTACTAGTACCAATATGTTTTTTGAAACCCAACTTAATGATACTTATAGCAGATAAGATCATCTTCCAGGACCCTGCCATAGGTAGATTATGTGGTAAGTGATCAGGGGTAGAAGATTCAAAATTCTGCTAGCTAATAGGGAGAATTTCATATATGCAATTTTCCTAATGCCCATCCCACCTTCACTTTTTGAATTCTGAACCATTTCCCAATTAATGAGACGAGAGACCCTTTTATTTCCATCATTGGACGATAAGAAGGTTCTAGACATCTTCTTAAGAGAGGAGATGATGTCAGGGGACACATTGATGGAGCCCAAGAAGTAGTTTGGCAAAGAGGCAATAACAAATTTAATGAGTGTAGTACGACCAGCCTGGTTTAAGACTTTTATCTTCCAACTAGAAAGTATAGATGAAACCTTATTAGTGATATATGATTGATCATTAATACGGAGATTTTTGTTTGATATGGGGACCCAGGGTAGGTAAAGAGGTAAGATCCCATATTCATATGCAGGATAGATTTTAATTTATCTTTTCTTCTATGGTTAATTTTTTCTGGCAGATAAAATTCAGACTTGGCATAGTTAACTTTTTGATTTGTGAGGGGCCCATAATAATTGAGGATGTGTAAAAGTCTCTTACAGTTAGAGGATGTGGCAGCCATGGATATGAGCACATCATCAACAAAAAGTAAGTGGCTGAATAAGAAGTTGTTAATTGTGAAGGGGATAATTTTGCCCGAAGAGACCTCCTAGTCAATCATAGCAGTTAGGAGTTGTGTGGTAACAATAAATAGGTAAGGTAAAAGAGGGTCCCCCTGTCTAATGCCTTTGTAATTTTTGAAAGGTAGGGACATCTGACCATTTATGAAGCAAGAGAAAGTAGGGAAAGTGATGCACATTTTGATCCACTCCTTGAATCTTGGTGGGAAATTCATCCTATGCATAGTCTCTAAAATAGAATCCCAAGAAATTCTATCAAATGCCTTCTCAAGGTCAATCTTAATGAGCATGTGTTTTCTTCTACCCCTCCTCATACTGTGTATCAGCTCTTGGACAATCAAGATATTATCTTGTATGGATCAGTTAGTCACGTAGGCAGCCTGAGCAGAGTGAATAAGGGAGGGGAGAGTAGGTTTCAATATATTAGCAAGAATTTTAGCGATAAGTCTATATAAAACATTACATAGGGCAATTGGTCTATAATCAGTAACTCTCTTTAGGGTGTTCTTTTTAGGTATAAAGATTAGAGAGGTATGTGCTAGGTGTGCTAGGTCTGCAGGTATGTGTGAGTTATGAAAAATGGATTGGATGTACTTAGTTATATCAGGTCCGATGATATGCCAATAATTTTTGTAGAACTCAATAATAAAACCATCAAGTCCAAGAGCTTTGTAGATAGACATAGTCCAAAGGCAGTTCTTGATTTCAATATCAATAATAGGGGCAGATAAGGAGTCCAACCAAGAGTCATCTAATCTAGGAAGATTCGAACAATTGATACTATTTTGGGGAGGTGGCAAGTCATCAGACTATAGCCTGGTATAGTGCTCAATGAATAGTCTTAGGATATCTCCTTCAGTAGTGAAGGGAGTACCGTGATTGTTCTCAATAGAATTAAGGTTCTTTATTTGCCTAACCAATGTGGTTAGGTGAAATAATTTAGAATTCTTATCACCATCCTTAAGTCATGTTATTCTAGATTTATTCCACCATTTTAAAGTGATTTGTCTTAAGTATGCAGCATGTTGATTGTATAGAGACATGAGCTTAAGGGACTCGTCCTAAGTTAATCCACTATTTTCATCTTTCAGTTCAAGTTGTGTAATCTTCTGTTGTGTTGTTTCTATCTTAATTTCAAGACTATGTCATGTTTATTCTAGTGGAGAGTTTTATGTTTAATTTCATTTAAAACTTTCATAATCTACGGATAACAGTGTTAGATTTTTCCAAGGTAGTGTGAGTTTTTAGGAGTACCAAAATATCTGGATGTGTTGTCCTGATTAAATATTTGAGGCGGTCGTGGACTTTTCCACGAGCAGCACCATGATAGTTCCATTGTAGTATCTTCATAAGAGTGGTTGTGCGATGGCTGAGGGACCCGGCTCCTGAGCATCCAGATTCTGCAAAGAATAGGCATCGTTATCAGTGTGTGATGTTGGTTTAAGCTGTCTTACATGACTTTGACGTTTGATATTTTTCTTCTACTTCTGGGATGGAGGAGGGGGAGAGAAGTGTTGTTTTGTCTTCCTAGTTCTTTTGCTCATGACTATGGTGAAGGGTGCCAAGTCCGGATCGCTTCGCTCCTCTTCGGAAGCTTCTGACAGAAACTTGCTCCACCATCGCAACATGCATTTGCACCTCGCTATGGTTTTCATTACAAAGAGAGATGAGGAGACAAGATGTAGGGGAGAGGAGGTGGGGATGCTTAAGGAAGTCTCTGGAAGGAGACCTTTCCCCCGCGAGGAGGATCCACGTGGAGTGTGGACATGTGATAGAGGAGGGAAGTCACGTGCTTGTAATAGTATGGACGTGTCAGAGTTAGCGGATGGCCCCGAAGCCGCTCGATCATCGATTGGACGATCTGGATTTAGGATTTCCCGCAGGTCCGCAAAGTGACTCGCGACCGGTTTAGACGAGTGAACTGCGCCGTTTCAATCAAGGGCTGCAAGACCCAAGTGTGATGGAGAGGGCTCCATACGTTGCCGACGGGGTGGAAGAGATCTTATCCCGTTGCTGAATAGAGGGGGTTTCGACGAGGGAGGAACTCCATCGCCAACATCCATCTTCCTCTCCGAGCAACTGGACATGACATATCCTACTCGGTCACAGGAGAAATAAAAGAGGGGAATATTATCGTATAGAACCTGCTAGAAATGCCTTGATCTGTTTGGCAAACGAATCCAAATGCCCTGTTTTACAGGATCGGTCAAATTCATCTCCACACAGACCCTAGCATATTTAATCCTTTCCCCCTGAATGGTGATGTCGTCAATCTTCAACGGAGTGCCAAACTTCCTTGCAATACGAAGGATAGACGATAGCTCGAAAGGAAGACCTAGGACCTTTATTTAGATCGGCGACGTCATGAGATGCTCATCCAGCGGTCGAAAAAAAAGGCTTGGGGAGGGAGACGTGCAGGATGTTGTCGTTGAGGATCCATGGCCCTTCAGTTAGTACATGCTCATGATCTTCCAGATCTGCAAAATGAAACAAGAAGAAAGAGTTTGCAAGCTCAGTGACTTTCAGAGAGGCCTTTAATGTCCATAATTTTTGCAGATCTTCTCGTAGCTGATCCAGTGAGATGGAGAGGTTGATGAGGCGCACTAGCAGGGATGATTCAAGAGTCGCAGAATGCTTCGACACTTCCTTTGGTGGGATGACCACTTCATCCTTGATGGAGTCCTACAGCCTCTTCCAGTGAGCTCTTGACATGCGAGGAAAGAGATTGCTGATGAAGCCATTCGATTTGACAGTTAGTGCAACATGATAGCTGGCTCTGGAAGATTGAGGAAGGGGATGGGGGCCGCTCCAAGGATGGAAGAAGATGATTGGGGGGAGGGGGGCTCTGCTTAATTGTATGACACATAATTATGGAGAAATACATATTGACTAATGACATATTCTGCATATCTAGATTCATAATTATGAAGTTCTGCTTAATTATTTGACACATGATTATGGAGAAATACATATTGATTCATGACATCTACGTATTCGAGAGTCATGATTATAAAGCTCTGCTTAATTGCACATGATCGTGAAAGAATACACATTAACCATGTTGATATATGCAAAGACATATGTGTGGAGTTTAATTGTGAGATGATATATAGAATTACTTATATTTATATAAAAGTTCATATGATTTGACAATTTATAATATGTGTTTAAATATTTTTTATATGTAAAATATAGTTATTTAAATGTTATATGCATTAGTATTATTCCCTATGTTATATTTTTATTTCACTTATTGAGCAAATGATCATTGTTCACACTATTATTTTTTTAATTTTTCATATACTTGTAAATCAAATCGACTCAATGCTTATTTTGCTGCATATAAAAAAGATGGAGTCACTAAAACACTTTTAATTTATCTTCACTTTTAATTTTAAAAGCTTGCAATGGATAAACATATATATATATATATATAATTTATTAGAAACTTTTTGTAATGTTGTATGAAACTTGGTCATATGAGGTGTTATATGTAAGATTATTTGTGGAACAATAGTGACAATATATGGATATTATGTTTCATGCCTTTTGATTAAGTTTGATGGGTATATATGCATCTATGGTATGTATTGGATACAAGATAAGTAAGGAGGAATTTTTGTTTATTTTATTTTTATAAATGATAAATAAAATTAAGAAATAAAATAATTGAAATTAAAAAGCAGTAACGAAGTTGGATGTGGCAATAGGGATGATGAAATAAAGGTTAGTAAAATTATGTGCGGTGAATTTTTATAAAAATCATGATGGAATATAAATTAATGAGATATATTAAGTTAGTTTAATTTACTTTTTGTTTGAATATAAAATATAATATATCAATCAGGGAAGATGAAATTTGATAAATATCTTTATTAGTCTAAAAATGATTATTTTTATCTGATTTAGAAGAAATAATAATAGAATGAGGATAATTATTTTTAATCCCTCTAAAATGATCAATTTGATGAATTTAATGTTAAGTCAAGTGATACTATCATGACCACAACTTTTAAAAATTGTATCCAAATAAAAAATAAAATATTTAAATCCACCAACCCAAATTAAAACGATCTTAGTAAACCCTCGATCTAAACACACATCTTTCTTATATTTGACATTTTCCCCCTTTGCATCATAATTTTTTTACTAGAATTTCATTTTTATGTTCAATTTCTTTCTCACAAAATTTTCACGTTCTTTTGCCGAATCATGATTTGTGATTTGGCATGTTCTACGTGATTTTTTAAATTCTTGTGCCTTAACTTTTAGATAGCATATTCTTTATTTATTTTTTGTACAAAATTAAATATTAGTCAATCGATCATTCGATCTTCAAATTTCATGTAGATATCTGTGAGTTTTGTTTTTTTCAAATTTATAAGATTATGCTATTATTCTCTCTATTATCACAATCATAAATGCAAACTTGTTTGATGCTTTATATTATTTTTTTAGCATTCATTAAAAATAAGATCATCAGGATCTAGTTAATTCAGCTTCAAGATAAAAAGTAGAGCGACATTTTCTTAATTAAGTGATAATTTCAATAATTCAAAATTATTATTTTATCAATTTTAACCAATTGTGCTAATTATATTGCCTCAAGCTTGATCGTCCTTGTTAGTAGATTTTTTGTTCAATCTCAACATATGACAGAAGGGTGGTTATAACGCCACTCTTAAAAACTTTAACGACACTAAAGTGCCAATTTTATCCTTCATTTTTATTATAAACTTTAAGTATTTCTTGCCTATTCATCTTCTACCCATTTGTTTTAATGACATATAATTAATATACCCTCTTTTCTTTTGTCTCTTCATCTTCCATTCAATCAAAATTAATTTAATATATCACCATTTTATGTATTTCTTTTTTTTACGTCTCATGAACTCTTAGGCAACTTATTAAATATAATAATATTTTATAACATTAAATGAAGACATATTAAATTAATGTAATATATTATAATATACATATTAAATTTGTAAAAGAGTTCACCAATAAGGCAATAAATCAACATATGCAATTGTTTCATAAAAAAACTCACATTCTTTTTTATCTATAGTAATTTATTTCCATTGTCACTATCTTTATTTTCATTTTATTTCATATACTTTTGAACATTTTATGTATATTTAATGTAATCATTCTTTTTATATTAATTAAATTTATATGTATGAATCATATCTCATATTATATAATCTTAGTATTATATTTTTTTACCATGAAAAATTATAATACTAATAACCGAAAGAGATACAATAGAGAAAGAAAAAATGATCAGAAGGTTAATTAAGAAAAAAGTTGGGTGGAAATCGAAATTGAAAAGGTGAAAGAAGATAAATTAAAATTAAAGAAAGGGTAAAATACAAAGTTTAAAGTGCATTAAGAATAACTTGTAAACATGGAAATTACTTTTTGTTGGATTCATGGGCGCCCAACCCGAGTAACAAACGGACGAATCTACAAATTTAGATATTAATCTATTTATTTATCTTAAGGTTTGTTTGGCACAAAATTTATTAAAGAGAAAAGATAAAAAAGGATAAGAAAAAATAGAAATCTAATGAAGAAAAAATAAAGATGAATAATTACTCTTATTTAAGTGACATCATTAAAAAAAGAAAAAAAATACAAGTTAAATACTAATTTTATTTAGACTATTTTATCTTATATTAATATATTTAGTCATATGATTAAAGATAAACTTATGTGTTAAATATATATTTTTCTCATTTTCATATTGATTTGGAGTTGAAAAAAAAATCTTGTTACAGGAGAATGAATGAGAAATGACTCATTTTTCCTTTATTCTTCTTCAACTTTAAATATTTTTTTCCTTTTTTCTTTCCGTTCTTTCTCATCTTCAACCACATTAATTTATAGAGGACGCAATGCTCTATGGGTTACTGCACGATCAGCACCGTCCGATCTGTGCGCACAAATCTTATGCACACGCAGATCGAACGATGGGTGTGCAACGCTGCGAGTTGCAGCGCTGCACACTTCCTTTTCTCCTAATTTATAATATCTCTCGCATGTACCAAATATAATATATTTGCCTCACATTTTAGCATTTAAATAGGGACGGGCATAATGTCACTCCTCCTTTCCTTAACGTCGCTCCTCAAATTTTTCTTAATACTATTATACCCTAGATTCTACATACATGATGTGCGCACAGCTGTTCATCCTTTAATTCTTCCCTGTATAATCTTTACTTTCTTGCTCATTGTATGCATGTATCTGATATTTTTATTTAAAAGGACTCATCTTATGTGAATCATTCTTGATTTTTTTTTTTCAAATTTTATACAAAGATTTGACTTAATGCCATTATTTTTTATTATCTTTTTCAAATTTGTTTGCTCACAGTAACTTGTATCATCCATGTTTCTTAGAACATAAATATTTTTTTTTCAACTTTCTTTCCGTTACTTTGTTATTCAAAGTTCTAATATTTCAAGATAATATTTTAAAATAATGAGTTTGCAATATTATAGAAAGATTCAAAATTCTTTACCTTACTTTGAACTTTCTCTCGTAAACCATGCGACCCTTCAGCTCCTCTCATTGTACGACTGTATCCGATTTTGTTCAATTTATTAGAAGTGACTTTTTTTATTATCTTTTGTTTAGTCAAAAAACATTTAGGGGTAAAATTGGTAACTAGGAGTGGCAATAAGAAATAGGAGTGACAATAAGGTTACCGTGGTGCACTATGCTCGTTTATTTTCTTAAGACAGGGCGTTGATATTTGTAAAAGCAACCGCCTTAAATGAACACAGTGCACTACTGCTTAAATGCTAAAATGTGAGAAAAATATATATTTTTTCATTGTTTAAATGCTAAAATGTGAGAGCCTTCATCCTTGACACGTATATATATTATTTTCGTTTTTTGTGCGACATATTCTTTCCTTTTTAAACTACTTATTGAGTTTCACTAACTTTAAATATTATGGCTTATTTTCACTCACATCTCTAAATTCTCAACTATCTTTAACTTTTTTTTTCTCTAATCACAGTTGACTTTTTATTTTTTACTTTTAAAAATATAAGACCAAAAAATACTCTCGAAGGTTATTTTTTAAATAAAATATGGAAAAACAAGTATTCTTAAAGCATAATCTTGGTTTTATTCTTTTCAAAGGACAATAAAAGAGTACACATGTAGAATGACTAAAATATTAAAAAAACAATAAAAAAACTGAATATAGCGAAAAAGTTTGAATGCCCCAGGAAGTTAAATGATCATTTTATCATTTTAGGTGGTCAAAGCAAAATATATCAAATGAAGTAAAAAAAACCTTAGTTGTCATCTTAGAAGAAAAAAAAATAGTCCTATATTGTACGAAAAAAAGGAAAAAAAACGCATTATGGGCTCAGTAAGGCAAATAGACGACAAAGCCACGAAATGAAGCCCATATAAGTTGCTCTTATATACTTCCGGCCATGTAAAAAGGTGATCATTTCCTCCGAGCGGAAGAGACAACGTTCTTCCTCCTCTCGTCAATGGAGGCCACTTCTGCTTCCCCTTCCTCCACCAAGAAACTATTCCAAACCGTGAGGAGTCCAAAGTTTTTGTTTCGTGATTTGATGCTAATTGTTAGTTCACTGATCACTCTTTTTTGCATTTTTTTCCCATCCAGTTGATGTATTCGACAATTCAAAGGTGTCGCATGTCGGAAAGCCTCTGCCGGTTATCCATCGCCATCAAATGCTTCCACACATCCGATCCCACCCCCCTTCGAATTTCCAGTAATTTTTTTAACATTATACTGAAATGTTTGATGGATTCATTGTTCGAAGTATTTTGTATTATTGTGTTATAACATGATTTGAAGTCTTCTGTTTCTTTGTGTGCTCTTCTGTGTTAGAAGTCTAATCTATGATTCGTATAAGTTTTTTTCGTCGATTATGATTCATAGAAGTTGTTGCTTGAATTTCTATCGGGCATGTACGTTAAGAAGATGTTTTATATTAATGATCAGTTTCGGATACTGGAGTCGGGAGCGACTTGGTGGAATTCCAGGAAGCGGACATTGGAATGGCTTCAGCTTTATCTGACGGATGGGGTAATTTTTGTTTGTTGATATTATTGTTGTTCTTGTGGCATTTTCTTCAGAAGGAAATTTCAACTAGTAGATTGCAAATAAGAGTCACGATACGTAATATTTTGAGGGCTCACAGGAGGGTTTTCCTCCTAAATGACATCAGATTTGGATGTTAACTGTAGCATATAGAAAACATTTGTCAGTGAGTTGGTTTCCCGGAAGAATGTGTCTAACTTCAAGTTCATGAAGAATGTTGTACGACACTATACTTTTGGTTGGTGCATGCATGATGTATATACTATTACAATGGTAGCAATATATAAAATCAGATCTCTTTTCTCATTACCCAATGATTCTTGTCAATATGAAAATGTTTTATCAAGTAGTTCAAAAAGGTCCTTCTCAAAAAAGTAGTTCAAAGAGGTTTGGCAGAGTCATAGGACGAGTGATTCGTGTAATAAATCTTGGGTAGCGTTTGGATCCAAAAGTTCAAATTATTTTGTTCACGGATAGATTCTAATTTTGTGTTTGGATGCAAAATGTAATGATGAAAAATAAAAAAGTTGACTTCATAAATAGGTCTAGTAGGTGTTTGGATGAAAGTAAGAACTTGATAGATAATTGTTATTTTATGGAGTGTTGATTACAATAATTTATTGTTAACTAATATATTGTTGTTCCTCTCAAAAGAAAAAAAAATCAAGAAAAAAGGAGACTCCATGGAAACTAACAATTCAACTAAATATTTAAATATAACTTAGTGTAATATTATATTAACTAATTGCTTCATGTTTTAAATAAAATAATATGAGTGAATTAGAAGGAAGAGTTAATTAAAAATTGGTACTGAAAATATTTTAAAATAATATAAAAATAAAACGACAAAAAGAACTAGCAAAAGGAAAGAAAAGAAAAAAATAGAAGGGGAAAAAAGGAAAGTAACTTCAGTTAACAACTTGATTAAAGATTACAGTATAACATACTGCAATATTATATTATAATTAATAACTTCATATTTTAGATAAGATAATTATGATGTATCAGTACGTTTAGAAACATGAGATTCTTAAAAGTTAATATAAAAAATATTTAAACTAATATAAAAACATAACAACAACAACAACAAAGCCTTATCCCACTAGGTGGGGTCGGCTACATGGATCATACGACGCTATTCCGTATTCGTTGATCCATGTTCATGAGATTCGATAAGGAATAAAGATAAAAAGGAAACAATGTAAAAACCATAATAAAAAATAAAAAGAAAATAATGAAAGCTAACATCACTTATCAACTATATTGACTATTAAAAAGAAATAAGTCAGTGTAATATTATGAGTTATTTAAATGATAAAAAAGTTGCTTCTCTTCTTTCTTTTCTCCCATTAATGTGGAGGACCCACTACAAAAGAAAAAGCCAAAAAAAAAAAGAAGTTGGTTTTGCCTCACGAGCAAGAGCCAACAAGTTCTTGCCTTAGACAAGAACTAAAATGAGCCAGGTTTTCTGGTCACGTGATAGTTTGATCAAAATTTGATTCTAGTAATCATTAGTTCATTACGTTCCAGTTCTAGGGGTATTTGTCAGAATTGATTGAGATTATCGCGTCTGGCCCTAGTTCCGGCCGCCAAAAGGTGTCTCCAACTTGCCACAAGTTTAAAACTAATGGTATATTCTTTTTTCCAATTATTCTTCTATTGTTTATCATTTTATGTTATTTCAATACATCTTATCATTTGACACAACAGTTTGTTAGTCGGATCTAAGGTGGTGTATTAAATGTTTTTGTCTGGGGCTGTTCCATATTTTATCTCCTCTGTTATTCTGTCTTTTTTTTTCTATCTGGCTTGTCATACTAAACACTTGATTTGCAGATGGAATGTTGCTGATAACAACAACCAGTAAGTCCATTAGAACTTCACAAGAAATTGTTGGTTTTCATATATAATAGAAATTGATGTTTCCTTTGGTATGTTTGAACCAATCAGGTTTCTTTGACAAAGTCTGTTAGATATCAGAACAGCTTCATAAATCATTGAAAACTTCTCTATTCTCTATTTTGATATTTGTCCAGGAATTGATTCAAAAGAGATTCACCATTTCCAACTAAATCTCAGGGAACCAGCAATCTCAAAGTCAAGGTTGACCAATTTATCGTCCACCTGCAAGAATCACCACAAATTCAGGCAAGACTCATGCAACTTTTTATGGTGCTTTGCCATATCCGTGTTGCTGACTGCTTGGTTTCAGTGGGACTGAAGTTTGCTTTTCAACCAAGGAAGACGACAAGGATATTGAACATTTCCTAGCATGGGTGTTCACCTATGTTCAGAAGGTCATTTTCTTTATTTGAAAATCCAAATTTGAGATCTTAAATTCGATGTTGAACCCATAATCTTTTCGTTCCCTGATCTCTTCTATACTTTTCTTCGCAGATGCTCATAATAAAAACTCCTGTAAGTAAATTCCTTCTTTGTTTCACTCAGTGGATTTAGTTGTTCATTTCTGTGCCTGACATCTTTTCAGTCTTGTTACATCTTCGTCTGGCTTAAGTTGTTCTAAGTAAATAACTTCTCTTTACTTGTTTTCTAGTCGAGATGCTGCTCATTTTCAGGAGTCAGATGTGCATGTTGTTCTATAGTATTTTCAGTGAAATCATTTAATGAGCAAAGCAATTCCATTTTTTGGAGGGCATTCATAGTTCAAGTGATTGACATTTCATAAGTGGTAAAATTATAGTAATTCCTTGTTAGCAGTCTTTTCTATCTTTGATTTATTGGATCGGTGCAATCAAGTGCAAATAAACATTGCGAATTAGTAAATGTTGAAGGGTACACTAAAGGCATTTCAATCGTCCTAGTTGCTTGCTAATCATTATTTTCAATTTGGAATTAGATGAAAGCTATGAAGCTCTAGTATAGTTACATTATTTCATTCTCACATCATATTTACACTTGTGTGGTATGAGCTTAATATTTCATCTATGATCTAAACATACTTGAGACTAACTTATACTTCTTTGGCTTATTGGGTAAAATGTCATCAACACATGATACAAAGGAAACACATTTATCTATGCTCAAACTGCATTCACCATACTTGTTGAATTTCTATTTTGTGCGATAGATATTGGGCTTTTACCACAAAATACATATAAACTTTTGCAACTCTAATTCTTACCCATAGACAAATATGAACACTGATATTACTATATTAGATACTGAAAAGGGAAATATGTGCCACACCGGATCACTCACTTGAATGGTTTTTCTTTTTCTTTTTTCTTTTATTTTTTTGAGATATGAATGGATAATTTCTCTAAAATGGTATGTGTACTGACATACTTTAAGACTTATGATATGACATTTTTGTTTGAGGCTTGCATAATATTACTTTGTACTTCATGATCCATTTACATGTTAGCACAAGCCTAATTGTAAATCGGTTGATGTTTAACATCAGAGTGTTTCTTTTACATGCAAACTGCTTGATTCCATATGCTGGTTTAGTTTTATGGCACAAGGACAGCACATCTATTATGAGTACCCGCTGACTTGACTAAATTTCAAGTTCTTTGAAGTTATTGCTGATTGAAATATTGCTTGTGCATGACTAACGAACGGTGTTAAGTACGCTGCAATCTCATTTTCTATGATTTTGAATATTTCCTTCTTAATTGCGTTTATAGTCCACACTGCATGATTTATTTGATACTTTACTTTGCATGGTTTTAAACCAACTTTCTTACAGAGTTCTTTGTTCAACATATGTTTTTGTCAAATATCCTATATATTTGATAATTATATTTTTATTCAATCTTTACAGAATGTGGCAGTTGAAGTTTTAGTTGAACATACAGACAACCATGGGACACGATATGATCGACTTATTCAAGAAGTTGAGGACTTAAACCTCCCTTCTTCAATGTCAAGTATTGAACGCATGCTTAGTGGCCTTCAAAGCTATGCCTTGAAACATATAAATGGTGCAGAAAAAGAGTGTGAAAAATGTTTAACAAGCAGGTAATTCATCATTTGCTCAATGATCACAGTTGCCAGCTTATAAAGTATATCCAGTTATCCACACTGTACTTGAAAGCTTAAAGTAACTTTGATTGTGTTTGTTTGAAGAAAAAATTCTCAGAAAGTCATTTTTTTGGTAAGTGGAAAAATCTTTGTTAACAGAGTATACTTGGAAAAATATTCTCGGCAAAGAAAAAAATATTTTCCCTAAAACATCATGCCCAATGTTACAAATCAAATAAGTTATTACCTTTTTACTATATTTTCAATAAACAACTGAACCAAAACAGATAATTTTTTGGAAAAAGATTCTCAACATTTTTTCAGGAAAAAATATCAACTTTAAGCACAAAAAATACTATCACATTTTTTCTTATCAATTGAGCATTTTTAGGCATGTCTCTTCTTGTGGCCAAGATCAATTGTTGAATGATTATACAGAAATGTTCTCGCCTTGACGTTGGCTCATATCCAATTGTTGTATATGCACCTTCAAGATCCATCCAGGACATTCACTTTGTAATATGAGCTAATTCACTTGGCAATTTATTAGGGTTTTCAATGTAACAATATGCTTTGTCAATGTCATAATTTTGCCTCTGACTTGCCTTATCACATAACTAAATATGAAAGCACAACTCAAGCACTACCTGTATCAGCTCCTTTTCAGAAAAAGAAATAGTGTGTTAATTCAGATATTTGCATGTACCCTTGTTCAAAATTCATTTGCATATGATGAATACATGATAAGTGGATTTTCAATAATTTATTGACCAATAATGAAGGAAGAGGTATTTGCATTCCTCAGTTACTAACTTTGTCACTTTTTATACCTGGTGATTTTATTGACACTGCGTGTAATATGATAGAATTTACCAGTTATGATGTGAATACAATTTTGTAATATTGCTGACTTTTTTTTGCAAACAACTTTTCATCCTAAGTAGCTGCATCAAGTATTTTATTTATTAGTGAAAAAGAGCAATATATCAACTGTTAGGTTCTACATGATATTCCTGTAGTCATGGCAGTAAAAGATTATATTTGCTCTGCAGTGAACATTTAAAGATTGGAACTGGTGTTGCCAGTAATGGATCAGGAGAGATAGTGGAAGTGGTTATCATAATAACAGCCAAGTCATCACAGCCTTGTAGTAGTCTTCACTCTTCTTCCTCGCAGGTTTCAACATCCAGCATTTGTGCCGTTATTATTTGTGAATTAGCTGTGTTTAAAGTCAATGTGATACCTGCAAAAGAATCAGAAAGAAAATTTTAGCTCCTAACCTAATCTGTTTTGAAGTGTTGTCAAATACATATGTTGTAACATATGATACCCTTGCCAAGACATGCTTCTGTAAATTTGCTTTGACTTTGTACTGAGAATAGCTCTAACAACCAAATTGTACTTCAGGTTATGATTTTCCAAGATTTTGCACCTTGCTCAATCTCTCAGCAATCTGCTGGTTCAATGGGAAAGATAGATTGGCAAAGTTATGGTTTAAGATTCAAAGGAAGTACTGTTGATAATGATGGAAATTTGGCATTGGAATGGGAGGATATGCCGACAATTGCACAAATTGATATTGCTCTCCACTGCTACCATACAAAATATCCTCTATGCAGCATATAAGCTCATTATTTAACAATTGTTATTGAAGCATTTCAACAGCAGTTTTGTCAATAGTTTCCTTGACCTCTTTCTAATGTTCAAGCTACCAAACCACGAAAGCAAGCTCTACATGCAAGAAACCTCGTTAAGAAAGCAATGAAGATGGCACTCATTGACTTGAAGGCAAAGAATGGGAGCCTTTTTCTCAGCTTCCATGATCAAAAGGTTTTTCACTATATAGGAACTCATTTCATCTAATTAATGCTTTCTAGGAAGAAACTAATTCTCTAAAGGTGTAAGGTTTTGGATAATATTGTTTTCACATTTCTCTATGTTTTCAAAGATCACAACAATATAATATCAGTTTGTACATGTTACCCAATATATATGAGATCCTTGCATACAACATAATGTGCATAAAAGTTTATGTGGTAACTTTATTGTTACTTTTCAAATTGCTTTGTCATTGAATGTGGAGAACAGTCTTAGGCACAAAATTACATATACAAAAATATAGAATATCATTCTACCATGATATAATTGAACAATATGCCAAAAGAATACCTTACTGGAATGCCAACCTGACTTATTTTTTTCTTTTCACGCATCATTTTTCTTGTGGTTCAACGTTCCTTGTTTTGGATGAGAAGAGTAATGGTCATAGGCATTCATTTGTGTGAACAAGGTAGGGTAAAGAAAATTGATTAACACTTACCGGCTCGACTGTTAGTAAATAGGAACTACTTTAACCCTACTTAATTGCACGAACAGTATTTGATTATTTACTTATAGGTTTGTACGTTCATCAGATGAGAACATATGCACTTAATTTCTATGGTTATTATTATGCTTATCTGGTTCTCATGTGTATTTCAGATTCTTCAGTATGTTCCTGATCTTTCAAGAGCAGTAGCTGGTTTGATAATGTCATCTGATGATTTAGATTTCCAAGGCGAATGTGCTGTTCTTCTGGGTCTGGATCCTCTTGCTGCTTCCATGGAGGGGATGGTTGAGAGTTGCATCAGGGACAAGATCACTAAGATTATAACGAATAACAATGGAAAAAGTAAGGTAGATGGAGAGAGTCCTGCTCCCATCCTCTTCGAGTGTGAAGGCCAGCTTGAAGAACACCCAGCTGAAGGAGTTGAGGTTGCTGAAGATGTTACCATGCTGGAATTATAACAGTTTGCCAGTTTATGAATTTTCTTTAAGGAAAAATCAGGATCTTTTGGCTTGTATATAAACTAAATTTTCTTGAATTTCGGCTGGGATAACATATATATGTACACATCTTTCATATATTTGGGGTAGATGAATCTTGGTATTCTGTTATATTCTGCCAGGTATATCTACGTAGATAGAAGTGCGCACTAGATTTGTTAACAAAGTAAGGATCATACGTGCAGGGACATTGCTGCCACTAACAAAGTAAGGATAATATGTGCAGGGACATTGTTGCCAACATCATGCTTCTGTGGAATATCCAAGTTTAGTATCCTAAGCACGATAATCTAAACAGCATTTTCTTGGATCAGATTTGCATGAATAGTTGTTGCCTGTATGTAATTAAAAAAACTCTCGAGGTTCTTTTGATTATGAACATTTTTCTTCATTTTGGTGCCTAAAACTGAAATTTCTTTGAATAGCTGTTGATTGCACTGATTTGTTCCTACTTTCTATATGAAAATGATCCAAGGGAAGTTTGCACCTTGGAGATGCATCAATTTTCTGTTCCTAACTTCTCAGAAATGTCGAAAATGGATTGTCAAGTTTAAAATGGATTTGTGAGAGTTAAGACTCTCAGGGGAGCGGGCTCAAAGGGATAAGCAGGATCTTATCGACTACTACTATAACTTGTTACAATCAATCATTTTAAGTTAGCTATTTGTGCCAGTGCCTTAGACATCATCAATGCTACATAGGCTTATTAAGTACTATAATTGACTGTGTTTCCTGATCTCTGTCCTTGGCATCGCGTGCCACCACCTGAGCTCTGTACTTCCTCGCAGCCATGGTGAATTTTTGCAACTGACTCCAACATAAATGATAAATCCGAATTATTTCTCGAGAATAAAACTAAGGGATAGATTACGAACACGACAACGAAGATACAGATCAAACTAAACAGTCTTGATTATACGTCATTAACTCATATATCTACTCAATACAGTATTTTATATTATTAGAAATGTATCATATATATAGCATACAGTATTGTTCCTTCACTATAGTGCACTCCTACATATATCATCATTATACACGTTGATTTCTGGGGACAGGAGGATCTCTAATTCCTCCATTATCCTCCTACCTAGGGGGTAAATTGTACTACATGATATCATCGTATTAATTAATTACCTAATAGTTCAGTATCTTTCCACTTTTCTTCTACAACATGGCCTATGTATGAACACTATACATGTTCCTAATTATGATGCTGATGTCTCAGATCGGCCACTTCGCATGGTCTCTCTCTCTCTCTCTCATATTTGTTATAACGTAATTTTATGTGATATTTTTAGCTCTTCATCAGGCAGGTGATGGGGGGGTTCGTCGGGGGTTGCAGGTCCCCGAACGCCTGCCAGCAGAAAACGCCGGACGTCGCGTGGCCTCCCTGCTGCAGCTGGAGTTCGATGTCGCTGAGGTGGAGGTTGGTGCACGGCTTGCTGTCGCTGCACGCCAAGTACACAGGCTGCTTCGTGTACGTCCCCGTCACGCCTTGGTACGTGATGTCCGACACCGCCACCGCCGACGTCTGGTTCTTGCACTTGCCCGTGTCGCAGTAGAACTGGTCGATGACGATGGGAGTCTGCACCTCCGACACCTTCACGTTCGAGAACTTGATGTTGCTGACTTCACCTGATCCACCCTGCATGCAGTACATATATATGTATTCCATATGAAGACACGATTCGGAATTTGGATCGAGAAGTGAGAAGTCCTAATCGATCGAACATACGCACAGTAGGACGCATCACCTGCCAAGTTTTTATCCTGACGCCTGTCAGCGTGCCGGCCAGGTTCACGTTCTGCACAGTGACATTAGAAACAGAAGCTTGTGTGTTGCCGCTTCCAAGCCCGCCGATGCTGAATCCATGGCCTGGCCCGCAGCTCACATCATGTATGAAGACGCCGGAGCAGCCTGTTTGGATGGAGACGCAGTCGTCACCTGTCTCAGGTTGAAGAAAACGCTCGGCGTCAGAGTAGTTTTAATTTATCAGTGTGGCAAGACGAGCTATTATATGATCTGTTTACCGCAGGCTAAGTTGGAATCGTGGATCGTGACGTCGACAGAATCCTGGAGATGGATTCCGTCGGTGTTGGGGCTGTCGCCGGGGGACGAGATGGTGACTTTGGAGACCTCGACCCCTTGGCAGGTATCGAACTTCAAGTGTGCCTTTGGGGAGTTCTGGATTGTGATGCCGGTGACGACTACGTTCGAGCTCCCATAGAACCTCAGAGCCTGACACATAAGACATATACAGGATCCATGATCGATCGATGCATGACCATGAAGCTAAGCTACATACAAATAGCAACGAGTTAGAGCAACATCTCACGTACAGTTGGCCTGACACTAGGAAGTCCGCTAAGCTCGGCAAACTGCATGCATAAAGTATAAGATTCAATATCTATAAAATATGGTACGTGTGTTAAATGCTGGTTTTGGACCTTTCGGCCTTGTTTATAATTAATTTAGTTACCGGGTCACTGTCGAGTTGCCTCTGGCTTGTCCACCATGGAGAGCCATTTCCTTCTATCGTACCTTGCCCCTGCACCGTGATGCCATTTATCTTCGTGAACTCGAGCCACTGCAGCAGACCGGATCCCCATGCGCTTGCGCTCGTCGGAGCCACTATCGTGCCATCCAACTAGATATCGCAGTTGCATGCATGCAGACGTACGTACGTTAATTAATTAAGTACATACATGGTGTAAATATATATAAACAATATACCTGAAACACAATATTGGGCTTGCACGCAGTGCCGGAAAACGAGATCGGCCCGACGAGGAACTGAAACTTGGCCGGAACGACCACCGTCGCCGCTGCCACTTTGCATGCATCCGCCCAGGCAGCCAGGAACGCCTACGCCGACCCATCACCATGAATATATTAAACAAATAACAATAATGACAAAAATCAATAAAAATAATAATATCACCTTGGTGTCATCTGTAGACCCGTCGCCCTTGGCACCGTAATCTCTGACGTCGAAGGTGGTGCCGGAAGGAGTTGAGTCAGTTGACGGCGTTTTAGGGCTTGGGCTCGCGGACGTCGAAGTCGGAGGAGGAAACGGGCTGGGAATCGGGCCGAGTTGAGGCGACGGGCTTGGGCTTATAGGACTCGGGCTGCTCTTTAGTTTCCTGCTGTGGTGGTGCAACTGCCCAACGCTGAACTGCCCTCCTTCAAGGTGGTGGTGGCCATCGCCAACACATCCACTCTCTCTCTGGTTGCAGCTTCCGGTTTGATCAGAGCTGCCAAAACATGAACAGAATAGTGTAATGGTCAGGAGGAGTAGGGTGACAAGGGTCCTCAACCTAAGGCCAGCCATGACGATTCCTCTTTAGTTACGGTGGCGCTGTTGCTGGGGGGAGAGAGAGACTTGCTTGCTTGCTTGTGCAAATGAGGGAATCTAAGGGTTTAAATAGGCGAAACGTAGTCACATCAACGAGTGAGAAAAGTTTCGTAACTATAAGCCTATAAGGAATTCATTTGTCTCATTCTTGAGCGGAGTCCTGTTATTTTTTATTGCCACTTTCCTGATTCAGAGGAGTAACACCAAATTTCTAAAAACATGCAACATGTCTTTAATTTTGACTAAGATATCCGAATATAGAAATGTACAGTGCTGCAAAATACTTCTTTTAAATATCACTATATCATTAACGAAGGATATAGTAGCACAGGTTTAAATATAGAGTTATCACTTTAGTCAGAATTTATTCATACCATTTTCCAACATCGCATTAGTTAAGTACTAATAATCTTATATCACCGTATCATTATTTCCTTTTTACCATTAGTCATCAAGAGACCTGTATGAAAGATATAACTCAATAAAATGACATTGATATAAATCACTTTTTTATCCATAAATCAAAAGACGGGTCACTGCCTATCTTCATAGATTATATTATTTTTTTTCTCTTTTTTTCTTTCTCTTCATGTCCAATTATGCTAATTTGTTTCCCTTCACAATAATCAACAGTGAACTAATTGAGATTCTCGACAATCTAATTTTGATTAATTCCGGTAGGAAATTGTTAGAGCTTTTTTTTTTCCCTTCTTCTGTGAATAAAGTTCTTGGAGTTCTTGGACGCCATTTCTGATATTCTGTCAACTCTAATTAATATCTTGAAGGTTTGTGATAACTAACAAAAATTCGAAACAGAAAAGTTAATCTTAGTTTAATAATTAAATACATGAGAACTTGTTACTCTTGAGTAGTTAATAAAAAATTGTACTTAGTGGGTGCACCTGCTTGGAGGGTCGAGGTGGGCGTATTACGCCATGCTTGGGGGGACGTGATTGGAACACCTACCTCTCTTCTAGTGCAACAACTCTCACGGGCTTAAAATTTTTGGCCATATATGGAGATCTTGTGTCTACTCTTCGGCAGCTCCCACAATATATAAATGTCTAATCCATAAAGAAATTTTAAAAAAAGAATGTTTTGGACCTACAAGATAACTTTTAAATCTCCAAAACTAAACCATTACTTCAAGACAGAAAACTGATGCATACAAGGCTTTTTTTTATTTTCAACTGGTGTATCGACTTTTATATTTACATCTATATATAGATATATAATGTAGATTGAAAAAGGAATATCCTATTAATTTGGGCAATAAAAACGACTATTGGAGTTTCTAACGAGTTAGAGATTTAACTCGTAAGAGGTCGAGATACATGAATTCGAATAACATCTTTCTATATATTCCGATGGATAAAACTTTGATTCAAAAGATAAATATCTCAATTGTTTACGCTTTTGAAATATGCAATTATTCTTTTTCGACCATGATTCATTGAGCTAGGAGACTAATTCAATATTTATTCGAAAGCAAAATGGATGATTGTGATCAAGTTGGGAATAATTATTTATGTAATAGGACACGAGTGGGAATGGAGCAGCGCTAGTGCTACATAACAAATAAAACAAAAGTAATATATATTTTTAATTACCAAGCGATATGTGGTTATTGATTAATATACAGTTGGTTTAATTAATGAGCTCACGTATGTAACAAAAAAGTGAACAAATATAAATTCTCATCTTGTAGTTATTATATAATTATTAAACAAAAACATAACTAGGTCACGCATGTGCTGTCCCTTTTTTTCGCCTGTGTATATTATTTCATGCAATGAATCCACAATTAAACTTATAGTCGCTTGTACGCCACGAGTACTTACGGTAGATAATTAGGCTGTGCATGCATGCAATGCCATTTTGGACATTATAAAATTCATTAGAGTACTAAAGGGTTTCACTATCAGCAATTAGAAAATTAACTATAGTTAATCCTATTAAGCTTGTCATGATCATGCTCATAGGCATGAGCCATTAAATGTTACTTATAGACGAAAAGAGGAAAACAATTAAATAAGTATGGAATAGTAATATTTAAAGATTATAATTATTACTATTATTATTAGTGGTAGTACAACATAAATAATTAAGATGTTCTCTTGATAGGTTATAGATTGTTAGTTAAAGTACTTAAGTTAGATGCGTAGAGATTTCGCTCCAAAATCTTTTGTTTGCTACGTCACGTTCAAGCATATTAGTTGCATTATCATTTTCTCTATTAAAGGCTGAGTTTAATAAGAAACTAAGCGTATTATACTCTTTTTTTTCAATATTTAACTATTGCGATATTCTGATGGAAGTGAAAATATGGATATAATGATTTCGAAAACCAAATTATTTCGATGTTATTAATGAACTCTCATATGATCAAGTCAGATGGTGATGATACATATTTATTGGCTTAAACGGATGGAGCACAATTTTTTCCCCTTCTTCATTTGTGCGTTTTACTACTTAGCTTAGATTGCCATCAAAATTAATTTGAATGAGATAATTAGTTAACTATTCCCAAGCTACAAAATCGACTTGTTATCTCATCTACGTACGTACGTAACTAACGAAAAAAATAAATTAATGCACAGGATTTCTCAGATTAGTCATATATGCATGCACTGTTCAAGCACAATGCCGCCATTAACTGCACTCGCTTGTGGCCACGCCACCCGTTGCCATTTCATGCCGAGGATGAATGGGACATGACGAACAAATTCAGAGGCGAATGCTTCATTAAAACGGAGCCGCCTGCATGTTTTCCGAGCGGCATGCGCCACTGTCGTTGGGTCCGAAGCAATCTTTGCCAAACAGTTGCAGTTGGAAAGCGTACTTAATTATACATTAGATATTGGCTGCATAAATAATTATTAATTTTCATGTACGTACGTGTTTCAATTAATGAATTAGTTCTCTTTGAATTTAATTTGCTGCATCGGTTGAAATCAGTTATCAAAATCAGACCTGATTAATCGGTTCAATAGGTTCAACCCTTCGAATCGGCCAGTCACTCAGTTCGAAAAAATCGATTGAATTGGTTCAACCCGGTTCAATTAAAATTTTGAAAAAAAATAAAAAAAGTTAAAAATAGGAAAGTTAAAAAAAAAGAAAGAAATATAAGAAAGGTAAAAAAAAGAGGAAATATGACATGTATATAATTAAATAATAATTAAAATAAAATAGGTAAGTATTTAAAATTGATTAACATTAAAATAGAAAATTATCAAAGAGTATAAATAAAGGAAATAAAAAGGAAAATGTTGAATAAAAAATAAATAAGAATAATTTAAGATAAAATTTATTAATATAACATTTATCATAATTAAATAATACATATTAAGTTAATAATGATCTATTTATATTTATATGTTAATCATTATTATTATTTATTATTAAAACTTTTAATAAATAAAAAATATGTTATATTCATTTTTATTTAATATTATTAATAGGAATATTGGTACAATATTCATATACTAATCATATAACTTATATTATATCTTTCTAATTTTTATAAATAATATTATTTAATAAAATTCAGTTCAATCCGATCTAATCCGATCGAACCGGTCCAATCGCGATCCAATAAGAAGTCTGATCCGGTTGTCAATTTTGTTCTAAAAATACTGGAAATCAATGTTAAAGATAGCCTTCCAGAAAGTTTTTTTTATTTTTATTTTAAAGGTGATTCAAGGGCCTAGTAAAAATATACTATTGATAAATGGTCTACATAAGTAGTTTATCATTGCATATTTAATGTCTCTAAAACTGTTCTCATGCTATAAAATAATTAGACACTTTTAGAGCTATATACAAAGCCTGCAAGAACTGCATTTGTACATCATGTATGTAGTACTTAATTCATTGTTGGTCTCATGGTGGATACAATGAATTATTCCCCACTCCTAGTGCACCGTTTTATTATCTTTTTAATAGCTGGTGGATCTTCCAAATATTGTAGAATATAATTTCTATACAAAACCTTTGTCTTGTGTTTTTATGTAATCAATTCATCCATTCTCTTTTAGGTATAAAATTTCAATATTTTATATTTTATTTTTAAATATATATTATTTTTGTTTATTTTTTCTAAATTAAACTTGTAAAAAATTTAAGTGGTGTATGATATTATGTATGCCAATTTAATATATAATGATTATATCGGAAGATATTCAAAATAACTATAAGAATTTTTATTAAAATAATAGTATAATTAAATATTATGATTTAAGAAAAAATCACTCTTCTACCCATGTTAAAATACCACTACTAGAAAAACGCTGATTACAGACGGTCCGGACCGTCGGTAATCAGCTCGAAAACCGTCGGTAACGCAATTACCGACGGCTTTTCAGTCGAAATAGATCCGTCGAAAAAATGCTCGTCGCAAAGGATTTGCGACGGTTCAAAAAAATTCGTCGAAAATATCGACGGTTCTGGCCGTCGGAATAGTCCTCGGCGGTTCGACCCGTCAAAATTTTTCGACGGTTGCAACCGCCGGAAAAGGCCGGCGGTCCGAACTGTCGAAATTTCCGACGGTTGCAACCGTCGGAAAAGGCCGGCAGTTGCAACCGTCGGAAAAGGCCGACGGTTCGAATCGTCGCAACTTTTCGACGGTCGTAACTGTCGAAACTTTGGACGGATGTCGAACCGTCGATCTTTTGACAGTCGCAACTGTCGCAAATAATTTTTTAAATATAAAAAAATTAGCGGCCGGATCAGACCGCGGCCAGCTCCAGTCGCGGCCGATCCGGCCACAAGCCGATCGATCCGGCCGCTAGGGCCGGATCCACCGCCAGGCGGCCGGATCCGAACGCCCGGCGGCCGGATCCGCCGCCAGGCGGCCGGATCCGAACGCCCGACGGCCGGATCCGCCGCCAGGCGACCAAATCTGACCGCCGATCGGCCGCTGGAGGCCGGATCTGGCCGCCAGTCGGCCGATCGGCGCTGGGGGTCGGATCTGGCCGCCAGTCGGCCGATCGGCGCTGGGGGCCGGATCCGAACGTCCACGGCCAGATCCGGCCGACAGCGGCCTTTGGCCGGAGAGAGAGAGAGAGACGCCGGCGCGGAGCGGGAGAGAGAGAGATACGACGGCGCGGGAGAAGGTCGCCGGTGCGGGAGAGAGTCGCCGGCGTCCGGCGCGGGAGGGTCGCCGACGTCCGGTGCGGGAGAGGGTGCTCGCGGCCGGGAGAGAGAGAGAGGAGTGGAGGGAGGAGGGAGAGAGAGAAGAGGGAGGAGGAATATATATAAAGGGAAAAAGTGGAAAGAAAGCGGGAAAAGAGAAAAAAAGCGGGATAACGAAATTTTAATTACCGACGGTTTTGGTCGTCGAAAATATAAATATTAAATATTTTTATAATTACTGACGGTTGTGACCGTCGAAAATATATTTAGTTATATATAATGTTTATTTTTTATTTTACCGACGGTTTGAATCGTCAGTAATCGTTACCGACGGTCAAAACCGTCGGTAATTGCGACGATTTGGACCGTCGCTAGTTATATTAATAAAATATTCTTTATATAATATTATTATACATTTACCAACGATTACGATCTTCGAAAATTGCGGCGGATTTTGCGACGGATGGATATCCGTCGAAAATATCGACGTTCCTAATCGTCGAAAAATTAAATAATAATATAATAAATTATATAATTAATTTTTTTATTTTCGACAGTCGTGACCGTCGAAAAATCCGTCGAAAAAAATTTAATAATAATAAAAAAATACATAATTTAATTTTTTTATTTCTGACGGTCGTAACCATCAGAAAAGTCATCGAAAATTGTGATGGATGGATATCCGTCGAAAATATCGACGTTCCTAATCGTCGAAAAATTAAATAATAATATAAATTATTTTCGACGGTCGAAAAATCCGTCGGAAACGGAACCGTCGAAAAATCCATCGCAAATTACGACGAATTTAGAACCGTCGGAAATTATCCGTCGGAAAATTACGATTTTCTTATAGTGTACACGGCAATAATATATTTACTTAATAGATAGTTTTAATCTCAAATTTTTTGAAATAAAATAAATGTGAGGAAAATTAAAATTGATTAATTATAAAGAAAAACACTGATAGTTTTTGCCTAATTAATTGATAGATAATTGTGAAGCTATAAAAATACTTAGCTCTACCATTGAATTTAACCACGATAAAAATATAAATAAACTTCTATAAGTGTATACATCGTGCTCTGGAAATAACCAATTCAATGAATAAATAATTCTACTATGAAAATAAATTATAAAAAGACAACTATAGAGTCATGTACAATCTCCATTACGATTGAGCATCATTCGTCGCACTCGACTTTATCATCAATATAAAGAGAAGCAAAATCAATGTAACTTGATGTCTGTAATCACTGAAAAATCACTGAAAAGAGAATCAATTATTCCCTGAGCTTTGTAGTTCAATATGAAGCAACGAATAAATAAAATGATATTCATAATCGGTAATCATAAGATCAATATTACTTGATGTCATGGCAAAGGTCAATCGAGAAGAAGTAATTATTGATAATAACAATGCGATGAAACATAATGAGGACAGTAAATAATGTCACGACAATTTACTAAGATGTGATGTGATATAAGAAGCCAATTATCAATATGTTATAAATCAATGCAAATATGCAATGAAATATTTTCTTATTTAGGTTGCTTTTCTTGGCGTTAGAATGTATTTCAATACACTTTACCAATACATCACTCATATGATGACAATAGGACAATAGAATATGTATTCAATTCATTTTACATTACAATGTGACGATTTTGACTAACATTTTTATTTGTAACGCCCCAAAATCGCACCTCCCGCCACGTAAACGGTCAGATTGACACTGGGAGCGCTACACTGCCTATTGCTCTACTGACATTGACCATTCAACAAAACAGCTTACGTGACATTAATAAAAATAATAATTATAGTGGAGAACCTTAAATGCGGAAATTCAATAGTCGAATAATGAAGGACTGAATGCGAAAGTTCATGATGTCTCCTATTATAGAAAATATGAGAAAGTTCATGATGTTTTTTAATATAGAAAATATGTGGAACCATAATAAGACTGGTCGAAAAGTTCTATGAGCGGAAGTAACATGATGTCTCTGAACTATTACAATAATTAAAAGATATGTGACAAGAAGCTTGAAGTAAAAGTATCAGTCATGTGCAGCATTCTCCAAGCCATGTGTCCTCCACCACCTCATCAGTTGGCATTCTCACCTGCAAAATCCCAATGCAAGGGAATAGAATACCCATGAGCAAAGATGCTCAGTATAATAGTAATAGACAGTGAAATAAGGACCAGTGATGATCATGAAATTAATGCATAAATCTTTAGTCATATTAGTGATCTATTCTTTACTATAACAATACTTTGTCTTTGCCTTACTCTGCTTTTACTTTACAATGTCTCTGCTATGTTATACAATACTTTACTTTACAATATCTCTGTTTTACATTGTTTTACTTTGCCTTGTTTTACTTTACTTTGCAGTACCCTGTTTTGCATTGCTTTACTTTATATTATTTTGCTGTGAGTTGTACTACGTCTTTTACATTATTAAAATATCCTTAGAGTTTGTTGTCCTATGCGAGCTTGACTTTATTAGTTAAGATACCAGAGGTGCCTCTCCGAATCCCTGATGCCAGTAAGCCGATAAAGGGAAGAGGGATGGGCGTTACTACCTCACCCAGTTCGGAAGGTAGGGGGAAGAATTCATACAATTCAGGAACAGTGGTCGGTTAATAAACTTGTAGGTTCACTGTCTCCTCAGCTAGCTACATGTCCCTCTGGCATAATACTTTAATCTTTAAGAGAAGAGGCGTGACCATAACACCACTCTTCATTCGAGTTATAGGTGGGAGAAGACCTGAAATCTCAGGAATAGTGGTCATTTAAGATAGTAGTGTCGTTGCCCCCTCAGCTAACTACCTATCTCTCATCTGCTTTAATCTCTGATCTTTGCTTTAACTTTGGGGGCGGCACATAGCAATCTCATGTCTTTGTCTTTGTTTTATTTATCTTTAGTCATCGTGAAATCTATGATTTAAAATCCAACAGAACTTTAATCTTTGTACGATAGGACTCGGCCGGTATAGGTGAACTGGTCAGAGTCTCTGTTATGATTTAAAAATAATCATTTGATTCACTGTCGGAATCGGTCGACCATTTTTGGACCGGTCGACCATTTTTCGGTCAAGTGTCTGTAGATCGGTCGACCTTCCGGGTGGCCGATCGATTGGTTGTATGTCTGTGTGCACGCGCACTGCGCGTTGAATCGATCGACCGATTGAAGGTCCGGTCGACCGATTCCTTAAACTGATCTATCCGTTGACAGATAGATCAGTCGACCGCCATGGTGAGGCCGATCGACCGATTAATCTAAACTCGCGAGAGTTCTGTGAGTGGACCGGTCGACCGCTGATAGAATTGGTCGACCAGTCCCTACGATAAAACAGGGCCGCCAGACTTCATCTCCGATTTCGGCGGTCCTCCGGCCGTCCAACGACGACGAACACAATATGAAAGATGTTGCAAACTACTTCAGGATTATAACGAACCAACTTTACGCATCAATAAATCCTTAATTCTTCGTCTATGGGATTAAACACTAAGGGTACCTTTCCGTTCGTCGGTTTTTGAATCCGCCAGTCACTATTCGTCAGCCGATGATCACTGATCGTCCTTGGCCGGTTTAAAGGTGTGCTCGTTCTTCACGAACGTCGGGGAAGTCGCGGTGCGTCGAGGGAGACGCCAGACCGAGGTTCGTTCGTCGTCGAAGTCGTGCTCTGTTTCGGTTCCGGAGCGCGTCGTTCGTTCGCCGGACAAGAGGGAGATGAAGACGAGAGAGAAGGTGGTCGGTCGGGTTCCAAGGGGGGCGCAAGGCGCTCTCCATGACCTCTTATATAGCCCCGGCCGACCCTTGGTCGGTCGGAGGCGAAGCGACCGAAAAATCATGGGAGGAGTTCCTCCCCTGATGATCGTCCGTTTCCTCTCCCTTTTTCTTTTCTTTTTTTTTTTTTTTTTTGAGAAGACGATGTGTTACATTATTGCTATGAGGTGCCATATATTTTCGTCAATGGCCTATGGAGTATGCACAACATAGAAGATCTTCTCATAATTTGAGTAGTGAAGTAATCTTTCAACTCATGGAATGAAATGCCTCTCAGATCCTAATATAAAGTCCTTAATTGTTATTTTGGGCAACTATGGAAATGACTGGAGCCAAGTTGATATGGACTTGGGCTGAGTTGACTTTGTCCTAGCTAGCTAGGTTGGTCATATATATATCGCGGGTTTTTCTACTCATGGCGAAATTCATTTGCATTTTTTATGATCACCAATGAGAAAAATCGACCCCAAATCATCTATAATATTATAACGATGCCCTCTTAAAAGCCTCTTAGGATTTTCCTATTATGATTAGTTCCAAAGTTAATTAATCCAACGAACTTAATTCCATATATTGTCGTTAACGTTGTGAAAATACTTTAGATACGTTGTTCCATTCTTCCTCCTCTCCAACTGTTCATGCATGTTCTCAGGCGTCCGGTGTTATCTCATTCACGATCACCATTGTGCAGTCGTCCTTCTTCGCTCTTTCGGTGCACGCATGTGGAAAGAAAGTTAGGGTGAGAGAGAGTTCGTGTGTTGAGAGGGAAAAGTCCATGAACTTTTATACGGAGGACAATTAATGATTAATTTTAATATGATTAGAAATCTTTAAAATTTTAATATAAAATAGAGCAGGACCCTTTATTTAGTTAGGATTAGATTTTCAATTAGATCTTGATTGGAAAAAAAAGTATGCCTAACCTTTTTTTTCTTCCTTGATTCCGTTGATTACAACTTATACAAAATATTAATGTTAAGAGTCTTATCCATGGTTTCTGCGAGTATGAGTCCAGATGAGGCAAATAAATTAAAATAATACTATAATAGTGATTCCGATTGTTATGCGACCACTTTTGAATAATGCCGAAAAAAATAAAATTTAAAAAATAGAGGATTACATTTAAGATATCTTTATTTATAATATTTATTTAGAAGTTGGAAAATCTGACTATTACTGGAGAGGTTGAGAATTTGACCCATTTTTCAGTTGTGCCTTACGGAACTCTACCTTTCTCGTTTGTCTTGAATTTTCTTTTTTTTTTAAAAAAATACTATTTACATGAGCGAGCTGTTATTGCGGCAAGTTAACGTATTGAAGATACAAGTAAGGCAATAATGTCATTGACCTTTCTGCAAAATATTCATTTCTTTAACCAAACCTAGAAACTTCACATCTTGTCCGGTTTGCTTAACTAATTGATCACTTGCCTTGGTAAGCGATGTGCATGCAGATGCACTTGCTGCGGTCTATAAGTTTCCACGTCTTGTAATTGCAATATCTAATGCACTGTTAGGAGGGAACTCTTCATCATCCAACTACATGCGTTGGCCTTTGTCTTTTCCATTTTCTGGTGTACGTTCCCCACAGTCTTAAAGAAGAGTGTTAAACAGTTAAAAGAACCATCCATGTATTCCTTTTAAAACCAGTAACCTAATGCAATGAAGAATAGGAGCTATTTAAGTAACTTGACTAGAGGCATTGTTCGAACTGGAGAGTCTAGATCTGATGAATCAGGAAGTTTCCATGAGATGCAGGTGGTCTATATTAATCATAATGTTTAAGTAATCGCCTCAAGATAACAAGTTTGATGTTTCAGTCTATGTAAATGTGCACGGCCACGGAAACTATCAAAGCCATAGATTCTTAGAATATTACATGCATACTGATCACTTGATCAAGTCCAGAGGAAGGGAGGGAGGGGGAGAGAGAGATGTCAAGATAAAACCGACTGTGTAGAAATAGGATGTGCATGCATGCATGCATTAATCTTAGCCAAATGCTGATAAGGTAACGTTTCAGACGTTTGATCAGTAACCTATATATAAAACAATCCCCTTTGAAAAAGAAATTACAGAGTGACACTGATCGATCGGCGTTCGCCGACATGTTCGTTGTCATTGTCCCCCAACTATTGATTGCAGACAAATAAATGATACCAAGTTAACTATACATACATATCTGATGATACACAATATAATTCTTAAGCATTTGAACTTCCAATTGTTACATATTCCTCAATAATTCATCGATCACAATGTTATCACCAAGGGTTCAAGACGAATTTGAATGCTAAATTTAGGATGTCATGCATGAGTCATGCAGAGGTGGCGGACGTTGCCAAACTACAGGGCTCCACTGGTTCGCCCGTCAGCACATCATATGCATGTAAGGCGCCATTGTTGATGAACAGTACCTTCTTCTTATCTACATTCGTGGCTTAATTTATTATTCATTGATGCCCTTAATTAGTTTGCTACGTACATATCAAGCATTTGTTTGATGATGTGCGTTGATGTTTAATTTCATACACGGCTTATAAGTCTTAAACATTACAATCCATCCGCATCTAACGATGGTTTCTGAATGGAGCTATTAAATACATTATTTTCAGATGTAACGAGGAAAAAATGCATCTTAGTGCATTTTCATATGGAATTATTGATGGCATGTTGTTAAGAAAAGATGGAGAGAGAGATCGCACGAATATAAACGAACGATTTATGAGGTTCATTCTAAATTAAGTTACTTTTTGTTTACTTTTTTTATTATGAAATAATGATGATTACAATGATCGAATTACTTTTTGTTTGGATGCTTAGGGTGTTTATATAGGCACTCTATTTTACAAATGATAGGAATTATAATCCATTGGGAAAATTTGCTGAAGCACCTGAATAGGAGGGGATTATATAGGGTTATAATTGTGTTTAGATTCAAAGCATTATCAATAAATCTTTACCTTGACTTGAATCATCTTCAGAGCACAAAAAACTTCAATACCATGCCACGCCGTCGCCAGCCCCACCTTGGGGCTATTACCAAGTATTGATGTTAAGCAAGTCCAAGCAATGCTGGAACTTGTCGTGAGGAACAAATTTAGTAAACATATCAGTTAGATTATTTTCAGTGCCAATCATATTCACATTAATCTTCTCCTCAGTGGAGATGAAGTGATATCTAATATTAATGTGTTTGATTCTTTCATGATGCACTTGATCCTTGGCTAAACATATTGCACTCAGACTATCACAATGCACTATAACCTGCTCCTGATGTAATCCGAGATCTCCAGCTAATTCTTTTAACCAGATGCCTTGCTTAGCAGCTTCTGTTCCATACACCCTACCTATGTGGTAGATATTGTAACTGATGATTGAAGCGTGACATTTCAACTAATAACTGAACTGTTCAAATTGAAGACATATATAGTTTGTCATAGATCGTCTTCTATCAACATTTTCAGCATAGTCTCAATCTGAGTATCCTGGAATCAAAGACTATTTATCACTTCTACATATGAAACCAATATCAGATGTTCGTCTCATATATCGAAAGATTCGTTTCACTGCTTGCTAGTGCTCTTTTCTTGGATCATTCATGAACCTGCTGACAAATCATAGCATACATCAGACTTTCAACTGCACTAGTATATGAAACCCGAAACATGTACTCCTTCTCTGCTTCTGATCTTGGTGCGAATGTAATAAAAAGATGAACATTTGCAACTAATGAAGTATTCAAAGGCTTCGCTTCAGATATTTCAAACCTAGATAAAATTTTCTGAATATAACTTTTTTGAGATAAGAATAATTTACCTTGTGTGCGATCCATTATAATTTCCATCTCCAAAATTTTCTATGATGCACCAATTTTTCATGTTAAATTCTGCACTGAGGAGTTTCTTCAAATTCTGAATGTATGTCATGTCTCTAGCAACAATGAGCATATCATTAAAATGCAAGCGGAAATATACGGTGGAACCGTCCTTCACCTTCTTGTAATATAAACAACAATCATAAGGACTTCGACTGAAACCCTAAACCCTTACTGATCATGAAACTGCCAAACCTCTTGTACCATTATCCGGGAGACTACTTCAGGTCATATAAAGATTTTTTTCAGTCTATACACATGATCTTCCTTTCCTGGAATGGAGAATCCCCCTAACTAGCTCATAAGGATGTCTTCTTTATGTTCTCCATGGAGGAAAGTAGTCTTCACATCTACTTACTCAATCAACCCCTGAAATTTCAGCTTTCTTCTTGAATATTCATTTACAGCCAACGACATTTTTGTCTTTAGGTAACTTGACCAACTCCCAATTTTGATTCTAAGAAATTCCATCTCCTCACCCATAGCAGTGATCCATTTTTCAAATTCAGCATATGTGATGGCATCCCTATAAGAGAGCAGCTCCAGAGACTTCACATCTTCAATTACCTGTAGTGCATAAGCAATCATATCTTCGAAACCATATTGCTTAGGAGGACCCACTTCTCTGCGATGACGTCTAACAACAATTGACTCCTGTTCAGATTACTCATCAGATTCTAATTTTGCTTCTTGATGTGATCATTCAACATCATCCTCAGCTAGAGTGACTTCAACCCAGCCTCCACCTTCAATTGAAGCATTCTTCATTAAAGGTCATGCTTCTGTTATGGATGACTTTGTGTTCTGGAGAAGACCAAATTCTGTAACCTACACTCTTGCACCATATCCTACGAACACTCATTCTTTGGCTCTTGACTCCAACTTTCCTTCATTGAATTGATAGTATGTTGGACATAAAAAAAATTTAGATTAAAATGATCAACAGAATTTCCTAACCATACCTTAGTCGGGATCTTGAGATCAATCATAGTCGTCGAACTTTGATTCACCAAGTAGCAGGCTGTGTTAACAGCTTCAGTCCAAAATGCCCTATTAGGCCAGGGTTAGAGAGCATGCGTCTTGCCCTCTCTAGAAGTGTCGTATTCATTCATTCTGCAACTCCATTCTGCTGTGGAGTATCCCTGAGTGTGTGATGCTTGGCAATGTCTTCGTCTTTACAGAACTGGTTGAATTCAGCATAACAGAACTTCAAATCATTGTCAGTGCGAAGACGCTTCACTTTCTTCAACGTCTGATTTTTCACCAAAACCTTCCACTGCTTAAAGGCTTTGAAGGACTCACTCTTGTGCTTCATCAAGAATATCCAAGTCATTCTCGAATAGTCATCAATCACGAACATGAAGTACTTAACATGTCCTAACGTTGGAACACGAGAAGGATCCCAACAATCAGCATGAATGTAGTCAAGTGTCGCATTCGTCCTGTGCACTACTTTGCCAAACTGAGATCTACGTTGTTTGCCAAACATACGGTGCTTGCAAAAGTTGATTTCAGATATTCTTGTCTCTTAGAGGACATCGCTTGCTGAGAATATTCATCCCGGACTGACACATATGCCCAAGTCGCATGTGTCACAACTTGAGCTTTTCTGATTCGGATGAATTAGCCACTACAGCAATATCAGAGACTGTCTTGCCTTGTAGTATATACAAGGACTTCTATCTGACTCCTTTCAGAACTGTAGCATCACCCTTCATGATCGTAAGGATACCTCCAGCAGCATTGAACAGACACCCTTAGAGTCCAAGTGATATCAAATTCTTTTCCGGTTGCGGAACATGATGGACATTTGTTAACATCCTCATAAGGTTGTCATGAGTTTTGATCTGCACAGAACCAATCCCAACTATCTGACATGATGCGTTATTGCCCATAATGATATTTCCACTATTGGCCTTCTCATAGGAGTACCCCGAATTAAGAACCTAGTCATCCTCCAGACATCCTTATCAGAAACAGCGAGAACCAAATAATTTTTAGAATTTTCTATTTCATGTGTCACCGCAGCAACAGAGGCATTCTTCTTCTTCGGATAATCTTTCTTCCAATGACTTGGTTCTTTGCAGTAATTACAAATGTCTTAGTGATTTTCTTCTTATTTGACTTAAATTTCTTCGAATTCGAGGATTGTCCCTTCTTCCCGATCGATATTAATCATGCAGCTTGAGTCTCTGCTAAATTACCAGATGCCTTATGCCGAAGTTTACGAGTATGGAGACTCGATTTTACTTCTTTCATACTTACAGTTTTCTTTCTGATAATCATATGCTGAACAAAATTCTCATATGATGGAAGAAGTGAAACTAACAAAATTAGTGCAGCATTTTCATCCTCGATCTTAACATTAATATTTCTTAGTTTCATCAATAAAAAATTTAACTGATCAAGATGTTCCTTCTGGGGGGTACCTTCTTACATGCGAAGGACAAACAGGCGTTACTTCAACGACAACTTGTTAGTGAGAGATTTCGTCATATGCAGACTCTCGAGTCTCAACCACATACTGACCCTTTTTCTTCATCTGCGTCCTTAATTATCACCTCATCCGTCAGACACAACAGAAACACCGAGTGCGCATTCTCCTCCTGTGCGGCCAAAGTAGCGAGATCGCTCTCCTTTTCTTTACTCTTCGAGTCTTCCTCCTTTGGTGTTTTCTTTGACACATTCTCAAGCGGCGGTCAGACTTCTTGTTACTTCAGAAGCGTCCGCATCTTGATCTGCCACAACTTAAAACTATTTCTGCCAATGAATTTCTCCACATTCATGGCGTACGACGTCATCTCCCTACTTGATCGAGGATCGTTGTCGAACCTCTGATACTAATTTGTTAAGAAAAGAAGGAGAGAGATAACACGAACACCAATAAACACAGAGATTTAGGAGGTCTCCCTAAATTGGGTTACGTCCTCGTCGTCGGCTCTTTTTTTATGAAATAATGATAATTACAAGGAGATTTCCATTGAAAAAATTTGTTGAAGCGACTGACTAGGAGGGGGATCATATAGAGTTATAACTGGGTTCAGATTCAAAGTTATTTTTTTTGTGTCTAATATCTAATTAAATTATAATCTGGATAAATTTTTAGACCAAATTCGAAATGCATGCTCTTCACGTCTTTAAATGTTGTAGTAATTGTAAGAAGTGCATGCTTACCCACCATCAAATTTTCAAGTAAACTTTATTTTATTTTTTCTAGATTCTTAGAGGTTAAGATCACAATATTTGCAGCTATATCAAAGCACATCAGCACTATAACAGATTCACATACAAACTCGGGCAAATCAGAAATGAAATTGATGCCAAGTCAAATATGTTAAGCTATACCAAATCATTAAGAAAATAAATTAAATGGAACCATGACAAAGTTAACCTTTTTACCCTTAAATTTTATATATTTAGTTTTGACAATTTAAAAAGAAAAAATCAAATGGAACCACGACAAAGCTGTGTTTAGGTGTCATTTTGAAAATTTTATAAATTAAACGTTTAAAAATTAATATGGGCGAAAAGTTATAAATATATTTTACACGTGATGCTAAGTGAAAAGTTGATGAGAGAAGTGAATAATATTAAAGTAACTGGCATAATTTTTTTATTTTTCTTCAATATTTGGGTCCAAATTAAATCACTGAGTGCTTGGAGCAAGTTGTTTATGGGCCCATCATAAGAGCACTCACTCTCCAGGCCCATTGTATTTCTACTTAACAGAGAATTAGCAAAAAGAATTATAGTTAATTTATGTGTTTAAAGAAGACTAATTGATTAGAAACTTATGAACACAATAAGCAAAAGAAACAAATAAAAATTAAAAGAAATGTGTCGGAAATCTATGTAATTACCAAATAACAAAGAGGTCGTAGTAATTTATCGAGACGCTGCTCTCAACATTAATATTAGTTAATAAACATTGACAACCAAGCTAAGGTTATTAAGATCGAAATATTATTTAAGATATTAAATGTGTCAAGATAAAAAAAGTCATAAAATCGGATCAATGATTCATCCTATATATTGATAAAAAAAATTGAATGTTAAAAACTATTTCGAAGAAATTCGCAGTCAATGTCACAATTCAACAAGTTAAAAAGGAAAATATATTCATATAAAATTATACGTAATGTATATTATCTGAATTAATTATTACTACCATGAACATGTTTATATTATTTAAATACTTATAAGAAACATGTGTAGAATCAAATAAAATTTTAAGATCCCAAATCTCCTATTAAGATCTATACAAAATATATCAAGAGATTAAGTTCACAAAATTATGAAATTTTAATAGCCAAATAGATATCTTGATAAGATTGAACCTGACTAATAGTAGTATTTTTCATGTCTCTAACAGTAAAATATAATAATTTTTAAACCCGTATAAAAATTTAAGACCTAAAGCAATATCTGATCATAAGTTCAAACTCAAATTAATAGTCTTTTTTTATGTGTCTAATCTTTTCAGATTGAATTTAAAAAGGATAAATGTTTATTTAATAATTATATAGCACTAATAAATAGTGTGCACTAATAAATAGTGTTAAGTTTTTCTCTTTCTACTATAAAATTTTATAAATTCATGGAATTGAATAATATTTACATCCATATTTAAAATGATTATTTAACAATATTGGTATAAAAAAATGGTACAATAAAATTTACTTGCATTTTTATGTATGATTTTTTTTCTCAATGTAACAACATGTTTCGTTCATAAGTAGATTAACTAATTTTACAGTAAAAGATATATGTCCGATATGTGTGTAAATCATACAAATAAATATATTGAGTACTAATCTTTGTCATTTTATGTTTATCGCCATGTTTAATAAATTAAAAATTAACAGATAACCTAATAACTCAAAATATAATCTTGCTCAAGTACTTTATTTTCTAATAATTATATTCCAGAAAATGCCTTCTTATTTAATTTTTTTTCCTTATACAAGAATGTTTTCGTATTAACTTTAAAGACAATATTTGTTGTCAACTCTCAGATTAAAAAAATGAAATAAAATAACATTGTATATTATTAAATTTTATCAGAACAATTTATCTGAATAAATTTTGATAGAATTACAAACTGGTGAACCATTTCCTTATGGGATTGTGTAATGAAATAATGATGTCCGTTTGAATTTATAGGTTAAAAATTCAAATTAATAAAAAAAAAATGAACATTCAAGAGATGCTTATTTATTCTTTTCATTGATATTAATGGAAAAACAATATATTTTTCATAATAGATGTGTTCATTTTTATATTGCATTTATATCATCGAATCGTTATTATAAATTATTGAAAAAAGGAAATTGTGCGTTCTTTAATATTGTTATTTGACGAAAGTGTGATTTAATTGTATCATTGTGCGTGTGTGTGTGTAATGACAACTTTTGTATGGGACAGATAATTCTCTAAAATTATTGTACTATTTAGTTTCTAAAACAAAATAAATTCTTGATTAATTAAGATCATATTATTGTGTTGATACGACTTATGTGAATAACCCGGTGGCCTGCCATAGTAAAAGGAGTGAAGATTTTTAGTCAATATACATCACTTAACTTAATCACTTTACCTTGAAAATTGCATTAATTAAGGGTTCTATTGATACCTTTCATTTGCACAAATTTGATAAATTATGAAAACTTTGTAAATTAGTTGGGGCGTGTTGGATAATTTATACTTTATAATTATATGAATTTGTATAATCATACTATTGATTATGTATATAATAATAATAATAATAATAATAATAATAATAATAATAATAATAATAATAATAATAATAATAAAGGTGAAATAGGTTTCCTTCAAACGAGTAGGAAATGGTGAAATGTCTTTTAGAATAAAAGGACTGCTTCATAAGTTATATTTACAAATAAACAAACATGTTTAAAAATATTTTCAGTTAAATAAATTTATAAATCCTTCCTTATATTATGAGTGAGTATTATCCTAAAACTAGTAAGTGAAGCAAAGGGTCCCTTTAAATAATCTTATTATGTTCTTATTTTTATTTTATCATCATTCAACTATGTTCCTTTTATATTCATATTTAATTAATTACAAATTAGTTATTTATTAACAATGGATAAAAAATAATTTAATTATTAATATTTTCAATCATGTATGTATTATATAAAATTTATTATAAATATAAAATTTTATGTATTTTAATGCAAAATATTATTTGTGAAACTTTATCTTATTCATTGAGATATTAATTATTTTACCTATTAAATTATAATAAAATTTGTATAATGATTGAATTGAATAATTTATTATATGTTAAGTATGCCATTTTAAGTTAGTTTTACCGTTAAATTTATTAAATACTTATTTATTAATATCATAAATTAACCGTTAAATATTAATTATCATCTGCTATTCATTATTTAAATTATTATTCACTATCCGCTTATCAAATCGTTGATAATGTCAAATAAAGTTCTAGTCATGCTTTAAAACTTTAATATCGATTATCTTGATGTTCTTACCCTAAAATTTCCAGCAATGCCTCATTATAGGTATATTTACATGTAATACGCGTGTCTTGGAATTGAATTAGATCAATGTACATACAAAATCCTATTAATGTCTAATTGAATACCTTTTTGTAATAATCAATACGTCTACGACTACGAGAGACTTGAGAGAAATTATACCATTATACATTATAAATATTCGCGTATACGTCGTGCTACCGCACTCCCTCGTCACGCCCGATATAACCGACACAGTTCACGGCTGGGGGATCGCCACGCGTATCTTCGAATCTTATCTCGTATCGTTCTCCGTGTACGACTAACGTACTTTCTACAAATTGTTACATTATTATTCCCTTAATTAATTCGCCAAAAAATGAACGTGATTAATTATATAGCAATAAAAGCAGGTGGACGAATATTATAGTTAACTTTGGACTTAGCGGCAAGTGCCTATAATTATTAATTATCATCATAAAAATGAAGACGTGCGCGAGTCTACATTAGCAAGGCCATTGAAAAGGCAGCAAAAATGTTATATGTTGTTTTGACGTTGCTGTTATTTTTTTGTATAATAAATTAATAAGTACATTCTAACAAGAAATAGAAATTATACAATAAAACTATAGCTAGAATTGTTTAGATTATGTATGATTATTGTAGTCACGTTTCTCTCATTACAATTTTTTTTAGAACAATTTAATTCATTGCGAGGGCACTATGAAAAAGAAATCTTAAAGGTACATGTGTGCCATTTTTTATATATCAAAATTTATTAAGAGGAAAGGAAGATAAAGAATAAAAAGGAAAATTACGGAAAAGGAATGCAAGAGAATAAAGATGAATAATTATTAAAGAAAAGGGAAGTGAATGAATGTTAAATAGTTATATTATTTATACACTTTTATTCTTTACATACATATAATTATATATTTAATTTATTTGATCAAGTTAAAAATACTTATTAAATATATCTAACAAATAAAACATAAGAATGGAAAAAAAAGAAAACTTTTTTCGTCATTCTTCACCAATTTAAAATCAATCGACCGAGGAAAACGGATTCTCCTCATTTCTCTTCCTTTTCTTTACCCTTCTTTTACCCCCGACCAAACATTCTCTTATAGTCAATATAAAGATCTTGCATGCAACTTAAACAAATCCAAAATGAAAAATTACCAAGCAATAAAAGTCATGGACTACGTATCTGTAATTCGAATTTGAATTCCAATGCTGAACTCTTGGATTATGAACTCGATCTTAGATGCTAATTTATAATTCTCGCCAGTTGATCATATGGTGTTAGTTCTTTTTTTTATTATGTTTCTGCTTATCAGCTCTCAGTACTGCAGCATATAGCATGCCCATTGCAGATGACTTGACAATTGTAGTGCTCCAAAAATACAAACTACAGCTACCTAATTGTAATAGTAAAATGCGATCATGACCCATAAAACAATAGTTAATTAGGCCATTCACAAGTTGTGCACTTCCTGATCAGATTGTTAAATGCCATGATGCAAACTTTGCCAAAGGTGTGCATGTGATATATGAGCTAGCTGATAAGTATACGAGCTCCTAATTTTATAATTGTAAGCTGAGGAGGAGGTTGTATCACTAGAATTATAATACATCCGGGTCTCAGTTCCTTGCGTATCAGCTCCTAAAACAGCAAACAGCACCATGTATATGAATCATGGCATGACCTAATTGCCGCAGGCCAGACATGATAAGGCAGGAAGGTGAGGGAGACTGACCAGCTCCCTGACCTCTTAGTGGAGTCTGACATCTGCAAGGGCGCTGTTTGCGTTGGCGTCCCTCTTGGCTAATCAAGCTTGCGCCAGTCGACCATGACAAGCCAGGCCAGGAGATCATGGATGAATGCAGTGCTACTCTGTGTGTGTGTGTGTGTGAGTGTGAGAGAGTTATTATATATATTATGTTCTCAGTCGTGGATGGCAGATGGTGTCCGCAGGAGAAAGCCGTCATAAATGAATCCTGATCTCGCCCACCTTCCTAAGCCTAATGGTAGTGTTTGCATGCCAGGAGAGAAATAGTTGAACAAGGCTTCAGTAATGGTAGGATTGTGGGGAGTCTATTCTAGGATGAAACAAGGACCTGCCGGATGTTAATGATCCTTCTTCATATTCCTTCCCTCTCCCGAGGCCCATTTAATCTCTCATACTCCGATCTCTTTTTAGGTTTAAGATCTTCCTGTAAGTGATCGCCAACACTGGACGCTTCATCTCTTCTTATTCCTTGATCCTCTACGTTCTTGCTAAGAGTACATATAGTTAAAACACAAACCTTGTGGTACTTTGCATTTAGAGATCATACAGGAATAATTAGCTAGTATCATCTAAAACTCTTCTGTCAGCTGACATGGAATACAAGAGAGAGGTAGAAGAGGAGCACGAGGAGGAAGAAGAAGAAGAAGAGATGGAGATCTCAACTCCTTCCTCCATCCAACACCATTCAGCATTCACCAGGCCTTTGTCCTCCTCGTCCGCCTCACTCCTCTATATAGGGCCACCACCTGAAACCAGGAACGGGACTGCGTCTCTTGCCCAGCACATGTCCCGTCCGGTGATCTCTTCATACCACGGCTCACCTGCAGATGCCAGAAGCGCCATTGCTACTGCCGTCGCTGCTGCTTCTGCTGCAGCAGCTGAGCAGAGGGAAGCGTACAGGGAGTGCCTCCGGAACCATGCCGCCAGCCTCGGTGGCCACGTCCTCGACGGCTGCTGCGAGTTCATGCCGCGCGACGGGGACGCGCTGAGATGCGCGGCGTGCGGCTGCCACCGGAGCTTCCATCGGAAAGAAACCAACAACGGGGATCCTGCTACTCCCGTAAACGGCCTGACCCATCAGAACGGTGGCCAAGTTATGAGACGACTCCCTCCGCCGCTTCCGCAGACTGCTGCTCAGAGTTACTACTACCAGCGGACGCAGTTCAATGCGCAACTGTTTGCTGCCAGAGGCAGCCATTACGGTGCAAGTGGAGGAGTAAAGGAGTCGTCGAGCGAGGAGATGATGAACCTTGGAGCTGGAGCGGGGACCAAGAAGAGGAGTAGGACTAAGTTCACGGCGGAGCAGAAGGAGAGGATGCTGGCATTCGCAGAGAGCTTGGGGTGGAGTGTCCAAAAGCAGGACGAGGTCGTGCAACGATTTTGCGATGACGTTGGGGTCAGCAAGCAGGTGCTCAAGGTGTGGATGCACAATAACAAGTCCATGCGGAAGCAGGAGGAACTGCACCAAGATGTCTAAAACCATTTACAGACCTCTCTCTCTCTCTCTCTCTCTCTCTCTCTCTCTCTCTCTCTCTCTCTCTCTCTCTCTCTCTCTCTCTCCCCATTCTAAGATGATGACAGTACGCTGAATAATATGTTTCTGCTGTTGGTGCGTAAATGATCGTTTCTGTCATGTTTTGTAGTTGATCTTGATTCTGATGCAGAAGACTTGATATTCTGATTTTCGTTGATGATTGCTTTTTGGTTTATGGAATCATTTACTAGAAAAGGTCTTTTTTTTCCTAAATCAAGTAAACATTTTCCAAAGGGCAATTCTATATTCTCCTAATTTAGGAGAATTTAATCTCCTAACTCAGTCACAATGCTATGGATGTAAATTTAAAAACCTTTTGGTGCAATTAAAAAAAATGTGAGGATTTTTAGGCTAAACTTTTAGGAGGATTTAACATTTTCCTTATCCAAATACCAAACATGCATAAAAATTGTGCAAATTATTCTCGAGCACATACAGATAACATGTTGCTAACAAGTAGACCACCAACGAAATCATCGTTATCCAATTAAAAGATCATAGACGGCCATGGGGTTGGGATTTTTAATCGTTATCCAATTAAGGCCATAGACGATCTAAATTTTCGCTCCTTTGAAATCCACTCATAAGACAACCACCACCACTTCTGGATATAAGATCCCCAAAAGGTTCACATGCATACTTCGGGCGGCGATCGGGAAAAAAATTCTAAAACCAAACTCAGAAGAAGACTGAGATCTGTTGGCAACAATGTTTTAGAAGTGTTAAGCCTTTGGAACCTCTCTTTGTCCTTCATCTGATGCAGAATAGTTCCTGGACATGCATTGAACCGAGTACCGACGCTGTCAATGACTAGTTACTCGTGAACTTATGTATGGACCTATAGAACAGATATGAACTGCAGTTTGCTAATACTGTAATCCATCAAAGGCATTCCAAGTCCCAGCCTGATATCACAGTCAAATACATTTGGCTGGTATCTTTGGTGCACCACATTCTGGCGTCTAAATCTTTCTTAAGATTAAGAAAATATACTCAATCAAGAATTGATTTATGATATCAAAGAGTACAAAATCGGGGGCAGTATTAGCAGCCTTTCGAGAGTTCCATGACCCTCGTAAGCAAAACGCAATGAACAAATAATGCTCGTTGCTCTGCTCTCTCATCTTTTACAGAGCAACATATAAATGTTACAGTTCAGTACAGAAATGAAATAAAGTGAGGAACAACTGCATATTAACTCTCAGATCCCTTCCCAGATGGCTTCCTCGCTTAATTACCACGACTGTATGCGGATGTCTCTTACTATGAAGTGCCAGCAGCTAGCTTAATACGCTGATGATGCTCTGCAACCTTATAATCCACTATTTCCATGAAAAGTTGTGAATCCAAAATGCAGTCTGGACGCCCATAAACTGTTGCTTGGATGCTAGCAACAAGCTTGGCAATTTCTCGGCCAGAGAATCCCTCTGTTTTCTTTGCAGATTCTGAAAGGACATCATCTGTCACATCCTTGATAACTATATTTTGCTGGTTTTTCTTGAATAAAGAGCGCCACCAAGGTCCTGCATTTTCTTCACGTGATATGTATTGGTTGAGATAAAGTTTTAGCAACTTGAATCGTTCCTCTTCCCCTGGCAGTGGGAACCCTAATACTTCATCAATGCGATCTGTGACAGCTGCATCTAGGTCACCCGGTCGGTTTGTAGCAAGGACAAGCACTATATCTCTGGACTGATCACCAGTTCGGAAGAGCAGTGCATTCAGAGCACTGCGTTGAGCTTCACTCATATGTATGCTATTTCGTCTGCTCAAAGAAGAAGATAACACGTCAACAATGCAACTCCAGAATCAAGGGAAGGGAAGGGGAAACCAGAACACCAACATAATCAAAATTCAACCTAGTATCGAAATGATAATTTAATTCTAGAGTTCATATGGCCAACACAAACAGTTACACCGATTTCAATGCTTCATAACAAAACTAACTCAAATGTCCGTTTTAACAAAGCTCTTCAGACTACTAAATAACTTCCTGGAGCATAAAATTGTTTAAGCATGACAACTTGACAGACGTCAACCTCAGAAAAATAACTCGTCCTGTTTTTAGTTACAAAGTTGACAGATTCCACTGTCTTTGGCAATGTCATTCAATGTCGACATGCATGTAAACTTCATGTTTATTTTCATTATTTCACTGAATATAAAGTCATGGGTAAAGTAAAATATCTTTCCTCACAGATAGGAAACCCATTCCAGATGCAAATTTCAAATGGGTAACGACAGAAATCAAAGATCGCCCTAACATGAATTATCAATCATGGTTAGAATTGATGGCAGAATTGTAATCTTTTTATTAGAGTGGATGACAGCTTTCGTTCTTTGTTTATATTTTTGTACATGACGAGAATGTGATATGTTTTCAAGAATAAATGTGCATTACTGTGCACCTCAGCAGTCATCACCTTTTCTCTTAAAAAAAGGAAACCTCAGGGAGAAAAGAGATAACTTGACAAAATCCAAGGAACATTTCTTTCTAGCTATGGTAGAAGACGTAGAAAGCAACAAGTACAATGCAATTCTTGAATGTCGTCTAATTCACTTTCAAATATATAAGTAAAACTTTGCTCAAGGGTTTTATGTTATGTGATAATCCTCTTTTTCTTTCTTTGAAAGATGAGAACGCTGTGACCAACATGTAGCTGATTTAATGAAACATGATAAACACAAATCTAATGGCTATAAGCATTAAAATTTCCATTTGGGCGATCATACCCAACAGTTTGATCAGCCAGCATGAGACATGGAATATGGAAAAGCAATAGGGATATCGATATGTAATATGGAACTCACTCGCAGAGAAAAGCATCAGCCTCATCAATAAAGAGCAATAAACCTTTTCTAGAATTTTTAGCCCAGTCAAATATCTGATGGATCTTGGTTACTGCCTCAGATCCCAAAGGTGCGACATCTCCACCTGTCATCATTGCATAATCCAAACCCTGTACCGTAACTATAAAAAGTCAATCAAAGCCATCATAAATTCTCAGGTTATGGTTAATATTTTATACCACCAATAGTTCAAAATTCATTGAGGTGACTCGACTCCCTCAAGTCATCCATACTTGTGCAAATTGTTATGTTTTTAGAAGAATACTTGTGCAAATTGTTGAATTATCAACTTGAAGATAATGCCACTGATAAATAAAGATCAAACTCATCTTCGATGGTTGATACCTTTACAGGAACTAAAAAAACACATACATAAATAATAAAAAAACATCATTTTCCACTTTTTCCAAACTAGATCATGTTACTATGTTAGTACAGACATCATAAGTAATTAACTGTTATAGAGTAGATATCTATCATTAAATAATATAATAAATTGACCAAAGGAATTTTCTCTACTAGAATAGAAGAAAGGTGCTTCAAATTTGAAGGTATACCAGATAGTTCAATTAAAAGATTTTTTTATGCTCCTTAATAACTTCATCTTTTACTAAAAATATTTTTGTATATTGTTGTATCCAAAAAATGAATATAGAAAACACAATGTCAACATGTCCTTCCTCTAAAAGAATGTCAACATGTCCTTCTATTTGCTAGAGTTAAAGATCAGTTCAGCTTTTAATTTGAAATATCAGTTTAGTAGATGGGAAAATATCAGTTTATAATATCTGCATTTTTTCCTCCAAAAAAATTCTGCATTTCATTTTCAAAGAATCCTCGTTTTCTTTTTTGTAAACTCATGTACAAGGTTTGTTCAGATCCCTGAATTCCTTCACGTGAACATTTGATTACAGTGTATACAGTTACGCTGCAATAATTATTTTTCAAGGGGATATGACCTTAAGAAAAATATACAAAAAAACTCAAATATGAAGCGGGCTTGTTTTAGATTAAGAAGCATTATCCTTGAATTTCAACATGTCTACCCTACAGTAAGCAAGACAATTTACTGGTAACAAAGAACAATGAAATTCTAAACATGCCCATACTAACAGGGAAAAAACATTCTCAGAAAAATTTATTTTGGTGAAAAAGAAAAAAGAAACAGAAAATCATATCGCTGCCACATATGAAGTTGTTACAATTTGTTAATATTCAGAAAGGCATGAAGTGAAGTTTAAAATGTCATAAAAGGTATATGGCCTACCGATTTGCGAGCCATTTCTCTGGCAACCAAGGTCTTTCCGGTACCAGGAGGACCATAAAATAGCATATTACGAAAAGGTGCTTCATGAGATTTAGTATTTTCGGTTGCACGAGCAAGTTGCTCAATCCTTCTCTTCAGTGAGGGATGAAGGATGATTCTTTCGAAAGAAGCTCCATTTCCAGATGATGTTCCAGAACCAGAAGCCTTTTTAAGTATACTTGAAGAAAGTCTAGACCATGGAAATTTAGCCATCGATGATTCACGTATCAAGGAAGGTTGACCTAACATCCTATTGATGTAACCCCATGTAACCCGTGCACCTTCCCTGTATTAGATAACAAGAATACTTGAATATCAGAAAATGAAGGAAAATACTGGAGTAGTAAGAAGTTGAATTCATCATGATATGAGAAAAAAATATCCAGCAAAAACCTAGTAGTGTAGACACCAGCAGCTAAACCCGTGACAGCCAGAACAGACATGGTCAACTTACTTCGATCTGTCAATAATGTCCTAAGACCGCCTGGACAACCAACAGAAGAAAAAGATGAAGCATACAATTTAATATCAAAGCAACATATCATTTGGTTAGACATTCTCAAGGAATAAAATACTAGGTTGATACAATTGAAACTTTAATTACATCGAAAAGGAACAGGCTTACTATAAACGACCTCGTATACTAGAACAATAAAGAATTTAACAAATTTGAAAATTTTGCCATTGCAGCATCTAGACGTGTGATAATTATTTCTCACTAGACCTAATGAAATTGCACAAAGAAAGAAGAAATAATTAACCATGGATGATGCTACGTTGATTTTAACCAAAATAACAATCACTTTGTGGGCCTCATTTCTATAATATAAGTATGTTATTTGTTTATTTACGATGCATAGGGATTTCAGATTCATCTAAAATTTTCATGAATCATTGTATCTAGTGTAGTCAAAAACGTCTTTCATATCATAGAAACAGACGATTCTTTTTTTTTAGAAGAAACGGACGATTCTACGTCCCTACCCCAGAAAAATGTGCTCGATTCAGCGTGCGTTTTTTGCCACCATGCAGTAGAATCGTGTGCTGGCCCAATCTTAGTAAGATAGTGTAGTCGCACAACTCCACCGATCCAACAATCTTTTCTTTTACCTTTCATAAGTTGTGACATCCACTCATCTCTCCTTTATATGCTATCTGCCACTGCTGCTCTGCTGCTGCCATAGCCGCTGCTGCTCTGACTGTCGTCGCCGCCACTGCTGCCGTCACCGCTATTGTCGCTGACGCTGCTGCTGTCGCCGCTGCCACACGCTCATATGCTGCTGCTGTCGCCGGTGTCCTATCGTCGCCTCTGCTGTTGACCTGATGCCGCCACCGACCTGACCAGGTTCTCTCTCCCTTTCTCTCCCTCTCCCTCCCTTCCTCTTTCTCTCCCTCTCTCTCCTTCCTCTTTCTCTCCCTCTCCTCTCATCGCGCACCTGAGCAGGTTCCCCTATTTCCCCCTTTTCTCCACACGAATTTTTTCTTTCCACAAAACCCGTGCTCTCTGCTCGTGGACAGAGGGAGGCTTCCTCCGTATTTTTTCATGTTATAAAATATTTTCCTTTATTCATGTTTGAGTTATATGCAAAAAAGTGAAAATAATGAGGCGACACAAAAAATATATATTTTTAAGACAGAAAATTTATTGTGCTGCTATGGTTAATATTTTGTTTAATAAAATAGAATCACCAATTACTGTTCTTATTATAAACTAATTATTGTGTTAATCTTTTATGGAGTAATAATGAACTGATGTGTTCTGTTATTATTATTTTATTGAGGTGTTAATTTTTTATGAATTAAAACTTTTAATATATATATAAGTAAATAGGTAGCAATATCATGATAAAATTAGAATTTTGCACATTTATTGCTGCATTTTGTACTTAAAAGTTCAAAAGAATTGGCATCTCATCACTAATATTATAGATATATATTTTATATAGATTAATATATATGTATATATATATTATTAAATAAAAACCGGTAGAATCGCCCATGTCGTGTTACGTGTTCACGGTTTACGTTTTTCCCCGATCCTCCATCTCAAGTCCATTTTACGTGTTTGACAACATTGATTGTATCAAGTCGAAACATGTCTGTCTGTTCCTTTGTAGAGGATGCGAGAATAAAGCAAATGCAATGAGAGAAAGGGACTTATAAATAACATTCCCTATTTCCTTGTTTGCAAGCTAGGGATCCTCCAGTGACTTTCTTGAGCAAATTAATATTGATCAAATACAGTGCAAAAGGATTATCCTTTTTCTGTGATTGAAAAGTGACCAAAGGCCAAAAAAAAATTCCACGTCAAATGAGTGTTAGAAGTTTCATTCTTAAAATATTGAGGAATGAAATAAGAATACTTGCTAAATCTCCTTTTCTTTGTTCCTAACTAAGGAAAAAAAATATTGTGGTTCTAGAGTGCAAAAAGTACCTTCTATGTGGTTAAAGGTTGTATTAATTGCAGCCATCCACTTCTCCTTTTCTCCTTTCATTTCTTCCAAAAGCATTGCCCTTTGTTGTTCTTCGGTTTGCCTTTTCTCATAGATCCCAGCTTCAGCCTCTGCCATTTTCTTGTCTTTAAATGTTTGGCGCTCGATCACAGCTTTCTCCTTTTCTGTCTGTAGCACTTGTGCCTGAATTTTCTCTTCTGCAGCCCGTCTTGCTTGCTCCTTTCTTAATGAGGATTCCTCTTCCATCTTCACACGTTCAACATTCAGACGCCTCTGGGCTTCATGATCTGTCTGTAACATAGAAACTCATAATGTGGCTCAGGCAGAAGTTTCTAATGGAAAAGAACTCGCAGAGTGTCTCTTTACAAACATGGTTAAAGTTCAACACTTGAGCATGTAAATAAAATAACCTGCATCCTTTTTCTTGCCAATTCATCTTCATTGCGCATATTTTGTGCCTTCACTTGTGCTTGTTGTTGGAGTAAGTTTCTTTGCTCTTCAGCCAGTTTCCGCTGCCTCTCCTGCCAGTGGAAGATACCTTTTTTTCATGTATGCACATTTCACATCTAGATATTGGAATTACAAAAGATCAGAGTTAAGCCCCTCCATTGGAAAATCCGGTCTAATCAAGCTATCACCTATTTCCTTGAATTCTTTTAGCTTGGGATAATAAATAAAAATAATCCAATACAACTACTTGAACAAGTTTTACATCTTTACACTATCGAAAGGACACTAAGTTAATTGTGTGCCCAGGATGAATAAATGTCATTTGGATGCAATGGCATGCAAACGTTAAGGAATTTTCAACTCCCTCCGCCTCTGAATTCATCATCACGAAAGGCTTGCATTCAAATGCATATGAATACAAAAACTTGAGCAAACAGTGACACAATTAATCTAACAGTCCGGAAATTAAAGGATGCACCGTGATCAACTAGAATTCTTTGCGGAAAATATGCGGTCGAAGAACAGATAACGTAATTGCTTAATTGCTTACGATGTCCTCTTGGGATCGAAGGGCATGAACCTGGGCCTTCTCAGCATCGACTTCAACCAGTCGAACCTTCTCCTGCTCCCTCATCAGCTTAAACACCTGGAAACCGATAACAAATGCAGTTAAATCAACTTTTTCAGTTCTTCAACTTTAATTTGTGGAAGAAAAGAAACATTCTTGGGGTGAGCAGAAGGGCACACACCTCCTTAGAATAAGGGGAGTTATTGATCTCCCTCAGGTGCTTCGCCATCTGCTCCAGCGCCTCCGGGTCGAACGCTCGGGTGGAAGAGGCGCTTTCGCTTGAGCCATCGGCCGAGGGTTGGCCGTCGGAAGCTTCGCGTGGAGGGTTGGCCGCCGGAGACCGGGAGAGATAGGGAATGCGGAAGGGGGAGTCGGCGTAGACGTTATCTCCGCCGGCCACGAGAGATGCCGCCGCGGCTGCTACGACCGCCGCCTTCGCGACGGCCGAGGAGGAGATCGCAAGCCGTAACGGCGGCATGTCGGCGATGACGAAGAACGGGAGGGTTTTTGGCGGTGGGGTTTATGGAAATTTTTATTAGTAGGGCTTTCTAGTGGCAGCATTTGCCACTCTGCCCATTAGCTTGATGGACAAGAAATAACCTTCTTTTCTATTTATCAATTTAACTTAAAGAGAATTATTTTTAAGTTTTGGAAAATATTTGTTAATGAAAAGTACTTCCCATTGGGGGGATCAATTTTTCACCTCATCATTTTTTTCTTGAATAATTAAAAAAAATCAAAACTCATCCTAAGATGAAAAAAAAATCACCGGGTCATCAAAAAAGTGGAAGTATATAATATATAAATATAGTTCCTTAATATATTAATAGAACATAAAATTATATATAATGCAATATATGTATTATATAAAAATAATAGGATTTATAAATTAGTAATATAAATAAAAAAATGTGACTCCTCCGTTGGATTTCTTTTTGGATGGGGGATCCAATTAATTGAACGTATCAATTTAATTTATTAAAAAATATTCTGAAATTGAATTCAGCTGCTCATTTTCTCGCATTCTTTTATGAAATTTTCTTCTTGATATCTCTTTATCCAATAATACTTATCGAATTGAATTCTACGGTCCATTATGTCATCAAGATTGGTTTGATATATATGTGTGTTTGTTTGCGTGTGAATTTAAGTAATATATAATTAAAATAATCAATATGCATTCAAATAATTTAAACATTTGAATGCCGATTATGTGATTATTATGAATTTAACAAGTTAATCTTAAATTCAACATGAGATGCGTGACTAGAATTATTCGCTCTCACAAAATGCACCTATAGATTTAGCACTACACATAAAATCCATTAAAAATTCTCTCCAATCCAGACATGATTGCACAACCGCAAGGGTATCACAAGACAAAATGCACCCATATATATAACATATAATATAACGATACTATGCGAGCCCCATGTCATATCAAAATGACTCGAAATTTTCAATTTATCTCAAAGGCGTCGTGCAAAAATTATAAAAGTATTATCATAAAATATTATCAGCAATCACAATATGTTATAATTATGTCGAACTTAGATTTTCCAGCACTAATGTTGGCCCAAGCTTCTGTATTTTTTTTTTCCACCAATGTATAAAGAATAGTGCATGTGAGCATACATCAACAGCGAACTCCCTCAAAAATACATTGTACGGTAGAGTAATAAGTTCATTATGAACACATTAAGCACACATTGGGCCCCTAACAATAACCAAGATGATCATGCATTGACATCGTACCACATTTGTCCAATGATCTAACAACCCTCAACAATAACCAATATCCAACGTTCTTTTGTTCAAAGCAGCCAGATGAGGTTAAAAAAAATGTGTTCATGCATGATGCATCATATGAACACAGAAATTTAATTTATTTAAATCCAACTTAACGGGATGAAAAACAGTTGTATTACACAACAGTATAATACGGTAGCTCGCCGCATGTGCAGCATCATTATACATCAAAACTTGAGTTTACAAGTCAGCTAAATGAAGAAAACAAGGTAGTCACAGTGAAGCAGTCATCTCAAGCTCATATCGAGATCATCTTCATCATCCAACTCCTGTTCACTCGATGGTCGGAGTCTTTTTCCCTCCCTCAATGCAATTCTCCCTCCCTTCTTTGGTTTTCCTCTGGAAAGATTGAAATTAAATGAAAAGAGAGCATAGTAATGTGAATCTTACAATGCATATTTAAATGAAATCCAGAACAAAAGTTCATGGTAAATAAACAATTAGGACATGAACGCAACAATTCTTGAAACATTGTATCCATGGCGGAGTACGAAATATTCGGGTGAAGCACTTTATAATAAATACAATGATAAAGAGTCGCAAAAGAATATTGTATATTCAATTTAATTAACCAAATAAGATTAATAATTTAAAAATTAAGCATGAAATGAATTTTGTCTTAACTGTTGTGCAGAATACATAATAAGCACAGATATTTAATTTTGTTAACAAATTAACAAAAAACAACTATCTTGTATTAATTTTTTTTTAAAAAAAAGTACAACACGAAATAAATAATATAAAAGTTATGGAACCAAAATAACTAAAATAAAAAAATAAAATGCCAAACCTCTTTGAAAGAGATGAAAAGAATTGAACACGAGAGAAGAAAAAAATATAATTGTTCAAATAATCAATTATCACATGAGAATAAAAATTTATGCACAAATAAATGATATATACAATTTATAACTTATTAGTACAATATGGAAGAAAAATCTACAAACAAAAGAAATTTACCACATCTTATCATGCATATAACAAGTAAAAATTCAAAGAATGATTAGATCACCAAATCTAATGAACATGAACATGGATCAACGAAGTCGTTTGATCCATGTAGCCGACCCCACCTAGTGGGAAAAGGCTTTGTTGTTGTTGTTGATTAGATCACCAAAGAAAAGTAGTAAAGAGAAGAGCCTAGGGGAAAAAGGAAAATATATTTGAATAAAAGATCTGTAGGGGGGAAATATCAGTGTTGACGGATTTGATCTGTGATCCATGGCTTCACTTTCAATCAGTTCAACCACTAGGCTATTACAGTATATATGTTAAATTAGCATGTTATAGTATATATTTATAGAATTCCAGTGCCTGCACTTGCAGGCATGAAGGCACTTTGCTCCACCCTTGAGAAAACAAGAAATGATCAAACACAAATTTAGACCTCAATTATGCATCTCCAAAAGACGAGAAATGAGATACATTAATAGCAGCCTATTCAAGTATGCACAAAGAAGAACTGATGTTATAGTTTGGGAAGGTTAGTGCCATAGTAAGATTACACATAATAGAGAACGAAAAGAAAGGAAATCACCAGAAAGAAAAGAAAGGCTGAACTGATGCACAGAAACTTTCTATTTGTAGGATCATGTGTTCAAGTCTATCCATGCAGGATCTTATGAATTAATAAGTAAATAAAAAACAGACTAATTAGTTAACCATTGATTACGTTATATTTGTACAGGATCATGAAAATTAATAATGTGACGTGCCCAGATATTAAGCACCATTATGTTCTTGGTCTAAAATCTAAAATCACTTGAGGTACATGTGTTTGTTAAATCTTAACATATTTTAATTTTAAATTTAATATTTGTATGTCAGATGGTAGACTTGAAAGGGAAATATATTGTTGAATTACGATATAACAAATAAATTATATTTTTAGATATGATATTAATTTTTCATAAATTTGTATTTCCATTATACGTTTTCTTATTTTTTTAGAGCATATTTTATGATATTAGTACGATGATGTAGTCAATAACAAGATTGTACTGCATTTCATTCATGTGGTGGTGCTGTCGTGCATTGCAACGAGACATAAATATATTTATATTCTTTTAATATGATGTTAAAGTTTCATCAATGGTACATGAATGTATTTGGATATCTAATATGATGTTAGATTTCTTTAATATATGCATTGGGGTTGAGGAGTGTATAGAGCAAGGGTGCACTACATGCATGTAGCCTTCTCAGGGTGCTTGTACCTTGTGCCCAAAAAAGAAACAGATGCATGTAAGTAATCTTTGACATAGGTTACAAAAACCCTGCACTACCCATTCACCTTTTCCATGTACGCGTGCACGAGTTGTACAGTTTTAAGGCTCGTGATATTTTGGCTCTCTGCATAAAATTCCTTTCCTGTGACTCCCCTAACTTTCCACCCTGGCCTCTTCCAGAAGTATGCAGATAATTTTTTTAGATGGGGTATGCTGATAAATTATGCACCCATAGTAAAAGAGGGGGAAGGGAAAGGAGGAGAATCCGTTTCTCTCGTTTGGTTGAGTTTAAGTTGGAGGGGAATGACGACGACAACAAAGCCTTATCCCACTAGGTGGGGTCGGCTACATGAATCATACGACGTCATTCCGCTCTATTCGTTAATCCATATTCATGAGATTCGACAGGGTTTTACGCTGGCTGTCGAAAAATTCCCTCCTTTCCCTTCCATTCCCATTCCATTTTTCTTTCCCTCCCAAATCAGTATGGAAAGGAGAGAAAAGACATATTTAGTATGTGTTTCTAATTTTGACCAAATAAATTAAACATATACAACAACAACGACAACAAAGCCTTATCCCACTAGGTGGGGTCGGCTACATGAATCATACGACGTCATTCCGCTCTATTTGTTGATCCATGTTCATGAGATTCGACAGGGTTTTACGCTGGCTGTCGAGACCTAACACAACCCTCTTCCTTTATCCGGGCTTGGGACCGGCTATAAAACATAGGCGGAGTTAAATAAATTAAACATATAACTATATATATAAAGGATAAAATCGTCTAAATAAATTAATCACTTAACATTCATTCCCTTTCCTTTAATGATACCAACCAAACAAGAATAACTATTCACATTCATTCTCCTACGTTCCTTTCCCATCATTTCCCTTCCCACTATTTACCTTCCCTTCCCCTTAATGATTTTTTAACCAAAAAGGTAGTTATAGGAAGCTAACAAAGTAGCCTGTTACTACATGGTGACCACTTGTTAACATGTTTTGATACTTCACGACATAATATTAAAGTATTTTCCTTTCATCTTTAGTGATTTCCTAAAATGAAATGCTTGATAATTACATAAATAGGACCATTCCTCATTTTTGCTAAATTTCTGATGCACGTCCAGAATAGATCGAAATTCATGCTAATGTCATACAGAACAAAAATTTAGGATTCCATTTCTTCTTTTTCAACTGCATATTGTCCACTAAGAGAAAATAACTTGCATTGCCCTTTGCCTGGCGAATGAAACATGCACTTGGAGCCAATGATATCAACTTTCTTAAGGTTTACTTACTGTCCATTTGCTGGAGTTGTTCCACCCTTTGACCGACCTGGGCCATATTCACCCCTTCCATCTGTCATATACAGACAAATGGCTCGTTATGAGCTTGAATGTAAATCAAATGGACTTTTTTTGAAACGGAAATCAAATGGACTTTTAGGAGGATAACTAATTGGATTAGACCCAAACTTACCATCCCGTCCAGATGCATGTTCTTCAACCTAACAATATGAGCAGAAAAACAATTACCAAATTGAATAGCAGAAGGAGTAATGCTTCCTCAGACTATTCAAGAAGTAGTAAAACATACTGCAGGTGAGGTAACAGATGACATTGAGAATAGTCTATCTTCTGGCTGAAGTTTCCTGGAGCGCTTCAGGCTGGAGGCACAGTTCAGATAGTTTACATCACATACTTTAGAATTTAGACTAACCCCACCCCAAAAAAAAACAATAATAATCAATTGCAATGGCATACTCATGCCTATGGGCAAGTGAACAACCATGTACAATCAATTGCCAAATCAAGGAAATATATCATCAGCAAGAGGAAAATAAGACAAAACAACAACAACAACAACAAAGCCTTATCCCACTAGGTGGGGTCGGCACAAAAAAACAACAACATCAACAAAGCCTTATCCCACTAGGTGGGGTTGGCTACATGAATCATACGACGTCATTCCGCTCTATTCGTTGATTCATGTTCATGAGATTCGACAACAACGTTATTATTTTGCAGTTCATCGACCAAGATGACTATTATTCCCTACTTCCTTATGATGATCCAAGATTGTTAAGTTGATTAGTTCTTTGTGTAGTTGGGAAAAAAATCAATGGGTTTTATTATATTGAACAGATATTGAAGTGCATGTGTTTTTGGTCAATGGAAAAAAATTGAAATTGCCTTTTAACCTGTAGTCACTAGAAAGAGAACCAATGATAGTATGACATAATGCATGAGCATAGGCAAAGTAATAGTTCCAAATGATGAACCTAGCTTAAATCTTACTTGGCAGTGCTCTTTGATGACGATAGAAAACCTTCATAACCTTTCAGTACACTTCCACTCTGGTTTGAATCTTGCAGGTAAGATGTCTCTAAGTCATAGACCTAATAAATGAAGACGCGGAAATGTTAACAATCCAAGCCATGCATTATTATTTAAATCACAATTGTTGGTCGCATCGTACAAGTCCAGAAGATACACCTGACATATAGAGGCTGTTATAAGTCTTAAATGGTAGAGTGTAGATGTACAAAGCAATTCATATATAAGTAAATCATAGGAACATATTGTGATATATGTTTCTAGAAAAAAGTACTAAAACAAGAATGAGTTACTCAATGGTTCATATGAAAAATTAGCTCTTGCAAAATTCTCGAGTTCAAATTGCTAATACTATCATCAAATGTTTACATCCACTCAGAAAAGCCTAAGCACACCTTCCACAAATACAAAGTGATACCTCAATATTTTCGACACAGTGTGGTTCGCTGCACAGAAGTGACAGAACAGATACTCATCATAACGATCATTCACCGGTTTCAAGTGTTTCAAATTTGAGAGGAAACGCAAACATCAAAATCAAAGCTTCCTCATTGGATTATCTTTAGTTAGCGAAAACTAAGCCCATTGGCAAAACTTTCAACTTGTAGAAAGCATGCAATCAAATGCTGAACAAATTATTATGCGTTCCGCCAGCAGAAATAAGTTTACAACAAAACATTCTTGCACAAAGAAACTCGCGTAAAAAAAAGTTTTATTAAAAGGGAAATTGCATGGCTAACTTGTTACTCAGCATAGAATTAGAACCGTAACAATTAACGCGTGCGATGTCAACAAACAAATCAAAGGAAAACAGGAGATTTACTTGTCTCTCGATGTTTCGGAGCTCCTCCTGCAGCTTCTCCCTCTTGCTGAGCAGGGCTGCCAGTATGGCGGAGGGATTCGACGCCCCACGTGGCCCTAATCACCGAAACAAAAGAAAACGAGAAGAAAACAGCGTCAGCGCGAAGAGGGAGCAAGAATTTAGGGTTCCAAGATACCATAACTGAAAGGAGAAATCGCGACTCCAAATCGAACGAGGGGGGAAAGAACTGGAGGGATTTTGTGTTGGGGAGCATCCTCACCTTCCGAATCCACCATTTCTGCCGCGGGAAAGTTGGAATTGCGAATGCGAAATGCGCGAAGTCGAACTTTTTTGAAAAAAAAAATGATGCGCTCGTTCAAATGCTTCTGCCGTGGCTGACGGCAAAAATGGAGTTTTTATTTGGTTTGGTTAATACTTAATACAGTGATATCACGTTAGTTACTATTCTCTTAATTTTTTTTCCTTTTTAAAAAAATCACAGGTGTGATCCAACATATCTTTGTGCCCCCCAATTGTATTTTATAAAGAAATAAATCATAGTTTTCGTTTGTTATTTTAATACCTGAATTATATTTCTTTTGTATCTGATGTGAAAAATATAAAGTTATATATTTCGAAATCCCACCATCAAAGTTTTTATTAACTTCCCTATTTTATGTTAATTATGATGCTTCTGATTAATGGAATTTAAGAATTGCGCATAAAGAAAATAATTGTTAAGAAAACTTAATAGTGAATTTGTAAGAAAACTTAATTTGTTAGAAATCAACCCTGTGGTTCATCGAAGAACACTATAATAAATATAAATAATTTTAATAATGTTTTAAGAAAACATGACTTGCTAAAAATGCTTTCATTTTCATGAAGTCGGGAGAGTCCAACACTTTTACTAACATAAATCGTATCGAAGCAAAAAGTAAATAAAGAATTACACGGAATATATTTTTGTTTTTCACATGAAATTCATTGATCCAAATAATAATAATTGAGAGATGAAAAAAATCATCCTAATTAGAGAATTAAGTTATATCTTCCATCATTAATATTAAAATAAACAAAATTCATATATGTGGAGCTGATGTGTCACATAATCGTTAAACCGTTAAAAGCATAGGGACAAGATCTTTCAATGGTCACGATTTCATAACTTCATTTTTAGATTTTTTTTCATTAATTTGCCAACTACGAAAATTAATTTATTTATTGTAAAATGATGAAGCGTGTACTCAGTTTTTTAAAAAAAATGGAAGCTAAAGGATACCCTTTGGTTCTTCCTTTTTGTCCGTACCTGATTGTTCCTTCTCCACTTCTCTTTCTTTTTTTTTGTCTTTTTTTTTCATTTTGTTTCTTCTTTTCCTCATGTCCATGGACTCTCCAATGGTTGAGCTCGGGCGCTTGGCAAAAGACCCTGCCGTCAGAATTTCCTCCGCCACCGAGGCGAAAGGCGAACGGTCAAACTCTTCCTTTAAATATGAAGCCCGACCCCTTCCTTCCCCCTCTTTCGTTTTCCCTTGCTCTCCCTCTCATCAGTTTTCTTATTGGTGTTGTGGATAGAGTACGAGAGAAGACCACATGAGACAAAGGAAGATGACAGTAGCGGACCGAAGGGCGAACCGTGCGCGACCAACTCGAAAAAGTTTAGGCGTAAAGTATGGTGTTCGGGATCTTTTTCGTAGGTCGAGTTTCTAGACGAACTATGCATGCTTGATGAAGCCATGAAGTGAACCATTTATGATCTCGTACCTTGAACAAATCTCCACATGCATCTACTCTAATGACTTCCATGTTGGCCGAGTTGAATGCATGATGAAAATGTATGAACCCGTGGAGGAACCTCTCATTTTATGATATATGCTTAGTGTTATACTTGCGCGTTTTAGATAGTAGATGTTCTGTAAACCTATATTCATGATGTTATGATCCTTAGTTGTATTGCATCGACAATCGTCAGAGAAAATGAAACGAAAACATACTCGACATGATAGAACCTGACCTAGGCTCAATGAAACCCGGCTTGTGTCCGCCATTAACGTCAAGTTCGAGCTCGACGTGAACCAGGAACTCAGCTCGTAACTCCCAACTCGGCCCGGATTCGTTGCAGGAAAGACAATCGGGGGAGACGATTGTCCCGACCCGATCGTTCTCCTGACCTGGCTCAGGTATAACTCACACCCGACTCGAGTGCCACTCGTCTTTCTTGAGAGATTGATTTTTGTCAAAACTCAGTCCGAGTCACACCGATACTCGGCCCGAGTTTTGACTACCAAAATGACGACTTTACGATTTTCCGACCCCACATTTAAACACTTCTTTCCTTATTTGTTTATGATGTTAAGCATGCTCCGTTGATCATTATTAATCTCCCATTTCTGTACTGAACCAACAGTTTGCATATGAATTTGATTATAACTCCTCATCGGAACATGAATGAAGAACGACCAAAATCCTCATAAACTATTTATGAATAAAGAATGATTATGATCTTATGAACTCTCATGAATAATGATTATGAATCGTGATGAACCCCTATGGCATGAACAAGAATGAAAAGAATGGTCAACCGTTGATATTGACAAAATAGACGACCACACCCCTTTTCGGTCGATTGATAAATAATGATGAACAGACGTCCGCCTCCTCTCCGGACGATCGCTGAATGGACCCAAAATAAATGACCCATGACTTTCGAGCGTCCATTATGTGGATTGGAATAACACGACTTTAATTCCAAACTTGATTGATAAGCTTCCGTCCACCGAATTTAACCTAAATGAAATGAACTTAAAGAAGAAATCGGAGCTATGCTCCATACGGCGTTGATCAATTTACGAATTGAAAGAGAGGCCCGCTAATGATGGAGGAAGCTATGACAATCTTACATAAGGCACTTCCCACAGGTTATCATTTGCTCTATGTAAATGGGAGTTTCTCCCTTACGGATGTTTTCGCGTAGTGCGAGATCATCTCCACCGAAGGATGTTTCCACCTAGTGCGTGGTCATCCTCACTTCTTCATATGTTTTTGCCTGATGAGATCGATCATGGCACTGATCACCCAGTGGTCCATGATGGTCTAGATGGTTGCTCCTCGAGGGGCCACAATGGTACACCCTCAAAGAATGAAGAGCTCTTTTAACGAACGAAAAAATAAAAGTATGAAAATACGAAAGAATGAAAGTATGATTGGTCAAAAGATGAAAGGAATGACTGTACTTATTAATATGAATGCGATTCACGAACAAAAATAAAGAACCAAGAGGATAGATGAAGAACACAAATGATGAACACGAAAAAGATGAAAAGAAAAGAAAACAAAAAAAGCGTGAATCAGGTTTCTCCCCATCAACATTACACTACGATGCTTTCACTCTTACCTTGATTATATGTTTTTCCTTCATGCTATTTCTGATAGAACTTTATACGAACTCGTATTTAGCAATATGCTAACAGTTGAGCTTGCTCCCCTGTGTGATCCCCATAGGTACATAATGGCTATGCACGATGTGTTGATGTGTGTGCGGTGGCGCCGATCAAGGTGGCACGTGCATATGGTCTTGGTCGAGTCCAGCATGTGACGCATGTTTTTACATGGTGCATCTTTTTGGATGGGACATATAGGATCATGGGTGATCATAGATTTTTTTTTAGTACTTCATACCTCACTTTTGGTTATCTCATTTTGAGACAGATGGATGTATCTTTTTGGCTTCTGCACCTTGCTTAGTAAGGAGTTGGTCCTTATACTGAGACACTTGAATGTATTTCTTGCTTCTGCACTTGGATTCATATGAAAACTATTTTATGTACTTGTATCTATTGGCTTCCACATTACTCATTTTATGGTTGTATTATTTATTGTTGAGTCTTACGCTTACTTGTCACTTATCTTGACCATTTGGATCAACAAAAGAGTCAAAGAAAGATCAAAAGAAAGCAGCGACCAAGATGAGGTCTCGCCACGTGGCGGGATCAAATTTTGAAGCGCTTCAAAGGGTGCGGTAAGGGGTCTCTTTATTTTCTTTATTCTCTCTTCGAATGATGCTTAAGGGGGTTTAGAAGTATTTACTCATTATGTGGCCATCAACATAAAAGACATATAATGCACCATTGATAATTTTTGTGATACATTGGAATGCTTGTTAAGTGAAGAAATTATATGGTTTCTCAATATTGTATTATAGATGTCCAATAAATTGCAATTGGATACATCCATCTAAGAAGAAGTTTTTTTTTTTCTTTTTTGTGTGGATCCCCAAATGATATGACAGAGAAAATGTTTTTGTTTTTTGTAAGTTGTAATCAGTCATAGGATACCAAGATTACTTTGGAAATACTTTTTTGTGATAATGACTAATTCGAGTAAAGACTTTCCTCATTTATATATTCTTTCTTTCTTTTATCTTTATTACTTAAATGAGAGCATCCATTGTTATGCACATATTCTAATTACAGGCTGGCTGAAATAAGGTTTTGCCATTATTTATTTTCCCAACAAAGTTATTTTTTTCTTCTACAATGCTTAGAACATAGGGGGGGGGGGGGGAGAATAAATCATAAACTTAAATCAAGTTGGTTTTGGTATTGTTCTCATTAGGTGCAAGTATTGTATAATTAATAAGGGTTGTGAATCTACTAATAAAACTAATTTTAATCAATATATCTTATTTCGTTAATTGTAATTTATTATTATCATTATTCATACATCATAAATTTAAAATATGATTATTAGGAATAAATATCAAATGGTGCTAATAAATAATTGATTCACATAAATATTTAATCTAATTAATAAAAACATTACTAAATATAACAATAAAAATTAATGGTTTATATAAGAAATCATTACATAAATATTTGAGCAACAATTTATGTTCTATAGTGTAGAAGTTTTACACAGTTCCTCATAGTAATTCAAATACATATAGAATACATAACAAAATTGATATAAAAAATAATAAGTATTAGGAATAAATATCAAATGGTGCTAATAAATAATTGATTCACATAAATATTTAATCTAATTAATAAAAATATTACTAAATATAACAATAAAAATTAATGGTTTATATAAGAAATCATTACATAAATATTTGAGCAACAATTTATGTTCTATAGTGTCGAAGTTTTACACAGTTCCTCATAGTAATTCAAATACATATAGAATACATAACAAAATTGATATAAAAAATAATAAGTATTAAAACCAAACGGATGAACCTTATTACGCAAAAATATCAGCATTCTAAAATAAATAAATAATATGAATATTAACATAAGTAATCAAACACACAAGTAATTATATGAATTTCAAATATTACAAAATTGTAGGATATGTTCATGAAGTATTTTAAAGAATAGTTATATAAAGGGAAGATATTTGTCATAGTAACTAAAATAAATTAGATACATGAGCCCGATAAATTGTTATAATGGAATAGTTTGTTCGCATACAACAACAACAAAGCCTTATCTCACTAGGTTTGTTCGCATAGTGCTATAAAAATTTTTAAAATAGGGTAAGCAATGTGATAAGAATTTCTTCTAACAAAAGAAAACATGATATGATATGGAGATAGATCCTCCATGGAGAAAAACTTTTGAAGTCAACTTGAGAATCCATGATTTTGAAAATCATACAAAGCTCAATGACTCTTTGATAAGTTTTTTTTCATTTTTCACTTCCAGAGCTCCAAAGAGGAAAATAGAAAGAATAAATAAGATAAGCTAAAAAAAGATAAAAATGTTATAATGGTTAACAGAAGAGTTCAAATGTTGATTAAATTGTGATATTCTAAGAGTATTTATTAGACTTAAACTTTATGTTATAGGAGATAACCTTATTCTTTATGCTTCTAATTATATTAAAACATTATCCTAAAGGTTCATATAAATTGTCCTCTAAAAAAAATTCGTCATTGATGAGGATAACATGTCATACATTCAAAATAACAATGTCCCATGTTTAAATAAAAAGACCTGATCAAACAACATTGTTGATCACAAACAATGTGACTCATGTTCACATATAGCGCATCATAGTCTAGTATTTCATAGATCATAAATATTGTTCCATGAAAATTAGTCATTACAACCATGTCATACAAAAGTACGTCAAAATTGACTTGCAGCATGTGACGGAGAGTTCACGACCTTGAAGATTGATTCATGACACGCGACACACATATCGACGACCGAATGAATTTTGTTCGACTAACCAACATAATCGATCGATCAAAAAACCAAAGGCAGAGCCTTCTTTTCCACTAGATAAAAAGTTCAAATGACCAATTTCAAGGTTCGAGTGATCGAATTGCCTAATTTTGATGATTTATTTATATTATTATGATTATTGCACATATTGTTTTTACCTTCTTAACCATAAATTATGCTTATCTGGTTGTTATGCTTCTTGATTGATATGTATTATATCTATGACAAACAAGACAAAAAAAAAGTATACAAAGACATGTGAATCAAACTAAAAGATGGCCTTTATGATTGAAGAATGCCCTTGAGTGATGGAAAAAATTGATATTGGTTAATAAAGGTAGTAACTTGGTTGATGAAAAATTCTAATCAAATTATGGTGCTCATGGGTCAGGTTGGCCTCAACCCGTGAATAAATCCGACCCGACTCGATCAAATTTGGTCAAATTGTGTCGGGTGCTTTTGGGCGCTAAATCCAACACAGGTCCGGTCATCCGACCACACAATTTTCTTTTTTATATTTTTTACTTATTGATTTTATATTTATTCAATACAAAAATATTTATCTAATATTTATTTGAAATCATAAAATAAGTTTTATAACTATTTAGTTTTATTTTTATACTTTAAATATTTTATTTCAATTTATTAATAAAAAATAAACTTAAGTTTAAATAAAAAAGGAAAAAGTTTAAAAAATAAAAAATATGGTCAATCGGATCGGGTAGGGTCAACTCGGGTTGAAAAAAAATTTATCACGTATCCGACCCGCGGGCTAAGTGGTTCACGGGTCGACTCGATCCGATGAACACTCCTACATGTTATAGAAGACTCCCTCCCCTTGTGCAACAAATGCAAAAAGAATGCACATGCTAATCATGATTGACGACATGAATTGAACATTAAAAGTGTTGCACAACACTTACATTTATGTGAAATAAATCTTTGAAACTAAATTTCAATGATTAAAATTTTGAAAATTAGTGAAAAAATGGCTGTTAGATTAAGATCGATCGACCAATATGATTCACCGGTCGACCGATATATGATTACGATCGACTGACATCCATCGACCGATGGATTGTTTACTGAAAAATAACTATACGGTCGACCGCTGGATATGACCGATCGATCGGTATATGCCAAAATAGCACACCTATAAGGAATCAATCGGTCGAACCTTTTTTCTTCACTCGACCGCTGCCCTAGCCACCATCGTCCAAACCTCCCTTGGAATCACTGTTGAACTCCGGCCGTCGCCCCATCTCACCGTCCGGCCAACCCTCTCTCCGTTTGCCGGTAACCCCTGAACATATAATGGTGTTCACAAAGTAAATGAAAAGCATCTCACATTAATCGATAAGATAAACAAAAAAGTATTTAATACCTTTTGTAAGTCTCACATTAATAGAATTGATAATTGTTCATTTGGTAATCGATAATTGATAAATAATAATGTGCAAATTGATATTGTTTATTGGTGATTCTTAATTGATAGTGGCTTCCACATGTGAAATTGCATTTCATATCTCTACATGTATTTTATATATGTTGACTTAACATATTGAGCTTTTAACTCATTAGGAATTTTCTCCATGTATATCTATGCAGGACAAGTATATGATTATGACATTTTATGTTATATATTTATATTTTTGGTTTACTTTGACACTAACATACTAGTTTATATAAGTAAAAGATTTTCATACAATAAGGTTGATCTTAGTGGAAATGAAAATTTCAATATCCAATGGTTTATGAATTTCATGCTTATATTTATACATTCATCTCATACTTTTATTGGCTATCAGATCATTATTAATGTGTAAGACAAACATTTTAAGAGTAATCAATTATCTCTTCATCGTTGTTTTGTTATTCAACAAAATTCGAAAGCAAGAAAAAAATTCATTAATATAATATACTAAGTACATAAAGCCTAAAAGACAATAAAATGCTTCATTAAAAATGGTAAAGACATTGATTAATAAAGCATCACAAATAATGAACAATCAATTTGCATGATCATTATAATTAATTTCATTTAATCATTATCAATTGTCTTTGATTAGTTTATGTCTATTTTAATTATCCATGTTGATTATCAAATAGTGTCGATATCAATATCAATCATTTAACTTTCTTTAACAATTAAAAATTATCTTTAAACATTTTTATTTTCTTGCCAAATGATACTTTTGTTTCATTTTAACTTCTCATTTATCTCTATTCAATTATTTAATTATTGAGTTAGATTGTCGAAGGTATATGGGTGACATTTTTAAGCTGATACATAAAATTTGTTTATTTGTACTTATGTGTTTAGCTTTTTATCTATAGTTTCATTGAAAACTAAATGGGACTCCCGCTCACCCACCTTCTTCATAATTATAGTTTTTTTTTCATTTTTTGGTTTTAACATACGAAGTTAAATAAGGGTAAGATTTACACGTTGAAGTAAAAATAAATAAATTTTAAATATTTGGAATTTAGTTTAGTTTGTTTGGAAAGTCCTAGAAAGTACATGGATATTAAATGTTATGAAGTCAAGTGGACATATGAATGGTATTGGAGAGGAAAATTGAATTATTCATTTTTTTATTATTACAATAGGAGGCCCCATGGACTTAATAAAAAATGGCGATTTTGAAAAACGAAGGATAGAAAAGTCTCACTAATAAGATATATGTCTTAATCTTTTGGATATAAATAATAAAATATCATTATCTTATCTGTATAGTTTTTAAATTAAAAATATAATTATTATTGGGGGCATTTAGATATTGAAACCGTGGTTCTTCCGAATTTCATACGAATAGTTGAAACGAGAGATTAATTCGGGGTGTATTTGGATGGAGTGAAACGTAAGAGAAAACAACGGTGATAAGAAAAATAAATGTGATAAATTAATTTTATTGAGTGTTGAATAAAAATAATAAGTATTGTAAATATAAAATATAATTTTGTTAAAAAATAAAATTAAAATATAAATTAATATTTTTAAATATAAAATTTGGCATGAAATATATTACTTTTAAAAAATAATTTATAAATAAAATATGTTTAATAAAATATTAAACTTTTTAATAAAATAATAAATAATAACCGTTGTTATATTAAATTATTTATTATAAATATTTTATGTATAATAAATAAATTATATTTATATACAAACATCCTTTATTTTTAATATATTATTAAAATAAATAAAAATAATCATAAAACGTTTTAAAAGATAAAAACACAATCTATTGGATCGGTTTGTTCCCATAATTTTTTCGAGGATCTATTTTTATATAATTGTATTTTAGAGTACTTAAATACATTAATAATAACATAAATATATTTAATTTTATAGATAAATATAAGATATATTACTAAAATTTTGAAATGATCAAATTATATAGAAAAAATATAATATCTATAATAAAATTATAACTTATGAATTAATGATATAAATAAAAAAAATGGATTTCATGGATCTTGGGGATTAATTTTAACGGACGAGTTTAATTTATTAAAAATTATTAGTATGATTACCCGCGCGATATGCGGAAGACACAGAATTAAACACAAATTTTTATTATAAAATAAGAAATTTTATTTTGATATAAATTTTATAGACTATACAATCATTTTCTCGCCTTATAAACTTATATATGTAAATATGTTATAATAAATTAAATTTATTACATTCTCTTTCATTTTTAATTATGTTTTACTCTATCTTTTTCCCTTAACTTTGTTACTTTATTAACATCTATTATTAATTTTTTTATTTTATTGATGTTAATTTACATATGACAATACAGAAACATCGTGACTTCTCCTTTCAATCTATATATCTTTTTAATTTTGATATAATATACATATAAATAACAATTGATATCTATATTTTTAAAATAATATAATGTCTTAGAATTAAGTAAATACTATTTATTTTAGTATTTTTAACAATGTCTATTTTTTTATTTTATCTGTTTCATTTTCAATGTGACAACGTAAAAATGACATATTTGTATGTAAAGATATATAACATAAATAATAAATTATTATATATCATACCAAAATGATTGTTAAAATTATTTAAATATTTTAAGCATTATATGTGACTTAATGAAATAGTGCCATAGGTCAGCTTCTACTTTTCCATTCAATTATATATGCTATATTTATATGGAGAGATTGATGATAAAATGACAAAGATGATAATGATATGTAAATTCTTTTATTACTAATATTTTTTATAATTTGCAGCTAATTATATTTTGTTGTCTATTTTTTACAAAATGTCCACCACAATGCATTCACTTCTTAATTAAGCATATTTTATAATAATGTATTTTACAATATATACTTAATTGTTATATCTTTCTTTCAATAATCTATATAAACAATTATATTTTTTTCATTCTTAAAAATTAATTAATATTATTTTTTATCATACACGGTCTAACTTTAACAATTCAATTATCTAAATCATATTACATGACTTCATGATAAGGTTGCATCCAACTTTTAACTCTCTTTAAGGTGTGTGTATATATATATATATATATATGCATGTTATGTATATATTAAATATAAATAATGATTGAAGTTAAATATTTTATCTGATATAACTAAAAGTTTATATTTGGTTTTGACAACATTTATTTTAATAAGAAATATAAGTAATATATTTTTTTAATATTATTATTTTAGTATAGGTATTAAATTTTTAAGATGATCATAAGTTAATTCCATGCAAATCCTCACATTGGTTATACTTTTTTTATATATTTTACTTCTTAGTGTTTGATAATATTTACATGAGAAACTAAAAGAATATATGATATATTTATATAAATAATATTTAGTTTATTCATGTTGTCATTATAGATATAGATAATATATTATTTAAAAATAATTTATTTTGTGTGTGTCAGGTAGCATTTATCCCTTCCACCTGTCAAATATAATGTGCATTATTATTAATACATAAATTGCTCTCAACGGAACAATATGAATATATTTTATTTTTTATAATACAATATAGATATAAAATATGATTGTTATATTTAGCTTCTATATAACTTAACATTATAAATTATTTATATTTTTATTTGATTATGTGTCACATGCTTTTACCTTCAAGTCTTAAAAAATTATTAATAGTTTGACTTAATCCGGAAATATAGCTATAAAGTTTGTGAATTCTTCCTATTTTATAGTCCATCTTATCTATTTCATAGTATAAACTTCAAATGTGGGATTAAATTACATAGTTGAATATGATTCCATTTTCATTTATATTTGAAAACCTTTGAATGTGGTACTAAAAGAATATTTGATAGATAAATACAAAAAATATTAATTTTATTGTATATATACATAGATATGTGTGAATATAAATATATAACTAATTTTTTATTTTTTTATTTTAAAGAAATATAATTTTATAATTATATTTATTTATATGGGGAACATAGATATTTTCTTAATATTAATCAATATCATCATGATATATATTAATTATGAATATAAATTATTTTATTTATTATTATAACGTAACTAACATACTTTATAAACTTTTATTTAAAAAATAATTTTAATGATACACAACTTAATGAAATAATCATACTTAGCATCTTCTATCTTTACTTTTATATAAATATACAAATATGGATATAAATGTGTAAACTTCAATAACCAACAAAAAAGTTTTTTGCATTAAATGATGTGATACTCATTGATATTATGAAGTTTATCATAGCAATAATTTTATGAATATTAATTCATTATGAATATTATCATAATAATAAAAAAATAATTATGTTTTTTATTAATAATTAGATCAAACATGCAAGTTTTTGACTTAAACATCTTCGTACACATACAATATTTTGTTAGTATATAGATTTACACTTAGAGATCTGCACATGATCTTCTATATCAGAAAGGACATCAAGTATTATACTATTTTGGAAGCATCCTCTATTTATAGTTATAAATATTAAATTTAAAAATATGAATAAACATATATATTTCATAATGAACTTTTGAATATCATGATGATATTATAATAAAATATTTTTTTATCGCGCACATGTGTATATTCGTATGCCTGCAAGTACTCTTTGCTTTTATGCAAATAAAAATTGAGAGCCCCTCTATTTGTACATAACATGGTGTAAATTACACAATTTGCATATACAATTTATAAAAAAAGTATTTCTTATTCTTGAGAAAAAGCATGCACATAATAGAATGTATAATTTGCTTTTGCAATATGCACCATTGCATCATATACATCGCGATATTCATAGATAATATAGATAATATAAAGAAATAATAATTAAATTAGAAACCACTCGATAATAAATTTTTATAGATATTATACTATATCTTATTTACAATATAAAACTGTATCATAAATAATATAATTAAATAATAATTTTAATAATAACTAACTACTTATATAACTAACTTTTGTTATAGGTGATTAAGTATCTTATATTAGTTTGTAATTAACTATTCAATAATAATAAAATAATTATTTTGTTTGATATTCTAAAATGATTTATATGCACAAATCTTCTATCCTGATAAAATAACAATAACCAAATAATTAAATTTGGTTGATTTTTTTGTTATTAGCTTATTACGTATATTGCATTTGTTTATAATGAACTATGACATATATATACATATAATAATAAATTTAAAAACTATTAATAATACTAACATAATGATTAAGTCTAGTTAATTATTTTATTATTAGCATATTATGTATCCTATATTAGTTTACAACAAATTATTCAATAATAATAAAATGATCACAAATCGTAGTTGTTTGATATTCTAAAATAATTGATATACGTAAATCTTTTATCTTCTTTATAGAACACCAACCTCATAACAATAAAAAATAACTATATATGACTAAAAATTATTAATAGAAATAATATAGGATTATAAATATTATTAACACAAAAATATATGAATTATTTCACATCTCACTTATACTAATAAAATGATTAAGTTTAGTTGATTATTTTATTATTAACTAATTATGTATTCTATATTGGTTTATAACAAACTATCTGATAATAACATGATTACAAATCTTAGTTATTTAATATTCTAAAATTATTGATATATGTAAATCTTCTATCTAGCATAACAACCTGATAACAATAAAAAATAATATATACAATTCATAATTATTAGTATACATAATATATAAGTATAAATATTAGCACAAAATGTATATCATTTATTTCCTATATTATTTGTTACAGAACAATATTTCATTTATATTAGTTGAATAGTTTGTTTAACCACTTACTTATATATAGATAAGCATACATAGATAATAAGTTGTAAATAGATACGTGTTATCATAAATATTATATTTTAAAATTTTATTATATTAATCATCAATAAAAATTATAATTAAAGTATGAATTACATGCATTTAACTCGAGAAATTATATATAAGTATCTTTTTATCATACGCAAACCAATACTTGTAAGACTGCATGCACTCATTGTATTAAAAAAGGGCACCGATTATACAAATAAAAAAATAAAAGCCTCTTATAATATTTAATATCTTTTATTAGATAAAGCTAGGTATTTTTCCTTACCATATTTAATATTTTTATTAGAAAAAATATATAATATTTTTTTATTGTGCACAAACCTATATTTATAGATTCGCACATACACTTCGTCTTCAAAGAGGACGTGGAGTATGCAAATGAAAAATGAAAGCCGCTCTATTTATACACATATGGAATTTAAAAGTATAAATAAATAAAATTATATATACTTAATAACTAACTTTGAGAAAGTGAAAGTCCTTCTAGAATTTTAAAACATGAATAAATAAAATTTTATATACTTAACAACTAACTTAAAATATGAAAATAAAAACTAAAATTATCTTTATTTATAATTATAAATGTAGAATTTAAAAACATAAAAAATAGAATTATATAATTTTAATAACTAACTTTTGAGTATCTACGATTATATAATTAAGATTATCCTTTAATACGTTCAATTTATGAGAGTTCGACACGTGGCACTTTCTACCTCTGTTTTTTTTATAGATATAGATTCTATATCACAAATCCTATTTTTTTTTTCTATGAAGTAGAATTTTTGTGATCATTTTTTTCTTACACCCCCCCCCCCCCCCCCCCCTCCCCCCCCAATTCACTTTTTTGCAAAATGAAATAAGATTATTTCTTTCACCACTATCTTAATTTGTTTTTTCTGCATTTAATCATAAACTTATAAAATTTAGTCTATAACTTATCTGAATTCTACAGTTAGCTTATTTGGTAATTTTTTAATCCTGAAAGTTATTTTTAATAATTATGAAATATTAATTATACTCTTACTTTTTTAGTATAAGAATAAAAATTAAAATATACCATCATGACACAAATATTTCATACTAATTAAAACTATTTGTTTAGGGTTTAATGGGCATTCTCCCTACTCAATTGAATAGGGACCTGCTCCCTATTCTTTCACACGTCCGATTAGAAATCAAATGACTTATGAGGATTTGCATGGTTGAGCTTCTCATTCGGTCGGTTCAATGGAGCAAGTCGAGCCCCCGTTGCCGGTTCAATGGAGCAAATCGAGCTCCCTTTGTCGGTTCAATGGAGCAAATCGAGCCCTTCGTCGTGGAGCAGATCGATCCGAGGTGATTCTATGGGGCGTGAGATGATCATCTGCGTGGCCGTCATTGACCACGAGGTACGGTCTGTGGGGCAGTGACATGATCGACGACGGATCAAAGCAGAACAACCCTCTCTACTTACAAAAGCTTCACCAGATCAGACGACACCCGCAAGCTCCTCTTTTGTTATGTCGCCGAACAACCTCACTGCCAAACAACTCTCGCCACCGAAAATGAGCTCGTCGTCGAATGACTCATGCCACCGCACTGGATCGCCTCGCTGGTCCACCTCGCTCGTCGGCCCGCCATCCTCCTCTTCGTTCCCGCTGCATGGTATGAGCAGGTTGAGTCCCCTTCACTGGTTCAATGGAGCATATCAACCCCCTTCGAGCCCCTTCTTCGTGGAGCAAATCAATCCGAGGTGATTCTATGGGTTGACGAGATGATCGTCTGCACGGCCGTCGTCGACCACCAAGTACATTCTATGGGGCGACGACATGATCGATGACGGATCAGAGCAGAATAACCCTTTGTACTTGCATAGCTTCATCGGAATAGACGACGTGTCAATCTACTCTTCCTTCAGCGTCGACAAGGCCGTCGTCGAAGGAATCTTGCTGTCGAACGACCTCGTAGTCAAACGACTTTCATTGTCGAAAATGAGCTCATTGTCGAATGACTCTCATGTCGCCACGCCTTATCTCCTCGCTGGACCATCGCTCGTCGGCCCACTGTCCTCCTCCTCATTCCCGTCGCACGCGACCGCACTTTCGAAAGAGTTGTTATCGTCCTTCTCACCCACAGATGAGCCACAATAGCAAAAGTCATTTTGTAGCGAGGGTCGTGAGGCTTGTTCAATGATGAGAATTGTTCAACAACGAGATTCTTCACCGGCGAAGGGAGGAGACAATCACTCAACTCTTGTCGGCATAGGGAGGAGACATTTTATGTCATGTGAGGAGAGAGAAGACAATGAGTAGGGGTGTTCAGTGGGTCGGGTCAACCCACGAACCCGATGACCCGACCCGACCAAACCAGGGTTGGGTCCGTGGTCGGGTCAGATCCGACCCGACCCGACCTCAACCCTACCTTAGTTTGGGTCAAGTACATGTCAAAAAGTTTTGACCCAAGTTGACCCGACCCGAAAGACCCGACTTTTTTTAGCCTATATTTTATATTACAGAATTTTAAAAATATTAAAATAATATGTTTTAAATGTGTAAAATAATATATAAATATTTAACAAATTATTTTATACTTTTAAAATAAATATTATTTCATATTTTTTATATTAAATAATTTAAAAAGATAAGAAAAAATAAAAAAAATGATGGTCGGGTAATTCGACTACCCAATCTGAATTGGGTTGGTTGGATCGGATCAATCCCTCCAAAGAGGGCTGACCCGATCCGACCCCACCCAATCAAAATCGGACAGGTCGGGTTCGGGATCGGGTCGGGTCAAATTCAACTCGTGAACACCCATAACAACGAGTAATTGAACCTACATTAAACTAGGTCACTATATCTAATCATTTTTGAACCGTGCCTTCATCCATCTACCGGCCAAATTCGATGACGACTCAAGAGGTAGGTAGTAGCATGCTGCCTCTCCCTTATTGACTATGGAGCATGCCCATTGAATCCATTTGTTTAGCAATAATTTTACCCATGTTGACCATTTTTATTTGATAAATTTTTACAGGAAAGTGAGAATAAAATTAATATTTTAAAATTGTCACAAAAATAACTTAACAAGAATTTAGATGCAACTTAATGAAGTGTTAAATTCTGATAAGTTTATGACTCCCTAGATGAAATAAAAATAATAGTTGAGGGGATTAAAAAGAATAAGCCAATCAGATAAGGCCACAGAGTTATTCCCTGAAATAAAAAGCTAATCATTATTAAGAATTATTTTCTTAAACATCATCTAAATTATTTCAAATTTTCGCATCTAATTTTAAAATATGATATTACCTCACGACATTAAACTTTAATTTATTTTTGTTTTACTCCTATGCCTGATTCTATTAATTTTTATGCTATTTTTTTATTTATAAAAAAAACTAAAACATCGTTCCACAAACTCTTATCACTTTTAATTTTAAAAAATAATATAAAAATATAAAACTTCTATGGAAGAGAGGACATTAATATATAACAATAAATTTAAATATATTAGATTAGCTTTTATATTATTTTTAACTTTAAAAGAGAGTAGAGTTTGTGAAAAAAAGTTAACCTAATAAGACTGAAATACTAAAGTGAAAAATATGATAAAGTTTGGAGTAAATTCATAATTTAATATTAGATACGAAAAATCATGATACAAAATAATTATTACGAGAGATTTAATGAAATAGTTTATTGATTGAAAAACTATTATTTTCTAATTTATCGAAGACCGATTGATATCTGAAACTAGTTAGAACTGCAATAGGATGTTACTCGTCTTTTACCCCTTTACGTTTCAGAGTTTGAAGCTGGTGGCTCTCATAGGTAGACAAAAATTGGTGAATCATTTTTTCTTTTATTGAAACATATATAAATAAAGTGGTGAATTATATAAATGTAAGAAAGAGAGTTTACGTGTTTTGCTGTGAAGCTTCAGTTTGTGCGGTTTATGGGGTCCATCTCCAATTCCTTTTGGTTGAAAATTCTACAAATGCTAAATTGACATTGCCAATTTTATATATTGGGGTATTAAACACCAATAAAAAAAAGATAAAAGGACTATTTTTTAGAAAAGAGAAAATATATTATATGAATAATATAACAATCATGATCAGTGATTATTTATGGTCATCACGCGTTTAGAGGCAGCTTTCGGTGACAATTCAAATTATGATAGAGAGGGTCATAGAATCAAAACACATATTATTTAGTTTTGCTTATGATGGAAGTTATGAATTAATAAATAGAAAAGAAATGTGGGGTATATATAAAAATGCGTAGTTCACATATACGAAAGTCAATTTTTTCCGTTCACAAGGAGAGGCGTGAGAAAAAAAAGAGTAAAAGATAAATTAAAAATAATATATACATATATATATTTCATTAATGAAAGATATTTAGTTTTTAGATTTAAAGAAATTAAAGAGTCAACGCACTAAAATATTATGCCATAATAAAATTACCTCATGAATTGTTCAAATTATGCCTTCTGTCTTTTGTATTTAATTTAATCAGATGTTTTACTAAATGAATATTCAGAAAAACTCATTCGCTATCTGCGTTTTAGTTATTTTTAAAGAATACCTTCGTTATTTACCAAAAGAAAAAAGAAATCACTCTTCCCGTTATTAATATATCAGGATATGAGATCGATCAGCGCACAAATTTGAATTGACGACCAATTCAAGAACAAAATTGTTTTTTTATCGGTGTTTAGAACTATTAATAATATCTAATTAATTAATATTAGATGAAAATAATACATTTTAATCAAATTAATAAGTTTAGAAATTGAGATCGATCAGCGCACAAATTTGAATTGACGACCATAAGAACGATCGAAGAACAAAATTCAAGTTTTTCATTTTTTTTAAGAACTATTAATATCTAACTAAATTAATATTACATGAAAATATTAAGTTTTAGTTAAATTAATAAATTTAAAGGTTGATTTGAAATTACTAGCTCTCATAAAAAAATATAATTCCGACGGCAAACTGTGCTAATCAAATTTCGTCAATTAAAAATCAATTTAAATTAATCTATCAGAAGAATAAAAAAAGAAATGATGTGATGGAGAGATTATTGTTATGGAAATCAACATGATAGAGAAGTAGAAGACTGTGACTTGGTGGGGTCAAATAATTATGCATTCGTGACTCATGGAGCAAAATCTAACCAATGCGCTTCAAGATGGTCTCCCTCACCGGGTCAAAAAGTTGGACCACTTACTAATTTCACAATTTCGAGAGACACATAGCAATTCGTCCAACCGATTAATTAGATTTGTAAATTATATATAATTTCGAATACAAAATATTTAATTCTAGAAAATATAATAATTCAATTTTTTTCATGATATCTAGAATCATAGATCGTAAATTGACAATTAAGATTAAGATTTACGAATATACACAAATATTTAATTATTTTATTTGAGTGCAAGTAAAATTTATGATACACTCGGAATTGCACTTATTGGAGCTTGTTACATTTTCCTTCAATTTTTTTTTCTTTTTGTAAGCGTTGTGAATTGCCCAAAGTTGTCATCGAGGAAGACACGCAGAAAGGTCAGCAATGGCAACTAGCCAACTACTTGAAACAAAGAAATAGGAAGTAGAAAAAAAAAAGGTGCGGCTGCTTGTAGACAAATCGTTGCAGGAAAAAAAGTTTTGATATATAGAAATAAAAGTAAGCTGCCTCGTATATATTATTTATATCTAACAGCACTCGTATTATATATTTTCGTTATATGATGCAACTCATGTTAAAATTTGATTACATACACTATTTGATAATCGCAATATCAGATATGTGTTATGACTCACGATGCTGCAAATGCAAGCCCAACCTGTTGCTCGTGCAATTAAAAAGCTTGTTAGTGCGCATGCAATGATGATAAGTGGCCCATCAAGTTATGAGGATTTTTTATCCGATAATAATGTGCATAACTTTGTAAAATTTGAAAATGATAAGTATAATTATTATAAATAATTTGAATTTTTTTATTAATTTAAATTATTAATGAAAAATATATTAAAAATAATAAAAAAATGTGTAACGAAAGATCCAATCTTATTCTTTAATATACATTAAAAACATGATAGTTTGAGACGTATTATTTATAAAGTATAAAAAAGGAGCTATCTAGGTCTATGACCATCTTATCATATAATTGTCATTTTTCTCAAATGAGCATAAAATAAGCAATTCTAAATTTTTATTCGGTTAGGGAGCAGAAGGTTTGAAAATGAATTGAGGGCAAGCTTGTGGAGGGAGGCCGACGCCTCCTTTTTTTTTTCAATCGTTGGTGTGGTAGATGTCGCTTGAAGAGGAGATGTCGACACTCCCTCATGTGAAGATGTTGATGCTGAACTAGAAATCCTATTCAATGTCGCCGCTTTCGCCCCACGTTGTCATAGAATTGGAAACCCTCGTGCAGAGATGAAACATACGATGGACCCTACGACTTGAGAATCAACCTTACGATGTGCGAATCAGACGCATATATCATTCAAATCGGAGCACTTTCATTAGGGCCGTCCACTGCAAATCGGATGACCTAGAATTATGGGGTGCAAGGTCTTACCACTTTGATGTGGTAGTACATTAATATTCCTTCTATATATAGCAGATGTCGCCTAGAGAGGAGGAGATGTTGACACCCCTCATGCGAAGATGTTGGTGCTGAATTAGTGAATTGTAAACCATCTTCAATGTCGCCGCTTTCGCTCCACGTTGTCGTAGAATTGGAAACTCTCATGCAGAGGGAAACATGCCATGGACCCTATGACTTGCGAACCGACCTTACGATGTGTGATTCAGACACATGTACCATTCAAATTGACGCACTTTCATCAGAGCTGTCCATTTCAAATCGGACGATCTAGAATTATGGGGCGCAAGGTGTTACCACTTTGGCATCGTAGTACATTAATATTCCTCCTCTCTCTCTCTCTCTCTCTCTCTATATATATATATATATATATATATATATATATATTCTTATCTTATACCCCATAGATTTGTACGATTGAAAAAAAAGTATAATGTATGCTCATATATGAAGAAATCAAATTGAGTAATCATAATATTTAAGTCAATGACCCAAAAACTAAGTTGAAGGGTATGACTTTGAACATGTCTACCAGAAGACAATTTGTCTCGTCATCCAGAACCCGTTCTTCCATTTTTCTGATACAATATTTAAGTCAAATGCGCGCGTATATTAATTAGAGTTTGCCAATATGACACGCCCGCCATTTGAATTTGTGAATCATGTACACGCGCCAACCTGATTAATTAATATTCGTTTCAATCATATATATAATATATTAAAAATAATAGAAAATATGACAAGTTCAGGTCTATAATAAAGTTTTATAAAATTGTGAGCCAAACAGGGGATTTCTCTAGGAATACCTCAGCCCCCTCCAGACTGTTAGTATATTTAGTAATATATTGATATATTAATTTTAAAAATTGATCTGATACCATTAAATATTTGTATTATTTTATTAAAACATTAACATGTAATTTGTCGTCACTTAACTTATATATATATTATGAAAATAATGCAGAGTGTGTATATATATATATATATATATATATTTGTGATCCACATGGAGAATAAATATATCGCTACTTAACTTTTCTATGTATTTTAAAATTATTATTTTTTAACAGGTTTAGTTCAAACAAATTTATTATCATGATTTTTATTTTCAATCCAATCCGAAATGAAGGGGCGTTTCTTTACAAATAAATTTTTTAATCTGGATTGTTTAGGAGGTGTTCATTCATATTGTTAATAATTTTGATCTTTGTTCCATTTCTATCATTTTCAATATTAGATAAATAAAATATGAAATAATATAAGAAAATTATCAAACGACAAAATATTATTGTCATTGTTACTATCATAATTAACAATATTAATTTATTTAAATTAATATTTTTTATTATTCACACAAGTATAATATTATTAGTTATTATTTTTTAATATTGCATATATTTATTACCATTATTTATACTTAAAATATATAAAATATTTATAATTAAATTTATTTAATTGATCATTTTTATTCAAATTTTTGTCGGATTATATAAACTTCAACTCATAGTTAATGATAAAGGATATTTTATTAAAAGGTATACATTACATAATAATCATTTGTTAATTATTATAAGTAAATGATGTTATTTGAATTGCTGGATGATTTACTTGTACTTGCTAATAATTTAATAAGTGATAATCTTTATGTCAAGTAATGTAAATTATTAAGTAATGTTTAAAAATAATATAATAAACGTCTCCTAAAATATTATATATATACATTATAATAAGGTAGTTTTTAATTAATATCATTATACTCCGTTTTTATAAAATAATACCTCTTTGGATCCTTAACGTCGTTCTTTTAAAAGTAACTTTACTCATTAACTTTGATTATTGATATTTTGAATATTATTTAATATAAAGATAAATTGGTATTAAAAGAAGTTAGATAAGCGACAATAATGAGATCTTTTTTTTCTTGTGAACGTTTAATTAGTTATTCTCGTCACCCGCGGAGGCCACGGTTTGTTGCCTTCTTGGCGTGGTCGCTGGTTTCGTGGTAACGATGCGTTTTTGACAGCTCCCCCTTCCACTAGCCCACCTTCGACTCGTCTTCTTGCTTCCCAGAACCCTAGCCAGCAAATTCTTCCCACTTGCTTTGCTTCCGAATCCTCTCTCCGACCCGCCGGACAAGGCTTCTTCTCCGCCTCCGGTTGATTTTAATTTCATCAGTCATGGTCGCCGTTTGTTCATGACGGGGCGCCAGAAATTGCAGTGCATGATAGAATTTTTCTGAAGGTACTTTCCACTTCCGGTGCCGTCCGAACAATTTCTCTGCTAAAGCTTTGAACGATTTCTCTACGACAACCATTGACAACAGTTGAGGGCTTGAGGGGTTTACTGTCTTATTCGTTTGAATTGGGGAAGTTTGGCTTATTTGTTTTTTTTTTTTTCTGTTTCTTATGCTATTCTTGCTCTAATTACACGAGTCAAAGAAGTATTCTTTTGTGATGATTGCACGAATTTAGTTGCCTCTAGGCCATGCTCCTTGCTTTGTCACTGTTAAACTCTTCTTTGTCTCTTGCTGCTGCACCCTAGCAAGATGATTTAACGTAGAACCTGATTTCATTTTCAGTGGTCTCGGCACATCATAAGGGACATACATATTGGTTGTAGAATCCTTATTTCATCCAAATTCGATGATTTGTATGCTTATTGTGTTAATCATTTTGAAGAAAAAAGAGAAAAAAAAAATCCATAGTTGGATTTTTGCAAGAAATAGGTTCGGTTTGGATGGGTTCATCAAGGTGAAGGGAAGAGAGTACCAAAATGAAAGTTCGACTGGGATGGTTCTTGGTAGAAGTCATTAATACTATTAAAGGCTCGGATCATCCATCCTGCTGCTGCCCCCTCTCTCACAAATGAGATGCTGGGGGAGAGCAGCTGCCCTCTCAAACACTGTTTAGCACTATTGGCAGTTGAGGCATAACGCCAAGCTCTTCTCGGTTGGCAGGGAAAGAATTAAATCCTAGAACCAGAGGAAGATGGGATAATAGTATCCAGTCTGTTCTTGCTAAGGTTTTCAACAGCAAAGTAGCAAACTCTTTATAACATTGATTAAATCAATATAATTGGTAATGCAAAATAGGAGGGACACCAAAAATTATAAATTCATTATCTGTTACGACTTACGACATGAAAGTAATGATATGCCATTGCTTTTCAAATTCTTATCTTTTCTTCCAATAACTAGGTAAATTGTTAATAATTATGATATTTACTGATGTAAACCACTGAATCTTCTTGAAATTTTATGTGATGCGTTGCAATTTGATGAATTAACATTAATCTTTGTTAGAGTTTTGTGACTAACATACATTGTGCAGTTTCATTCTTAAATTTCAGATCGAGATAACTTTCTTATTGAATGGGGACTGATAGTGCTGAAGTAGAAAAGGTTCTGCAAAACCATTCTGATGTGAAGGTAACAATTACTGACTAAACTACAATTTCCAAAGGCATACTTTATCATTGTTCTTTCTACAGTAATATTTATGTTCCCTGGTTCTAAAATTTTCTTTTATTCATTATTTTATATAACGCAGGTTAACAGTTCAATATGCTCTGAGCTTATAAAATTAATAGAAAATGTCCATTTAGTTCTTCCTGCAATTGAATCCGCTCAACCTGGACATACATCTGGGATACAAGCACTATGTGCTTTGAACAATTCAGTTGACAAAACAAGGCTACTTCTTGAGCACTGTAACGAATCAAGCAAACTTTATCTGGTATCAAATTCTCTTCATTCATGCCTTCATCATAGTTATTGTTTTATGGATGTCTTCCTTATAGCATCCAAAAAATTTACAGGCCATAACATGGGAAACAACTTTACTAAGATGCGAAAGGATAAGGAGCTCATTCATCCAAAGTTTTTCCGAAGTTCAAAGTATGGTTCCACCATCTTTGGCTTCTAAGGTTAGTTAAGTTATTTTTCTGGTTGCCGATTTTGTTCTCTACATTGTTAAAGTTATAAATTATTTTTCTTCTGAGAGAAAAAGTTACAAATTATGGTTGTTGGTTATTTGTGTAACCATTATTTGATAGCGGTATGATATTTTTATCTCTCAGTTTTGGCATTATAGGATAGTGATCATTACTTGTGGGATATACCATTCGATGGCTTAATGAATCATTAGGTTATGCTTTTCAGAAAAAGAAAAAAAGTTCCATTATATGCAAACCTTGCTTGATTTTACTTTCAAAACCTTCCGCCAAGAAACTTGCAGTTCATGAGAGGTATATCATCTTGCTCACGTAGCATGACTATTGGAAACTGGCTAGATCTGGGTTGCTATGCACGAGCTGCCTTGAAAAGTAAATTGCCATTACTTAATGGTGACCTGGTGGGTTTTCAATGTCTATTTGGGTTCAACGAATGGATGTATTTTTAAAGTTGAAAGAGTATATCTGGAAAATATCATAGCTGTAGCTAAAAACTTAGTTCGAGAGTGAATGAAAATTTAATGTTGTATTCTAATAAGCACGCCGACCTCACCTAGTGGGATAAGGCTTTGTTGTTGTTGTATTCTAATAAGCACATGTAAATTTGCAACAACAACAACAACAACAAAGCCTTATCCCACTAGGTGGGGTCGGCTACATGGATCATACGACGCAATTCCGCTCTATTCGTTGATCCATGTTCATGAGATTCGACAGGGTTTTACGCTGGCTGTCGGGGCCTAACACAACCCTCCTCCTTTATCCGGGCTTGGGACCGGCTATAAAACATAGACGGAGTTACATGTAAATTTGCAACATAGAAATAAAATGGATGGGTACTCCTGGTAACCACCCTTTCCCCTCTCTCTCAAAAAAAGAAAAAAAAAGTTTATTTGGCACTTTTATTTCAGATTCCCACTCATTGAAAACAATAAACTAGTGATGCTACCGGTTCACATGATTACGTTGCATTACGTTGTTCACATCAATATCTCATGTTGATCAACATAATTTTAACATGATTCTTATTCTTGCATATCCTTATGCTTGCATACCATTGCAGATTGCTGAAGTTCTCAACTACCTTAGACTTGCAAAATTCAAAATCGATTCTGCAGAAGAGGAAGCAGGCAGAGTTTTGTTGGATCTGCTTCAGCAGACAAACTCGAATGAAGATTATGAGTTTGAGGCCTTCCAAATTGCAGCTTTAAGATTGAAGCTGACATCACCAAAGGCTCTTTTACTAGAAAGAAGATCCGTGAAAAAATTACTTGATAAGTTGAGTGGTTCTGGATCCAAAAAGGAAAAGATCCTCAGCTTTTTCCTGTACCTCTTGAAGAAGCATGGGAAAAATATTGGGCAAGAGGTTGTCGAACTCAAAGATAATGGAAATATGAAGAGCAAGAATCTGACATCTGTTGAGCTCAGTGATCCATCTCTCTCAAGAAAAAATGAGCTCAGTGATCTGGATGATAGTTCAACTGATACATCTAGAGCTATTACACCCCCTGAGGAATACTGTTGCCCCATTTCATTAAGACTGATGCAAGATCCTGTGGTTATAATCTCTGGACAAACATATGAAAGGAAATATATAGAAAAGTGGTTTGATGAGGGTCATGATACATGTCCAAAGACTAAAAAGAAGCTGGAAAACCTGTCTATGATTCCTAATGCATGCATGAAGCAACTTATTGATAGCTGGTGTGAAAAGAATGGTATCAAACCTTTAGAACCCTGCCTTGAAATCCAAAACCCAGGTTTTGGATCCTGGGAATCCTTACCTAGCAACTCCATATCAAGTTTGGCGAATGTTTGTGCGGCCCTATTAGATGGGAAGATAGGAGATTATTATCTCCAGAACAATCACAGCAATGTTTCATTTGTCTCTGATGCTAGCTATGGTTCGGATTCATCACACATCAAGATTGTTGAGGAGTCGAAGGATAAACATAGTCAACTGTTCCCATGGAGTGAGGATTACCTAAGATGCCAGTCATTTTTTAATTTCAATCATGATATGTATATGAAATTCTTTGTCCATCTTTTAGAGCTTCCATTTGATACCCAACACAAAGCAGTGGAAGACATGAAAGTTATGTTGCAGAATGAAGAGGAAACATATTATGCTATGCTCTCTAATGGTTTCCCAGAGGCATTAATCGATTTTTTGAAGAATGCTCAGTTTATGTCTGACGTCCAGGCACAGAGGACTGCAAGTCAACTATTTATTGCTTTTCTTAGCAACAACAGGTAATTTTCTTTTCTTTCTGGATTGTTTTTTTACTCTCTTGGTGATTTTGTTTGAACATCAACCAAAGTTCCAGCTAGTGACTTTGCTACAATGGATCATTTTGTTGAGACAATGTCATAGTCATTTCCTATTTCTTTTATTCGGAACATCCTGGCTTGATTGATTACCGTTTCTTTTCCTACAAACATATGGAAACTTGTTTCATCCTCATTTCCATGTCAAATCCTTTTGACTTATTGTTTCTATTGTAGTGATTCTGAATCTTCTTTGTCGAATGCTTGTGCAGAGTTGAAATCTCTTCCCTGGCCGAAGGTACTTTTGAATTGTTAATATCCCTTCTCGAGTCTGATATAACTACTGAGGCGTTAATGATACTTCAGAAATTGGCTCAACATGCAAGCTGTCAAACCAACATTGTGTCATCTGGTGTTGCTCCATTGCTTATGAGGTTTTTGGATTCCAATGATGCAGAGATCTCCCTGAAAATCCTGGTTGATATATCAACTCACAAGGAAATAAAATCTCTAATCGTATCTTCTGGATGCGTAACAAAATTGAGTTCATTTCTGGCTGATGGAAGGTTGGAAGAGTTATGCTTACGAGTTCTTCGGAACATATGTGATAACGACCAGGGTAAAACCTCAATAGCTAAAACCAATGGATGCATTACTTCTTTGGTGGAGCTGCTTGAAACAGGGAGTGATTTACAACAGGAACATGCTGTGGCTATCCTCCACTCCATATGCTCAGGGAGTTTGGAGAATCGCTTGCTGGTCCTGGAGGAAGGCGTGATCCCTTCTCTCGTTCATATATCTGTAAACGGGAATGACGAAGGAAAGGAGATGTCCAAGAATCTGCTCCAACTCCTGAGAGATGTTAGAAAGAACGATGATAACGTGAATTCATGCGACAATCTAGGATCCTCCACCCCTGAGCCATTAGAATGTATAGTTGATTGCCGTGCAAAGCAACAACAGATTTCCAAATCTTCTGGATTCTTCAGAAAGAAACTGAGATTATTTGCAAAAACAAGATCTCGACTTCCTTTCTAAGAACACATTGGTAATCCAAGGTACAACCTGCTTGTTGTACATATGTGGTATTTCTGACTGCTTGATGACAATCTACTAATGAAGGTTGGATTCTGTAGGGCTAGCATAAATTTTGATGGAATACTTTGTTGAGATGTGCTCATCCACATGTATTTCCAGTATTTTTCTTTGTACTTGTATTCATTCATTTTATACTCGGGTGTAGAGGCAAGCCAACAATTTTATAATATCCACACTTGTTCCCTGCTATGTTCTTTCTACATTAGTATACCACTTGAGAAAAGAAATCAGTTGGCAGAGCATTTGTGCATGCACGGTTTTGAAGGAGTGTTTGGTTATGCTATTGCTCTGTTGTGGGCTAGGGAACCACCTCATAACCTTCTCTTTTTTTTGTACCCAAATGTTGGTGTTCACTCTAACTAAAACAAAATGTTAGAAGTACTGACCGGAAAAAAAATGCTATCTAAGTAGTATAAAATGTTGTGGGCTTCTTTTGGAGCAAATTGCAGTGGAGCTTTCCAAACAAACTACTTTTTCTATTATGTCGCAGTTGTGTATGGAAATTTGCCAGATAATTTGGACAGGTGAAACTGCTGATTACCTCGTCATCTTTTCCTTAACATGGACATTACCTCACACCAACTCCAATTCATAGGAATTCTCAGCATTGATTGGTGAACATGTCGACTCTTTCCAGTGAAATAAAAGTACCATGGATTGTGAAATGCTGATTTGAACTGGAACCAATGGTAGTGACCTGAAGCAATCATCCTAGTCCAGAGCCTATCTGGCTCCTTTTGTAATCATGCTAACCTCACTGTACGAGGTCCCGCTAGGCCAGAGCAGAATCGGGTTTGACCAGATCCGGTCCCGACCCGATTATAGTTGAGTATTGAGATTTCGAGCCCGGTCCCGGACCCGGACCGGGACCGACCCAAAAAATCGGGAATAAATCCGATACAAAATCGAGAATTTTATGAAAAATAGGAAATATATAAATTAGTAGATATTAAAATTCATTCCTATCAAAAAGCGGATGACGTGTTCAATTGTTCAACTAAAACTAAATCATAAAATATACTAAGAACTTAGATCCATGCGGTAAATGAACAAAATAACATTGATCAGCATTCTTGAATAAAATACACTAAATCATAAACAACTTAGATCCATGTAGTCTAGTAGTCCATTCTACGCCATACAAAGAAGAGGCAGCTGCCGCAGCTTCCCCAATAGTCCAGTAGATCCATGACAATGAGACTAAATAAATTCACCAACTATTGTAACTATAAGTACCAATTGAAGCACTTCCAAATAAATTCAAATAGAAAACACTTCTTCAAGCTGAAGCAACTATCAAGTACCGACTCATCAAAATGCTAAATCAACATTGCAGCAACATTACAATTAGCTTACTAAAATGTCTCCCAACAAAAGAAGTTCAAGTGTTCAACTAAAGTGTTCAACATTACAGCATTGTTACAGATTCTTCTCTTGATCAAGGAGTCCCCAAAAACACTGATCACATAATGAAGATAACCACTTGATCAATCCTAGATTATTCAAGTACCTGCATGAATGAAGATGTAATGACTTGGAAACCAAAAAGAAGTGGGGAAAGCATTCAAAATGTTAATATACTATTAACTGATGCATAGGAAACAATAAGCAGTAAGCTTGTGGATAAAGATTATACCAAGCATAAGAAAACGCTTGAAAATCCAAAATAATAATTGCTTCTTAAGGGGCTTGAACTCTTTTAAGATAAAAATGAACTAAAAAACCATTGCAGCTTAAGTTGGTGCATTTTATTCAAAACCTGATCGAACTAATTAGATATTTAGACTTCTTTTTCTGGTAAATTGAATTTAACACAAATGACAGAAGCCACAAAACTTGGAAATCAGAGAATCTGAAGAGTCAAAATTGCAATATGTAACAACAACAACAACAACAAAGCCTTATCCCACTAGGTGGGGTCGGCTACATGGATCATACGACGTCATTCCGCTCTATTAGTAACCAAACCTTTCGGTATATTATTCACCAATAGATCTTGCTCTATTAGTTCGCCAAGTGTCCGCCTTGGCCTTTCTCTCCCTCTTTTAATCGGACTCCAGATTATTTGATCTACTCTTCTTACTGGCGCATCTAATGGTCTTCTCTGAACATGACCAAACCATCTCAAACGATTCTCTACCATTTTCTCACTAATAGGAGCCACTCCGACTCGTTCACGTATATGGTCATTCCTAATCTTATCTAATCTTGTATGACCACACATCCATCTCAACATCCTCATTTCGGCTACCCCCACTTTACGTTCATGTTGTCCCTTCATAGCCCAACATTCACTACCATATAACACTGCTGGCCTTATAGCAGTACGATAGAATTTTCCTTTAACTTTATTGGGTACTTTTCTATCACAAAGAACTCCAGTGGCTTTCCTTCACTTACACCAACCAGCTTGAATTCTATGATTAACATCGTCATCAATCTCACCATCTTGTCTTACAATTGATCCTAAATATTTAAACTTTGTCACTTGAGGAATTATATCCTCCCCTAACCTAACTTTCAAATCGTCTCTAAGTTGTTTATTTGTGAAATTGCTATGCATATATTCTGTTTTATTCCTACTTAAACGAAAACCCTTTGACTCCAACGTATTTCTCCATATTTCCAATTTTGTATTAATCTCTTCTCTTGAATCCGCTAAAAGTACTATATCATCCGCAAGCATGCACTTAGGTACCTCCTCTGTGATACTCTCGGTTATAGCATCGATAACTAAGTTAAATAGATACGGGCTTAAAGCTGATCCTTGATGTAGGCCAATTCCTATAGGAAATTCATTTGTCTCACCTCCGGGTGTCCTAACCCTAGTCAATGCCCCATCGTACATATCTTGTATTACCTTAATGTAGGCAACATTCACCCTCTTCTTTTGCAAGGCTTTCCAAAGTACATCCCTTGGTACCCGATCATACGCCTTCTCTAAGTCAATGAAAGCCATATGTAAGTCTCTTCTCCTACTTCGATACTTCTCCATCATCCCCCTTAGTAAATAAATCACCTCTGTAGTGGATCTTCTTGGCATGAACCCAAATTGTCTCTCAGAAATACTAGTCTCCATTCTCAATCTATGCTCAATCACTTTTTCCCATAATTTCATAGTGTGACTCATAAGTTTAATCCCTCTATAATTTGCACAATTCTGAATATCCCCTTTATTTTTGTAAATAGGAACTAATGTACTTAATCTCCAATCATCAGGCATCTTTTTCGATCGTAAAATCTCATTAAATAGTTTACATAACCACAACACACATTTTTCTCCTAAACATTTCCAAACTTCAATCGGTATACCATCCGGTCCAACGGCTTTACCATTCTCCATTTTCTTAAGAGCTTCGCTAACCTCCGAGACTCTAATTCTACGATAAAATGACCTATTAAGCTCACATTCGCTAACTGTCAAGTCCTCCAAATCACAACGCGAACCTTCACATCCATCATTAAATAGCTTATAGAAATACTCTTCCCATCTGTTCTTAATATCTCCTTCAGTAACTAAAACCTTGCCAACTTCATTTTTTATGCATCTTACTTGATCCAAATCTCTCGACTCCTTCTCTTTGTTCCTTGCAATCTTGTAAATCCTTTGTTCACCCGCCTTTGTCCCTAACTCCTTATAAAACCCCTCGTATGCTTTAGCACGAGCATCACTAACTGCCTTCTTAGCCTCCTTTTTCGCCAAACGATACTTTTCCCAATTGTCAGAACTATTGTCCAAGTGTATCGCCTTGAAACAATTCTTCTTATTACGCACCTCTTCTTGGACCTCCTCATTCCACCACCAAGTCTCCTTATCTCGTGGTCCAAAACCTTTTGATTCTCTTAAAATGGCTTTAGCAACCATTTCAACCTTTTTTGCCACATTCTTCCACATGATACTAGCATCTCCTTCTAACTCCCACACACTTTCCTCTAATAACTTACTTCTAAAAGTCTCTCGCTTCTCCCCCTTTAACTGCCACCACTTGATCTTTCGATCAAAAACTGTTCGAGATTTTGGTTTTATACATTTTATTTGCATATCAAGAACTAACAATCTATGTTGTGTAGTCACTCCATGTCCAGGAATTACTTTGCAATTAGTGCAACGTCTTTTATCAGTATTTCTTATCAAGAAAAAATCGATTTGAGACCTATGAGTTCCACTTTTGTATGTGATTAAATGTTCCTCTCTCTTCCTAAAATAAGTGTTGATAATCTTAAGGTCGTATGCTAAAGAAAAATCAATAATAGTTTGTCCTTCCTCATTCAACTCCCCAAAACCAAAACCACCATGAACCCTTACATGTGGTCCTGCCTCTTTACCAACATGTCCATTAAGGTCTCCCCCAATATAAATTTTCTCGGTTGTTGGTATACTTTCAATCAAACCCTCCATATCTGCCCAAAACTTCTCCTTGAGATGTGATTCTGCTCCTACTTGGGGTGCATATGCAATAATAATGTTCATAGTCTCCTTTCCAACAATTACTTTCACGGATATGATTCGATCCTCAATCCTTTTAACTTCCACAACATTCTTCCTCCATTCTGCATCCGCGATAATACCAACACCATTCCTTCCATTTACCTTACCTGTGTACCAAAGTTTGGAACCATTTAACCTAATCTCTTTACTTCCCTCTCCTACCCATCTAGTTTCTTGCAAGCATAAGATACTAATCTTACGCTGGTCCATTACTTGTGCCACCTCGAGGCGCTTCCCATTCAACATCCCAATGTTCCAAGAACCTAATCTGACCTTAATCTCATGAACTAGCTTCTTTAACCGCCTCCGTCTATTAGAGTGCGGTAGCCCTTGCTCATTTAACACTGCATTCAGGCGAGGATGCAGCGGCTCTTGCTCTCTTATCACTGTACCCGAGCTGTACAGCGCGTTACTTACGGGTAACGACCTAGCATTAACACAATATATTCGTTGATCCATGTTCATAAGATTCGACATGATTTTATGTTGGCTGTCGGGGCCTAACACAACCCTCCTCCTTTATCCGGGCTTGGGACCGGCTATAAAATATAGGCGGAGTTCAAAATTGCAATATGTAACATATTAAACAAACCTGAATAATAAACAGAGGAAGAACCTGAAGAGGCATCCACACCTTAGGTCTGCAGGGAACACAAAAAAAAATCAAATCTAGAGTGCAATGCAAAACTTGAGATTTAATATAAAATTAAAGCAAGTAATATAAAGTCAGTGAATGGCCCCAAATCTTAAAGCAAGTAAATATAAAATTAAAGACAAAGTTCACATACCCAAAGATTTAATCATCTACGATCATATTATCAAATGTTGAACTTGAAGGCCCAACGTGATTAGTCCCGGAAGCTTCTACATAAATGTTTGAAAAGTCAAAATTAATAACACAACTATCAATAAAAAAATATTAATGAGTAATATTCAAACAAAAAAATACAGATTTAACCTGTAATAATATTATTTGAGCTCTCAAATTGATCGAAATCTTCTTCAATGTTAAATTTTGATGGTGATAACCAACTTTGTGTGCACACAAGAGCTTCCGTCATTTTTGGTGATAACGAACTCCTAAAGAAGTCAAGAATACGTCCTCCGGTGCTAAAAACAGACTCAGAAGGAACCGTGGATACTGGAATGGCCAAAATATCACGTGCCATTAGAGAAAGAACATTGTACTTTGTGGAATTAACCTTCCACCATTTTAATATATCAAAATTTTCTTCTCCCTCACAAGGTTCCATCAAGTATCTCTCAATTTCAGATTTGTTGTCAATACTTCTTTTCTCCTTTTGCAATATACTCCATTGATGAAACCTTGCTGTCTTCTCATCGACGTTTACATTTTGAATCCCAGTTACAAAGCTTATATTCTCCATTTGAGAATTTGAGCAATTGTTGACTTCATGTGCATAACATTCATACAAACGATACATAGTATTTTGAATCTTTATAACTACACAAGTAGCCATGTTTGAATCACAAAGATTTGAGTAATTTCATTCAACATATCCAAGTTTATATCTTGGATCCAATACGACAGCAATAAGTATAAATGAATTAATATTTTCAGGTTTTTCTCAATACTTGTCATACTTGGACCTCATGTCACATGCCATTTTTTGCAAATATATGTCATGATTATTGCTCCATTTTGTAATATGAGATTGAACAAATACAATCTCATGAAAACATGCAGAAGATGTAACATATGTTGAACCAGATAAATTGCAAGTTGCACTATAAAAATTTTTAAAAAATAACACAAAATTCCTAGCATTCTCCCAATCTTCAACTGAAGGCGTCAAAAAATTGTTCTCTTTGAAATATAACTTGTATACATCGTCTTCTTCATCCAACCTCTCGAAAACTCGTTGGAACTTTTCAGCTCGTTCCAACATTAAATAAGTTGAATTCCATCGAGTTGGGATATCCATAAGAACACTACATTGGCTGGTGATTTTCTCTTCTTGGATGAATCTTTTAAATTTTTCAAATCGTGCTGGAGATGACCTCACATAACGAACAGCTTCACGAATTGATATGATTGCTGATTTTATATCACTTAAACCATCTTTAACTATAAGATTCAATGTATGTGCACAACATCTGATATGAATAAAGTCACCATTACAAATCAATCCTTTCCAAGCATTTAATCTCTCTTTCAAATGACCCATAGCTTTATCGTTGGCTTTAGCATTATCAACTGTAATAGTGAAAACCTTTTTAATCTCCCATGCTAATAAACATTTCTCTACAGCCTTTGCTATGTCCTCAGTCTTGTGACTCTCAATTGGATGTAAATTGAGAACCCTTTTATGTAAGACCCAGTCTTCGTCAATAAAATGTGCTGTGAGACACATATAACATAGTTTTTGACAAGATGTCCATGTGTCACTAGTAAGGCAAACATGTGAACATGACTTCTTAAAAAATAACTTGAGAGATTTCATCTCATCAAGATATAATTGATAACAATCTCTAGCAATTGTCCATCTTGAAGGAATCATAAATCTAGGCTCCAAAAATTTGAAATATTTACGAAATCCATCACCCTCTACAACTCTAAGCGCTTGTTCATCACATATCACGAACTCAGCTAAGGCCCTCCTACAATCCTCGTAATTATATGAATGAGGCACTAATGGTTTTGGTCCAATAGCTCCTCCTTGTAAACTCTTCACTAACATTTTTTGTCCTCCATCTTCACTTCTATGTGGGAACTTCTTGCATCTTTTCAAGTGTTTAAACAAACCTGTAGTCCCATGCTTATTAGGGTCCGCAGTAAAGTCTTTTTTGCAATACTTGCATCTTGCTCTAACTTTATCATCTAAAATAAATTTTTCAAAATGCTTCCAAGCCTCAAATTTGTTTTCCCTTGACTTCCTCTGAGCTGGTTCTATTTCAATGGAAGCATCAATAGTTGATTTTGTTCCTTCTGCAAGATTTAGATTGGATTGTGCAGACTCGATAACAATTTCATCTGACTTAGGGTTAGATCCAATGATAGTCATTGCATTTCCCTCCATTCTTGAAAGTTATTTGCTAGCTTTGAAAATATAAAAAGATACACTCGTGACCTTCCAAACAATTGGGCTAAATGGCTAATGAAATTTCAAGTAATAAGAGTACAAAAAACATGCTCTAGTAATCGAATTCAGATATTCATTTATGTATGTACATTATATGAATTGGAAGAACATAATAGGACAAGAACATTGCACAAATTTAGTTCTGCATTTTTTTAATTAGATGCATGGGCAGAAGAACATAATGGGAGCAATCTTCTCAAGATATGGAGGAGATCGTAAATGCTGAAATAAAAGTAAGGATAAGGGATTTGTAAAGATGGGATGAGAGAATTACCTGAAAAAAGGCCGACGTCTGTAATTCGTAGGCTAAGCGACGATGTCTGACACACCGGGGCGGAGCAAGCCGAGCGGGAGGGAGAGGGACGATGTTCGACGCACCGGGGCGGAGCAAGCCGAGCAGGATTTAGAGCACGCTAGCATGGGATGGGGAGAACGGGGGCGTTGGGAGGCTGCACAAATCAGATTGCACAAGGTATCTTAAGATCAAATATCATAGACTGCACAAAGGGCAAATGGAGAGGTAAATCTGTAAAAGGTGAATCGGTGATAGCTTTGTTATACCCTTAGGTCTTGATGATTTTCGCAGCTCTGATCTCAGGATTTGCCTTGGCCCTTGGCGATCTCCTCCCTGCCAACAACCTTATAGTCGAACGAGCAGTGCTGCAATCATGGGCGTCGACTGTCAGAGTACCGGTGCTGGTCGCTAGGGCAGAGGACAGACGGGTCACGAGGAGGAGGAGAGGGCACAACCACACGAGTTTTTTTATTTTTTTTATATTAAATATTTAGTGGGACGGTCAGGTCACGAGAGGAGGAAAGGGCAAACCGCACCCGAAACCCGAAACCACAGGCAACTAACCGGGTCGGGTCACGAGTCGGTGTTTTCGAAGTTGGATCCGGACCCGACCCGAAACCCGCCGGATTTCGAGGGAACCTGACCCGTCCCCGGACCGGATAGAACGGGTCCGGAAATATTTCCCGAAAAACCGGTCCGGGTCGGACCGGTTCAACCGGGTTGACCCGGTTTATGCTCTCCCTTAGGTCCCGCCCTTACTTAGCCCCCATGCTAACAATAACATTATGGCATACTATGAGGGAACCTTTTCATCTTGTGCCATCTTTACAGTTGTTGGGTGCACTGGGCAGAGATGGACCCCCGGAACATCTCTTGTTTGCTCGAGAGGATCTCGACTCAAAAGAGATGTTTGCATTATGAAGCAACACTGTAGGTACGATTGCAACCATTTCCCCCCTTTTTTAGATTCCTAGGCTCATAGGTTTATCCAGAACCATTCGAGTACTTTATAGAGCATTACTAGTAAGATTGGCCTAATGGGCACAAGATCGAATCTGACAGAGCGCTGACTGCTGAAATATACGTTCTCATGAAATGCACAGTTTCAATCGAAATTCACAGAAATAATCATATTTCAACAGTTATTCTGCGTAATCCTTAAGGTGCTCTCTCCCCATATCATTTGCAGACATGAAGTTGCACTGTCATTTAGAGGTGATCGGCGATATTTGTGGATTACTCATCTCCACTTGTAAACTTTTTATAGAGGAGCCACGATCAAGAAAAGGCTCAAGCTTCGATTACATTCGAACCATTGCAAGAATGGAGATGTGGTTGTGTGTATCTGCGAGTGTTTATTGGTGAAGAGGCCGCACTGAGCTGGTCAATTGTCCGTCTGAGGGGTGCTGAGATTAGAAAATTAAGGAGGAAATGGAGGATACAGAGATTGACACTTGAGAGAGAGAGAGAGAGAGAGAGAGAGAGAGAGAGAGAGAGAGAGAGAGAGAGAGAGAGAGAGAGAGAGAGAGAGAGAGAGAGAGAGAGAGAGAGGCGTGCCATGGAGGGTCTGAGACAAGGTCCAGGTTGGAAGGCATGGAGATTGGTTAGGGAGCTGGGGTTGCGAGATGGCCTTCATGGCACCGTGAAACGGGGACAAGACCACGTGTACAGATGGGTGGGAGAGAGAGAGGTCTTCCACCAACAATCTCAGATCTCTGTGCCTTGCCACTTTTGGTCTCCTCTTATACAGTGTTACACTGTACATCCACAGTTTCTTTGAAGCAATCCATTAGTCCACGGGGCAGTTAACTTGTGTTGTATGTTAATATCTTAATTGCTTGCTCCCTCGGATATCTATCGGTTCAGTGAAGCACTTTTGTCAAGCTTCATTTGTGACACCTGCATCAAATAACCTCTGCAGCATTCATCTTTCGGTAATTGTATCAACAAAATTCACATTGAATTGCGACTTTGATTTGGGTTCCAGCTTGGAAAATTATTTTCTTTCTTTATGGAGCTATGTTGCTGATTTAAGCTGAAGAAACCATAAAAAAAGTCCTTTCGGGTGATATGGAACGCTTAAAAGTAGAAGACTTGAAAAACAATCCAATGACTATGAAGCCCATGAGTTTTATAAATACATTATTTAGACAAGATCAATAGGAGGCATTCTTCTTTAATCGACGTGTCAGAGCCATTGGCAATGGGGCCGGAAGTATGAACATTGAATTTGGCATCTGACATTCATGTGAAGTGATCAAAGATTATTTTAAAATCATCCAAATCAGCTGACAAAGGTTGAGTGCTTATTATATAAATCTCATCCATTTAATTTATGAACATAGGATGTCTTCTTTTTGTTTCCTTTTCTTTAGTGTTTTCTTCTGGGTGCAGTGCACTTAGGGTGTTGCCCCTTTGAATATTCATCTGTACTGCTTTTAATCAATGATAGATTAATTGGCAGCATTTGTCTGTCAACCTTCGTTTCATGGACAGAGTGAGTCCAGATTTACTCAATTTCTCGAAGCTCTCCAATGTTCATTTGTACGGAGATTACCTAAATCTTCCTGTCCATTTTAAACTCACGTCATCCATTAATTGGTCAAAATGGCATCCTTTTGCTGATAGTAGATTATTGTATGTCATGATTGAAATGAAAGCTAGACAGCTAGCGGTCAGCATGATCATGCTTAGGAGAGATGTACTTTCAGGAATCATGTATAGAATTGAATTAATCAAAGCTCTTAGTTTTTATTTTCAAAATTATTAGCACTTTACTAACAAGTTTGAGTTATATAGAACAAAAAATAACCAAACTGATGTCTCTGAACAGTGCTACTAATTTTCCGAACCAACTTCCAACATATATGAGACTCAAACTCACTAACTGACTCAACTAAATCTAATTAGAGTCTTCGGCAACTTGAATCTAAAGTTGAGCTAATGATTCACGTATGATAAGCAAGAAATTTTATCTTTTCTTATCAGTTTGAGCCATCTGACATCATGTCGGATATATGCAAAGATTAGCAACTGAGATCAAGTTGAATGGTGAACTGGTACTCATCTGTTCTTCATTTGAATTTGAAACTTTCAAGCATGCATGCATGCCCACCTTTTGTTGCCATTGCTAGGTGAAAAAATATAGCTTGATTGCTACTTCCTAATTCCATGATGTTATCTTGTCGGTTCCATGAATCTTCCAGTTGCTTTTTCTCTTTCCAGCTAAATCTTTCTTGTTGTTTTGTCTTAATTATCCCATTCTTTTATCTGCACATGTCAATGGTTTAAGCATTAAACAATGACGTCGAACAGTGAACTATGAAATATGACTTCTATGCATATATTATTAGTCCTTTATATTTGTACCAATGTTATAAGATTCGGCCTGGCTATCGATCCGGATTCATCAACGGTTGAACCGGATCGGATCGATTGAACCAGATCGAACCGAATGATCGGACCAGATAATATAAATTAATAAAAAATTAAAATAAGTGAAATAGTTTCTTATAATCTTGTTAATATATAATATATTATTTAACAAAAATATAAAATATAGTATAATAAAGTAAAATAAAATAATTCAGATTAAATAATATAATGAAGTAACATAAATTAAGTCATCAACATAAATAAAAGGTTCTAGTTATAAATAAAAAATAGTGAAAAAATTTTATATATATGACAAGGGGACATTAAAATATAAATTTCAAGATATATATATAATATGTCTAAATATTTTAATATTTTTTTATTTTTTTTCCGTTCCAACAATTGACCTGACCGGGTCGGTTAAACCCGTCGGGTCGGCCGGTTGAACCCGAATTTTGACAAGGTCAAAGCGGGTCAAACTCTTTCCCGAGTTTTAACCGATCCGCGGATCGTTTTAGGCCCCGGGCACCGGTCCGATCGGCCGGGCCGGTCCGGGTCTGACAACATTGATTTGTACATGTCAAAGAGGCTTTCATGTTACAGCATAAGATTAATTAGCCCTTTCAGCTTACAGTAACCATCTACACTTCCAGTTCTCAACTAATAATCGTCAGGATCAAGGGCAAGTAGATGAAAAGGAAGCCCTAACAAACACACACAAGATATACCTACCGTTTGAAGTGGGAGCAGGTCTTCAATTACTCTAGAGTAGGTACAATTAACTTCAAACAAACTAATATGGCCCAAAGGTAGTTTATTATAAAGGTATAAATCTCATTATTCATAAGCGTACCAAGTGTTGTTAAGATCGATAATGACGGTGAAGATTACGACTTTACAACACGATTTTATCAATGTAAAACTTTTGAAAAGTTGAATGAGGGAACGTTTCAATGTCGGAAAGAATCAGCCAGCAATCTTCCTAGCTATACCCATGCCAATGGCCGTGACGACGGTGGGTCTAAGAGTCTGGAGCACACCCCTCGACTTCACATGATGCTACTGTTGAAGTCATGACATGGTACTGAAGTGAAACCCTAGTTATGGCAAGTTGCGTTAGCTGCATGCATACATGCATCTCCATGCAGTACGCTCTTGCGCCATTCGTGGAAGGGGAGCCAGTGAGCAAGAGATCCAACCCCAGTCCGGTCCTCCCGTGCGTCCCTAACGTAATACAAATGTCATCAAGGCGCTGATGATTTGCCAGAGGATCTGAAAGGTTTGTCCCTCGACTACCGATTCCATCCATTCATTCTCAGGGGCACTGTGATTCGAGCATCTCCTCTGCACGTCATATGGGTTGTCAGCAACAGTAGTCTTCTCCACCGGATGATAACTTCGCCTCCGACGTACTAATCCTTTTTAGTTCTACTCAGTGTTCCTACTTGTGCCGCGCTAACGATTATAGGTTAAAATAATCTCAGACAATAAACTAACTATTATGAATGAAGCTCCCAACCAAAATTTTTGCTTTGCAGAATTAAGCTCTAAAATTTCTACTAGTGTAATTCATACGTCTAGAAGAACCTTTGTGTAGCAACAGTAGCTAATTTGTAGTCCAGTGTCATGGGAACAATCTGCTAGACTATCTTTCTACTGCATGTACAGGAAAAAAAATGCATCAAGTTGAGAATAGAAAATTAAGCAAGAAATTGATAAAGAAACTCTGAACAACAGTAAAGAACGAGAGAACTTGATGTTTTTCTGTATATATACTAAGAGTTCATTCCTAGTGGAAACACACAAAAAGATCTTTCTGCTGTACAGGAAACAGTGTTGGCGGTTCACTATTGAAAGATGGACGTTGTGTGAGAGGAACCGATGCGTCGCCACCGGGTGGTGGTCCTGAAAGATTTGGCATGATCTTTCTCCTTTATGATTGATGGCCCCTCGCCCTCCAGTCGCCACTGTTTGTGTAGTCTTGTTTCAGCCCCTGGATTTAAGTCGCGGTCTCTTCGCAGACACATGTTTTCACTAGTCACTGCCTTGAAAGTTTTACTGCTGTTCTTCTTCTCGCAACAGTGTGATTTGGGGTTAATCGTCATCTGCACTTTCTGTTTACAAGTCTGAATCAATCAGAATGCATTATTAATGAGTAAAACAAAACAGATGATCAGAGGTGACCTCACAGTTTTTTTCACCTCTCTAAGTAGATGACGAGAGGTGACACCTCTGCAGCAACATTAGTTTCTTATTATAAAATTCAAATATATTTGTAGTTTTTGTAGACGATGGGAAAATAGTTTCTTATTGTAAAAGAATATAATTAGAGTTAAATATTATAAAAAAATTAAGAAAAATAATCAGATAATCTGAACATCCGGGGCCAATGTGCAATTCAATTTGGCTGAGTGAGATTCGGGTTGAGATTAAAATTAATCGGGTTGGGTCATATATATTATTTTGAACAACAAATTGACAAAAGAATATAAGCATAAGCCATGTATGAAATTAATGATAACATTAAATTCAGATGTATATATGTATATATATATATATATATATATACATATATATATATAGCCAGAAACGAAAATAATATGAAGCATGCAAAATTACACAACTTAACTTAGATGTTAATTGAAAGATAGATTTTAAAGTTCAATATTACTTTTTATAAGTAGCTAGTTCTCGTAGTTTGTCCATTTCAGAAGTTCAATTGAGAACATGTTAAATTTCCTCGCCTTTTCTCTTGATAACAGAATAAGTTATTTCATCTTTTTGTCTTGTTTTTTTTAATTATAAAAAAAAATGATTCAACAATTCTTTTTCAAAGAAAAAGTCTACCATAAGACATTTTCTTAAGCGCATGAAATAAGGATTTCGTTGAGTAGTGAAACATTTAATACAAATTTAAACATATGTGAGGTTATAAAAGGTTCTCAGAGGTTTAACAATAACAATATTTTCGAAATCAGAAGACAGATTCAAATGATTTCCATCTGGTTTGACCAATTTTTCATACAATAATATAATATGAGAGATAAATTAATATACATAAAATATATCAATCATTATCATTTTATCACCCAAATATTGGTTAAATAGTATTATTCTGAATATATATTCAGTAAAAAAATTGTAATACAATTTTAACTTAAAATCATAGTTCTATTTTCTACTCCTTCCTTTCATATTTTTCTTTTCTTTCTTATCTTCTCAACAATATGTCATTTTATCTTTTCATTTCCTCCTCTTCACATCTTTCTTTTCATTTTCTCCATTTAATTTCGTCAATTCTTTTTGTTTCCTTTTTAATATTTTCTATCTAATATGTCATTTATTTCATTTTCGTATAAAAAATTATTATCTTCTTACGTTCTTCCTATCAAAAAAATTAAACACCGGTTTGGTTCTGGTTTACCGGTTAAACCTATTTTTTTTTTATTTTTTTTGCTTTGCACAATTTTTTCTATTGCAATTTTGATGCCGAAATAAATTGAACCTGATTTTCTATCCAATTGGTGGAGCTGATCAATCTGCTTTGATTAAAAAAAAAATGATGTTGAGTCCAATTATTTTTTAACGTAAAACGAATGAGGCATTTTTTTACATGTCACGATTTTTCGTAAGACTTGTAGAACTATTAGCACTTGATTAATTTAAAATTAGAGTGAAAGAGCGGTGTCTTCCTATGATGACTTGAAATATTAATTTCGAGATTACTAAGATACATTGAATCACTTAGTTGCGAGACACTTTGGTGCTCTTATTTTTTTGGTTCAAACATAAGAGGGCGCGCAAGAAAGAGCCAACCAACAAGACACCCAAATCTCTCAGCACAAAATTATATTTTCATTTCCCTGAAATGTGCCCATGGTATGCACCTCATTATTGGCACAACTTCAATGCTATCATTAAGGTTCTATTGATTCACTTCTATAATTTGATTGAGTGTTCGAACATGTCTTAATTTCTAACAAGGTATCATTATTGCCATTCTATTTTATCTTGTACAACATTAAAAATGTTCAGTATTTTCAGCACTCATATGATGAAGTGATAACAGTGTGTTTTAGAATGAAATAGTGGTGTCCTTTCTAATATTGACCCATTATTTCCTTGTATAGTGTAAACCTATGATAAGACTCATTAATTAGTTCATTAAAAGTTACTTCATTGATCATAAGAAGTTACCTGACAAAGGAAAACATATTGTTAAAGGTTTTAGCATATTATAATAAGGGGTTGCTAGATTTGGTTTATACGTAGGCTAAATTAGCTTATAATTTGATTTCAGGAAGAAATCAGTGTTTGGTGTAGAAAATGTGGGCTAATAATTATTGTAGATAGTTATTTGACCTGAACAACTAGATTATTTTTTTTTACCATTTTATGTTGAAATATTACAATAATTCATTTTATTATTTTACCTTCTCTTCTACTACTTATCTAAATATAAAGACAAAAAAGTAAAAGAACTTGATAGTTATGAAGTAATATTAAGTTTATCAAATTAAGTATTTAATTACAATTTAATAAAATTATAATAAAAATATTTTAGTTGACTTTGGCTCGAAGTGTATCATGATAAATTACATATAAAAAAGTCATCAATACTTTTCTTGATAAGCGTTACAATAAATTATTATACTATCAACACTTTTTTTTTAACAAAAAAGAAGTCTCAAAGTAGGATTCTAATGGGAGTTAGTGAAACTCAAGTCTCAACTCCAAGCAAATTGCGTGCAAAGGAGAATGGCAAAGAGGACAATTATGATAAGTTCGTTGACCTAAATGAGGACATGCCAATGATGAACTTAGTTTTAAGACATGCAATGGAGCCATGAAGATTATATGTGGGATAAAATCATTTAAATCAAATGGAATTCATGGTTGGATGGCATGATAATAAAATTCAAGCCTCGGTTACAAAGAAGGGATGCAAGTTCTTCAGTTATGACAATGTGCTACAGCCAGGGTATGCTTGCCCTCACTAACTAAATTAGAATAGTGATTATTCATTACATTTTAAAAAATGATAAAAAAAATTCATTACACTTGGATACCATGATCTACATGAGAAAAAAAAAATAAGACAATGAGAAATTGACAGACGGGGTCCATAAATTATGAGGAGCCTTCATGAAAGCTTATCTTGTCATGTACAGAAAATACCATGCATCAACATAACATTCCTCTGTTCTCAATTAAGGAAAAAGAAATAATAAATTTATATGTATATATGAAAGGCCTTGTGATATGATTGGATATCTTTATCTCGGCATCCAGAGGTGCCACTTGGAAAAGAAGTATGGGCTGCTGGAATTTAAAAATCATTTAGCAGATGTTTAAAATCCGTAAAATGAATTTTCCACATTGTTACTTCTCTGTCGACTGACAATGGAGCAGCATGCTTAGAAAATCTGCCTGCCTCCTCGACTTCACATTGGTTGAAATTTCCTTCATAGACATTTTTTGGATATAAAAACTTTCACTTTCACTTCTTTTTTTTGCTAAAATAACAAAATTTGAGGAATGGTAAATCTTCAACCTCAAGCTATATATACATTAAAATTAACTTGTGTGAAGTGAAACCATTAGTACAGTTTTCTTCAGAAATCAAGTCAGAATTCTGAAATTGTCAGACAAAATTCATCTTTCAATGACTAGGATGATTATTTATTATTATTATTTTGGTGATACAGATAACTGCCAATTACCTTTGAGATGGTAAAAATGTTGATCGAACGGTAAAAAGGAAAAGAAGATAAAAAAGTAGAGTTCAGTGAAACTAAAACTACTATATCTTATCAAGTTGAGGGCATGATTCATATAAATCCTTATCCTCCACTGGGCAGGAATAGAATAAATTAATTCTTTGCTGCAGTGGCAGAAAGAATGCTTTCTTTATTGGTGAGATAACGAAAACTGCGATGCCACCCGACCAAAGCATAAAAATAATACGGCAAGTTTCGTCTCTCATGATCCCCTGCATGCCACTTGTTTCGTAGCCACTTGAACGTCCTCCAACTTGTGGACGTCCACCTACAGATCGATGAGATCACTAGTTGCATGTATTGGGTTCGGATGTGTTCCTTTCTTCATAGTTATTAGGACGTCGAGAACTGGGAGCCCCTCAAGGAAAGGAAGAGGCAATCCCGGTGCTCCAGAGAGAGGGAGAAGGGAGGAGAGAGAATGAGGAGATATCTATCAATGTATGATTAAGTAGGTAGCTGCCTGCACTCATAGCAGTTCTCACCTTTGAGTGGCTTCTTCGTTCTCTATCCCCTCGTGATATCACGTGAGAGGGCCATCGGATTCACACATGCATTTCAAATCATACTTCTTTTTAAAATCTTTCTTGTCCATGTAATAAATAGATATAAAAAACATAGAGAATATTACTTGGATAAACAAAACAATGTTCGAACGATAACAAACATCAACAACAACAACAACGTCTTATCCCACTAGTTCGAACGATAACAAACATCATAGAAAAAAATCCTCTTTAATATCCATGCAAATAGTGACTGATCAATATGTCCATGGACGTGACTAATAGAATGCGTAATCTGCAGATCGACGGAAATGATCTGAGATGACGAGGATGGACGACGAAATGGGAGTCCCTTAATCTCAATCTTCTCTTCTCTTCTTACATCAAAACTCAGATTTCGTTTTCTTTGTTAAATTGTTAAAGAAGGGACGGAGCAGATAGCGAGTGAAGTACAGAAACAATAAAGACAACTGCAGTGTGATTGATTAACATGCATAGCAGAATGCGGATACGTAGTATGGGCAAAAGAAGAGTTGCAGCTTGTGGTTTGATATGTAGCATGCAGTTTCTTCATTTAGTTTATTTTCATATATGTCGTCAAGGTGAAGCAGGTAGTATTTGTGGGTTTGTAGAAAGCACAGCACGCTGGAAATGCAAAGATAGCCAACGGCCATTGCATGCATGCAAGCTTTGCGCCCTAATTACAGCGGTGCAAGAATCCTTAAAAAGATGTGGCTATATTTTTGCATACATAAATAAACAAAAATTAAGATAAAAATAGCATTAGAATATCACTCGGGAAAGATTTTTCAAGAAAATATTTTTCCTATTCTTTGTGTGTCCAGTAATTAATTTAAAAAGATCAATAAATGAAGAACAGAGTTTTTTTTTTTCTGTTGATAGAAACTTGCATGCAATCATGGTAAGAGTACTTTTATCTCTTGTCAAGAGGAGAACATTGACATTTTGAATTTTTAAGAAAGCTGCATTATCTAGAAATTATTACATATCTTGGATTTGTTCAAGAAATTAATAATTTGAGTGTGGTGTGACAAGGGCTTTATTGAATCAATCATAGCATTAAAGAAATATGTGACTCAGACTACCTGATCAGAGTTACACATACTGATATGACAGACATAGCTAGCAATCCACTCACAATGTTTTATTGCACAATATCTACCCATCTTGATCACAATTATATATGTGACCAAGCTTGGCATGCAATTCATGCTTAATCTAGCCCTAATCCAATAATTACGAGATTAAAATCCCAGTTAATCTGAAAACCAAACTTTTTTTGCCTCTAACACAACCTTGGACTTGATTAATTCCAATTTCCACATCCAACTATAATACGCCTTTGCCCTTAACAATATGCGTCATTCTCAACAATCTCAAAAAAAACAAACATCAAGAACAACTTGAGTTTGCGTCCGCGAAGAAAGAAATAAAATTATTTATTCAACTAGTGAAACAAAAGAGTATATATATACATATTTATTTATACGAAGAACGAGAAAATAGAGAGAGGAAAAGTAGAAGGGTGCAGCCTATAAAGAGCTAAGTAGCCATGTCAGCCATCCGACTTGGCGATACGGTAGGCTGTGGAAGTGCCACCTCGGATAGCTCCATGTGGAACCTCTGGGTCCCGTTGGGACTCTCTTTGTATCCAGGTGGGTTACAAATTCTGGACAGGGCCACGTGTCGGTCATGTCACAGTGGAGCCCTCGTCGTTGATGGCTGAAAGGAGACCCCTCCGTTTATGCTTCGGGTAACAGCTGGCTTCCTCCTATTTACTTTGCTCTCTCTCTCTCTCTCCTGATCATTTGATCTACTTTCCCTGGCTCATCCCGGTCGCTATATATGACGCCCTCATCCTGTGCCATCACCAAAAAGAACAGAACAGGTTGCTCTTTTCACAAACTTTTCCTCGCTACGTCAAAGCAGCAGAAGCAGTAGAAGTGGACGATCGAACCGATCGACAATGCAGTGCCTACAAGCTCCTGCCGCGGCCGCTTGCTCCGACCTCTCTGTGCTGGAGAGGCAAATAGCGCGTCTGAATTGGCAACAGCAGCAGCTGACCAGCAGTTACAGCGGCTGCTACGACCTCGAAGGCTTCGTCCCCCTGTCGACGCCGGCGTTCCAGATGGTTGCACCCGAGCACGTTGAGCAAACCAGCGGCGCCGTCGTCGGCAATGTGCATGGTCCATCCTTCGCCGGCCTTGCCAATGGGTGGCCCGACCTTGCCGGAGGCTCCCAGTACAACCCTCTCGACGTTGGTGTTGCTTCTAACGTTGGACAGGAAGAAGAAAGCTTGAGCAGTAGCTCCAAGAAGAGAAAGGCTGAAACTTGTCCCAAGCCATTAAAGGTGTGTTAGTACTTTGCATTCGCGAAACTTGGGCATAAATGAAGCACCTTGACGACAGAAGAGTCGTCAACTGCTGGAATTCATAACAGTTCTCTGTTCTCTTTGTAGCAGCAGGAAAGCAGTAGCAATGGCACAGAGGACAGCAGCAAGAGAATTAAGGAAGAAACTGGACGCGCAGCGGCGGCGGACAGCAAACCAAATAGCAGCAGCAGCAGCAAGAAGGACGCATCGGGAGACACTTCAAAGGATAACAGCAAGCCACCAAAGACGGATTACATTCATGTTAGAGCTCGCAGGGGCCAAGCTACTGACAGCCATAGCCTATCTGAAAGGGTACGTGCCTGTCTCCCTGCCTGTTTTGCTCCTCTCTTTCTCTCTCCCCCATCCCCTTGTGATGCATGTTAGTTAATCTCATTCTCCTTCCTTCCATGGTACAGGTGAGAAGGGAAAGGATCAGTGAGAGGATGAAATATTTGCAGGAGTTAGTACCCGGCTGCAATAAGATCACGGGGAAGGCAGGGATGCTCGATGAGATCATCAACTATGTCCAGTCTCTCCAAAGACAAGTTGAGGTAATTGTTGATCAGTTACTTCATCTTTAATGAAAAGATCGGAGCTTCTTTAGAAACAATTGCAAGTGCAGGAAGAGAAGTATGAGACAATTAATTAAGTTTTTTGCCACTGGAAATTCGACAGTTCCTATCGATGAAGCTTGCTGCCGTGAATCCCAGAATGGACTTCAACGTCGACAACTTCTTCAGCAGAGAGGTGAATTCTTTAAATCCTGACTATAAAACATTTATTTAACAGAGCTCTGTCATGGTGTCGCCACTAACGCTCTCGCGTGGTCCTTGCTGCTCTACTCCATTTATTGCTTCCAATTCAAAGGAATGATATCCAATGCAGCAATTTCCAAAGTATATACAACGTTTTTCTGTCCGAGTATTTCCGAATTGTCTGAGAATTTCTACAGAAACTATAATAGATTGGAAAAAAAGAAGACTAGATTTCCATGATTTTGATTAGGTTCCTCCCTGAAAATAGAAAAAAGGAAAGACATTAATGCTTTTCAGGAATGCTTGAAACTTGGCCGATCACCTGAAACATAATAATATTTATGTTCATGGCCTCCACAATTATTAAGTTTCTCCCCTGCTACAATTATTGCAGATGAATCCGGTTTGCAACTCCAATAGCATTCCCATAATGAGCACGGCGCCGGAGCAGCTCGACGCAGCTTATCTCCAGTTTAACTCCATGCAGCAGGCCAGCGGCGCCTGCGACATGGTCATGAACGCCTCAGAGCTGGGGCTGCGCAGGGCGGTGAGCGCCCCTGTAGGGCTGCCTGCTGATGCATTCTTGGGGCCATGGGTCAATGTAAGTTAAACAGAAACCTTCACCCGATCGGCAATCCTCAGTACCATCTACTCGTACTGAGATCTCATGAAACGTTTCAGGTTCCTGGATCTTCTGCTTGGGACACCACCTTGCACAACATCTATAACGTGGAATTACAGCAGGGAAGGGGCTCAAGCTTCCCCGTTCAATCATTGCCAGGTGACTGCAGCTCTCATAATTAAAAATAATAAGCGCATAGCTGTTGCTGAAAGGACAATTATGAGCAGCAATTTGTTGCACAGCAGCTGAGTACAGTTCATAATTAGGATCTCTGTAATTGCAGGTAATGGGTTACCCCAAACTCTGAAGATGGAGATGTGAGACGTAGATGGACATGATAACAAACCGCAGCGACCATGCACCATTATTCTTTTTACTGATTCATGTATCACAACTTGTATTCATACACGATGAACTGGAGCAATAAGAAGAAGAAAACATGTACCATATTTTAACCGCCATTATTGCGAAATTAAGTTTCTTGAGGTTTGATCCAATGGATTCATGTCTTCCACTCGTAATGTAAGCTTTAATCATGAGATCTATTCATCAGGGTTTGAACTCTTTGCGTAAGAAATGGCAAAAGTGCAAACTTGCGTGACAGCGGTAAAAAACAGTATGCATTTTTATACTGTCGCACCCTGCCATGTATAATAATAATTCGCTGTCACTTGAACAATCTGCAAAATCTACCAAGAATCTTGGTAGCTATGTTTGGTCCCGGGGCATGTCGGGGAGTTGTTCTTCCTCCTTACAACTTGCAGTCATCCTTCGCCAGGGACCTCTACTGTGTGTGTGTGTGTGTTCGTCTTCCTTCACTTGATAAGGACGGAGGATAGAGCAGGGGATCTCTGGTCCATCAAACTATTCATGGCAGGCCACCAGGGACCGGACTCATCCATTCAATTTGTTTCAGTATCCATCACCACTCTTCTTTTGGTTCCTCTCTCCTCTCTGGACAGCGAAAGGCGATCAATGGTAGCTTTCATGGACCGCTGCGTTAGATCCGCGATCAAGCTCCATGCAGCGGTTTGGACGGCGCTTTGGCTCATATGGGGCCAAGCAATGGAGAATCAGAATCGGCATCTGGCTCTGGACATACAATACATAGCCGCATATGGCCTAACCGGAAAGATTTTTTTGTTATTTGTTGCCCTGTACAGGCACTGTTACATGGCCATATAATGTGATGATGATGCTGAACCTTTGCAGATATGACTTGACAGCTGAAAAGGAGCAGCCTTTGATCATACACGAATACCACAGAACATGCTTGGTGTTAATGGAAAAAGGAGATATTCAGTTAACAGATAATGTCATGGACAGCAACTCTGTTCTTTTACATCAAGAAACTATGAATTCTATCTCCAAGCATCTCATTTGTTTAAACCAAAGAGGAAACAGAGATAGCGCCAAGCATTGCGATTTCACATATGGAAACTGAAGGCCAACCTGAGATAACAAAATTCAGTACTGATATCTTATTAACTTTTTTCTGGGGACCTATTTTCACTATCTATGAAAATGAACTAGTTGTCTTGTATGTAATGTAGCTGGATTGCGTTCACTATATTGCTATTTAACGTTACCTAGCAATGTAGATTGTCTCTCAGAAAGATTATCACTTGTTAAATTATAAGCAATGTACATTACCTTATTTAGTATGCATAAGTAATCTCTCTGGCAATTCATATTAGTTACTTATAAGAAAATACAAATTTATGAGTTAATATATAATTTTTACCAATATACCCCTAATTAAAATAATTATATTTACGGATATAAATTATTTTTAATTTCGTAAAATTAAATCACAAATATATATTCTCATCCATAAAATTAAAGTTTATAAAATAACTAATATATTTTTAAAATATGATAATAATATAGTCATAATAATTATAATATATATTTGATTAATTTTATAATTTTTTTAATTATTATTATAATTTATTCAATATGTCTTAGAATTTATTTAAATAAAACTGTAAAGGACAAATGCGAAAAGTAAAATTTAAAAGATTGCAACCCAGATGGTAATGTGAATTGCCTACCCTTCCATAGACAATCTGCATTGCCACTTCATAAGCAATGTGAATTGTCTGGGTAATGCAGATTACCCATTACCTATCACAAGTGAATAAGGTAATGTGATGGACTCAGGTAATTTAATACAACATTACCTGATAATCCACAAAGATTACCTCTAGAGAAACGTCCCCTTAGTGTCAAGAGGTCGGGTTTTGTGAAACCACGATGATGGTGTTTAACTAGACTTGGCCTGCCTTCTGACAATAGAAAATTGACGGTTGAGAATCGAATAACTCAACCTGGATTTGGTTGACTTACTGAGAATTGAAAATAAAAGAACATGACTTAGAGAGAATGTGTTATAATTTTGAATTATATGAAATTATAAATGTTATTATTATGTATTTCTAACTTTATTGAAAATTAACTTTGTTTAGCATCATCATTGATAGCATTCATGCTATGATCTATAATATATATGGCCATATTATGCACCTATTGCATGATCATAAATTATAATTAGTATGTTATTTGATTTTTATGATTATAGATTAATATCTAATTGATTATTTTGATTTTTGATTGACATGATATAATAATCCATAATGAATAAGATAAAAATTAATACAAAGATAGATGTCATGAGATAAACAAAATGATACACCAAAGTTGTGGATCACTATAATTACGCATTGCCTCTAGGTTTATGTTATAAAATTTTTATTAATTTAAAGAAGCGGGCAGAATAAGTGAAGATAGTATTGAAACTGTTGGCATGAAGTTCACACAACACTTTCAATACTATTGTTTGTACATTATTTCCTATCACGTGCAATGCATCTCAAGAATACACAAATAAGGATTCTTCACTCCAAAGAATAGTCCGAGGTGGAGTGTACACACTAGTAATTTTAGACATGAACGTAATATGATGCACCGTTAATGTAAGAGCTCTCTTGATTGTAGTATTTATGATTGATGGATAACGTTCAAATACAAAGTTTTTTAAAGTACAATAACTTCTAGATTGAAGCCAATTGTTAAATTATAGTATTGATGGTTAATATTTAACGACTGATAATTATAATTAATTAAATAATATGATTGATGGATAATGATTAATTCATAATTGGGCAAAACTAATCTCTTTCAAATTGATAATTATCATTGATAATTGAGATTTGAAAATTGACAATCGATAAGTGATCTATTTTGAATAATGAATGTATTGCTAATGATTGACAAATTATGTGAATAATTAGTTACAATTAGTCATTAATTTTTTACTATTAAATGGATAATAATTGATATGATTATGAACAACTACTAATTTTTATTATTAATTTGATAAATTATTATATTGTTATTTTATCTTTGCACGTTTAATTTGATATTCATGCAATTAAATTATAGTGCATATGCTAAAGGTTTATACATGTTTTATATGTTATTATCGGATGACCTTACATATTGAGCGTTATGCTTATTGAGAATTTATTCTCTATAATTGGATTCATGTAGAATGAGTGGATATGACGACGAAACTGTTGGAGCCTTTTGTGATAGTTGATTTGCACATGTATATAGACATAGATAGCGAATAATATATGATAGTAATAAAAGCATGATCTATGGATGTCAACCTATAATCCACATGTTATTAAATATTGTATTTTCATTAAGATTAAATTTATTGTATGTAAGCTTTACTCTTATGTAAATATGTACTTTGACTAATTAAAATTTAAAAAGTAATCATAGATAAAATATAACGATTTTGGAATGACCTCTTAGGTCAATTTAGGGTGCACATTTTTTGTGACTATAAAAGGTGTCAACAAGATAACTTAACACTAGCTGAATCCATTATATTTCATGTGCATTAGAATTCTAAAATTCCATTAGATGACAAATATGCTTATTCTGCATGCATTTCTACTTCGACATATTATCAACATAGACTTGTTTAGAATTTTAATTTATCTTCATTTGTTTTATTTGGAGAATTTTTTGTTTGTTGTTTATTATGTTTAATTTAGCTCATGAAAAAAAAAACAAAATTCACTGATGGAAAAGAAAAAAGGACCATAATTAGCTAACTACAAAAAAGTAATAAGAAATAATTATTTCGAAAAAAAGGCTAGAGGAGAGGTGGAAAAAGTAAGGGGAATGAAAGTTTATGATTTGCAATCAAAGGTGATGAGGAAGACATAAAAGGAGGAATATTCAACTAAGTAAAGGAGAGAGAAATTGGTTGGAACTTGGAGTTGAAGAAAGGAAGGAATAATTGATGAGAAGAATCAACAAGAATGACATTTTTTAGCTAAATCTAGTAGCATTTTTATTATCACGATGTTGTTGATCTTATTCCTCATCTATTTTGTAATGTATTTGATATAAATGAGAAGCTAAAACTTAACTCTAAAGGGATAGTGGTCTAATTTTATGAATGGATGATGGAGCAACATTTATTTGCTATTGATATTAATTTATAATCTCTAAATATTTTGGAATCGATTAATGTGAATCTTATGTTAGAATGCAATTGAGAGGTTAATTTTTTTTATTGTTTTCTTACTCAAAAATGAGTTAAGAGTATTAGCATTAACTTTATGCTTCTGATTTATCTATGATGTAATCTTATTTATCCATTTTATTTCTGCAATAGTCATTTTTTTTATTCTATAGTAAATTGCTTTTATTGATAACTATTGAAATCTGTTGTGAATAGAACACCGAGGATCGATGAATAATCAAAACAACGAAAGAAAGAGAAGATGAACACAGAGATTTAACGTGATAAAACTATCTTGATCAATGTGAACAAGAAAGAAACATCCACGGGCAAAGGAGATCGTCGCCAGAAATTTCCACTATGAGCCAAAAGAGAGTGTACATCATATAAAACCCTAACCACTAACGGCCCAAGCCCTCCGCTTCCGCCACAAATTCTCATTTTTCCTCATTTTTCATTTTTTTTCTTTCATAATTTTGGGTACATGGTACATAATTCAAGGCACACCAATAAATCTCCACCTTGACTTTAATTTCACAAACAACAATAACAACAACAAAGCCTTATCCCACTAAGTGGGGTCGGCTACATGGATCATACGATGCACTTTAATTTCACAAAACTCTAAAAAAAATGCTCAACATGCTCTCCTTTGTCGAATGGTCCACGAGGGCCTAGCTTGATTTTTGCGTAACGTCCGCCAAGTCTGAACAATAGTCGAACTTGGCAACATGTAAACTCTTTGTCATCATATCTGCTGGATTGTCATGTGTGCTAATTTTCTGAACTTGAACATCTTGCTTTTCCACAATATCTCGAACAAAATGATATCTCACATCTATATGCTTTGTTCTTTCATGATGCATTTGATCTTTTGTAAGATGTATTGCACTCTGACTATTACAATATATGACAGTAACTTTCTCTTTCATAATGAGCTCTCCAACTAATCCTCTCAACCAGATAGCTTCTTTCACAGCTTCAGTGATGATTATGTATTCAGCTTCAGTAGTAGATAATGCTACTGTATTCTGCAAAATAGCTTTTCAACTCACAGCACAATTAGTAATAGTAAAGACGTAACCAGTTAGGGACATTCTTCTATCAAGATCTCCTGCAAAATCTGAATCAACATAGCCAACCAGTTCAGCTGAATTTCTATCAAATTCTAAGCATACATCAGAAGTACCTTTTAAATATCTCAGTATCCACTTAACAACTTTCCAGTACTTCTTTCCTGGATTAGACATATATCTACTAACAACACTGACAGCATGAGATATATCTGGACGAGTGCAAACCATTGCATACATAATGCTACCAACTGCACTACAGTAAGGAACTTTTGACATATACCTTTTGTCTTCATCAGTTTGAGGTGAACATGAAGTTGATAGTTTAAAGTGTGCTGCAATCGGTGTACTGACAGTCTTAGCATTCTGCATTCCAAAACGTTCCAAGACTTTTTCAATATATTTCTGCTGAGATAGAAATAGTCTTCCTGAACTTCTATCTCTAGAAATTTTCATTCCCAAAATCTTCTTTGCTGCTCCAAGATCCTTCATCTCAAATTCAGAACTTAACTTATTTTTCAAAATATTAATTTCAGATATATCTTTCGCTGCAATTAACATATCATCAACATAGAGCAACAAATAGATGAATGAACCATCGGCAAGTTGATTCAAATAAACACAACTATCATATTTGCTTCTAGCAAAACCAATACTCAACATGAATGAATCAAACCTTTTATACCACTGTCGAGGGGATTGTTTAAGTCCATACAAGGACTTCTTCAGATGACAAACTTGATCTTCTCTACCTTCAACATGAAAACCCTCTGGCTGCTCCATATATATATCTTCTTCTAGATCGCCATGTAAGAATGCAGTCTTAATATCTAATTGCTCAAGTTCAAGATTCTGCAAAGCAATAATAGCAAGCAAAGTACGAATAGAAGTATGTTTCACAACTGGAGAGAACACATCATGAAAATCAACACCCTCCACTTGACTGTACCCTTTTGCCACCAATCTTGCTTTGTACTTTGTCTCTTCATTATTGATTCCTTCTTTCTTCTTGAACACCCATTTGCAGCCAACAATCTTCTTATTCATGGGTTGTTTTACAAGATCCCAAGTGTCACTCTTCTGTAGAGATTCCATCTCCTCCTGCATTGCTATTAACCACTTATTACAATCAGGACTTCAAATAGCTTCAAAATAGGAGGAAGGATCAGGTAACTCAATATCTTCAGCAACACTTAATGCATAAGCGATCAGTTCTTCAAATCTGAGCCTTTGAGGTGCTTTTATTTCTCTCCTCGGTCTATCACGAGCTAACATGTATTGCTGTTGAACTTGACGTGATGTATGAATTTTAGGAGCATCAGGAGTATCATTCTTTTCATCAGAAGAACTTGACAGTTCTAACTCTATCTTCTCCAATGTTTTCTGCTTTTTTGTATCATCAACAACAACAACAACAACAAAGCCTTATTTCACTAGGTGGGGTCGGCTACATGGATCATACGACGCCATTCCGCTCGATTAGTAACCAAACCTATCGGTATATTATTCACCAATAGATCTTGCTCTATTAGTTCGCCAAGTGTCCGCCTTGGCCTCCCTTTCCCTCTTTTAATCGGACTCCAGATTATTTGATCTACTCTTCTTACTGGCGCATCTAATGGTCTTCTCTGAACATTGACCAAACCATCTCAAGCGATTCTCTACCATTTTCTCACTAATAGGAGCCACTCCGACTCGTTCACGTATATGGTCATTCCTAATCTTATCTAATCTTGTATGACCACACATCCATCTCAACATCCTCATTTCGGCTACCCCCACTTTACGTTCATGTTGTCCCTTCATAGCCCAACATTCACTACCATATAACACTGCTGGCCTTATAGCAGTACGATAGAATTTTCCTTTAACTTTATTGGGTACTTTTCTATCACAAAGAACTCCAGTGGCTTTCCTCCACTTACACCAACCAGCTTGAATTCTATGATTAACATCGTCATCAATCTCACCATCTTGTCTTACAATTGATCCTAAATATTTAAACTTTGTCACTTGAGGAATTATGTCCTCCCCTAACCTAACTTTCAAATCGTCTCTAAGTTGTTTATTTGTGAAATTGCTATGCATATATTCTATTTTATTCCTACTTAAACGAAAACCCTTTGACTCCAACGTAATTTCTCCATATTTCCAATTTTGTATTAATCTCTTCTCTTGAATCCGCTAAAAGTACTATATCATCCGCAAATAGCACAGATTCATCAATAACAGATTCATCTCTTTTCTGTATCATCAATAATAGACAAATCTTTTCTCGAGTGAAACATCACAGATTCATCAAAAGTAACATCTCTACTGATAATAAATTTTTAGATTTCAGGACACCATAATCTATAACCTTTAACACCAGATTTATAACCAAGAAATATGCACTTCCTAGCTCTAGGTTTAAGCTTTCCATCATTAACATGTGCATATGCAGGACGACCGAAAACTCTTAAATGTGAGTAATTAAAAAAGAATTACCTGACCATACTTCTTCAGGAATTTTTAAGTCTAAGGATCAGTGAGGAGACCGATTCACTAAGTGACATGCCAGGTTAACAGCCTCTGCCCAAAACTCCTTGTCAAGTCCTGCATTTGACAGCATATATCGTACTCTTTCTAGTCGAGTTCTGTTCATTCTTTCTGCGACTCCATTCTGCTGTGGAGTTCTCACAACTGTGTGATGCCTTGCAATACCTTCTTTGTCACAAAATTAATTGAACTTAGAATTACAAAATTCTAGTCCATTATCAATCCTTAGTCTCTTCACAACTTTTCCATATTGCTTCTCTAGCAAAGTCTTCCATGACTTGAATGTTTCGAATACATCATCTTTATGCTTTAGAAAATAGACCCAAACTTTTCTAGAGAAATCATCAATAGATGTCAGCAAATACATATTTTCTCCTTTCGAAGGAACCTGAGAAGGACCCCATAAATCTGAATGGATGCAATCAAGAGTTCCCTTCGTCTTATTGAATGGCTAAGCCGAAACTAACTCTCTTCTGCTTTTCGAAGATACAATGCTCACACAGCTCTAACTTTCCAACTTTTGCACCAGGAAGAAGACCTCTGTTACTGAGAACTTGCATGCCCTTCTCACTCATATGGCTCAAACGCATGTGCCATAACTTTGTGCAATCTTCCTCTGAGGTAGATGAGACTGCTGCTGAACCTATCACCGTCGAACCTTGGAGAACATACAAATTTCCGATTTTGAGGCATTTCATCAATACAAGAGCACCACGGGAAATTTTCATTCCATTAGACTCAATAACAACTTTGCAACCATTTGAGTCTAAGACACCGAGAGAGATAAGATTCTTCTTCAGATCAGGAACATGTCTAACTTCTGATAATGTCCTAATAATTCCATCATGCATCTTAATCTGGATGGACCACATACCAACAGTCTTACAGACAGCATTGTTGCCCATAAGAACGACTCCACCTTCAACAGATTTGTACGTGGAGAACCAATCTCGATTGTGACACATATGGTATGAGCATCTAGAATCGAGAATCCATTCACTTGATGATCTGGATTTGTTTGATGCCGTTACCAACAGAACATCTTCATTATCACTTTCTGCTACACCGGCATCTGCAACTTCAGCCTTTTGATTTCCCTTCTCGTTGCCATCGTTAATCCTTTTATTCTTATTCTGTAATTTGTAGCACTCTGCTTTGATATGACCCTTCTTCTTATAATAATTGCAGACTTTATCTCTGTTCTTCGACTTGGATATGGATCTATCTTGATTTTGATTTCTCGTCTGATGTCTGCCTCTTGCGATCAGACCTGAGGCTTGATCATCAGATTTGCTGCTTGATCCCAATTCATTATCTAACTTTTCTTTGCTCAGCAGTCTGCCCTTAACATCTTCAAACGTGAGTTTGTCCCTACCGTAGATCATCGTCTCCTTAAAGGTTTTATATGAAGATGACAGAGAACAAAGAAGTAATAGGGCCTGATCTTCATCATCAACCTTTGCATCTACGTTCTTCAAATCATTGATTAGTGCAATGAACTCACTGATATGTGATTTGATCGACGTACCTTCGGCCATACGAAAGGTGTACAGCCGCTGCTTCAACACAAGTCGATTCGCTAGGGTTTTCATCAGATACAAAGTTTCCAACTTCGTCCAAAGACCGGCCGTCGTCTTCTCTGCGAGAACTTCCTGAAGAACATCGTTCGTCAGGCACAACTGAATCGCAGACATGGCCTTCTCGTCAAGATCCTCCCAGGCGGACGCCTCCATGGCGTTAGGCTTTTGACCCGACAGCGCCTTCTTCAACCCATTCTGAACCAGGATGGCATGCATCTGAACCTGCCACAAACTGAAATTTGTGTTCCCGTCGAACTTCGTTGTAGTCATCTTCGCCGAAAGAAACTCGGCTCTGATACCAATTTGTTGTGAATAGAACACCGAGGATCGATGAATAATTAAAACAACGAAAGAAAGAGAAGATGAACACAGAAATTTAACATGGTAAAACTCTCTTGATCAATGTGAACAAGAGAGAAACATCCACGGGCAAAGGAGGCCGTCGCCAGAAATTTCTACTATGAGCCAAAAGAGAGTGTACATCATATAAAACCCTAACCCTCATATATAAAGGTCCATACCGCGGGGGGCTTTGCCCCCCGCACCCCCACGGCCCAAGCCCTCCGCTTCCGCCACAGATTCTCATTTTTCCTCCTTTTTCATTTTTTTCTTTCATAATTTTGGGTACATGGTACATAATTCAAGGCACACCAACAAAATCCTTTATATTGTTCTTGCATATCAAAGGATTTCTAGCATACTGGTGGATGATTATAAGTTATGCAAGCCAATGATATCAAATGAATCTTCTCATAATCGACCTAACTAATGGCCATATGAAATGTGATACTTAATTCTAAATTTAATGTATCATGATAGTAATTATTTTACGTTGAATTCAACATTATTATTATTGTTAAATTATTCTAATCCATACATAGCTGAAATTATCATTAATTGTTGACTCGAGTTTAAGTCTTTTTGTTGGTACTTAACATTTTAGCTCAACCACTTTAAAACATAAAAAAGTTAATTGGTTAGCTTAATCTTACAATTTCATCTTGATTTCCTTAATTGATCACTTGCCAACTATTATCTAGTAATTTAGCCTTTTAATTAGCAATTAGTTTAAACTAGTTAGTGAATCTTTAGTTCAAATTATCGTGGATACGACACTCGATTTTGCAACTTTGATCTGTGCATTTGTAGCTGAATGTAGTGAGGAGTTTAGACTACAAAATTAACATTCCCAACTGGATTAAATATATTTTAATTTTAGTTTATTTTAATTACTCCTAGTTAATTAATATTTCTCACGAGCTTATCAATAACATAGGTGGATGTGTGTTTTGTGGAGCATGTGGTAGCTAATTGGATTATGGCTGATGATGAGGAGGATGTCGCAATTGCGATGTTGTTTCTTTGTCTTGTGTATCAGCTCCTCCTGTTGGGCTTTTGGAATTAATTCAACATATTAAGGAGATAAATCTATTTAAGTTAATTAAACCTAATTAACTTGTAGATCTTTCTTTGTTGGATTTGTGGCCGACGCATGTGAAGAAATGTTTTTCTTCTTCTACTTGCACCAATCATCGAGAGCTCTTGAAAAGCTAGTGTCTAGAGTTGATTGGAAAAAGAAAAAAAAGGGGTGGTTTTTTCTTTAGTCAACGGATAAAGAAAAGAAGAGCCACAAAAAAAAAGAGTGCTGAAAAAGAAGATAAAAGATTTTTTGTTGAAGAGCAAAGAATCAAGAATAGAGTCAGATTGGGAGGATCTCTAAGGTTTTATTGATACTACAATCACAGAAAATTGTAGTAATTAAGTGATTATTTCTACTATTATTTCGGTATTTTTCAGACAAGAATTATTTTCCCAATGAATTATTATTCGGATTTGGGTAAAATTCAAAAGACATTGTACGTTATTTTTGGATTAGTGATATTGCTCTGTGATTATTTCGTAGTTTTTTTCCTTCTCATTGGAGGGGATTTCTACGTAAATTTGGTGTATTTTTTCCTATTATTATTTTCTTATGCATCGCACTTGGCTTATATTATTTAATTCACATATAAGAAGAGGGATTAAATTTCCAACAAGTGGTATCAGAGCGAGATTAATTAGGATTTCTTTTGTATGAATTAATTGCAGAAAAAAACTATTTTAACGAGATGATCAAACTAACCCGAATAATTAATGGAGGACTTTCTTTGTTGCACGGATTTATTTGATCTCGTTGAATTAGGAGATAAAAAGTCGACAGGCAAAATTGATGAAAGTTGGAGAAAGATGCACAGAAAAGTTATTGGGATGACTAGGTAATTTATTGATGTCAGCATTTTTCATCATGTTGCTCAAGAGACAAATACATAAGTTTTGTAGAAAAAGTTACAAGATTTATATGAAATGAATACTGCTCAGAATAAAGCTTTCATAATTAGAAAATTGATGAATTTATTTTAAAGATGAAAATTCTATTGCTAAACACTTGAGTGAATTTCAAGAAATAGTAATTCAATTGGGAGTAATGAAAATAGTCTTTGATGATGAGATGCAAGGATTAATGCTCCCGAGTTCCTTGTCAGATTCATGAAAAATATTGATGATAGCACTTAGTAATTCTATTTCTAATGATGTGGTATCACTCTCCATGGTCAAAGATTGTTTGTTCAATGAAAAAATAAGGATGAAGAGCATAGAAACATATACTACACAAGTTCTTGTCACAGATAATAGAGGCAAAAATAGAAGCAGTTGATCAAAAGGCCGTGACAATAATAGGTCAGAATCAAGAGGAAAATTTATATTTTATCACTATAGCAAAGAAGCACATATCAAGAGAAATTGTAGAGATTGGAAGAAACAACAACGTGTTACATTTTATCACTATGACAAAGAAAGACATATCAAGAGAAATTGTAGAGACTGGAAGAAACAATAGAATGAAAAGAATAAGAAAGATGAAAATTATTAGAGTACTTCTATAGTGGCATCAGATGAGGTTTTCATATTCCTTTTAGAAGAAAATAAAGAATGTAATGTCACAGACTCTTCAATTGAGTGGATCATCGATTCAGAGACTTCACATCATGCAACTCTATTAAAAAAATGCTTTAGTGTGTACAAGATTTATGATTTCGACACAATGAAAGTGAGCAATAAGACAGAGTCTAGAATTGCAGGAACTGAAGATGTATGTATTTGAACATATGTTGGTTGTGAGTTGATTATGAAAAATGACAGACACATGTCAGATTTACGTCTCAATCTGATTTCTCGACTTTTGGATCAACAAGGCTACTACAGTTACATGGGTGACATAAAGTGAAAATTGATTAAAGGATCCATGATTGTTGTTAAAGGAAAGCTATCAGGATTCTTCTACAAAATTCAAGTGAATTTGATTGGACAATCGATTAATGCAATAGAGAAATAAGTTTCACCAAATTTATGGCAGACATGAGTAAGAAAGGAATGCAAGTTCTGGTGAGGAATTTTCACATCACTGTTACCAAAGATAAATTTTTGAATATTTGTGATGACTATCTATTTGGTAAATAGTGTAGCGTGTCATTTATTTCCAATTCTAAGAAGAAAAATAAATTGGATTTGGTGCATTCTAATGTATGTGATCCCATTGAGTAAATTCTTTAGGTGACAATAAATATTTTGTTGCTTTTATTGATGATGCTTCATGAAAAGTATGGATTTATTTTACAAAGACAAAAAATCAAGTATTTCAAATTTTCTAGAAGTTTCATATCATGGTGGAAAAGGACATAGGCAATCATATGAAGTGTCTTCGCACAGACAATGATAGTGAATATACGTTTCAGAAATTCAATGATTATTGTAGAGCTTTAAGAAAGTGTGAACTAGTAAGAATGTGTCTTACTCTCACTTGAAAGTTTTTTGTTGTAGAGCTTCTGAACAGGTGGCAAAGGAATAAGGACAAAAATTTAATAAAAGGGTTCAATAGTGCATATTTCTAGATTATGGATATGTAGATTCTGAATATAAATCGTGGGACCCAGAGAAAAAGAAAATCATTAGAAGCAAAAATGTGTTTGTTCATGAATTGTAAATTTTGACAGACTTTAAGAAATCAAATAAGCAAAGTAGTGATTATGTACAAGATGTACCGTAAAATAATGTGTCAAATGTGGATACAAATGTTGCATATGTAGAGGATTTTGTGCTGGGGAAGCAAACGGTTACTCCAACTCACAGATCTACAAGAGTGCGTCATGCTTCCACTAGATATTTAAGTTCTGAGTTCTCAGTGATTACTAAAGAGATGGAGCTAAAACAAATCTAAGGAGAAAGTCATAACGAGGTGTCGAATTGGCTGGCATGAAGATCAAATGATGATTCTTGATGGAGGATCTCTGTCTCATGGGTTGGAGGTGGAGATTGTTGGGCTTTTAAAATTAATCCAGCCCATGAAGGAGATAAATTTATTTAAATTAATTAAACTTAATTAACTTGTAAATCTTTCTCTCTTGGATTTGTGGTCGTCGCATGTGAAGAAAAAAAGTGTTTCTTCTTTTGCTTGCACCAGTCGCCGAGTGCTCTTGAAAAGAAAAGAAGGGATTTTTTTTATTTTCTAGTGTCTAGAGTTGATTGGAGAAAGACAAAAATGGTTTTTTTTTCTTTGGTCAACGGATAAAAAAAGAAGAAAGAAAAGAAGACAAGATTTTTTTTTAAGAGTAAAAAATCAAGAACATAACCATATTGGAAGAATATATGAGGTTTTATTGATACTACAATTATAGACAATTGAAGTAATCATGTGATATTATTCCTACTATTATTTCAGTATTTTTCTGAGAAGAATTATTTATCCTAATAAATTATTATTCGAGTTCGGACAAAACTCAAAAGACATTGTATGCTATTCTTGGATTAGTGATATTGCTCTATAATTATCTCATAATTTTTTCCTTCTAATTGGAAGAATTTTTCATATAAATTTGATGTCTCTTTTATGTATTATTATTTTCTTGTACATTGTACTTAATTTATATTATTTAATTCACACATAAGAAAATGGATTAAATTCCTAACACCTCCTCCAACATATCCATTGGGCTCATCTTCTTACTTTGATGCAATAGCCAATAAGTAATTCATATTGCTAAATGAAAGAGGTTCTTGATCTTTACCAACAATAGGTTGGAACAATTTGATGGTTTGCTTGTTCTCGTTGATTATTTGAGTAAATTTCACATATACTTATCCAACTTTGGGGTCTTTACCAAATTGTTATCTAAATTCAATTTGTAACCACATTGTTCTTCAAGTTTTGAAATATTTTAATCACAATCATAGTAATGAGTGATTAAAGGCTTACTGATTAAAACATTGATGTGGTACTTGCATTAGCGATAATTCTATCCTTCACATCACAATTAGAATAATAAAATAATAAAAAAATAAAACACTCAATGTCATATTTTAAGTACTAAAAAAATAAAAACTCCTCCATATATATTTAAAGTTTTAAAAATAAAATAGAGAGAGAGGAAAAAAAAGGGGAGGGGATCCTCCGTCCTCTCTCTCTATCTCTCTCTCTCTCTCTTAGAGAACAAAGGGCCCTCCTCCTCATTTTTAAAATTTTAAATATGAGTAGAGGATTTTTTTAGTTTTTATCACTTTGAATATGACATGATGTTTTTTTCTTCTTTATTTTTTATTTTAAATGCAACACGAATGGAAATAAAAATGCTGAGTACATGTCACATGAATTATCTCTTTGTGAAACCTCAAATTCGAGTGACATATTTACTCTCAATTACTTCTAATATCACTATCTTTCTCTACAATGAAAGAAAGAGACATGTTGTTTCTTATGTATGAAGATGTTAATATTTTCTTTAAAATTTATTTTTTTCTCTTATCTTCTCATTAGATTCAATATGGCTTCGACAATTCGTAAATTTTTATATAATTTTTGTGGCGCTCTTACCATGTCAATTTATTATTACCCGAGGACTTTATCCAAAGACCAATAGAGCAATTAAATACAATTCTTCTAGCCTCTGTTTTACATCATAACTTGAATATGAAATTTGAGCTAAACAACACACATGAGGGAACTTCAAAAATTCCCATCACGTGACCAAAGTTCTCGCTTCAAGCGAGAACTTTTAGTTCTCACATGACATTTTCTTTTGCTTTTCTTCTCTTTATTATATTTTAAATAATAAAATATTATAATTACTATTTAATAATGTTAATATTATTAATTAAAGTATTTTTATATTATCTTAAATAATAATAAATTATAATATTTATTTATTAATATATTATCATTCAGCTTATAAAATTAATTCTTTAACATAATATAAATATTATTTGTAAATTATATTATTAATAGCATAGGAAAATAATAAGTTATAATATTATTATTTTTCATAAATTATAATAGTAACATAACTATTTTTCATAAATTATAATATAAATATTTTTTTGTAAATTATTATTTTAACTAAATAAATACATAATATTTTAATTTATTCTAATTTTATACTTCATAAAATAATAAATTATATTCTTTGTTCTTATTTTTTATCCAAACACTCACTAAAATTTATTTATCAAATCAACTTTTTAAATTTTCATCATTACACTTTTAATCCAAACACCACACCTAAACTTTTTTATTAAATAAATTAGTTCTCGAAAACTAATGAGAATTTTAAATTCTCAATCCAAGGACAACCCTAAAAAAATCACAGTGGGATCAAGTTTTCTTTCTCAAGAAAGAAGACATAGAGTTATTGATCAATTTTCTCGTTGGATTATAGCCTTACATAAAATGTGCGTCTTAAAGCTTTGATATGTCTGTCTTAAAAGCACCTCTTTTGTTTTCGAGATAGAAAACACACACCACGACCATGATTATAGTCATGTATCTAAGGAGTCGTTTGATTGCAAAATAAACACTAGAATATGTCATTATTCTGATAATATAGTCAAACATTTCCTACAAGAAATATATCAGTTAAACTTAAAAAAACATGAAAACATCTTGAAAAGAGGAAAATCGTTATTTTTAACCTCGTAAGAAAAATATATCTATTATTCTAAAATAGAAGAATACACTTATTCTCAACTTTTTAAAAAATTTCAACCGTATTTTATTTTTTTTAAAAAAATAATATATTATTATATAAATATTTTTTTGTTATTATAATATTACACACTAGCTATGCATAATAAAATATTTCAAATATAAAATATTATGTTTTTAAATTTTATTCTTTTCAAATTAAACGGAGCATAAAATAAGAATATATTGATTTTTTTTGAAAATATGATATTATATTATTTTATTCTCTTCAATTTTATCCGTAGCCAAACGACCCATTGAGACAAGTAAGCATGCTAAATTATTAGGGGAAAAATTTTGCCATCACATTGGAATGGAGACTCATGAAGACACTCCATCTCAATCTGCCACCGAAAAAAATTCATCTTAATTTGATCATATATATATATATATATATATATATAGAGAGAGAGAGAGTTTTGGTCAAGAGAGACCACTAATGTAGTACCTTGGACAAAAGTGCCCTTAACTGCAAGTATAATTTTGGTCATTACACTAAATGAGAGGATATATAAAGCTAAACTCCAATTTTTTTTCTCCATTTTCCCATCTAATCAACCACCCAACTCCGATTATGCCGTAATTCCTCTCGTGATACTTCAGGAGCTCAACAAGGGAAAGAAAAAAAAAAAAGGCGCAAGAGGAAAGAGCTAGAAGGGCAAGAAGAACTCGATTAGAAAAAGAGAGAAGGGGTTGTTTAGCACGGTTGATTTTGTCTCGTGTTTTCAACGAGAATAATTTTGCTCTTGGGTCAACGAGGAATATTTTTGTTTCTACTTTTTTCTTGTTCTCCCATTTATTGCAATGGGGTTCACAACAAACCGTTTGATGAATGAAGAAATGAAAATAAAGTGTAAGTTCTAGTGTTGCTATGGTACTAAAGTAGTGAACTCATTCTATCCCATTTGGTTGGTGTTAAGAATACCGCACGAGAAAATTATGTAAAAAATTTGAGAAATTTAAAGTGACGTAAATTTTTATTAGATGGAAAACATAAGAGAATTATAAATTAGATTATTTTCTATTTGAACTCTTAGAAAATTTATATAGACATTTTTTTTACAGATGATAGAAATTTTATATTGATTGAAACTCTGAATTAATTTTTTAAAAATAAAACACTTATTTTGTAATAAAAAAATAAGTCAATTATGAATCACATACATAATACTCCATAAAATTTTCGCCCAGGGGACTCTGCCCCCACCCCCAGCAAGGGAATCCCCTAGACCCTCCTTATCCCTTATAGACTCGTTGTCTAGGTAACGAGATCCTCGTAATACGAGAATGCCTTTTACTTCAGAGTACCTTGGGTCCGGACGAGTTTTCAAATGGGGTATGATTCTAAACATTATTAACAGTTGGAATATGTGATCTCACTATATTAATTTCCTTCTCCTATTTTCATGAATGTGATGGATTAATTGGCGGTATGTGTTGGAGATTTGCTGTCATTGTTACATGAATTTATATTAGTGTTCCATATGTTGAAATCAAGCCTTAATATGCAAGATTTTATATATACAAATATATATATTTAAAATTTAATATATACCTATATTATTAAACAAAAATCTACTGCCATGAGGCAGTGGATGTAAAACACATTTATGCATCCTTCGAAGTATGTTTTTTTGGGTATTAATGTTATATGGGCCGCAAGGCCGAAATGATGTTTGAAATTATGTTGAACCTTAATTAATAGTCAAGTTCTGTTTCCACTATGATGTTTTATGTTTATATTGTGGATGTCTAATCCAATGATATTGTCTTGTATAGATTATCGCTTTGCATGTGGTGCCTCTGGATCCCCTCTCTTGAGACATGTTGCCGGATTGGATTTCGGAGGCATTATAACTAAGAAACAAAATTTCAGGTACTTTATCTGAACATGAGTATTTTTAATCCTCATTGGTACAGAAATACTCACAAAATTTGTAGTTAATTCTTGCATGCGAGCTTTGAATATGCTGCCATGAAAATGTAGAGAAGAAAAAGAGATTAAAAAAAAAAAGAGTAAGCTTCGGTCAGATCTGTAAGACAAAGGTATGTTCTTAGGGGATTCTTTTACATGTTAATCAAGGCCATGTAACAGGACTGTTATGCGCCAAGGACATGTGCAACAGGACTGAACAAGAAAAAGATCCAATTTGGATCACATTCAACTGTCACAAGGCTATGCAATCAGATCACAGACATCAACTTATCCCGTGCGTTGTCAGAAAAAAAAAAAAGATATTTTAGGCAATAGTGATCATTAAACAATTATGCAATCATATTACATACGACTTCAACTGGTCTTTTGAAGTCACAGTAAGAGCATCCTTAATAAGATCATCTTACCTACAGACACTCAGTCCTCTCTATGTAAGTACAATCATCAGGGTGAATATGGAAATGGATCCTAAGTTCTCATGGATCAGAAAATAAAATTTCAGCGTTTTGGGTCGAATTCAGAAAAACACTTTTCATGATTGACAGACTAGGCCGATGCTTTAAGTATAGGCATAATCATTGTGAAATAAAAAGCAGAAATCTAAACCGACATCCTAGTAAGAAAACAATTGCCAAATGCATGCCTTGAGTGCACAGCAAGCAAGAGCATTTCAAGGAATTTCTACTTTCAATTGGGTTTTGTCTACAGAAACTTAGAATTGCCTATGGGGTTATCCAAAATCTGTTTGCCAAGGATATACCAATCTTAACACACTATACATCTTTTGGAATGAATTATATATCCACAGTTATATAATTCTCTTTTGGAATGAACTATACCAATCTGTTTTCCAAGGATATGCCAAGGGAATCAGATGCAAAACTATAATAAATGTTTCTGTTCTCCTCAAAAAAAAATAAATGTTTCTGTTCAACAGTTATATAGCAATGTAAGTATAGAAAAAACAAGATCCAAGTAACTTCATCTTCAAATTGTTTCCATAAATTTCCTGCTATCCACATTATTGAACTTTGTCCAAAGAACCAGCTGGTATGGCTAGTGGGAGGAAGCAGACATTTGGCTTCTGGTTTGGAACAACCCAACTCCACAACAACAGCCACCAGCTCCAAGGCGTCGCCCATCGCCGTCGAATCTGACTCATCCATTAGAACCTCAGGCTGGAGTTTCAGTGCAACAGAAGACATCATCTCCATCTCAATCTTTCAGCTAATCAAGCACAATCGGCAACAAAAGGTGATGCTCTTCTAAAAAATAGAAACAAAAAAAAAGTGATGCTCGATCAACGACGCCTTCGCCATCACCTTCATCTTTCCCAGCACCACCAAGAAAATCAGGTTAGTCACAGTCACTGCTTCAAACATCACAAAAATCACCCCTACAATCTCCTGTGATACCCCTCAGCTCTCAAAACAATTTTCAATAGAATCACCATCTCCGCGAACCTCAAGATCTCCTTCGTCATCTCATGATACCACTGGACAATCTATTCCACTGCCTCCACAAATTCAGTCCCCTGGAAAAGATCATTTAGAAACCCATTCACTATCTTTTAGGTCAATCATATCACATCCACCCACCCAGGCTGAAGTTTCCAATGCAAGCACACAACCGAAAACACATCCTCAGCCAATCGAAACACCCTTCAAGATATAAAGCCTATGACTATGACACAGCCTATTGTTGGAAGTACTTCTAGAAACCATACATCTGAAGAGAAACATTATAATTGGAACCTCCCGTTATATCAGATTAATCAAAATCTGAAATTGCTGTAATGCCTATCAAAACTGTAGATGCTAACAATATATTACTAGATGAAATAGCTCCCGCAGCAAAGCCAGAACCAACAATAGACTCTCAAGCTTCAGAGTCACCACTGGAGGAAGAGAATCCCAAACAAGCTGTCAAGGAAAACTCGATGGCAAGGTTTGACGTGATGACAGAAGTCCAGAAAATGGATAGGCAAGAATCAAATACAACTGAAGGCCTTAAAGAATTACACCAAGCTAAGAAGCCTCCAACTGTCTTAATTGAAGAATCAAAGAGCAGAATGAAAAGCAACCTGCCAGATACAACCAAATTCCAAGCCAACTAGACTTCGACAATGGATCACTGAACCTCCGACGGAAGCTGGAAGTTGAATGCAGCATAAAAATGAAAATGGTTCCAAAGGGGATGAACACAATATGATTGGTTCCACGGATTCAGGGCTTTGACACCCCATGGTAAACAAGCAAGTTTGCATAAAGATATTAAGGAAGGTAGAAGTAAGTTGGTTCAAAATCTAAATTATAGACAATCACAAAGTTAAGGGAATGAAAATGCAATAGGCATCATAACTTTGGCGGATGAGAACAAAGGCGTCCCAATGCACATCAGTCATGAAACCTTGAACAAGGAAGGCCCCATTCCTATAAGGAAGGATTATATGCTTCAGAAAGAGAAGAATAATGGAAGCAGTGAGAAGAAAGCAACTTCTAAGAAGTCAGATAAAGCAGCTAATCTCAAGCAAACAATAACCGTCAATAGCAATGTGCAGGACATCAACAACTCACTGTTCAAGACAGTTTTTGTAGACAAGAAGATCCAGGGGTTCGTTTAATTTTCAGTGGCAAAGCATATAAGCCAGTTAGCACAGGGGAAGACAAAACAATAAAGATTCTGAAGAGTGCTGTTGGCCGAACCTCAGGGAAAGATTCATGGATGATCTGAGCATTAGCAACTAATAAGAACACTCTCCATTGTTGTCCATGACACATTTAAGAGCAATGATAAAAGCATTCTCCATCATCTAAATACCATGGGCGCCAGTTAAACAGCAAAAAAATCCATCAATCACTAATATTGGATGTCAAATGCATACCAAGTAAGCTGAGATTAGAATTGTTCCTGCTGATTCTGATTAAGGATTTGATAACTGAGTCTCAAACGACTCCAAAATAATAAAGCTGGCATTATTGTTCCGGTGATGTTTCATTCATAACTAGAGTTCCCTAGCCTTTTTATAAACTACAAGGTTTAATGATAATATCACTTTCATGCGATAAAATGATATAAAATAAGTTTAAAACACAATAAACAAGTTTTAAGCATGCGAGAGACATCAGGATTACCTCATTTTCTGCAATAACTTAAATATGCGTAGGTATAAAGCTCCAGTTAATAACATAATTACCATAGGTTCCTACTACAATAAGAGTTCCAATAGGAATATCCACAGCTTGAACTTTTGAGAAAGCAAATTTCCACCAAGAAACAAAGAAAAGCCATTTACCTTCAGCAATGACCATTTCATTCACATGCTGGTTTAGTGTCAAAGCTTGTTAAGCAGATTGCAAATGCCTGAAAAGCAGATAATGGGTATCTATAGTCCATTGTAAATATATCCTTACCAATTTTACCAAACTGGAGAAGTACTTTCTCTTGTTCTGCTAGAGAAACCTGGTGTGAGGGGTTCACAGCTGCGACTAGTTGAAAGTTCTTAACAGAAGCAACTGTGACTCGACCTCTGAAGTTCAAGCACCAACACTGAAGTTGTTCATGCCACCTAGGAGCCTTGTTCTTCAAAATCAGTGGTTCCCTATTGGTCTGCACAGGTGGAGGTTGTTCAGCAAAGCTCGTAGAAGAAAACTCTATAAGTGGTTCTTTGCCCTTAATGATTACTGAAGTTGAGAATTGTTCCTCAATGGAGTGAACAAAACCAATAGGCGTTGGGGCGCAACCACCCTCTTGAATGGAAGAGATCGGTATAGAATGCATGACACATTGCATTCTCCTTGGTCCTCGAGTTCGCAACACATTTAACTCATAAGAGATGCTAGCAATGTTATAGTTGCCAGCTGGAACTCTTGGAGATACTTGCTTGGAGTGGATCCTTCGGGCAGAATGATTGTTCGAGAATATTGCAGCATCATAGGGAGGTTGGCTGTCATAAACCGTGAACTTGGTTCCAAGGAAATTTGACCTAGTGAAGATGCCAATGCAGAATCAGAAAGTGAAAAGAGAAGGAAGTAGAATGTTAAAACGGTCACTTGCCTCAATTTTCCAATATAGGTGCTGCTAGCTCGAGAGAAATCATCCGAGGACAAAGAGATGATAAAATCTGTACTGGTGGCACGTCTAATCTTTCGAGCCGCTAGCAAAAGCTTATCATTCTCTCCCTGAAGAGCTGCAATAATCGAAACTGACATATTAGCAAATCATTCAGGAAAGGCATACTAGAGTTGTAACTGGTAACCACATTTTATCACCAGCTAAAGATAATCATATGCAGATGCCAAGTACGAGATTTCGGATCATTTTCGTGCATGTTTAATTTTGAATGGATTATACTTAGAGGGCATAATATTTTTCTTGATGTGATGCCCGAATAAAGGAGGAGGGTTGTGTTAGGTCCCGACAGCCAGCGTAAAATCTTGTCGAATCTCATGAACATGGATCAACGAATGCGTCGTATGATCCATGTAGCCGACCCCATCTAGTGGGATAAGGCTTTGTTGTTGTTATTGTTGTTGTTGATGAATGATATCAATTTTTTTTTAATGAGGTGAATCATATCAATTACTGCTAGAAAGGAATGTCTTTGATGAATTCTCTGTCAGACAATTGTATTGATCAACAACAAAAATTGCTTACACGGGCTCAATCCCAGATACAATCGATAGGTTGAGGTCACTCGCTCCCTCCTAATAAAGCACTGGATTGGATGATCTCTTGACCCGGGCTATTGTAAATAATTAGCAACAAAAAGAAATTACCTTTAGACAAACAGAATCTCCAATAAGAATCTTAAAGAGTATGAAGAACTTGCAAATTGAGAAGAATGGTTAAAATAGCAAAAGGGAAAAAAAAGAGGCAACTACCTGCTTGAGGGAGATCGGAAAGGTTATCCGGCTGCATTGTTCCGGGGTCCTGACTACTTCCTTGGTGACATCCCGCCATGACCGGCAAACTGCCGCACAAGCCAACACATGCCTTCTCGCCGGCCACAGGACCTCACTCGCCTCAACCCTCTGGATGACATCGAGGAGCAACTCCGGCGGCAGATTAGCCCACCTTCCCTGCTGTTCTTCCACCTCCTGCTGCTGGTGCAAAAGCTGGGGCCACGGATGCCGAGGCCCTCCCCGGAGATTTCCGACTACCCTTCCTTCGGACGCGCCTCCTCCACTCCCTCTCCTGGACATGCTCCCAATCCCGTCCCTCATCTCCTTCAGCTCACGGACGATGCTTTTAAAAGACATTTCAACCTCCCTTTCTTCACTCCAAGATCCTACAGTACTCCCCTTGCAGGACTTGGAGTCATGGCAGAGTTGTTCAAATCTCTGGAAAGAAGCATCTTTTCTTGCATTTGTGCAGTCCTTGGTGGGGCGAGTGCGATTCCAAGATAAGGGAGTCAGATCTGAAAAAGGAGACTTTAATTCCCCTTTTTTGTTTCCTTTCTACCTTTTATGAATCGGGAAGGAAAACAGATTAATCACTTTAGAGGGGGCAAATCTCCGAAGGAAACAGATAGCTGGGATATCACTAGAAATGTAGGATACAAGAAAAATGGATACTAGAAAGGCTTGATTATTGATTCCAACAAGGAAAGACGTGTTTCTTTTGCTCGCTAAATCAGAAATTTCACCCCTTTGTTCCAGTGGATACGGAGCAAATCCAGGAAGAATATTCAACAATCGCAAAGAGCCATCTTTCAGCAGAACTCCAAAATCACCATATTCTCTCTAAAGCTTTCTTCCTGATCCTGAACGCACTTTCTCCCCGCCAACAAGAAAAAGAACCTCCCAAAGACTGATTGAAAAGGATTGAATATTTGGAACGTGAATCCCCTAAATTTATCAACTTTAATCTCAGAACAAAGGAAAACTTTTGATTTTTGCCCCAATTCCTATTGTAGAATTGGGAACTCCGGGAACGCGCAGGATAAAAATGCAATCTCTTTTAGTCTCTCTTTAAGCTCGGATCCGAGGAAAGACCACATAATGCTGCTTGACCTCCGTATACTTCCAGCAGCCTTCACTTCTTTTTTCTTGCTCCAAAGCCGGAACGGGCTCGAGTTGTCGAAGAGAGTTCCTTCAAACAGATGGGGCAAAAGAAGCGAATCGGGCTTCCTTTATGCAGAAAGCAGCAACCTTTTTTCTCCTTTTTCAGCTGTGATTTGATACAAAGGAAACCATGTTGGCGACGAAGAAATGACACCACAGAAAACTTGAACACACAGAAAAAATGTTTTTTTTTTACAAGAATCTAGCAACCATTTCTTTTTTTTCTTCCATCTTCCACACCATCTCTCTTTCTCACACACACAATTCGAATCTGGTGCTACTTTTTCACGTCTTTTTACTCGTTTGTATATTATTATTTTTCTCTTCTCTGGCTTGTCCAAAGCTGGGGGCCGAGACGGCTTTGTAAGCTTTGTTTGCTTATTATTACAGAAATATATTATTTCCCCCATTTCTTCACCCATCTCTCGTCTCCGTATATTTCTCCCTGGACACGACAAGCTTGTTAAGATCCCCAATTAGCATGTTAAAGAATAGGCATGAGGCAGTTAAAAAAGGCATGACAGAGAGAGGGGACGAGAACATGCCTGTCCTGATACTGACACAGACCACCACCACCACCATTAGACTGTAGGAATTTTGAACGAGGAATAAATATAATTTTTCGGATAAGGTGCTTATAAGTTATAATTGCACAGTGCATGTTATTTCCTTTAAACGAGGATGGTTGGGCTTATACAGGATTACTGCAGATCCAATGCGTGGCTAATTTGGGTTGCAAGCAAAGGTTGGTCCATTTTACCTTTCTTGTGCCTTCCTGCTTGGTTGAGTTGAATGGAAACTAATAAAACCTGAGCTTTTTAAGCTCGAATTCAAGCGCTTGGCCTACTGTCCCTTGCGTTATCAATGACTGATTTAAAAGTAGTGAAACAGAACAAGGACATGGGAAATTAACACAGTAACTATCAGAAGGGAGAGAAAGACTCCACTCCATTCAGATTAGAGAGAGAGTTGCTTGCAGCCATTAATGGACAAAATTGCTGCACGAGGCTCTTCTCCATGCAAGCAGAACGACCTCGAAACGTGCAGGTAAAGTGGTCCAAAGGCGCCAAGTCCGACAATTTCCCTTGAGCTTACCGATTGAGTGGGACCAAACAGAAGAACCATTCTGAAGGAAACTAACAAGACATCGGAGCCACGGCCATGGCCGAGCCGAAGGATTACAACAAAACTCATGTTCTGTACCAGCCTCGGTGGATTTTGCTCAAACAAGCGGGTCCAGCAACATGATTGTAGGCAATGAGTGGAAGAAAACATGCACAGACCTGCTCATTCATTTGAGCGGAAGAAATCAAACCAGCTCACAGGAAATTTCCTGCTAACTCCTTCCTCAGACCTCACGCACCCCTCCACTACAGTCCCCAGAATCTTTTGCGTGGTCGTGAGTTGAGACTGCGTTCGTGCGAGACAGTTAAAACTAGTCATGTCACGGGCCACGTCCTCCTCAGCAGAAGGGCGCTGTGCTGTCGTTTTAACTTTGGCATTTGAACCCCCCTGCGCTCTTGTCAGTCAGAATCTACAAAAGTTGCCCCACTGTTGAGGCATGTGAAGGAAAAGGGCGAGGTTGGTCGCCCACTTCAGTTATGGATCGCAGCAAAGCTATATTTTGTGTGAGTTGAGCGTTTTACTTTTAGGATTTAATGGAGTGCACCCAACTTATTTAAGGTGGGAGCACATTATTTTTAACATTTTAAGCGTCCGATCTATATCAAACATTGAGATGCGTGTGCTTACACATGTCTGATTCACGATCGACGATTCATACACTCATTTTTCTTTTCATTTTTTCCCATTAATCCTAATGGATGCACGATCGTCTCATTTTCCCTCCTCGTATTCTCTCTCCTCGTCGCGAAGTCTACATCATCGTCGCGCTAGGGAACCCTCACCAACCCCACCCCCTTTGCCGAGGCCGCCCTGCGACTCCTCCCGCAAGATCTGCACCGCCGTCGCACCGAGGAACCCTCACCGACCCCGCCCCCTTCGTCGCCACCCCGTGACTTCTCGTTGCAAGATATGCACCACCACCACCCTGGGGAACCCTCACTGACCCCGCCCCGCAACTCCTCGCCGCAAGATTTGCATCGTCGTTGCGCCTGAGAACCCTCACCGACCCCTCCCCCTTTATGATCTGCGACGTCGCCAACCTCGAGCATCCCGGCAACCTCCGCCGCGACCCCCGTTGACCTCCACGACAACCTCCGCGACAACTAGATCTGCGAGTGAGGGGGCCATGTCCAATCGTTGCCGACCTCTGCTGCGACCCCCGCCGACCCCTCACATGCTCGCACGCCGCTGCACGCCGCCAACCCTCGCACAACCCTCCACTCATTATTCCTTAATATTGTTGTAATTAATTGTTAATCCATGTTTACTTCATTTGTAATTATTTATTTAGGATGATTATTGTCATATGATATAAAGATGCTTCGTTATTGGCATTGTAATGAAGTCTACTAGGATGTCAAAAAGCAGTAGAAAAGTTTAATTCTTCACTCCTGTCGTGAAGATTAGATTGAAAAAGTAGTAGAAAAGTTCAGTTCAATTCTTCGAGATTGGATTGTAGTATTGCTTTGATTCTATTTATTTGAGTTGGGGAGCAATACGACAAAATGAAGGTCGGGATGCATTGTCCGTCTAATGATGCGGAGTCAATTTTTTCATACAAAAAAATCAATTTCCCTCATTAGTCGATTTCCTCCCTTCATTGTCTCTCGTTCGTGTTGCTGCTCACCCCTCCCATGCTTAAATCAATTTCCCTCATTAGTCAGTTTCCTCCCTTCGTTATCTCTTATTCGTGTCGCTGCTCACCCCTTCCACACTTAAATAAATTTCGTCCCTCATTAGTCGGTTTTCTCCCTTCATCGTCTCTTGTTCGCGTCGCTGCTCACCCCTCCCACGCTCGCCTGGCTGCTACTCGAATTGAGGGATGACCTCCATTTTGTTCATACAAGAAAAAAAACTTGCATCAAGATACATTTCACTTGCAGATATTAATAAGACAATTATAGATCAAATGATCATGTGGTACATTTCAGTAATGTTGTTAGGATTGGACCGGACGAGAAGATAACCCAGATAGGTGTCCATTTTAGGTTGAACCGGTCGGACCGGATAGTAATAAATATTATATTTAATATGATATAGTAGTTATACATACACACACACATATATATATATGATATCAAAATGTAATTATACAAAAGAAAAAATAAAAATCATAAATAATGACAAGATTGTATACTTTATAAATATAAATATTGTATAATTAGTATTTAACTATTTAATTTGACTTATTATATACTAAAGTAAAGAAATTTAAAGTTGTGTATATACATTATATATAATATTATACTATATTAAGTATATTATAGTATTGTTGTATATTATACATATAACAAAGAAGTTTGCAAAATTCATTCATAATTAATTTATCTAATATGATAAATATTATATTATATAATAATTATATAATTAATTTATATATAACATACATTTATGATATTAAAAAATAAATAAGATCATAATTCATAAGTTAAAGCTAAAAGTTTAATAAATTCAAAACTAAATGAAGAAAAAAAGAACAAGTGAGTGTACAAAGATAGTCCCACAATGATAGTAGTTGTAAAGTGAGAGGAAATAAACCGTTATAAATAAAGGGGAAGATTAATAGATCAATATGAATGTTTATGGAGAAAGTCAAATTTTGAATATTTTCCAAATTTATAATAATAAATTTTATCAAATCATCTTATAAATAAAAAAAATTAATAAAAAAATGTTGGTTGGACCAAAATGCGGTTCAACCTGGTTTTAGTTGGTTTTAATTGATTTTTGATCGATTTGATCCGGTTCAATTTGGTCCAAATGGAGGTCCGATTCTAGGGCTTCAAATGGGCTGGATTTGTGACTAATCAACAGTAGGACCAGTCCGACCGGCTAGTCCGGTACGGCCCGGACAACATTGCATTTCACTTGCAGATTGCATGATATTAATAAGACAATTAATCATATGGAGAACACTCCATTGTCCACATGAATTGTATATTTAAACTTTTGCATTATATTAATCAGATCAAGAACAATGGCCGGCGGGAGTGTTGCTGACGGTGACGCGCGAGCTCGGATGTGGCTGGGTAGGCTGACTTGGCAGTGGCAGTGGGACAGGCGAGCTTGGCGGCGAGACGAAAAGCTCGACGACGACAGTGCGCGAGATTAGCGAAAGCGGAGCTCGGCATACGCGAAGAGGTCGCGAGGGACGAGATCCAGCGTTACAACATTACGAGATAGATGGCGGAGGTCGGCGTGCACGAAGAGGTCACAAGATGATAAGGAGGTGACAGGCTTTGCGAGATCGGTGGTGGAGCTCGACGGGGTCGCGGAGTTCGACGGGGGTCGTGGTGGAGACCGTCACGGAGATCGGTGGGGGTCGCGACGGAGGTCGTCGCGGAGGTCGACGGGGGTGCTCGAGGTTGGCATTGTCGCATCGAGGGTGCTCAGGGTCGCCGCTGTGCAAATCTGATCGGCACTGAGGCGACGACGGGTCCCGTGGAGAAACAGCTCGCGAAGGTAGAAGCGGCGTCGGCATGTGGATTGCAAAGGGGTGGGGTCGGTGAGGATTCCCCGACGTGGCGCCAGTGCAGATTGCGAATGGGTCGGGGTCGGTGAGGGTTCCCCTAGCGTGGCAGCGGTGCAGACTTCACGGTGAGGAGAGAGAAGACAAGAAGGGAAAATGAGACGATCGTGCGTGCGTGCACGCGTTAGGTTAATGGGAAAAGAATGGGAAGAAAAACGCGCGTATCCGAGCTGTCAATCATGAATCGGATGAGTGTAAACACGCGCATGATCTTAACCTTTAATGATGGATCGGATGCTTGAGATTTTAGGAGCAGACTGTCGAGAGCATCTCCAAATTTTATTCCTCTGCCGGTTTGGACAACAAACAAATTATTCTCGATTAACCCAACACTTGTTCCCATCTTCCTAACCAATCGAGATCAAATTGTTTCTTGTAAAGGACCCACAATTCTCAATTTTTTTACTAGCATGAGAATACATACGATGAGAGTAAATATATGATGGGTTAACTTTTTTTTTAGGATTTGAGTGAACAAATTTGAAAATATCAATTAAAATTTTATATATTCTATATGTACTAAGGATTCGTTCTGTATGAGGAAATAATGACTTCATTCTTCTAATTTCATCTAAATATTTTTTTCATATCTCCTGAGTTTTATGTATAATGATGATAAAAAATGAGGTTTATAGATTTTTTTAGAGAGCTGAAAATATGATGTTTTCGTGAGATTAAAACACATTTATTTTCCTAATAATTTTTTAAACCCTATCCTCAAAAGCTTACTTTGATTAATCCTTTTTTTGTCACCAATTTAGTATCTAGAAGGAATTGAATGCTCAAACTCAAATGATGACATAGTGGTTCCACGGAATAAGAATTTGGATGACTATTAAGTTTACTTGACTATGTATACGACGAATGTAGTTTTCATTAAGGAGTCAGTTTCTTTATGGGTAATCTTCGTACATTATGAAGTAATGCTATATTAAATTATTGAAATTCAGAACATTGTCCTATTTGACATGTAATGTATAATTCGAATTACTCATGTAATTGTTATTATTTATGAAATGACAATGCATATTGTCTATAGGAGAAGAGGCAATCCAAATTATCGTATGATTTGCATTCTTTTTAATTTCACTTTTCGCATTTATCCTTTATAATTTTATTTAAATAAATCATAAAATTCAATTTAAAAGCTAATTAAATCAATTATAAAATTAATTAAATAAATATAAGTTAATTATTATGAATATATCATTATCATATTTTAAGAATAAATTAATTATTTAATAAATTTTAATTTTTTGGTGAGAATATATATTTCTGATTTAAGATTACAAAGTTAAAAATAATTTATTTATGTAAATATAATTTTTTTATTAGGGGTGGATTGGTAAAAACTATATATTAACCCATGAATCTTTATTTTCTTATAAATAACTAATATGAATTGTCAGATAGATTACTTATGCATACAATGTAATATTCTACAAGATAATTTACATTACAAGATAATGTTAAATGGCATTGCAAGGAACACACCCTTAGAATAATTTACCTATGAACAGTTCTCGTTTATGAGAGTTCATGAGTTGACTTAGTGATTAGATGAAGTGGTTAGATCATCATTTTTTAAAACATATTCTACATTCTTCAATATTTCTCAGAATAAAAATATTTTTAAATATTTATATATTTTATATATTTAAAATGCTTCATCTTTGTATATTTTAAATTTTGAATTGCACAAAAAGATTAAACTAAATAAGTATATTTTTTTAGAAAAATAAAAAATATAGAATTACTGGATCGAAGTGGATCAACTTGGGTTGAAACTTTTTAATATGTATCTAATTCGACCTAATATGAGTCGAATGAGGTCGAATCGTTGGGTTTACACCTCGAAACTTGCTAAGCAATAACAAGTTGAATAATTCATTGCTTAAACTCTTTTGGTTAAATAGTACCTTTGGATTTTAATAGGAAAATGCAATAAATATCACAATAATTGAAATGGCGCAGTCGTGGCAACAAAAATGCTAAAATCTCCACAACTTCCTCCTAATTATTATGTTGTATGATAAATGTGGTGAAAGTGAAAAAAGACAAACACCATGAGATTTCAAAAAATATGCTATTGGCATGAGAATATCGATTTAGAAATAATCTACGAAAATGTCTCTCCTTAACTCAAATAAAATTTATTAGATTTAAATGAATGTCAATATACGCCTCAAATGAGAGGTTATTCATTCATATAACATTAACAAAAAGAAATCCCACATGCAAAAATGATAAATATAAATAATAATGTATCAACTATCATGAAAAACTTTATATCATCCTTTGAAGATTTTGATCCCCAACTAACTTTTAGAATCAATAGAATCAAGTCAGTTTACAAATTGTAATTCCATATCTAGTGCAATCGTATTTTTTTTTAACAAAAAGTGAAGAGGAAAAGAAAAATAATTACAATTAAGCTAAAAATATATTATTTGTAATGATTATATACATCAATTTGGATTATACAAATGACTAAACTAGATGGTTTTATAATATTCTAATTGAAGGTCATCACCTACTTATCCAAGTCATGTTCAACAAGTTGCATTGCGATCATGCAATTGCAACTTCCATCTATATACTTGATTATATTTTTTCAATAAATACATCATTTAACTCTTGTGATCAATTTCCAACAATAAAGAAAATTGTATTAATATGTAAGACAACAAATGAAACTTTTATTATCATGATTAAGTATATGTAATAGGAAGGTTGAACAACACTCTATGTTTTTCATGTTCTATGGAAAATCGGGTCCACAATAATGAAAGATGATAATATAACATCATGATGATGCTTACAATGGTATTCTTATTTTTGTAAGGGTGCTCATATCTTGTAGAAATATCCATTTGTGATAAACTGAATAAAACATTAAATGTTAACAAGTCCGAAAAAATAAAAAAAGAAGATAAAAATGAAACTACTTACATTATAAATATACATCATAACAAAAGAATAATGCATAATATTTTGTGTTCTATTTATCATCATCAATTTAAAATGAATAAAAAAAGCAAAATGGAACTAATGATATTAGAAATATACATAATAATGCAAAGAACAATGTTTATTTATACATATATCTAATTATCATCATAAATTTGTGAACATGCTACATATACACATGTGCTAAATAATGAGAAGAAACAAAATTATGCCAACTAAAAATATTTAGTACAAGTGTATACTTATCTCTCCACCACCTTGACTAACAACTCCATGTCATCTCTAAGGGAAGATTAAAGGACGAACTCCATAATAGATAGAGATCACAAAAAGTAGTAATTTCAAACATATATGCTGTCGAAAGTTCAAATAAAGGTTAATTAGAGAGGATAAATAAATGAGATTAAGCTCCATTTTTCTATGAATAAACTACCCCATAAATGTAAAAATAATCAACAAAAGTAGCCAAAAACAATTTAGATAAGAAATGAAGACAAAAAAATACACTATACCCAAAATGACCCCCTTCTTTTTCCTTAAAATTAAAAAAGGAAAACATATATGTAGAGCAATTGACGCAGAACAAATGTAGAACACTAATTTTATTTATTAAATTAATTATATATTAATTTAAAGTATATGTTAAACAGTAAAGATGATTAAAATTAAGATAATCAAATAATCCAATGATCAAGTCATATTAATAAATATGATTAATTTAATTTATTTAGTCTTGGATGATATATTTTTATTATTAAATTACCCAAATAAATATATATTATTTCATTTAAAAAGTATATAATCAATTTGATGATGAATTATAATTATTAAATTAATTAAATGATAAAAAATAAGTCATGTAGAACGGAGTGCTCTACATGCTCATTAATCTCAAATTAAAAATAATTGCATCCTTATTCTTTCTTACTTTTGCTTCAAAAGATGTCTTTGTGGATGGCACATTTGATTCTCGCTCGTTGATAATTCCTTTAAAGGTCTCGGCAAATATATTTATTCTTCTCATATGTTAATAATCTTATGGAAGTATTTCCAAAATAAAATAAGAAAAGAATCCTCAATTTGTGTTAAGATTTATATATCTCCTTTATGCAAAATTTTAAAGCCTTCAAAATTCCCTCAAATCCATTAGGATTAATATGCACTCATATTAACCTTCCTACAATAGGAAAATGATTTGAAAGTATATATTCTATTCTTAAAATTTTGTAACTCTTATTTAGGTTGAAATTTTAGTTTTAAAAGAGTTTACGATATTAATTAATTTTTAATAGTTCCCAAGTAGTTGCATAGGCTTTGGGTACTTTTTGAATTAAAATTTTGCAAAAGAAAATAATACTTGATTTTGACAAATTGCATATATGCTTCACACAACCAAAGTTTAGTCTTATATATTGGAATCTAATGACAAATGATTCAAAACATTATTTTACAAAAATCGAATGATCTAAAGTTGATTTTATAAACGTCGACTTGCTTGACTATTGGAAATGAATATTTAATGATCAAAATAATGGTTTTATACAATTTTCAACTTTAAATCATGTATTAGGCATGTGATTTGAAATCGGTTTTGTAGTCCAAATATCTTATCTCCATCTACCAATGTTTTGAGAACACGATCGGACCGAACTCATCATCGGGTCGCGGTTGGAATCGAATTTGACCAGATTGAATCGAATTTATTAAAATAATATTATTTATAATAATTATAAAGATATAATATATAAATATTGTACTGATAACTTATTAAAAAGATTAAAAAATAATATAACACATTTTTTATTTATTAAAAGTTCCATAATGATAATATAAATAGGTTATTATTAATTTAATATCTATTATTTAATGATGATAGATGTTATATTAATAAATTTTATCTTAAATTATTCTTATTTCTTTTTTAACACTTTCTTTTTTATTTTATGCTCTTTGATAATTTTTTATTTTAATATTGTTCAATTTTAAATATTTACCTTTTTTTATTTTAATTCTTATTTAATTATATACACATCATATTCCTTCCTCTTTAACCTTATTTATATTTCTTTCCTTTTTTCTCATTCAATTTTTCTATTTTTATCAAAATTTTTACTTTCTTTTTCAAAAACTGCATTGAACCGGATTCAATATAAAAAATGATTTAAACCCCACCCGGACCGAATGGCAACGATGATTACTTGTTTCGCACTCCAATGCATAGATATTGCATAGTGAGATAATCAGAATTGAATTGCGATCCTAATGAATTTTTGTGAGAAATGATTGTATATTTGAGATAAAAATAGTACAAAAGCTCAAAAATGTTAGAATCTAAGTCAGATGATCCGATTGTGATATTTATGGTTCTTGCTTTTAGTGGAACCATTCCACCCGTGTAGTTGGACCACCGTTTCTTTTCTTATCAATTTTTTTATTTAAATACATAATTAAATCTTAAGTATTAATTTTGATTTAACTTACTTTTATTTATAAGGCTATTATTTATCTCACTATTTTTTTCTAATTCTTTATTAGCTTCTTAAATTCTTTTTACTTTGAAGTGTAACATAATACACTAAACGCTACTATAATTATTACATTATGATAAATATACTTTATATGTGTGTGTGTATGCAATGATGGCAAGTAATGCACTCACAATTTAGATGGTGGAAGAAGAGATCACATCTTCCAATAGCGACAATAAATACGGGTTCCTCTCTGGTGTGGCAATATGAAGTGGATAAGGACTCAGAGGACCTCGGTCCATAAACTGAACTTTTATGACTACTATTCAATAGCAGCAATCCTGCAGCTCAAGATGGGGATGATTGAACAACTAAATATTTATTAAACTTAGGCTATTATCTGTTATGTGCGTGTGACTAACATCTGAGTTGAAAGAATCTGCAATTGTTAATTGTGCAAGAGCTGGTCATTTCTTGTTCTTATTGTTTTCTGATGTTATAACTTCTTCGTTTCATTTTAATCACTCGATAAATTGATAATAAACCTTTTTTTCGTATAAAAAACAGTGCATATTTATTGGAAAAAAATAAAGAAACAAACATCCTGTTTTTTGGGTAACAAGAACAGTTGGGTTAGAAACTTGCAAATGGCCCGTTAATGTAGAGGGCTCGAAATAATAATGGCCCAGCACAGAGTCACATGGGCTTGATCCATATAGTGAAAAAAAAACATGACGTGGCTTTCAGTCGGCTCACCTGAGTGCGATTACCGCCGAGAAGGTTCGAGGTTCTGGAATTTTTTTTATTGGGTGGTCTCTGAAGCGGTGGCGGTAAACTGACTGCAGTGTTCGTTACCGTGGCGCGATCGCACCAACGTTCGGTACAGTTACCGAGGCGGCGGCTTTCTGGGGTTTTAACGTCGGTCATTGGGGTACATTTTCTAGATCGGAGGAGGTAACTTCACCACTTCGTGGTCGTAAACTCGTAGGAGGTCACGTGATTCGGAGGACAGCACATGCCACAGCTTCCGTTGGGAGTAGTATGGGCAGGACACGTGGCGTCGTCTAAACGATCGGCCGTTTGGATAGACGAAGCTATTGAAATGAATAGTGGGAGAAAGTGGCAGACGGGATAAGGAGCTTCGTCAGCTGTCTCATCTTTATTCCAATTATTTTCTTCGATCATTAACATATTTTCTTCCCCTTTTCAGTGCAACTGTCTTTAACATTTTTTTTATCAGCATTTCAATCATTTTTTCTTGTTCGAAAATGGAACAGGAACCAGAAGAATCCAATTCAATTATCCAACGTTCATATGACGTGGCGCGCAAAGGATTGGGCCAGATTGTTCATAGGACACTGCAGAGCAAATGAGTTCCTGGCACGTACAAGATTTTGCACGTGAAACTCTTAAACCCTGCTCTTGTTCGTCTCTAAAATCCTTTAGGTATATATAAATTTAAAACACAAATAAAGAAGAGAAAAAGATAAGAGAAAGGATAAGAACGAGGTCTTGTCTGTTGGGGGTACTGTGTCTGTATATATACTCGACGATGAGGGTACACGAACAGGGCAGAGAGATGCGATAAGTTATGCGCTATACGGAGTGCAGAAAGTGCAAGTGTTCAGGAAAACAAGCACACAGCATCCATGGGTTCTTTAATGGCAGGATGGAATTCACCAGTCAAAGATCCCGAGACTGGTATTCATCATCACAATATAATGGATCTCTAATCACAGCATCTTTATGCCTTGATTTTCCATTATTCTGTTCCATCTTAATTATTTATGTCTTGCGAACTCAGTAAAATTTCAGAGGAACAAGTCACTGACAAGAGGAGAGATTGATGCGTACTGGAGATCAAAGAAGCCAGAGAATGATGGTGAAAGATGCAGCAGTGGACCCGCCAGTCCAGTGAGCAAGAATCAGGTAATCATCCTAAATCTTCGACATGGAAACATGAAGCTTTGGATCACTCGTGGTGATAGAAAAATACTAACAGTAGGCTCTGCTTGATGCAGGACAAAACTTACACAAGATCGAACTCGTTACCCGTGAGGAGGGACATCGTGCTGAACAACGTCTCAGTTCGAGATGCAGAGAAGGTGGTTACAAGGAGCTGCTGGTAATCGAGAACTCACTAAAGACACTTCGATAATATAATTTTAGTAGAGCTGTTCTTGAGTTTGTTCTTTGATTCTACAGGTGGACTGGGTGCAGCTCTGCGTTTTTGAATGAGGCTCCTGTTATCGACGTAGAAGGAGTTTACAGGCGCCCTTACGTACACCATGTTTCCAAGTTTGGCACGGCAAATTGACCCAAAAATTAAGAAGAAAACGGGGCAAGCAAGACGAACCACAGTGACCCAGATGGTGTCCAAGACTACGATGGTACAAGCATGCAAAATGCAGATATAGAACTATGATAATATCATAGTAAGAAGCAGAGCCTTGTAAATATGGGTACTTAACTTTGCCTTTATATGGGAGTACGCTGTAGAACAAGCAAAATCTTCGCTTGTTGGAGAGTTTAATGTAATGTACAGCTCTTTTGTCTAGGCTTTTAAATGCAGTTGTTGTTGTGGTGCTGCCGCCAACATGGCTTGTTTATTTTCTAATAGTTGAGGAGCTCATCTTGGTTCCTGTGGATTCCCCTGGCAACAGATCCATCACCTCTATCTGTCGCCATTAGAGTCATCTCAGTTAGCTTTAAGTTGAATTGCAGGAACAAGGCATATTAACAACACGTTATGTTCTAATATATCATTTGCTTAATCCACCCATCAAACCTTACCGAAGGTTTATGCCCTGTAAATGATATAAACAGCGTTGAGAGTATCATTGACCCTTCTAAACTCCTTGCTGCATGTGGGAAAGTTGATCCTGTCAATGAACGCTGTAGCCAAATATGCCAGAATGCCATATCTGAAGCTGCAAGGAATATAGCTTTCTTTGATGGTGGCTTGACAAAAAGCATGGATATCACCCACAGTGAACATTTATCTAAAATTGATAGTTGCAAAAGCATTGTATTCAGATGGTTATCTGGTAGACTCAATTCATCATCGGCAAATCATGTACTTAGGCGGCTATCCAACTGCAAAGTTAATGGAGGTACCTTCAGAAGCCTTTATGGCTTTGTTATTAATATACTGATTCAGTTCCATCTCCTTTCTTGCAAAAAAAGTACTATTTCTCTGCGTCTCGTTGATGCAAACAAACTCCACCTATATTTTATAGCCGATCCCAAGCTCGAATAAAGAAGGAGAGTTTTGTTAGGTCCCGACAGTCAGCGTAAAATCCTGTCGAATCTTATGAACATAGATCAACGAATAGCGTCGTATGATCCATATAGCCGACCCTACTTAATGGGATAAGGCTTTATTGTTGTTTGTATATCATATATTTTGGACCTTCAATTGAGACAGTCCTCTCTCAGCTCTCTTCTTGTTGACGGCCATTCCTCCTGGCAGTGTCTCCTTGCTGTTGTGTTAAGATAGTTTGATTATTTTCTTCTAAACATTAGATCGATGTGATGATGGGGAATGATAACCTGACGACAATGGCCTCCAAGTCTTCATCCACGATCGATGGGCCATAAGGGTCAGTGATTGGTTCAATCAGAACTTTCGGCTCTGGTTTCACGCGCTGGAATTGGATATGTAAACAACAGATGACTACACTAAATACTACACTAAATCTGAAGTAGAGAAGTTTCATTAGATTTAGAGGTCTTTAGCTCTACCTGGCGGCGACTGCATGCAGCATGAAAAACAGAAAATAAGTAGTGTTAAATTATTTTCTATAAATTGTTTAAGGGTGTTTCAGATTACAGAATATTGATACTGTTAAAATTATTTGGCCTCACTGTTAAGAGAACTCACACAAAATTTTATAAGATTCATCTTAAATTGAGTTGGGTGGGTTCTCGGATGATGATGATAATGGAATATTATTAGGTGAAAAAATAAAAAAATATAATTGTTAGACAATAAAATTAAATATATATATAATTGTTCAGATTTAAAATTTCTCCTAATCAATTCTTAAGAAGTTTATATAGATCGAAGATAAGAATTTTATTCTAATTGAGACTTTGAAATGGTAGTCAAAATATAGGATATTTATCATAATATTTAAATTAAATTAGGATTTTGCAACCAGATTTCCGTAGTGTGGAGATCATTTTTAACTTTGAACAGCGTTAATGGCAATTGAAAAAAAATTCAAGCATTAACAAAAGTCATTTTAGTAAAATATGTATAATGTCTAGTAATCTTTTCTTATAAGTAAATATAGTTATTTGAATTTTTAAATATATTTCTTGTGTATGTTAAATAGGGTAATACACGTTATTGATCATTTGATAAAATCCTTCACACTTTGCATGCGCCTCTCAATAGGTTGTATCAGATAAGCATACTGCAATTTGCAGAAGCTAAGGAATTAGATATGAAATTTTAATAAATAAAGAGAAGATAAAAATAGCAGCAGCAGAAAATGTAGGATGAAAATAAAAAATAATATTGCAGAGAGAGAGAGACCTGTCTCTCTGGCAAAGTCCGTGGCTGCCTGTAAAAAAAATAATGTTCATAAGAAATTAAAAGGAGACACGAGACAGCGTCGTCATAGTAATATTAACGGATCTACGAGGATTGCAGTGTATAATTGAACGAACAGTAAGGAACAAGTGGTGGCCTTGGTGCAGCCTGTCGAACGTTCCTCCGATGACAACGGCGCTATAAGAATTCCTTGCAGGAGATGTTTTCTGGACTTCCGGCGACTCATCGGCTTTCTCCATTGGAAGAGGGAGAACAGAGATCTCAAAAACTCAGGAATCTGAGGAGGGTCCAACGACTACAACCTTTGGTTTGACAACTGACTGTTTAGATTCAAATGAGAGAGTCAGAGAGAGGTGGTGGTGGTGGTGGGGGGTGGGGGGTGGGGGAGGAAACAAATAATTTTCCAAATAATTATTTTATTTGAAAAAAAGGTTGAGAAATTTTTCACCAAATAATTTTCCAAGGAAACAAATCCAATCTTAGGGCGTCTTTGAGCGCTTGAGAATTTTATTCATTTAAAATACATATCATGAATAAGAAATATGTGGAAAAAAATAAAATGAGTATTTGAGTGCAATATAGATTGTCCAACTCTGTAATATTATAAAGATATAAACATTATAACATGCAGATGAAAATATTATATCAAAATAGTACTATCATACATTTTAAAAGCATTTTGTCATATGATAATAAATAAGATAACTTAAAACAATGTATCGTATAGGAATACTACAATAAATATAAACATGTTACTATATATAAAATCTATGGTCACTACTCACTACTGTGCTTATAAAACATAAAATATGGCAATATATAATTAAAAATTATATAATAACTTAATGTAATAGATCTGAGATGATTCGGCACGACCATCAGTTGGTCAGTGGAAGAGGTGGCTTGAGTTGATAAGCTAAGAAAGAACATGGGATGAGTTGGCGAATGAAGAAAAAAAAATTTGTTGTCAAACAGTATTTTGTAGTTTTTAAATATTTAGATTCTACAATGAAAAATTTTAAATCATATTAATTTTTTCTTCTAAAAAACCTTGTATGACTTACATAGTTTCAATGTCCTTGTAAAAGGTTAGAGTGCTGATATTTGGTTGATGTGGCAATGCCCGAGATCTATTTATTTTGATGAAAATATGTGTTGCTTAATTTTGGGATTTTACAATTAGACAAAATGCTTTTCTATTGGCCAAAAAATTATACACAATTTTAAGAATCCACAAATATATTTTTACTCTCAGATTAATTCCAAAATCATAAGAATGAAAAATAAATAAAAATAATTTTAATTTAATATTTATCCCAAATCCAAACGATAGAGGTCATTTTTCTCAAAAAAATTCAGAAACAAACTGAACTTAGTCGCAAAAAAAATTATTTGTCGGCTTCATGAACAGGGTCAGGCGGTGAGCAATGTGGAAAGGTCCCCCGACGTCGCTGACACTGTAGACTCGCAGAGTAAAGATCGTTAAAGGGGTCTAAAATGTTCACAACAAATCATCCAAAGAAAAGAGAAGTAAACAATTATGTAAAGCGCCATCAATTTGTAAATATAGAAATAAATGTGGTAGTTTAATTGTCTGAATGTTCTACATTTGCAAGTTCTCTATGAATGAATATTCAAGGATTCCCAGGTGAACAGAGATGATTCAGAAAACTATATTGAAGGATAAACTTTCACCTTACGATTGAGTAGGAAATGTGAATAATAGTCTATTTTATGTATAAGCATTCAGACAACTTTGAAGTAACAGACACTAGTAATTCATCATATTACCATATTACATTTTTAGATCTCAATGCACTTTGTCAATATTTTGGCACTTGCGACGTCTTCAACTGATTTACATTACAAATATTATATCTCAGAAGAAAAAAAATCACTCCTTGAGCAAGGTTGTGAAGTAAAGACTAAAGAGGAAGGAAGACGTATGTGAACTGTCGATCATGGAGAAGGGAGGAAAAAAAGATCACCATAGCTCTTTCAAAAGTTACTCAAAGCTACGGACTCGCCTTCAGAATAAAACCAGAGTCAACAATGCATTCCATCACCATATAAATATCAGTCCTGGAATGCATTTTCTTCCCTTGGTCAGAGGAGTGATGCAGCATGTAACATAAAGTGGAGAAAGTACATAGGTTCCTGTCAGCCATGCCAGAGTTTAAAGAAGATGGCTCTGAAGGCGAGAACTTAACTGAGTATCATTATTTTGGACTGGCTGATTAGTTTCCAAAACCATAGAATTGTAACTGAGTTGAAGATAATAGTTTGTTTCCTGAACGATTCCTTTCGTTTCTGTTTAAGTTGGACCCCTAGTATTCACTTTCCGTCTTTGCAGAGTTTCTTGGTTGTACTAAAACATAAATACTACAGGCAAGGGATGATCAGTTTTTCAATTAGAATTATCTTGAGTTTGTCTTTCAGTCTTATTACAGGGTTGTTCAATGAAGGAAACAGTGCTTGGCTGTAGGATTCTACAATTCTGCCATTGGAATTGACGGGATTCAATTATAACTTCAGAATAGCCAGTCAAATTGCAGTTGATGATCTGTGGCAACCCCGGGCTAAGTCAAGTGGATAGTTTCAAATGTAATAAACTGACACAAAACTTGCAATCATAAAAATTGTTGCCGTTTCCTTTTAAAGCAGATTTTGTCCTTACCAAACGAAACATTTTAAGAAGTTCAGGTATTCAAATGGAATCAAAGACTATCTGCCAGCTTTCCTAGAATATTGACAAACATCAATGTACCTCATGCACGAAGGGGAGCCAGTACATTGCCAAGGAGGATGACAAGTTTTCGATAGATAGCAAGTCACAGCAGGTTTTGCTTATTTAACTCAGAGGTAAAGTTTAATCTCCATTTAATTCAAAGTTTTAAATCTAGGCATTGAATCAGTAGTACCTGGAAGCTGAAGTTTAGTGACAATGAAGATAAAAACTTTTGAGGCAAGAATTCATTTTCTGATACTTGAGTATCTCGAACCATTGCATCTTAAATCTTAATAATAAAAGAACACAAATTTCTTCCATAGAGAATTCTAAATGAAGAGTTTGAATCCAGTCTGCTCCTTCAAGAATTTCCTGATTTTCGTCTGATAGGTAATCCAACATGTAATAGCGGCCAATTTTTCCACTATTCAGATTCAAACAAGATTTACAATTTTCAATGTGGTGGCATCAATGTTTCAATCTTTATTTTTTTTCCCTCTTCCTGAACTATGAAAACCAGAAATAACACGATGTACGTTCTTTGCAGACTTGCATTTAGATAATGCAAGTTTCCTAAAGAAAACAGGGATAAGAAAAAGGAACATCTGGAAGATGGAACAACAGTCTGCCTTACCTTGTCCAAATAGTGCTGATCGAGGTGTCGCGCCTCTTGGACGCCCTTGGCGTACCGCAGCTCCGCCGTCGTGGAAGAGCGAAGGCCAAGGCGCCCCATTTCCGCTGCAAGGTCACAGATCTCCCTATGAGCAAAGCAGATGCCTCATTCAGATAGGAATCAGATAAATGAATTCTCGGGTGTTAAGAAGAAGGCGGAGAGGAGGAGACCACTGACGGTGAAAGCGAGGGGAGAAGGTGAAGCTGCCGGCGGCAGCGTGATGGGGTCGAGAAGTTAGGGTTCAAGAGGAATCGGAGGAGCGGGTTGCGGTCATGTATTTTTTGTTTCTTTTCCCGGACCGTCGTGTAGGAGGACAACCACTCGCAAATGGCATGGCTTAAAATATGCCACAGCTCCCAAAACCCCGCCAACCACACAAAAGAACAAGTGCCTTTGCATGCGCCACCCGCGACTCCAAGAAGCTGTTTGTTTTTTTGCCGCCTCTCTCATCTCGGTGTTGTTGGTGGTGCTCTCGAATTCTCCCATCCGGCCCTCATTTTTGTGCTGCTAGGGGGGTACCAAGTCAGCTGCATCTTCAATGTCCGCTTCCGTCGCTCCCTCGACGGCTTCAACCATCAGAGATTTGGTCTCCTTTTCCGGTCGCCGCTGCCCGCCGGTTCCCAAGCGCAGGGGAACGGTTTACCTTAATGGTCGGATTCCAAGCGAACCCCTCGCCGATTCGATTCGTATTATGGACTCGTCGTCGTACTTTCTCTGTCCTTGGTTGATTAATAATGAGACCTTACACTACTTTTCTTGGCCGTGTTACAGGGAGCGAACGTGGAATGCTAAGAAGAAAATTTGTATCCAAAGGGATCGCATTCTCGGTTTTCTGTTCTCTGCTAACCTCCGATCCAGTCCAAGGTGTGTTTGTAACTTTGCCTCTGAGACATCGATGCTTCTTATCGCAGAATAAGTTCATGCAACTTGCTCCTGTTTAGTTGGATGTACCAATCGATGAAGGAAAAAACTGAATGTTTCATGAACTAAGCTTCAATGTTTTCCAGAGGCATAATTACTTGGACAGAAGAATTAAGATCAAAACTAGTAATTTCTCTTCACAGAATCTTCATGCAGTGTGTATTTTTGTTTTCTAGTTGCAGGAATGGAGAGATTGCCTTTCAGACCTGAAGGCTACAATTTTTGGACATGGAAAGGTCACAAGATACATTATGTAGAGCAGGGAAAAGGGCGTCCGGTTGTCCTCATACATGGATTTGGTGCTTCGGCCTTTCACTGGAGGTGAATCTTGAGGATCCCATTCTCTTGTTTGTCATGTATTAACTAGCAATAGTTGTTTAGTTCTTTGTTAAAGATAATATATCGTCTTTGTTAATGGTCTAATAATTCTAGGTCTACATTTCGTATTCAAATTTTATACCAATAATTCAAAGGTGAGATTGATTTATCTCTCTTTTTCGGCTAGAATTTCGGAGAGATCCTCACAAGTCTATAGAATTCCTTTTGTGTCTCTTTCTATCTTAATATATAGATCCAAGCAACGTAGGACTGTGAAATGTCTGGGTTATATGTACCTCAGAAAAACTAAAAGTTTGTGTCAAGTGTTCTCTTCCTTTTCTCTTGTTATATAGTGGTGATGTACAAAAGCTTTTATTAGTATATTATGGGTCTTGATGAAACAAGATTCTGATTCCATAACTGGAGTAAAGATCTTAATGGTGTGAGTGTGAACTTATTACATTGTCTATAAGGAACAGAATGATAACCTCTTAATGCTAACAATTTTTGCAGATATAATATTCCAGAGTTAGCAAAAACTCACAAAGTTTATGCCATAGACTTGCTTGGGTTTGGTTGGAGTGAGAAAGCTTTGATTGAGTACGATGCCACAATTTGGAGAGACCAATTATCTGATTTCCTGAAAGAAATCGTGAAGGAACCTGCAGTACTAGTTGGAAACAGGTAGTATTTGCATATATGCATGCATAGTTATATATGACCGAGAATTTCTTACATTTCAGTTTAGATTCCTTAACAATGCTTGATTGGCTTATAAATATTCATGCATATTTATATATGACCAAGAATTTCTTACATTTCAGTCTAGATTCCTTAACAATGCGTGATTGGCTTATAAGGCAAAATTTTCAAAAACATCCTGAAATGAGATCAGAATTCCATTCTTGATAACAAAATTCTCTACCTATGAAACTATACGTCAACCTTCTGAAGATCTGCCACACCTGAAAAGGCCGAAAAATAGAAAATGTTTAACAGGGAACCTGAGTCAAAGGCAGCAGTAGAGCTGCTATCTTCCTTTTAATTCACTAACATTCAACCATGTAATGCATTTGCAGTTCATTTATTTTGGCAAAATCACTACTCTGTGCATTGAATCACCTTAGGTGCCACTTGTGGAACATATTATGTCTTGTTTCCTTCTATCACGAACCAAAAGAAAAAAAGAACAATGTAGCATAGCATAGCCTCCAGCCATAAATCACTCTTCAGCACAACCGCAGAAACTTGGTGACCTATGTTTACTATCTGATGCGTTTCTTGTTACAACCATGTGTATTATAATATGATTTTTAACAGAATTAACTGGTAGTCTACTCTTGAATCTTCAGCCTTGGAGGGTTTGCAGCATTAATTACTGCGGCAGAGTTGCCCCAGCAAGTTTATGGGGTTGTGTTGCTTAATTCTGCTGGTCAATTTGCAAGTCCCAGTGGCCAAGCTGACAACAAGAAGGAAGAAACAGCCTTAGAGAAGTTCTTTGTCAATCCACTGAAAGAAGCCCTTCAAAAGATAATACTGGGTTTTCTATTCTGGCAATCGAAGCAACCTGCACGTGTCGAAAAAGTCTTGAAAAGTGTACGACGCATCTCTGGTTCCTTTGCTTCTCTTTCTAGAACACTTAATTGGTTCATCATACAAGTTCAACATGTACTTCTCAAACTAAAAAGAACATGAATATGTGGAAAGCTCTATAAAATTGGATGGCTATCAAGTCTAATGCTCCACATAATGCTGACATGACTGATATTACTTGGTCATCTGGCACAGGCTTATGTCATCTTTGAAGAACATCATGTCTTGTTTTCTATCGTGAAAAAGTAGATCAAGCCAGGGACATTTTCGTTTTGACTGCAATTTTTTGCATGGACCTTTTGACACTCAAAACGTTATGCAGTTCCTGGTTGGTCTCAACATCTTTGACACGGAGAAAAATTATGTAGTAATCTAAACTAAGTTGTACTATGGTTTCTATCAAATCCAACGGGCTGTGAAACTTTTTATTGCACAATCTTTGTGCCATTTGTACAGGCTTTAATTACTAATCATATTGACAATTCAGGTATACATAAACACATCCAATGTGGACAGCTACCTTGTGGAATCAATAACCAGACCAACGGCGGACCCTAATGCAGGAGAAGTTTATTACAGGTAAGGAATAAGATTGGTGACAAAATATTGACATCATGAATTTAATTATCTTTTTTCTTCAGATTGATGACAAGATTTATGTCAAATCAAAGCAAATATACACTTGATAGTGTGTTATCCAAGCTCTCTTGTCCACTGTTGCTACTATGGGGCGACTTGGACCCTTGGGTTGGTCCTGCCAAGGCCAATCGTATCAAAGAGTTCTATCCGAATACGACTATCGTCAATCTGCAGGCTGGTCATTGCCCCCACGATGAGGTCCCTGAGCAGGTCAATATTGCTTTAATGGATTGGCTATCTTCTCTGTAACCTGTACCCAAGCCTCCAAGCTCCGCCGAGTCGCCGACCTGATACAATTTCTAGTGATTAACCTATGGATGCTGGATTTTATGGTCCTGCAACATTACTTCGGTGGTCTAGAAGTAAAGAAATAGACTTGTGCATAGTTAGTTACATTTTGCATATTTCCCTTGCCCATAAGCTGGGATGAGTACACACACATGTATTGTCTGACTTTGTAATGTCACTTAAATTACTGAAGAAAGGCATATATAGTCTTTCAGTCTTGTTTACTCGGAATCTCTTTTTCAATCAATCTTTTTTCTGGCTTTTATGCTGTCATTATCGGACCGTCTGCGCACTGCATACCATTAACTTTCTTTTTAATGATGAAACTTGTATCATCAGCTAACTTAAATTAGAATTATTAGCAGCATAAAGCTTGGTAGTGACTATGCATGTTACTTTCGGTCATTTTTCTATCCAACCTTTTGGCTTACCCGTTGATTACTTAATTGACGCTGCCGGACGTTGTTTAGTAGCATGCATGAGTGGTGACTTGACTTCACTATGTTGTAAAAATAACATTATATGCATGTCAAAACCTATTAGTAATTAAAATTGTATTTTTAGCTATTGTTTTCAGCCCTGAGTTTTCTCCTTGTGATCACGTCTCGTGCAGAAGTATTGCTAGTTGATTTGCTGCTTCTCAACTTTCTAAAATGTTCTCTCCTGCAAAGACATGAAATTTTATTGCAGTAATAGCCAATGTATGCAATTAAAATATTCTTCTTATCTTCTATAAACTCTTAAAGCAACTCACTCTACTGGAAACTGGTCAACATTGCATTACACAAACATCGATTACTGACTTGAGTTATTGTTAGGTGTACTCTGCTTTAATATATCAAGACGCTGATATGATCTAGTGGATCTTTCCAGGAAATAAAGAGCAAAGCATGATGCACGTCATGGCTTCCACTTTCACACACCCATCAAGGTGGATTGCTTTGATATCTCCTCTTTTACATCATGATGATTTGAATGCGCCCAAGTGAGTTGCAGGTTGCTACACGTCTATTTCTTGTAGGGTCGTAATAAGATATTGTTCAAAAAATCAATGTCTTTATCGGCTCATAGCGACTATATGACTTACCTACTTCAATGAATTGAGCTCTCTTGATGGATCTCATCCAATATCCATGTTGTTGTTATATAGTGTCTATGTCAACAAAATGACATAAATTTGGAAATAGGACAGCAAAGCAGTACCTCATATTTTAATTTAGTAAAGTTATTCAGAGATGGTAAACAGAAGGGAAAAAAAATAGCTCTTCCTCTGGCTTGTCATCAAACGACTGTTGAACATCTTCCAATCCTTCTGGATCCATATTGCTAGTCAAATGGAGGTGGCTCGATTTTTGTGGATAATTCTGGAAGCAGGACCCACTCTACGTTGCATAATTAAAAGAGGAGCAGCCGAGGAGAAGACGAAGGTTCCCACTACCACCATTAAAATATATATTTTCATTATTCTTTTCTTATAAATTATATACCCAAATCAACATTTTAGAAAAAAAAATCTAATTATAGATCCTTAGCTCTATCCTTTTTCGTTAAAAAAATAGTACCTCTAGTTATTAACACATTTAATTCTCTTTATTTTAGTTTTGTCTGTTTTATATGCCAAACTCCATTTTGGTCATCATCGACGGCCGGACACCTCCTCAAGCTCCGTATAAATATTCCGCTTTGTTCCCGTAGAACCCTCACCAGCTGATCGAATATTACATACAGACGACACGCACATCAACTTCGATTGTCCAATAGCAGCAGGAGAAGATCCAGATCGCGATGGCAGCTGAAAAGAGCAAGATCTTGATCATCGGCGGCACGGGGTACATCGGCAAGTTCATCGTGGCGGCGAGCGCCCGCTTGGGCCACCCGACGTTCGCCCTCGTCAGGGACACCGCTCCCTCCGACCCCGCCAAGGCCGCGGTCTTGGAAGGCTTCAAGAGCTCCGGCGTCACCCTCGTCAAGGGGGACCTTGCCGACCACCAGAGCCTCGTCGCCGCCCTGAAGCAGGTCGACGTGGTCATCTCCGCCGTGGGATTCCAGCAGACGGAGGACCAGGTCAAGATCCTCGACGCCATCAAGGAGACCGGAAACATCAAGGTATCCAAAAGTAGCCTTTCAATTTAACTTATCACGTTCGTTCATGGTCACAACGTTGCACTGAGACACCTTGCCGTGGTCCTTAACCGGTCTTCTGCAGAGATTCTACCCTTCGGAGTTCGGAAACGACGTCGACCGTGGCCACCCCGTCGGGCCGACGAAGGGCGTGATGGCCATCAAGTCGCAGTTCCGGCGGACCGTGGAGGCTTCGGGCATCCCGTACACTTTCGTTTCTAACAACTTCTTCGCCGGTTACTTCCTCCCGACGTTGGCGCAAGTAGGAGCCACCTCCCTGCCGACCGACAAGGTCACCGTCGTTGGCAGCGGCAACGTCAAAGGTGACTAACCATTAGCTCTCACGATTCCCCACAGATCAAATGAAGTAGTAGGATACACGACTTACTCGTGATCTGCCATGATTAATTCAGCTGTGTTCGTGGACGAGGACGACGTAGGCACGTACACCATCAACACAGTGGACGACCCGAGAACCCTGAACAAGATCGTGTACATCCGGCCGCCGGCCAACACCATAACGCACAACGAGCTCATCGCTCTCTGGGAGAAGAAGACTGGCAAGACCTTCGAGAAGGTGCACATTTCCGAGGAGGAGGTCCTGAAGCAGGTCGAAGGTGCGTGAATTTGCACAGACAGAGGAGGAACATTTCACTCTCTCGTTTGCTCCGATTCATCAGACATGTACACATGTATTCATATTGTCGTCCTAAACTTGCAGAGTTGCCGATGCCGATGAACCTTCTGTTCGCGCTCCACTACTCGGTGTTCATCAAGGGCGACCACACCAACTTCGCCATCGATGCGTCCTTCGGCGTGGAGGCCACGGAGCTTTACCCGGACGTGAAGTACACCACAGTCGATGAGTACCTGAACCGATTCCTGTGAGTGAAAGAAGGCTGTTTGCTGCCTGCGCTGTACGGATCGTCCCCTGTGTGGTGTGGCAAATAAACAGATTACTGTCTATCTGATGCTATTTATGTTAGATACGGATCCTTTTATAGTGAATAAGATCCAGGATGAGTATAGAGAGAAGATTGTGTTGGATGAATTTTAAGTTCCTTAATTCATTTAATGAGATTTTGTATCAAAACTGTGGTCTCACTGGATACTCTGCTTTGGCATTCCTTTTCTTGATTCAAGACTACTTGGGTGGGTGATTACTTAAGTCTTTCCTTCTTTAAATGGCAACGAGGGGATTAATTTAATCAAAATTTTCCTATCAAGTAGCATTAGCAAGCACCAGATAATTTAGATTGCTTCGTTTAGTTTAATATTTCAACTACTTTAAACTTAAAGCCTGTTAAAATAAAATATGTTATATGTATGAAAATAATTTAGGTGTTACAAAACATATTCCTATTTTTTAAAAAAATGCATTTAATATAAAAAATTTTAAAATAAAAAAATAATTGGGCAATGCAATGGCACGACCTGATTCGATGGGATTTGTGTTGGATCCATTTGACAAATCCGCTCCAACTTAATCTGATGAAAATTAGACTCAGGTGAATAGACTTTGAGTTCTGATTGGATCACTCCCTAATGGTAAATGTTAAAGATTCAAGCTTCTAAATAGACACGTTTTATTTTTATTTTACTTTATGAACTTCTCTTTGTGGCAGGAAAATATAATTTTTTCTTCTATAATGTCAACTATAAATATTTTTTTACATTTAATTATGAATTATAAACTTATAACTTCGATATCTAAGACGTCAACACTTTAAGACATGTTATATCGTTCCACCAAGTTTTCAGTTAAACCAATTTTAAGAAAGGAGACTTTTAGTTGTAGGATCTCAAAGGGCATCAAGAGGGGAAGGGTGGGGTGAATTGGTGTTTAATCAAAAATATCGATTTCATAAAATTCGTAGCGGAAGCATAAAACCGTTTCTTGAAACATTTGCAATTCAGATTATAAACACAATATGAACGGGGGGAGAGAGAGAAAATCAAACATAAATAGACACGGTGATTGTTGACGAGGTTCGACCACACCTTGACCTACGTTCCCACTCTAACTTCTCGACATCGAGACCGTCGGAGATTCCATTAGTCACTTCTTTTGTTCCAAATGGGGCAAGGAAGAAAGCCCTTTACACCACCGCCTTTTCTTCGCTTCGAGAGGCAAGGTAATCTCTCCTCCTAGAAAGTTAATATACTTCTCTCGCTCAAGAAGTAAGATTTAGAGCCTCTTTTACACATGAACTTTCTCTATTTTTCTGAACAAAAATATTTCTTTCTGTTAGGATTTATGCACGAGAGAAATTATGCACCGCGAAAAAAATTCGAAAAATTTAAGACGACGCAGAATTGTATTAGATGGAAGAAACATAAGAGGATTACAAGATCAGATTGATCCAGGATGGTCTTACAAGTTTTGATTACAAGTCATTTTATAAGGCCTTGGAGAAACAACTCATACTCTAACTTAAGGACCTAATCCTACTAGGCATGCAAGCCCCTTCTCTAAAAAAACCTTCTTGGAATATGAGTAGAAATCTGACTTTCTGAAGTCCCCGAAGAATCCAGCCCCCTTCAAAGTCCATCTTGAAGTTCAATTCGACCAGGCCTCCTGCATGGCACCCTGCCAAGCTCGGACGCGCCCGGGGCGTGCCCTCCAGGACAATCCTAGCCCCACTCGGACTAGGACAAGTTCTGGATTGTCCCTTCACATCTTCAGTCCTTTTAGGAGTAGATTTTCGACTCCAAGTGCCCATCAGTCAAAGAAGGAAACTCGGCCCTCCAAGAATCCGCCATATCCTTCTCGACATCGAAAATCGGCCGACTCCTATTCCTATTAGGAGTAGGAATCCTTCCGACCCTACACTTCTCATCCAAGCATATCTCGAAATCTCCCTATTACTTCTTTGGATCCAAACATATTTCTAGTTAAAGTAGGATTCAAGGCATTGTTTAATAAATCTCCACCTTGAATTGAATCCTACAATCAGATATCTAACACTCTCTGCTGCCGCCAATCCCTGTTCTGATTTTGCACATGCGATAGCATCCTTGTAGCTTGATCTGGCAATTCCACCTCTTCAACTACTTGGAATGCATATGCAACCATGTCCTTAAAGTCATAACGCTTAGGAGGACCTACTTGCCTACGAGCACGTCCTGCAGCTAGACTTGTCGTTGCTTCCTCTGTTTGCTCCTCAAACTCTGGTTGTTCAACCTGATGAGATTCTTCTGACCCATTCTGAATTGGAGTTAATTCAAACTCCACCTGTTTGTTGACACCATCCTCTGCTGAATCAACAACATCTGATTTCTGCTTGAGCATAGACATCTCATCAAAAGATATGTTTCTGCTGTGAATAATATTGTGCTCTGAGGGAGACCAAATTCTGAAACCTTTTACACCTGCACCATATGTTACAAAGACTTCTTCTTTGGCCCTTAGTTTCAGCTTTCCATCGCTGACGTGATAATATGCTGGACAACCAAACACTTTCATATTAGTATAATCAGTGAGATTTTCTGACCATACCTCAATGGGAGTCTTCAGATCGATCGCGGTTGCAGGACTGATTGACAAGGTAGCATGTTGTGCTAACAGCCTCAGCCCAGAATGACTTGTTCAGTCCAGAATTAGAGAGCATGCACCGTGCCCTCTCCAGAAGAGTTCTATTCACGCGTTCTGCTACACCATTCTGCTGAGGTGTATCTCTGACGGTTTGATGTCTGGCGATGCCTTCATCCTTGCAGAATCGATCAAATTCAGACGAACAGAACTCCAAGTCATTATCGGTACGAAGACGTTTCACTTTTCTCGATGTCTGATTCTCCACCAGAGTCTTCCATTGCTTGAAAGCTTCAAATGCCTCGCTCTTGTGCTTCATCATGAATGCACATGCTATCCTTGAGTAATCATCTATCACAGATATGAAGTATCTAGAACATCCTAGAGATAGAACACGAGAGGGTCCCCAACATTCAGCGTTGATGTAATCGAGTGTTGCCATCGTCTTGTGCACGGTTTTGCTGAATTGATGTCGTTTTTTGCTTACCAAAAATGAAGTGTTTGCAAAATCCGATTCAGATATCTTCTGACCATTCAGAAAATTGCGTCTGCTGATGATATCCATCCCTTTCTGACTCATATGTCCGAGTCGCATTTGCCACAACTTAGATGCTTCTGATTCTGATTTGGATGAACTACCTACTGCAATCATGCCAGAAATAACTGTCTTGTAGTATGTACAAGGACTTTTGCCTGACTCCTCTCATGACTTCAACATCACCCTTGGTGCCTGTGAGAACTTCTTCTACGGCATCCATCTGACATCCTTTGGAGTCCAGAACTCCCAACGATATCATATTTTTCTTCAGCTGCGGAACACGATGGACCTCTGTCAATGCCCTCATCCGATTGTCATGACTTTTGATATGAATTGAGCCGATTCCAACTATTCTACAGGCTGCATCATTACCCATGATGATGTTTTCGCCATCAATGTTCTGATAAGTTGAGAATCACTCTCTGTGCGGAGTCATATGATAAGAACATCCTGAGTCGAGAATCCAATTCTCTTTCAAATATCTATGATCAGATATCATAAGAGCCAAATCATCATCAGATTTGCTATTCTGGTGAGCTACTGTAGCAACCGTGTCTTTCTTCTTCTTCTTGGAGCAATCCTTCTTCCAGTGACCCGGTTCTTTTCAGTAGTTGCAGATGTCCTTCGGATTGATCTTCTTCTTCTTCGACTTCCCCTTTTTAGGGTTTGTCTTTTTCTGTAGTTGTTACCAACCCTGCGGCCTGAGTCTCCACAGCTTTGTCAGACGCCCTATGACGAAGTTCACGAATATGTAGACTCGATCTTACTTATTCCAGAGTAATTGTGTCTCTTCCGATGATAACGGATTGTACGAAATTTTCGTACGACAAAGGAAGAGACACCAACAGAAGTAGGGCTGCATCTTCATCCTCAATCTTCACATGTATGTTTCGTAATTCCATCAATAGAGTATTCATCTGATCAAGATGATCTTTCACAGGGGTACCTTCTTGCATGCGGAGGGCGAATAGACGTTGCTTCAACAATAACTTGTTGGTCAGAGACTTGGTCATGTAGAGACTCTCAAGTTTCGACCACAAACCGGCCGTCGTCTCTTGATCAGCGACTTCGATAATCACCTTATCCTCCAGACATAACAAGATCATGAAGTGCGCCTTCTCTTCCTGTGCCGCCAAACTTGTGATGTCGGACTCCTTTTCTTTGCCCTTCGAATCTCCCTCCTTTGGTTTGTTCTTCGGCATGTTCGCGAGCGGCGTCTAGATTTCTTATTGTTTTAGAAGTGCATTCATCTTGATCTGCCAGAGACTGAAACTATTTCGTCCCGTGAATTTCTCGATGTTCACGTTGTGCGATGCCATCTCTACGTCTGACGGAGGATCGATGATGAAGCCTCGCTCTGATACCAATTTGTTAGGATTTCTACACGAGAGAAATTATGCACCGCGAGAAAAAACTCGAGAAATTTAAGGCGACGCAGAATTATATTAGATGGAAGAAACATAAGAGGATTACAAGATCAGATTGATCTAGAATTGTCCAAGATGGTCTTACAAGTCTTGATTACAAGTCCTTTTATAAGGCCTTGGAGAAACAACTCATACTCTAACTTAAGGACCTAATCCTACTAGGCATGCAAGCCCTTCTCTAGAAAAACCTTCTTGGAGTATGAGTAGAAATCTGACTTTCTGAAGTCCCTGAAGAATCCAGCCCCCTTCAAAGTCCATCTTGAAGTTCAATTCGACCAGGCCTCCTGCCTGGCACCCTGCCAAGCTCGGACGCGCCCGGGGCGTGCCCACCAGGGCAGTCCTAGTCCCACTCGGACTAGGACAAGTTCTGGATTGTCCCTTCACATCTTCAGCCCTTCTAGAAGTAGATTTTTGACTCCAAGTGCTCATCGGTCCAAGAAGGAAACTCGACCCTCCAAGAATCCATCATGTCTTCTCGACATCGAAAACCGGCCGACTCCTATTTCTATTAGGAGTAGAAATCCTTCCGATCCTACACTTCTCGTCCAAGCATCTCTCGAAGTCTCCATATTACTTCTTTGGATCCAAACAGATTTTCAGTTAAAGTAGGATTCAAGGCATTATTTAACACTTTCTTTTATAATTCTATGCTCACAAGAAGAGAAGAGAAAAATAATGAGAAAGCTATAAAATGAAAACTTCATGAAATGATCTCTTTTTGACATCCTGAAATTTTTCTTCAACGAGTGAATGAGTGCTTTTGTCTTTGGCTTTGGCACTCCTTTTATAGTCTTCAATATGTGAAAAATTCGTTCAAAAATTATTTCACAAATTCGTCCTTCAAATTTGACTGTTACTGTTCATTTGACTCGTAGGCCGGTCGACCGCACTTCTGGACCGGTCGACTGGTCTAGATAACCATTGCGCCATTTTTACGGTTTATGCACTTGGTCGGTCGACCGATATTGTCTCTACGTCGTCCGGAGCAAGCTCAGTAATTGTCGGTCGATCGGTATCTTCTATTCGGTCGATCGGTATCATGTCGACCGGCCTTATTTGCTTCGACCGATGGGTTGATCGACCTGCACTATTTTGATCATAACTTTTTGCACGGTTATCCAAATTAGATGATCTTGGAGTCTATGGAAAGGTAACAGAATTCTCTACAACTTTGTTCCACATTTCTCCAAAACTAATAAGATTAGTGTCAATTATTTAATCAAAGTATAGTGCATAAAGTTATCCATTTTTCTTTAAACTTTTTCAACATTTCATCTTTAATCTTTCGAAATTTATTTCATCAAAATATAATTTTATATGTCATTAAAATTTTGACCCAACATTAGCTCGACTAACTCAATTATAATATAATAATGATATCATTTGTATTTGTCGAAGTCAACATGCTCAATTTGCACTATTAGTTATAAAAAGAAATCCGTTCTTCGAATCACGTATATCACGTGAAGAATCAGAGGATAAGTAAACTCGTTAAATCCAAAGATAGTGTGTCTGAAATAAAAATCTAGGTTTAGAAGATGAGCTAGATTTTAAAATGGATTTAATTACAAGAGATCATTTCGTCATTTATAAATCTTTTACTCCTCATATCATTAAAAAAAATCTATGTATTGTGTTAATATAAGTTTTTTATTTACTGCTCTGATTATTGTAGTTTTTTACTTATCATATGCATTAATGTTAAAGTTTTTCTAAGGACGCATTTCATTTTTTGTTTAACTTTTTAAAAGATTGTATATTAAAATAGGGTAAAATGCACCATTTCTTCATAGCGCATCTTAACCGTCCATCAGAGAATTGAATCAACGGATGAAATGAGAAAGATAGATTAACAAGGTTCCTCTTGTTTGTCATCAAACGACTGTTGAACATCTTCCAATCCTTCTGGCGAAGGTTCCACTACCACCATTAAAATATATATTTTCATTATTCTTTTCTCATAAATTATATACCCAAATCAACATTTTAGAAAAAAAAATCTAATTATAGATCCTTAGCTCTATCCTTTTTCGTTAAAAAAATAGTACCTCTAGTTATTAACACATTTAATTCTCTTTATTTTAGTTTTGTCTGTTTTATATGCCAAACTCCATTTTGGTCATCATCGACGGCCGGACACCTCCTCAAGCTCCGTATAAATATTCCGCTTTGTTCCCGTAGAACCCTCACCAGCTGATCGAATATTACATACAGACGACACGCACATCAACTTCGATTGTCCAATAGCAGCAGGAGAAGATCCAGATCGCGATGGCAGCAGAAAAGAGCAAGATCTTGATCATCGGCGGCGCGGGGTACATCGGCAAGTTCATCGTGGCGGCGAGCGCCCGCTTGGGCCACCCGACGTTCGCCATGGTCAGGGACACCGCTCCCTCCGACCCCCCAAGGCCGCGGTCTTAGAAGGATTCAAGAGCTCCGGCGTCACCCTCGTCAAGGGGGACCTGACCGACCACCAGAGCCTCGTCGCCGCCCTGAAGCAGGTCGACGTGGTCATCTCCGCCGTGGGGTACCAGCAGACGGAGGACCAGGTCAAGATCCTCGACGCCATCAAGGAGGCCGGAAACATCAAGGTAGCCAAAAGTAGCCTCTCATTTTAACTCATCATGCTCGCTCATGGTCACAGCGTTTTACTGAGACACCTTGCGCCGTCGTTAACTGGTCTTCTGCAGAGATTCTACCCCTCGGAGTTCGGAAACGACGTCGACCGTGGCCACCCTAGCGGGCCGACAAAGAGCTTGATGACCATCAAGTCGCAGTTCCGGCGGACCGTGGAGGCTTCGGGCATCCCGTACACGTTCCTGTCCACCAACTTCTTCGCTGGTTACTTCCTCCCGACGCTGGCGCAAGTAGGAGCCACCTCCCTTCCGACCGACAAGGTCACCGTCGTCGGCAGCGGCAACGTCAAAGGTGACTAACCTTTAGCTCTCTCGATTCCCTACAGATCAAATCAAGTGGTAGGAGATACGACTAACTCATGATCTGCCATGATCAATTCAGCTGTGTTCGTGGACGAAGACGACGTGGGCACGTACCTTATCAAGACAGTGGACGACCCGAGAACCCTGAACAAGATCGTGTACATCCGGCCGCCGGCCAACACCATAACGCACAACGAGCTCATCGCTCTCTGGGAGAAGAAGACCGGCAAGACCTTCGAGAGGGTGCACATCTCCGAGGAGGAGGTCCTGAAGCAGGTTGAAGGTGTGTGAATATGCACAGACAGAGGAGGAACCCTTTCGCTCTCTCGTTTGCTCCGATTCATCAGACATGTACACATACATATTGTCGTCCTTCTAAACTTGCAGAGTTGCCGATGCCGATGAGCCTTATGTTCCAGATCCACTATTCGGTGTTCATCAAGGGCGACCACACCAACTTCGCCATCGATGCATCCTTCGGCGTGGAGGCCACGGAGCTGTACCCGGACGTGATGTACACCACCGTTGATGAGTACCTGAACCGATTCCTGTGAGTGGAAGAAGGCTGTTTACTGCCTGCGGAGTACGGATCGTCCCCTGTGTGGTGTGGCATGAAGTATGAGAGGATATGCCGTAAAGTATGAGAGGATAAGGAAACTCATTAAATCCAAAAAATAATGTGTCTGAAATAAAACATAATGAAATAGAAAAGAAATCTAAGTTTAGAAGATGGTATAGATTTTCAAACGGATTTAACTACAAAAGATCATTTTGGTCATTTATAAATGTTTTACTCCTCTTATCATTAAAAAAATCTATGTTTTTCAGTGTTAATATAAGTTTTTTATTTACTGCTCTGGTTATTGTATATCAGATGCATTTATGTTAAAGTTTTTCTAAGGAAGCATTGCATATTTAACTTTTTAAAATATTCTATATTAAAGTACTGTTCAAATGTCAAATCATTAGTGGTAATTTTCTTTAATTGAATGAGGTGAATGTTTTTTTAAAGGAAAATCAGAAAATTATTCGATCTTTTTGGAATGTCTCCAAAGGAATAAATGAACCACGACCTAAACATTCACTCGGAAATTTAATAGTTGCTATAGGAAAAAAGTGACATATAGCTTATTTAACCGTTAGGTAATTAAATCTTTATCGAGTACTTTTTTGGACGAACTAAATTAATTAGTCATTTTTTGAAAAAAAAACTTAGTAAAAAATAAAAACAAACAAAACATGCATCCACGCAAACTTTAGGATGCGAATTTAACTATTCTTTGTCACCAAAAATAATATCATCATTATATTTGGTGCTGATATTGCCAAAAATAAAAGATCATGTAGTAGGGAGAGGAGAAAAATGACGAGAAGCTTGTAATATTATTAATAAGTGACGGTACTTATACATGGATTTTTGGCAGTAAAACATGGCTTGTATTCGTGGAGAAATAAAAAGCCTTTTACCTATATATTATAATAGTAAAATTAAATCATCTTTTATGACTTAAATTCAAAATCATTAAGCCTTCAAAATATGACAAATGTGTGTTACGTTCGGATGGGGTGAAGTGGAGTCATACAAGTCTAAGTTCACATGCCGATTTGAACGGAGGAAAAATATTCTTTGGTGTATGTAAATTAACAATAAATACTTACCGAAAAAAAATAACAATAAATACATGTTCCCTGATAAAATTGTGTGCATGTTGTATCCGGTTTGCCACCCTTCGTTGACCACTCATTTCCCATTGACCAGGTGACATATCACATATATACGTTTCCACCGGTCCATTTTTGGCGGCCATCGCGGACCACCAAGGCGATACCTCCGTTCTCCGCGAGGCTATAAATATCATTAGCTATCCACCTCACAGACTCAAAGCAAGCAACAAAGAACCGTTTGATTTCAAAAACTTCGTTGCCTCCTTTCGTGCATCACGTAGTTGATTGCGTACCAACACCCAGACGACGATAATGGCAGCCGAGAAGAGCAAGATCTTGATCATCGGTGGCACGGGGTACATCGGAAAGTTCATCGTCGCGGCGAGCGCCCGCTTGGGCCATCCGACGTTCGCCCTCGTCAGGGACGTAACTCCCGCGGACCCCGCCAAGGCCGCGGTCTTGGAAAGGTTCAAGAGCTCCGGCGTCGTCCTCGTCAAGGGGGACCTGGCCGACCATCAGAGCCTCGTCGCCGCCCTGAAGCAGGTCGACGTGGTCATCTCCGCCGTGGGATTCCAGCAGACAGAGGACCAGGTGAAGATCCTGGATGCCATCAAGGAGGCCGGAAACATTAAGGTGCGTATTTAATGAAGCTCATCGAGGAGCCTCAATCGTGGTAACGATGTCGTGTTGAGATCTTGGCCATTGTGCTCTCCTGCAGAAATTCTACCCCTCGGAGTTCGGAAACGACGTCGACCGTGGCCACCCCGTCGGGCCGACGAAGGGCGTGATGGCCATTAAGTCGCAGTTCCGGCGAACCGTGGAGGCTTCTGGCGTCCCGTACACGTTCGTTTCCAACAACTTCTTCGCCGGTTACTTCCTCCCGACGCTGGCACAAGTAGGAGCCACCTCTCTTCCGACCGACAAGGTCACGGTCGTCGGCAGCGGCGACGTCAAAGGTAGATAACCTTTACCTAGCTGCAAGATTGCAGGAACTGATCATGATCAAGTAATAGAACATAGGGTCATATGTCACGATCTTATATCGCGTAGCTAATTAACGATCTGCCTGCATGATTCAGCTGTATTCGTGGACGAGGACGACGTGGGCACGTTCACCATCAAGACAGTGGACGACTCGAGAACCTTGAACAAGGTCGTGTACGTGCGTCCGCCGGCTAACACTCTGACGCACAACGAGCTCATCGCCCTTTGGGAGAAGAAGACCGGCAAGACCTTCGAGAGGGTGCACGTCTCCGAAGAGGAGGTCCTCAAGCAGGTCGAAGGTGTGTAAACCAGACGAGAAAACCTTCACTCTCTTGTTTGCGACTTCGCTTCAGCAGGCGTGCATTAAATATCCTGTGCTTGCTTTCTTAACTTGCAGAGCTGCCGATGCCGATGAACCTTCTGTTCGCCCTCCACTACGCGGTGTTCATCAAGGGCGACCACACCAACTTCGCCATCGATCCATCCTTCGGCGTGGAGGCCACGGAGCTGTACCCGGACGTGAAGTACACCACCGTTGACGAGTACCTGAACCGCTTCTCGTGAGAGGAGAAGTTGTTGCTGCGCCCATGCATCATGCATGAACTCAGCGGATGGACGAGGTGTGTGTGTAGCAGAGTGAAGTAATGGAGCTGCTGTTTTTGCTCTGTGGTTCATTTTACTCCATGCGAGGATAATAATTTTATGTACTACTTTCCCTCATTCATCTCTTGCTGCTTGTACTAATCATGTGCATCCTATTGATATTTAATTAATAAATCATGTCCATTCTTTTCTTTTCAAATAGCATTCAATTTCCTGAAACCTTTCGGACAGATTATGGAGCAACGAATCACAAACTCTTTTATATGATGAATTGGGAAAGCATAAAAGTTACATGCGTTCTTTTGTGTTTCTCCTTTTTTTTTCGAGTAGATGTAGTAAGATTGCCAGATGATCTTTTTTATGGAATCATCACTGCATTAGAGACAAGAGCAAGTACATATATGTAAATGAAGATGGTGGATCGTTATATTAAACTTGGTACTGGATGCTTGTGTGATATGAGATTAACTTAACAAATTATCTGGTACGAAAAATAATAACTTCTTAATTAGAAGTTTTAAACAGCTTTAATGAAATGAAGAAAAGTTGGCAGAAATTTTAACTTGTTCGTTTGGTTAAACTTAGAAGTCACTCAAAATGATTTATAAGCAATTTTAAAATTTTCTTTTTGGCTCGTAACTTAAAAAATAATAATAAACACTTATTTTACTTATTTATAAGTCAAAAAAATAAATTGGGAGATCCTGATAATTTTGTAAAAGAAAAATAAATTGATCAATTTGAATAATGAATGTACTATTTTACTCTTAGAATATTCATAACTTTTCTTCACATATATTTTTTATTATAATATTAAGAATTTTTTTATCATTCAAATAAAATAATAATTTATACATTTTTTATTATCAAATACGTAGTTACTTATTTTTTAAAATTAACTTCAGTCATTAAACTATTTATCAACACTTCAATTTATTAATTACTTTCTATCAAACGATCACTTAATCAGGTTTGGTGCTAGTGTCATCCCTCAACTGAGGTTGTATTGCATTATACATGAACTCATTAGGATATTGATCCTTCTTAAGATTGTTTTTTTATGTGATAATTAACCTACCATTAAGTTCAATCATCGCATTTGCATTTTTTTAAATTTTGCTGCAAATACAAAAATTTAAGGGCGATTTATTTTATTTTTTCATCTACGTTTATATATAACCTGGAAAAAGAAATCGAAATTATATATAATGATATGTGGTATGAATGCTTTCCAGAATTTATCTAAAAAAAGAACAAATCAAATAAATACAATACAAATAGAAACTAAAAGCGATTGATTGTTTTTTTTTCCACACTTTCTTAACGAGTTAAACAAACGTTATTCTAGAAGATGTCACATAAATAAGTTATGAAATTATCACTTTTAAATATGACCCATGCACCTTATAAATTAACTTATAAATATGTTCATGTCACCTTATCATTAACTTATCACTTTTCATTATAAATAGACCTTCCACTTACTATATATCTACTCATCCCAACAGTCTCTCTCTCTCTCTCTCTCTCTCTCTCTGTTCCTCCTCCGTTTTTCTCTTCTAATTCCTTTTCTTTGTCATTTTTCCCCTTTTCTCACTGACGGAGACGACGACGATGATGATTTCAGGATCAAAATGGGCATGCAGAAAGGAGAAGAGAGAGAGAGAAGGGCAAGATCTTGATCATAAGCTGCAGAGGCATAATTACTTGCTTAACATAGGAGCAGCATCAAGGAGCATATGTAATATGCAGGTGGTGCATATATCGCCTCTGCCGCCGATGATCAAGATTTTGCTCTTCTCTGTGCCCATTAATTTCAGGGATGCTGCTTCGGATTGAGGAATTGCCAAGAAAGAAGAAAAGTCCAACATTGTTTCATTCTCTAGTTAATTTGTTATGAGATCACCATAATTAGTTAACTGTACTATGTTTTACATTGATAAATTTAATTCTTCCTGTTTGCTAATTACTGTTAACTAATTCGATCTTTGAATCGACTCGTTGCATGCAGTTAGCCCGTGGATCGTCTTCTTCACGAAGTAATGATCTCCTAGAAGATGCAGCTGCACGGAGAGAGAGAGAGAGAGAGAGAGAGAGAGAGAGAGAGAGAGAGAGAGAGAGAGAGAGAGAGAGAGAGAGAGAGAGAGAGTTACTTAGCAGTATACTTTGTTATTGTGCATGTAATTAACAAATTTCGTCAATCATATCGAACGAGTTGTATATTCAGTATACTTTGTTATTGTGCATGTAATTAACAAATTTCGTCAATCATATCGAACGAGTTGTATATTGATTTCTTTCTTTTGAATTCTCCTTTTTTGTTTTCCTTGTCGTACGTTTCTAACATGATATATATATTCTTCTTCAGCTGGGGTCGTAATTTCCATGTATGACTCGAATTAAATAAAAAAGCCTCTGTATGAATAGGTGCAATTGGTCGACTTAATTAGCACAATCGATTAATGCAATTATTTCGGAATATTTAAAGAATTAGTAATTTTAATTTCAGCGGTGGCCGACAAGGCCCTTTTCCCTAAATATTATTATTTTTTAATCACAGCTTAGTCACATTCCATTCCACTCAAAGCCTAACTTCGTTGATTTTTCTACCAACGAAGAAAACAAATTCCTCTTGTTAACATGTTTATTCGTTCACATTTGATTTTTTTTCAAACTCAAAACGTTTTGTACTAATTAAATAGTATGCTGCTTAATTATTTACTAATCACATTTTCAGAAACATTTACTGATATATTATTTTAAATTTTTAATTATTTATGTATTTCCTGGGAATATAATGTTTCATATATATATATATATATATATTAAAATAAGTTAAAAATATTAATTAATAAAATTAAAATGTTGCGTTTATCCATCTCTTCAATTAGTGTTATCAATTTTGGTAGCGTAATAAATTAGGTATTCCGAATTATTGATTATTGAAAATATTTATTGATCTTTTTACATATTTCTTTTGTCAATATCATTTTTTTCTTCTAATTCAGTTTCATCCGAACGACAAATAAAATAAATTCATTACTAACCAAATGCATTATAAGTTCACAAAATAAAAAATAAATGATAAGGCCATTTGAGCCCAAATTTGTTTTTCTTCCCATCGTTTTTCTTTCATACGGACTAGCACATGACTAGACAAAATAAGAAAATTATATCAATTAATTTCCAATGATCTTCTAGCATAATTTTATTTATCGATTATATTAATAAATTTAATCAATCAATTATTATTCTTTAACTCTTGTGATGCGTGCATGCATGTGTTAACAATTTTTTTTTCTTTTTTTTTTTTTGCATAATGACAAGTTGCTGACGTCAGTTGTTCTGGAAATATTGACCATCCTCGTGAAGTTTGAATTCTAGAAGAATTAATGTGGAAGACAATATATTATTATCACCACTAATTTGATTATAATTATATTACAAAGGTAGTCGACAGTGCTCCTAACCTAACAGACATGACCAACCTCCTTTTTATTTGGGTATGTCTTAATCAAGTTGCTTGGAAAATTATATCAAAATTAAGTATAAACAATAATTGAGCAGCAAGAGACCACTACTAGTGCTCAATTATTATTAAGGATAATTGTAGAACTAAAAAATTAAGGTAACTTGAAGTCGAAGATATATCCAATTGACGATTGAGATGCCCGTGGACCAACGGCGGCGTACGTGGTGACCGGTGACCAATTATTATTATTATAATTATGATAATAAAATATTTTAAAGTTTTCATGAACGTGAGGGATAAAAAATGGTTGAGGATTGAGGAGGAAGCTTCACAACATTTTCCTTCCTCTCTCTCACTCCACTGAACAGTTTATTTATTTATTTTTTTAGAAATACGTAACTTTCCACGAATTGCGATAATATTACTATACAATATTCTTAGAGGACGATTCTCTAAAGGTAATCTAAAGATTAACAAATAATATTGTATTAAATTATTTGGGTCCATCACATTACCTTATTCACTTGTGATAAGTAATGGACAATCTGCATTGTCCAAACAATTCACATTATCTATGAAGTGGCAATGCAGATTGCCTATGGGAAGGTAAACAATTTACGTTACCACTTGGTTGCAATTTTTTAAATTTTACTTTCTCCATTTGTCCTTTCCAATTTTATTTAAACAAATTTTAAAAACATTGAATAAATTATAATAATAATTAAATAAAATATAAAATTAGTCAAATAGATACTGTAATTATTATGACTATATTATTATCATATTTTAAAATATATTACTTATTTTATAAATTTTAATTTTATATGTGAGAATATATATTTGTGATTTAGATTTATGAAGTTAAAAATAATTTATATATCTAAACATAATTCTTTTAATCAGGAATATATTGGTAAAAATTGTATATTAATTCATAAATATATATATTTTAATAAATAACTAATATGGGTTGCTAGAAATTACTTATGCATAGTAAACAAGATAACGTACATTGCTGACAATTTAACAAGTGACAATCTTTCTGAGAGGCAATTTACATTGTTAGGTAATGTTGAATGATAATGCAGTAAGTTTCTTTTAACAATAAATAAGTTTTTTATTTAAAAAAATAGTTCAATTGCTAACGAATTATATTTTTTAAAAAAACTACTACGAAATTAAATTTGAAATTAAGTAGAAAAATTGGACACTCTAATTCTTTAATTTATCTTGTTACTACTCGTGTAGTATCGTAATTCCATTTGTCCTCGCAGATCTGTGGCCCGGTCATAAAATATTTAGATTTTATTATTTCAGACTTACTTTTTAACTATTAATTAAAATATCCGTCGACCGACTCCCTCTGAGTGAACTGGAGTTTTCAATTTTACCCCAACATCAAGTTTCTAACTTTTCAATTATTTAATCTCTTTTATCCCATTACATTTTTCAATTTTTATTATGATTTTACAAAAAAACAAAAATCAATAAAATAACAAGATTAGTGTTAAACTATACGATTCACTAAAATTTTTAGTTTTCTTATTTCAAAAATATAGTTTTGAATAATTGCAATTATATAAATGGGAGAAAAATAAAAAAAATCACAAAAAAAGGATTGTGGGATGGAAGTGGAACGAAGAAGCTGGACTAGTTGGGAACGAGCAATTGAATATTTTTATAATCCATAAATCAAGAGACCAAAAACGAAAATAATCTTAAATATTCGAATAAAATAATGATAATTGATAAATCCTTATCGTTGGAATAAGAACGTCAATCTCGTCCTGTTTGGTAGGATTTAAATTTAAAAAAACATCTATTAATAAAATATTATTATACTGGTTCTCAAACTAAATTATTTAAATTTTATTAATGGCCCAGTGCTCCTTTGTATTTTCTGTGTAATTTCTCTTCATCCTTTTCTTTTGCATTTATTCCACGGCGAGGGGGTCACATTTTCAGACTTTGTGACTAAATTTACGGGTCTGCCCCGTCACTGACCGAGACATGAACATTGATTTTAATAAAAATATCTTTATTTTTTTATTAAGGAAAAGTAAATAGTCTAGAATCTTCCAAGCATCGGCACGCCACTTGTAGGATTGTAGCGGTAGGTAGCATTAAATTGACTCGTCGCAAATTTGCAATGATGCCATCGACATCTCCATTATTTTTTTTAATAATTAAGTTTTCAGATAATAATCCTAAAGCAAGGCCAAAACTTTGGGAACAAGGAAGAGACTTGTCATTCCCTCGAGGGTTCTGATCCCGATGTAAAATAGTAATTAAAAAATTAAAGCAAAGTTTTTTCCTTGAGCCTGCACTTATTTCTGAAAATTATATTCCTTCCTCAAACTTTTAAAAAAGCCTTTATAATAATTAATCATGTGTTAGTAGTTAGTAACACCATTAGTCAAATTTGACTAAAGTTTCCTATCCAAATTCTATCCGTTGAATCTTCTAGCTTTCGATTTGAACAACATTATTGGGAGAGTTGATATTTAATATTATTTTTTGTGTTACAGTAAACGGAAATTAATAATTTTTTAATATGAAATGATCATTCCTGGTCTGCTTTTCAACTTCCGTTGGGATTAGTTATGTGAACTTAAAAGAAAATTCACCTGTAAACAAATATAAAGTTGTTCTAGAAGAAGACGGAGGGAGTCATGATTCGGACACTGGGAAAGATAACGACGGCCGAGATCTGACCTGACGACCAGTTCGTCCTCGAAGCTCCCACCTGTGCTGATGGTGTTGCCTGTTCGTTTTCGACAGCACAACCAAATTTGACCGGCCACTGGCAGCCTCCTCTCCGTCAATGAAGGCGGCTAAACCGCTAAAGTCCTTGATCCGTGACTAGATTAATAATTAATCGAGATATTGGAATTTAAATTTCTTAATTATATTGAAGTGGGAAGGCTTTGTTTTGTTGCTAACTTTTCCCACATTTTTCTTTGTATTATCAAATACTTTTTGAGAAAATCTATAAGTGTGGAATTAGCAGTTTGTGGCGTACTCTATCTGACGCCTAGCTATAAATATCACCACCCTTTCCCTTGCTCATAAGCCATCCACATCTCGTTCGATCCCTTCGAGCTCTTTCTATCGCACTCTGCTCTTACTTCAGTAGTTCTTCATTCCATCAAGAATCGACATGGCCGGAGAGAAGAGCAAAATCTTGATCATTGGCAGCACCGGCTACATCGGCAAGCACATCGTGCCAGCGAGCGCCAAGGCGGGCCACCCCACTTTCGCCCTCGTCCGAGACGTCGCTCCGTCTGACCCGGCCAAGGCAGAGCTCCTACAGAGCTTCAAGGATTTGGGCGTCACTCTCCTCACGGTATGCATATGCTGCTTAATTAGTTACTTAATTGATCAAATTTATCATTCTGGCTTGGCTGCCTTTTGTAACTAAGTGTTCTAATTGATTGATTTGCAGGGTGATTTGTACGACCACGAGAGCTTGGTGAAAGCCATCAAGCAAGTCGACGTTGTTATCTCGCCCGTCGGCGGCATGCAGATCCTGGATCAGACCAAGATCATCGCCGCCATCGTAGAGGCAGGAAACGTTAAGGTCTGTAATTTTGCAAATTTCTCAAATCTCAATCATGGCGGTTTAAAAAATTCATGAGATCAGAAAACGTGATCAACCCAACTATATCTATAAATAAACCAATGCATATTGCAGAGATACCTGCCATCGGAGTTCGGCGGCGACGTCGACCATGTGAACGCGGTGGAGCCAGCAAAGTCGATGTTCAGCATGAAGGCTCAGATCCGCCGCGCGGTGGAGGCGGCCGGCGTGCCCTACACCTACATCAGTTGCAACGGCTTCGCCGGTTACCTCCTCCCGGTGCTCGGCCAGACCGACATGAGCGGTTTCCCCACCGAGTCCGTCACCATCTTGGGCGACGGCAACGTCAAGTGTATGTCTTCTATATAATTCACATTTTACTGAAAGCTTAAAACGATTCGAACCAATCGTAATTAACGAATGGTTTTAATTCCTGCAGCCGTCATAGTGGAAGAGGGGGACGTGGCCGCGTACACCATCAAGGCCGTGGACGACCCGAGGACCCTGAACAAGTCGGTGATCCTGAGGCCGCCGGCCAACACCTTGACCCACAACGAGCTCGTCTCCATCTGGGAGAAGAAGTCCGGCAAGACCCTCAAGAGGGTTCATGTCTCCAAAGAGGACCTCCATAAGCAGATCCAAGGTCTCAGTCTCTCTCTCTCATTCTCTCTCTCTCTCTCTCATGCATGCAATTCAGCTAGTTTTCTGATTTGGTGTGCGATATACGCTGTGTGCAGAGGCCCCGATGCCGTTGAACATAATGTTGTCAATCGGCCACTCCGTGTACATCAACGGCGACCAGACCAACTTCGAGATCGATCCGGCGACTGCTGTGGAGGGCACGTCGCTCTACCCTGACGTCAAGTACACCACCGTTGACGAATACCTCAATCGGTTCCTCTGAGCGGGCAGTTTTTAATCTTATCATATCGCATGGGAGCCTGTAGTGTGAGGAATAAGGCCATCGGATGCCCACCAAAGTCACAGGAATGAATTATTAAACATATATAGAGGGCCTGGCCATCATGACGTCACACATATATGTAATTTTGCTTTTATTTTCTTAATTGTTTTGTTCTCGCAAATAAGCCTTGCAATATGCTTGCAAAGGATGTGGGGTTCGTGTTGCCAAGATCCAATTTTTTGGAACCCTTACAATTTATCGATCTTTGTTATTTTGGATATCCCTTTGTTAATCTGCTTTCTTATGTCTGGCTACCTGATGGTCTGCCCCTACCCGCTTGGAGAATAATGTTATGTTTTAATATTTGAATGCAACATGGGTAAGAACTTAGAAAATGCAAATACATCAAAAGTAAAAAAAAAAAAAATGGATAGCCGATGTGGGATCCAACGGTGGGGGTTCGCCACAAGGATGATTTGGGCCATTGAGGGTTAGGGTATCCACGATGACGCTATGACCCGATTCCGATGGTAGCGCGGCGGACCGGCCCCGGTCCAATGCATTTGGTACAGTTGACTTTGCGATCGGAGGCTGAGGCTGCACAGTCCGGCGGCGCGCCGAAAAAGCCCTCATTCAGGTGCCATAGGGGAGATCCACACTGGAGGAATGCTTATTTGGGCAAAGCTCCAGTCGATGACCTATGAGACTAGGGGTGTTCACCGAGTCGGATCGACCCGGTGAACCCGAGTATTCAACCCGACCCGACCCCTTTTGGGTTGGGTCGGGTCACCCGATCGGGTCGGGTTCGGGTTGGATTTTTTCAACTCGATTTGACCCGACTCGACCTGTCAACCCGACCTTTTATTTTTGTTTTTGAATTTTAAATGATTTTTTATTTATTTTAAGCATTTTATACCATCTAAAATATTAAAAATATATAAAATAATGTATTTTAAATAGAGAATAATATGTGGATATTTAAAAGAATATTTTTTATGCTTAAAAATACTTTATTTTATATTTAAAATAAATTAGTAAAAGTTTTTTTATATTAAAAATTAAAAAAAAATTTTAAAAAAAAAAAGAAAAAAGGTGGCCGGGTAACCCGACCACCCGACCCGACCCAACCCGACCCAGGTCGGGTCGGGTTGGGTCGGGTCCAGCCTAAAAAAAAATTAAAACCCGACCCGACGAAACTTGACCCGACCCGTGAACACCCCTATATGAGACCACAGTCAAAACAGAACAGAGGAATATTTTCATAAGAAACGTATTGAAAATACCTATTGTAGTTTGGAAGACGAACCCATGTTCACATCTTCACCGGCATAGAGAGGTCAAGATCCACGCAGACGCAGGCGAGATGAGCGACCCCCCGTTCTACCTGATCGTCGATCTTAAGTGGTGTACCAAATATAGAAGCAATACGCAGGATGGTGTTAGTATCACAGAGTTCATATGCTAAGCCAGGGAGCAATATCCAAACTGGGAAAGATGAGATACGATCATCATAAGGGCGAAAGAAAGGCTTCGACTTAGATAGGTTAAGGATGACACCTCCATAGTTCCATGGGCTTTGGGTGAGGACCCTCTCGCAATCTTCCTCAGTATTAAACAAGAAAAGAAAAACAGTGATTACCCAGATCTATTACGTTGATAGGAGAAGCTTGACCCTATAGAGCAGAGAGATTCTGTTGCAGCTTTTCCGTCGAGAAGCTATCCCCCACCAATCTAGCAACGAGGCCGCGACAAAGATGTGCCGATCTCGTCTGAACTTCCTCCGGTGAGATGCAGATTTCATCCTTTGAAGCTTCTGGATGGCATGTAGAGGAGCAGTAGAAAGCTTTGTAATGTTCGGGCCAGCAGGTCCTCTATTTTTTATCACATCCGACCAACGAGGAGCTACCGATCGGGTGGAGGATGAGGTTTTCGGTGGATGCAAAAAGGGGCAGGGAGGAGGGGGTGGAGGTGGAGAGGGGATTCACCATGGGTGATTTTTCACCTAAAAGTAAGGGTGTGCGGCACTGAACTCCTCCTCACCGAGACGTCCAGTCAGCCTCCAAGAAACGCATACTGCAGAGGGCACTTGTCCTGAACTCCACAGATTTCATACACACAAGAACAATATTAGACACACAAGAAGATAAGGGGAAAAGCCTTTTATTAGAACCTCTGTTCTGGCCGCCCAGATGACAGCCCCCACTTGATCTACAAAATGGCCGACCCTGGCCTATCAAGTGCTGTCCATCTGTTCGTCCTACACTCACATACCCACTGCCCCACTGCTGTACACTACACTGCACTGCAGAGGACCCTACTGCCCACTGTACTACACTACAGCTCACTTGCACTTACATGTGTACATGCATTACTACCCTTCATGCATTCGGTACACACCCTGGTGCACTACACTGCACCAGGCACCTCCTGACTACATCAGACTTCTTCTGAATATATCAGGCACTCCCTCTGAATCCTCTGCAAATGACTACAGCACATGGGTACTTATATACAAGAGGGATGTGTAACTACCTCCCTGGTAACTTCCACCTTCATTTGAATTCAAATGTTCCCCTTTGAATTCAAATGCTCCCTCCAAAGCCAAAACCCCTGGATGACCTTCCCGCCATCTCTAATATTCTGGAACACTTCTGAGCGCCTTCAAGCCTTCCCGCCAAGGTGCCCAGTCCGTCTGGCCACTGGTGCCCGCCACTGCGTCCCAGCCGCTCACTGCTGCGTCCCAGACTTCTGGCCAGTCACTGCATATGACTGCCATGCACTGCCGCCGGTCTTCTCCGCAAGAGTTCGGCGTCCTGATGACCTCCTCGCCATCTGGTTAGTGCACCTGTGCTTGCTTGGCCCTGCAGACTGCCCCAGAACCTCCTGTCCTGGTGCAGTGCGCATAACCGCCGCTCCGCAACTTAGAGCATCCCAGAATTCTCCTCCATGAGAATTCTCCTGGCCGGCGATGTTCTCCTGACTCCCCTCCACCTGAGGGATGCATGGGACGAGGTACTTTGGTCCTGGGACGATACTGCCCCAAAACGCCAAAGTGTGCATTCGGTACGCGCCTCCTGCGCGCCGGGCAGGCCTCACCGTCCCACGGTGATTCTGCCCGTCCCATCCCACCTGGATGGTGATGCCAAGCCTCCTGCACGAAGCCTGAACCTCAGAATGCTCCTCCTATGTCCCCTGGACGTTCTGCACACGTCCTGGGACGAACATGTCCGCCGTGCGCTGCGCCCGCCATACCGGGCGTCCTGCCTGCCAAGTCTTCACGTCCCAAAGTCTTCTTCTCCTCAAGAATCCTCTGGCCGGATAGCCTGTTCGCTATCCCACATCCCAACCTCTCCTTTGGGACAGTAGGATTCGTCCTGGGACGGTATGGACATTCCCTGCCAAACCGGGCAGTCATTCGTGCCACCTGCACGCCATACGTCCCAGAGACAATCCACTCGTCCCAAACTCTTGGGAATGGTTCTCTGCATCTGACCTGCACGCCAGCATGCTTTCCCAGGTGCCTGCCTGCTCCTGGGACGATCCAAACATGTCCTGGGACGGACATGGCCGCCAAACCGGGCGCCCGCCATGTCCCTGCCATGTCCTGGGACATCCTGCACATATGGGGCGTGACATTCTCCCCCACTCAAACCATTGCCGTCCCGGCAATGTCTGTACTGTGCCGCCGATGTCTGGATCTGCTCTGAAGGAAGCCTTCAACCTGGACTCGTTCAAGAACCTCCTCGCTCCTGAACATGGCCTCAATACCTCCTCGTATTATAAGGCCACCTGCTGCTCCCTGTCATCCCTTCCAGAACCTACTCGCCCTGTACTGAGATACTTTGGAACCTCTGCAAGAATGTCACCCTCGCTGAACTGCCTTCCTTCTGTTTGGGACACAGCCTACTCGCTCGCGTCCCAGGGATGTGGCCTGCGCGCCACGCCCCTACGCCATAGCCTGGACATGGCCGCTGCACCGGGCCACTGTCCAGACTTCTCCAGGTAGTGAAGATGCCACATCTTACTGCCCAGAACCCTCCTGATCAGGTTCCTCCTCGAACTGATCAGTGGGTATTGCCCTGCTGTCCGAGGGCGACACCCTGGCCACCATGCACCGATGGCCGCTGTGGTCTGCACCGCGCACTGCCGGTCAGACCCTGGGACATGGCCTCCTGCCATCGTCCCAAGACAAGGTCCTCCATGATCTGCACTACTCTGCAAATCCAGGGATATGGCCTCCTGCCATAAGTCTCAAGACAGGACCTGTCCGTTGTGATCTGCACTCCTCTGCAGATCCTGGGACATGGCCACCTGCCATAGTCCCAAAACATGCACTTGCTGTGAGCCTCCCAGGGACATGGCCGCCTGCCATGGCCCCCAGACATGAACATCCCGCAAGAGTCCTAGGAACATGGCCGCCTGCCATGGACCAGGGACACGACTGCCTCCTCATGTCTGTAGACTTCAGTGATGAACCGCACCACTTCCACTCGATGAAGATTCTGGGACATGGACTGCACTCCAGTGTCCCAGGGACAAGGCCTCCTGCCTGCATTCTAAGGTCATGGCCGCCTGCCATACCCTCTACATCATCTTGGCCGAAGTCTGGGATGGTCAGTAGTCTGCTCCTACCGACCCAGATGTTGTCCCACAACGTCCTGCTCGGTCAGCACTGCATGCTTCTGAAGGAGATGTGGCCGCCACATCCAGGGCATCCGCATGCCCCAGAATAGCCCACTGCGCCTTCTGGTTGCTGCATCCCTGCGTCCTGGCCACTGAAGTCGAGTGGCCACAGCATCTGGTGGGTCTGCTCCCCTACCAAATCCGCCGCCAGGCACCCCACTCCTTGGGATGCCACCGTCGATGCAGACTTCATCAGGACGCAGCCTCCTCGCTCGCGTCCCAAGGATGTGACCTACGCGCCACACCCCTGCACTATGGCCTGGACATGGCCGCTGCACCGGGCTGCTGTCCAGACTGCACCAGGCAGTGAAGATATCGCATCTCACTGCTTGGAACCTTCCTGATCCAGTTCCTCCTCGAACTGATCAGTGGGCATTACCCTGCTGTCCGAGGGCAATACCCTGGCCACCACTCACCGATGGCCGCCATGGCCTGCACCGAGCACTGCCGGCAGACCCTGGGACATGGCCTCCTGCCAACGTCCCAAGACAAGGTCCTTGATCCGCACTCCTCTGCAAATCCAGGGACATGGCCTCCTGCCATAAGTCCCAAGACAGGACCTGTCGGTTGTGATCTGCACTCCTCTGCAGATCCTGGGACATGGCCGCCTGCCATGGTCCCAAAACATGCATCTGCCACGAACATCCCAGGGACATGGCCGCCTGCCATGACCCCAGACACGAACATCCTGCAGGAGTCCCTGGGACATGGCCGCCTGCCATGGTCCAGGAACATAACCGCCTCGTCATGTCTGCTGACTTCAGTGATGATCCGCACCACTTTTACTTGAAGAAGATTCTGGGACATGGACTGCCTCCATCGTCCCAGGGACAAGGCCACCTGCCTGCGTCCCAGAGTCATGGCCGCCTGCCATAACCCTGACATCTTCCTGGCCGAAGTCGGGGATGACCAGATGTTGCCCCACAACATCCTGTTCGTCCAGCGTCCGCATGTGCCAGAAGTGAATGTGGCCGTCACATCCAGGGCATCCGCATGCCCCAGAATTGGCCACTGCACATTCTGGTTGCTGCATCCTTGCGTCCTGGCCACTGAAGTCGAGTGGCCACAGCATTTGGAGGGTCTGCTCCCCACCAAATCCGCCGCCAGGCACCCCACTCCTTGGGATGCCACTATCGATGCAGACTTCAAGGGAGTGTGCCCCAGGTTCCACCTGAACCAGGGCTGGTCGTGGCCTGCTCCTCCAGCGCCTCGACTTCTGCAAGTGTCCCCTTGAACTCCATTTTCAAGGGACAGGGATTGAGTCCTGAGACCTGCGCGCCTCAGGGGAAGAACCTCCTGTTCTTCCAGGGTTGCTGAGTGACTTGGACTGCCTTGCCTAGTGTCACGCCCTCCTGGAGTGAACACTATCTCGGGCCAAGGCATGGCCAAAGCGCTTTCCTTCTTCGTTGTAGTGTGGCTGATCTCGCTGTTCTATCGGTGTGCACCCAGATTCCTGCTCGAACCAGGGCTCTGGGCTAGCAGGTTTGGAGTGTCCTCGGCAAGAGCGCCGGGGCCGGCGATTTGAGAGCTAGGGTTTAGGGCATGAGAGGAGAGGGGGCAAGAGTTGGAGGAAGCACGAAGTTGACAGCCCTCTGCGATGAACGACTTGGTCTTTAGTCTTAGAGATGGAACATTTACAGGACGAAGAATAGGGAGAGCTGCGATGGTAGTGGAACGGTGAGAGAGAGAGGTTGCCGTAAATCTGTGATGCAGAGATGGAACGTTTTTAGGAAGTAGATTTATCACTAGATTGTTGTGTGGATGATAACTGGGATGCATGTTAGTTGTTTCCCGTCGGAGATGAGATGATACTGGCAAGAGAACTCGGGAAGAGAGGGAGTGATGTGAGCAGACAAGTGAAAAAATCATTGAGTATTAATACAATCCTAGCCATCACTTAAAATTTCATGGCTAGGATTTAAAATTCGAACCGTGCGACATATAAAATGGATGTATCATCTTCATTAAATCCTTATTTATTATTTATCACTTCATAATTTTTTAATATTTTAATAAATATAATGTATACAAAATATAATTTATTATATTTATCTAATATATTTTAACAAAAGTTTTTTTATTAAAAAATATTTTATACTATTATTTTATTAATTAACAAATTATATAAATTATTTATATTTATAAATACGTATATTTTAATTTCATATCACATCAAAATTTTAATTTCTAATAATTAGTTTCACTCGAACGACTAATTTATAAATTCAAATAGTTGCAGCCGAAGAGTTATCATCCTAATGCCAATAATCTTGAATTCGTAATATCACATTATTCATCAAGAATATTCGGCTATGAACATCAAACAACAACATAGTTGTTCTAGAAGATGCGGGAGGAAGTCACGACTCAAAAGATAGCGACGGCCGAGATGTGACGGAAGGTTCGACCACGATCATTTCCACCGGTTCTCATGGTGTTTGGCTGTTCGTTCCCAAAGCTGACCACCCCCATGTCTACTGGCAGCATCCTCCACCGTTGACCAAAGGCGCGATGAATTAAAATGAGGCCTTGCTTCTTGGATGATGATAAGACCGGCCATCCGCAACAAATTTGCAGTATTTTGTTTTCTCGTAGGATAAGTTATTTTTCAGATGCCTACCTATATTTATGAGAGATGATGCCTCAAATTATTAGTAATTTATTAAGTTCAAATCGAAAAAATAAAATAATAATTATTTATTATTTATTAAGATGATGATTTTAAAATTCGAACGTGGAATAATTATTAACATTTAACATTAGCTTCAAACTCAACTATGAGCCAATTATCGTCGATTTCTTGAAGAATAAGTCGAGGATGAATTGATTTCTTGAAGGATAAGTTTTTTTTCTAATAGCATTTAACAAAAGATGTACCAAAGGGGGGAAATATTAATTTATCCTCCTCAACTTCTCCTTCAAGAAATCAATTCCTCCTCAACTTATTCTTCAAGAAATTAACGATGTACCAAAGGGAGAAATATTAATTTTTCCTCCTCAACTTATTCGAACTCTCTTTAGTTGTAGAGTACATCTTGGATAATGTGGGGTTTTCGGTAGGTGGGCACTCCACTTGGATGCTATAAATATCACCCTTTCCCCTGCTCATAAGCCATACGCACTTCATTCATCAGCTCCTTTTAGCAGTTAGCACATCCACTGCATAATACTCTGTTTCTTACTTCATTAGTTATCCATTCCCTCAAGAGTCGACATGGCCGGAGAGAAGACCAAAATCTTGATCATTGGCAGCACCGGTTACATTGGCAAGTACATCGTGACGGCGAGCGCCAAGATGGGCCACCCCACTTTCGCCCTCGTCCGCGACGTCGCTCCGTCCGACCCGGCCAAGGCAGAGATCCTCCAGAGCTTCAAGGACTTGGGCGTCACCCTCCTCAAGGTAATGCATGCTGCTTAATTAGTTATTTAATTGATCAAATTAATCATTCTGGCTTGGCTGGCTTTTGTAATTAAAATGTTTTAATTGATTGATTTGCAGGGTGATTTGTACGACCACGACAGCTTGGTGAAGGCCATCAAGCAAGTCGACGTCGTGATCTCGCCCGTCGGCGGCATGCAGATCATGGATCAGACCAAGATCATCGACGCCATTGTGGAGGCAGGAAACGTTAAGGTCTGTAATTTTGCTAATTTTTTAAAATACATCTACTTAGAAGATGTGATCAACTCAACTATATGTGTACACAAACGAAATAATATTGCAGAGATACCTGCCGTCGGAGTTCGGAGGCGACGTCGACCATGTGAACGCCGAGGAACCGGCGAAGTCCTTGTTCAGCATGAAGGCTCACATCCGCCGCGCCGTGGAGGCGGCCGGCGTGCCTTACACTTACATCTGCTGCAATGGCTTCGCCGGCTACCTCCTCCCGGGGCTCGGCCAGATCGACATGAGCGGTTTCCCCACTGAATCAGTTACCATCTTGGGCGACGGCAACGTCAAGTGTATGTCTTCTATATAATTTACATTTTATCGAATGCTTAAAACGATTCAAATGAGTCGTAATTAATAAGTAATTTAAAATCCTGAAGGCATCGTAGTGGAAGAGGGAGACGTGGCCGCGTACACCATCAAGGCCGTGGACGACCCGAGGACCCTGAACAAGTCGGTGATCCTGAGGCCGCCGGCCAATACCTTGTCCCACAACGAGCTCGTCTCCATTTGGGAGAAGATGTCCGGCAAGACCCTGAAGAGGGTCTATGTCTCCGAAGAGGACATTCACAAACAAATCCAAGGTCTCTCTCTCTCTCTCTCTTTGATGTATGCAATTGAGCTAGTTTTCTGATTTGGGTGTGCGATATACGCCGTGTGCAGAGGCCCCGATGCCGTTGAACATAATGCTGTCGATCGGGCACTCCGTGTACATCATCGGCGACCACACCAACTTCGAGATCGATCCGGCGGTTGCTGTGGAGGGCACGGCGCTCTACCCGGACGTCAAGTACACCACCGTCGACGAGTACCTGAATCGGTTCCTCTGAGTGGGCGTCTATCAATCTTATCAATAAACATGTACCCATTATTACGCTAGCTTATATAGTATATGTAATTGTGTATTTATTTTCATACTAATTGTTTTCTTCTCGCAAATGAGCCTTGCAACGTGCATGCAAGGATGTGGGTTGGTGTTGTCGTGATTTAATTGTTTTGGATATTTCGCTGCCTTCTGTCTAGCTAACATGTGACTGTCCGAGATGGAGAATAATGCTCTATGTATTAATAACTGAATGCACCATAGTTTATAAAATGCAAGTATATAATTTGAGCTATTTATCTATTTTTTGATTGCGAGATAAAGGGTAGAAATATATCTCGACATTCCGAGGGTATAATCAAATGCGATCTAGAATAAGATTATTTCAATCAAATTTCAAAAATCATGAAATCACATTACAAAAATGTAAAATCGGCATTTTAATCACATTAAGAGGAATACACTTATTCTTCTTTTTTAAAAATTTTCAATTATATTATATTTTTTAAAAATTCAATCATATATTAATATATTGGACACCACATATATATAATAAAATATTTTAAATATAAAATATTATACTTTAAAAGTTTATTCTCTTCAAACCAAATGATAGAATGAATAAGAATATTTTTATTTTTTTTTCAAAATAAGATATTCTTCTATTTTATTCTCCTTAATTTTATACCCCTTAGGCTTAGGACATTTGGAAAGCACATCGAAATTTATATTATATTTTATGATTGTAATATTTTCAAAAAGCAAATAAAAGAAAAAGAAAAGAAAATAAATAAAAAAAGCTAATGTTATCTTAAAGCCCATTAAAAAGCTCATTAACTTTGCTAAACTCATAAGACTAATATATAAATAACCTAATGCCCTAAATCACTCAAAAACCCCTCTCACTTTTCCTCTTTTCTCCACCAGCCGAAAGCTACTCACTCACTCACAGCAGCACCCCCAAACCCCATTTCCTCTCAGCCGGCAGCTCAAGACTCTCTCCCATGCTACAGGGCGCCACTGTAGCTACAGTGAGCCATTTTTCCATCTCACGACAGCAAGAAGGCCTCCCTCCATTTCTCTCTCTCTCCCTCCATTTCTCTCTCTCTCACACTCATAGGCCAGCACCAACCACTCTCTCATTCTCTCTCTCCCACACGGCAGCACACATTAAGCGGCAGCAAGAAGCATCTCCTCCTATCAACTCACAGCAATAGTAGCTCAAGCCATTGTACCTCACCTTCACAACATCAAAGCTCACGGCCAACACCAAGAAGACCCCACCCCTCACTCACCTCACTCTCTCTCTCTCCTTGCACTCACTTGATAGCATCAGGAGTATCAAGAGGAGTCCACCGTGAAAAAGAAAGAAGAAAGGAAAAAGAAAAAGAGATAAAAGAAGGAAGCAAAAGGAATAAAGAAAAGATTAGGATTAATAAAGTTTAATCTAAATTCTAAAGGTATGTTGATGGGATCTAAATCCTCTAATCTCTTTCTAATGATGCTTGTATGTGTGGATTAGGGCATAAGAACTTAACATGTGTTCTTAAATGGATGATTAAGGGATTTACATATTAGTGCTTATGTGGTACATGTTCTATTATGGTTTATGCTCAATTGTTAATCATGATTAGAATCTAATGTTATTGTTATCCATGCTTAGTTCATATGTGAATTATTTATGTCCTATAAATGAGCATGTTAATTAGTTTTAATGATTTAGATGCTGGAATGAGTATAAGTTCATGCTTGTCTCGATTCATTCGATAAATTATTAAGCCTATATGAGTAGTGTAAAGTTGCTATCATCAATGCCTGGATGAATGTACATGTTAAGGATGTTCAAATGTATGTGTAAAATGATGGAAGAATGGATAAAATAAGGAAAATTCTGCTCGATTATTCGGGCACGACCGTGACGAAGAGTGGCACGACCGTGCCGAGTTATTTTCGAAGCAGAACGATAATCATCGTTCGATCACGGCCGTGACCTTGTAGTTGCACGGCCGTGACTAAGTTGCTGCACGGCCGTGACCTTGTGGTCGCACGACCGTGACAGAACGAGATGTTTATGCCTTGAGACAGCCCTTCTGTCACGGCCGTGAGGATGATGATGCACGGCCGTGCAGAATGGATGATGAGAATACGGTTAAGTGTTCGGCCGTGCCGAGCCTTGGCACACCCGTGCCCAAGTAGGGGTACGGTCGTGACCTCATGCGGCACGGCCGTGATCAGCCCCTGATGCTATGTATTGTTTGTGATGCCCACACTTAGTATGATTTGAAGTTTCCTATTATCTCAAATAGGGTTAAAAATATGCAACATGTGATGAATGATTGTATGTATTGATGAACATGATTAAAAGATGGATTGATGAAGGAGTGACACTTTATGACCCGGGACCAATCGTTATCCAACCTAAACCCCACCGACGGATGGGGAAATATCTCATTGACGAATGATGATAAAGACCTTGCATTCGGGAAAGGATAAAGACCTCACCTATCGGGAGGATAAAGATCTTACTTTCGGGAAAGGATAAAGACCTCACCTATGGGGAGGATAAAGATCTCATCTACGGATGATGATAAAGATCATCCTACGGGGATGATGATTTATTAGCCATTATCCTTCTCAATTTAATAAGATAAGAAAGTATCTAAGTAAAGATGAAAGACGAAAAGATTAATGATGAATGGCTTGGGACATAAAGTAAAGATCTTAAAGAAGCATGATGAAGTATGCACCTATGATGATGCAATATAAATGTCCACTTATCACATCATATTATGACTTGATGAAAGATGATAAAGTAATGTAAGATAAGAGCATAATATGCATTAATATGATGTTAAGCATGATGATAAGATAGGATATGCATTAGCATAATGTTACGTATGATGATAAATTATGATATGCATGATATAAAGATTATGATGTTACATGTTATTTTATCTTGCCATGATGATATGCTCACATGTCATGTAGTATACATAAGTAGCACATAACATGCATATGACTTATGTTTTATGATGATGAAATGCATATGCCATGACATATAGAATCATTTTATAAGCTCATAGCATGCATGTGCCTCAACATACTCTAACAGGAGAAATTCCCTACACCCTATAGATCCGTGCAGATATGGATGAGGCTTAGGTTCGGCGACGAGAGCCTCGTGACGGCGATATTGCACATGGGTCTGTCGGGCTGCGGCCCAAGTCTTTTTACATATATTATGTTATCATGAAGAACTCTTGTAAGAGTCTTTTATGTATGGCTTATGGGCCTTATTGAGTCATATACTCAACTTGAACTCATTGATATATGATGAACCCTCTATTGAGTATGCGTTAGAGCATATTAGGCCCATAGGCCAGTTTATGTATTTTGGGATTTTAATTATGAAGTCTTCCATTATTTTACGATATTATTGTTTATGTTTATTATTATTATGTTCCGCTGTAAAGTTTTATGAAATTAGGTCAAGTCAAAAGTAGCGCCGCCTAGGATTCGGCGACCAAATTGGGGCCGAATTTTGGGAGCGTTACAATTGGTATCAGAGCCTAGTTTTGGCTCTTATGTATTAAGTCTTAGGATATGTGAGCCATAGGTTGGCTAAAATACATATGAATAATGTCTAAGTGTAAAGTTCATGTGCAATCGTCATGAGGTGCCACCGAACCTAAAGGTATGTGTTTAACTTTAATTGTGTAATGTTAGAACATTGATGTATGATTATTGTATGATGATAGATGGATGTGAATTATCCAACGAACGAAGGCACGTCTCAAGTTAAGGAATGCGACAAAGGTTCATGTCAAGAACCTATGATGAGGTATTTAGGCCTCAATCCTCCTATGTTTAATGGAATTGACGATTCGGAGGAAGCCGAAGCATGGGTGGAGGCCATCATGGGTATCTTCAGTGTAGAGACTTTTATAAGAGAAAATATATTACTAAAATATAATTAGTACAATATACATTCTCTCACTACTCATTAGACTCTTGTACACTTTTGTAACCTCACTACACTTTAAATTAGTCACTCACGTACTTGCAAACTTCAAGTACACATACTGCACAACTATTTGGAGTACACCTACTCACTAAGCTACTCTCACTTGGACACTCTACCTAATGCACAAGACAACTTATATACTCAATCTCACCATCACAATACACCAACACACACTCTACACACCTGCTGCCGAACACTTCACTTGATGGTAATGTCAAGAGATGAATGATCATGACATCTATTTATAGGTGCTTGATGTTGGTGCTGCAGGAAGCCATTTTTTACTTTTACATATTATTATATATTATATAACTTTCTAGACATAGATGTCTCTAGATGTTACGTGAGCTCAACTTTAACTAGAGTCTTCTAAACAAGTCGGTGTTGACTTCAACACTCCCCCTCAGCATCGACTTTCTCATTTCCCTTTTTTTATTTATCAAGTGATCTTGCTTGTCGGTTGAAATATTCTTTTAGAGTGAAACTCATTTTTCTACTTATGCATTAGTTCACATAAAACTAAATCTGTATTTTCCCTTGAGCTAATGTCATCTTTATTGTATGCATCAAAGCCTCGTAGAATCTTGAGAGCTGAGTCATCGTACTTTGAATTTTCATTCATTTGCTTGATGCTCCTTCTAACTGGTGAAGACTCTTCTTCTAATTCTTTGAGTTGGTATTCTTTTAGCACACCTTCACAAAACTTTTGCGATTTTGAATCACATTCTTCATTATCTGAGTCTTTTAAGAATTCTTCGATTGCTTGCTTTTCTTCCTTCTTTTCTTCCTTGAGCTCTTTTGTTGACATCACTTCTGTCTCGTGAAAATTATCTTGATCAGCTTCGTGTGCGAAGTCGAACTTCTCTTCAAAATCTTCTTCTGCCACTGAAAGAGCTAGTATATCCCATTCTTTTTCACTATCGTAACCAACTTCATATTCCTCGATGCTGCACATTGCAAATTCTATCTCTCGTTCTCGTTCGAGGATAGTATCTTCTTCAACAGCAAAGGACGCTTCAAAATCCCACTCTTCTTCACTTTCATTTACAGCATTTCTTTCTTCATGCTTATGCTAACAATCACGAGCAAAGTGACCCTTCTTACCGCAATTGTAGCAACCTTCTTGTCGTCGAGATCTCTTCTCTTGTTCTTCCTTCTTATCACAATTGTAGCAACGACCTCGCTGTCGGCAAATTTTCTTCTCCTCTTGATCTTCCTCTGACTCTTAGTCAACTCTCCCTTGTTGTGAACTTCTCTCTCGTCCATGCTTCTGCCAACTTTGTTGACGTTCCTGTGCTCGCCCTTTTCTTCTGGAGCAGAAGAGTGCTTCCTTGAGTGCTTCCTCTTCATTCTTAATTGATACTCCAGCCATTTGCTTAGCCAACGCTTCCTGATTAGCCAATAAATTTTCTAATTCTAATAAGGTTGGTTGAGTAGGCCAACCTTGAATAGCAGCTATAAACCCGCTATATTCGGGTATCAAGCCGTGAATAATTATACGTCTCATTCTAGCATCACTAACTTTAGAATCAGGATCTAATTGAGATATTTCACGACAGAGCGACTTTACCTTCATGAAATATTGGCTAATCATCATATCGCTTTGCGATACTATCATAAGTTGATTCTCCAACAACTGAAGTCTAGCATCATTCTTCTTGGAGAATAGTGCAGCAAGCGTATCCCATGCAGCCTTAGGTGTCTCAGCGTCCTTAACGTGCTCCAGCAACTCCTCCTCTATCGTCGTCTTCAGAATGAACATAGCTTTGCCTGCTTTGATACGCCACTTCCTTCGTGCTTCAGCATCCGTAGGCATTATTGTATCGGCCCCACCAACAATATCCCATAAATCTTGCCTTGGCAAGTAAGACTCTATGCATGTCTTCCAATAACTATAATTTTGATTATTTAATTTTCTGACTCCACCTGCTATACCGAAAATATCCACCATGGTGATTTTGTTGAATGCCCCGTAATCAACCAAGTAAGTGCAGTCCTCGACTCGAACACTTCACAATTTCAGATTGTGCACCGGCAGAATCTCCTCGTGCCTTAAGTTTACACGACCTCGAACTGGCAGAGTCTCTACGTACCTTAATCTTGCAAGACTTCTCACAATCCCAGATTGTGCACCTGCGCCCAAAACCTTCTCGTGCGTGTTGTCGAACCGACAGAATCTCCACGTAACTTGATCTTCCAAAACCGCGAACTGATAGAGTCTCCCCACGGGCCCACCTGCTCTGATACCACTTGTAGAGACTTTTATAAGAGAAAATATATTACTAAAATATAATTAGTACAATATACATTCTCTCACTACTCATTAGACTCTTGTACACTTTTGTAACCTCACTACACTTTAAATTAGTCACTCACGTACTTGCAAACTTCAAGTACACATACTGCACAACTATTTGGAGTACACCTACTCACTAAGCTACTCTCACTTGGACACTCTACCTAATGCACAAGACAACTTATGTACTCAATCTCACCATCACAATACACTAACACACACTCTACACACCTGCTGCCGAACACTTCACTTGATGGTAATGTCAAGAGATGAATGGTCATGACATCTATTTATAGGTGCTTGATGTTGGTGCTGCAGGAAGCCATTTTTTACTTTTACATATTATTATATATTATATAACTTTCTAGACATAGATGTCTCTATATGTTACGTGAGCTCAACTTTAACTAGAGTCTTCTAAACAAGTCGGTGCTGACTTCAACATTCAGGGTGATGAAATGTCCAAGGAAAAGTAAACTGGCTTGTGCCACTTATAGCTTGACAGAAAAAGCAAAGCAATTGTGGGATTTTATCCTTAGGTCTAAGTATGCCAATGAAGAAAATCCGACATGGTGGAAGTTCGTGATGGATTTCAAGGATCAATATTTTCCACAAAGTATGAGTGAGCAAAGACAAGAGGAGTTTCTTAAACTCCAACAAGGTGACATGTCAGTGGACGATTACGCAATTAATTACTTCCAACTAGAAAAGTCTTGCACTCTTATAAGGACGGAAAAGATGCGAGTGAATCGCTTCATGAAGGGACTCAAGTTCGAACTAAAGGCTAGGATGTTGTGTCAAGCTTCTAAGACAATGGAAGAAGCACTGGAATTAGTTGTTGAACTAGAAAAAAAGCTCGAAGATGGAGTTGTCGCATCTAATGGTAACATGTCAAAGAAGACGACCAAGCAAGGAAAATGGAGGGAGCAAAGGAATGAACCCTATCTAAGTTCTAAGAGGGGAGAATCACATAGGAGCAGAAGTAAATGCCACCAATGCGAAAGGATTCATTTAGGCGAATGTCGCCTCAAGGCCGGTACATGTTTGCAATGTGGCAAGGCTGGTCACTATATAAAGAATTGCCCGGAGAAGCTAGATGTCATCTCTCCAAAAGTGTTGGGACAAGTGCATGCCATGCAAGTCGAAGAAGCTCACCAAATGTCGGATATGACACAAGGTAATCATCACCTAACGTTTTAATTAATCATACAAATTATAATGCGTATGCATGATAGACATAAGGACCACCAAGAACATTAGAAAGAGTATTCTAAAGATAAGAAACTGATCACTGTTCTTAAGTATGGAGAAACATAAGAAAGACCACCAAGGTCATACGAATGATGGTTAAAAAGTGAAGGGAATTGAGATTGTTTTACGTAAACCTACATGACCTGAACGATGACATGACATGACCAGTGAATCTAAATGATTTGACATTTAGATTAAGTTAAGGATCAGAGTAGCGCAACGGAAGCGTGACACACAGATGATCTTCATTTCATGAAGTGGTGTAAGGATCCAAGATTCTACTAGAATCTTTAAGATACGAGACAACGTGATGGCATAGTTAGGACCATGACCAAGAACCGTTAGTAAGAGACTATTGAGTGATGCTATTGAAGACGCATGAGGATGAAAGAATTTTCGATTAAGATTTAGCTAAAGATTAAAATTGCATAGCGAAAACGTGGCTGAAGAACGATCTCAATTTCTTGAGATTGTCTAGAGATATGAGATTCCCATGGAAATTTCGGAATGGAAAGAGTTAGTGATCACCCTGTTTAGAAGAAATTCAAAGGACGTTAAAGTGAGACTACCGAAAAATACGCATTGGATGTTATAAATGGAGAGATCACGTCTGTGTATACGAGGAGTGAAAGATAAATGGAGTAACGTGGAGGAAGAGATCCATTATTATAAGATTTTACAAAATTTGAGAATAAATTTTATTTTAAGAGGGGTATATTGTAATATTCTAAAAAGCAAATCAAAGAAAAAGAAAAGAAAAGAAATAAAAGAAAGCTAATATTATCTTAAAGCCCATTAAAAAGTCCATTAACTTTGTTAAACCCATAAGACTAATATATAAATAACCTAATGCCCTAAATCACTCAAAAACCCCTTTCACTTTTCCTCTTTTCGCCACCAGCCGAAAGCTACTCACTCACTCACAGCAGCACCCCCAAACCCCATTTCCTCTCAGCCGGCAGCTCAAGACTCTCTCCCATGCTACAGGGCGCCACTGTAGCTACAGTGGCAGCCATTTATCCATCTCACGGCAGCAAGAAGGCCTCCCTCCATTTCTCTCTCTCCCACTCATAGGCCAGCACCAACCACCTCTCTCATTCTCTCTCTCCCACACGGCAGCACACATTAAGCGGCAGCAAGAAGCATCTCCTCCTATCAACTCACAGCAATAGTAGCTCAAGCCATTCTACCTCACCTTCACAACATCAAAGCTCACGGCCAACACCAAGAAGACCCCACCCCTCACTCACCTCACACTCTCTCTCTCTCCTTGCACTCACTTGACGCAACAGGAGCATCATGAGGAGTCCAGCCGTGAGGAAGAAAGAAGAAAAAAAAAGGAAGCAAAAGGAATAAAGAAAAGATTAGGATTAATACAATTTAATCTAAACGATCCAAACCTTCTAATTCCTCTCTAATGATGCTTGTATGTGTGAATTAGGGCATAAAAACTTAATATGTGTTCTTAAATGGATGATTAAGGGATTTGCATATTAATGCTAATGTGGTACATGTTCTATTATGATTTATGCTCAATTGCTAATCATGATTAGAATCTAATATTATTGTTATTCATGCATAATTCATATGTGGATTATTTATGTCCTATAAATGAGCATGTTAGTTAGTCTTAATGATTTAGATGCTGGAATGGGTATAAGTTCATGCTTGTCTCGATTCATTCGATAAATTGTTAAGCCTATATGAGTAGTGTAAAGTTGCTATCATCAATGCCTGGATGAATGTACATGTTAAGGATGTTCAAATGTATGTGTAAAATGATGGAAGAATGGATAAAACAAGGGAAATTCTGCTCGATTGTTCGGGCACGGCCGTGACGAAGAGTGGCACGGCCGTGCCGAGTTGTTTCCGAAGCAGAACGATAATCATCGTTCTGTCACGATCGTGACCTTGTGGTCGCACGGCCGTGACCTTGTGGTCGCACGGTCGTGACTTAGCTGCTGCACGGCTGTGACCTTGTGGTCGCACGACTGTGACAAAACGAGATGTTTATGCCTTGAGACAGCCCTTCTGTCATGGCCGTGAGGATGATGATGTATGGCCGTGCAGAATGGATGGTGGGAATATGGCTAAGTGTTCGGTCTTGCCGAGCCTTGGCACACCCGCGTCCAAGTAGGGGCACGGCCGTGACCTCATGCGGCACGACCGTGACCAACCCCTAATGCTATGTATTATTTGTGATGCTCACACTTAGCATGATTTGAAGTTTTCTATGATCTCAAATAGGGTTAAAAATATGCAACATGTGATGAATGATTGTATGTATTGATGAACATGATTAAAAGACGGATTGATGAAGGAGTGGTACTTTATGACCCGGGATCAATCAGTACCCAACCTAAAGCCCCACCGACGGGTGGGGAAAGATCTCATTGACGAATGAGGATAAAGACCTTGCCTTCGGGAAAGGATAAAGACCTCATTTATGGGGAGGATAAAGACCTTGCTTTCGAGGAAGGATAAAGACCTCACCTACGGGGAGGATAAAGATCTCATCTACGGATGATGATAAAGACCACCCTACGGGGAGGATGATTTATTAGCCACTACCCTTCTCAATTCAATAAGATAAGAAAGTATTTAAGTAAAGATGAAAGAAGAAAAGATTAATGATGAATGGTTTGGGACATAAAGTAAAGATGTTAAAGAAATATGATGAAGTATGCACCTATGATGATGCAATATAAATGTCCACTTGTCACATCATATTATGACTTGATGAAAGATGATAAAGTAATGTAAGATACGAGCACAATATGCATTAGTATGATGTTAAGCATGATGATAAGATAAGATATGCATTAGCATAATGTTACGTATGATGATAAGTTATGATATGCATAATCTAAGGATTATGATGTTACATGTTATCTTATCTTGCCATGATGATATGCTTACATGCCATGTAGTATGTATAAGTAGCACATAGCATGCATATGACTTATGTTTTATAATGATGAAATGCATATGTCATGACATATAGAATCATGTTATAAGCTCATAGCATGCATGAGCCTCAACATACTCTAACGGGAGAAATTTTCTGCACCTCATGGATCCGTGCAAGTATGGATGAGACTTAGTTTCGGCGGCGAGAGCCTCGTGACGACGATATTGCACATGGGTCTATCGGACTGCGGCCCAAGTCTTTTTACATATATTATGTTATCATGACGAACTCTTGTAAGAGTCTTTTATGTATGGCTTATGGACCTTATTGAGTCATGTACTCCACTTGAACTCATTGATGTATGATGAACCCACTATTGAGTATGCATTAGTGCATATTAGATCCATATGCCAGTTTATGTATCTTAAAATTTTAATTATGAAGTCTTCCGTTGTTTTACGATATTATTGTTTATATTTATTATTATTATGTTTCGTTGCAAAGTTTTATGAAATTAGGTCAAGTCAAAAGTAGCGCCGCCTAAGGTTCGGCGACCAAATTGGGACCGAATTTTGGAGGCGTTACAGTGTTCAAGTAATTAATGAAATGATAGCTACTTATGTCGCATTGATGAACCCCTTTCCCTGTTTGGTTTGGAAAATCTCCATCGTTTTCATAGAAACTGTAGTTGAGTAAATATGTCGATATTGGCTAAATTAGCACCAAAACAGAAATATCAGGAGGTAACACATTCAAAAGGTTCTTATCACTGTGACATTGGTTTGATACACACAATGAAATACCACGTCCGAAATATGAAGATGAGATCATGATAAATTTAAGAAATTTACTTATGTTTAAAACTATATTTAAAAAAAATCGGCAGATATGCGCCTAAGCCTATCTAATAAGTTGGGTTCACAATTTGAGCTTGATGGCGTTATACCTTCCGATCCATCCCCAGTTATCACCACTCACGACCAACTTTTTACGGACAAGGACAATTTCTTTTTGGGAGGCCCATGAATCTGAAAAAAAAGTCAAATTAAAAATAAAAGAGTAAGTAAGTTTCGAGATGATTTGATCCGCGAGTCAAGGTGATGATTATCTTGTGCAATTTGTAAATAAATATTCCATTTACGATAAAGAGGTATTTCCGAACATTACGCCTTTTTCATTATAAAAACAAGATGAATCTATTCACTAACTATATTATGCATATGGCATGATACATAATACTAATATTAGAACATATTTTTATATGAAAGTGGAAAACTCTCGACGAAATTAAGAAAATATGATCTTGACTACAGACATTGATAAAAAGAAAATATTACACATGTTGGAGAACTTTTATGCATAATGTGCTTTAGAATATTGAGTCCATAGGGAAATGTATATGTATGAAATATATACACACTTATGCAAGATATTATCTTTTTTTAATGTGTTTTTTTGGCAATCTTCCCCCTTTAGAAAATTCAAGGTCGTCCTAAGGGTTTGTTTGACAAATAACTAATGGAGGGATGAGATGTGGGTGATATAGTGAGTGTTAGGATGGAGTGGCGTGGTGTGTCATTAAAAAGTTCATGTTTGGATAATAAATTATATAAGATGTGGGGTGGGGTAATGAATGTTTTATTTGTGTCAAAGTTATTTTTATCCTTAATTATATATTTAAACTATTTATAATAGTTAATTAAGGGTGAACATGAACCGGGACGACCTAGTCACCCTCGCTCGTATCGGCTCATTCAAAATTTTCCCGACCCGATGGATAACTGGGTCAAAATAGAGTCTCATTTTTTTAACACCTGGACGGGTCGGGTCGGGAATGAATCCAAGTTTTACGTCCCGACCCGGTGGATAACTGGGTCAAAATCGAGTCTCATTTTTTTACATCCGGACGAGTCGGGTCGAAAATGAATTCAAGTTTTACGTCCCGACCCGGTTGAATATATTATATTAATATTAAATTATTTTTAAATAATATATTTATATTTATTTTGAATAAAATTTATATTTACTAAAAAGTTTTATTTAATAAAAAATTATAGATAAATATGTATTCATATTAGAAAAAAGATAATATATCAATGAATGAGAGAGAGAAAAAGAAGAGAGAGAAATGATTTAATATGGTAAGAAGAGAAATAATTTAATTTGGTAATAAAAAAGATTAATTTGGTCTAAAATAATCTATCCCTCCTCATTCCACCGATTTAGTGGAAAGAAAAATGTGGTGTTTAAAAGGCTTAAGTAATCCATCCCATTCCTCTTAACTTAAATAAAAAATATAATCAAACTTGATTTAGCTAATTTCATTCCCTCATATTCCACCCCACTCCTTCATATCCCTCAATCCAAACAAACTCTAAGTGATTGCACTTTATTAAGACATTTTTAAACTACCAAATTAAGCCTATATATTTATATATACTCAATATTTATTTCGTGACATATGTATATGAGATTAATCCAAGTCATCGTTGCAACATATGCATCAATATTTATAAGTTCAATTGCTTGTGATATTCAAACATGTAAATTTGAAAGTTCTATAAGCAATGACGTTCGATAGATAAGATAATACCAATAAATATGATTTTTAATATAAATAAATTAAAATTTAATAACAATTATATAGTATAGTTAAAGAAAAATTATCAAATAAAAATTTTCCTTATTTTTTTTACTTTTTTCTTATACAATTAATCTTTCTTATTTAAAAGGTTGCACTATATTGCAATTGTCTAGAAACTTAATTATATGTGTGTTATCATAAATGGATTCTTCCAACTTTTATTATGTATTTACCAAGGTGCTTTCTTGTATTATTGGGCCATAATTGATCAGTCTAATGTTAGAGGAGGAATGGTGCAAGCTTTATCTTATAGCCTAATTATCTAAAAAAATAAGGATAAAAAGATCATTTAAGATGAATTACATCGGAGGACAACATCTTCTAAAATCGTTGAACTTGATCCATGCATAGTCAAAATCAGGGCGAAAACAGTTGAGACACGAATTAGTTTGAAGACAACGTGGAATGGGTTTAGGGTTAAACAATCATCATTTGATTCTTGAGCTATATTTTGGCGTGGCTTAGTTGAATTGTTACATAATGTTAATCTATTTTTTTCCTAAACGAAACCTAATTCAATTGTACTAGTGGGCAGACCAGCTTGGCCAACGCTTAGGGTCTTTGTTCCTACAATACTTCAACATTCGTGTTTGGATCGTAGGCAACCCAGGACAGATCTCGTGTTGTCAACGTCAAGTAGGAAAAAGTGCTATAGCATCCCAGATAATATCTCGCATTAGTGTGAGGATGTTACATGTGATATCAGAGTCTTTCCGTGTGAACCTTTATGCATAGTCATGTACGATCACTCTATTATGACATTGAGCTCCCTAAGACAGGAAGGGTGCTCATTAAATTAATTCCACATGCATAAGTCACAGAAAATATTATAAGTATATATGAGAATATGCCCTTAATCAAATGTAATAATAAGAAATTGTGATGACTTTTTTCCAACGTTGGCTATGATTTTTTTGACACAAAAGTCGTGCTTTTTGACATGCAAATTTAAGTGACTTATTCATATATCATGGACAATATTAGGATATAGTTAAAATTTCTTGATTTAATTAATTTATAAAGAAATTACATTGAAGAAGTGAATCTGAAATATCTAAATATCTTTGTAGTAAAGCGACCTTAACCATTTATCTTATAAAACTTTTTGATGACTGAACCTTGACTTCTACCCACAACTTTGACATCCCTTGACCAAGATGACAACCACGGTCAATTGGTGGGAAACATCACTAGTTCACACACAACAATAAGAGAGAAGTAAATACATGAATAGAGAAGAAATTTTGATATTTGGGTGAAGACGTGAAAAAGGCAAAGTTTAATTACATGAAATTCCAAAGTATTTGTTCCTACAATACCTAAACCTAGGCTAGTCAGGGAGAAATTTGGATTGGGTTCATAGGCAATCTAGGAAGATCTCATGTTTTAAAAGTCGGATAGGATACCTCCAATGACTTTTTCAACCTTTATTGCGACTTTGTGATCTAAAAAGTTGTGCTTTCGACGTGTAAATTTAGAAGACTTGTTGACATATCATAGGACAATATTATGACATAATTAATTTATAAATAAATCACATTTTCAATATATAATATGTTTGTAGGTAAACTACCTTAACATCTCATTTTTTTATGAAACTTTTCAACAATTGCATTGACTTCTTCCGACAACTTTGATGCTCCTTGATTGAGATGATAACCACGGTTAATTGGTCGGATGGGGCACTAGTGCTCGAATACTAAGGAAAGATAAAGATAAATGAACACACAAAGAGGAGAAAATTTGATATTTAAGCGGGGGAGAATTTAAGTAGATAATTTAATTTATAGGGAATCATTTTGGTCGAATTAAGTTTTAATCAAATTAAAATCCTAATTTCAAAATTTTAAAATCGTATCTTAGCTCAATCTTTATCGTCTTTTCCTTTCTCATTTCAATCAATTGTTATCTCTTCATAAACTCTCCTTATCCTTTAATTTCCTTAATTTTTTAGGATTAAATAAATAATTGATTTTTCTAGTTATTTCAAAAGAGAATTAGGTTGTTTAAGGACTAAGGGCCTTCCTTTATCCGCTTTTACATATCTTGTTTGACAAAATATAACAAAAAAAACATTTATCCATAGTATTTTTGGCCGACTAGTTTTTTCTAAAAAAACATAAAATTTGCTCTAGGATATAGCCATTTTTTTCTCAAAGCAATATAAAATATGTTTACTAATATTATATTACAAAAAGTAAGTCATCTGTCCCATAACTCTCTCCTATGGAAATTTCAAATGTAGTTTTAGGCTCATTCCGAGGGTAAATTCACAGCTGAGGCCGTGACAACAATGACGATGGACAATGGCTCCAAAGGCTTGCTTTTCCTTGAAAAAGAGATCATTGGAGGGGGAGAATGCCTCAGGCTGAACTGCCCTATGCTCGGCGCTCCAGTCCAAGCTCACGGCAAAGTCGAACTCCCTCTATTCATCATTGTCATCGTCCGATCCTTGCATAGAGTTGCTGCTGTCATCCTTCATCCTCCTTCCCCTCAACACTGTCATCATGGACGATGGCAAGATCAAGGAAGGCTTCGCCTCATCGTCGATGTCATTGTAGAGGTTCTTCTCGTTTGTCTCGGAGGCCGAACGAAAGACAGAGGTGGCGATGGTGGTCGTCCTCGTCTATTTCGCATTATCGGCGACCTCCCCCTCTCGCATCGCCGATGACCTCCCTCACCTCCCCGTTCAAAAGATGAAGGTGACATTTGTTTTGTGATGCCAACAACGTAGAGAGGTGACGACCCCTCTCTCACATCACAGGCAAAAGACGTGGGCGCCGCCCCCTCTCTCGCATCACTGGCAAAAGAGGTGGGTGACGCCCCTCCCCCTTTTCTTCCGGCACCTATGCCGACAACGACGTGTGAAGGAGCGACCCTCTACCTCTAGAGTCGGAGATGCCATCGGAGGGAGAGGGGGAAGAAGCAATGCCTTAAATTTTAGTTATTATTTTAATATACTTTTATTTTTTATATTTATATTATTGTTTAATAATATGTCACGTAAGCAGAATGATTGAAAAATGACCTATATTCAATTTTTAATGATAAGAGGGTAGTCTAATTATAAAGTAAAATTGGAGGATGGAGTTGAGAAAATGGATAAAATTGAAGGATATTTAGTGAAATTAGAATCAAAATTTTGAAAAAAAAAGCTTGAGAGATTTCTTTGAAATATGAGTCGCTCAACTTAAAATCTTCATAAAGTTTTTTTGAAACATTTTATTAGAAAAAAGTGTGTTTATTTAAAAAGTCCGTGAAAAAATCATATTTAAATGCAAAATAAGGCAAGGTTTTGCAGAATGATTAAAAAAACTTGCATCCTAAAAAGCATGTTGTGATTGAAAGGTGGGATGAAAAATTTTACTAGAAAGCCAAAAAAAGTTATATATTTTTTGAAAAAGATCAACAACATTTTTACCAAAAAAAAGTTGAAAGAATAATTTATCTTTTTCCAAAATAAATAATTCAAAAACTTTCCTAAATACAACCTTACTCAACGTCCCATAAATCATTTCTCCAAATGCAACCATAATCATCGAAGACAGCGATGAACTTTTATTTTTGTACACTTTTTTTCACACCCAACCCCGTAACTAAATTATAATTCCAATTATTGCATCCTTAGTTATGTTTAGCAATTTTAAAAATAAAATCAACAAAATCTCCCTCCCTTATCTCGTGTTATTTCTCAATACATACAAAAGATATATATATTTATCAAAGTTTAAAAAAAAGTTATAAGGCATCACATTCATATAGTATCATTATTGTTTCACACACCATTTCACATATAATACCTCACAGGATGAAATTTTATGCAACCTTACAAAAAATTTCTCACACCTTAATTACAACATATAGAATTATTTATTACATGCATGCTTAAAAAAACAAAAGTGAAGGAGGAAATAAAAGTGCTTCGGTGGTTCGACATCTTCTATATGCAGCAAAATAAGCTCCGAGTCGACTCAACTCGAGAACTTACGAGTATCTGAAAATTTTAAAATGGATATTGTGAGCAACAATAATTTACTCAGTGAGTGAAATAAAAGTACAATATAGGAGAATAACATGTGTGCATATAACATTTAAATAATCACATTTTTCATACGACAAAATATTTAAAGCATAATGAATTAACATATATTCTCAAATCATATGAACTTTTACATAAGTAAAAGTAACTCAATACATCATCATTTTCATAATTAAACTTCACACATGTATCATCACACATACTCATCATGAATCAATACGTATCCCTCCATGATCATGTGTCATACAATTAAGTAAAGCTTCATAATCAGGAGTCTCGGATATACAGAACAAATCATGGGTCAATATATATCCCTCAATGATTGTGTATCATACAGTTAAACAGAGCTTCACAATCAAGAGTCTCGAATACATTGAGCAAATCATGAGTCAATATGTATCCCTCCATCTAAATTATGCATAACTTATCATGGGTCGATACGTGCACACAGAGCAGTCCTCAAAGGGCAAAGACACTCGATACGCTCCAAATACTTCATGTATATCGAATGTGGTCTCAAATATCTTTTTCAAATAGCATGACCAATGAACACATGAATTTTAATAATATCAAAATACACATGTCATAATCACATACAATAAAACTTATTTTAACTTCACAACCATTGTTCCCTGAAAATATTTTTCGTGTAAGAGGTTACTTCATCTCATATGAAATTCTTGAAATATATCATAAATATCTTTCGTAACTCAAGATATGTTTCAATAATAATAATCAAATAATATCATAAATAAAAGAAGTAACACATATCATTTTGCTATGTTGTAAATTTACCCCCTCACCTTGATTCTTTATCCCTTCAAGGGGGTTTATTAAAGTTCTTCTCTTTCACTTGTACCTTGATGTTTTCCTATAAGTAATAATGTCTTTTTAATTTTCAATTACTAATAAGGTAATATGCAATGCATGATCATGATGCATGAATGCTTATGCACCCTAAAATGCATATAACCTCATCTGATATCAATTTCTAATTTTAGGTATTTATATTCATAGACTATTTCACACTTTAAACTTGTCAATTCTCCAAAAGCTTAACTAGGTGATGTCTCAGAATTTTAGACTGAGTATAATAATTCATAACTTTTTAACCACATGGCCGAATATTATGATTCTGGATTAAGTAAAAAATAGACATACTAAGGTTTTCAACTCTCAAATATTATTAACTAATTTCAAGTGAGTAAGTCATAAAATTCAAGGCAATCTGACCTAAAGTTTGTGTTCTGACAGACCTTAGGTCATTGAAAAATTAATTTATATGTTTCTTCATACTTGCCTATTTAACTAGATCATAATTTTTCTAGAAACTACACTTCCTTAATATTGTGTCATAAAAATTATAAAATTTAATTCTCTATATAGCCTTATAACAAAAATAGTTAATTTGGATCATCATCTGTCAATGTCCTGAAATCTTATCATAATTCACTTATTATAACTGTGCCTTAATTTACAAATTGAACCTATATCAGACTCAGGACAGAATGACTGACCAATGAATCTAAGCTCATAACTTCCTCTATAAAACTCTTTTTAAAGTGACTCTAGAGGCCATGGATAGCTAACTTCGAATGGATTAACCACACAAAATTTCATAATTTATGGTTTGGTAGTCACGAAGAAACGATCCTCTCAATCAAAAGCATAATTTTCAGATCAAGAACTCACATTGAACAACATATGTTTCTGAATTTCTCCAGTCAATTGCGCTCAAATTCTGCATTTGGTAATTTTTCGAAAGTGAAAAAATAAAGTTAAGTTGCTTATATTCTTTTTTCAGAATTTTCTGATGTCATATCACGATTTGGAAAAATATCCCTTTAAGTCACGTGTCTACTTTGAGCTGCTTATAACTTAAGTGATGATCAATCCCATTTTTTATCATAATTAAGTTTTTAACCCTAATTAGCCTTACTTAATCATATTTAAATATATATATTATAATATTTATAAATTTTATAATTTATTCTTAATAACCTTATATAATTACTTTGTAAAATTTATCGATAATTAAGTAATCATTATGCTCTAATCGAAATATTAATTATTATATATAAATATCACTAAATGAACATCCAAACTAACTTAGTATGTTAATTAAATACATGATTATGCACAAATAATATTTCTAGGGCACGTCCATGACAATTATCCTCTTCTTTAAAAAAATTTCATCCCTGAACTTTGGTTACCTATTTCAGGGAATAAAAACGGATACTTTTCTCTTATTTGATCCTTCTGCTCCCAAATTGCTTCATTTCTTGAACGATTCCTCCAAATCACCAACACTAGTGGAATCTTTCGATTTCGTAACTCTTTTTCCTTTCTTCCAATAATTTGTAACGGATTCTCTTCATATGACAAATCCTCTCGTACTTGAATATATTGAGAATCAACACATAAGAAAGATCTGATCAATATCATTGAAGTATAGAGACATGAAAGGCATCATGGATATACGATAACTTCGGTGGTAGCGCTAACCATTATGCAACTGATGCAGTACGCTTCAAAATTTCGTACGGTCCTACATACGTTGGACTTAACTTTTCTTTTTTCCCAAATCGTATAACACATTTCCAAGGTGAAACTTTTAAGAAAACTTTACTGCCACTCCATTTCTCGACGATTTTGATTTGCATAACTCTTTTGTCGATCTTGTTGCCTTTAACTTTTGTTTAATGATTTTTAGGTTATCGACAGTCTCTTACACTTTTTGTGATCCTAAAACGACTACATATATGTGTCCTATATTTTCTACCATATAATGCTTTAAAAGGAGTCATCTCGATACTTGAATTAAAACTATTATTATAAGCAAACTCTACTAATGGTAAGTGTTCATCCCAATATCCTTAAATTTTAGAATACAAGCTCTAAGAATCTTTTCAAGTATTTGAATTGTTTTTTCTAATTGACCATATGTTTGAGGATGAAATGAAGCACTAAACTTTAATTTTGTACCTACGACATTATGTAAACTATGCCAGAATCGAGAGGTAAACTGAGGATCTTTATTCGAAATGATAGATGTTGGAATAACATGTAATTTCATAATTTCGTCAATATATAACTTGACCAATGTATTAAGGGAATTATCCTTTTGAACTGGTATAAAATGTGCTGACTTGGTAAGACGATCAATTATTACCCAAATAGTGTCGTGATTTCCCTTAGTTCTTGGCAAATCCGTCACAAAATTCATAGTGATTTTGTCCCCCTTGTATTTTGGTATCGAAATTAATTGAAGAGTTCCAGTTGAAACTTTGTATTCTGCTTTTACTTGTTGACATACTAAACATCGAGAAATATATTGTGCTATATCTTTTTTCGTACCGTGCCATAAAAAATTTCTTCTCAAATCTTTATACATTTTAGTACTTCATGTATGTATAGTATAAGGTGAACAATGAGCTTCTCCATTATTTTTTTCTTAAAATTTTCAACATTAGGAACACATAATTTGTTGCCAAACATTAAAGTCCTATCATTCTTTAATACAATTTGGATTTGCTCTCCATTATTTACTTGATTGATGATTTTCATTAATTCTTTGTCTTGATCTTGTATTTTGCATATCCTCTCGACTAGAATGGGTCTAATTTTAAAGTGTGCCAAGAGTGCTCATTTCTCACTTGTCTTCAACTCAACTTCTAAAGATTTTAGTTCATGTAATAATGGTAACTGATATAATTTCATATGGGCTAAAAGACTCGATGATTTTCTGCTAAGTGCATCCGCAAGCACATTGACTTTACCCAGATGTAATCAGTTATGCAATTATAGTTCTTTAGTAACTTCATGCTCCTTCTTTGGCATAAATTTAATTCCTTTGGTGTAAGCAGATATTTTAGTCTCTTATGATCCGTAAAAATGTGTCATGTCTCTCCATAAATATAATGCTTCAATATCTTAAGAACAAGAATTACCGTTGCCAACTCTAAATCATGTGTTGGATATTTTAACTCATGTGATTTGAGTTGTCGAGAAGCATATGCAATAACTTTTTCATATTGCATTAGAACACAACCCAACCCTTGTCGAGAAGCATCATTATACACCACATAGCCTCCATCGTTTGTTAGGAGTTTCAACACTAGAGCAGATGTTAAACATCCCTTTAACTTTTTGAAACTATCTTGACAATGCTCTATCCATTCGAACTTTACATTTTTTCGAAGAAGTCTAGTTAATAGAATTGCAATCATAGAGAAACCTTCAATAAAACGTCGGTAATATCCTGCTAGACCAAAAAAACTTCTCACTTTTGTCACACTTTTCGGAAGGTCTTACTTCAATATTGCATCAACCTTTACTGGGTCCACACAAATGTCCTCTGCTGAGATTACATGTCCCAAGAATATCATTGAGTTGAGTTAAAATTCACATTTGCTAAACTTTGCAAATAATTTTTTCTCTCGAAATACCTACAAAATAATTTTTAAATATTCTTCTTGCTCTTCTTCACTTCGAGAATACACCAATATATCATCGATAAAAACAATCACAAGCTTATCCAAATAAAGTTTGAAAACTCGATTCATGATATCCATAAAAGTTGCGGGCGAAAATTTCTTAAACCAAATGGTATCACCAGAAATTCATAGTGTCCATACCAAGTTCTGAAGGAAATTTTGACAATATCGGCATCTTTAATTCTCAACCGATGGTACCTTGATCCCAATTCTATTTTTGAAAATACCTTTTCTCTTGCAGTTGATAAAAAAGATCATCGATCCGTGGAAAATGATATTTATAGTAACTCTATTTAATTGTCTGTAATCAATGCATAATCCTAATGTTCCATTTTTTTAACAAATAATACCGATACACCCTACGGAGAAACACTCGGTCGGATGAAACTCTTGTCTAATAATTCTTGTATTGTAGCTTTAATTCTTTCAACTCCACTGGGTGTTGTTCTTGGAATAAAATCAATACTGAACTCAATCTCTCTTTGCGGTGATAGTCCAAGAAGATCCTCTGGGAAAACAATAGCATCTTAAAAAATATGAGACTATTCAATTGGGTATTTTTTTTACTGCTTCTTGAATTCTAACTTACATCATCCTCACGAGTTTCTCGGGTGTCACAAGATTATATATAAGCTTTAGTGATGATCATTCAACTTAAGGCCATTCCCACTAAGGTCATCTAACTTCAGTTTGTAACACGACGATCATCCTACTTTAGAATCATTTCAGCTAAGGTCATCGCGATCGGTTATAGCCAACAAACCAGTAAATCACTAACGTGGATACTTACATGATAACGCGTCAGCATTTTCTCTCTCCTACACATCAAATTAAAAAAATAAATAAAAATGGTCACATCAGCATTTTTCTCTCTGCTCCATTCAGACTTTTCTTTTGTATTTACATGGTCATCAAACTTTTCAAAATTTTCAGACAAGGTCATTTAACTTTTTAAATTTTCAATCGCGGTCATCATAAAAAACTTAAAATAAAAAAAATTGAATACACTAAGACTGACTCAATATATTTTTTAGCACAACCCATTCGGATCAAGCCGTCCAAACTTTTTATGTGTATTAAATATATAATTTTATAATAATTAATAAATTTTTAATTGTGAAAAAAATTAAAAAAATAACATACCAATTATATCTTCATATTATAGTATGATATTTTTATATAATACCGAGTCAAATCGTAATGGCTCGTCCAGTGAGGTGCTAGGCACGACTCAACATCCAGTGGGTTGCTGAGCCAAACACGATTTTTTATATAATATTATGATAATTAATAATTTTGATTTTTAATATTATGATAGTTAATAATTTGGCTCAACAATCTGCTGAATGTCGCTAGAGGAGCCATTACGATTTGACTCGATCCTGATGAAATGTCGCACGAAAAAAATATTTTCTAATTATAATACCTTTTATTATTTTAAATTTTAGTGCAAAAAATAAACGGTGTGTTATTTTTAATCTGTTTATTTCCTTAATAGAAAATAATTAATTATCATAATATTATATATTTAATACACATAAAAAGTTTGGGCGATTCAATATGAATGGATCGTGTCAAAAAAATGTACCGAGTCAGTCTAAGTGTCTTCAATTTTTTTATTTTTTATGTTTATTATTTATTATTTTAAATTTTTAATGATGACCGCGATTGAAAATTTAAAAAGTTGAATGACCTTGTCTAAAAATTTTGAAAAGTTGGATAACCATGTAGATACAAAAGAAAAGTTTGGATGGAGTAGAGAGAAAAATGCAGAGATATAATTTTTATTTTTTTAATTTGACATGGAGGAAAGAGAAAATATTGATGTTGTGTCTCGTAAGAATTCACGTCAACGATTTACTAGTTTACTGACTATAATCGATAGTGATGAACTTGACTGAAATGTTTTTAAAATTTGATAACATTCGTGTTACAAAATAAAATTAGATGACTTTATTGGAAATACCCCATAAGTTGGATGACTATCATTGAAATTTACTCTACTTTTTTTCCATTTTCAGCTTGTAAATTGAACAAAGCTAATCATTTTAAATTTAAAATAATGCTTTGGCTTAATATAATATTTCGGCTTATACTAAATCAATCATCTCCATTAATCTAAACAGAAAAGTTATTTCGGTATAAAACGCAGTTGTTCTAGAAGATGGAGGAGGAAGTCATGACCCAAATATGCAATAAGATAGCGGCGGCCGAGGTCAGACGGCCACGGCCGTTTCCACCTGTTCTGATGGTGTAGACTGTTCCTTTCCGCAAGTAATTCAACCAAATTTGACTGCCACCATTGACCAAAGAATTGATGACCTAATCGAGATCATTTCTTTAAAAAGGCAATTACTTGCTCGCTTAGATAAAATGTGAATGCATAGCCAACGCTTAGATCAGCAAATAAATGCCTTTTAACAAAAAGCTAAATGTGGCGTTTTCGGGTACGTGGGTGCCCCATCTGGATGTTATAAATATCACCCTTCCCCCCTTCTCATAACATAAGCAATACGCAATTCATTTCATCAGCTCCTTTTAGCACAGCGATCCACTACGTAATCTGTTTCTTACTTCATTACTTCTCCATTCCTTCAAGAGTCGACATGGCCGGTGAGAAGAGCAAAATCTTGATCATCGGCTGCACCGGCTACATCGGCAAGCACATCGTGCCGGCGAGCGCCAAGATGGGCCACCCCACCTTCGCCCTCGTCCGCGACCTCGCTCCCTCCGACCCGGCCAAGGCTGAGCTCCTCCAGAGCTTCAAGGACTTTGGCGTCACCCTCCTCAAGGTAATGCATGCTGCTTAATTGATCAAATTAATCATTCTGGCTTGGTGATTTGTAATTAAGATGTTTTAATTGATTGATCTGCAGGGTGATTTGTACGACCACGAGAGCTTGGTGAAGGCCATCAAGCAAGTCGACGTCGTGATATCGCCCGTCGGCGGCATGCAGATCATGGATCAGACCAAGATCATCGACGCCATCGTAGAGGCAGGAAATGTTAAGGTCAGTACTTTTGCTAATTTCTCGATCATAGTGGTTTCACAAGTACATCTGATCAGAAGACGTGATCAACCCGACAATATCTATAAATAAGCGAATGCATATTGCAGAGGTACCTGCCATCGGAGTTCGGTGGCGACGTCGACCATGTGGATGCCGTGGAACCGGCGAAGTCGATGTTCAGCATGAAGGCTCAGATCCGCCGGGCCGTGGAGGCGGCCGGTGTGCCCTACACCTACATCTGCTGCAACGGCTTCGCCGGTTACCTCCTCCCGGTGCTCGGTCAGACCGACATGAGCGGTTTCCCCACCGAGTCCGTCACCATCTTGGGCGACGGCAACGTCAAGTGTACGTCTTCCATATGATTTACATTTTACTGAAAGCTTAAAACGATTCCAGTGGGTTGCAATTAATGAGTTGTTTAATTTCATGCAGCCGTCATAGTGGAAGAGGGGGACGTGGCCGCGTATGCCATCAAGGCCGTGGACGACCCGAGGACCCTGAACAAGTCGGTGATCCTGAGGCCGCCGGCCAACACCTTGTCCCACAACGAGCTCGTATCCGTCTGGGAGAAGAAGTCCGGCGAGACCCTCAAGAGGGTCTACGTCTCCAAAGAGGACCTCCACAAGCAGATCCAAGGTCTCAGTCTCTCTCGCTCTCTCTCTCTCTCTCTGATATATGCAATTCAGCTAGTTTTCTGACTTGGTGTGCGATATACGCTGTGTGCAGAGGCCCCGATGCCGTTGAACATAATGTTGTCGATCGGGCACTCCGTGTACATCAACGGCGACCAGACCAACTTCGAGATCGATCCGGCGGTTGCTGTCGAGGCCACGTCGCTCTACCCTGACGTCAAGTACACCACCGTTGACGAGTACCTCAATCGGTTCCTCTGAGTGGGCGGCTATCAGTCTTATCATGTTGCATTTGATGCCCACCCACGAAGTCGCAGGAATTATTAAACATATTGAGGGCCTTCCCATTATTACGCTGCATCTATATATATATATATATATATATATAGTATATGTAATTGTGTTTTTATTTTCATAATAATTGTTTTGTTCTCGCAAATGAGCCTTGCAATATGCATGCAAGGTCTTGTGTTGCTGCTGTGATTTAATTGTTGAGGACCCTTTCAATTTACCAATCTTTATTATTTTGGATATCCCTTGTTCCTTGCCTTCTGTCTAGCTAACATTGATGGTCTCTCTGTCCCAGCTTGGAGATGGAGAATAATGCTCTATGTATTTTAATATCTGAACGCACCATGGTTTAGAAAATGCAAATATATGTAATCGAAAAAAAAAGAAAATGCAAATATAAACTTTGGGCGGGCAAATTAGAACTATTTTCCCATCTTTTGGGTTTCGGACATTTGGAAACCAAGAAATGAGGAGATTAATATTATCTTTTTTTTGTGTGTGTTCAAGTAATTAATGAGATGGTCACTACTTATATCGCACCCTTCCCTGTTTGGTTTAGAAAATCTCCATCGTTTTCATAAAACTGTACTTGACTAAATATGTCGTTATTGACTAAAATAGCATCAAAACAGAAATATCAAGAGTAACACATTCTCAAGGTCATTATCACTGTGATGTTGACAAAGTTAATAAATTTACTTATGGTTAAAAATATGTTTTTTTGAAAATTTTCAGTAGATAGGTGGGCCTAATCCTATCTAATAACTAACTTGGGTTCACAATTTGAGGTTTATGCAAATTGAGCTCTTACTTTCCGATCCATCTGCATTTTTTTAGGGGGGGTGGGGGTGGGTGGGTGACCTAGTTATCTATTTTTATATGTTTCGATTTAACATGATAAAAAAAACAAGGATAAAAAGATCATTTAAGATGAATTACATAGGAGGACAAAGATCTTTTGAACTTAAAGGAATTTGATCCATGCAGAGTCAAACTCAGGGTGGATGCAGTTGGGATGCAAATCGGTTTGAAGACAACGTGGAATGGATTTTGATTCAAAATTATAGACAATCATCCTTTGATTACAGAGTGTGTGAGACAACGTTAATCTATTTAAACTTAGGTCGGATGTATCATTGGGCACCCGAGATTGTTGCGGATCGGCCAATGCTTTGGATCTTTGTTCCTACAATACTTCAAGCTTCCAGCTTGGTTCATAGGGAACTCGTGATAGATATCAGGTTGTCAACATCAGTAGGAGAAATGCTACAACATTCTCAATAATATCACGCACTAGTATAAAAATGTTACATGTGGTATCAGAATTAGCCTTTGTGCATGACTAGAACTTGGGTGAAATTATTTTTAAATTCTACTAAATTATGCCAAACGCCATCACTAGTGGGGACTTGATCTATAGAAATTCTAGTTATGGTCAACGCCCACTTTTCTTTCAATTTTGAGAGTTTTCGATGTAGACAATAATTCACCAATTCTGATCCCGTGTCAATTTTTTTTGTCTCTTCTTCTTTTTCGATAGTGTTTTTTTTGTCTCTTCTTTATGTCACATAATAATGCAAGGATGTTACATGCTTTGATTCAAGATGTATATTTTGAATAAGTCCCACGTGCATAAGTTAAGGAAAAGATACTGAACACATATGAGAACATGAGTTTAGTAATCGTCCGAGCTAAGGTATAAAGTAAATTTTTAAAGTGTCAATTAGACTTTGATGATACGAAATTGTGGTGACTTTTCTACAACCTTGGCCATGATATTTTTGACATAGAAATCATACTTTTGGCATGAAAATTTAAGTGACTTGTTCATATGTCATAGGACAATATTAGGATATAATTAAATTTTATTGACTTAATTAATATATAAGTAAATCACATTGAAAAAGTGAATTCAAAATATGGAAATATCTCTGCACTAAACTACCTTGACTTCTTCCCACAACTTCGAGATGATAAGCTCGGTCGATTGGTCGAGAAACACTAGCGATACAAGGCAATAAGAGAGAAATAAAGGCACGAATAGAGAAGAAAATTTCACTGTTGCCAAACTTCGGATATGAAAAATTCTGTAGGACCCAAGTTTTAGCGTCGTTGGCCAAACTCTGACGATGCTCAACTCCAATGAGTTTTTCAAGTTTTAGTGTGACACTATGACAGCAACGACAACGGCAACTGTGGTAGCAGCATCGAGCAGCAACAACAGCTACGACAACGACAGCGGTGACAGCAGCAACGATAGGGCTGCCACGCGACATTGATCCGTGTGGTGATCGGTTTTCCCAAACACTAAATCGTCATCTATTGAACTGTTGCCATCTGAACCGGACGTTGAATCGCGTGCATCAAATCTAACTATCCATCTCGTATTCGATGATAAAGAGATTAGGAAGGACAATTCCCCCTATTTGAGTAGGGGATGCTCATTAAATCCATTTACACTTCTAGTAGATGAAATTTACATCTCATTCTCATTACTCCACTATGCATTTATGTAAATAACCTTTATGTTGCCAACCTAGAAGTGTATAATTGGGGACTACATTTGAGTCCCACCATATAGCATATCTTCTTTAATTAAATGTCTAATAATATTCTCCATTATTTTTTGCTTTATTTTTCTAATGTTTATAATGATCACTTATTTTTATTTCTTAGTTCGTGTCTGCTTACTTTTGGGATAAATTACACGAATGATCCCCTAACTTTGAGTCGATCCCAACTTCAATTTATAACCAGAACGTCTTTCATCTTTCTTTTTCTTGCATCCTTAGTCCTCCTAACCGTTGATAGTGGATTTTCCAGTTGCCTTGCTGACGTGACGAATTTTCTCTCTCCTTCGCGTCATTAAAAAAATTTTAAAAATAAAAAAAATCAAAGCCAAAGAGAGAGGAGTAGTCTCTCTCCAGCTCGAGCTTGTCGGAGCTCGAGCAGAGGGGGGCGACCGCCCCTCCCTCTCTCTCCCCCGCTGGGTGGGGGGCGGTCGCCCCCTCTCTCTCTCCAGCGAGAGCTCGAGAGAGAGAGAGCTCAAGCTCCGACGAGCTCGAGCTCGCCGGAGCTCGAGCAGAGGGGGGCGACTGCCCCCCTCCTTCTCTCTCCCACGCTACGGGAGAGAGAGGGAGGGGGGCGGTCGCCCTTTCTCTCTCTCCAGCACGGTTGGAGAGAGAGAGCTCGAGCAGAGGGGGGCGATCGCCCCCTCCCTCTCTCTCCCGCAGAGAGAGCTCCGGCGAGCTCGAGAGAGAGAGAGAGCGCTCCGACGACTCGAGCTCGACGGAGCTCGAGCAGAAGAGGGCGACCGGCCCCCTCCTTCTCTCTCCCGCGCTGTGGGAGAGAGAGGGGGGCGGTCGCCCCCTCTGCTCGAGCTCCGGGTAGCTCGAGCTCGCTGGAGCTCTCTCTCTCGCTAGAGCGAGAGGGGGGCGACCGCCCCCCTCCCTCTCTCTCCCTTGGTCGTCCTCCTCCCTCTCTCTCCGGCTCTGATTATTTTTTAAAATTTTTTTAATGACATGGAAATTTCATTCTTTTTTATTATTTTTTTATTTTTATAATGATGTGGCGGACATAAAATGATGTGGAGGAGAGAGAAAATCCGTCACGTCAGCAAGGCAATCGGGAAACTCACTATCACCGGTCAGGAGGACTAAGCGTGTAAGAAAAAGAAAGATGGAGGACGTTCTAGTTATAAATTGAAAATCGACTCAAAGTTGAGGGACCATTCGTGTAATTTATCATTTACTTTTGTTGCCAAAAATACGCTCTTACCACGTGAAAAGGATACTCCCAAAGATACTATAGAACATGATTCTATTTTAGTTTTATAATTGACTTCAACTAATCAATACTAATAAATATAATTCATCAGAGAAAATAGGATAAAATAACAAAAAATAGCTACTAAAATAAGGAAGCCTGATAATAAAGTATTAAAAAGTCTCAAAGGTTAAACGCATGTAAAATTAATGGCATTATTAAAAAATAAAGAACATCTAAGAACTTCGGTACTATATATATTACTTTTGATATTTTATTTCAATTAAATATTAAAAAATTAAAATGATCATAACTAATAATAATAATTTTATATTTATATGACTTTTGTTTTGCGAAAAGTAAACAATCCGGAATGTTTCATGGCATGGACACGTGACCAGTGTGGACAGTTGAAATATGATTATTTATTTAAAAAATTTAGTCACTCCTAAAATTTTAACGTAATTTCTCTCAGGACAATTTTATATTTTAATTTGCCTATCAACAATTTAATAATATAAAAAATATTATTTAATATAGGAACAAAAATGGACTTAAAAGATGACATTCAGATTTTACAGGTGATAATAAATGATACATTTATTTATTATTACTCTTAGATAATTATCATAAAGAAAGAACAAATTTTTTGGAAGAAGAATCAAACTTGCTCTTCTTCTAGATGTCTGATATCCGATTCAAACAACTTAATAAAAAAAAAATCAAAGTTTGCTTTGATCTACTCCTTTTTTTTTTCGGAAAACTATTTGTTCCTCAAACTTTGGAAAAGTCTTTATCATAAATTAAAAGTCATCAAAGATTTCCTTTGTGTGATTCGTGAGATTTTCCGCTCTTTGATCATAAAAAATATAAATACTGAAATGACTACAATGATTCATAAAAAAATAAAAAGAGAATTAATAACCTTGAGTTCGAACTCCAAGTACGTTAGGAAGAAAGTGATTAATTAGTTATGTGTTAGTGCTTAGTAGCACTGTTAGACAAAGTTGGCCATTATTATCTATCCAAATATTCTCCCCTTTAAACAAAAAGCTAAATGTGGCGTTTTCGGGTAGGTGGGTGCCCCATCTGGATGTTATAAATATCACCCTTCCCCCCTTCTCATAACATAAGCCATACGCAATTCATTCCATCAGCTTCTTTTAGCACAGCGATCCACTACGTGCTCTGTTTCTTACTTCATTAGTTCTCCGTTCCTTCAAGAGTCGACATGGCAGGAGAGAAGAGTAAAATCTTGATCATCGGCTGCACCGGCTACATCGGCAAGCACATCGTGCCGGCGAGCGCCAAGATGGGCCACCCCACCTTCGCCCTCGTCCGCGACCTCGCTCCCTCCGACCCGGCCAAGGCTGAGCTCCTCCAGAGCTTCAAGGACTTGGGCGTCACCCTCCTCAAGGTAATGCATGCTGCGTAATTAATCAAATTAATCATTCTGGCTTGGTGATTTGTAATTAAGATGTTTTAATTGATTGATCTGCAGGGTGATTTGTACGACCACGAGAGCTTGGTGAAGGCCATCAAGCAAGTCGACGTCGTGATCTCGCCCGTCGGCGGCATGCAGATCATGGATCAGACCAAGATCATCGACGCCATCGTAGAGGCAGGAAATGTTAAGGTCAGTACTTTTGCTAATTTCTCGATCATGGTGGTTTCACAAATACATCTGATCAGAAGATGTCATCAACCCGACTATATCTATAATAAGCGAATGCATATTGCAGAGATACCTGCCATCTGAGTTCGGCGGCGACGTCGACCATGTGGATGCCGTGGAGCCGGCGAAGTCGATGTTCAGCATGAAGGCTCAGATCCGCCGGGCCGTGGAGGCGGCCAGCGTGCCCTACACCTACATCTGCTGCAACGGCTTCGCCGGTTACCTCCTCCCGGTGCTCGGCCAAACCGACATGAGCGGTTTCCCCACCGAGTCCGTCACCATCTTGGGCGACGGCAACGTCAAGTGTACGTCTTCCATATGATTTACATTTTACTGAAAGCTTAAAACGATTCCAGTGGGTTGCAATTAATGAGTTGTTTAATTTCATGCAGCCGTCATAGTGGAAGAGGGGGACGTGGCCGCGTATGCCATCAAGGCCGTGGACGACCCGAGGACCCTGAACAAGTCGGTGATCCTGAGGCCGCCGGCCAACACCTTGTCCCACAACGAGCTCGTATCCGTCTGGGAGAAGAAGTCCGGCAAGACCCTCAAGAGGGTCTACGTCTCCAAAGAGGACCTCCACAAGCAGATCCAAGGTCTCAGTCTCTCTCGCTCTCTCTCTCTCTCTCTCTGATATATGCAATTCAGCTAGTTTTCTGACGTGGTGTGCGATATACGCTGTGTGCAGAGGCCCCGATGCCGTTGAACATAATGTTGTCGATCGGGCACTCCGTGTACATCAACGGCGACCAGACCAACTTCGAGATCGATCCGGCGGTTGCTGTCGAGGCCACGTCGCTCTACCCGGACGTCAAGTACACCACCGTTGACGAGTACCTCAATCGGTTCCTGTGAGTGGGCGGCTATCAGTCTTATCTTGTTGCATTTGATGCCCACCCACGAAGTCGCAGGAATTATTACGCTACATACATATATATATATATATATATATATATATAGTATATGTAATTGTGTTTTTATTTTCATAATAATTGTTTTGTTCTCGCAAATGAGCCTTGCAATATGCATGCAAGGACTTGTGTTGCTGCTGTGATTTAATTGTTGAGGACCCTTTCAATTTACCAATCTTTATTATTTTGGATATCCCTTGTTCGTTGCCTTCTGTCTACCTAACATTGATGGTCTCTCTGTCCCAGCTTGGAGATGGAGAATAATGTTCTATGTATTTTAATATCTGAACGCACCATGGTTTAGAAAATGCAAATATATGTAATCGAAAAAAAAATGCAAATATACACTTGGGCGGGCACTCCCATCTTTTGGGTTTCCGACATTTGGAAACCAAGAAATGAGGAGTTTAATATTATCTTTTTTTTTTGTGCTCAAGTAATTAATGAGATGGTCACTACTTATATCGCACCCTTCCCTCTTTGGTTTAGAAAATCTCCATCTTTTTCATAAAACTGTACTTGACTAAATACGTGACTCTCTACTATTTTTTTTTGGCGCCAGTGACAAATCTCCCGCAAGTATACGGAGTCAATGTCGTAATATATAAAATATCATCTCACAAGAAAAAGTTCAAATATTAGAATTATACGATTCTAATTGATATCTAAACGGTGAGAAAGATGTGAAATAATAATAAAATCTAAATAAAAATGAAATGCCGAAATGAGTGTAGAAAATGACGAGAAAGAATGAGAATTGATTATGAGAAATAAATGAGAATAAAAATTCTCGGGTTTTGAATCCACCTATGGTATTTGTAATATCCCTAAGTTAACCATGCATGATTAGTTGTATGAATATGATGTTATATTATCTTACTGATAATCTTTATGAATGTGATGTTAAGACTTACACTTCAATATCAACTAAAGTGCGAAAGCGATGGAAATTTACTTAAGACATGAAAATGTGATTTTTGGAAAAGTGAAAATTTGGAAAATTAAAGTCCCGCTAATTATTTTTATATGAAAGGATTCTAAAAGTGATTTTTTAAGAATTTTTAAGAAGTGTATGAGTTAGGTAAAATGTAGACACAAAATCAAAAAATTTGTGAAATCGCGATTTTTGTTCTTCGGACAAAAAATTACATTTCGATTCCTTAGTTATTTATTTTTCTAAATATTTTATTTGAATCCAAATGGGGGGTAATTTCTTATTTACATGTAATGTATTAAGTAAATGAATAAATAAATAAATAAATAGAGAAATGCAAAAGCCATTTACTTCAAGGTCATTTTGGAAAGAACCATATGCACAACCTAAAGTCGATATCTCATTCACTTTTAATACTTATCCTTTTACATTTTACTACCTTCCCCTGCCCTATTCACCACCCTTGACCGAATTGCAAAGGTAGAACAAATTATACTACATGATTGAAGGAATTGGAGGAAGAGAAAGAGTAACTAGCGTTTTAGATTTTGGTAAGTTCCTACTTATTTCTTTTGGATTTTAACTACATGGTTCCTAATTAGGTTTTTCTGAACCTGTCTCACCTATTCATTTTCGCATTTTACTTGAACATGGTGCAAAACTCGTGTTGTTCATGGGTAAGATTAACCCTAGCCATGTTCAATTGATTTACGAATTTTTAGCTACATAATTTCATACCTTTGAGTGATCCAAAAATTATGAAATTTATTCTTATTGATCTTATATGAATCTACTTTCATTGGGCTTTGGAATTAAGTTAATAGGATTTCTTTAGATAAAGTTATGCTCTTATCTTTAAGGTACTATCACTCTGTCTGCCTAAATTGCTACTCGAATTTGTAAATTATGTATTAAATTCCATATATCGTGGAATTATTTGATAATTTAGGGTGTCATAGACATTAATGTTAGGGTTCATTGACAATTTGAATCACTAGAAAATGATATGTATAGCGAAAGTTATAAATAATTTACCGAGTCTTACTCAGTCTGTCAGGAGAGAACTTATGGTAGAATATGCTAATATTGATTAAATTTATTGTGCTCAGTACAAATAGATATAAACTCAAGTAATTTTATGAGTCGCACCTTAGGATGTTTACTATTTGGGAAATTAAAATAATTAGAACAGGAAATGTTTACTATTTTATATAAATCATAAAAGTAAGATTACTCAGTCTGTGAGGAGATAGAAACAACATAAAAGTTAGGCTGAATGTTGATTCTCATGAGAGCAAACCATAATGAAGTAGGAAATTAAACTTTTACCTAATAATGTCTTTGTAATATGAGAGTAAAGAAAATTGGAATGATGTCATTTGGATATGTATATAAGAAGATATGGATTTTTCTTTGTGCAATCTGTTATATTATTAGGTCAATCCTTATGTTTAATAGTTACTTAAGTTATAAGAGTAAATACTTAAGGTTCATATACCTAAGCAATTAATTATGTTTTGATGTGTGATAGGATTGTGTTCAAATCATAGTAGTAATGTGTTTCTTACTATTATTGTTATAGGAGTAGAAGAATAAAGTAGTGAACAAGGAAATGAAAACATTTTGCTAACCCTTATAGGTAAGTTGATTTCTCCTACTCTATGTTTTCACCTCTTTTGAATTCGGTGTGACATCGATTATTATATGTATTGAATATATTTTGGAATTCTATGAATTGATTTCAAGAAATGCAATTATGGAAAGTATATGTGATATGATATGAAGAGATTGCGATGAGTGCAATCTTGTTCATTTTGAAATGGTGTTGGATATGATTCATCTTTTGATAGTCAGGAGATATTTGCTATGTAATGAATCATGCATCGACATCCCTTTGCATTTGCATATATGTTGGTTGGAGCTAAGTGCTACATCACTGATCACGATGGGAGCCACCTCTAAGTCCAATCCATCATTATGTTCCCCAGTAATGGGATGAGATAGGCTGGAGCTAAGTGCCATGCGGAGCTAAGTGCCACATCGTGAGTAGTCGCGATGGGGGCCACCTCTAGGGTCCACCTATCTTTTTATGATTTGTTCCCCGAAAGGGATGAGGTAGAATGGAGCTAAGTGCTACATCGCTGATCACGATGGGAGCCACCTCTAGAGTCCACCTACCGATCACTGACCAGTTGGTGATCTGTGTATACATATGAGAGTGTTGCATTGCATACATATGTTTGATATGTTTAAGTGACAATGAATGTAAATTGAGTGCAATGCTTTTGATTGGGATGTTGTATATATATATTTAGTAAATGTATGAAGATATTGACTTTGATATTATGATTAATGCATGTATGTTTATGTCTCCTCGAATTTATTAGATGATAACACATAGCTTATGAGTTATCAGCTTACTGAGCTATTATTTGCTCACATTGTTGTTGTACACTTTTTCATATCAGTAGAACTTTTGGGAGCGCGAGAGACAGCCTTAGCAGGGTGTGGATCCTTTTTGCTGCTAAGGTATTGAGAAGTCATGTGCCCCACTGCGCGTGTTAGATAGAAGACTTACAGCTCTCATATTCCTCTATTGGGATATGGAGAGAGTTTGATATGTGCTATGTATGAAAAGTAATTTTGTATCTTGTAAAATATGAATCTTTTATGACTATGTGGTGGTGTAAATCCTAAGGTTGTTACATGCTCTGAATGATCAATATAAACTGCGTAGTTTGCTTATATGTGTTATCATTTTCTTGTATTATCCAGAGGAGTTATGCACTAATTTTTTTCAAAAAAAAATATTTGATCGTCTATAATTAGTCGCGAACTTTGATTTAAATCACCGTTTAAATCGGGGTCGTGACAATATTGATCATAAGAAATTTAGAGATAATAAAATCATTAGTGTTCTACTCAATCTTCAAAAGTCATGCATCTCTTTTTTAGGCAAACACAATTCTAATTAAAATAATAAACACCTACTTTCGTGGTCATTTAAATTATTTTAATTACATTATAAGCCAAGATTCATAAGTAAAATGATTATTCTTATTTCTAAGAAATAATACATTTCATGTCATTCATTTGAACTAATCTTGATGAAATACTTTCGTAATCAAGAAGATCTTCGATCGCTTAATTAGGTGGCCAATTTAATATAAGCATTTCGTCAAGCACGTGAAAGACAAAGGACACATCAGACCCAATAAAAATATTCCTTAAAGATCAACCTTAAATTTCATCAAACCCGAAAAAAGAAGTTTAGCCACGCATAGAGAAGGAAATCATCATTGAAATGTAAGAGTTCATAAAAGGACAATGAGTTTAAGTCTAAGAAAGATACAAAAATGCAGAGAAAAATAAACGTTCATCCCAGCCGTCTTGATCACCTTCAAAACAAAGTCTGGACCCTTATTTTCGTCTTCTCAAATCCATTTTATAGTCCCCCTAAATTAGGGTTACAAAAAGGTCCAAAATACCCCAAAACTCAGCCAAATACGGTCGAGGTAGATATGATATGGCCTGGTTAAATGCGCTAGGTCCGGTCGTAATTTTCTCAAGACGATACGGTTCGGGTCGCTTCAATACGGGCGCCACACCTCCAATACGGGCAAGTCATATTTTTCGATGCGAGTGTGATATGACCTGTGTTTGCTTGATACGGTCTATTCTCCTTCAATACGGTTGGATCATAATTTCTGGTGCGAGTGTAATACGGCCTGGAGATGTCCAATACGGTTGATCCTGATGATAATATGGGCTGGCCGTATTGTCCTCATTTTTTGGTGTTTTTACACCTTTTTGTCGATATTCGGAAGTCCCTAAAACATGTAAAGAGATGATGTAGACTCCGAAATATTCAACATATATAATCAAATAAGCAGAAGTATAACTTTAATAAGTTGATAATTATATCACTATTAATGCATAAATACTCAATTATCAACTCCCCTAAACCTAAATTTTGCTTGTCCTCAAGCAAAAATTAGAAACTTAGGGTTAGTCCTGACCACATTATAAATGACATATATCTCCCTAGCTTTCAGACTTCTCTACTTGAACATTATTTACGCATTAAAGACTTGTTAAACTCTTGACTTGGAACCACTGAATCATGTGCTTTATGGACGTCAAATAAGATCATCATGTAGACTGACCTTTCACATAACTACCTCTTAAGACCTTGCACTAACCCCCAACTTACATTAACACTCAAAGTTGATCTACACATGTAGAGGACAATTACCTATCCTTGGGTTCAACTAACCCTCTTTTCATTTAGTCATATTTGTCAATTCTTTTCTTTTGCAATTTGGGGAACTGAAATTAAAAAGAAGACTTCTACTGGGCACGAGCCTCGCGTTTCTTTTGAGAATACTTGGCTTGGGTGCTAGTGGTGCCATAAGTGGCATACTCATGTTTTCCTCAAGTGAGGGGACAGAGGAGTAGTTATTTATAGAGAAGAGAAGTTGCCCACGATTTTCCTCACCCTTTTCTTTTTTTTATTGGGCGAGGCACTTGGGACTTTATTAATTAAAGAAAAAAAACATTCCCCAACTTGCTCGAGAAGAGAAGTATAATTATGAAGCATGTATTAACTACATAACATATTATATCTACAATGTAGCAGATCAAAATTGAGCATCATATAAGTGGGTGCAAATGTAAGATCCCAGACGAAGTTATGTGCAAGGTTAGACTACATGTCACTCGTCTTGGTTCCAAGTCAAAGTCATTTATGTTTTTATGTTCTTCTTCAGGAATGTTCAAAATAAATCAATCATGCGGATTAGAGGATCAACATAGTCATGTATAATGTTTCCTAATTCATACTTGATGACATGCATTATTCTTTGGCGATATGAGAAAATGCAAACACATAAATATATGATAAGATACATTGACTCATGCATATTCAAAATATGCCAACAACATGGATTAAAAGATAAGGAGTTCATACATGACAGTTGATTTGACTCGACACATGCAAAAGTAAATACTTAACGACACGACTAAACTCACAACTGACCTATATACACTCATAATAGCACACCGACTCATGCTAACATTAACTAACCTCCTTTTTCCCTAAACCTGAAATAAACATTGTCCCCAATGTTTGACACATTAAAACTATAAAGTTAGATGGGAAGAAAAGGTATCTCACAATTTCACTGATCTGGGGGTGCCAAAGTCGGCCAATCACCTCGCTTGATGTGCCATGTATTAATCCTGTGTACCATATTATAGATTTCCTCTTGGCGTGATTCCATTTGGCCTAGCTCATCTTGGAGCTATTTTTGGCCTAGGAGAAGTTGTTGCATATCGGCGTGAGTGACGTACTGAGCTTCAGGATGAGTACCTGAGGACTGTCCTATTTCGAATGTGGCAGCGAGGATGTCTTGCTGAGGATCTTCTGTATCATAAGCGGTAAGGTGATCGTGATGCCATTCTGCATAAGTAGGCCTCAACTGCTCAAGCCCAGCCGTTCGAAAATTCAAGTTTGCTCGTTTGACAATAGTGGTCTTTTCGACATCCGGTAGGGGGTGAGTGTACTCTTCATCCTTGAAGGTCAAATGATAGAGGTCACCCACACGATTAATCATTTTCATGTTCACACATGTCTCCAAATTGATTCGAGAAGATCATTGGGCTTCCTCAAGTTCATTCACACTAAATCCAAGTGACAAGTAATGAGACCACCCATCATAATCTTACCAGTAGATGAATGCGCTTGCTTGAGTAATTGCTTGGCTACAAAGGCGCCTACATTGACATCCATCTTTCTTATCATCACCCATAAGGAAAACATCTAGCTATCGCGCACCACGCCATCACTATCTCCTCGGCCAAATACTGTTGATGCTAATATCCTGAGCAAATACCGAAAAATTGGGTTTCGAAGTTTGGATGCATTGCATGATGATGAAGTGTCATAGTCACGATGTGTGAGACTATACCACACTGAATGCCTGTCAAACTGAGTGCAGTATTTATATAGACGTATTCCATGCCGCGGCAATTGATAAATATCATTCAGCTCGTCTAGAGTAAGTTTATATTCAGAGTTAAATAGTCGAAAAGAGAGTGTACCCGGGTCACATTTGGTAAGTGGAATCTTGATATCCAACGAGCTCAAAAATTCTAGAGTCGGCATCACATAAGTTTTCCATCTAGTATACATGAAGTATTTCCTAGTTGATGCATGCAAAATACAACATATTTTAGATTATTATTTTAGTTATTTTTTTCTGTAATTTGATCATGGCATGCATCATTTCTTGTCACTTTTATTCGTAATTCTGGATTTATCAATTTTAATTAGTAATTCTTTGAATATTTGAATTGTGGATGAATTAATTAAATTTGGATAATTATTTTGTAGGAAAAATCGAATTCATGATTATTTGATTATATTTGTTCAAGAATGGACGTTTCGGCCGATAATCTTCAACCCCAAAGACGATAAATCACCAAAGGTTATCCGTATCGGCCGAAATTCCAAAGAATTTATCCTTACAGTCGAGATCTCCAATTCAAATATGTTTATCACCCGAGAACTCCAACACCGATTCAAAAGAGGTGTTACGGCTGATAACTTAAATGAAATCATCATTTTGGTCGAGATTAGAGAGAAAATTTGTGCTTTTGGCCGAGATATGAAGGGGTAAAGATAAACGATTTTGGGCGTAACAAGATTAAATTCTTTCCTTACGGCCGAGATTCGAAGGGAGTAAAAGGGTTTATCTCTTTGGGCGTAAAGATAAAAGAAGCTTCGTATCGGCCAAAATTCGAAGGGAGAAAAGATAAAAGAAGCTTCGTATCGGCCGAGATTCGAAGGGAGTAAAGATAAAAGAATTTATCTTTGGGCGTAATGATTAAAAGGATTTATCATTTTGGCCGAGTTTATCCCGTAAATTTAAATCCAACCGTACCCTGTTAAGACCGTGATCAAATTGAATGCCGTTCGCACCCTATAAATAGAAGAGAAACCGTCGTCCCAAGGTGTGCTCTGAAGTTCAGGTTTCTTTCACGATGAGTCGTGAGCTCTGCAGGTTACGACCAAGAGGAGAGATGTGCGACGGCTGAAAGTTGATCGCGACCCTGATCAAGTCCGAGAGGCTGCCAACTGTCTACCCGTGATCCGAAGCTTCAACTTTTATCTATTTGGGTGTAATTCTTCCAATTATTATTATTTTGTTATTATCTCTCCAGAATTTCTAGGATGAACTCCATATTTTTATTTATTTCATTTTAGAAGATTATTATTGAAGGGAAACTATTTGGACCCTATATTATTTGTTTTAATCTTTTCTGATCAATTAGTTAATTGTGCTTAGTGCTTTTGATTTAATTATTTGGATTTATGAGTTGAGTAATTACCAGTTTGTGGATTATTTGATTTCAGAATTCATTAATTAAATTAATTGATTTTATGTGAAATTAATAATTGACATAAATTTGATAACTAGTGTGTGGAGAATCAAGTTTATGTGGTCTGTTAATCTATACCAATTTGTGGAGTGATTAACAGTCGAGAATTTTTATATTAATGCGTCTTAATTTTAATCTTATCTGACGAATACCAGTTTGTGGGACTTTAGGTTTGATTAAATTTAAGATAGTTTGATTTACCGGATTAAATAGCAGAATTACCAGTTTGTGGACTCTGTGATGTTAATCTTGTAAATTAATAACTTGGGAAAATTTGTAATCCATCTTTAAAGATTAAATTTATCTTTTATGGTTCAAATATTTATCCTGATCTATTTTCATCTTAAGGCCTAACTTCAACACCACTATTTTATCTTATTTTTTTATTTTATTTCATAAAACCTCTTTCAAAAAATCCATGTTTTTCCTCTCTTATTAATTTATAAATCCAGATATTGAATTAATAATATTCATCGTGGGTTCGACACTCTTTACTCCTTTTTACTATATTACTTGAACGATTAGTGCACTTGCTAGCGATTTTACTTTGCTACATCATCATACGCATCACTAGTGCATTAATCAGGTTATCCACATCATCTCATAGACCTAATTCTTCAATATAAAATAACGCTTCTCTTGTGTGTCATCTCTGAAGATTATACCTTCTGGATTTGCAGGACGAGGGCGTCGACGATATCCACCACGAGTTTTTGGTGCCATATGAGCCAAAATTGTTCAAAAGCAATTGATCGAATACTTGGTATGCGTCAAAAGATCTGAAATGGATCTGCACTCTTTGGTTTTCCTGTCCGCTGCACTACAATGATTCAACTCGAATGAAAATAGGTTGTAGTTGTCATTGTGCTTTGATTGGAGCCTTGTCGGAATCTGGTCGGAACTTGATTCGAATCTGATCTCTCTGTCCACAGCACAACAGCGACCTTTGTCCACAGCACAGCAGTGACCTTTGTCTACAGCAGCAACCTTCGCCTATTTTTCTGAACGGGGTCACTGGAGGTTAGTCGCACGGCAGCTTGGTTGAAGGACGACAACGCCCTAGAAAAATAGATGTTAGTCGGACAGAAGGAAAAAAAAACTATCGCTTTATACTGCTTATGCGCATCAATATGGGTCGCTTCTCCAAATTACGGGCGACACTCCGTCGATACGGCCCGAGGGACGATAATATGGTCATGCTGATAAAACGGGCCCCCCAATTTTTGGCTCGTATTGAGCAATACGGGGACGAAGTAAAAATTACGATTAGATGCCCATTAATACGGTTCGACCATATTTCCCAGTGCGCCTGCAATACGATTATTATCTTTTGAATACAGGCAACCTTGAGCTAATACGGGTAGACCGTATAAACTCGTGCGAGCCTATATGGGTAGACCGTATAAACTCGTGCGAGCCTGATACGACCCAGCGACAATTGATATGGTTGTGGGTTCATTTTTACTGCCTGGCCGTATTGAGGATGTTTCCCGCTGATTTTTCCTGCAAAAATACATGTATATCAGAATCGTATTCTCTTCTCTTTTTTTGTTTATTTATTTATTATTATTTTTTATTTATTATTTTTTTTATAAAAAGATTGCTGAAACATAAAGGAAGTATAGATTTGGGTTGCCTCCCAACAAGCACTTTTGTTTATCGTCGTTAGCTCGACAGAGTTTTCTTGTCAATGGGTATCATTCAAAAGCATGATACTTTTCTTCTCAAGTTCTTCATTCAACATATATGGCTTCAATCTTTGTCCATTGACCATAAACGAACCAGTAGCTTCACTAGTGATCTCGACAGCTCCATTCTTCAGAACCTTGGTGATTTGGAATGGTCCGGACCACCTGGACTTAAGTTTTCCTAAAAAAAGTCTCATTCTCGAGTTAAATAATAGAACAAATTGTCCTATTTCAATATTCTTACGAGAAATATGTTTGTCATGACATGCTTTAACTTTTTCCTTATATAGGTTGAAGTTCTCATATGATTATCTTCTTAACTCTTCCAATTCACTTAATTGGAGTAATCTTTTTGCACCTGCAAGTTGAAGATTCATATTTAGTTGTTTAATTTCCCAATAAGCCCTGTGTTCTAACTCAACAAGAAAGTGGCAGGGCTTTCCAAACACCAGACGATAAGGAGACATACCTAAGGGAGTTTTGAACGCTGTTCGATATGCCCATAAAGCATCATCAAGCCTTGAGGCCTAATCTTTTTTTGAATTTCCTACAATTTTCTCAAGAATGAGTTTTAACTTCCTATTGGCTAATTCTACTTGCCCATTGGCTTGTGGATGATAAGGCATGGTGACCTTATGCTTAACATTATATTTTGCCAATAGTGCATCTAAAAGCTTATTGCAGAAGTGAGAGCCACCATCACTTATAATAGCTCGAGGTACTCTGAACCTAAAAAAGATATGCTTTTTCAGGAAGTTTTGCACCACTTTAGTATCATTACTTGGGGTAGCAATTGTCTCCACCCACTTTGAGACATAGTCTACTGCAACCAAAATGTATTGGTTGTTATGAGAGGAGGAGAAAGGACCCATGAAATCTATACCCCATACATCAAAAAGTTCAACCTCAATAATAAGTTGTTGTGGCATCTTATTTCTACGAGAAATGTTGCCAACCCTTTGACATTTATCACATGAGCTCACAAAACTCTTTGCATCTTTGTACATGGTTGGCCAATAAAAATCACTATGTGTGACTTTTGACACTGTTTTGTTCAGGGAGAAATGGCCTCCACAAGGTAATGAGTGGCAATGGTTCAAGACCCCAAAAACCTCATCTTCTAGAATACACCGTCTGATAATTCCATCAGCATAAAACCTATATAACAATGGTTCTTCCCAAAAATATTATTTAGCATCCCACATGAACCTCTTGCGTTGTTGATAGGAAAAATCAGGAGGAATTATGCCGCTTACCAAATAATTTACTAAATCAGCATACCAAGGTAAGGAGGTGATGGCTAGTAACATCTCATCAGGGAATGCCTGATTAGGATCTTGTCATTTTCTTCTGGTCCTTCCAATCTGGACAAGTGACCAGCAATGGTGTTTTCTAGGCCCTTCTTGTCTTGAATTTCTAAGTCGAATTCTTGTAGGAGTAAAATCCATCGGATCAGACGTGGTTTAGCTTCTTTCTTCGACATTAAGTACCTAATGGCCGCATGGTCAATAAATACAACAACTTTAAAACCAACTAAATATGGACGAAATTTATCCAAAGCAAAAATAACTGCGAGAAATTCTTTTTCTGTCGTAGTGTAATTCTGCTGGACATCATCTAATGTTCTGCTACCATAATAGATGACATGCGTCCTTTTTTTCTTTTTCTGTCCCAACACTGCTCCAATTGCATAATCACTTGCATCACACATCAACTCGAATGGGAGACTCCAATCTGGTGCTGTCATAATGGGTGCTTAAATGAGTTCCTGCTTCAATTTGTTGAACGCAAGTAAACATTCCTCATCAAAGACAAAGTTAGTATCCTTGGCAAGTAAAAAACATAGTGGTTTTGCAATTTTTGAAAAAGCTTTAATAAATATGCGATAAAAACCTGCATGCCCAAGAAAACTCCTAATTCCTCTCACCGAAGTTGGTGGAGGTAATCTCTCAATACACTTTATCTTTGCCTTATCTACCTCTATGCCTTCAAAGGATATTTTATGACCTAGCACTATGCCTTCTTGTACCATGAAATGGCACTTCTCCCAATTTAATACTAAATTAGCCTTCTCACATCTAGACAAAATTTCAGTCAGATTATCCAAACAATTATCATATGAGGACCCAAAGACAAAAAAATTATCCATAAATATTTCCATGATTCGCTCAATGAAGTCAGAAAAGATGGCCATCATACACCTTTGAAATGTGGCAGGGGCATTGCAAAGCCCAAAGGGCGTGCGTTTAAATGCGAAGGTACCATAAGGGCAATTGAAAGTAGTTTTCTCTTGATCCTCTAGAGCAATATGAATTTTGTTATATCCTGAATAACCATCAAGAAAATAGTAGTATCTATGCCCAACTAGTCTTTCTAACATTTGGTCCAAGAATGGCAATGAAAAATGATCTTTTCGGGTGGCGGTATTTGGCTTTCTATAATCAATACATACTCTCCACCCCGTGACTGTCTGAGTAGGAATTAATTCATTCTTATTATTTTTCACGACAGTCATCCCCCCTTTTTTCGGGACACATTGGACAGGACTCACCCAAGAACTATCAGAAATTGGGTAAATGACACCCGTGTCCAACCACTTCAATACTTCATTTTTGACCACTTCCTTCATATTTGGATTCAAACTTCTCTGTTGTTCTGTGGTTGGCTTGTGGTTCTCCTTCACGAAGATTCTATGCATGACAATTGAAGGGCTGATACCCTTAAGGTCAGTTATGGTCCACCCTATGACTTGTTGTTTTTCTCTCAATACTCTTAACAATTTATCTAGCTGCACAGGTGAGAGATATGCACTTACAATCACAGGGAATTGCTCATTAGATCCCAAGAATGCATATCTTAAATGAGATGGTAACGACTTAAGATCTAGAGTTGGAGGTGATATGTGAGATGGTGGGGACAGTGACTTACCTTTTCCTAGCTTTTCATATCTATTACCTTTCACATGTAATTGTTCGGTGTATGCTTAGAGAGCATAGGTTTCCTCTTGAGTGTCGTCTTCTTCCATATTCAAATTTAGTAAAGCTTGTTCGAGAGGATCTTCATGCACCATCATTTTCAAGACTCCTTGTGCCAAGTCATCAATACAATATGCAGAAAAACTTGATCAGTTAAGAAAGGAAATTTAGAAGATTTTTCTAAGTCAAATTCTACTTTCTCTTCCCCAATAGTGAATGTGAGTTTCTCATTCACATCTATGAGAGCTTCGGCTGTGGCTAAAAAAGGTCTACCCAAAATTATGGATATCTCTCTATCTTCCTCCATGTCCAAGACAATGAAGTCCTCAGGTACAAAAAACATGTCCACCTTCAGTAGAACATTCTCTAAAACTCTCATGGGGTAGGTGATGGAGCGATCGGCCAATTGCAAAGACACAATAGTGGGTTTGAGCTCTTTTAACCCCAATTTCTTGCGTATGGTTAGAGGCATCAATGATACGCTTGCCCCAAGATCACATAGCACCTTGGCAATATTCAAGTTACCAATAGTACAAGGGATAGAAAAACTCCCTGGATCTCTTAACTTGGGTGGGAGTTTTCTTTGAATTACTGCACTGCACTCTTCTGTCAATGCGATTGTTTCATGTTCCTTCAATGATCATTTTTTTGACATTATTTCTTTTAAAAATTTGGCATATGCAAGGATTTGAGCAATGGCATCTGCAAAAGGGATATTAATGTGCAGTTGTTTAAATAGTTGGACAAATTTTTCAAACTGTTTGTCCAATTTAAGCTTTTGAAGTCTCTATGGAAATGGAATTAGGGGTACATAGAGAGGTGGAGGCTTATATGAAGGCTCTGATGGTTCAGAATCATTGGTTGGTTACTTCTCTTTATTGTTTTCCACCACTTGTTTTTCTTTGCTTGTGGTCTTGTTTAAAAGTGACTCCAATGCTTTGCCACTTCATAATTCCACTGCCTTGCAATGCTCACGAGGGTTCATCTGAGTCTTCTTTGGTAAGCTGCCCTCTTCTCTGGAATTTATGGAGCTGGCTATTTGTTCCACTTAGTATTCCAAATTTCTATTGGAGGTAATAAGTTGTTTCATTCCTTTCTCAATTTTTTCAAATATATCATTTGTTGCATTTGCTAACTTTTCGATCGCAAGCTCCCAAGATTGTTTCTTTTTCACCTGAGGTTGTGGCGATGGTTGTTGATAATGGGGTTGTTGCTGAAATGGGGGTTGGTATGGAGCTTGATACTGTGGTCGAGGTGGAATGTCAGGAGGTGGCGGGCGTATTTGCTGAGATTGCCCAGTTTGAATTCTCCAAGAAAAATTGGGGTGATTCCTCCATCCCGGATTAAATGTAGTGGCATACGGATTGTTTCCTTTGCTTTCATTTGCCACGTAACTTGCTTGTTCTGGTAGCATACATTCCAAACTATTATGAGGTCCACCACATGTATCGCATATTGCGTGCGACGTAGAAACCTGATTTGCTTGGGCTTGGTTCATATTAGTCATCAATTGCACTAAGGAATCCACCTTGGCATTCAGTTCTCTGTAATTATCATTTTCCCTCACAGAAGCTGCCCTAGACGATCCCTCTTCATAATCTTCATCGTTCATGGCTAGCTGATCCAATAGATTGCAAGCTTGAGAGTATGGCATATTCATAATAGATCCACCTGCTGCTGCTGAATCAATGGGGCAAGGAAGAACGCCCTTTACATCAATCTTCTTTTCTCCGCTTCGAGAGGCAAGGCAACCTCTCCTCCTATGAAGTTAATCTTTTCTCTCGCTCAAGAGGTAAGATTTTGAACATCTTTTACACAGGAGCTCTCTCATTATTTTTCTAAATAAAATGTTTCTCTCTTTTACAAAACTAAGCTCACAAGAGAAGAAGAGAGAAAAAGAGAAAACTAAAAATAAAAATTTCAAGAAGAATGTCTTCTTTTGATAACTTGAAGTTTTTCTTCAAGGCTTGGATGATTGCACTTCCTTCTGACTTTGACATTACTTTTATAGGCTTCTGCAAGTGAGAAAGTCATCCAAAAATCATTCCATAATTTTCTCCTTCAAATTTGACCATTATTCATTTGATTCGGAGGCCGGTCGACCGCACATATGGACCGCTCGATCGGTACACTTTCTTTTATGAAAAATGTGTCCGTTGGCGAATTTTGCATTGTCCGATCGACCTGTGTCTTGGATCGGTCGACCGGTACCTCAATCGGTATAGTCTCGACATTCTGCTTGTTGAAATTGGACATTTTCTGCACTGACCGGTGTCGACCTGTGTTCTGGACCGGTCGACCTGTGTTCCTGATCGGTCGACCAGTTTTCCAGCCGGCAGTTCTACCGCCCTGCACTATTTTAAGCATAACTTTTTGAACAATTATTCAAATGAGATGATTTTTTATTCTATGGAAAGCTGACAGAATTATCTACAATTTTGATATTTATGACTATCCAAAATCTAATAGGATCATAGTTAATTATTTAATCAAAGTGAAGTGCATAAAATTATTCCTTTTTCTTTAAACTTTTTCAGCATTTTAACTTTAATCTTTCGAGGTTTGTATTATCAAAATATAATTTTATATATCTCTAAAACTTAGATCCAACAATCTTCCTATTTTTTATGAAGACAAACCGAAAAATATGAAAAATGTAGAAGTTGCGAAAAAGTTATAAAATAAGTTGTAAAATCAATTTTACTCCTCCTAGCACTCAACTTTCCTTATGATAGATATTCACATAAGTATAAATTGTAAGGAACTCTTCATATAATGTGATATTCAAATCATATTTCTTCTATATTTCTCCCCCTTTTGTTTCATAAAAAAGAATAATTTGTGTATGAAGTATATATGAAATCATATGTAACTCCCCCTTAATCATGCCATCTTTGAAAAAAAATATTTTCCCCTTTTTTCATATTAGAAATATGTAAAATATTACATCATAAAGAGTTAGTATGTAAGAAATAACTCCTCCTAAATATATGATTATTTTATAATCGCGAAATGGAAACAATTTGATGAAGGCCAAAATTATTTTTATATATATTAATAATCAAAATGGCATAAAAATTTGATACAATAATGATATTCATGATATGTCAAAATAAAGTTTAGTATGCTCCCCCTATCACTATTATCAATTTTAGATGTTGTCTCTTTTCAAAGAAATAGTAATTTTGAATTTTTGATTAAAAAAATAGTTGATACTTTTACCATAACCTTTGTGTCTTCACATTTTCAATTCCATATGTCTTTTGCATGTGAGGCATACCTGAAAAATAATCAAGTAACTTTTGATACTCAAACTTCTTTGGGTCCGATTTTGTTAGATAATATTCCTTTCGGAACCCATATCAATTCATGTTGTGAAGATTTTCTTATTTTGCATTGGTATGCATAATGACCATAAAATTCACATGTAAAACATTTTCTACCATATAGGTGATTGAATTTCTAATATGAATTTTTATGTCCAAAATGATTCTTAAGATTATTTATCATTACATGAGAAATAGTCTTATTTTGTGAGTTTTTCAAAAGGTCATTTTTCTTCTTTACATTTTCTAAAGTACATGATAGTTTTACAATTATGTGTAATTTCTAAAGCTTCAATTTCAATTTTGAGTTTTTCAATCTCATATAGTATTTTTTCATTTTCTTCTTTAGTTGAAAAATATCTTTTTACGAGAAAGGAGTGTTCTTTATTTACATCTAAAGAAACATTTTCTTTGAAAAGTCCCGATGAGTCATTATTTGAAATTGAAGAGTTTGAAGTTGCCTCATCGTTGTGTACCATTAGGCACAAGTATGCATCCTCACTAGAAGAACTTGATGAGTCATTTGATTCATCCTCACTTGGTTCTTTATATTTCTTCTTCTCCTTCTTTTGAGATGTCTCATTTTTGTCTTTTGAGTGATGTTTACATAATCCTGTTTTCGGCTTTTCACTCTTTTCTTTAGATTTCACCAACTTGAGATATTTGTCAAGTTTTCTTGTATAGCGGGCGAACTTCTTTTTGTCCACTTCTTCTTCACTTGAATTATCTTCATTTTTGTTTGCTTTCAAAGCCAACGTCTTTTTTTTTTAGCATTGAATTCTTTTCTTTTTGGATTCCGATCTCATATGTTAGAAGTGAGCCAATAAGATCATCAAAATTTAATTTGTTCAGATCTTTTTTTCGATCACCGTCCTTTTTGTATGCCATTGGGAGGAGAGAGACCTGAGATTTTTTTTTTCACTTTTTGGGGATTAGTTTTAGGCTCGCCCAAAGAGGCTAATCCATTCACAATATCATTAAACCGAGCAACCATATCATTTATGGATTTATTTTCATGCATCTTGAAGGAATCATATCGATGATTCAAAATATTTAATCTAATTTCTTTAACTTTATCCGTTCCTTCATAAGTAGTAATGAGTTTCTTCTAAATTTCAGTTGCAGTTTCACAATTAGAAATTCGATTGAAATCCGTTGAATCTAAAGCACAATACAAAATATTATTTGCTTTCCAATCCAATTTCGAAAATATTTTTTGTCTTTCGTCATATTCAGTAGGTAATTTTTCATGAAGATCCCACATGTTAATATCAATAGCTTGAATCCTAATTTTTCAATATTAAAAATTTGATGCATTTAAAAGGGGAGGACGACTAATTAATTGTCCTTCGGCGAAAACAAATCCACTTGATGCCATAGCTCTTAAGATTATTAAATCTTTAAAAAAATGATTAGATCTAAAATGATTAGATCTATAAATGAGAAGATTCAAAAGATCAAAACAAGAGCAACCCGCTCTTATACCAATTGTAGAATTCCAAATGGCATCAAGAGGAGGGGGAAGTGAATTGGTGTTCAATTCGAAAATATTGATTTCACAAAAATCATCACGGAAGCTTAAAATCGATTCTTAAATCCTTTACAATTCAGATCATAAATTCAATATTAGAGTGAGAGGGAGAGAGAAAATCAAACGCAAACACACGGTAGTTATTAACGAGGTTCGGCCACACCTTGGCCTACGTCTCCGCTCCGACTTCTCGACCTCGAGACCGTCGGAGATTCCACTAAGACTCTTCCTTAATTCCAAATGGGGCAAGGAAGAACGCCCTTTACATCAACCACCTTTTTTCGCTTCGAGAGGCAAGGCACCCTCTCCTCCTAGGAAGCTAATATTTTCTCTCGCTCAAGAGGTAAGATTTTGAACCTCTTTTACACAGAAGCTCTCTCAGTATTTTTCTAAATAAAATGTTTCTCTCTTTTACAAAATTAAGCTCACAAGAGAAGAAGAGAGAAAAAGATAAAACTAAATATGAAAACTTCAAGAAGATTGTCTTCTTTTGATAACGTGAAGTTTTTCTTCAAGGCTTGGATGATTGCGCTTCCTTCTGACTTTGACACTCCTTTTATAGGCTTCTGCAAGTGAGAAAGTCATCCAAAAATCATTCCACAATTTTTTCCTTCAAATTTGATCGTTACTATTCATTTGACTCGGAGGCCGATCGACCGCACATATGAACCGGTCGATCGGTACACTTTTTTATGAAAAATGTGACCGTTAACGAATTTTGCATTGTCCGGTCGACCTGTGTCTTGGACCGGTTGACCGATACCTCGATCGGTATAGTCTCAACATTCTGCTAGTTGAAATTGGATATTTTCTGCACTGACCGGTCGACCTGTATTCTGGACCGGTCGACCAATATTCTCGACTGATCGACCTGTGTTCCTGACCGGTCGACCAGTTTTTCAGTCGGCAGTTCGACCGCCCTGCACTATTTTAAGCATAATTTTTTGCACAGTTATCCAAATGAGATGATTTTTTATTCTATGGATAGCTAACAGAATTATCTACAATTTTGATATTTATGACTAATCAAAATTTAATATGATCATAGTTAATTATTTAATCAAAGTGTAGTGCATAAAGTTATCCCTTTTTTTTAAACTTTTTCAAAATTTAAACTTAAATCTTTCGAAATTTGTATCATCAAAATATAATTTTATATATCTCTAAAACTTAGATCCAACAAAATGAAATATTCATCTTATTTGGATGAAGCAACAAAGAAAAGAGAATACATTTTTAGTAATATTTTATATATACAATTATGTCTTATATTTATTTATATATATATATAATTGTATTTTAATTAATTATGATCATAATAGAAAATATATAGTCATTAATTTTTTCCCTCTTTTCACTCTATTTTGCAAAGAAAAGAGAAATGACATAATGAAAAAAGGAAAAAAAATTTTCCTCCTTTCTCTTTCAACTTAAACTCAACCAAACAAAAAGAATACATTTTCCTCCTTCCTTTACTAATCTTTCACCTCCAACCAAACATACTCTTGAACTTATTTGGAAGAATTGAAATTTTGAAATAAAAAAGCTTGAGTGATTTCTTTGAAAGACCATTTTCTCATAGCACGAGATGCTCAACTTCAAATCTTCATAATTTTTTATCAAAAATTTTATTAGAAAAATAAGTGTGTTTATTTAAAATTTTATTAGAAAAATAAAATCACAAACCATTCAACCAAATTTGACGGCGACCATTGACCAGAGACTTGCTGACCTAATCGGGATCTTACATCTTAAAAAAATACAATTACTTGCTCGCTTAGATCACGTGAATGCATAGACAACGATTTGCTGCTAAATGCCTTTTAACAAAAAGCTAAATGCGAACGTTTTCTGGTAGGTGGGTGCTCCATTTGGATGTTATAAATATCATCCTTTCCCCTTCTCATAAGCCATACGCATTTCATTCGATCAGCTCCTTTTACCACATCCACTGCATAATACTTTGTTCTTACTACATCAGTTCTCCGTTCCTTCAACAATCGACATGGCCGGAGAGAAGAGCAAAATCTTGATAATCGGCTGCACCGGCTACATCGGCAAGCACATCGTGCCGGCAAGCGCCAAGATGGGCCACCCCACTTTCGCCCTCGTCCGCGACCTCGCTCCGTCCGACCCGGCCAAGGCAGAGCTCCTCCAGAGCTTCAAGGACTTGGGCGTCACCCTCCTCAAGGTAACGCCTGCCGCTTAATTAACATTTATCCAGTTCATCATGAACATTAATTTCTGGTCCACTACCTATAGTTGCCTTTTTGTAATCAGTGTTTCGATTGATTGATTTGCAGGGTGATTTGTACGACCACGAGAGCTTGGTGAAGGCCATCAAGCAAGTCGACGTCGTGATCTCGCCCGTCGGAGGCATGCAGATCATGGATCAGACCAAGATCATCGACGCCATCGTAGAGGCAGGAAATGTTAAGGTCTGTACTTTTGCTAATTTCTCGATCATGGTGGTTTCACAAATACATCTGATCAGAAGATGTCATCAACCCGACTATATCTATAAATAAACGAATGCATATTGCAGAGATACCTGCCATCGGAGTTCGGCGGCGACGTCGACCATGTGGATGCCGTAGAACCGGCGAAGTCGATGTTCAGCATGAAGGCTCAGATCCGCCGGGCCGTGGAGGCGGCCGGTGTGCCCTACACCTACATCTGCTGCAACGGCTTCGCTGGTTACCTCCTCCCGGTGCTCGGCCAGACCGACATGAGCGGTTTCCCCACCGAGTCCGTCACCATCTTGGGCGACGGCAACGTCAAGTGTACGTCTTCAATATGATTTACAAATTACTGAAATCTTAAAATAATTCCAGTGGGTAGCAATTAATGAGTGGTTTAATTTCATGCAGCCGTCATAGTGGAGGAGGGGGACGTGGCCGCGTACACCATCAAGACCGTGGACGACCCGAGGACCCTGAACAAGTCGGTGATTCTGAGGCCGCCGGCCAACACCTTGTCCCACAACGAGCTCGTCTCCATCTGGGAGAAGAAGTCCGGCAAGACCCTCAAGAGGGTCTACGTCTCCAAAGAGGACCTCCACAAGCAGATCCAAGGTCTCAGTCTCTTTTTCTCTCTCTCTCTCTCTGATGCATGCAATTGAGCTAGTTTTCTGATTTGGTGTGTGATATACGCTATGTGCAGAGGCCCCGATGCCGTTGAACATAATGCTGTCGATCGGGCACTCCGTGTACATCAACGGGGACCAGACCAACTTCGAGATCGATCCGGCGGTTGCTGTGGAGGGGACGTCGTTCTACCCGGACGTCAAGTACACCACCGTAGACGAGTACCTCAATCGGTTCCTGTGAGTGGGCGGCTATCAGTCTTACCATGTTGCATTTGATGCCCACCCACGAAGTCGCAGGAATTATTAAACATATTGAGGGCCTACTCATTATTACGCTACATATATATAGTTATGTAATTGTGTTTTTATTTTCTTTTTCATAATAATTGTTTTGTTCTCGCAAATGAGCCTTGCAATATGCATGCAAGGACTTGTGTTGCTGTTGTCGTGATTTAATTGTTTGAGGACACTTACAATTTATCAATCTTTGTTATTTTGGATATCTGCTTGTTAATTTTCTGCCTTTTGTCCGGCTTCACGGTGGTCTGTCCCGGCTTTTGGGCTTCGGACACTTGGAAAACAAAAAGACGAGGAGAACTGATAGAATATATGTTGTGTTCAAGTAATAATTAGATAATGACTCCACCAATATCGCATTGATGAATCACTTCTCTATTTAGTTTAGAAAGCAATGTTATTAAAATCGGACCGGCCACCCGATCGGACGACTAACTGGATCGTGATTGGATCGGTTGGATCGGATTCAACCGGATTTTATTAAATTAATATTATCTAAAATAATTATATATAATAAATATTATATAATGCTTATACTTCATAATAAAATATAATAAACAAATATTTAATTAAATATTAATGTTCATAAAATGAGTATGAATTTTTATTATTAAGATAGTATATTAATTCTTTTATTTTATTCTTCAATATTATTTTAGGGTGATAATATATTAACTAATTTTGACATATATCACTCTCATGTTTATTTTTTTCTTTACTTTCATTTAATATTTTTATTTTTCTATTTCCATTAATTCCTCTCTCCCCATTAATTCCCATATTTATTTACTTTTTTATAATAAAAAGATATTAAAATTTTTAATATTCATAAAAAACTATGGGTTATTATTATTGATATACATTATTAATTATTATATACTATTTTGTGATGATAATAAATTAATTTACTTTTTCATACATCACACTTGCTTCCTTTTATTTTCTTCTTTATTTTCATTTTAATACTTCCCTTTTTATTTCCATTAATTCCTCTCCCATATTGATTTCCCACATTTATTTCCTTTTAAATTTTTACCTATTCTTAATTCAAATACTTTCTCATTTTTACCTTCCTTTCTAACATTTTATTTCCTATTTTTTACTTTTCTTTTCTATTTTTTTCACTTTAAATATTGAACCGGGTTTTTCGGTTTAGTGGTTGAACCGGTTTTTGATCGGTTCAATTTCAATTTCATTTTTTCAATTAAATTAGACCGGACCAACCACCGGTTCGTGATTGAACCGATTGAACCGACCGGTCTGGTCCGGTTTTAATAATCATGGAAAGTCTTAGTTGTCTTCACAAAAATGTAGTTGAGCAAATATATTGTTATATACTTATATGACTAAGATAGCATCAAAACAAAAAATATCAGAAGTAACACATCCAAAAGATCCGTATTACTGTGATATTTAATTTGGCACACAATTAAATATGATGTCTAATATCTTCCAACCCATCTCCAATTATCACCACTCACAAACGACGTGTTACGGACAAGGACAAAAAAAAATTTTTTGGAGGCCCATGAATCTGAAAAAAAAAGTCAAATTTAAAATAAAAGAGTTGGCAAGCTTCGAGATGATTTGATTCGTGAGTTAAGGTGATTATTATCTCGTGCAATTTGTAAATATATATTTCATTTCCGACAAAAAAATTTTTTCTAAACAATAACTCTCTTTTCGTTATAGACATGTCACCCACAATCAATGTCATTTTTTTTTTACTTTGGTCGAGTTTTTCCTTTTCATATAGCAATGTCTCGTATTGTTATTATGTCTCATACGATGTATAAAAGAATAATAATAGGTTCTTCAACTATTATTATATGCTTATCATTACATTTTTCACATATCTTTAGGTCATGTTAGATCAATCCAAAACCACAAATGGTACTTTAAATCCAACTTTAACTCTGAAGATTTTCAAGCAAAGTTTTCTTCAACCCAAATTTAACTTTCTTCACTTTAGAGTTTAACTTTAACAATTAGTACATATACACACAATGGCTCTCGAAGCCCCCCCCCCCCCCCCCCCCCCCCTCCCCCTCCCCCTCCTCTAATCCCTCTTCCTCCCCTCCTCCTTACTCCGGCTGGTACTATTCCGTCTCTCACCCAGCCTCATCTCCCTGCTCTTCCTTCTCAGCCTCCTACTCCTGGTGTCAAGCGCTAGGCGGATGTGATTCGTGATCAGTGCCAGAAAGAGGCACCTCTCCCTCAAATCTCCCGACAACGTCTTCTCGCGATCCAAGCGGCCACGAAGGATGAGATGGTCATCTCTAGCGACGAGATCGCCCAACGGTCGACAGATCTAAAGCTATGTCTAATGGGGCATCTCATCGACAACTCTCTTTCGGAATCCTCGTTGGTGACGGAGTTGTCTTCTCTATGGGATCTCTCTGATCCTTTACGTATTGCGAACATCGGCAACAGCTATTATCTTTTCTCCTTCGGGGGCGAGGTAGATCGGCTCAAGGTACTTACTTTGAGCCCATGGAATTTTAATGATCGTGTTCTTCATTTGTCGCAGGCTAGGGCATTTTTCCGTCTATTCGATGAGCAGACCTCCACCTCGCCGATTTGGATCCAGCTGTCGGGCCTCTCCTATGAGCTTAGTGGCGTGGATACCATTCGTGTGATCGCATCCGTCTTCGGTCAACCTCTCAAGATCGACACCTTCACTGCTTCCGTTGAGAAACTACCCTATGCTAGGGTATGTGTGGAGCTGGATCTAGCCGCTCCGATGAAGCAACACACTTGGATCCGGCTGCCGGACGGATCCCACTTCTTCCAACGGGTAACATACGAGAACCTTCCCCAGTTCTATTTTAGTTGCGGCCGCCCTGGTCATCACTTGGATTCGTGTCTAGTTCGGCTCTCCTCGGATGGGATCCGGCCAGTGAGTGTGGACGGCCCTCTCCTATATGGCCAGTGGCTACGCTCTTTCCTATCCAGGCGTCGGACGCCGGCATCGGCGACCCCTGCTAGTGGCCATGCTTGGAACCCGCCTGGGGTGGTGGACGCGACCGTGGCAGACCGGAGAGGACAAACGGCTCAGCACATCCCTGAACCGGATGTGAACCGTTCGGATGCCCTAAGCCGCGAGGGGATCTCACATTGTCAAATCAGTCCTACGATCGAGATCTTCTCTTCCCCACATGATCTTATTCCATCATGTGAGCCTCGTGAGACATTTCCAGAACTTTCTCTTCACGTGAGTTCTCCACGTGCGCTCACCACTCTCTCTCTTTCCTCGCGTGATGCCCCTATCATCTCCGATCGTACACCCCCCTCACGTGTTCATATTTCTCTCGATCTCCCCTCATCTGCTAGGGTTCCTGTCTCTTCCCCTAAATCCAGGAATGGGGCTTCTTCCTCCGCTCCCCTTTCTAACAAGCATGAAGAGTTTGTTTCACAAGTGCTCCAGTGCTTTCAATCTCCTGCTCGTTCTTCTATCGTCCTTTCGGAGGATGACACTGAGGAGGAATCTGAAGAGATTATCATGGAGCCTCCCTCGGATTCCCGTCGTGCGCGAAAGTTGGCTGCTCGCTTCTCTCCTCCTCCCCTAACCTCGGCCGAGGTCGGAGCAGACGTAGGAAGAAAGGTAAGTTGTGCATGTCTCCTAACTCCTCTAAGGGCTCTCTTTCTTCTTTCTTGCAGGGTGACACTCCTACCTCCTCCTCCCTCCCCCATGATACCGAATGATATCTGTGCTGGCGTGAAACTGTCGTGGTGCCCTTCGTAGCAAGACAAGGGATCGGTTGCGAGATCTTCTCTCCGTGCATAAATCAAACATTTTAATCCTTCTAGAAATGCATACTACAGGTAAGAAGTCCGATACTATTGCTAGGAGACTAGGTTCTTCTTGGTCTTGTTGCTCACATGACAGTGCTCGAGCCTCTGGCGATATCATTGTCGCTTCGAAAAAAATGACTCCAGGGTTTTTATGGTTAACTCTACCTCATAATTTATTAATGTGGTTATTACATTGAATGATTTTTCCTTTTAGCTTTCGGCTATTTATGCTAGTAATTTATCTGTTGTTCGCTCTTCTTTATGGAATGATTTTTTGAGTTTCAATTTTGATCATATTCCCTGGCTTATTATTGGGGACTTAAGACCATATCCGCTCCCCAAGATAAGCGGGAGGGTATCCCTTTTAGACTTTCTAAATCAGTCAGATCTTTTAATGGCTTAATCCAAACCCAAGGGCTTTTTTATCTTCCTCTCTCGGGCAATCAATTTACTTGGTGTAATAATAGGAATGCTAATGCTAGAATTCTATGCCGTTTGGATAGAGCCCTAACTAATCATCACTGATTAACAAAATTTCCAAATTTATCTCTTAAATCTCTTACTCGGGGTACATCTGACCATTTTCCAATATTGTTCTCGACAAATTGTTCTTCTCACAAGCCCAAACTTTTTAGATATGAACATTTTTTGTTTGAGTATTTCACTCCCAGGAAAATTGTTGAGCAGGTATGGGCTAATAGATCCAACACTGAATCCATTCACAAGTCTCTTGATAGGATAAAGATGCTCACATCTAAGTGAAATAAAATTGACCTAGGGAAATTAGAGAACATAGTCCAAATGATAAAACATGACATTTCTACCCTTGAGTTGAAAGATGAGAAATATGGGTTGTCTGACCTTGAGCTTAAGTCTCTTAGAGCTAAATATAACCACCAAGATGCCCTACAAATTAGTCTCAAGTGGTGGTCTAAGTCTAGGTCTAGCTGGATTAAGGATGATGATAAAAATAGTAGATTCTTTCACCTCAGTACCATCGTCAGGCATAGAAGAAATAAGATTACTCCCATTCAGATGATAACATGAACACTCACTCATCTGACAAGCGTATCCAAGAATCCTTCATGGCTCATTACTCTCGACTTTGGTCTTGTGACAACAAACCTCCTCCCCCATTAGATGTCTGGCCCCCTTTGCCTTCCCTTGACAACTCTTGGTCCTCGCTTCTCATCTCTCCTATCTCATCTGAGGAAATTCAGGAAATCTTTTTTAGCTTGGCCCCAGGGAAAGCTCCTGGGCCTGATGGGTGTACAAGTGAATTTTATTGTAACTACTGCGATATTGTTGGATCTTCGGTTATCCAAGAAATACAATCTTTCTTCCATACTAATCGGCTACCCCTGGGAGCTAATGATACTGCTATTACCTTCATTCCCAAGAAGCAAAACCCTATTATGATTAAAGACTATAGACCTATTTCCCTGTGCAATATCACTTATAAAGCCATTGCTAAGATCCTAACCAACAGACTCAAATCAACCTTGCCATCATTAATTGATAAATCTCAAGCTGCTTTTGTTAATGATAGATCTATTCAGAATAATCTTTTTCTTGCCCAGAAAATTGTTCATTCCATCTCTAGGGGTAGAAAGAAATTCATTCTTCTCAAGACTGACATAGAGAAGGCCTTTGATAAAGTTTCTTGGAACGCAGTTGATGCTATCCTCACGATTTTGAATTTCCCTCCTACCTTTATTACCTGGATTATGGCTTGCATATCATCTCCCAGATTTTCCTGTTATTTCAACATCTACAAGGGACTTAGGCAAGGGGATCCTTTTTCCTCTTACCTTTTCATTCTGATCTCACAAATTTTCTCCTCTCTCTTGGACCAACAGATTCTTCTACATAAAATCACACTTTTCAAATTTGGTACCACAACTCTTAGCCACTTAGTTTATGCTAATGATCTTCTGATCTGTGTTGCTACTACCACAGCTACTTGCAAGAACTTACTCAAATTGTTTAACTAGTACTATGACTTGACTAATAAGAAGATAAATCTGAATAAATCTGCTCTTTACTTTCCTTCGAGAATCAACATCATTAGAAAATCTAGGATTAGGATTGTTCTGGGAATTGCTTCTGATTCTTTTCCCTTTACTTACCTTGGTACTCCCATTTCTTATAAGCGCATTATCAAAGCTGTCTTGGGTGACATTACCTCTAGGTTTCATGACAGACTGGTTGGTTCGAAAATGAAGACCCTGAACCAAGCTGGCAAAGATGTCCTCATAAAATCTATGCTTAGTTCAATTCCATCTTATAATTTAGGCTCCGTGCAGCTTTCTTCAGATTTTATATCCTCCATAGAGAAGTTGTCTAGAGCTTTCTTGTGGTCCTCCTCGTCTGAGTCCAAAGGTCTTCATCTCTTAAATTGGGGTACAGTCCAAAATAGTAAATTCAGGGTGGCCAGGGTATAAAAAACTTGCATCTTCTTCAGTTTGCTTTGGTTAGGAAGAGGCTATTCTCCATTTTAAATCATTCACAATCTCTCTCGGCTACTTTTGCTATTAGCAAATATGTTGTTCCTCACCCCTGGTTTAGTACTACATCCCTGTGTTCTAATCCGGCTAGATCGTGGCGCCTTATTCTTCAAACTCTTGATGTAATTAAACTTGGTATCAGAAAGCATATTGATAATGGGTTTAATATCCATGCATATAATGACCCCTGGATTTTTAATGTTCCTATTTGTTTTATGCCAACATATGTCAATATTTTCTCTTCTATCTCATCTCTTTCTGTTGCTGATCTTATGATGAACTCTGCATGGAATGTTTCTTTAATTAACGACTATTTTGCATTGTGCTTGTCGAGTAAAATTTTATCTATGCTTTTTCCTGCTAATCCCGATGAGGATAAGTGGATTTGGGCACTAGACAAGTCTGGCATTCCCACTTGCAAAGTTGTCTATAACTTTATCAGCATGCCCCTGGTGCAGCCACCGTATGCTGGATGGTCAGGTTGGAAAGTTATTTGGAGTACCCAGATCTCTCCTAAAGTTCAAATTTTTTTATGGAAATTTGCGCATAAGAGACTCCCCACTAACCTTATACTTTCTGCTTTTAACCTGCTATTTCTGCCTCGTGTCCTCTTTGTCATTCGGCTGATGAATATGTTGCGCACCTATTTTTTGAATGCTCCTTTGCTAACATTCTGTGGCAGCTATTTAAAACTGATTTGAACATCACTTTTACTCATTTCAATTCTTGGATTCAGGGTGATTGGATTTATGAGGCTAATCTCTCTCTTGATCTTAGCTATTGTTTTCGTAAACTTTTTACTTTAATTTTATGGGGGATCTGACATTGCCATAATGATATGCAATTTAACTCAACCATGACAACCGCTACAACGAATTGGTTCCATATCGTGGCGAGCTACCATGAGTTCTATACATCCACTCCTGAGGGAACCTCCCCGGCACCTCATCCTTTGGGGTGCTCGGAGCCCCCGCCTCTAATCTGTTTCACGTTGCATACAGATGCCTCATTTTTGGGGCGTTCGGCGGGGGGCAGGCTATATCATTAGGTCTGCTAACACAAAATTCATATGTGCAGGTGCTATTCACAAGTACTTTGATTCGATTCTTGAGGCAGAAAGCTGGTCTATGCTTCAGGGGTTGATGCACTATCAGCGCGTGGACATTCCTACTGTTATGCTGAAGTCCGATTATCATCAAGCGGTGGAACTTATCAACGATATCACTAAGAAGAATTGGCGGATCCAGAACTTGATCAGCCACATTAGGAACCTTTCTGTTTCCTTTACATATTTTAGTTGTATACATATTAATCGGACAACAAATGTTGAAGCTGATTCCTTAGCTTTTTTGGGAAGAGGGTCACACGTTGATCTATTTTGGAACGAGGTTCCCCCTCCGGAAATCCTCAATTTTTTGTATGGTGACCATTCCACTTAATCCAATTCACCTTTTATTTAAAAAAACAATTAATACATATTGTGAATTGCTTATTAAATTTTTTATCTTATAACCCAATTATCTATATGCTTTAGTTGAACATGATAAAAAAAATAGGATAAATATGTCATTTAACATGAATTACACAAACATCTGAAAAATCAATGGAACTCAGTCCCGACATAGTCAAACTTAGGTTGGGTACAATCGGACATGAGTGGGTTGAACACAATGTTGACTGAATTTTGGCTCGAGATTCTTGGTAATCACCCTTTGAATTCTGAGCCAAGTTTTGAGGTGGCTCAAATTGAGTGTGTCAGACAATGTTAATATATCAATGTTAATATAATTTTCTTAAATAAAACACGATCCGTGTGTGGATTGGATCATCGTGGCAAATTCCCAAACGCCCTAAAGTATTTGTTCCTTCAATACATTAAAATCCAAGCCAAGCAAAGAGAAATCACGGTCCGGTTCTGTGATAGATCTCATGTTGTCAATGTCAGTAAAAACAATGCTGTAAACTAGAATTTTAGTAGCACCGATCGTATTGTAGCAATATGAAACTTCGGTGACTTCTTTCAATCTCTATCGTGGTTTTGTGACTTAAAAATCGTGCTTTCGATGTGAAAATTTAGGGTCCGTTTGACTTAGTTGATATAAAATAAATGATAAGTTAAAGCGTTGATAAATAATTTAATAAGTGAAATTGATTTTGAAAAATAAGTAGTTATGATTTTGATAATTAAGAATTTATAATTTATTAGTTTAGTCAAATGATAAAAAAGTCCTTAATATTATAATAGATAAAATATATGAATAAAATTATGTATATTATAAGGATAAAATAGTACATTATTGATCAGTTTTTTTCTTGTACAAAATAAGTTGGATTTCAAAACTTATTTTTTCTAACCTGTAAATAAGTAAAATAAGTGTTTTATTAACTCTATAAGTCAATTTGATTGATTTATACAAACACCCCCTTACAAGTCTTAGATCAAATATTATAGGACAATATTAGGACATTAAATCTTTTTATTTAGCTAATTTCTAAAGAAATATCATTCGAAATGTGTACACATCTTTATAATAAAACTATCTTAACCTCTCATCTTTCATGAAACCTTTCGACGATTAAACCTACTCGACTCCTTCCCACGACATCAACATCCTCTATTGAGATGATAACCAGGATTGATTAGTTGCAAGCAGCACTAGTGCACAAACATCAAGAAGAGAGAACCGAAGACAAAAAGAAAATTTGATATTTAAGTGATTACAACTTACAGGGAATAATTTTGGTTGAATTATGTTTTAATGAGATTAAAATTCGAATATCCAAATTATAAAATCTTATCCCAACTCTCTCTCTTATTTAATCTTAATTTTTTTCTTGTTTCAATCAAGCTTATCTCTTCACAAAATATACTTGCCCTTAAATTTTGTTAAATTTTCAAAATTAAATAATTTATTTATTTCAAAAGAAAAATGAGATTGTTAAAGGGGCAGTGACCTTCCTTTTTCTCCTCTTAGTTAATCGGAGACAGGGATGGGCATTGTTTGGTTCGCGAATATACAACGAAATAGGACCTTATTCGATCATTTTTAATCAAACGACGCATGGAATAGGAATAAGTGACGATCGACTACAAGATATTCGTCAAATTTAAAAAAAAGGAGAGGGGGGGGGGGGGGGGGGGGTACAACAACTTGTTACATGATGAATCAAACGGTACCTCAGAATAAAATAGGACGACATCATCGCATGCGCCGTCTATTCGGTCGAATATTTGGACCTATTTCGACTAAAATATCATTTTATCAGGACGAAAAAAGAAAGGAAAAAATAAATATCTAAATAATAAAACCAAAAATTTAGTTATAATCAATCAACAAGACAAAACTTGCATAAATACGGGAAAAAATACTGTATGATCAAATTATAGGATCGAATAAATAAAAATGTCCAAACTTGTAATAAAAGAAATTTACTATGCATTTTTGTAAATAACCTTTATGTCGACATACAAATGTATAATCGGGGACTCCATTTGAATCCCACAATATAGCATATATTTTAACATCTAATAAAGAATTTAACCCTAATAAATGTCTAATAATAATCTCCATTATTTTTCGCTTTATTTTCTAATGTTTATAATACAACTCGATGACTTATTTTTATTTGTTAGCTCGTGACAATTTACTAATGTTGCCGAAAATATGCTCTTATCATGTGAGAAAAGTACTCCTAAAGACACTATAAAACATTATTATATTTTAATTTAATCAATACTCAAAAATATAATTCAGCGAAGAAAATAGGATAAAAAAACAAAAATAACTTATAAATTCGGGAAGCGTGATAATAAAATATTAATAAGTTTCAAAGGTCAAACTTATGTAAAATTGGCATTACTTGAAACAGGAACATCTAAGAACTTTGATTATCTATGGAATCATCTCAGGGTACTTCGGATCGGATCGATGGAAAAAATTTAATCGCTGCATTTCAAATTAATTTTTAAAATTTTAAAAATTATCTTAAAATTATTTTGAAAAAATAAAAAACATCTTGTAGTGGATCCGCTTTTTCGGGTGTTTTTTTTAGAGTAATACTTTTATATAATTATATCTTAAAAATATATAAACTAAAATTAACATAAAAATAAATAATTTTATATTAAATATAAAATATATTACTAAAATTTTAAAATTATTAAATTAGAGTTCCATGATTGAAAAGTACGAAATTTTATTAAAAAATATTTTATATATTATAAAATAATTAATAATGTATGTATTAAATATATAAATAAAAAATCATAAATAAAAGACGGACTCCTACGATTTTTTTGAACGGTGTCCTAATTTTAACGGATGATTAAATTAAAAATCTTTCTAAATCATATTCGGATCAGGTAGATTTTTCGGAGTGGTTAGTTTTCTTACACCCCTAGAATGCGTGCAAAATATAATATTTTAATTGGAATTAAATATTTAACTTTTTACATGGATAATAATATTTTATCATTTTACGATTTTTACGAAAAGCAAAAAAATCCGGAGTGTTTCATGGCATCGGTCCGCTACAAGCGGACAGTTGAAAGATGCCGTCAATATCACTATTATTTATTTAATTTTTTTTCGATAATGTATTTATTTAAAATTTTGACACTATTAACATGTTAATGTAAATTCCTTTAGAGCAAATTTATCTTTTAACTTGACTATTAACATTTTAATAATATATAAAATAATGCGTAGTATAGGAATAAACTGAACTAAAAAAGGTGGCATTTAGATGATCCATTTATTTGTATTTTTAGATAATTGTCATAAAGAAAGAGCAAAATTTTGGGAAGAAGAAGAATCAAATTTGATACCCCTTCTAGATGTCTCTTACGTGATTCAAACAACTTAATATTCAAAAAAGTAAAATCGAAGTTTCCTTACTCCTTTTTTTTGGAAAACTATTTATTCCTGACATTAATATTTTTTTGGAAAACTATTTAAACAGAAAATTTAGCTGTAAAACGTAGTTGTTCTAGAAGACGAGTGAAGAAGTCTGACTCAAACATATCACAAGATAACGGTGGCTGAGATCTGACGGCTACCACCATTTCCACCCATTCGGATGGAGTTGACCTTTCGCTTCTGTCAGCACAAACTATTCAACCAAATTTGACCTCCACCATTGACCAAAGGCTTGACGACCTAATCGAGATGTTAGATCTTAAGAAAGACAATTACTCGCTCGCTTAATTCACATGTGAATGCAACAAATTTGCGGATAATTTTGTTTTCTTGAAGGGGAAGTTTCAACGCCCTTTAAATAAAAAAAAAGCTAAATGTGGGGTTTTCGGGTAGGTGGGTGCTCCATTTGGATGTTATAAATATCACCCATTCCCCTGCTCATAAGCCATACGCACTTCATTCGATCAGCTCCTTTTAGCACATCCACTGCATAATACTCTGTTTCTTACTTCATTAGTTCTCCGTTCCTTCAAGAGTCGACATGGCAGGAGAGAAGAGCAAAATCTTGATCATTGGCAGCACCGGCTACATCGGCAAGCACATCGTGCCGGCGAGCGCCAAGATGGGCCACCCCACTTTCGCCCTCGTCCGCGACTTCGCTCCGTCGGACCCGGCCAAGGCAGAGCTCCTCCAGAGCTTCAAGGACTTGGGCGTCACCCTCCTCAAGGTAATGCATGCTGCTTAATCAACATTAATCCAATTCATCATGAACATTAATTTCTGCTCTGCTACCTCATGTTGCGTTTTTGTAATCAGTGTTTCGATTGATTGATTTGCAGGGTGATCTGTACGACCACGAGAGCTTGGTGAAGGCCATCAAGCAAGTTGACGTCGTGATCTCGCCCGTCGGCGGCATGCAGATCATGGATCAGACCAAGATCATCGACGCCATCGTAGAGGCAGGAAATGTTAGGGTCAGTACTTTTGCTAATTTCTCGATCATGGTGGTTTCACAAATACATCTGATCAGAAGATGTCATCAACCCGACTATATCTATAATAAACGTGTTACGAAAAAGGAGAAGAGAGGGATCACACGAAATACAAAAAAACGCGAAGAGGAAAAAAAATGGCGACGGCTTTTTATTATGAAATAACGACGATTACAAGGATGAATCTCTGTCTAGACCTCTATGGAGTTTATATAGGCACTCTCTTTAACAGATAATAGAAATTACATACAAACTGTGATTCTAAATAAATCTCCTAAAAATAGGACACCTATCTCGTGATAAGAAAATAAATTAAATCTGAATCACAAATAGAATACCCCTGAAAATAGGACACCTATCTCGCGAGATCCCCGTAAAAAAATTTTGCTGAAGCGTCTGATTATGTAGGGAGATCAACTGGGTCAGATTCAATGCATTATTAATAAAACGATTGCATATTGCAGAGATACCTGCCATCGGAGTTCGGCGGCGACGTCGACCATGTGGATGCCGTGGAACCGGCGAAGTCAATGTTCAGCATGAAGGCTCAGATCCGCCGCGCCGTGGAGGCGGCCGGCGTGCCCTACACCTATATCTGCTGCAACGGCTTCGCCGGTTACCTCCTCCCGGTGCTCGGCCAGACCGACATGAGAGGTTTCCCCACCGAGTCCGTCACCATCTTGGGCGACGGCAACGTCAAGTGTAGGTCTTCTATGTGATTTACATTTTACTGAAAACTTAAAACGATTCCAGTGGGTTGCAATTAATGAGTGGTTTAATTTCATGCAGCCGTCATAGTGGAAGAGGGGGACGTGGCCGCGTACACCATCAAGGCCGTGGACGACCCGAGGACCCTGAACAAGTCGGTGATCCTGAGGCCGCCGGCCAACACCTTGTCCCACAACGAGCTCGTCTCCATCTGGGAGAAGAAGTCCGGCAAGACCCTCAAGAGGGTCTACGTCTCCAAAGAGGACCTCCACAAGCAGATCCAAGGTCTCAGTCTCTTTCTCTCATTTTCTCTCTCTCTCTCTCTCTGATGCATGCAATTGAGCTAGTTTTCTGATTTGGTGTGTGATATACGCTGTGTGCAGAGGCCCCGATGCCGTTGAACATAATGCTGTCGATCGGGCACTCCGTGTACATCAACGGCGACCAGACCAACTTCGAAATCGATCCAGCGACTGCTGTGGAGGGCACGGCGCTCTACCCGGACGTCAAGTACACCACCGTTGACGAGTACCTGAATCGGTTCCTCTGAGTGGGCGGCTATGATCAATATTATCATGTTGCATCTGATGCCCACCCACTAAGTCGCAGGAATAATTAAACGTATAGAGGGCCTACCCATTATTACGCTACATATATATGTAATTTTATCTTTGTCTTCATAATAATCGTTTGTTCTCGCAAATGAGCTACATAATAATTGTTTTGTTCTCGCAAATGTTGTGTTCAAGTAATAATTAGATAAATGACTTCACCAATATCGCATGGATGAACCACTTCCTTGTGATCGGTTTAGAAAGTGTCCGTTGTCTTCACAAAACTGTAGTTGAGTAAATATATTGTTATATGACTAAAATAGGATTCAAACAAAAGTACCAGAAGTAACACATTCAAAAGATCCTGATCAATATGATATTTAGTTTGGTACACAATGAAATACGATGTCCGAATAAGCCTATCATCTCATTAAGTAATTATTTGAGTTCACAAATTGGATTTTGGGCTTTAGCCCAATAGCGTGATACCTTCGGACTCATCTCCAATTATCACCACTCACAACCAACGTGTTGCGGAAAAGGACAACAATTCTTTTGGAGGCCCATGAATCTGAAAAAAAAAGTCAAATTAAAAACAAAAGAGTGCATAAGTTTTGAGACGATTTGACTTGGCGAGTCAAGGTGATGATTGTCTCGAGCAATTTGTAAATAAATTCTTCAATTACGGCAACAAATATTTCCAAAACAATAGCTCTGTTTTCATTATAAAAATAAAATGAGTCTATTCATTAATTATTATATGCATCGTATGAGAAATAATAACAATATGAGAAAACTTTTTTATATGAAACGGAAAAACTCTTGACCAAACTAAAATATGACATTAATTATGTATGACATGTTTAGGTAAAATCGTATAGAGTAAGGTTTAAATGGAACAATATCAAGCGATAATAAAAAAATGTTAAATATAATATGTGAACTTATATGCATACTTGGGCGTTGGAGTGCACACCTAGGCTAAAATCATTCAAAAACGATGTTGGCTCTCCAAAAGGTAAAGATTTAAGAAACATATCTCATAAGTCGTGAGAGAAATGTTAAACATATATAAGAATATGGCAATATATATATGAAAATATGGTTTTATTAACGACTTATTTTGATAAAGTGATATTGTTCGCTTTAAATCCTAATGTTCGCACGATCTTATCAAAATGTGTCACATTTAATAAAATCATTTTGTCATATCTCTTCCTGTGAGAAAGGGATATTTAATTACTTTGAATCTTTAACCCACACAATTTTTTCAAAACACATTATGTCAAATTAAGATCATGTTCTCATATACTCGGCATGCACTACAAAAATCTCAATTTGCGACCACCATTTGTAACCATCAATTTGTGGTTGTGATATTACGATTGTTTTGCAACAATTTGATCTCCGAATAATTCCATTTTTGCTTCATTTTTTTCTTATTGGCCACAGTGTTTAATAAAAAATCAGCATGTTCCTTCTTGGTGAAAAGACAAAATAAAAGTGTGATCAATTTAAAATCATGTTTCTTGTTTATATTTTAAAAATATTGTAACCATTTTATTTGGTCGCAATCATTTGTGATATTGCTTTCCTTTTTAATAATAATATAATAAACATATATTAATTGTCTCTTGTATTCACTTGACAATGTTGCAATTTTTCCTATTATTTTCCCTCTTAATCGTGCCTCCTTTATTTTTTATCCCGCTCAAGAACAAAATGCCCTAACTTATTTCCTTATTTTATGCCTCTTCATGTCTGGGGATTCTTTCTTGCACATTTGACATTGGTTTTCAAATGCCTCGAGGTTGCTTTTGAGAAGAACCATAATGTTCATTGCCCCTCCTTCTACGATAGTCATTGTCGACATTAAAGTGGTTTTGGACGCCTCCAAGTTGTTGCAGGTCTTCGATGTTGTCAAGTTTGTTTTTTTTTTAATCTCCTCTTAGTTTTTTTTTGTTAGTTATAAATATTTATTTTGTTCTCTTCTTTAATTGTGATTAAGGTTTCATGCTTATTCTTGATGGCTTATGAGATACTTATGTTTCAATTAAAATTTTTTATAAATATTTGTATCATTGCTATGTTAACTACTCCCATGCTTTGGAAACTATATATGTCATAGTAATGAAAATAATATGCTTTACGCGTATAACCTTTGTGGAAAAGTAAACATGCACTAATGTATAAAATGAAATGAGTTACTTTGACATGGCTCCACAAAATGATTTTAAGTTGCCCTCCTTCCTTTCCCCATTGATAAGCTTCAAATGCTTTCTTTTGGAGTAGGAAGATCGACAAAAAGATTATTAATCCCTTTTATATTTTTAATGGGCAATAACAAATGGAAACGGAAGAGGATTTATCTCATTGGTTGATTGGCTTCTTAGTTTGTAAGTGAGTTTACTTTTCAGTATTAACTAGATAGTGAACTTTTTCTTAATATGTACTTATGATTAAATTTTTTTCGATTGCTTAAGAGGGGAAAGTAGCCTCTTGGTACAAAAAAATTTAAAATAAATTAGAAGAAAAAAAATATGGGGTATTCGAGCCCCTACAAGATCTTCGATGAGATATTGTCTCAAGTTGAGTGGACTATCCAATACTCTTGAACTAAGTCGGTCAGTTAGAGGAGGTGTGCAAGAACATCGACCGCACTACTGCCCTCTTTGTATATGTGCTTGATAATCACTTATAAATTGCGCTTCAAAAGTTCTCAAACACAAGAGAGCAAGCAAGAAACTTGTCTTTCTTAGTCTACCCTATTTGTTAAAAAATCAGTACATCTTCACAATCCAATTTCACATATTTAAATTCATGTTTCCAAGACAATTGGAGCTCCACTAAGGCTCTAGATATTTATGCTTCAACTTTAGTGCCAATTTCAAGCCTTTGCATGAACCCAATAGTCATTGTCCTTTATCATCATGGAAAAGACCACCTGCAGTTGATTTTATGCTTTAAGCCACTGCTGCCCCATTTGTATTTATCCTTATCCAACCACGTGGTGGGGAGTTCCACTTGGTGGGCTAATCAAGTGGCCCTCTTTCTACTTAGGACTTTAATTGAGTGAGCTTATTTGAAACTTGTTGTTTCATTCTTTATAATCTTCTTTATAATCAACATAAATCCTTTGTGTTGTAGGGATTTGTGTTATTGATTTAAAAAATCTTTCTATTTCTCCACAACCAAAATCTCCAACATGTCATAACAAAAAGTGGAGCATGTTACTACTTTATTTCTCATCATTTAGCTCAAGTTAGTTTCTAACTATTCCTGAAGATGAAGATTAAAGAATGTATCATGTCAAGAAAAGTAAATGAATTTTTACTTTTCTTACCCAATTACAATCTCCAAGGGTGCAGAGAATTATTTCCTCACAATTAGCACATTTTGAAACTCCGCCTATGTTTTATAGCCGGTCTCAAGCCCGGATAAAGGAGGAGGGTTGTGTTAAGTCCCGACAGCCAGCGTAAAATCCTGTCGAATCTTATGAACATGGATCAACGAATATATAGCCGACCCCACCTAGTGGGATAAGACTTTGTTGTTATTATAATTAGCACATTTTGAGTACTTGTTGTACGTCACCATGAGTCTTCTAAACCTCTTTGCATTCCATGTAAAGCCATCCACAAGAAGTAAAGTAGCTTCTCTAGCCCTTGCACATTCCAAACTATTTTTCAAATAGTTTTGCTCGATTGCCAACTATCTTTCACTAAGTACATATATGCTGATTTGATCGAGTAATGCCCTGATCGAAACGTTGTCCATAATTGACCAATTAGTAATTTAATAATATTATATTATACTAATAATTTTAGTATAATTATAAATTTAATAATATTATGCTAATAATTAATAATAGTGTCACATTATAAAATTTAATCACATTTTATTTATAAAATAAAATTGATTTTATTTTTGTGCTAGATAATTTATTTATTTAAATAATTTATTTATAAGGTAAATCACATTTTATTTATTAGAATTAAGGCAAATTTTGGATCCACTATAAATATACTCTATTTTAATTTTATAATTGACTTGGACTAATCAATAATCATAAATATAATTCAGCAAAAAAAATAGGGTAAAAATAACAAAAAATAACTTATAAATTAAGGAATCCTAATAATAAAGTATTAAAAAGTCGAATAGGTCAAAATAATGCAAAATCGGCATTACTAAAAAATGAACAGTTAAGCAACGTTTTACAAATGATTTTGCTTAGTTCTTCAAACACAATAAGGCGACTTAATTTTTGAGACGGAATCAGCATTAAATAGTTTGGAACTGAAATTTAAAATGACTCTACCAATGAGGGACAGTTGAACAATGCTGTCACTATCACTGTTGTTTATTTAAAATTTCGTCACTACCAAAATGTTAATGTAAATTCTTTTAGAACACTTTTATCTTTTAATTTGACTATTAAAATTTTAATAATAAATGAAATATTGTTTAGTATAGGAATAAAACGGACTAAAAAAGTTGGCATTTAAATTTTAGAATGATAATAATAAATGATCCATTAATTTATACTTTTAGATAATTGTCATAAAGCAAGGGCAAAATTTTGGGAAGAAGAGTCAAACTTGGTACTCCTTCTAGATGTCTCTTATCCGATTCAAACAACTTAATATTCAAAATGCAAAATCAAAGTTTGCTTTAGCCTACTCCTTGTTTTTGGAAAATTATTTATTCCTGAAACATTGGAAAAGCCTTTGTCATAATTTAAAAGTCATAAACGATTTTCGTTTATGTGATTCGAGAGATTTTCGCGCTACAATCACAAAAAAAATATAAATTCTGAAATGACGACAATGACTCACAAAAAGATAAACAAAATTAATAACTTTGAGTTCGAATCCAGTATATTACCGAAAAGTGACTAATTAATTATGTGTTAGTGCTTAGTAACACTATTAGACAAATTTTGTTACTGTTTTCTATCCAAATGCGCTCCATTTATTCTATTAGCTTTCAACTCAAACGACATTATTGAGAGGGTTAAGTGGTTAACATTTAGTATTAATCAAATTAATTGTATGTTAGCGTTCGGTACTCTCTCAAAACTTATAATCCTCGACTATTGCCATCATAAACAATAATAAACAATGATGTTTGAATGAAATCACCAAAATAAGACCTTTGTTCCGACTGTATTCCCATATCAAATGAAACTTGTAACAATGATTTAATTTAATTTATTTTTTTTCATTTTCGTTCAAATACTAAATTAAGCATATGCAATGGTGGAGGCAAGTGCCTTCACTTGCCTGCAGGAGCACTGGATAAATAAAATGTATGCCAACATTTTGATATTATATTAGTTCATATATGTTGGTCGAAGGATCGATTTCACCTAAAGAAAAAGTTTTTTGGCCCCGCTATTTTTTTTTTCTAGCTCCGTCCTTGGCTAGTAAGGTTGGTTAGTGCTTTTAGCTTCTGTATAGCCACCCAGGGATCGAGATCGAACCTTCTCATCCATTATGTCACCTTTACTCATGTTTTTTTTCACTAATTTAAAGCAAATATTTTCTGTGGTCACCGCCTTTACTTTTTTTTTCATTAATTTTAGCAAATGTCTTATATAAGTTAATTTCTTTTCTTTGTCTTCTCTTATATTTATAATCATAATTAAATATTTTTTGGTTCATAATCAATTATTTTAACTACATGATAAAAAAATATATCTTTCTATTTACCATTTTTATCTATTTAATTTTAAAATATTACACATATATTTAATTAATCTTGAAATCATACCTTAATGTTGTCAATTATTAAATTATGAATATATTTTAAAATGATTATATAATTAATTTTAATCATTTAAATAAATCAACTAACGCTCAATTGATAGAAGGGTTGAGTCTCAAGTCGTTGACGAGTGCTAATAGTCTCGAGTTCTAATTTTAGAGCCATCGTACAAATATGTAAATATAATAATTACTATAAATTGGACTGATAAAAAATCATTTTGTTTATCTTTTAATTTTTTTTACTACCAACAATTAGAACTAATGTTATAAAAATAAATCATTTATGTTGGATGATTTGATTAAAATGTGAATTCACTGAAGAAAATTCTGACTGCCCCACTGAGCATATGCTTGCATCAACCCTTAATATAAACAGAAAATTTAGCGATAAAACGCAGTCATTCTAGAAGACGAGGTAGGAAGCCAGAGACTCGAACATGGCACAAGGTAGCGGCGGCCGAGATCTGACGGCCAAGACCATTTCCACCTGTTGTGATCGTGTTGACCTTTCGTCTCTGCCAGCACAAACTATTCAACCAATTTTGACCTCCGCCATTGACCAAAGACTTGATGAACTAATGGAGATCTTAGATCTTAAAAAAGACCATTACTTGCTCGCTTAACTCACATCACATGTGAATGCATAGACAACGACCGGTCGTCCCCAACAAATTTGTGGATGATTTTGCTTTTCTTGGAGGAGAAGTTGAAGAGGGAAAACTTGGTTTTTTCCTCTTTCATACATTTTTTTGTTAAACCACTTTTAACAAAAAGCTAAATGTGGGGTTTTCGGGTAGGTGGGTACTACTACTACTCCATTTGGATGTTATAAATACCACCCTTCCCCCTGCTCATAAGCCATACGCATTTCATTCGATCAGCTCCTTTTATCACATCAGCTACATACTCTGTTTCTTACTTCACCAGTTCTCCGTTCCTTCAACAATCGACATGGCCGGAGAGAAGAGCAAAATCTTGATCATTGGCAGCACCGGCTACATCGGCAAGCACATCGTGCCGGCGAGCGCCAAGGCGGGCCACCCCACTTTCGCCCTCGTCCGCGACGTCGCTCCGTCCGACCCGGCCAAGGCAGAGCTCCTCCAGAGCTTCAAGGACTTGGGCGTCACCCTCCTCAAGGTAATGCATGACGCTTAATTGATCAAATTAATCATTCTGGCTTGGCTGACTTTTGTAATTAAGATGTTTTAATTTATTGATCTGCAGGGAGATTTGTACGACCACGAGAGCTTGGTGAAGGCCATCAAGCAAGTCGACGTCGTGATCTCGCCCGTCGGCGGCATGCAGATCATGGATCAGACCAAGATCATCGATGCCATCGTAGAGGCAGGAAACGTTAAGGTATGCAATTTTCACAATCATGGCGGTTTCACCAATACATGTGATCACAAGACGCGATCAACCCGACTATATCTATAAATAAACAAATGCATATTGCAGAGGTACCTGCCATCGGAGTTCGGCGGCGACGTCGACCATGTGGACGCCGTGGAACCGGCGAAGTCGATGTTCAGCATGAAGGCTCAGATCCGCCGGGCCGTGGAGGCGGCCGGCGTGCCCTACACCTACATCAGCTGCAACGGTTTCGCCGGCTACCTCCTCCCGGTGCTCGGCCAGACCGACATGAGCGGTTTCCCCACCGAGTCCGTCACCATCTTGGGCGACGGCAACGTCAAGTGTACGCGCGTCTTCCATATAATTTACATTTTACTGAAAGTTTAAAAGTTAAAACGATTCGATGGGTCGTATTGGGTGGTTTAAATTCCTGCAGCCGTCATAGTGGAAGAGGGGGACGTGGCCGCGTACACCATCAAGGCCGTGGACGACCCGAGGACCCTGAACAAGTCGGTGATCCTGAGGCCGCCGGCCAACACCTTGTCCCACAACGAGCTCGTCTCCATCTGGGAGAAGAAGTCCGGCAAGACCCTCAAGAGGGTCTACGTCTCCAAAGAGGACCTCCACAAGCAGATCCAAGGTCTCAGTCTCTCTCCCTCTCTCTCTCATGTATGCAATTTAGCTAGTTTCTGATTTGGTGTGCAATATACGCTGTGTGCAGAGGCCCCCATGCCGTTGAACATAATGCTGTCGATCGGGCACTCCGTGTACATCAACGGCGACCAGACCAACTTCGAGATCGATCCGGCGGTTGCTGTGGAGGGCACGTCGCTCTACCCGGACGTCAAGTACACCACCGTTGACGAGTACCTCAATCGGTTCCTCTGAGTGGCGGCTATCAATCTTCTCATGTTGCTTGCATCTGATGCCCACCCACCAAGTCGCAGGAGTTAAACATATGAGCCTATCCACTATTAGTGCTTACCTATTGAAAAAAATATATGTAATTTTGTTTTTGCTTTCTTAATTATTTTGCTCTCACAAATAAGCCTTGCATATGCATGCAAGGATGTGGGTTGGTATCATAATTTATTGTTGAGGACCCTTACAATTTATCTATCATATATCTCTTATTCAATGTCTTAGTGATGGTCTGTTTGATTCCTACCAGCTTGGAGAGTATGCTATATCTTTCTCAATATTTGACAGCATTTCATGCAAGGTTTTTCTCGGGAGGACACGGGGAGGTGCCTGCGATGAAGCCTTCCAAGTCAATTTAGAGAAGCTTCGTTTGTCATAATTTGTTGATGTAAAACAACAGACTATGATGAACCTTAGAGAAGGTTTGCAAATTGGAGAGGGGTATAAATAATTTGTCTGTCACATTGAAGGGAGCTCCAAAAGTTATTGGAGGAAGAAATACTGCTAGATGCGGAAGTCATATATAGCTTTGAATCTTTGATACCATACAAAATGATATTTTCCACTTAATCCACCATGTTTTATTTTTAATAAATTTTACTAAATGCTCTTCAATTTTAATATTTTCACAATGCTAATCTCTAACTTCACTTGGAGAGCGAGTCGTCGGAGGTCGAGGGGGGCAACCCCCTCCCCCTTCTTCGCTCTCCCTGCGCCGATGTGCGTAGGAGAGTGGCACATAAGGGAGCGAACCCCTCTGAGAGGTCGCAGAGGAGGAACGACCCCCCTTCTGCGGACACCCTCCGATAGTATTTTTTATTTTTTAATATTATTTTTATTTTTTAATGATGTCGCGTGGGATGATAGTTTGCATAGAAGAAAGAGAAATACGCCATGTAGACACAAATTAAAAGATGAAGAATTATTTTGTTATAAAATAAAGTTGAAGAATAACATTGAAAAAATGTGAAAGTTGAATGCGGAAGATTGTGTGTTTTAATGATTGTTGACGGTCTCCACCAATTTAATATTTATTTGAAATATATGTGAGAGCACTCCCGCATGGGTTAATAAAATAGTCACTGGATATTACATATTAAATTGAAATATATATGAGCACCATGGCATGCAACAATAAAATAGTCATTCAGTAATTTATATTGAACTTAAGTAATACGCAATCATAATTTGTACAACAAACATGTATTTAATAAATCTAGTTATTTAAATTCAACAAACTAATCCTGATATCAATAGATATTATATCTCAATCGCATGATCCGAATCTATTTGTACAAAAAATAGTTACAAGCTAATTACCTCATGTGTATAATAATAATAATAATAATAATAATAATAATAATAATAATAATAATAATAATAATAATAATAATAATAATAATAATAATCTTCGTAACTTTCATCAAATTATCTTTGGCCAAGAAATCTGAAAGGTGACTCTACCTCAAGAAGTTTGAATGATGGATGCATTGTGTCCACTCGATCTAGCTTTCCTTCAATTCTACTCAATAGTTCCTAGTTATTAAAATATTTCTTAAAATTTAACGAGCTAACACTTCTCCCTAGTACTTCTATCAAATTTAAAATAAAATATTAACAAGGTTTAATTAGCATGTAGGCACTGAAAATAAAAATTACTTTGTTAAATTATGTTAGATTCCATATTTATGCTCGCATCATCTTTATACTTTTATTCTAAGATTTTGACTTGTTGAGTTATGTTCCAACGAAATAATAAAATTATAATATTAGCTACCATCGAGTTCAGCTGATCAAATAATTTTAGTCTGCGCTTAAAAACGGAATAGTAGTTTCTCCTAAGGTCTTGATAAATAGTTGAATTGATAAATTAATTTTAGATGTGTTTAAATAGAGTGAAATATAATGAGAAAGAACCAAGGACATGATAAAAAAAATTTGATGTAGTGGATGAATTTTTTATTAATTTTGAATTAAAAATAATCATTATAATTAAAATTAAAGTTATAACTTAAATTTTTTTATGAAAATATTTTGTTAAAAAAATATAGTTTTCAAATGTAAAACAATCATTTTTAAAAATTAATTATAATTAATGAAACATTAAATTTTTTAATAAAATAATAAATAATATTATATTAATTTTTTATTATAAATATTTTATATATAATAAATAAATTATTTTATAAGGATAAAGTGTGTAAGATAAAAAATAAGAAAAGAAAAAAAAGAAAAACTAAATACCCAAAAAAAAGTCACGTAAAAAAAAAACTTAACGATCGCAGTTTAATGCTCTGAATTCCAACTTCCAGTTCCATCTCTTTTAGTGAAATTGGAGGGCTCCGACTAGTTGAACCAGGGCGAGATTTCACTCCGGTTCCTAAACCAAAAGTGGCCTTAGATTTTTTTTTTTGTTTTAAAATGAGGCAGTCGTTCAAATTTATTGAAAATTGGTTTTATCTTCATTGTCCAGCTGTAATCAGTCTTAATTCTTATGAAACAACAAGATGTTTATCATCAATTAATCAATTAGTCAACTAGATTGATATAACTGATTAATGAATTTGTGTTTTAGAATTGACGAATCTTTTCGTTCGAAAATTGAATTAGTCTAAAAATCTTGAACCGGTGAGCCTAGATAAAAAAAGTAATCTAAAAATCTTGAACCGGTGAGCTTAGATAAAAAAGTAATCAACTACTATTATATCCTTCATATTTTGTCGAATTTGTTTCTGTAAAGTCAATTTATACTATCTAAGGCCTATGTAGGGTTTGCAGACCCTTCGGGAGAGATGGGAAACATAACATATTTCGAATGAGATGATTGAATACACCATATATTCATTCAATCAATTTTTAAATTTTAAATATTTTCTTAATGAATAAATATTATTCAACTTCATCTTTTTTATTAATAAAATATTTTACAAATAACTCTTCATTTTGTCTCATTCTTTTTCATCTATATTCACTTTTCTATTTTTTTTATTTGTTTATTTATAATAATATGTGATTAAAATCTAAAATGAATTTTAGGAAGCATTTTGATAATTTTTTCTCTAACGATTTTGAGGATTATTTAGATTACTAAATACTATAATGTGATATTATCGATAAATTAAATAATTTAAATAGTAATAATTTATTTAAATAGTGATTTAAATTATCAATTAGTTAAATTGATAATGCACCATATAGTGCTTAGTGAATTAATAAATGGATCGACATTAGGTGCCGGTCCATGCTCCCCAAGGAGATGATTTCCTTACCCACTGGTTTGACATATGGAGCCCTTCAAAGTTTGACGTTGCATCCTAATTAATGCGACATAATAAACGATTGTGAAGTAACCGATTCACTATTTTCTTAAGGTCGAAAATTCTTCGTAATTTATGACGAATTTTTTACAATTTTTTTTTCGTAAAAAATTTTCATTGTTTAAATTGTGGAAAAATTTTCCCATGACCCGATGTTTTCCACGGTTTGAACCGTGGAAAACTTTTTTCACGGCTAGAGCCATGGGAAATTTTCTACGGCGTTGACCGTGAAATTTTTTTGTTAAATAATATCTTGAATCCTACTTTAACTGAAAATCTATTTGGATTCAAAGAAATAATATGGAGACTTCGAGAGATGCTTGGACAAGAAGTGCAGGGTCGGAAGGATTCCTACTTCTAGTAGGAATAGGAGTTGGCCGGTTTCCGATGTCGAGAAGGACATGGCGGATTCTTGGAGGGCCGAGCTTCTTTCTTAGACCGAGGGGCATTTGAAGTCGAAGATCTACTCCTACAAGGGTTGAAGATGTGAACGGGCCATCCAGGACTTGTCCTAGTCCGAGTGGGACTAGGACTGCCATGGCGGGCACGCCCCGGGCGCGTCCAGGCTTGGCAGGGTGCCAGGCAGGAGGCCTGGTCGAATTGAACTTCAAGATGAACTTTGAAGGGGGCTAGATTCTTCAGGGACTTCAGGAAGTCAGATTTCTACTCCTACTCCAAGAAGATTTTTCTAGAGAAGGGGCTTGCATGCCTAGTAGGATTAGGTCCTTAAGTTAGAGTGGATTGGGCTCTATAAAAGAACTTGTAATCAATGCTTGTAAGATCATCCTGGACAATTCTGGATCAATCTGATATTGTAATCCTCTTATGTTTCTTCCATCTAATAAAATTCTGCGTCGCCTTAAATTTCTCGGGTTTTCTCGCGATGCATAATTTCTCTCGTGCAGAAATCCTAACAAACTGGTATCAGAGCAAGGCTTCATCATCGATCCTCCGTCAGGTGTAGAGATGACATCGCACAACGTCAACGTCGAGAAAGGACGAAATAGTTTCAGTCTCTGGCAGATCAAGATGCGGACACTTTTGAAATAATAGGGAGTATGGGCGCCGCTCACGAACGTGCCGAAGAACAAATCGAAGGAGGAAGATTCGAAGGGCAAAGAAAAAGAGTCCGACCTCGCAAGTTTGGTGGCACAAGAAGAGAAGGTGCATTCTATGATCCTATTGTGTCTGGCGGATGAAATAATTATAGAAGTCGCCGATCAAGAGACGGCGGTCGATCTGTGGTCGAAACTTGAGAGTCTCTACATGACCAAGTCTCTGACTAACAAGTTGTTGTTGAAACAATGTTTGTTCACCCTCCGCATGCAAGAAGGTGCCCCTCTGAAAGATCATCTTGATCAGATGAATACTCTGTTGATGAAATTACGAAACATAGATGTGAAGATCGAGGATGAAAATGCTGCCCTACTTCTGTTGGTGTTTCTTCCTCTGTCGTACGAAAATTTCGTACAATATGTTATTATCGAAAGAGACACAATTACTCTGAAAGAAGTAAGATCGAGTCTACATACTCGTGAACTTCGTCATAGAGCGTCTGGAAAGACTGTGGAGACTCAGGCCGCAGGGTTGGTAATAACCACAGAAAAGAAAAACCCTAAAAAGAGTAAGTCAAAGAAGAACATCAATCCGAATGACATCTGGAACTACTGCAAAGAACCGGGTCACTGAAAGAAGGATTGCCCTAAGAAGAAGAAGAAAGACACGGTTGATGCAGTAGCTCACCAGAACAGCGAATCTGATGATGATTTGGCTCTTATGGTATCTGATCAGAGATGTTCGAAAGAGAATTGGATTCTCGACTTAGGATGTTCTTATCATATGACTCCGCATATAGAGTGATTCTCAACTTATCAGAATATTGATGATGAAAATATCATCATGGGCAATGGTGCAACCTGTAAAATAGATGGAATCGACTCAATTCAGATCAGAACTCATGACAATCAGGTGAGGACATTGATAGAGGTCCATCATATTCCGCAACCGAAGAAAAATTTGATATCATTAGAAGTTTTAGACTCCAAATGATGTCGGATGGATGCCGCAGAAGATGTTCTCACGGTCACTAAGGGTGATGTTGAAGTCATGAGAGGAGTCAGGCAAAAGTCTTTGTATATATTACAAGGTACAGTAATTTCTGGCGTGGCTGCAGTAGGTAGTTCATCCAAATCAGAATCAGAAGCATCTAAGTTGTGTCACATGCGACTTGGACATATGAGTCAGAAAGGGATGGATATCCTCAGCAGACGCAATCTTATGGATAGTCAGAAGATATCTGAAATCAGATTTTGCAAACACTGCATTTTTGGCAAATAAAAATGACATCAATTCAGCAAAGTCGTGCACAAGACGAAGACAACACTCGATTACATCCACGTTGACTGTTGGGGCCTATCTCGTGTTCTATCTATAGGAGGTTCTAGATACTTCCTATCCGCGATAGATAATTACTCAAGGATGACATGAGTATTTATGATGAAGCACAAGAGCGAGGCATTTGAAGCTTTCAAGCAATGGAAGACTCTGGTGGAGAATCTGACATCGAGAAAAGTGAAACGTCTTCATATCGATAACGGTTTGAAGTTCTGTTCATCTGAATTTGATCGATTCTGCAAGGATGAAGGCATTGCCAGACATCGCACCATCAGAGATACACCACAGCAAAATGGTGTAGCAGAACGCATGAACAGAACTCTTCTAGAGAGGGCACGGTGCATGCTCTCTAATTCTGGACTGAACAAGTCATTCTGGGCTGAGGCTGTTAGCACAGCATGCTACCTTATCAATCGGAGTCCTGCCACCGCGATCGATATGAAGACTCCCATTGAGCTATGGTCAGGAAATCCTACTGATTATACTAATCTGAAAGTGTTTGGTTCTCCAGCATATTATCACGTCAGTGAAGGAAAGCTAAAACCAAGGGCCAAAGAAGGAGTCTTTATGGGATATGGTGCAGGTGTAAAAGGCTTCAGAATTTGGTCTCCCTCAGAGCAGAAGGTTATTCACAGTAGAAATATATCCTTTAATGAGATGTCTTTGTTCAAGCAGAAATCAGATGTTGACTCGGTAGAGGAGGGTGTCAACAAACAGGTGGAGTTTAGATTAACTTTAATTCAAAATAGGCCAGAAGAATCTCATCAGGTTGAACAACCAAAGTTTGAGGAGCAAGCAGAAGAAGCAACGACAACTCTAGCTGCAGGACGTGCTCGCAGGCAAGTAGGTCCTCCTAAACGTTATGGCTTTGAGGACATGGTTGCATATGCATTCCAAGTAGTTGAAGATGTGAAATCGCCAGATCAAGTTACAAGGATGCTATCACATGTGCAAAATCAGAACAGGGATTGGCGGCGGCAGAGAGTGTTAAATATCTGATTGTATGATTCAATTCAAGGTGGAGATTTGTTAAACAATGCCTTGAATCCTACTTTAACTGGAAATCTGTTTGGATCCAAAGAAGTAATAGGGAGACATCGAGAGATGCTTGGACGAGAAGTGCAGGGTCAGAAGGATTCCTACTTCTAGTATGAATAGGAGTCGGCTGGTTTCCGATGTCGAGAAGGACATGACGGATTCTTGGAGGGCCGAGCTTCTTTCTTGGACCGAGGGGCACTTGGAGTCGAAGATCTACTCCTACAAGTGCTGAAGATGTGAACGGGCCATCCAGGACTTGTCCTAGTCCGAGTGGGACTAGGACTGCCCTGGCGGGCACGCCCCGGGCGCGTCCGGGCTTGGCAGGGTGCCAGGCAGGAGGTTTGGCCTAATTGAACTTCAAGATGGACTTTGAAGGGGGCTGGATTCTTCAGGGACTTCAGGAAGTCAGATTTCTACTCCTACTCCAAGAAGATTTTTCTAGAGAAGAGGCTTGCATGCCTAGTAGGATTATGTCCTTAAGTTAGAGTAGGAGTTATTTCTCCAAGGCCCTATAAAAGAACTTGTAATCAAGGCTTGTAAGACTATCCTGGACAATCATGGATCAATCTAATCTTGTAATCTTCTTCTGTTTCTTCCATCTAATAAAATTCTGCGTCGCCTTAAATTTCTCGGGTTTTCTCGCGATGCATAATTTCTCTCGTGCAGAAATCCTAACAAACTGGTATCAGAGCGAGGCTTCGTCATCGATCCTCCGTCAGGTGTAAAGATGGCATCGCACAACGTCAACGTCGAGAAATTTATAGGACGAAATAGTTTCAGTTTCTGGCAGATCAAGATACGGACAATTTTGAAACAATAGGGAGTATGGGCGCCGCTCACGAACGTGCCGAAGAACAAACCGAAGGAGGAAGATTCGACGGGTAAAGAAAAGGAGTTCGACCTCGCAAGTTTGGTGGCACAGGAAGAGAATGTGCATTCTATGATCCTATTGTGTCTGGCGAATGCACAGAAAAGGAGTCCGACCTCACAATCTCGGACAATGCAAAATTCGCCAACGGTTATATTTTCATAAAAGAAAGTGTACCGGTCGACCAGTCCATATGTGCGGTCGACCGGCCTCCGTGTCAAATGAATAGTAACGGTCAAATTTGAAGAAGAAAAGCATAGAATGATTTTTTGACGACTTTCTCATTTGTTGAAGCCTAAAAAAGAAGTGGCAAACCTAGAAGGAAGGGCATCCATCCAAGCCTCAAAGAAAAATTTCAAGTTATCAAAAGAAGACATTCTTCTTGAAGTTTTCATTTTTAGTTTTCTCTTCTTCTCTTGTGAGCTTAGTTTTGTAAAATAGAAACATTTTATATAGAAAAATTCTGAGAGAGCTCCTATGTAAAAGATATTCAAAATCTTACCTCTTGAACGAGAGAAAAGATTAAGTTTCATTAGAGAAGAAGTGTGCCTTACCTCTCGAAGCGGAGAAAATGTGATGGTGTAAAGGGCTTTTCTTCCTTACCCCTTTTGGAACAAAGGAAGATATTTTGTGGAATTTTCGGCGGTCTCGAGGTCGAGAAGTCGAAGCGAAAACGTAGGCCAAGGTGTGGCCGAACCTCGTCAACAACCACCGCGTGCTTTGCGATTGCTTTCTCTCTCTCCCTCTCATATTTGTTTTGATGTGATCTGAATTGTATTGATTTGAATGATTTTAATAATCAATTTTAAGCTTTCACAATGATTTTTGTGAATTCGATATTTTTGTTTGAACACTAATTCATCCCCCTCTTGATGCCTCATGGGATCTTATAATTGGTATCAGAGCGGATTGCTCTTGTTTTAAGATCTAATCGTTTTAAGATTTGATCGTCTTGTTTTAAAATTTAACAATTTTTAAGAGCCATGGTATCAAGTGGAATTGGTTTTGCCGAAGGGCAATCAGTTAGTCATCCTCCTCTTTTAAATGCATCAAATTTTGCATATTGTTAAATTAGAATTCAAACATATATTTGTTCTATTGATATCGACATATGGAACATAGTTGAAAAATATTATTATCTTCATGAAAAGTTACCTACAAATTATAAAGAAAAAGAAAAGATTTTTTCAAAATTTGATTGGAAAGTCAAAAATATTTTTATTGTACTTTAAATTCAACGGAGTTTAATCGGATTTCAAGTTGTGAAACTACAACTAAGATTTGGAAAAAGCTCATCACTACTTATTAATGAATCGATAAAGTTAAAGAATCTAAATTGAATATTTTAAACCATCAATATGATTATTTTAAAATGCATGATAATGAATTCATAAATGATATGGTAGCTCGATTTAATGATATTTTGAATACTTTAGCCTCATTGCGCGAGTCAAGAATTAACCTCCAAAAAGTGAAAAAGATTCTCAGGTCTCTCTCCTCCAAATGACATACGAAGAGGACCGTGATCGAAGAAAAATATCTAAACGAATTGAATTTTGATAATCTAATTAGTTCACTTGTAACTTATGAGATCTCATTCCAAGAAGATAAAGAAAAAAAAGCTCCCAAGAAGAAAACATTGACACTAAAAGAAAATTCAAAAAAGAAGACTCAAGTGAAGAAGAAGTGGACAAAATGATACTCACCCGCTACATAAGAAAACTAAGTAAGTATCTCAAGTTGGTGAAAAAAAAGAAAAAATGAGAAGTCTATCCGAAGATCATACAAAAATCACAAATAAAAAACTCCTCAAAAAGGTAAAAAGGAAAAATGTGAAGAGTCTAGTGAAACAAGTAATTCGTCAAGCTCTTCTAGTGATGAAGCATATATGTGCTCAATGGCACACGACGATGATGTAATTTCTAATCCTTCAAATTCAAATTATGACTCAACGAACTCTTCCAAAGAAAAGATATTAGTGCGGAGCAATCGACCTGCCGGCTGAAAGACCGGTCGATCGGTCCAGAACACAGTTCGACCGGTCAGTGTAAAAAATGCTCAATTTCAACAAGCAGAATGTCGAGATACCGATCGACCGGTCCAGAACACAGGTCCACCGGTCAGTGTAGAAAATGCTTAATTTTAACAAGCAAAATGTCGAGATACCGGTCGACCGGTCCAGAACATAAGTCCACTGGATAGTGCAGAATTCACCAATGGTCATATTTTTCATAAAAGAAAGTGTGCCGATAAATCGGTCCATATGTTCGGTCGATCGGTCTCTGAATCAAATGAACAATAACAATCAAAATTAAAGGAGAAAAATGTGAAATGAGTTTTGCACGACTTTCTCACTTGTTGAAGCCTATAAAAAAAGTGCTAAATCAAGAAGGAAAGACATCCATCCAAATTTCGAAGAAAAACTTCAAGTTATCAAAAGAAGTCATTCTTCTTAAAATTTTCATTTTTAGTTTTCTTTTCTTTCTCTCCTCTTCTCTTGTGTGTTTAACTTTGTAAAAGAGAGAAATATTTTATTTAGAAAATTACTAAGAGAGTTCCTGTGTAAAAGATGTTCAAAATTTTACCTCTTAAGCGAGAGAAAAGATTAAGCTTCATTAGAGGAGAAGTGTGCCTTACACTCGAAGCGAAGAAAAGACGATGGTGTAAAGGGCTTTTCTTCCTTGCCCCATTTGGAACAAAGGAAGAGATCTAGAGGAATCTCTGACGGTCTTGAGGTCGAGAAGTCAGAGCGAGAACATAGGCCAAGGTGTGACCGAACATCGTCAACAACCACTGCGTGCTTTATGATTGCTTTCTCTCTCTCCCTCTCATATTGGTTTTGATGTGATCTGAATTGCATTGATTTGAAAATTTTTAAAAATTAATTTTAAGCTTTCGCAATGATTTTTGTGAATTTGATATTTTTATTTGAACACCAATTCACCCTCCCCTCCTTTTGGTGGCATTTGGAATCCTATATAAAAGAGCATTTTTTCTTGTAATGATTCAAATTATTAAAGAACTTTAAATTTGATAATAAGATGTCAAATGACCAAATCAAAGAAATAGAAAGCAAATGTAACGAATGGGAGAGAATAACATGAAAAAATTAATAATTAAAATTTTAATTAGTAATTTTTAAATTTGATAAGAAGATGTCAAATGACCAAATCAAAGAAATAGAAAGAAAATGTAACGAGGAAGATAATAACATGAAAAAAAATCAATAATTAAAATTTTAATTAAGCTTTCTAAAAAAAACTAAGCTTTTTTTTTCACATGTCGGATTAAACTAAAGAAAGCCTAGAGAATTGACTGGTTCGTGAAGATTAACCTCCAATTTAAGTGATTACCGCTTGAGATCGTGTAAATGATTAGTTAGTAAAAAAAACGGCTAGAATATAGAATTATTATGCAAAATTAGACGCTTCAACTTTCAACCGGTAGTCTCTCGGACAAAAAGAATATTTTAAAATTAAATAATCCGGAAGTGTCACAATATAAGAAAAAAAGATCAATCTATCTTCGAATTAAATGAATTAGCATCCGTTTGCAACCATGACATTATTCAAATTAAAGTTTTAGCACGTCTAACAGGATGCGTTGACCTTCTCATCTTCTCGTTGTTCTTGTAAATGTTATGGCAGGAGGAGGGAAGTCGAAGGTCTTGGTCATAGGCGGCACTGGTTACATCGGCAAGTTCATCGTTGCCGCAAGCATCCGGTTCGGCCACCCGACGTCGGCGCTGGTGCGCGCCGTGAGGCTATCGGATCCGGCCAAAGCCCCACTCTTAGAAGGCTTTGAGAACTCCGGCGTCGCCCTAGTTCAGGTAAGTGCATATATTGATGATGAACTGTTCATGCATGCACCATCATCTCAATTCAATCTCTCTCCTCAATTAGATGTATAATGATCTGTACAATACGTTTGATCCAGGGGGACCTGCACGACCACGGGAGCTTGGTGAGGGCAATCAAGGGAGTAGACGTCGTCATATCCGCCGTTGGTTACATGCAAATTTCTGATCAGGCCAACATCCTCCACGCGATTAAAGAAGCTGGAAACGTCAAGGTACTGATTACTTCTAAGTGGTTACCCGCTTGTTGTTAATTCTCCATTAGTTTGCTCTCTCTCTCTCTCTCTACTCTCTCTCACCCTCAATACCATCTAGACATTAAAATTTATCAAAAGAGGAAAAAATATGCATCTTTTGGGGTAAAAACGTGTTTTTTCTTCCGAAAAAACAATTAAGCTAATTTTATTTTACGCCAGAAAGAATAGCTTGGGTTAATCTCATTTGTACCAAATCTTACAAATTATGTGCAATCTAATTAACATATTTGATAATTCAAATGTGTGTTGTAGTTGTGATATTGATTTTCGACAAATACATAATTAATCTAAAGTTTATAATTTTTCAGAGGTTTATTCCTTCGGAATTTGGAAATGACGTGGATAGGGCACACATCGAGGAGCCGGCCAAGTCGGCCATATTTGGAGTCCAAGCTCAGTTCCGGCGTACCGTGGAGACGTCCGGCATCCCTTACACCATTATATCCTGCAACTTCTTCGCACATTACTACCTCCCAACCTTGCTCCCACGGCATCCACCGGTCGGGGGCAATGAGAATGTGGTCACCATCTTCGGCGACGGCAACGTCAAAGGTACTAACTAATTCATTGTTTATGATATGCATCATATTAGGGTTGACAAACTTATTCCACAAAGAATACAGAGCCTATATGCTTATATGAAATATTTGATTTTAAGATGTAAACTTGATGTTTGTTATGATTTAATATATATGGACTCTGGATACACAGTTTTTTTAGATGTACTTTTATTCTACTATACATATTGATCCCTTCTATTTTTTTTCTACTTTCTTAATTAGCTCTCTTGATCAATACTTCTAGATGAATCCAACTATCCGACACCACCCCATTTGAAGTGCCCAAGGTTTAGTTAGAAACAAAATTTCAAATTCAACTACATTTATTATTGTCGCTGTCCTACTATTTGTCATAATTTGTTTTCTAATATCTTTAAATTAATCATAGGAGCAGATGACATGTCAATTTTGGGGAAAAAAATAGTCCATTTTTTTAAATGATATAATCTCGGCCGATTACTTTTTTGTTGTCATTTATTCTAATCCGAATAAATTATATCATTTCCTTATTTATTGATATATTTTCTCATTCAACAACAATTACATTGTTATATAGTTTATTTGCTTCATCCTCTTTTTTTTTTCTCATTTTTCTTTAAGTCGTCGTGTACTTGAGAAGAAGAATCCAAATCTTAACTTTGTTTTAGTATTGTTTTGGTGCCTGATTTTGATTTTTCTTTTTTCTTTGTTTTTTTTTTGTTTGAAATCGAATTCGAATTTGAAATTTCAAACTTTATCAAATTTTGATGCAAATGTTTTTTTATTATCTTTCTTATTAATGCACGCCCCTTTCCTCCGACCACCTCACGGCCGGAGGGAAAGGGGCAAAGGTGGGCACCCTCTTCTCCTTTCCTGCCCAAGGCCCAAAGAGGAGAGGGACGATGCCCCTTCCTCCTCTCTTCTCTAACGTCAGAGAAGAGAGAGAGATGAACTTTCCCCTCCATTATTAGAGATGAACTTTCGGATTGTGCCCGACACAGTACGATTTTGGGCCGTATTGGGCCGACACAACATGAAATTATACTGTGTCAAGTCGTGCCGGAAGGCACTTCGGCCAATTCAGCACGATTTCGGACCGACTCGACTGAGTTCGTCGGATCGGGTCGGGTCGCGCCGCCCATTTTTTTTTCTTTTTTTGCTATATGTATTAAATTAAGAAAATATAAAATAAAAAATAGGCCATATTTTTTACCCTACAATTTAGACTAATAAAAAATAATTAAAAATGTTATAATATATGATATTATGATTATTAGATGTATAAACAATATTTTTATATATAATATAGTTATAAACTTTATGATATATGATTAAATATATGTATAATATAATTATAAAATTGATAATATATTATTAAATATTTAACTATATAATAAAAAATAAAATAAAAAATCATGATCGTCAGGCTCGTGCCGAGCCGGTCGACCATGCGGCCCGCATGAATTTCCATCTCTACCCTCTACGCTCCCTGTCCACATTTGTTGGCAAGCGTCGAAAAAGGGGGCATTGGTGCTCTCTGCGAGCATTGAAAAAAAGGGGAGCATGGGGACATCGGCTCGCTTTTGCAAGCTTGCCGGTGAGCGTTGAAAAATGGAGCGTCAACTCCCTTTGCAAACTGATCGATGAACGTGAAAAAGGGTGGGTCAACAATCCTCTGCGAGCTCGCCAGCAAGCACTAAAAAGGGCAGGTCGTACCTCTACGAGCTCGCCGACGAGGGGACCTTCCTCGGACCGTGTTGATTATTACTCTAATTATAATCCACCTTCTCCAATTGTGTTAAATTTGTTGAAATGAATAATAAGGATCGTGTTATTAATGACACGATTTGTGTAGGCTATCATTGTCGCACCCGCCTATAACTCTGGTCAGACACATCATTTTGATGAGAAGCAATCCATGCTCTTCAAGATTTAGCAGGACACTCCATGCTCTATTTTATCATTGATGCGAACTTGGACTAACACGGTCAGTGTCGGATGACGAGGGTCATTCCGATTTCCCAAGAACAAGATGCGCCGTTAGTAGCATATAATTCTAAAAAAAGTAATTAAAAATAAACATGCATTGTTCACATTTATAAAAAAATTTACATTATTAAAGTGCAAAAATATATATACACAAATTTGATTTTGTCAGCCATATACGTGGACGAAGAAGACGTTGGCACGTACACGATGAAGGCAGCAAGTGATCCGTCGATGGTGAACAAAATTTTGTTCTTGAGGCCGCCGGCCAACACATTGACTCAAAACCAACTCGTCACACTCTGGGAGAACAAATTTGGCACTACTCTACCCCGACTCTTCGTAGCTGAGGAGGACCTTCTAAAGCAAATACATGGTATATATGTGCTTATTATTTAATTAAAAGTTTTTAATTGTGGTTTACATTAATATTTCTCTTTCAACATATAGTGATGATTGACTTCATTGGTAAGGAGATTCAATTCCGAAAAAGAAAAACGTCACAAAGTCTCTAAATGACTCAACCTTGATGAATTATAAAATTAATTATTTTGAGTTCAGCTAGCCAGGTGAATTACTAAACATTTGGCTAATTATCCATGATTAAGTTTAATTTAGTTTTATCTTTTTTTTCCCTTTCAGAAGCGACACCTCCCTTGGATCTTGACCTTGCAATATGCCACTCCGTCTTTGTCAAGGGCGACCACACCAACTTTGAGATTGATCCATCATTTGGTGCCGAGGCCACGGAGTTGTATCCAGACGTTAAGTACATTACAATGGACGAGATTTTAGATCGCTTCGTTCAAAATTGATTAATTTATATTTTGGAGAATAAAATAGACTAAGAAAAGGACAAGAAAATGTGTTAGTAAAATACTATATATATGATAATTAGTCAAGTAAGTAAATCGTTGCTATACATTTCCTACAAAATTTTCCATAAATTTGTCTACCGAGTATTCGAGTAAGGTTATTTTCACTGTACTGTACTGCATAATGGTGCCGTGTCACATTAGATGTAATGAAGTTTGGGATGTATTTGTTTAGGATTATTTTCTCTTACCACTCCTAAATTATCGTAATTTTTTACATGTAATTTTAAATTACGAACTTTATTTTTTGAATTCCTAAATTTTTATATATTTTTTTTTAATTTGATCCTTCTGTTATTTTTTATATTTGCGAAAAGTCTATTATATCCCTGATTTCAGTGGTAATTCATTTTTACTTAAAAATGATTAAAAAGACAAAACGAGCACGTGTCATCGGAAGGAGGGGAGGAGGGGTGTCGCCACTCCCTGCGACCTCGCCGGAGGTCGCAAGGAGGAGGGGTCACCCCCCTCCTTCCCTGCGCTCGAGCGGCGCAGGGGCTAGGGTCACCCCCTCCCTCTCTCTCTCCCCCTACCCCCCTCCCTCTTCACCAATCGCAGGGAGGGGGCGACACCAACTACCCCGGGCGCAGGGAAGGTGGGGGCCGCCCACGTGCCACGTGAGCGTAGGGAAGGAGGGGGGTCGTCACCCTCCCTACGACTTTCGGCAAGATCGCAAGGAGGGGGCGACCCCCAGCCTCCTGTGTCGCGTGAGCGCAGGGAATGAGGGGGTCGTGATGCGGATTTAGAAACACTAGCAAGCGTACTAATCGTTCAAGTAATAAAATGATAAGTATAAAATATCATTTTCACGAGGATAAAAAATAATTAATAACTTCTCTTACTTATAAATTGAGAAAAGAAATTAACTATGTGCTTTGTAAAAATAAGAAGAGTAAATAATATAAATATAAAGTTATGATCAATGGAGTTTAAAAGTACATAATTGATTAATAGAATTTATCTTAATTAATACCACTACTCATGTACGAATTCTAGACAAAAGATGATGAATTAATAAAGTAAAATTCTCAAATTGATTTAATCAATATTTCAAGCTTTAAATCTTATTTTGAAGTAAACAAAAGAGATCAACCCTCTCGGTTTTTAATCTAATTTATTAGATTTTAAAATGCACTTAACTGGAATATAAAGTTAAGAACTTTCTCAAGTCACCTTAACTACAACACAATTGGGTCTCTTGCGATTTTTCCAAAAGTGGCATGTATGATAAAAATAAAAATAAAAACTCTAGAGAATCTAAAAACTTTTTTCAGATAATAAAAAAATTCACATGAATAAATCTCATGTAACAATTAATAAAATCATCAAACATGCTATTGATCCATCAACTAATCATACGAAGAATTCATAAAGAATAGAGTTCAATTAAGAAAATCCTAAAGAACTACTCCATAAACCTAAAGTACATCAATCTAAATAATGTTTCAGGAAAAGGATAGAGAACAAAAAAAACTACTCCTAATACTACCGTCCTCTCTTGAATTTCTGACAGAATTTCGTTGTAGCATCTGGATCTCCTTCACCAAGCCTTCAACCTCTAAATTCTGCCCTCCAAAAATGTTCTTCCAGTTGATTTCGGATATCTTTAAATAGTTTTTCTCGTAGCATGGCTCAACAACCCAAAATCTTATAAAAAATGTAGATAAAACGGCTTAAAACTGCCTAACAGATAATCATCACGACCGTGAAAGGCTCTGTCACTGTCGTGACAGAATATTGTCAAGGATGAAAATACTTAGCCAATTTTTCTACTGAAAATCTTTCTGTCACGGCCATGCAGAAACTGTCATGACCGCCGTGACAGTGACAGCCAAATTTCTGCTTGAAATCTCTTCCTGTCACGGCCATGACAAGAACTGTAGCGCCCCAAAATCCGCCCCTCTTGCCACGTAGGCAGTCAGGTTGACCCTAGGAGTGTTACACTGCCTACTACACTATTGATCATGACCATTCAATAAAGTGCACACGTCACATCACTATTATAATAAAATATAATAAAAGACTTTAATGCGAAAGTTCAATAGTCAGAATATCGAAGGCATAGTTCACTCATACATGTGATAACAAGATGTCAAGAGTTCATAAATCTCACGAAGTTCAATAGGCGAAAGAAATTTAATAAGCGGAATAGCATGATGTCTATGGATAATATGAAAATCATAACACTAAATTCAATTGAAGTAAGCTTGATGATAGAATAATCATGTGCAGCCTCCTTCAAGCTCTGTGCCTTCCAACACATCGTCAGTTAGCATTCTCACCTGCAAAATCCCAATGCAGGAGAATCGAATACCCATGAACAAAGATGTCCAGTACAATAGAACATAGACAATGAAATAAAATTCAGTGAAGAACATTGAAACAATATATCAATGATAAACAATTGTAGACCTTGACTTTTATACATTGACTATAATGAGTCATACCTCATACTTTAACATTATTCATATCTATGCTCTATTCTTTGTTATAACTATACTTTATCTTTACAATACTCTGCGTTATCTTGACAATATCATATTCCATACTTTACTATATCATGTCTATGCCATACTATACAATACTTTACTTTGCATCTGTTTTACTGTGAGTTGCATTACATCTTTTACATTACTATGATATCCTTAAAGTTTGTTATCCTATGCGAGCTCGACTTTATTAAGTTGGGATGCCAAAGGTGCCTCTCTAAATCTCTGAGGCCAGTAAGCCCAAAAAAGAAAAAGGGGTGGGTGTTAATGACTCACCCAATTCGGAATGTAGGTGGAAGAGAACTTACGATCCAGGAACAGTGGTCAATTAAGAAACATGTAGGTTCACTGTCTCCTCAGTTAGCTATCTGCCCCTCTAGCTTAATACTATAATCTCTGGAGGAAGGAGTGTGACCATTGCATCACCCTTCTTCGAAATACAGGTAGAAGAAAACCTGAGATCTCAGGAACATTGGTCATCGAAGACCCGTAGTTTCGCTGTCTCCTCAGCTAACTACCTGCCCCTCTCTATACAATACCATAATCTTTGCTCTATACACTGGGGGCGACACATAGCAATCTCATATCTTTATCTTTGCTTTGCTTTTCTTTAATTATCTTTGATAAAGTTTAGAATCAGTAAAGGTAGAGGTTCCTTTTCTCTAAAAACTTGGATCTTCCTTAGGACAAGATAAGGTTCATTGTGATATCTAGAGCCTTAGATAAGATTTCACATGATTTTGATGGAAAAGTCCGCATTTCTAATCGACAGAACCTGGGCCGGATTGATGGGAACTCGGGCCGAGTATCTGTCGAGGAATTTTGGTGCATGACCCGGTCCGAGTTGAGGATCGACTCGGGCCGGGTTGTTGACAATATATTGGGCGACATCGAGTCAGATTTGCACTCAATCCGACTCGGTAAGACCCGGGTCGGGTTATCGTTTGACTCGGTCGGGTTTCTGGTCACGTTCTCGCGACATCGCCGATGAGGCGACTCGGTCTGGGTCTACATTGACTCGGACCGTGTTTAGGTGTGACCCGAGCTGGGTCGTGGATGACGCGGGCCGGGTTCCATCGCACAGGTATTGCGTTGGTCGTCTTCTCCATCTCCGACGACCTTCCGACCGTCGGATCGAGCATATCACAATATGAAAAATACATCTATGGCATTCATGATCACTATGATAACTTGATGTGCAACATTAGATCTATATTTCTTCGTCTAGGGGATTTAAATCTAAGGTACCTTTGTTTTCGTGCGTCGGAGTTCGCCGATACTGTTTGCGTCGTCCGATCGATTGTCCGTCGCTCTTGACCAGTGAGAAGGTACGCCCAGTCCTCACGAACGTCGGAGGGGTCGCGGTGCATTGAGGGGACGTTGGATCATCAGTTGTTCGTCATTGAAGTCGCGCTCTGCCTTGCTGTTCGTGCGTGTGCATCGATCGTCGGAGCCGAAAGGAAAATGCGAGAAAGAGATCGGCGGCAGAGCGGGGTTCCAAGGGGTCGTAGGGGCCCCCCTAATGGTCCTCTTTATAGTATCGGCCGGCCATGGGGCGCGATCAAGGGAGGGATCCCTCCCCTGGTCGGTCGTTTCCTCTTTCTCCCTTTTTTTAAATTCGTTTCAAATTCTGATTTCTTCATTAATTGCCTTGATTTTCAATTCATTAATGTGATTTCCTTATGTTGAATTTTGCATACGTTACATTATTACCCTCTTAAAAGAAAATTCGTTCTCAAATTTGGATAAGAGTTAGGACTTACCGAATAGTTCAGGAAACTTCTCACGCATTTCTGACTCTACTTTCCAAGTGGCCTCTTTTCCTTGATGATGCTTTCATGCCACTTTAACCAGTGGTACTCTCTTCTTTCTTTGTTGGTGTTCTTGATATTTCAGTATCTCCGTGGGTTGTTCTTCATATGTCAGATCCTCGTTGAGGTTTGGTTTCTCAATTTGGATCACGTTGACGTAGTCATGATTGTACTTCTAGAGTAATGAAACATGGAAGACATTATGTACTCTAGCATACGTCGAGGGTAGTGCTAATATGCAAGCTGAGTCTCCAATCATATCTAAGATCTCAAATGGACCCACATACATTGGGCTCAATTTTTCACGTTTGCTAAAACGCATCACTCCTTTGGTGGGGGAGACCTTAAGCAGAACTTGATCTTCTGCCTTGAACGTGTGCTCTCGGTATTTCTTGTCTGCATAGGCCTTCTGACGATTTTGAACTGACTTCATCATCTTCTTTATTAGTTCAACACTGTCTGTGTACTCTTGTGTTTGCTTCTGTAATTCGACGCTCAAGATCTTTCTTTCACCAACTTCGCCCCAACATGCCGGGGAGCGACATGGTCGACAATATAATACTTCAAAGGGGGATATTTTTATACGAGCATGGAAGCTGTTATTATAAGAGAACTCTATGAAAGGAAAATGTTTGTCCCAGTTGCCATGTCAATCCAAAGCGCATGCTCTAAGCATATCTTTCAGCGTCTGAATCGTCCTTTCTGATTGATCGTCGGTCTAGGAGTGGAAGGCTGTACTGTAGCGAAGACTAGTTCAAAAGCATTCTAGAGGCTCTTCCAGAATCTTGATGTGAATCTGAAATTTCTATCAGACACAATGACTGACGGAATCCCATGTAGTCTAACAATTTTCTGCACATATAGATCCATTAGACTTTCAAGAAATTATTTTACCTTGATGGGTAGGAAGTGAGCCAATTTAGTGAGTCGGTCCACTATTACTCAAATGGCATCATGTCCCTTCTGAGTCCGGGATAAGTCAGTGATGAAGTTCATTGATATTTCTTCCCACTTTCACTGTGAAATGCCCAGACTCTTCAATGTTCCTTAAGAGGTTTCTAATGTTCTACCTTGACCTGTTGGCACACTATACATTTGGAGACATATTTTGCGATCTCTTTCTTCATATCTGGCCACCAGAAACTCCTATGTACATCTTTATACATCTTTGTACTTCCTAGGTGAATTACAAATTCAGACTTGTGGCACTCATCTAGCACTTCCCTTCGAAGTTCAGGATTATTCGGTATTCATAAACAATCAGGGTACCTGATGCCATAATCTGAAGAGATCATGAAATTTGTAGTTTCAAGATTAGTCTTTATCATCATAATCCGATAGTCTGTATCTTCTACTTGTGCCTCAACGATTCTTCCGATCATGTCTGGTACTATACATTGCATCATCATTAATGATCAGTCATGTCTTATCTTTGGTGTCCACTTGAAAAGTTCTTTCATCATTTCAAATTGTCGAAGGTGCATGAAGGCAATAGATCCTTCTCACTTTTGACTAAGTGCATCTGCCACTGAGTTTGCTTTACCTGAATGACAGTTGATAAAGAACTCATAGTCCTTTAAGAACTCCATCCATCATCTTTGACGCATATTTAGATTTTTCTGTGTAAAGACATACTTCAAGCTCTTATGATCAGTGTAGACCACAAATTTCTCTCTACCTAGGTAATGGCGCCAAAGCTTTACGGCAAACACTATTGCTGTCAATTCGATGTCATGAGTTGGATAATTGACCTCATGTTTTTTCAGCTGTCTGGATGTGTATGCCACTACTTTCCAATGTTGCATCAATACGCACTCCAATCCTATACTACTAGCATCACTGTAAACTACGTAACCACCGTTGTCCGAGTCAGGATTGATGCTGAAGTTAGCCGCTTCTTTAACTCTTGAAAACTTTCTTCACACTTGTGCGACCAGATAAACTTTTCCCCTTTTCTTGTGAGTTTGGTTAGCGACAATGCAATTCTAGAAAAATCCTTGATGAAGCATCTATAGTAGCCTGCTAGACCAAGGAAGCTCCTGATTTCGGAGACATTGTTTGGTTAAGTCCAGTTAGATACTTCTTCTACCTTTGCCGGATCCACTACAAATTTATCTTTGGAGACGATGTGGTCAAGAAACATAATCTGTTCTAGCCAAAATTTACATTTGGAAAACTTTGCGTATAATTTCTTTGTTCGCAAAGTCTCGAATACTATTTTCAGATGTTCCCTGTGTTGCTCTATGCTTGGCGAGTAGATGAGGATATCGTCGATGAAGATAATTATGAATTTATCCAGATGTTCGTGGAAAGTTTGATTTATGAGATCCATGAATGCTGCCGGGGCATTTGTTAATCCAAATGGCATTACTAGAAACTCGTAATATTCATATCTTGATCGGAATGCTGTCTTTGGAATGTCTTCTTCTGCTACCCTCAACTGATGGTATCCGCTCATCAGATCAATCTTAGAGAACACTTTTGCTTTGGACAGCCGATCAAATAAGTCATCGATGCGAGGTAGCGGGTACTTGTTCTTTATTGTGACTTTGTTCAACATTCTGTAGTCGATAAAAAGTCTTAATGATCCGTCCTTTTTCTTAACAAAGAGGACTGGTGCACTCCATGGTGAGATACTAAGCCTGATGAAGCCTTTGTCTAGCAGTTTTGAATCTGGTTCTTTAATTCCTTCATCTCTGTTGGGGCCATGCGGTATGGAGCTTTGGAAATAGGTGATATGCCAGGTGCCATTTCAATATGAAAGTCTATCTCCCTTCTGGACGGTAGACTACTAACGTCAACAGGAAATACATCAAGAAATTCTCTCTCAACTTCTATGGTTTGAGGGGTCTTGGCTGGTTTTGCTATTTTGGTGACACTTGCCAGATAACCTCTACACCCTTTTTGGAGTAATTTATGTGCCTTTATGACAGACACTATAATCTTTGATTCTTTCTATACAATGCCTCTGACAATAACTTTATCTGTACTCTGTATACCTATAATCACCTTCTTTTGCTTGCACAAGATAGAAGCGTCATTGGAGGTTAACCAATCCATGCCCAAAATTATATCATAATCTCTCATAGGGATGATGATAAGATTTGCATAAAAGTTCTTTTTCTCTATCTCTATAGGGACATTAGGAAGGTACTTTGTGATAATCAGGGTTCCTTATTGAGTAAGTATATTCATCTTATGATCTAGATTCATTGCAGTTAACCCTAATGCATTGGCATACTCTTCAGATATAAAGAAATGGGAGGCATCGAAATCGAACAATACTGTAGTAGGTAATTCAAGTACGAATAGCATACCTCGAATGACCTCAACGTCATTCTGTGGCGCATCCTCTTCTAAATTGAAGAGTCTTCCATACACTAACTATTGTTGTCCACGTCTTGGACAGTTTACTGCGATGTGGCCCATTCCACCGCAATAGTAGCATGCTCCAGACTTCATGCGGCACTCCACAGCGTGGGTCCTGCCACAAGTATTGCATAAAATTTGCTCCCCTTGTGCGGTTAGTACTTGCGGGGCTTTGGGAAGCTGTTGCCTTTGTTGTTGGGCTGGGCGCCATGGCGCCTGCTGAGGGGGCCTTGGGTTCTGTTGCAGTTGTTGCGGCTGCTGTTGCTGAGGGGGAGGAGCTTGTTGTGGAGGAGGGTAGGGCTGTTGTTGCGAGCGGTTGTACTGCTGAGGCGCTGGATAAGGGCGAGGCCGATTATCCCATCGTTGATGCTGACGGTTGTTCCCTCTAAATTATTATTGTTGTTGTTGGGAACCCTGCCCTACATTCTGTTGGACCCTCTTGTCTTTCTGAAGGTCTTGGTAGTCCTTCTAGGTCAGTGTAGCCAAACTGACTGCCTCATCCAGGGTTTTACAGTTTTCTGATCTCGTCTGTGACCTCAAGGCGGGGTTCAACCCGTCCACAAAGCGTTTTGTTACATCTTGCTCGTCCATAATCAGCCTGGAATATTTCATCAGTTGAACAAACTTTGTCATGTATTGGGCTACCGTCATGGTGCCTTGCTCCAGATTCAGAAACTCTTTCTGTTTCAAATCCCTTTGGAACTTAGGAAAGAAGCGCGTCTCGAATGCCTTGCGGAAGTCCTCCCTGGTAATGATTCTGACTTCCGGGAAGCTGGTGGCCTTCTTTGCTTTCCACCATTCTTTAGCGTCCTTCTGGAAAGTGTCTCCAACGAACAACAGCTTCTTGTTCTCAGGAACGTCTAAGATGTCGAACTTGTCTTCTATCGTCTCCATCCACTGTTTCGCTACTTCTATCCCCCCTTCTCCATTGAACATCGGATGTTTCGACTTCCAAAACTCTTGTAGTGTGCAGGGAAGAGGAATTTGACGTCCTTGCTGTACTGATGGTTCAGGTGGAGGAGGATAAGATAGAGGTGGGGGAATGAAAGGGGTCTCCCCTTCGTTATGAATTTCATTCTCACTGATGGATGCTTGTGACCTTCTTTGAGGAGACATCTATAAAAAGACCATGAGAATATTTGAGAACTAGCATAGAATCAAAGATCTTTAACCAAAGTAAAAATCTTAGATAAAAAAAATTTGAGACCGTATGATTCAATATCCGCTAAAACAAAAGTTAATATCACGGTAAGGTTAGTCAAAGCAGAACATAAGTATCTGTTTAAGGCACACTAAGGCCTTCAATATCAGAGAACTATTCAGTACTAATCACTACGTCGAGAAGGTTCCCCAAGTTCATTCCCGAGGTCCTTCTCATGCTTAGGAGGATTCGGGCATTCTTCTTCGAAATGCCCATCTTGATCGCAGTAGTTGCAATATGGTTCTGAGTCTGTCTGACTTATAGGCTTGTCCGGGCATGCATCTGCATCATCCTGTTCCCGGCTTTGCAATTCTCTATTTGGTTCAGGATTTTCTTCTTCTTCATCAGAAGACAAACAAATAGGGTTGCTGATGCGTTCTCCTATAATTTGCAAGTTCCTCCTTCGTTTCCTTTCTTCAGATGTCTCAACTGACGAGGAAAGCATCACTGGATTATTGCTTCCCACGCTTTCCAAATCAGAATGTTCCTATTCTTCTGGAGCAAGAGGAGGTGGAATCGCACGGCCACGACCATGTCCGCGACCACGTCCGAGACCCTATCCTGGTACTTGCGTCTGCTCCTGTTCTTGAGTCGGAGCAGTGGGTGGGTGCATAACTGCTTCAGCTACCCAAAACACTCGGCTTCCGCCACGTACCACTCTGGACGTTATGCGGCGCGGAGGCATCTATAGGAATAAGTTAGCTTAATAATATAAGTATCCTTACATGGAAATGTACTTAATACTTACTTGAGGAGTGGAGCCGTAGATGCTTGAGAAGCTTGCACATGACTTTACTTTGAGCTATGAAACAATATGAATAATAAATGCTATGCATGAACATCTACTCTACCATGATTAATGAGGGAGCTAAGAACTTAGGCTCTGATACCAAACTGTAGCGCCTCCAAAATCCGCCCCTCCTGCCACGTAGGCAGTCAGGTTGACCCCAGGAGCGTTACACTGCCTACTACACTATTGACCATGACCATTCAACAAAGTGCACACATGGCATCACTGTTATAATAAAATATAATAAAGGACTTTAATACGAAAGTTCAATAGTCAGAATATCGAAGGCATAGTTCACCTATACATGTGATAACAAGATGTCAAGAGTTCATAAATCTCACGAAGTTCAATAGGCGGAAGAAATTTAATAAGCGGAATAGCATGATGTCTATGGATAACATGAAAATCGTAACACTAAATTCAATTGAAGTAAGTTTGATGATAGAATAATCATGTGCAGCCTCCTTCAAGCTCTGTGCCCTCCAACACCTCGTCAGTTAGTATTCTCACCTGCAAAATTCTCATGAGCAAAGATGTCCAGTTCAATAGAACATATACGATGAAATAAGATTCAGTGAAGAACATTGAAACAATATATCAATGATAAACAATTGTAGACCCAGACGTTTATACATTGACTATAATGAGCCATACTTCATACTTTAACATTATCCATATCTATGCTCTATTTTTTATTATAATTATACTTTGTCTTTATAATACTCTGTGTTATCTTTACAATACCATAATCCATACTTTACTATACCATGTCTATGTCATACTATACAATACTTTACTTTGCATCTGTTTTACTATGAGTTGCACTACATTTTTTACATTATTATGATATCCTTAAAGTTTGTTATCCTATGCGAGCTCGACTTTATTAAGTTGGAATGCCAGAAGTGACTCTCTGAATCTCTGAGATCAGTAAGCCCAAAAAGGGAAAATGGGTGGGTGTTAATGACTCACTCAATTCGGAATGTAGATGAGAGAGAACCTGTACTCTAGGAACAATGGTCAATTAAGAAACCTGTAGGTTCACTATCTCCTCAGTTAGCTATCTGTCCCTCTGGCTCAATACTATAATATCTGGGGGAAGGAGTGTGATCATTGCATCACCCTTCTTCGAGACACAGGTGTGAGAAGACCTGAGATATCATGAACTGTGGTCATCAAAGACCCGTAATTTTGTTGTCTCCTCAGCTAACTACATGCCACTCTTTATACAATACCATAATCTTTGCTCTATACAATGGGGCCGGCACATATCAATCCTACATCTTTATTTTTGCTTTGATTTTCTTTAATTATCTTTGACAAAGTTTAGAATCAGTAAAGGCAGAGGTTCTTTTTCTCTAAAAATTTGGATCTTCCTTAGGACAAGATAAGGTTCATTGTGATCTTTAGAGTCTTAGATAAGATTTCACATGATTTTGATGAAAAAGGGGACTTAACTTCCGAAGGATTGAACTCAACGGAAAAGTTCGCATTTCTGGACAGAACCCGAGCCGGGTTGATGGGAACTCGGGCTGAGTCTCTGTCGAGGAGTTTCTATGCATGACCCGGTCCGAGTTGAGGGTTGACTCGGGCCGGGTTGTTGACAATATATTGGGCGACATCGAGTTGGATTCGCACTCAATCCGACTCGGTAAGACCTGGGTCGGGTTATCGTTTGACCCGGTCGGGTTTCTGGTCACGTTCTCACGACATCGCCGATGAGGCGATTCAGTCCGGGTCTACATAGACTCGGATCGTGTTTAGGTGTGACGCGGGCCGGGTCGTGGATGACGCGGGCCGGGTTCCATCGCGCAGGTACTGCGCCGGTCATCTTCTCCATCTCCGGCGACCTTCCGACCGTCGGATCGAGCATATTGCAATATGAAAAATACATCTATGACATTCATGATCACTATGATAACTTGATGCGCAACATTAGATCTATATTTCTTCGTCTAGGGGATTTAAATCTAAGGTACCTTTGTTTTTGCACGTCGGAGTTCGCCAATACTGTTTGCGTCGTCCGATCGATTGCCGGTTGCTCTTGGCCGGTGAGAAGGTACGCCCGGTCCTCACGAATGTCGGAGGGGTCGCGGTGCGTCAAGGGGATGTTGGATCGTCGGTCGTTCATCGTCGAAGTCGCGCTTTGCCTTGTTGTTCGTGTGTGTGCATCAGTCGTCAGAGTCGAAAGGAAAAATATGAGAGAGAGCGACGACAGGGCGGGGTTCCACGGGGTCGCAAGGGCGCCCCTAATGGTCCTCTTTATAACATCGGTCGGCCAAAGGGCCGGCCAATCGTGGGGCGCGATCAGGGGAGGGAATCCTTCCCTTGGTCGGCCTCTTTCTCCCTTTCCTTTTTTTTGAATTCGTTTCAAATTCTGATTTCTTCATTAATTGCCTTGATTTCCAATTCATTAATGTGATTTCCTTATGTTAAATTTTGCAGACGTTACAAGAACTATCACGGCCGTGAGAGTCTTCTGAGCTGCTTTAAATATTTTCTTGTCTTCATTTTGACGTTTTCTCATATCCTGCCATGAATAATTTCCATATTTAAGTATAAATCAAATATAAAGGAAATTATATTAAAATAAATCAAAACTCCTCCTTTTCTAAACATAAAAACATTCCAAAATGCTTATCAAATGACCTAAACTAATGCATGATTTTCCGTGCATCAAATACCCCCAAGCTTAATATTTTGCTTGTCCTCAAATAAATTTCAGATAAGGCACAGTGCTCCATCACAAAACTAATACTTTTCTCCACTGTTCTTTTACACGACCATCACCAGAGTATCTATTCTCAACCAATACCCAGCCTTGCAGAATTCTTAACATTTAAACATGTCTTTCCTGCATATCGACAAATAATATTAGTCAATCTTATAAGAGTATCAATATTGAACCACAAATCTTTAAGGAGCTTAATTTTATACTATTATCATTTCATATTTCAACATTAAGATTTTTTTTTTCATTTCACTTAAGAATGTAGTAATCCTCCATATTGCACAAAGTGGTCCATGTAATGGGCTTTCGACCGACGAATCCCAAGGCAGATACCCTTAGATCGTTAAGCAAGAATTCTCTACGGATCTAATCATCTGGACACACTCAGATTCCAGAGGATACTTTATACTTTTCATTTAATTGTTGGGGCTCAACTAGCCCTCTTTTCATTCACTTTAATATTAAAATTAGCATAATTATAAGCTCCAAAAATACTTAAAGCTTTCAATAAAGATGCAATTATAATCAAAATTAATATCATAGTAAATAATAGAAAAATTCATCATTTAAATTATCATAATTAGATGCATGACAAGCAAAAGATAATTGATTCAAAATACTAAAATAAGACATGCCATGCAAATGCAAAATGGACTAAGTCCCTCCCCCAAGCTTGAACAACTAAGAGAAGAAAAATATATGTGGAAAAATGTAAAGGAGAAGAAATGACCAAGGCTTAGTCTTCTGGAGGTGGCGATGGCGAGAAGAGTGTTCTGTGGCCAAATCTGTGATCTAGATCTGCATTATAAGCAGAAATATGGTAAGGCCTAGTCTCTGTCGTGACTGAGACAGAATGAATATCCTTCAGGTCTTGAGAACGATCGCGAAAGCAGTCGTAACCGAAGTTTTTCCTGAACATGAGCATAACTAAGTTAATATCAAATTTACTCAACAACTAGAAAACTAAAAGAAGTAAAGAGAAAAGGGTTTAGACAGTGTAGTTCTAAGTTATAGTCGTTAAGGTCTAATAAGGGCATTGAGTGGCCACTTGTTAACGTGATTGAATTCTCTTGCTCTCTTGAATTTTTCTCTGTATTGCTACGCAAGCTCCCTGGCTGTCTTTCAGATATCATGTTTGCCAGTTGTCCGATCTATGTTTCTAAGTTTCTGATTGATGCATCTTTATTAGTAAACTTGGTCTCCACAGTGAGGATGAACTTTGATAAGACATTTTTCAAATCACTTTTTGGTTCGGTATAAGGTTGATAAGCAGGGAGTTGTGCTGAACTCCTATTATTCACCCAAGAGTAATTAGGAGGAGCTCTTAGCCCATTGTTGTACGCATTTCCTCCAACATTGCTTCTGAAAGCATTATTAGAAACAAAGTTAGCATCCTCAAAATTTTGCTAATTAAAATTAGGATGTCCCCCTCCACACATGTCACATGTGATGTTCGAAACCTTGTTGATAGATCTTTGAGTCATCAACATATTCATTTTCTTTGCTAAGGCATCTAATTGGGCTTGAATGTGGGTAGCCTTATTAACTTCATAAAGTCCAGCCTTCTTTGCCTTTGAGTTTTGCCAATTGTTCAAGGCAAGATTGTCGAATAACTTATAAAGATCTTCAGGGGATCTATTAGCAATGGTTCCTCCAGCAGCGGTGTCGATCTTGTCGTTTATCTATTGAGGTCCCATTGTAAAAGTATTGGATTTGTTGGTAAAAACTTTACTGACGAGATCCTTGAACCTATCCCAAGCTTCATGCATAGACTCTGTATCCTGCTGGCAAAAAGAAGAAACTTCAAATAAGCATCTAGCAGCTTTTTGTGGTGGACAGTACTTGTTAATGAATGCTTGATGCATTTCTTCCCAATTTGTTATGGTTCCTGTCGGCAATGTAGTGAGCCGAGTATAAGCTTTTCCTTTCAAAGAAAAAGAAAAAAGTTTTAGACGAACTGCATCATCTGTTACTCCTTGAAATTTGAAAGTTGAACATAATTGGACAAATTTCGTAATGTGACCGAATGGATCTTCATCTCTATCTCCTCCAAATTGTGTTTGATAGCATTTGAACTGTTTCCTGCTGGATTTGAAAATTGTTAGCACCAATTTCAAGGAGTGTAATACTCCCTCTTTCATCAATCATTGGTCCCATGGTATAATCTCTCATAGTTCTGTACGCAGGTGGAGGTGGTTGATTTTCAATTTGTCTTTGTTGATCTGTCATCTTAATAATAGTAGAAATTTTTTTCTTCAGTCTTCTGATAGTTCTCTCTATTTCAGGATCAAACACAAGTGGTTCGCTTGAACTTCGTGTATTATGCCTATGTCTCAAGGCACTAGTGCTAGAATCCTCCAGAATGTGTGGATTATAAACTCTTCAATTCTTGCAACCACACCAATACAAATGAATGGTAATAATTCTCAAATTAATAAGTAAGATAAGAAATTAATTATTAACATGTCCCCGGCAACGACGCCAAAAACTTGATGCGGACCTAGAAACACTAGCAAGCGCATTAATCGTTCAAGTAATAAAATGATGAGTATAAAGTATCGTTCCCATGAGGACAAGAAATAATTAATAACTTCTCTTACTTATAAATTGAGAAAAGAAATCAACTCTGCGCTTTGTAAAAATAAGAAGAGTAAATAATATAAATATAGAATTATGATCAATGAGGTTTAAAAGTATAGAATTGATTAATATGATTTATCTTAATTAATACCACTACTCATGTACGAATTCTAGACAAAAGATGATGAATTAATAAAGTAAAATTCTCAAATTGATTTAACCAATATTTCAGACTTTAAATTCTATTTTGAAGTCAACAAAAGAGATTAACCTTCACAGTTTTTAATGTAATTTATTAGATTTCAAAATGCACTCAACTGGAATATAAAATTAAGGGCTTTCTTAAATTACCTTAACTACAACACAATTATGTCTCTTGCGATTTTCTCAAAAGTGACATGTAAGAGAAAAATCAGAGAAAAACTTTAAAGAATCTAAAAATTTCTTTTTAAATAATAAAAAGATTCATAGGAATAAATCTCATGTAACAATTAATAAAATCATCAAACATTCTATTGATTCATCAACTAATCATACGAAGAATTCATAAAGAATAGAGTTCAATTAAGAAAATCCTAAAGAACTACTCCATAAACCTAGAGTACATCAGTCTAAATAATGTTTCAGAAAAAGGATAGTGAACAAGAAGAACTACTCCTAATTCTACTGTCCTCTCTCGAGTTTTCGACAGAACTTCATTGTAGCCACTAGATCTCCTTCATCAAGCCTTCAGCCTCTGAATTCTGCCCTCCAAAGATGTTCTTCCAGTTGATTTCGGGTCTCCTTAAATAGTTTTTTCCGTAGCATGTCTCAACAACCCAAAATTTTATAAAAAAATGTGGATAAAAATGACTTAAAACTGTTTAACAGACCGTCGTCACGGCCGTGAAAGACTCTGTCATGGTCGTGACAGAAGACTGTCGAGGATGAAAATACTTAGCCAATTTTTCTGCTGGAGATCTCTCTGTCACGGCCATGACAGAAACTGTCACGGCCGTGACAGTGACAACCAAATTTTTGCTTGAAACCTCTTCCTGTCACGGCCATGATAAGAACTATCACGGTCGTGACAGTCTTCTGAGCTGCTTTAGGCTTTTTCTTGTCTTTATTTCGACATTTTCTCATATCCTCTCATGAATAATTTCCATATTTAGGTAGAAATCAAATCTAAAGGAAATCATATGAAAACAAATCAAAATTCTTCCTTTTCTAAACATAAAAACATTCTAAAATGCTAATCAAATGACTTAAACTAATGCATGATTTTTCGTGCATCAGGTCGGAGGGAGGGTGCGACCCCAGCCCCATGCGAGGGGTGACACGTGGCCATTTTTTAATTATTTTATATCTATTATTATATATTATTTTATATAAAAATGAACTGACACTCAAATTAAGGGTATAATGGACTTTTTACAAATGTGAAAAATAAAATATAATGGAGAAATTGATAGAATTGGACGGAAGGATCAAATTGGAAAAATCGTAAAAGTTTAGGGACTCAAAAAATGAAGTTCGTAGTTTGAAGTTAAATGTGAAAAATTGCAATAGTTTAGGGGTGATTAGAGAAAATAACCCTATGATTTATTCTAATTGTAGAGTTTTCCTTATTTCACAAGTCATATATATTATATATGTTAAGTTGGATGCAATAAAAAAAATCGGTTCCAACTTACATATCACAATTCTTGGATTGTGCACTAACAGACGGAAGGTTGAAATCGAAGCGCATTGACCATTTTGATTTTTTTTCCGACAGTTCCAACTTCAATTCTTTTTCGATCATTTCGAACAAAAATATAAAGTAAACATAAAGGAAATTAATGAAATAAAATTTAACTATTTTACTTTTATATATTGTACATGTCATTTTCATTTTTGTGAACTTTAATATTTTCTAATAACTCAATGTTATGTTATAAAACTAATTCTATATTATTTTTCATTAAAATTACATTTTATTATTGCACGTATAGTAAGAATTATATTGCATTTTAATAAAATATTATACATCATTAAGATCAAATATTATATATTTTTATTTTATTATTTTTTAAGAATATAACATATTGTATTTCACATGATATAAAAATATATGTTAAATTTGAAAATATGTGTAAAATATTAATGCTCAATGTTTAATTAACTTATATGTAAATATAATATTTGTGAATAAATATATTATTTTAGTTATTTTATATCAAAAACCATTTTACCTCGAAAAGCAATATAACAATCTTGATATATATATATATATATATATATATATATATATATATATAATATGTATCTAATATATTCGTTAGTAATACAACATCGTATCCAAACCCTCTCAACTTATTATGTATTTATTGTTATTATGCATCCCTTTTGTTTTATCATATGAACGTAAATTTAATTTAAACAAGCTTACATCTAAGGATATGACAATCATAATAAATATTCCTCAAAAAAAAAATTTATGATTACATGGCGTGAAGTCCATGGAATCCAAGTAAAATTAACTTACATTAAATTTCAAACAAATTAGGTGAGGTGTAATTCAAGTACATGTTATTTAATACTTTATGAATATTTATTATTTTATTAAAAATATGTATTACTTTTATAGTATATTTTGGTCCCCCTTCCCCATCAAATATTTTTCTCGTCCATCCTTGATTACTCATAATATGATAAGTAATATTTTTTAAAGAGATTAATTGTAGAATAATCTTAAACGGTGGTGATAATTGGTTAAACATATAATGAAACTTCGCACTTTGACACCTTTCTTTCCAATCCACATGTCGTTTAAACATTTTCACCATTTTAAAATCAATTGCATATTTTTGTATAATTGTATACCTCTATTTTCATATTTATTGTGATTTGATTTAAATATAAAATTTATATGAAAATGTATGAATTTTATTTTAGTTTGTCGAACTAATCATGGAAGCATAAAAATGATTCAAAAAATTGAAAGTATTCAAATTATTTGAAAAATAATGAAGAAGAGGAGAGGAAGAGAAAGTGGAATGCAATAATTTAAATTTTTAAGAAGATTTGATGACGTATTGATCTATTTGGCTCTCAAGACAAACCTTGTTAAAAAAGATTTTATTTTAACCAACCATGGTGAACAGTTTGCAGGGCACTAAATGCCAGTAATTCCGTACATCTTTTCGTACAAATTTGAACATCGATACTAATAGTTCAAAACACGATAAAAAAAATTATTCTTGAAGTAAGAATAAAATGTGTTAGAATAGAGATGTTCTTCGGCAAGAATTTAAAAATCCAGTTTTTACATTTTCTATGTGCAAGAAATAAAACATTAATCATGACGTTTTTTTTTTACCAACAAAACTATATTCTCACTGTGTTTGTGAATAAGGTGATGCTCCCTCTTATTCTTTTTAACATATTCTTCATTCCAAATGAAATAAGGACGATTATTTACAATGCATCACACTTTTTTTTCAATCGAAAAAAATATATATTTTTTGAAAAACTTCTTTGAAAAACGATGTGACAAATATTGATGGAAATATTTTGATCTTCCTGCAATTATTTGCAAAAATCCTTTGCACAATCTGACAAATAAAACTATCTATAATTTTTTGTTCGTGACATGATTTAAATTTGATGGGAATATACTCAAATATTAATGCAAACTTTCGTTAGAGATTATCTTATTTTCTTTATACTTTAAATATATAACTTTCAAGATTTGAATAATCAAATTATAATTGTATAGGGCATAACTTATATGTTTGGACAAAGACTACAATAGTAGCTTAAACAGGCTCGATGAAGGATATACGATAATTATTTATGCATGTACAATATAACCCATCTTGGTGTTTATATAATGACATTGCTCATGCTCAAATTATAAATTATAATAGTTTCTTGAGTCACATACTAGCTGTAAATCTCTCACAATTATAATCCCTAACAATGCTATATATATATATATATAAGCATTCACGAATTTAAAATATGTCTTCAAAGGTAAAAATAATAGCTACATATAAGTCAAGGACTAAAATTATCAAGATTGTGATCTTGATCATTTTATGATCTTATGATCCTATTTAGGATTCGTGATCTCGATCTCAAATTTTGAGATTATTTTTGTAGAATTATAATAGCAAGATCGTAAAATCTACCGATTCTGTCATTTCGATTTTTTAATTTTTTTCAATTTTTTTACATTTCAACCTATTGCAACATAACTTTTGGAGAAATAAAAGTAAGAAAAAAGATTATTAGTTGTAATAAAAATTTTAAAAATATCTTTTCACAAAATAACTTTATTCCATATTAATCATATTATCATCATTTTTTATCATTTCACACTAAATTGCTATTATATAACTAATATATAAGTGTTGGTAGGAAGTATAGTACTCAAGTTAATGTTATTTATAATATAAATCATTACAAGTTTATTTTTTTTAAAATAATTATATATTTTTTTTTATATTTTAATTTTTTTAATATATAAGTAAAATCTTATGATCTTCGATCTTACGGACTCCTTTCGATCTTGACTACCTTGCCAATGACTACCTTCATGTATTGGCCACGTAGAATTGATTCTTAAATCTTAGGTTGTTATTGATTTAATAATATTATAAACCATGTTGTACAACAAGTTGTCTATATAATAAATGTGATACTATAAACAGATAACGTGATGTGTGGGATGGCTTCGTAGAGAGGTTGGAAAATGGAAATGCTTTAGAACAATGCTGGCGGTTGTGCTTTTAATGATTGTTAACAGCCTCCACTAATCTAGTATTTATTCGAAATATATATGAGCACTCACACATGCATTAGATGATGATGATGATATAATAGTTTCTTGTGTCACATATATACTAAGCTGCAAGGTCACACGTAGAAATCTCCCACAATTATAATATCTGTAATGCTAACATTCTCCGTAGACTACGTGTTCAGTTAAAGGGAATTTAAAGACTTATATATAATCTACATAATGACCTTTGAAAACTTAGATGATTTTATTTTTTTGTATTAAAATTAAAATAGTATTTTAATCTTATGCTTATCTATACATGATATTGCCTGAACAACTTTAAAATTAGATACATTTTTCTAGCAATATCTTGTGTACACGGGATAATCAAGAGTTGGAGTGGAGTCTATAATAAATAAAGATTTCGAATTCGAACTTTTATGCACATATAAAATTATTGTTAAGAATTTCATCAATCTATTAAAGTCAGACATGCTTCGAGAGTTCAAAATTAGTCGAGCTCAACATGGGACAAGACTTCAACATGTGATAAGTGCGCGTAATTCTTAATGCTGCGGGGGTTGGACGACCGGCGTCACTTTTTAAATACAATAGTGGAAAAAAAATGTCACACGCGATCCAAATAATTTTGAATTATAGTATCAGAAAATGTGAAAAAATGACCTTAGAAAATGCTATCCCGAAAAATATATTTGTTACATCAACACTCACGTGCGGCAATTTCTTTGGGTCATTGCAAAGTGTACCCATTTAACTCCACATACTGTACATATGTGTGTGTGACAGAGTGAAATTATAAAACCAAATTTTGGGAACAAAATTATCTAACTTAATTATAATAAATTCATGAATAGAAGATTACTGACAAGGTGTTCCTGCCCTAAAATGAACTTGGACATCCCCTCGGCGCATCGGATCTGCAATGCCGTCCAGATTCATCCCCAATTTCTTGCTCCTCTCTTTTTTTAGCAAGCTTTTCCTATTTTTATTAGTAGAAATAATGTCATCTTTTCGACTATCCATCAAAACTAAGTGATTTTTAATTAAATTTATGATTTTCATTCGGATTTCTTAAAACACTGTAGAAGTTTTGGTTTTTTTATTATTAGTTTTACAAACAAAAAAAATTACCAATCAACTCATGAGTATTATGTTTTTGTTTTTATTTTAGAAAATAAATTAAATACAATTACCCTCTATAACATTTAAAAATGTTCAAATAGTATAAACTGTATATTATTTTGAATATATATATATATATATAATATAATGTAATATAAAACGACCAGGCGTGACCTTACCGGTAACGGCAACCTAACGGTCGTGGTAATCTTCCAGGGAGGTGACCAGATCGTTCACCGCTCACCACTTCTTTATAAGAGCACACGAGCGGCCTCATTCGCAGTAGAACCTTTGCGTTGTGTTCTGTTCCGTCAATCTGCTCGTGCAGTCGGCTTTTGCGGATCGTGGGACGTCGTTGGTGGTGTTGGCATTAGAGACGCATCGTTCGATCAATGGCGACATCGACGGCGGAGGTCAAGAGCAAGATCCTGGTTATCGGCGGCACCGGCTACATCGGCAAGTTCGTCGTGGCGGCGAGCGCGCGGCTGGGCTACCCCACCTTCGCCCTCGTCAGGAGCGCCGCTCCCGCCGACCCCGCCAAGGGCCAACTGCTCGAGGGCTTCAAGAATTCCGGCGTCACCCTCGTCCAGGTACGGCAGTCGATCTCTCTATGCGCGTCGTACCAGTTCATGGTGTGCACCCCAAAAGGTACAGGAATACCATTGATCTACATACTCCTATTCATATCAAAGACGTCCGTGGATCCAATTTGGATCGTCCCTTACATTTCATCCTCAAAGCACTAGTGCTATTAATTAGTCTCGCCAATCGATCGATCATTTTGTTCGCTGATATAGTGATTGGAATCGGACTTTTATGTTTGATACTAAAGGTACTAATACTAGGGATTTGTCTCGCCATCGGTGGATCTCAACAGTGTAGGGCTTTAATTAAGTGCTCTAACATCCGTGCATTGCATGAACCTTGGAGTAATCTGTTTAATTTGTAGGGGGATTTGTACGATCACGAGAGCTTGGTGAAGGCGATCAAGCAGGTGGACGTTGTCATCTCGACTGTTGGGTACCTCCAGCTCAAGGATCAGACCAAGATCATTGACGCCATCAAGGAGGCTGGTAACATAGAGGTACACAATGCAGTTTATGTGATCAATTATTTATAATGAAAACTAAGATCTCATATTGCATCATTGAAATGTGCACTGCAAGACATAAAAAATCGAGCTGTGTACTGCATGGTTTTTTGCCATAATGTGCTCATACGTTTTTGCAACCTTATTCTTCAATTGGCTACATGCGTTTGTAAATGTACCTACTCTAATTGCCTCAAGATAATTGTTCCTCAGGGCATATGATCTGTTCCATCCTAATCTGAATCTTTAAAATGAGCCATGTAATTCTAGGTGGCATCAGCGAAATTCCTCAAAACGGATTTGCCTGTCCATTTAGCTATCTGTAACTTTTGGAATCTTCTCGTATGACTCCGCAGAGATTTCTTCCCTCAGAATTTGGAAATGATGTGGATCGCGTGCATGCTGTGGAACCAGCCAAGTCCGTATTCCAGATCAAAGCTGACATCCGTCGAGCCGTGGAGGCATCTGGGATCCCTTACACCTTTGTTTCTTCCAATTTCTTCGCCGGCTACTTCCTTCCTTCATTAGGACAGGCCGGAGCTGCAGGTCTTCCCACTGATGAAGTCATCATCTTAGGTGACGGCAATGTCAAAGGTAAAGAGGAAAACAATGAAAAAGGAGGAGCAAAACTTTTGCTCTCATTCATTGGATGCTAATTAACTTCTGATTTACACATATAACTTTCCATTTCTCAGGAGTCTTTGTGAACGAAGATGACATTGGCGCATACACAGTCAAAGCAGTGAATGACCCACGCACCTTGAACAAGATACTGTACCTCAGGCCACCTGCAAACACCTTAACTCACAATGAACTCATCACTCTCTGGGAGAAAAAAGTCGGCAAGACGTTTAAGAGAGTGTACGTCCCTGAAGAGGAGGTTCTGAAACGAATCCAAGGTACAAATATTGTATTAGTAGTTGGCAAAACATCAATTCGTTCTGATTCTGAAGCATCATCTTTTTTTTTTAATTACTTACAAGCATGAACTACCCTCAACACCAACTTATACGGTTATACCGATCTGACTCTTAAAACAATGTTTTGCAGAAGCACCTGCCCCACTGAATGTGGTGCTGTCCATCTCCCACTCTGTGTTTGTGAAGGGCGACCACACAAACTTCGAGATCGAGCCGTCTTTTGGTGTTGAGGGATCTGAGCTGTATCCTGATGTGAAGTATACTACCGTCGACGAATACCTGGATCGCTTCCTTTGAAGTAGACGTCTGCCGAAAGCCTTTGCGTAGTTGATAAAAAAATTTAGCTGTTTGAAGGTCTTTCATGTGTTTGTCTGAAGTACGAGCAGTCCTTTGTGGATGCATGTAGGTCGAGCTGGAGCACTATTTCATGGCTTATATGATTTTATGTGCAAATAACTAAGCTTGGTTTTATCTCTAATTCCTCGACTTTGGTATCATTGATTGATCCTCTGCATTTTGTGTACGAAGTATGAACCCCATCATTTTTTCTGCTAAACTTGGATTCAGTTGTAGGATTCTCTGTTACATGGGAAAAAAATGATTCGAAACATGACTTAACCATAATTACCGTGCAGAGAGTACTAAAATTTTTTCGAATCCATGAAAAAAAATTCAATCCATGCTTTGATCCACACCATTTATGTAGCCTAAAAATGACAGACATTTTCTCAAAAGCAATGTTAAAATTTTAAACGAAACATTGAGTTGGCAGAAATCAAGTCGTTATTCATCATCAGTCCCCTCCCACTCTGAAACGTCGCTTGAATAATTTTACCAAAATAGTGGAAATATCCTTGGAATGAACGTAGGAGACCCTACTTTTCTTCACAAGCACGTCGAATAAACCACTTCATATAAATCTCTCTCCATTGGATTTTCCTACTTTGGTGGATCTAACATCTATTTATCCTCATTTCATTTTTTTCCCCCTAAAAATGTAATGCATCAATTCTGTGTAAATAAACAAAAAGAATGTCTTTTTAGGTATTTACCAAACAGTCAAAATCGTTCAAACGTGTGTAGCTGCTTAATGTTACCAGCTCAAAATTTACTAAATCTTTGGTGTTTGTTGATGTGGCATCTTATGAGGTGGTCGCTGGCCGTAATCACGCGTCTAACGAAACGTCCCAAGAACCTACGGGCGGTGTGGTTCGGCGGTGGAATTAGATACATTGATCATTCGATCGATCGAGGGCAAGATCCTGGCCATCGGCGGCACAGGTACATGTAACTAGGATCCAAAGTGTCAACACAGTAATACATATAGTCACTCATTTATCTTTTAGTCACACGTTTCAATTTCAAATTCCTACGTTTCAAGTTCTTAGTAAAATTCAATATGTTAACGGATTAAATGAATGTTATCTTGGTTTTTTTTTTTATACCGACTTAGGTTTATAAGAGATATATTCAAGATTATTAGCCCGACTAATTTAAGTCAGGATAAGTGAGTAAAATGATGTCCCCCTTGGCCAGCGAAATAGCTTCAAGAATTCATGGGACCAATGGCGGAGTCAGAAATTTTATTTAGTGGTCTGACATTTTAATCGAATCATCTGATGAAAATAATTTCCATAAAATTAATTTTAGATGTTAGTAATAAAAAAGTGAGATAGAGAGAAATGTAATGTTTTTTTTAATTGTACACCAATAGCATATTAATTAAGTTTTATCCAGTGACAACCATCCATCGGTGAACACAACTTCACTAATTAATTGTTCCAAATAACATGAATTTATATAAAAATTATCATTATAAGAACATGCTAATATTGACCAACAATATTTTTTTTATATTTTTCATGTGTACTTATTATCGCCAACCAGAGTTGGGATGAAGTGATAATTGATTTATCTTCACTCAAGTAATTTTTCAAATTTGAATTTTTATGAATGTAAAAAAAAGTTACGAGAGCTTCACCTGTTGTCGGATACATTTATTACATACGTGACACGGGATGACTTAATAGGAATAGTTGATGTTGATGATGAACAACCTTCAATTTATAAATAATCCATTTTTTACCGCTTACGGACATTGAGATAATCAAAAAATGTATTCTTATTATCGGGAACAAAATAAAAAAAATCAAAGTATTGATAGTGTTAACATCTAGTAATAAAAATATAATAACAACAAAGTCTTATCTCATTAAGTGGGTCGGCTAATAATAACAAAAATAATATCTAATTATTCACCAGCGAGAATAAATTTTTGAAATCATTACAGTAATAAATTCGACGAACAAAAGTCAAGCTGAACTTTGGACATTCCCTAAGCTGAACTTGGACATCCCCTGGGTGCATCAGATCAGCAATTCAGTCTATATTCATCCTCAAGTACATGTTCCTTCTCTGTCCTTTCATTAGATTTTTAATTGCCATCTTTTCCTATTACCGACTGAAACTAATTTATATTATCTTAATTTATTTCATTCGGATTTCTTAAAAGCAAGGTAGACAATTCCAGTTTTAGGCATTATTTCATTTTTAATTAGATCTCTTTACTTATTTCTATGACGGAAAATATCTACCCACTCGGCCGCTGAGTGGTTATGATTTGTTTTCATTTCTAAAATAATTTATTTACAATTACCTCTGCCACGTTTTAAAATTGTTCCAAAATATATATATATATATATATATATATATATATATATATATATATAGTTTAATGGATGTGTAACACCCATTTGGTGAAATCTTGTGCAACGCCTACATCTCAATCGTTGGATCCTAACGGATGGATGAGATTTTGATCCCTTGCCACTCACCCCGTTCCCCATCTGGCGACCCACCGGCGCACCCCCCGACCCCACGAGCACTGGCAGCCCTCGATCGGTCCCATGCTCGATGGTGATCGCCGCTCGAATGCCCAGCACCCTCGCACCGCGAGCCCCTCCAACGATCTGAATTGTGATCTCAGCTCCGATCGTCGCCCCCCAAATCTCCGAGCGCCATCGACCTCCATCGCCATTGACACCACCTCTGTGAGTGCCCCTGCCTTTCCCATCCGGCGATCCATCGCTGCACCCCCCTCGATTGTCGCCCCCCAAATCCGTGAGCACCGCCGACCTCCATCGCCATGGACGCCGACCTCCATCGCCATGGACGCCGACTTCTGCGAGTGCCCTTCTCAAGCATACTGTGACAATCAAAGTAGACTAAACTCATTATTTTTATTCGAAATCCTGCTTGGCATAATCAAGCAAACGACTCAAGGAGTGACATAAATTAGTGGAATCATAATTTATTTAAGTTTTTATTTCACCAATTTGAATATTGTGATGATAAGTCGGTCTCAAGCCTGGATAAAAGAAGAGGGTTGTGTTAGGCTCCGACAGCCAGCGTAAAACCATGTCGAATCTAATGAACATGGATCAACGAATATAGAACGGAATGGCGTCGTATGATCCATGTAGCCGACCCCACCTAGTGGGATAAAGCTTTGTTGTTGTTGAATATTGTGATGATAACGGAAAAATTAGGTTAATAGAAAAATGAGAGGGATTTAAAAAGATAAAACTAGACCTCGTGACCTATTCTCACTCTATAATGTGAAGTTCGTAAGGAAGCCTTGTTAAGGGCAATTGAAGGAAATGAGGAGAAAAAGAAGGAAAAACCCTCTCTCCCTCTTTACTTTTTCTTCCATCCGAAATCAAACATAAGCTGAAAGTGTGGTTTACTAGAAGAGAGCGAAACTTCTTCTCCCTTTTTAATTTTTTTTTACAAACATAAGCAAAAAAAAAAAAAGACATTATCATCAACACTGGCCACCCAAAAAAAAGTGTATGCACCGATCAATTTCGGTAGGAACTTTGATCGGTCTTCTACGTTAAAACTATCGATGAAATGATGGGTTAAGATTTGTGGAGTATAGATCGATGAAGCTGTGAGTTTATAAATATCATATTTGAATATGAATTAATATGAAACGTATGAAGTTAATTTAATATACACTTTGTTTGGATACAAATAATAATGCATTGATTAGGGAATGTTAAGATAGATAAATACCTTTATTACATTTAAGAAAAAATATTTCTTTGTTATTTGATTGAGAAGGAATAAAGATATAATGAGAATAGTTATTTTTAATTCTTTTAAAATTATCAATTTGATCGATTTAATCTTAACTCATCCGATGGACTTATGAATGACAACATATATATCCTTAGTTACTTTTTTGAAAATAATATCCAAATAAGATTTAGAATTTTTTTTAACTTACTTTACCTCAATTAAATCTAACACATCCCTCAACTCTTTAGTGCGTCGGATGAACGTCCGTGGAGGAGTTTGTTTAGTTTGTATGATCATGAGAGCTCGGTCTTGGTGACTGAAGGCGATCAAGCAGGTGGACGTTGTCATCTCCGCTATTGGTTACCTGCAGACAAATGATCATTGATGCATTTTACGTGATTAGTTATTTTATAATGAAAACTGGAATCTCATATTGCATCACCAAAATGTTCACTGCAAGGCACACCAATCGAGCTGTATACTGCAATATTTTTATTATTTATTTTTTGTTTCATAATGTGTGTTTCGGCGAATTTGTTCTTCAATTAGCTACATGCGTTTGTGAGTGTACCTTTTACTCGCCATAAAATATTTTAGGAGGCCAACATATATTAGGGATGAAAGTGATTCAGATCGGATCCATTTTTCGATTAAAAAAATTATCCATTACTTTTTTATCGATTTTTTAAATTAAAACAATCAACCTAAATCCTTTAGAAAAAGAAAAAATCATCCCGATTTTTTTTAACCTCTATTTTAGTGAAATAATATTTTTAAAAAATATATAATAAATTATTATTATTAATAATAACATATTTAATTTTTATAACTAAACGAAGGATATAATATTAGAATTATTGAGCTAGAGTTTTATAATGTGATTTGAACATATTAAACTATATAAAAAATATTATACCAATAATAAAAAATAATTACTTATAAATTAATTATATAAATAATAAATAAAAATGGAGTCCTACGAGTTTTTCAAGTGGGCCCCTGATTTAAGCAGGTCAGTTTTGTTCTATTAAAAAACTATCCTAAATCGTAATCGGTCTCTTAATTTTAATTTTTTTTATTTTATTTTTTGGGTTGAGTAAGTTTTTTGAATTGGTCGAAAACAAACCTGAAGCTGGAATCGACCACAAGACTTCCAAAACCTTGAAGCATGGCACTTACCAGTAGACCAGTTTTGATTTTCTTTTTATAATTTTAAAGGGGGCCAAACTATATATGTATTGGCCTGAGGTCTAAGGATCAAGATGGTTTCATCGAATAGTCTCACATGGACAAAACACGAAGGTGGTCATGGACTTATATGTAGCTACCTCCTTCACCTATTAAGACGCATTTTAAATTTGTGCGGGCCAATAGGCCCAAAGTGAATAATATTTTGCTTGGGTCGGGGGTGTTACCGAATGGTATCAGAGCCGACATCGCGTACTCGCTTGAGTCATGTGAAAAACACGGGCCACAAGCCAACACGGACCCCGTTCAACGAGGATGTTAAGCCCTTTATGGGGGGAAGATTATAATGACCTAAGGTCTAAGGACCAAGATGGTCTCATCGAATAGTCTCACATGGGCAAAATACGAAAGTGGTCATGAGCTTATATGTAACTACTCCCTTTACCTATTAAGATGCATTTTAAATTCGTACGGGGCAATAGGTCCAAAGCGAACAATATCTTGATTGAGTCGAGGGTGTTATAATATATCTTAGTTTAATATTATAGGTTTGTCCCCGTTAATGTATTTTCGTCCCATCTTAATTCTATTTGCACCAGTGGATAAATAATTTTTATAGTAATAGGTAATCCAAGTTATCTATTTGCTCCAGTGGTTAGACATGCATGGTGGAACTCTTGTTAGACGTTGTATGCTCGATTCCCCTTATATTTGATAATAAATAAGTTAATCTCAATGAATAAAATGTCATATGTTATAGCTTTCACACGGGCATACCCATCTCGATAGTCAGATGGCTGATGAGTGGCTAATCTATTAGGTGAACCGGTCAAGTACATTTTACATGCGAAAGAATGATTGGTTTGTCACCGCCACTTACCTGCTCGCCGTCCTCGATCTCAATTGTTGTTGTTGCCCTCGACCTCGCTCGCTCGGCGCTGTTGTCTTTGTTGTTGGCCTTGCTCCCCGCTATTGACCTCATTTGTCACGAACAACAAGACGTGATCGATCATGCAACTCTACGCCGCGAACCATCAGCATTTTTTACGGACTTCAGTTGGGCGATGGCGAAGTTAGAGTACTTACGTTGGGGAGATCATTAATGGGGGAGAGGAGAAGTCGTGTGTGTTGGATCTCAAAGGGCACCAAGAGGGAGGGAGTAAATTGGTGTTGAAGTTAAAAATATCGATTTCATGAAAATCGTCACGGAAACTTTAAAATCGATTCAACAATCTTTAAATCAATGCAAATCAAACTAAATCACAAACATAGTATGAGAGTGAGACGAAGAGAAAATGCAAATAAAAGAACATGATGGTTGGTAACACGGTCCCACTTTGACCTATGTCTCCTCTCCGACTTCTCGATTTTGAGATTGTCAGAGATTCTACTAAAATCTTCCTTAGTTCCAAATAGGGCAAGGAAGAAAAATCTTTTACATCAACCACTTTTTTTTCGCTTCGAGAAGCAAGACAACCTCTCCTCTTAGAAAACTAATTTTTTTCTCGCGCTCAAGAGATAAGATATAAAACCTTTTTTACACAGGAGCTCTCTTAATTTTTCTGAATAATTGTTTCTCTCTTTTATAATATTATGCTCACAAGAACAGAAGAGAGAAAAAAAGAAAAACTAAAATGATAAGTTCAAGGAAAAATTCTTCTTTTGATAACTTAAAGTTTTTCTTCAATACCTAAATAAATGTCTTTGCTTCTTGTTTTGACACTCATTTTGTAAGTTTCAATGTGTGAAAAATTTGTCTAGAATTTTTTTCACACTTTCCTCATTTAAATATAGTCGTTATTGTTCATTTGACCTGGAGACCGATTGACTACACATCTGAACCAGTTGACTGGTCTATGTGACTGTTGTACTTATTTTTTCAATTTTTGCGCATGATCGGTCGATCAGATTATCGACTGGTCAGTCGATCGGTAGAGTCTCGACATTTTTTATTTCGCTCGTTAATTTGATCGGTTGGTCGGTGCATCGACCAGTCTATCAACCGGTATAATCTTCACGTAGAACTGGGTAACACATGCATTCATCAGTTGATCGGTGTTCCAGATCAGTCAATCGGTATTGTCTCGATCGACCATCTTTGTTTCGATCGACAGTTTGACCGGCTTACACTATTTTGAGTATAACATTTTGCATAATTATTCAAATTAGATAATCTTAAATTCTATGAATAGCTAACACGACAACTTTGATATTCAACATTCATTCAGAATCTAATAAAATTATAGTCAATTATTTAATTAAAATTTAGTGCATAAAATTGTTCTTTTTATTTAAACTTTTTTTGCATTTAATTTTAATATTTTAATATTTGTATCATTAAATTAAAATTTTATATAACATTAAAATTCAAGGGAGTGAACCATGTGTTTATGTCTTCAAAAGTCAAAACCCTTCTGAACCTCACGACTGCCGAGATGGGTAGTGATGCTCATTAAACCTTTTATAAAAATATTATTTATTTCCACTATTATAATAGAGAATATGGATCACATTTAACTAATTGTAATAAGTATTATTTATCTCTTCAAATTGTGCATTTCCATGATGATGATGATGATGATTTTACATAGCTTGTTTACATAATTTATCTTTTTTTCATTCTTTACTGAAGTTAAGAAAATTATTTCAAAGTAAATTATATAAATGAATGTGTTGTTACGTTCAATTTTCCTTGTTGGTGCTACGTTACTCCATTACTTCTTATATTTGATAATAAATAAAATTATCTAAATAAATTAAATTTTATAATTTCATAGAAATATCATTTATTTATACTAGTATAATAGAAAATATTGATCACGTTTAATTAATTATAATAAGTATTATCTATCTCTTCTAAGTTGTGCATTTCCTCTTATATGTTAGTGAAAAGAATATTTTATTTTTTTTACATAGCTTGATTCCATAATTTCATTCATTACTGAAGTTAAAAAAATTATTTCACAATAAATTATACATATATGCACAACTTTTTTCATATTTAGATTATTATTGTAATGTTTATTTTTTTGTCATCAATTTTTTTATCTTTTGATAAAATGTTGAATTTCATATCATCATAATAGTTAGAGATTTATATTTACATAATTATTATTCTATTTCATAGTTATATATATTTTTTACATTACAAAGTAATTTCAATATAATTAAAAATTATGTCAAATAACTATTTGAAACAAATAATATTCACTAGAAAAATATACTTAATAAATTTTTTACCTTAAGTAATTTAAATTATGTAATTTGAATACATATTATTTAATTTTGTTATTTTATATCATTAAGAGAATATATAGTTTGACCATACATTTGGATTTTTCTTTAAAATATTTATGTATATTTTAAGTTTTTATCTACAATAGATAAATAATAATATTTAAAAATGTGTGTGAACCTCACTCTTGTCCGAGGTCTCTGCTTCAATTCCCCTGCCCGAGCATCTCACTCTGTTTGTGCTGTTGAGCTTTCGCGGGTCGCCGGACTGCCGTCGTTGGCGGTGAATTAGAGACATCGTTCGATCGATGGCTGCGTTGACGGGGGACGTCAAGAGCAAAGTCCTGGTGATTGGAGGCACGGGGTACATCGGCAAGTACGTCGTGGCGGCGAGCGCGCGGCTTGGGCACCCGACGTTCGCCCTCGTCAGGAGCGAATCTCCGGCCGACCCGGCCAAGGCTCAGCTGCTCGAGGGCTTCAAGAACTCCGGCGTCACCCTTGTCCATGTACGGTAGTCAATCTTTCTGTGCACCTTCGTTCTTATTTCTTACTTGTTTACGTTTAACCTAAATTGTAGTAGTACTGATGATCTACACGCCATGGAACGATCGATCCATCAATCGTGATGCAAACTTGTCAACACCTGCACGTTAATTACATTAATTGGGGGCGAAATTGTTTGATTTGTAGGGTGATTTGTACGATCATGAGAGCTTGGTGAAGGCGATCAAACAGGCGGATGTTGTCATCTCGACTGTTGGACGCCTTCAGCAGCTAAAGGATCAGACGAGAATCATTGACGCCATCAAGGAGGCTGGCAACATCAAGGTATGCATCTTGTTTTATACCTGTTTCCGCGGTTGCCTTGTTAGGATCTTTTTTAATATATCATTGTTGTTATTGTTCATTTTATTAGGATTCACTTAAAATTAACTGCACAAAAAATGATGAGCTTTTGACCTCCTTTACCTCGTGGAACAAATGTGACAGTAACCTTGCCTTTTTAATTCATCAGTTGTTATTGAATTATAATATATGCTAACTTTAACAGTGATGGGAAATTTCGAGGACATATTACAGAAAATTAGAGGAGAGATATCATTTACTCAGGTTCACTCTTATATTAGGATTACGTCCTGCAAAGGGATTCTACTATATCGTTTTGATTACGGCCGCCACACAGATTACATCTGAAAAATAAACTATAAATAATTTCTCTTAAACGGGTTCAAAATCCGAACAAAACAGAGAACAAACCTAATCCGAATCACACGGGACGGCTAAACAAAAGTTCAAACCCGTTTAGAGTTTGGGAGCGCTGCCCCAGAACCCCCGCTCGCTCATCGGACCGCCGTCGGGGGGCGGTGCCCGCCGAACATCCCCCCCCCCGTTTTGTCTGTATGTCAGCAGCATAGGTAATTGGGTAATACTTCGATTCTCCTAAACTCACGTGAGCGAATCCGATGTGAGAAATAATGGGTCCTGAAGTATTCACAAATTCCAACAAAACAGGAGCCTTCTTTGAATGATTCGTCTCTAAAATAACAGAGAAATTAGAAGAAAAAAAGGTACTTTAAGATAATAAGATGTCAAGATTCTATAACGATATTCAATAGAAGGGTAAACAACTTATTTCAGGAAATAGCAAACTTCACCTCGGTTTGTAGAAGAACATGTCCTGGCGTTTCTCCATTATATTCTCCAAATAGTAGTTTCCCAAGTTGTGATCCTGTGTTCTTTGATTAGCTACAAGCGTTTAGTTTTGTCTAAAATTTAAGTTGCATGGAAGAACCACTAATACATGTCTAAGTATCTCCGTAGGCTGGATTGCCTGTGAAACCAAGGAATCTGGATCCCTTCCATCTTAATTTGCATCTTTCCAATGTCTTGTAGTTCTAGTCCGCCATCAAGAGAATTACTTCCAGTCTATTTATTTTTCTCTAACCTTGGGAATAATTTCTTGTCTCTGTAGAGATTTCTTCCCTCAGAGTTTGGAAATGATGTGGATCGTGTGCATGTTGTGGAACCAGCTAAATCCGCATTCCAGACCAAGGCGGGTATCCGTCGTGCTGTGGAGGCGTCTGGGATCCCTTACACCTTTGTTTCTTCCAACTTCTTCGCTGGATACTTCCTTCCTTCATTAGGACAGGCCAGAGCTGCAGGTCTTCCGACCGATGAAGTAACCATCTTAGGTGACGGCAATGTCAAAGGTAAAAAGATAGCAATAGTAAAAAGGAACAGAAAGAGGTGGAAATCTTGGCTTTGATTCGATGCAATCTAGTTTACACACTCTTAATCTTTCCAATTCCCAGCAATCTTCGTGAGCGAAGATGACATTGGCACATACACGATTAAAGCAGTCGATGACCCGCGAACCTTGAACAAGATTCTGTACATGAGGCCACCGGCAAACGCCTTAACTCATAATGAGCTCATCTCTCTGTGGGAGAAGAAGGTTGGCAAGACATTTAAGAGAGTGTACGTCCCCGAAGAGGAAGTTCTGAAACAAATCCAAGGTATAGATTGTACTAGTAGCTGCCAAACAACTACTGGTCATCTTTTTGTTTCAAGAGTTACGAGCATCAACTACCCTCCTCAACAACTCAATTACTGATCTCACACCGATAAAGTGTCTGACAGAATCGCCTAGTCCATTGAATGTGTTGCTGTCCATCTCCCATTCTGTGTTTATCAAGGGCGACCACACCAATTTCCAGATCGAGCCGGCCTTCGGTGTTGAGGCATCTGAGATGTATCCGGATGTGAAGTATACTACCCTTGACGAGTACCTGGATCGCTTTCTCTGAAGCATTCCTCTGCAGAAATCCTTTGCGTACTTGAAAATGTAACTGTTTAAAGGTCACTTGTTAATTTTGTGTGTCCTAAGTTTCTTCTGACGCTGGTAGCCGGAGAAGAATGCATATCCTTCAAGCTTCAGTAGTACTGTATAGCTTACCAGCTTATGATATTGTATTTGTAACAACCGAGCTTGGTTTTATCTTCTGTCCACGATGCGCAACTCTGTCTTCCCAAATGTTGTGGCTTGTAGACAATTGATAATATTGTAGCTGTTTCACAAAATTGCTGGACAAATTTTCACAGGTTTTCTTTTTTGCTGACAATGGGGTAAGAATTATTGGATTTAATGTTTGTGCCACCTCTTTTAAAAATAACTACTATTAATCATCATTCGATTCCATCAAGAATGATGGTTAATAGGCGTATGATAGTATTATCCATTTTAAAGAGTTGCACGTATGTTTTTTTTTCCTATTTATCTTAATTTTTATCTTGAATATAGTTGTATGGAGATTTAACACTCTCTCTCCTTTTTTTTTTTACTGAAACAATAGATCTTAATATGTGCTCGCTTATAAGTTAATATTTATTTAAATGCATTTTAATATTTTTAAAATTGACTAAATTCACTTTTGAATATATACATCCAATTTCCTATTTATTTATTCACCGGAGATTTCAAAATCGATCGTGTGGAAATTTTCTACTTTAGAAATTATTTCATTTCAGTTTGCTATAAACTTTTTGATTAATCATTTAATTAGCTGTTGCAATTCGCTCAAACGTCTGTGATTTTATTTTCGGTACAACGTCCAAACGCCTGTATGTATTTTCGTATTTTAATACCACCTCTCAAAATTGTTTTGAGGCCCCATCTTTTGTAGTGGGAGGTATTCATAATCACACTACAAAACATAGCGTTTGGGGTGGAAGCTTGGTTGTTCTAATTATTGAATAAATTTTATTAATTTTTTTTAAAATTTTTTTATTTTTAACTTTACTTTATAATTAGACTGATCTTCAACAATGAATTTATTTTACCTTTTTTACTTGTGATCTCTCATTTCTTAGTTGTGATTTACATTGTATGTTTCTCTCTCCTCCACGCATGTAGCTATCTCACATGATATGTTAAGATAATACTAAAATAATAATAAAATATTAAATATTAAAAAATTGAAGGGGTGTGCCCCCTCTTTGTCTCCCTCCCGATGCACTCCTCCAATCTCGGCCGACGCTTAGACAGTCAGAAGAAGAAAAAGAGGGGCGACTTCCCTCCTTCCCATAGGGGTGGGGGTCGACTGCTCCCTCCTCCTTTGCGCAAATCATGCATAGGGGTGGGGGCGGCCGGCCTTTGCACGCGTGATCTGCACAAAGAAGGAGGGGGTAGCCGCTTCCTCCCCCTCTCTTCCATGGCGTCTAAGAGTGTTCAGTGGGTCAGGTTGACCACCCAAATCAGTTTGGGTCGGGTTAGGTACGGAGTAAAATTTTTCAACTCGAGTCGACCCGACCCGACTCGAAAACCCAACTTTTTTTTAATTTTTATCTAGTTTTCAACTTATATTTTATATAAAAAAGAGAAAAAAACATTAAAATAAAATAATTTAAATATGTAAAATAATATTTAAATATTTAAAAGCTTATTTTATACTTTTAAAATAAATATTATATAATACTTTTTATATCAAATAATAGTAAAAGTAAAAAAAAATGATGATCGAGAAATTTGACCTGATCCAATCCGACCTTAATCGGATCAAAGTCGAACAGGTCGAATCAAATCCGACCCATGAACACCTCTACCAACGATGTTGGAGAAGAGAAGGGGAGGGGGCGATGACCCCTCTCTCTCGCATGCAAATTGGGAGAGGGCGGCTACCTCCCCTCCCCCCCCCCCCCCCCCCACCTCTTCTCCGCGGAGAAAGAGAGCAGGAGGTGATGGCTGCCCCCTCCTCTCTGCGCCATCACACGTAGACGAGGGGGCGCTGCCCCCTCCCCCTCCATTATTCGATGTCGGAAAAGGGAAGGGAGGAGGCACGCATCCTCATTCTTTTTACTTCTAAAATTTTTTATATTATCTTGACATCACGTTGAATACTTGCACGCACGAGTGGAGGAGAGAAAAATATGTCACGTAGATTGTGTAATTGGAAAACGGATGATCACAAGTAAAAAGGACAACTTGTGAAATAAGTTGTAGTTGAAGAGCAGTCTAATTACCAAGTAGAATTGAAAAACTATCGAAGTTGGAGAACATTTAGTAAAATTTATCTATTACTGTCTGATCTCCATAAATTCGAGGTAATCAAGCGTCAGTTTTTAACCAAAATCAAAAACTTTTTTCACTTGGCACTTGTTTTTCAAAATCTGATTTTCTATTTTTTCCCCTTATTTCTTTCTCTTATTATAAAATATAATATATTTTTATAAAAGAATTAATTTAATATTTTTATTTCATAAAAATAATATTTCTTTCTCTTTTTATTAAAATTATATTTTTTTATCTACAATTTTTACATTTCATTCAAACATACATTGCATCAACCTTTCCAATCTTTCCACTCTAATCCAAAGACATACATAGAACTCACGAATCTCCTTTCCAAACGCTACTAATGATGGTGGTAGCCGACCAGATCCCCCCGTGCTTCGATTCGCCCCGCTATTTATTGATCCCGTGAGCATCTCTTTCGCAACGTAGAAGAGCGGTGTGGTGTTGTGCGTCTGTGCCGCGATCCACATTTGTTCTTGGTTCTTTATAATCTCTCTTGCATTTGAACCTGAGACTAGTTCAGGGGATTCGTCTCGCGGTCGATCTATCAATAGACACCCATGCGTTTGTTTGATTTGTAGATGGACTTGTGCGATCATGAGAGCTTGATGAAGGTGAACAAGCAGGCGGATGTTGTCATCTCGACTGTAAGGTAGGTATCAGCAACTAAAGGATCAGACAAGGATCATCGACGTCGTCAAGGAGGCTGGCAACATCAAGGTATACCTATACGTACATCTCATCTATATACATAATTTGTTGCACATGTCTTATTAGTATTTAATTTTAATATTGTGTTGATGTACTCGTACGATCTAACTCAAGTTAATGTCTGTTTGTGACACAGCGATAGAGACAATTGTCGGAATTCAGACAGTTAACCATTTTTACTGTAAATATATTTAATTGTACATATCAGTCTTTATATAACGTAATGTCTTATTCTTCTGATATAATTTACCATATCTCTATATAAGGACAGGGACTCTATGTATTTTGATTTATTTCCTCTATTATCTTTTCCAGCAAGAAATGAAAAGGAGACGTTAGTTCTTCCCCATATCTGTGAGTTCTTAAATCTAAACAATAAGAAATCTTCATTGCTTGATCATCGTCGTGACTTCTCCATGCCAAATGGATCAAACCTAAATTAAATATATGTTAAAAAAAAGTCATATATGAATATTTCAATTTGGAAAAAAATATAAGACATTATAAACGAATTTATAAATACATCGCATTAATAAAGTAAAACTTATAACCTCAAGAAGATGATTGACTATTTCCTTATTGAGTCATCTGCAACACAGATACGTTCTTCCATTTCAAATTTTGCCTTTTGAAGGCATTCATCTAACTCTTGTTGCAACTCTTGCCGCACTTCATCACGCACTTCTTCTCGTATTGGTTGCAAATCATTGTCACTTGCCACATTTGATGAAAGCTTACTAACACCCTCTGATGTAATAGAACCAAAATTGTTCAACAATGATTGAGCATATTGTCCTGTGCCAAATCCATATACACGTCCTTTTGTTGAAGCTCCTACTGCATTCATCCATAGAGATGGATCAAACCCTGGTTGAGATTTCAAATCTGAGCCATACTTGTTACTTAAAGATGCACAATAATCCTCCTGAATTGAGAAAATAAATCCATCATATGCACATGATTTTTTATGAATTGAATACATAAATTCATAATACATGCATACATATAAGATATGAAACATTTAAATAATTACAAGCATGCATTATAAGAATTTTCAAAAACTTACACAAACTTTTTTTTTACTTTCCATCAACATATTCACCAGTTTTTTCCCTACCACGGCGTTTATGACAATGCTCAAATACTTCATATTCAGTTTGCTCTCTGTTTGTGCTAATTCCATTGCTAATTAGAATAATTCCATTGCTATGAGAATAAGTTTTCTGCAATTAGAATAAGTTTTCTGCAATTAGAATAATTCCATTGCTAATTAGAATAAGTTTTCTGCAATGAGAATAATCTTAATTCCATTGCTATTTGTGCTAATTATGATATCTTTTAATGATCAGCTTTTCTACTGTTCCATCATTCTTGCTCGTCATTTATTAGTATTCAATTGCATGTTCTATTATAAAACATATAACTATAATTCTAATACAATAAAATAAAATAAAAATTTATAACACATATGGCTCGCCCCTGCGCAGAGCAGGTGGCCGCCGGCGACCACAGGGGTCGCCGACGGCGGTCTGCGCACGCAGGGGGGCGCCAGCGACCCCTGTGCAGGGGCGAGCTAGCGACCACAGGGGTCGCCGGCGGTGGCCTGCTCGTGTGCAGGCGCCGCCAGCGACCTTTCTGGCTCGCCCCTGCGCAAGTTGGTGGCGCACGTGCGTGCGCAGGGGCGAGCCAGCGAGGTCGCTGGCGGCACCTGCGCACGCCACCGACCTGCGCGTGCAGGGGCTGGACCGATCCCTTCATTCAGCCCCTGCGCGCGTAGGTCGGTGGCGTGCGCAGGCGCCGCCAGTGAGGTCACTGGTGCCTGTGCACACCACCGACCTACGCGCAGGGTCGTTGGATGACCACCTGCCATCGCCGGCTGGCCCTGCGCACACCTGCCATCGGTGGCAGGTTTGCTGTCGTTGGCAGAAGACGAAAGATGAGAAGGAAACAAAAAATAGGGAGAATCAAAGAAAAAAGTAGACGACAAAACATGGAGGATGAGAAAAAAAATACCTTAGAGAAGTTTGCGTACTCAAACCCTAAGCAAATTCTGCAATAAGAAGAACTAGTTTTTTAATTATTTTGAATGTATATGGGAGAAGAAGAAGAGATAAAAAAAAGTTGTTTATCTAAATCTCTTTTGTTTCAAATAGAAAATTTAGGGCTTTTTAGTTTTGCCGCCACAACTTTTATTAAATGGAGGGAAAATAATATTGTGAAATGGAAGGAAAATAATATTGTGACAAAATTTGTGATGATCGAGTAAAAATTAATTATTTGTGATAAAAATGTGACAAAATTAATTGTGATAATTTATAGTCTGTCACTTTTATATCACTAATCGTATTAATTAAATATGTCATCACAAATTTGTCACAAACTTATGACGGACTTGTGATGAATAATATTGTGACGATTCGTTTTGTCACAAGTCGGTTATTAAAGTATTAAATAATCTTATTGTCACAAATCAATCATAAAATGGTCACATATTGTAACAAAATTTTATCGTCACAAATAAATTGTCACAGAAACCAAGTTTTCTTGTAGTGTCATGTCGTCCGATACTTGAAAGGCTCTCTTGGATGCGGTTTATTCTTTTTCTCAAACCCATGGCCTATTCAGATGTTGATTGGGGATCTTGCCTTGCAACCCGTCGCTCTGTTTCCGCCTTCTTTATTCAATTGGGCTCTTCCTTAGTCTCCTGGAAATAAAAAACAACAAGTCGTAGCTCGCTCTTCTGCGGAAGCAGAATGCAGAAGCATTACTCTCACAATTGATGAACTTATTTGGCTTCAGCGTTTGTTCCAGGACTTGCAGCTTTCAGTTACACTATCGATTCCTCTTTTTAGGAATTTTCGTCCTACCATCCATATCACGAAAAATCCTCTTTCATGAGCGGACAAACACATTGACATCGATTGTATTTTGTCAGGGAGCATGTTCTTCAGCAGTTTGTCAAGCTTACTTACATTTCCACTAATCTTCGGTTGGTTGATATCCTTACAAAAGGACTTTCGCGAAGACAACATGATTTTCTGCTTTCCAAGTTGGGCTTATTGGACGTTTTCCAATCGCCAACTTGCAGGGGGCTGTTAGAGTTTATGAATCACAAGGATCAATCGACGAGCTCAAGCACCAGAGTTGTGACACAGCGCGACATAGATAATTGTCGGGATTCAGACAGTGAATCATTTTTACTGTAGATATATTCTAATTGTACATATCAGTCTTTATATAACATAGCATTTTATTCTTCCAATATAATTCACTAGATCTGTATATAAGGACAGGGACTCCATGTATTTTGATTGATTTCCTCTCTTATCTTTTCCAGCAAGAAAAACACTCACAGATATTCTCTAACAGCCCCTCGCAAACTAATCAGGGCGTTTGCGCACTTTTAGTTTGTCCCGAAGAAGTCTAAACCGAGGGCCACTAAGTGACTTTGTCAAGCAATCAGCAACATTGTCCTGGGATGAGATAAAACGAACTTGCATGCGCTTGTTGGCAACTTCGTCTCGAACAAAGTGGTAATCTACTTCAATGTGCTTCGTGCAAGCATGAAAAACTGGATTAGCTGTAAGGTACGTGGCACCGAGATTGTCACACCATAAAATAGGAGGTGAAGGGGACTGAATGTGGAGATCACGCAGCAAGGAGCGTAGCCAAATAAGTTCAGTTGTAGCATCCACAAGAGCTTTATATTTAGACTCGGTTGAAGAACGTGAGACCGTGCGTTGCTTTTTGGCAGACCAAGAGATGAGGTTTAGACCAAAATAGATTGTAAAACTGCCAATTGATTTACGATCACTGGCTCTGCTAGCCCAGTCAGCATCTGAAAGTGCATGTAGTGAATAATGTGGGGCAGTAGTAAACTGCAATCCATGCGATTTAGTGCTATTGAGATAGCGTAGTATGCGTTTAACATTTTGCTAGTGAACCTCAAGCGATTGATGTAGAAATTGGCTCGCATGATGCACAGCAAATGCGATGTCTGGTCGAGTCATTGTGGCATACTGCAATTTTTCGACAACATGTCGGTATATATGAGGATCTGCACAAGCCTGAGTTGAAATTCGCGAATTTGTAGAAGTTGGTGGAAGAGGTGTCTGAACTGCTTTGGATGCTAGCATATTCGTCGTATCTAGGAGGTCGTGAATATACTTTTGCTGTGAGAGAATAAGGCTGCCATCTGGTTGAGACACAACTTTAATACCCAAGAAATAGTGAAGCCTGCCAAGACCTCGAACAGAAAAATGAGTCGCAAGATGTTTAACTACAGCATAATAAGGAAGGGATCAGAACATGTGATGATCAAGTCATCAACATATACCAATGTGTATAAAAGAGAACCATTAGTCTTAAGGACAAATAAGGAGGAATATGCTACTGATGATTGAAAATCAAAAGATATCAAGGCCTGATGTAGCTTGTGAAACCAAGATCGTGGAGCCTATTTAAGTCCATACAGAGACTTATGCAATTTACACACATAATCATGATGCTCCTCATCATGAAAACCAGGAGGTTGTTCCATAAATACCATCTCTTGGAGATCTCCATGAAGAAATGCATTGCCTATATCCAATTGGCGCAAGGACCACTGTCGTGACACAGCGATAGATAGCACCAAACGAATGGTAGCTTGTTTGATAACAGGACTGAAGCATCAAAGTAGTCAATACAAGGTTGTTGGTGAAACCCTTTGGCAACGAGACGAGCCTTGTGCCTTTCAAGGGACCCGTCAGCATTATATTTTATTTTAAACAACCACTTGCAGCCAATGATAGATGAAGCCGAGGGTGATTTGATGGTGGATGTGGGACAAAGTTTGCTAGAGGACTGGTCGAAGAGTTTGATGGAGGAGAGCATGGTAGAGCTACGAGTGGTGTAATTAAAGTACCAATAGGAGTTGATGAGGACAACCAGGTGGTAGGAACAGTTAACCAAGGTGTGGAGGAATAAACACTAGACTGAGAAGGACCACTAGGTGTGTGGATTGAGAGGTATGGAAATGAAGACTCATCAAAGGTGACATGGCGCTGAATAAAAATGCGACTAGAGGAGAGATCAAGGCAGCGATATCCAAGATATCCAGAAGGGTAACCCAGAAATACACATTTGGAAGAATGGAAAGCAAACTTATGACGATTATACGGGCGAAGGCAGCACAACGAACACTTTGAGAAAATTATAATGTGGCAGGCATTTATATAACGTCTGATAAGGTGATAAATTCGAGAGAACTGGAGTCGGCAAATGATTAATTAAATACACAGAGGTTTCTACAACATAATGCGAAAAGCGGTGTGGAACAGATGAATGAGCCAAAAGTGTGAGCGCAGTTTCAATGATGTGACGGATTTTGTGTTCGACAGATCCATTTTGTTCATGAGTGTGCGCACATGACTTGCGATGGTGGATGCCATTGTTAGCAAAAAAAATGGGTTAAGGCTTGGTATTCACCACCACCATCTGACTGAAAGGAAAGTATTTTGGACTGAAACTGACGTTCAACCATATTATTGAAATGAATGAAACAGGAGAATACATCAGACTTCCGTTTTATTGGATACAACCAAGTGAATTTAGAAAGATCATTTAGAAAAAACACAAAATAATAATGACCTTCAGAGGACATAACCGGAGTAGGGCCCCAAACATCACTGTGAATTATTGCAAAAGGAGATTGAGCACGAATGAGAGTTGGATGCAAGGGTGACTTAGTAGCTTTGCCAAGCTTGCAGGCTTCACAAACTGTTGATGCTGAGACTGCTGGACCAAGGTTGAGAGACTGAAGAAGATGGTTGAGAATTCTGCGATGTGGATGCCTAAGTCAAGCAGGCCAATGTTGAGAGAGGGAACAAGCAAGTGCTGTTGGTTGACGCTGGAAGGGCAGCATGGAGCGAAGAGAGTAAAGACCATCTTTAGTGTTGCCGCGAAGAAGCACCTTGTGACTGACTTAATCCTTGACAACAAAGTAGTCAAGATGAAATTCAAAGAAGCATTTATTATCACGAGTGAATTGTCTTACGGCAAGTAAAGATTTAGATATAGAAGGGACATGTAAAATGTTAGAGAGTTGAAGAGGACGGGATGCAAATATGGCTGAATGACCAGTATGTGCTATGTTTAAGAGCTTACCATCACCTACTTGTAGATGATCATGACCCTGATATGGCTCAGAAAATTGCAACGCCTGGAGATTGTTTGTGGTGTGATGAGTTGCACTAGTGTCAGGTACCCATTCAGAGTAAGTGCCGAGGCCAAGCAGATTGTCCGAGACTGATTGTGGGACATGATGTGCAGAGGCGGCATATGCTTGCAGTGGAACAACGTGCTGAGGAAATCGTTGAGGTTGTGGGCTAGGCCTAGTAGCCAGAGGCCGCGTATAATAACAATTGTAGGGACTATGACCATAGGTGCCACAGACAGGACAATGTCAATGATTAGTTGAACCTCTGGCACGCCCGCGTCCACACCCACGCCCAATACCTCAAGACGCCAATGGTGTCGAAGTAGCAGAGTGCACAAAGTGTGCACTCGATGTAGAAACAGCATCTGGAGAAATGACATTGTGGTCAAGACGTATTTCATGGCTGACTAATAAATTGTGGAGCTCGGCAAACGTGATAGGATTAGGGCGAGCAGACAATGAGGACACCATTTCACTATAGGATGGGCCTAAATTATTGAAGATGATGGCATTGAAGGCTGCTGTAGAGAAAGGATGGCCGGCTGCTGCAAGTTCATCCGTAATGAACTTTGTTTTGCGAAGGAAGGAGGTAATAGATTCATCACCTTTCTTTGTATTTTGTAACTGCATCGTAAGTTGCAGGATGTGAGTGTGAGATGGTGATCCAAATGCTTGATGAAGTATAGTCCACACATCGTATGATGTGGATAGGCCAACCACATATGGCAGAATGTCTTCAGATAAGGAAGAGATTAACCAGCTCATGAGGACTTGATCCTTGCGAAACCAATCGAGATATGTCGGATTGGGAATGTTAGTCTCTGCTGCTCCTGTTGATTCGCCAATAAGTGAGGATGTGGCAGTGCTGGTAATAGTCGATGTTGGGCAGCTGATGGTGCCATTAATAAAGCCTTCCAAGTCAAAGCTATGGAGTAGCGGGAGAAGTTGTGTACGCCATAACAGATAGTTGGTAGATGTAAGCTTGATTGATAGGTGGTGATGAACTTAGGCGTATGACGACAGTATTGGTGATAAGGAGCTAGCTACTGCTGAGTTTGGTGGAACTATTGATGAAGAAGAAGAAGAGGCAGAGGTCGCCATAAGACTCTGATACCATGTAAATGTAGGCTATAATGATTCTGCTGTCATACATTATTCACTAGGATTAGTTACATATATATACATCTACAAGTATCAGAATAACTATCATGTAACAACAAGATTATCTAAGGCAACAGTGAGATTCACTATCTTATGTAGTTATAACATTTTGTATCTTGTTGAGATAATATTTGAATTAGTTATGCAGATATTCTCTAACACTGCCGATGGTGGCATCGCTGCTCGGCAGGTCACGGATGGTGCCTATGAGCAAAAGGTCGCAGCCGAAGATAAAGATTGAGAGAGAGGATCAACCTCCAAGACAACATTCTTCGCTCGCGCTTTCAGGCGACGTGATTGATCGAGCAGGAGACGATTTTTGCAGGACGTGAAAGGCGGTACCATGCATGTGCTTATGGAATTTGCATGAGAAGGCAAAAAAGACTTGCGAGTTATATAGTACTTCGATTTATTGCATGTCTCCCCAACGTTAGGAATGCACAAGCTTGTATTACTATGTATAGTTGATTAAGCTAACACTTGATAGTGATCGTGTTAGACTAATCAGCTAATGATGGATCTTAGGCGCCGAGGAATGTGTTGAAGAGCAGCTTGTTGTCATCGCAGGGATTTCGTCTTCTTCTCCAGCTTCAACAATAGACTGGGTCGTCTTCTTAGTTTATATATAGTAATATGTAACAGTGTGTGTCATTCATGTAGCAATTAGTATGTGTCATTCATGTAGCAGTGTGTGTCGGTCATGTAGCAGTAGTATGTAGTTGCTTCTTTACATTTTGAATAGAACATTCATTTTTCATCTCCTTTTTCTTCATACTTCTGTCACCTCCGTTTCATTTCTTTTTCTCTTCTCTCACTGTGATCTCTCTCCGGCGACTTCACCATTGGAGCTCTCAAGTTTCTTGACAGAATGGTGTTTGTGGGCACTATTAAGTTGTTTGTTACGTGAAAACTCCAATCGCCATATATATGATTTGAATTGTCTAATTAAATGATCCCTTTCAGTTAAAATGAGTGTTAAGTAGTTCGTCTATAAATGTCAAAAAAAAATAGAAAAAGGGGATAAGCACTTGCAGTAGAGCATTATATATATATATATATATATATATATATATATATATATATATATAAGACTGGGAGATAGTTTTCTGGGTCTTATTAAACTCGACTCGGCCGATTATGGTAGTTGCAATTTTTTTAAAGCGAGTGACATATCAAAGTATGATGCGGGCTAAGTGAGACAGTTTGCGTTGGCAAACACCTAAGCTTCTGGGTCTTATTAAACTCGGCAGTGCACTTTTCTGATAGCGACCGACACAACAGCTGAGCTTGCCTTGGCACAAATTAACATTTTTTTATACAAAGGATTTATGTTTAGCCTTTCAAATAGCTCAAAAAATGATTTTGAGAATCTGTCATTTGTCCACAAACGCAGTAAAATGATTTCATGCACCGAAAGCCACATGTTACATATGGCATGTCCATTTGCATAGCTGCAGCCATAATTTCAAAGTGTAAAAGAAGTACTAAACCAATTGTTGACTATATGGTATGCTTGGCAATTAGGGAATCAAACTACTTGAAGTCATACAGATATATTTCCCTCCTAAGTTTAATGCTAATAGGGAAAAAAAGGAATTAATAATAGAGATATCCTTGGAATGAACGTCGTAGGTCTATTCTTCTACTTTGGTGGAACTAACATCTATTCATCTCATTCCAATCTTTTTTCTTAAAAATATAATGCACCAAATGTTGTAAATATACCCAAAATTGTTTTGTATCGTTTACCAAACCGTCAAAAAGTCATTCGAACGTCCGGTAGCTGTGTAACTATTTAATATTACCCCAAAGATTTTATGTCTGATGAAGTGGCATATTCTGAGGTGGTAGTTGTCATAATCCACGCGAATCAACTAACCTCGCCACCTAACCAATGATGGTGACAAGCCTTTGCACGCAGCGGTGTCCAGACGTCTCTGCTTCGATTCCCCTGCTATTTGTACAGCCCCCGAGCATCTCACTCGCAGCGTAAGAAAGAGCGGTAGGGTGTGTGGTGTAACTCCGTTCGTGCTATATATCGTGCTTTTGCGGGTCGCCGGACGTCGTTGCTGGTGGTTTTGGCGGTGGAAGTAGAGACATCGTTCGATCGATGGCTGCGTCGACGGAGGACGTCAAGAGCAAGATCCTGATCATCGGCGGCACCGGGTACATCGGCAAGTTCGTCGTGGCGGCGAGCGCGCGACTGGGCCACCCGACCTTCGCCCTCGTCAGGAGTGAAGCTCCGGCCGACCCCGCCAAGGCTAAGCTGCTCGAGGGCTTCAAGAACACCGGCGTCACCCTCGTCCAGGTACAGGCAGTTGATCTATTTTGTCCACACATTTGTTCTTGGTTCTTTATAATATCCCTTGCATTTGAACCGGAGAGTAGTGCTAAGAATTCGTCTCGCAGTCGATCGATCAATAGACATCCGTGCATTTGTTTGATTTGTAGGGTGATTTGTACGATCATGAGAGCTTGGTGAAGGCGATCAAGCAGGCGGACGTTGTCATCTCGACTGTTGGACACCTCCAGCTGAAGGATCAGACAAGGATCATCGACGCCATTAAGGAGGCTGGCAATATCAAGGTGTGCATCTTTTTTATTCATTGTTGTTATAGAATTTATCCGATTGTTCATTTTATTAGGGTTCATATGATCTGACGCTTAAAGTCAATAGCACTCTAACAAAAAAAGATGACTTTTTCGCCTCCTTTACCTCAGGGAACAAATGTAGCAGTAAGTACGTTGCCTTTTAATTCATCAGCTGTTAGTGAATTAAAATATATGCTAAAAACTTTAACAAGCACCTTCTTTTAATGATGGTCTCGAAAATTAGAAAAAAAGAATTTGTTATTTAAGATAATAAGATGTCAAGATTCCATATATTACGATGTTCAATAGAAGGATAAACAACTTACTTCAGAATGTTTGTGAAAGAACATGTCCCGGCGTTTGTTGCAAGTTGTGATCCTGTGTTCTTCAATATGCTACAAACGTTTAGTTTTTGTCTAAAATTTAAGTTGCATTGAAGAACCATGAATACACGTATTCTAAGTATCTTTCTAGATTGGATTTCCTGTGAAACCAAGGAATCTGGGCCCGTTCCATCTTCATTTGCATATTTCCAGTGTCTTGTATAGTTCTAGCCCTGCATCAACGGAATTACTTTATTGACGGATTTTCCAGACTTTTTATTTTTCTCTAACCTTCGGAATATTTTCTTTTATATCTGTAGAGATTTCTTCCCTCAGAGTTTGGAAATGATGTGGATCGTCTGCATGTTGTGGAACCGGCTAAATCCTCATTCCAGATCAAGGTTGATATCCGTCGTGCCGTGGAGGCATCTGGGATCCCTTACACCTTTGTTTCTTCCAATTTCTTCGCTGGCTACTTCCTCCCTGCAGGACAGGTAGGCGCAGGTGTTCCGACCGATGAAGTAACCATCTTAGGTGACGGCAATGTCAAAGGTAAAAAATGACATTGGTCCAAAGGAACAGTAACAATCAGATCGAAATATTGGCTTTGATTAGACGCAATTAATTCTAGTTTACACCTTTAATCTTTCCGATTCGCAGCAATCTTTGTGAACGAAGAAGACATTGGCACATACACGATTAAAGCAGTCGATGACCCACGAACCTTGAACAAGATTCTGTACCTTAGGCCACCCGCAAACACCTTAACTCAAAATGAGCTCATCTCTCTCTGGGAGAAGAAGGTTGGCAAGACATTTAAGAGAGTGTACGTCCCCGAAGAGGACGTTCTGAAACAAATCCAAGGTACAGATATTATTAGTAAGTTGCCAAACAATCTCATAATTCATTATGATACAATACAGAAGCTTGTTTTATCTTTTTGTTTCATGAGTTACAAGCATGAACTACCCTCCTCAACAACTTACCTACTGATCTTACACCCGATAAAATGTCTAACAGAATTGCCAATCCCGATGAATCTGGTGCTGTCCATCTCCCACTCCGTGTTTATCAAGGGTGACCACACCAACTTCCAGATCGAGCCGTCCTTCGGTGTTGAGGCATCTGAGATGTATCCGGATGTGAAGTATACTACCCTTGACGAGTACCTGGATCGCTTTCTCTGAAGCATTCCTCTGCAGAAATCCTTTGCGTACTTGAAAATGTAACTGTTTAAAGGTCACTTGTTAATTTTGTGTGTCCTAAGTTTCTTCTGACGCTGGTAGCCGGAGAAGAATGCATGTCCTTCAAGCTTGAGTGGTACCGTAGAACTTATCAATATTATAAGTGTCTTATCTTCTTGACAGATGCCTACTTTGTCTTCCCAATTCATTGCACATGACTTTAAAAAAAAAATATCACAAAATATGATAAACAGTGATAAAATTGTGAGGAATCAATCTTTTAACTCTTTTTTAAATGTTAATATTAATTTTGTAATGAAAATATGATCACAAAATATTTGATATGTCACAATTCTATCATAAAAAAATTATGACTTAAATCAATTGTGACCAACCGATTTTATTACCAATATATCACAAATCATTATTAGTGACAGATTTTCACTATTTTGTGACAGACATTTATTTTCATCACAATAGTTCAATTTTCTTGTAGTGATTGACTCATCGCTAATAATTGATAATGTGGTTGTTTTACAGAATCACCATAGATAAAATTTTCATAGATTTTCTTTTTCGGTGACAATGCATGAGTTAGAACTATATCTTATTTTACCTTGAATATAATGCATATTTATGTGCACTACAAGAAAATTAAGGACCAGTGGGATGAATCTGTCACTAAATGACATTAATCTGACACAAAGTTCAGATTTGTGAAGGAATTGCGTCAGATATTGTTCTGTCGAAAAAACTTTGGAAGCAAATTATTTTTGTCAAAGATGGCTAACACAAAATTTGGCCAATCTGACACAAACTCTTTCGTATTTGTTTCATAATAAGGGATGCAAATGTTGTCGCTAGCGAAAGTCATTTAGTGATGGAGAGGTCATCCGACACAAATTTGAAAAATGTGCTTCCGACACAAACGTTGATTCAATTTAAATATATATATATATGAGAAATATTAGTGTGCTACCACACACACTGCATCCACAATTTGAGGATCGGCAGATAGTTTATCAACGGAAGAGATTAAAACACGCCGGTTCAAGCAGTCGAGTGTCCGGTTCGCAGGGTTCGTCATTCGATTCGCGACCGATGCATTCATCCCCTCCGACGAACCTCCCCTCCCTCACCGACCCTCTCTGCCGATGTCCCCTCATCGGAGCTCCCTTGAACGTGCAAAAAAAAGGGGGCGGCGGCCCCCTCTGCGAGTTACTGCGCCGGTGTGCGCGAAGAAGCTAGGAGCATAGAGATGTTGATGAAGAATCTAGGAGCACAGAGATGTTGAGCAAAGGAGACGCAAATGGCTTTCAACCTGCGAATTGTTGACTCGCCGCCCTCCGCCGTCGGCACTCTCCCCGTCGTTAGCCGTCGCTCCACCCCCGCTCACTGATGCCCTCGATCTATTGCCCTCCTTCGCGATTTGCCAAACCCTCAAATCGAACCTATAATTTACTGCAAATTTGTCAACCCTATTTTATCTAAGAGTGAGTTAAGATAACAAATAGATTGATAGTAGGATTAAAATTAACGAAACATGACACAATAGTGAAGGAAAAAGATTGCATAAAAATTGACTTAGACAAGGACTATATGAAGAAACATAGTGAAGAAAAAATGTTGCATAAAATTGAATTAGATAGGGACACTGTGAAGAGACATTTGCCACAGGAAAGCAAATATATATTTTGCTATCTCCCAGTAAGAGGACTCGTGCCGTTAAGAATACTCCAAGTCCTTCAGCATTTGGACTGCACAAAATATCTATAGAAATAAGGATGGACCCTTTGAGCAAAATTTAGAGTTATACGAGATTCAAATAATTGAGTTGCATGCCAAATAAACTTGCAGAAGAAATTAATTAGTAATATTTATAGCTTATATACTATCGTTGCTTCATTCCAAAATTAGTAGTGGCACACTAAAGTCAATTCGTTTGGCCTAACATATTTCTAGTTCATAATATGCTAATAAAGGTTGTAAGCCATTATTCAAGGTTCTCCTTCGTCTCATAATAATATCTAGGAGAGAAAAGTGTTTAACATGAACATGGTCAAGCATAGAAAGTAGAGTGTTGACTAATTGAATAATACACAAAAAAGAGATCAAGCAGCAGGTGGTAGAAACACCATCTTGCAGCATACAAAGTGAGTTATACGCCCTTGTTATGTTTATCATATTCCCTTCTTGTTATTTAAGTATGTTTCATAGATGCCCTTGTTAAGTTTCATCCTACCAAGTTATTACCACAGCATACAAAGAACACTTGTTGCCTCATTCCCAAACAGTATTTGAAAGGTATAAAATTACTGTTATGATTTCACACTATGATAGAAAGAAGCTCATTTTCTCATATTATTAGACAAAATAAACACAAACATTTGTATATGCTTACACAAAATATATTATTAGACAAAATAAACACAAACAGTTGTTATATGCTTATACAAAATGTTAAAAATGTTACTTGGATTTCATGACAATAAATGGAATATGCACTTTTGTATCACCAAATCAAATAATGGAAAATTTATTATATTTAAATTAATTAAGCATAGGATGATTACCCATCTCGCTGCCTCCAACCCACACATGCATATGGAATAATTACATGAACTCTTTTATTTTACAAAATAGTTATAGCTAGGAAGATTCAATTATTTTGTCAGTCCTATATAAAATTGATTGATAAATACATTATTACAAATTAAAGTTCAAACATCAACTTCTTCATCACTGCTTTCTTCAAATGTTCGTGTCTGAGCATGGATAAAAGATTTCATCATCTTCATCATGCATTTTTCATATTCAAGTTGTCGTTGGTGAACATTCTTTTCTATTTGTTGCATTTGTTGTTGTAAGCAATCTAAGGATGATGAGCCCCCACAAATTTTGGCCGAAGAACCAAGGCCATAAATACGATTTTTCTTTGGACCACTGACAACCTCTGTCCAAAGACCTATTGCTTTCTCTTGTGAAAGTGTCTCGCCTTCATTGCATCTCGATTCAAACTCAGACATTTTATTTTGATAGGCTTCCTAATAATTTTAAAAAATAGTCAAGCTTTAGAAATGATCATTGTTGTCATAACAAACAACTCAATATTCAAAATACTCACATAATTTGTTGGGTAAATTAAAGAGTAAAATATGATGTATAAGAAATAAGAATCACTACAAGAAAATTGTTAATTTGTGACGGACAATTTTCGACGAACAAGAATCCTTCACAATTTTCGACGACATTTGCGATAGATAGAAAAATCCTTCGCTACTACAGACGAAAAATTTTCATCAGTAAATTACCGACGGATCTAGCCTTCAAAATTATCCAAAAATTTAAATTCGTCGGTAATTCCGAATACTAGGCCTATCGGTAATTATATTTATAATAATTTATATGAGATATAATATAAGTATATATTTAATATTTTATTATTAAAAATATCGACGGGCCTAGCTTTCAAAATTATCGAGGGATTTAAATATGTTGGTAATTTTATTTATAATAATATATATGTGATATAATATAAGCATATGTTTAATATTTTATTATTAAAATTATCGACGGGTCTAGCCTTTGAAATTATCGAGAGATTTAAATTCGTCGATAATTCTGAAGGCTAAACTCGATGATAATTAATTTATAATAATATATATGTAATATAATATAAATATATATTTAATATTTTATTATTAATTTTACCGACATGTCTAGACTTCAAAATTATCGACGAATTTAAATTATTTTAGTGCATGTTACCAATTTATGACGATGAGTGGCCATAAAAAATGAGCCACAAGGATGTATGCAAGAGGTAGTGTCAGAAGCCCAATTCCTTTTAGCTATAAGGCATGTCTCCTTATAAACAGTATAGTACCAATATTTACAAAAATCCTCCCAAAATCCTTCGAGGGCGTTTATTTTATTTTCATGCCATGCCCAACAAACCTCATAGTAATATTGAACGACGACTATTAAATGCCTTGATCATGTTGGGGCATCCAAGACCCCACAAGACAAAATAGATATATGTGTTGAGATGAAAAAGAGGTTAAATGTGGTAAAAAATGTTGATATTTTATAGTTGTACCTGAAATTTCTTGAACCATATTTCCTTAGTTGTTTATGGTATTTCTCTCCAAGAAATCTATGAATGATTATATTTTCAACGCATCACTTTTGTGATCACAACCACAACTAGTTTAGATGGCAAAAACCTATAATATAACTTAAAAAGCGAGCTGCTACAGTCACTACTAAATAATATAAATTGAACACTAGTAGTGGTTAGATATGTTTTTATGTAGAATATATATAAATACACCTTTACCTGAATTCATCATCTGCTTCTAGAAATGTTTTACGGTTATCTCCTTGTATATTATTTTGACTTGAACTAGTGGCGGTAACTAAATCATGGATTGGTAGGACTGATAAAAATGATGTAAAAGGATTTGAATTGCATGGCATCAGGTGTCATACTTTTTTCAGTAGAAGATGCCTCTTGATCTGGATGACGCCAAAACCCAAAGCTAAGACGTCTAGGATCCTTCTCAATTTTATCCCCTTTTCTTTTGTCTTTGTATCTTGACTCTGACATCACTGCACAAAAAAAGAAGCTTATTAGTTAACTACATGTTTTCTATTGCTATCAGAAACTCATAAATTAGTGTAAATTCTAAATGATTCATAAACTCATAAGTTATTTTTTTAGAAGAATTCATAAGTTAGATAACATAGAACAAAAATATAAAATCAATTAACATAATTTAACTAGTTAAGAATCTCAATGATTCATTGGCTCACAAAATATTTCACACTATCTTCATCACTATTTGATACAGATTCATTAGATGAGGAAGTCGAGGTTTTTATACATCTTCATCATTTAATACATGTTTTCTACTGGTACCAACGTCTTTGACGACATAAAAAATCTCATTATATAAATGTCAGTTTTGGAGCTACTCTCACAAATCATAGGACACAATGGAGATCAGGCACCACTATCCCAAATGTCAAAATAGGAAAAAGATCGAGAAAAACAATGTCATCTCAAATGATGCACTGTCTCAAATTTTTTTGCTATGTTAATAAATTTTCTTGTACAAACAACGAATAGGGGAGAAATTTGAAAAATATTGAGAGGGGGAGCATGATGTAAGGCGGCAACAAAGTGACATACCTTTCGAAGAAATTGTAGCAAGTCGAGCGAGGTAGCATGATGTAAGACGGCAGGTGAGCTCTAGGAGAGAGATTCAACACTGGTTGAGGTCGCGACGATATCTAAGAGAGATTCAATACTTTTCAAGCTCATAGGTGAATGCCAAAAAAGGTTTGGCACCATGTGAAGTAGCAAATGAGCTCCCGAGTTGGGCAAGGTCGCAGGTCACATGCGAGCTCCAGCAAATAATTTAGGCAACCTCCTGGAGATGTCTGGCGCCGAGCGAGGTCACAAATCAATTGAGTGGCGGAACGTAAACCTTAGCTCGTTTAGAGTGAAGGTCCCTAATTTTAGTTGATCTCCTATTGATATTGATCCTTGGGTCAGACCCCAATCGGACACTTTAAAATTAATAGTGGCGAATGATCTATCTGACGCTAAACTCTTTGCTTAAAATTATTTTTTCAAGCATAATCGTGGTGGATTATCTGGCCATCGCTAGTTGAGGGCGTAAACTTTATGTGATGAATTTCATATGCAACCGCTAAAGAATTTAAATTGTAGTGAATTTTCTTCGTATGCTAATTATCCATCGCTAATGCTTAATTAACTTTCTTGTATTGTAACTTCTTTTTACTCAAACCGATTCTAATATGTATTGTCAATGTGTACACATCTCTACTAATTAACAGTACTAGTTTTTTTTTTTGGTGCAATTTATATATGCATCTCTATCTCATTGTACAATATTACTAATTTCAGTTCAAGATTCCCGGGTCTTGCATAGAACACAAGACCTTCATTTTTAGCAGATATAGAGGGGAGTAGAAAAGAAAGCATCAATTCAAATTTGGTTAAAGCTATTTCAGGATGGACGAAAGTTAACAATTTCGAATTTAATTTTTGAAGTTTTGTTCCGCTCTATCCCAATATTAGAATAATCAGATGTTAAGATTATGATAGTCCGGGATATTGATTAACCATGAGCGAAAATATATTAAGAGATTTTAATTTTAAAAAAAAGTTTTGAGAAATGTGTGTACGTAAAATGGGTCCATGAACCCGCGTTATTCAAATAAATTTAAAAATATCATTAAGTGATCACAGGTATGGATCCGCTTTGGATTCACACCATCATAAAAAAAAAAAGGAAGATAAGAAAAGAAAAGGTCATGTTCTAAGTTGAACGTGGTCTTGCCAAAGGTTCTCAAAAGCAAACCATCTCCAACTGGACCAACTCCTTTCTTCTGACGTCACAAGGACGCCCATCTCAAAGTAGTATTTTCTGGTACAGCATCCAAACACCCCTATGTATTTTCGTATTTTAATACCATCTCTCAAAATTGTTTTAAGGCGCCATCTTTTGTGGTGGGTGGTGTGCGTAATCACGCGGCAAACCACGTTACCAAACACCTGATGATGGTGGTAAGCTTACGGTGGGTGACCAGATCCCCCTCTGCTTCGATTCGCTCCGCTATTTATAGATCCCGCAAGCATCTCTTCCGCAACGTAGAAGACCGGCGTGGTATTGTGCGTCTGTCTGTGCTGCTGGCTCTTTGCTGCCGTCGGCGGATCGTCTTGACCGTGGAGCTTTGAGACGCATGGCGCCGGCCGAGAGCAAGATCCTGGTCATCGGTGGCACTGGATACGTCGGCAAGTTCATCGTGACGGCGAGCGCCCGTCTGGGACACCCAACCTTCGCTCTCGTCAGGAGCTTAGCTCCTGCAGAACCCGCCAAGGCTCAGCTGCTCGAAGGTTTCAAGAACTCCGGCGTCACCCTCTTCCAGGTACAGGCAGTTTATCCTATCCACGTTTGTTCTTGGTTCTTTATATGTAATATCCCTTTTCGATCGATCAATAGACACCAGTGCATTTGTTTGATTTGTAGGGGGATTTGTACGATCATGAGAGCTTGGTGAAGGTTATCAAGCAGGTGGACGTTGTCATCTCGACTGTTGGATATCAGCAACTAAAGGATCAGACAAGGATCATTGGCGCCATCAAGGAGGCTGGCAACATCAAGGTATACTTTATACGTATACGTACATCTCATTTATATATGTAATTTGATGCAGTTTTCTTATTTGGATCCTATTTTGATATTGCGTTGCTGTACTCATGCGATCTAACTCGTGAAGTAAATTTCAGTATAACTAAAAGGATGAGCTTTTTGCCGCCTTCAGTGCACGGAACAATTAAATGTAGCAGTAATGTTGCCTTTAATTCAGATGTCCTACTCTCGGAGATCGGAAGCCATTTCATCTAGTTGTTGTGAATTAAAAACATGCCAACTTTACGACGACAGGCACCCTCTTTGAATGATTCGGTATTTACATTCTCTATATAGTAGAAGGATAGAAGAACGTATAAACTTAGGAGATAGCAAATTGCACCATGGTTTGTGGTCGCCAATGTTTGTGCATGCCGATTCTCCATTTTTAATCTTTGAATTGTAGTTTTCAAAGTTATCATCGTGTTCCTCAATTAGTTACATACGTTTAGCTTTTTCCTAGAACTTAAGTTGCTTCAAAAAGCATTGTGCGTTTGTAATTGTATATATACATGTTCATTATTAACTAGGTCTTCGATCTTTAGAGCCACCACTTTGAACAGAAGAATGCAAACATCTGAATTCATTCCATCTTATTGTGCATCGGATATGCCATCTTATTGCAGCAACAAAGTTCCTCTGTTGATGGATTTGCCGGTTTTTATTTCACTGTAACTTTTGGAACCTTATCTACTGTCGCTGTGTAGAGATTTCTTCCATCGGAGTTTGGAAACGATGTGGATCGTGTGCACGTTGTGGAGCCGGCCAAGTCCATATTCCAGGCCAAGGCCGGCATCCGTCGTGCCGTGGAGGCGTCCGGGATCCCTTACACATATGTTTCCTCCGATTTCTTCGCCGGCTACTTCCTCCCTACGGGACAGGCAGAAGCTGCGTGCGTTCCCACTGATGAAGTCATCATCCTCGGCGACGGCAATGTCAAAGGTATCTGGTGGTAGCAATAGTAAAAAATCATGGCTCTGATTAGATGCAACTTCTCATTTGCACTAAATCTTTCAGGAGCCATCGTGAACGAAGACGATATCGGCACGTACACAATTAAAGCAGTCGATGACCCGCGAACCCTGAACAAGATTCTGTACCTGAGGCCACCTGCAAACACCTTAACTCACAACGAGCTCATCACTCTCTGGGAGAAGAAGGTTGGCAAGACGTTTAAAAGGGTGTACGTCCCCGAAGAGGAAGTTCTGAAACGAATCCAAGGTAGGAATTTTATTCATTCCTGAAACTCTCTCTCTCTCTCTCTCTCTCTCTCTCTATATATATATATATATATATATATATATTCAAAAGTTATTACACCACACGTACTTCAATTACAGTCAGACACCAACCTGCTCACACTGATAAAAAAAACGCATGCATGTCTCGCAGAAGCGCCTATCCCGTTGAATGTGGTGCTCTCCATCTCCCACTCTGTGTTCATCAAGGGCGACCACACCAACTTCGAGATCGAGCCATCTTTCGGTGCCGAGGCATCTGAGCTGTATCCGGACGTGAAGTATACCACCGTGGGCGAATACCTCGAATCGCTCTCTTTGAAGCATTCCTGTGCAGAAAGCGTTGTGCGTACTTGAAAACCTAACCATTCGAAGGTCTCTTATCTGCGTGTGTGAGCTTATGTAATTCTAAGTTTCTTCCGGAGCCGTTGCAATAACTGAGGTTGGTTTTGGCTTCTTCACATGGCGTGTGCTCGATCCACCTTCCCGATTGTTGTGGCCTATAGATGATTGGCTACCAGAAAAAAAAAACACAGATACTTGATCTTATGTTATTTTCTTTTGGTTTGTTAGCTTGTGGCCTTATGCTACTACGTGCGAAAGATCAAGCTATATATAATTAAGTCTAATCGCCTTCGAACGTACGATATATTCCAACGTACTAATCTGATAGCTTTTAACTCGTTGTCTTCTTATAGCCAACGTACTAAACTACTAATATGAAAACTACTTGTCTCTTCTATCTTGTTTCTTGCCATAAAGTTTGCCAGAACCACTTGTCTCTTCTAACGTGAAGTTGGTCAGAACTAGCAGTGGTTACTTTCGTTGGGTACATTTTTTTTTTACAACGGTGCTCTAGTTAATTTCGTTTTATTACGATATAGACTTACTAGCTTTTTAGGTTTCCGCGTTACGAATGTTTTTTTTAATTTCAGGTGAAAACTAAATAGTTTAGTAGAATGCATTTTTATTCCTTTTTTAAAATAAAGGTGACAATCTATTAATTAGAAGGGGTGAATTGTCCTCCTACGAATTGTCCTCCTACATAATATCAAGATCATTCTTCCAAAAAAAGGTCTGAGGCCAAGTCACGACCAATGTTGGCCAAAAAAATATGTGGTCCAATTGGCTTCACTGTGATATTACAGTGAAAATATTGCAAAAGATCAATGTTCATACAATGTTCAATATACTCCATCGGCAAGTGATCTTCCGGCCGGAGAATAGTGTCCGCAAGCTTTGTCAAGTCAGACCACACCATTGCTGCGTACAATGACAAATCCCTTTCATTAATCCCATACTTCAGCTTCTAGTACGACATCCCTCCTTAATGCTCCCAACCCGGTGGAGGGGCTACCACTTGACCCAGATGAGAATTTTAACAGAATCATAATACCCAACTAGAGCTCTCTCCCACATTATCATTGTCCTTGGACTACAACTATGACTCATTTCTTGATCCCATATATTACACAGGCAGAAAGCGTATAGTGACCTCAAGAATGTCCTAGTGCCAGGTCCATTCACTTTGGCCCAATCACCGTATGACCAGCTTACTTTGTGACAAAATTGATAGTGGGTTTGACAAGAGAAAAAGTTTTAGATACCAAAGAGCATTGAAAAAAAAAGAGATTAGCAGAAGAAACATAAATACCAAAGAGAGTACACATGAGATTAATATTGGAGTTAAAACGTATCAGAACATCTAAAGTAGACATGCAGTTATGTTTGAGCTTCCATAAGAAAATATGAAACTTTTAGATAAATTACATGAATCATCCTCCAATTTTGAGACGATATCTAAATGGTCCCTCAACTTCAATTTGCAACTAGAACGTCCTATAATTTTGATTTTATTGCACAATTCGTCCACATGACCTACGATAGTACGCTTCCCGGTTGACTAGGTTACGTGGTTGTCGCATCAATCATTTTTCTTTCATCCTCATCATTAAAAAATAATATAAATATATGATAAACTAATATTAACAATAAAAAATAAAACAATGAAGAAGGGGAGCCAACGGCCCCCCTTCTCCATCGGCGTCGGGCGGGGGCGCCTGTCCCCCCGAAGGACAAAAAGGGGGTCGGCGCCCCCTTTCTCCCTCACGATCGGCGAAGGGGGAAACGGGGGAGCCGGCCACCCTTTTCTCCTTCCCTCACGGCCAGCGAAGCAGAAAGTGGGGGGAGGTGCCCCCCTTTCTCCATCGACGTCGGCAAAGGGGAAAGGGGGGCGCCACCCCCCTTGCGTCTTCCTCGCGCGTGGCAAGGAAGAAATAGGGGCCGGCACCCCCTGTGCAAGCTCTCAGAGGGGAGTGTCGGACCCCCTCGCGACTTCCTTGCACACGGCGAGGAAGAAACAGGGGGCTGACAAACCCTCCCCTCTACGAGCCCATGCGCTAGCGAGCTCACATAGGGGGTGTTGGCCCCCATGTTCCTTTCTCACCATGTGCGAGAAAGATGCAAGGGGGTCTGGCACCCCATCTGCAAGCTCGCACAGGGCCGCCGGCCCCCTATTTCTTCCTCGCCGCGCGCAAGGAAGCTACGCACACGAGGAAGTCATGAGGGAGGTCGACACCCCCCTTTGCAAGCTCGCACGCCGACGAGCTCATAGAGGGGGCGTCAGACCCCATGTTTCTTCCTCGCCGCGTGCGAGGAAGACACGATGGGGGCCGGCGCCCCTCTGCGAGCTCGCGCGCCGATGAGCTCGCATGACGCCCCTTGTTTCTTCCTCGCCGCGCGCGAGGAAGTCACGAGGGGGGCGAACACCCCACCTCTGTGAGCTCGTGTGCCGGCAAGCTCGCACATGCGGGCACCAAACCCTGATTTCCTCCTCTCTGCGCGCGAGGAAGTTACGAGGGGGCCGACGCCCCCCTCTGCGAGCTCACACGCCGGCGAGCTCATAGAGGGGGGCGTCATCCCCTTTTTTCTTCCTCGCCGCACACGAGGAAGACGCAAGGGGGGTCGGCGCCCCCTCTACGAGCTCGTGTGCCGACAAGCTCGCACAAGGGGGCGTCACCCCCCCTGTTTCTTCCTCACCGTACGTGAGAATGTCGCGAGGTAGGACAACGCCCTCTTCTGAGAGCTCGCACGCTAACGAGCTTGCAGAGTGGGGCATCGGCCCCCTGTTTCTTCCTCGACACGCGCGAGGAAGATGCAAGGAGTGCCAATGCCCCCATCTGCGAGCTCGCATAAGGAGGCATCGGCCCTCGTGTTTTTTCCTCCCCGCACGTGAGAATGTCACAATGGGGGCCGGCGCCCCCTCTACGAGCTCGTGCACTGGCAAGCTTGCATAGGGGGGCACTCCCCCTATTTCTTCCTCACTGTGCACAAGGAAGTCGCGAGGGGGGCAGATGCCCCCCTCTGCGAGCTTGTGTGCTGACGAGCTCACATAGGGGGTCGTCGGCCCTCCTGTTTCTTCCTCGTCGTGCGTGAGGAAGATGTGAGGGGGGCGGCGCCCCCCTCTGCGAGCTTTGGAACCCCCCTTTTTCTTGCTCTCCGTGTGTGAGGAAGTCATGAGGGGGACCGCCCCACCCCCACCCCCCCTCCCCCCGTGAGCTCGCACGTCGGCAAGCACACTGAGGAGGCCTCGGCGCCTCTGTTTCTTCCTCACTGCGCACGAGGATGACACACTGAGGAGGCATCGGCCCATGTCTTCCTCGCCGTGCGCAAGTAAGACACAAGGGGGGCCGGCGCCCCCCTTTCCCCCTTCGTTGGCCGTGACGGAGAAAGGGGGGTGCCGACCCCCCTTTTCTGCATCGCCCGCCATGAGTGAAGGAGAAAATGGACCGATGTCCCCCTTTACCCTTCGCCGATCGTTGTGGAGAAAGGGGGTGCCGCATTTCCCCCTTTGCCGGTCACGAGGGAGAAAGGGGGACGTCGGTCCCCCTTTTCTCCTTCGCCGATTGCGAGCCGACAAAGGGGGATGAGTGCCCCCCGCTAAGCGTTGATGGAGAGGGGGTGTCGGCCCCTCGCCGGGCACCAATGGAGAAGGGGGGCCGCCGGCCCCATTTTTATTTTTTATTTTTAATATTAGTTTATTATTATTATTATGATGGATGAATGAGAAATTACTGACGTGCAGCCACGTAACCTAGGCAACTAGTAAACCTACTATCATAGGTCAAGTGGACGAATTATGTAATAAAATCAAAGTTAGGGGAAGTTCTAGTTATAAATTGAAGTTGGGAGATCGTTTAGATATTGACTCAAAGTTAGGTGACGATCCGTGGCTCGAAAGCCGGAGCGTGCTAGGGCTCTGTTTTCTTGCTGCTTGGTGTTTTGTCAAACTCGCTTCAAAAATCCAAATTAAAGCTTTACATCACCTTCTATTCATATAGATGATTTACTCGAAGTTGGCAGTGATAGTGGAGTTGCTTGGCAGCATAAATGATTATCGACTGATTTAGGGGTAGCATATTCATGAGCATCCATCAGCCAAATCCATCTGTCTTCATTGATAGTCACAGGTAAATAAAAAGAGGTGATAGCCTTCACAAGAGTAGGACCAAAGCGTTGCATATGAACAGAAACATTACAACTATGATTATGAATGAGATGAGATACATTCAAAGAGCATAGACGCATATTTACATTAACATAAGTAGGCATGAAATTCATAGGGCAAGATAAAATCCATGGATCATGCATAATACTTGTACCCATGACATTACCAATGTATTTACAAAAACCATCCTTTATACTATTAAGTGTTTGTGTGATGGTTCGTCAACTCGAAGCCTGAAATCTAGAAGTGTTAGTATTTTACCACTACCGTATTTATTGATGACCAGTTGGGTCCAAGGATCCACATAGCAATTGAGAACATTTAACACTTTCTTAGCGCGCATAGAAATCTTAGCAAAGTGCAAGTTTCATATACCCAAGCCGCTAGAAGAGAGAGGGATTTGTACGGTCTGCTAATTAATCAAATGGATGCCCTTTAAGAATCTTCTACTTAACTTCTCAAGCATATCAATAATCGTACCAAAGGCATGAATCAAACTGAAAGCATGCGTAGGAAGAGAATTAATCACATATTTAATCAAAGTCAATTTACCAACTTGATTTAAAAGCTTCTTCTCCATCCAGACAGCCTAAATGTTAGCTTTTCAACAATAAGATGATGTTGTCTGTTAGGTACATACTTGAAAGAGATTGGTGTCCCTAAATATATAAAAAGAAAGGAGCGATTCCAGGGCGCCCCCAATGGCCTATCGGTTGAGATAAGAAGACATTAGACTTATCAAGGTTAATGAATTGATTTGTGAGAGAGTGGTATAAGTGCAACACCTTTTTAATGTTTTTACGGTTTCTAACAATGGCAGCTGCACAAATTAAAAGATCATCTGCATAAAGAAGATGGCACAAACTGAAGGAGTTTATCTTGAAGGGTGAGATTCTACCATCACTAGCAGCAATATGGAGTGGGGACTAAAAGATTTGTGTAACCATCATGAATATATAGGGAGACAAAGGGTCTCCCTGCCTAATGCCACTATGACCGAAGAAAGGGAGAGACAAGTTACCATTAACAAAACAATAGAATTTAGGTGATCTTACACAAAGCATAATTCAACTAATAAAAACTCTAGGATAGTTCATTTTAGTTAGAGCTTTGTGAATTGAGTCCCAAGAAACCCTATCAAAGGCTTTGGTCATATCAAATTTAATAATCATATACTTCCTACTACATGAGCCCATTGTTATCATAATCGGACCGATATCGTCGATCAGGTGATAACACAATCTGTTTCAATGGCTAAAATCGGAGTGGCCTTCGGCCTAGATTGAACCAATAAAAACCTATCAAAATTAAATAAAATAAAAATTGAATTAAACCATGTTTTGATGAGTTGGCCGATTAAAAAAACTAAATTAAAAAATTGTGCCTTTGCAACATGCTGCTTCACTCAGAGCGTCATCGTAGCCTCTACTGCCCAAATTGATGACTTTTTTTACCTAACGAAGAGGAGTCTTGGCAATGGAAGTGTGGTGTAATGTGTGGATTGGACAGAGGAAATTAGAGTGGATTGGGCCCATGAAGTTGTGATGGGCGAGTCATAAGCGTGGATGAATGATGCATGTAAAAATGATGGCAAATATTAGCAAGTGCACTAGTCGCTCAAGTAATAAAGTGAATGAGTAGAGTTATCGTTCCCACGAGGATGGATAATGATTTAGATTTTATTTTAATCTTATTAATTGAAAATTTAAGAAAAGCTTGTTTTAAAAAGGGAATAAAATAAAATGATGAAATAAAAAAATGATCACCTGAAGAAATAACGATTTGATGATTAGAGCACCTAATTATCATCACTAAAATGTAATAAATTTTCTCAACTTAGAATTAGTTGAATCAATAATAAAGTTTAATTTCCAAAGTTAGTTAACTATTATCTCATGAACAATTAAAATAAATTAATCATCTGAATTTTTAACTTATCTAATTAATCATAAGATGCATTAAATCAGAATTAAAGTTAAGGGCTTTCTCAAGTCACCTTAATAATGTTATTAAAGATTAAAACTAAACTAATATAAAAAAAAGATTATAAAACACAAATAGGGTAGGTTCAACTAGGATGACACTAATGAAGGAATAAATCTAAGAAGAATAACATCCAATCTAATGTAAAAGTATACGAAAAGAAAGTGAGGAACTCTTGCAACTGATGTGCACGTGCTCTCTCGAGTTTCTGACAGATCTTCGTTATTGTTTTTGCTCTTCTCTTCTTTCTAAGGTTCAAATTTACACTCTAGGGATACCTTTTCAAGTTCTCTTCTGTCCCCTTTTATAAATTTTCTTATCCCCAAAAGAAGAAATCGAAAATCTATTCGAAAAGTGGATAATATTTGCCTTCAAGCCTCCTAACCGCCCACCAACTCGTGCTCACAGCCGTGATAGTATAACTCACGACCATGACCGAGACGACATTCGCTTCGCGTGTTTGACCGTGAACCCGGTGGAACGGTCGTGGACAAAAGCACGGTCATGACAACAGGAGGCACGACTGTAACCATGCATTAGGGTGGGCGCTCGAGTGGCACGGTCATGACCATATGTGGAATAGTCGTGAAATTGCCTATTTGTTGTAGTTTTCATGTTTTCGGTCATTTTTCTTGTTATTTTAATTTTCTGCAATGAAATTATTCAAACTTAGGTAGAAATCAAATCTGAAAGAAATTTTATAAAAATATTTCAATTCTCTCCTTTCTTATCACAAAATACTTTAATATGCAAATTAAGCTTAATATTTTGCTCGTTCTCAAGCAAATTTCAACACATCGCTCCATCACAAAACCGATACTTTTATCCCACTAGTCATTTACACGGCCATCACTAGAATATCTTTTCTCAATCAATACCCAGCATCGCAGAATTCTTAGCATTCAAATATGTCCTTCATGCATATCTACAAATAATATTAGTCAATCTCATAAGAGCATCAATATTGAATCACAAGTCTTCCACGAGTTTATTTTCATACTTTTCTTTTTACTTTTTTTTTGTACTTGTGTGCCTCTCCATATTACACAAGGTGATTCATTAACGAGCTTTCGATCATCGGATCTCAAAACAGTTACCCTTAGATCGTCAAGCACAAATCCCCTACATATCTAATCACCTGGACACACCAAGATTCCATATGGCACTTTATAATTTTCACCTACTTGTTGGGGATCAATTAGACCTCTTTTCATTTCCACTTTATCATTATTTTTATTTGTCATTTTTAGCATAATTATAAGCTCATGAAAGACTTTATGTTTCAATAAATATACAATTATATTCAAAACTAACATCATAATAAATAATAGAGAAATTCATCATTTAAAAGCTAGTCCTTCTACTTAACAACAAACTCAATCCAAATTCTAATACTATGATGATACTCGATAAAAAGAAATAGTGATTGAATTTCATAGATAAGTGATATTCTAAAAATAAACTTTAAGACAGTAAAATAATAAACATAGAAAAATGGGATGACATAATTTTTTTTCAATTTTTGGATAGATGTGTGCTAAAGAAGCACGATAATAGACTCGTAGTTTTGAAAATAAATGTCATGCAAATGCAAAAAAAGGACTAAGTCTTCCCAAAACTTGAATTTGACACTATCCCATAGTTTTAGGCCTGTACATAGACAGAACAAGAAATGCAAAATACAAAAATGGTAAAGTGCAAAAGAAGGGAGGGCAAACAACCAAATCTAGTTCTGGTGGCGGCGATGGCGGGTATGGCACGAAGTGTCCCCGGCTCACATGACAATCATACTCTATCTGACGTAGCTCTATCACTGCTCCTGTAAGAAATCCTATTGCTGGCCATGCATAGGCATAAGAATGTCATGAAGGCTAGTGAAATCATATAGTCCACGTAAAGAAAGTTTCTTCAAACATTAGTAACTGAAAGGCTAATTAATGATAACAATTGTAATTACCTCTAAATCAAAATACAATGTAAATATAAATAATAGTAATTAATGGACATTCAGAATGAGATGAAAAGACCAAATAGAATATAAAAAATGGGGAAGTAGATAAAGATAAAGATTATAAAAAAATATGAAAAATTAAATAAAAATTATAAAAATTTTAAGAAAAAAATAAAGAGAAAAGATGGATAGAGAATGATCCCAATGCATCAACTATATATATAGGATATAAAGAGAAAAGATGGATAGGATTTAAATTTATCATACGCATGAAATGCGTATGATAAACATACGCACGTTTTTTATCCGTCCGATCTAATCGGACGGATAAAAACGTGCGCGCATCTCTCTCCTCTTCTCTACCCCCTCTCTCTTCTCTCTCCCCACTTCGCTCTCTCTTCTCTCCGCTCGCCGGCGAGGCGAGGCGGCCGATCGGGATCTGGTGAGGCGAGGTGGCCGGCGAGACGAGGCGGCCGATCGGGATCCGGCGAGGCGAGGCGGCCGGCGAGACGAGGCGGCCGATCGGGATCCGACGAGGCGGCCGATCGGGATCCTGCGAGGCGGCCGATCGGGATCCGGCGAGGCGAGGGACGCGATCTTCTCTCCCCCTTTCTCTTCGATTGACGGCGAGGCGACGAGACGATGGCGAATCTCCTCTCCTCCCTCGCCGCCGACCGTAATCGTCATCGCTTCCCCCCTCCGACGATCGCTCCTGCTCCGATGATCGCACCCGCTCCGACGATCGCTCCCCCTCCTACGATCGCACCTCGCTCTGACGGATCGCTCCCCCTCCGACGATCGTTGCCGCGCCGACGATCGCGCCATCGTTTCGATCCAGAGATCGCGCTCGCTCCAGCAATCGCGCCCACCGTCCGATCTAATCGGACGGTGGGCAAGCATGCGTATGAGGGTCATACGTCATCTCATGTCTTATAAAATGTATTATAAAATGATGTGGCAATAGATGTTCTCATGTCTTATAAAATGTATTAACTCAATAAGTCTCCTCCTCGGCCCAAGTACAACTCAAGACTGACTTTGCCTCTTGCTTTTCTTTTTTTTTTTTTTTTTGTGATAGGAAAAAAGGAGAGATAGCTCAGTACAATGTAGAATACTTGGAGTATCTTAAACCCATGCAATTTCCATATAATATCTCACCAAAGATGTTGGGGTGACAGCCAAGTGTGCTAGCTTGTCTGCAGCCACCATGTCTTAGTTATATAATTTAATTTTCAATGACTATTAAGTAAAACATGGCGATCATCACCTTGAGAAGTTTCAAATTTAATTTTTAAAGATTGTGACAATGAGAAAGTTAAGCCCTCCATGTGTTGGCCTTTTTCCCATCGACACGTCTACTTTACCTTTCATTTCATGACTAATATGCTCACGTACTACGTCATTTGCTACCGTTGACATTAAGCCATTTGAACGTTTCTTTGGGTGGGCAATAGGGAGACGCTATATCCTCCTAACTCACAATGATATTGAGTCTAATTTTATCAACTTTTTTAAATAATTTAAGCATGTGAGTATTAGGAGAATTTTTAGGCTAAATTTTTAGGAAGATTTAGCATTTTTCTTTGCAATATTTAAACATGACCAATGAGCAAACACACGAGCCATAGACCGACCATACGTAGCAAGCAACAGCCGCATGTCTTCATATTATGCCTTTTGTTTCGCTTACTATTTCAAGATAATCATAAATTTAACTATAGCCCTTTAAAACCATACCGGAAAGCACTATGCTGTATTTCAACTAAAAAAAAGACCACGGTTTCTGCAAGCCACCATTCTTTTTATCGACAAGTCATGATGTCCCTAGTTCACAAGACAATATCTTTGGCATACCTTGATCCATCATAAAACTACATTTCATGGCTTCTAAAATTCCAATTTCTGGGAGAACCCTTGACGTTAACAATGTTTCAGTCACAACGACACGGTGGCCTAGTTAGTCCAATGCGTCGCGGTTCTCTTTTTGTTCGAATTGTGTGTACGCAATTAGATATTGAACTAAATCCACCTGGAAATTACTATCATCCGTGATTTCTGCAATCGCACGTATGCTTATGCACTTAATATGCTCGGACCATCATGAAATTCATAACTGTTTCTCGATAACAGAATCAAGCAGCATCACCCCCATGTATTTAGGTACAACAGACGTTGACACTCAATCCAATATATAAAAAAAACACCATTCGTAAGCAGAAAAAAAGAGTTCAGATTTTGAAAGCATCCGAACTCGGCTGACTTTTAAGAAAACAAAAGGTTTAGTAGAATACTGGGCTGTAATGCTACCCTGGCTCGACCTCCTGTACAAGTACAACACATCAGGATGGACTCTACACATAAGTCGCTGGAGAGCTGCATATAGCATTGTACAATAATATTTCAAACTTATCTGTCATGACAACTTGGTAGATCTTAACAGGGAGAACATGAAAGAATTTATAATATGTAGCTTAACAATAACAAATAAAATGTTCAATTTCTAAGACAAAGGGTGTTTACTTCAGTAAAAAGTGCATCCAAATATGTCAATGCCCACCCTGCTCCCTACGCATCAATCCTTGGATACGTTGCTGCTTCCAGGACCCTTTTTCCCACCATATTTCTGCACATGGTATCCAAATTCAGAAAGCAATCAACCAACTGACGTTACGTATTAAAAACTGCTAAATCCAGAATTAAAACAGGTTTCTCAGCAGAAAATACAAATTAAACAGCAATCACAAGCATTCAAACAGATGGACCTTGTAACATGTAACTCTCTAATAAGGACTGCAGAGATTGAATAGACTAATGGATAGTGCTATAAGCCAAAGGCCATGGATCTTTTGTAAAGAAGCTGGAGATAATAGCAACTAGAAACTTAAAACTAATGTTATGAAAGGAAGGTGCTGACCTGTTTCCCAATGTTGAACGGAACATACTTGTATTTGATCATGTGAAGAATTTGTCGCTTCATTGTCAAGACAAAAAGAACAATCCAGTAGAAAAGAAGTATGGGCCAAAAGACAGGGACATCAAATACGGAGAAGAAAGTCATCACAAAAGCCACACAGAAAGCCTTTGTAATGGAGTACCTGAGCATTGAACAGAATCACATTAACAAATGCCTGATTCCGTGTTATTGTATCACAAAATAGAACTTTGAATGTTCAACAAAAAGTTTTTTTTGAAAAAAATACCTGCAATTTCTAAGCAAGCTTCTCCTCAAAAAAAAAATTCTAAGCAAGCTAGAATCTCAATTTAACAAGTAGAATTAAGCATTGTGATAAAATATTAACATTAGTTTTATGTATTGTATAAGAAGATGCACACTTCCTGTATAACATGTGATTTGTCATAAGGTATTGTAACTTCATGCTCATCTCACGAATATGTCAACTGGATTGGATGTCATGATACAGCACCATACAGTTGAGGTGCATCGACTATTCTAAAGTCAAAGGAGACGTGACTATCTGAGTTCACAACTAGTATTCATGGAATTCCTCATAAAAGAAGATGACATATTTATTATGGCCACCATGCCCTTGTGATGATGATTCCACACTTTTGTACAATGTAAAAGTTATGTTGATGGTGGTGTCCCATTGCACCTGTGTAATATCAGTCACCATAATTTCTGTTTGTATGATGAAACTACTCGGGCAATTTTGTACAACTATCTTTTGACAAATTGCTCTATGGAAACTTTCTATAAGCAGGAAGAATCAATTATCAATCAACTTTTTCAGAAATCCCTTTAAAAAAATGAGAACTTACCATTTCAAACAGATCTGGCTCAAACAAAGCTAACATTCCCAAGGACCAAATGCAAGAATCATTTTTATGAGGCGAAGACATGAGGAAACAAGAGCTTGACTTACATTTTGCACATCGGGAAAATAAAAAACAATGCATCACTGCAGAAGGTCAAAATGAGGAGGGAAGAGCATTACACAAGTGATTATACAGTCAGTTAATATCATCACCTATGTGGATTATAGTCAACATTTTTTTCTACTCTTACATTCGATCCAGCAAGAAGCCACAACTTTGAGAAAAGAATATTAGACATCCATGCTGATTGATTAATCGATAGCGCAGGATGATGGACAACTATTTACAAAATAGTACTTCATATATAAATCTAAAATAAAGTTATAGACAATAGAATACATAACACAAGAACAAAAAGAGAAAACTAGACTTGGCAATGTACAACGCCAATTCCAAGATTATGCTTGATTCTATAGGCAAATAATGGTAAACATAGATGGCGTAAAATTACCAGAACTTGAACTCAGGAAGGCGGCGGATGAAGGGCTTGAACTCGTCGGACCCGCGCATAGGCAGCGAGGGCCCATCGGTGACCTCCAGCTCAGGATCCACCATGGGCGAGAGGAACCCGATGAGAAGGTTGAGCAAGTAGATCCCGAGGCCATACGTGATTATGTAAAACCCCTGGATGAAGTATACGCGCAGAAGGTAGATCGCTGCGATACCGGCGGTGCCGAGCCACCTCCCGACCACATGAGGCGTAGATTTATCCAAGTAGTACTGGAACGCCCTAGAGAAATCGTTCCTCCACTTCGCCAGCGGCACTGACGCGTCGCCGGAGCTTCCCTCCATCGAGTCGAAGTCCTATTCCGTCAATCCTGAATCCAGAAGAAGAAGGTAATAATACTATCTTCAAGGATTTTGAAACCTAAAGCAAAATACCAAGAAATCGTACCAACAAAAAGGCACAAGAGGGAAAGATCTGGTAGCTGACCTTCGAGGGGAGTAGAAATCGAAAGGTGAACGTTCGGATCTCGCGTAAGACGTCGTAAATCTGGCAACAATCTCCGGCGAGAAGGAAGGATTCCCGGCGACGAGAGATCGGGACGAATCGGATTCGAGGATTAGGGTTTCAACGTGTCGGTGCAAATCGTTTCGATTCCGCCTGGGCGTCCGCTATAATTTTTTGAGAAGCGGAACGAAGAAGAAACGGAGAGAGGGAAATGTACCGCGTTTTATCCGACCCAACCGGTTTGGTACGTACCAATCTTATCGCAATCCGAAACGCAACGAAGTAAATAACGGAATGAGCATTTCAACTATTAGTCCGTGTCGGCCCCCATGGCCTTTTGACACGTTCATCAAACAACCCACGAGCAATGAGCATTTTTCTAGATTATAAAATATCTTTCTTATTGTTATTTAGTGCAACAAAAAATAAAAAAAAAAAGGTAACAAAATTTAATAATTATGAAACATTATGCTCGTGTTGTTACATTTTTATTTTCACTTATACAGTAGTAATATAACAATAATATTCTATAGTTATTAGGATTAAGCTAATAGAATCTAGAATGGAAATTGAGATAAATTTGAAGATTAAAATTTATACCTTTATCATTTATAGCCAGACAATAAAAAAAGTAGTGGTTTTCTTCTCGTTTCCAATTGTTTACACAGAGAAAATTATTCTTCGTTGTGCTGTGTTTTTTTTTCTATTTTTAATATGTTTTAGAATAAAGCAACAGCCAAAAGGATACTTTATTTCAGTTAGTAGAATCTTGGATGGAATATGATGGAAGGAATTGACTGGTAAAATATGATAAACTCAATAAAATTGTGAAATTATCTTAAAGTTTTGACATAAAAATCATCCTAATTATTCACACTTCTAATTATCCAAAAAGTTAGACTAATTTATGCTCATGCTATTAATTCCTTTTAATTTAAAAGGATATATCATATGTCATTACTCAGAATGAATGATTAAAATTTATAAAGTTATAGTTTATAGCTGAAAAAAAATTTATACCTCAATTATTACTTTGAATGACCCAAGAATACTCTATCTTCTTTTTTTCTAAGTTTGGGAATAGAAATAAAAAATGAAATCACATAATTAAAATGATGTGACGTTTGGTAGAATAGAAAATTCAAAATGAAACTAGTGATGTCGGTTTTCACCCTTCATGCTACTTGATGGAACTAGTATATTGTAGCGTGAAACTAACTTTTTTCAATTTTTGTATGTGATAATTATTTTTTTAAAATACATTTTCCTTTCCTTATTTTCTCTCTTTTACATTTTCACAAGAATTTTTTAATTAAATATATTATATTTATTATAAAAAATTTAATTTAATATTATTTACTACTTATCATTTCATAAAAAAATAATATGTTGTTAAAAATCTTTGTAATTTAAAAGGATATATCATTACTCATAATGAATGATAAAGATTTATAAAATTATAATTTATAGCTGAAAAAAGGTATACCTCAATAATAACTTTGAATGACCCAAAAATACTCTATCTTTTTTTTCTCAAAAGAAAAACACATAATTAAAATGATGTGACATTTGATAGAATCTACGAAACTAAACTAACGACCTTAGTTTTCACCCTTCGTAGTACTTGATGGAACCAAATTATTGTAGCATGAAACTAACTTTTTTTCAATTTTTGTATGTGATAATTATTTTTTAAAATATTTATTTCTTTTCTTATTTCTCTCTTTTACATTTTTCACAAAAAATTATTTATTAAATTAATTATAAAAAATAATTTAATATTATTTATTACTTATTATTTCATAAAAAATAATATATTATTAAATATAGTGTATTAAAAATATTATATTTAAATAATATATTATTTAAAAAATTAATAAACTTTTTTGAATTTTAATTTATATATAATTAATTCTTAAAATTATAATTATTATTAATCATTGTTAACTATTTTAATTAATAAATAAATAAAATTGTAATTATATATAATATTTAATTTTATTCAAGCACATATTAATATATTATATTAAGCTTTCCATTCGTAGAAGGCGTTACTATTTTCCCCTTAAATGGATTAAGTAACTTAGTCTTTATTATTTTCTATTTTTAGATAGGGAACTTTTGATTGGACGGCATTTAGAAGGACACATCACAAAGCCTAGCAACGTCGCATATGCTGATCCGATGCCAAAGAGGCCCATGCCGTCCATTTAGTCCACACTCCCACGTGCTTGAAGACTCCGAAGCACGTGACACGTGTCGTCATCGCATCGGAGGATCTCCATCACCTCGGGAGCTCCCGCCCCGAATCCGACGGCCAGGAGAAGCGAGAGGCCTCAGACCAAACTTTCCCAATCTTTGAAACTTGTCTTTTACGTATCGCAATAGTAACAGTTACATTTATAAGTCCCTTCATCACTGCTCTTTCCTTACGCACAGCCATCGGTGAGTGGTCTCTGCGAAGTCTCCATCACAGGCGCATTAACGCGAACACCTTCGCGTCTCTGCTCTCCTTGCTGCGGTGAGTACGACGTCCCCCCCCCCCAACCTTTAGCTTTCTTCTCGAGTTAAGATTCCCTGTTGTGACGAATTGATTCTGCTGTTCGTTCTTCATCCTTCTGTTCTGGATTGCAGCACCGTAGCAATCCCCTCCTCTGCCTCTAATAGTTGCCTTTTTCTCTCTGTTGCTTGACGTCGCGATTGGGACGAGTTCGTACAGCTCTTGCGGTTCGTATTTGGACGTGCGTTCATGTGGTTTTCAATGTATTTTTTTCGTTTTGTTTGTAGTTTCTTTTTTCCTTCTGTCGTCTTTTGAAGCACCGAAGCGATCTTGCAGATGTTTTTTTTTGTGTTGTCATATTTTTCAGATGTGATGTGTGAAATCTCCTTTTGTGCTCATAAAGATTCAGGATACGTTTTTTTTTCCTCTCTTTTTCTTTCAGTTTATCGAAAAGATTGGATTTTTTTGGGATCGAAACACTGTAGCGTATTCTGGATTCGCATTTTCTAATTATACAAGGTACATCTGCAAAAGGTTTTATTATGCTGAATCCTGGAATTATGCAAGGTGTTGTAAGGAGGACGATGCATTATGTTGGGGAATCATGAACTGTCACCTGTATACGGCACTAACATAAAGCATCAGCCATAACAAATAAACAACATGCCTGGTCACTGCTCAACCATTCGAATTATTCCCGTTATTACATGAGCAACGATCATAAGAAGTATTTTTAGTTCGTGATCCATGGAATGGGACAACTTTTTTTCCTTCTTTCAGTCGTGTGATGTTTGAGATGATAATTAGCAGAAAATTGTTAAAAAAACATTTTACTGAATATGAGTCATGTCACCTTGTTTTTTTTTTCTACAATTTCTGTATGGTTTGCACTTTCAGCATGAATGGTATTCTACTACTTTCTGCTTTTCAGGATTTGCTTATGTTGTTTCGTTTCTCCTTGGAATCTGATTTTTTTACGGGCAGATATGTAATCTTCACATGATTACACTGATTTGTTCTTTCATTTTATTTAACAGAAATCCTTTTTTTGGACACATTTGTCATGTTTATGCATCGTTAGTTGTTAACACCTCAGTTGAGGTGAAGGATGACAAATGATTTTTATTGTTTCTTCTTTTTGTCTGTGTATCAGTGATGGCTGGAAAAGCTGATGGAAACAGAAACACAGTTTTTCGCCCTGTCTCCCTGAATGAGCGCATTCTTTCTTCCATGTCAAGGAAGTCTGTTGCTGCTCATCCATGGCATGATCTGGAAATAGGTATGAAATATGTCGGTCTTCTTCTGAAATTGTTTTGACTTAGTTATGGTCTTCCTTTAAGATTATAGCAGCATTTTTCTTTATCTTCCTCTTGAATTAGATAGCTTGTATATCTGCAATATAATTTCATTTTACCGCATTGTATTTTGCCATTCTTTTTTAGGGGTGTACGTTGCTTAGATCTTTGCTTTCATGTTCAATTTTTCTGATGGTATCGTAGAGTCTCTTTCACTGAATTTTATGGACACAGTATTCACTGACCATCCTCTTGAAAAAAAGTAGTCATTAACGATATTCCAGCTTCATAACTATGTCGATCTACATGTTTGCAGGTCCTGGAGCTCCAGCGGTGTTTAATTGTGTAAGTACATAAGATGGTCAAGAATGTAGGTACTATTAAGAACAAGTTCATACATGTTTTGTGCTATCTGCTGTGCTACATTTTTTTTACAACCTATTTTGTGTGTGGTTTATGTGCCATTTTCAACTTTATTTCTTTTCTCAGTTTTTCTTTTTGCCATCTACAGTTTTTTTCCTTTTCTTCACAAACTCCAGGTTGATTCCTGTATAAGAGCTGCTGAAATCAACAAGAACGAATGTTTTCTCACTGGCACACAAGTTTTCAGTTGTGTATATATTATGATGCTTGAGCATATGTGATTCGTAGTATTTGATCAAAGAGAAACTTTATCTATTTATTTTTATTCTATTTAATATAACTTTCTGTTTGACCTGAATGGTAAATTCCTACAGGTTGTTGAGATTGCTAGGGGAAGTAAGGTGAAGTATGAGTTAGACAAGTCAAGTGGTCTGATTAAGGTATCATTTTAATTGAATTCTATACATCAGACGATTTTTAGCTTTATTTTTGTAATGATTATGATTGATGGCATAAAATATGTTCAATTTACCTTGAGTGATTTTGTTTTGTGAAAGTTAATTGAAGCATTTTTCTGTCTTGTTTGCATTTTATCATACATGGTTCGCAGCAGAACACAGTTCCATGAATGTGCTACGATTAGTACATGACACCTTCTTGGATCGAATTGCAAGTATAAGAATGATGAAATGATAAGTTGCACACATGCATGGTTGCAAAAGTGCTTTTGAGAAATTGATGGTAACATAGCATAACACTAAGCATTTGAGAAATCTTCTGTCGTTTTTTTTGTCTATTGCACTGTTATTTTCCAGTTCAGGTCTAATATAAAATTTGAAATCGATAATTCTAATCATTCAGAATATTTGTTGGGTTTAATTTCTGTGAACTTTCATAAACTGGGTTTACACCAATTATCCTCTAAAAAATTTATTTTTGATGGTCACTACTCGTTGTATCAGGTTGATCGTGTGCTGTACTCCTCAGTTGTGTACCCACACAACTATGGCTTCATACCAAGAACACTTTGTGAGGATGGTGATCCCATGGATGTCTTAATATTAATGCAGGTAAATATTGTCTGAATGATATGATGCTTGCATCGATATCACACCGTCATTTATAAACTAGTGAACAATTGAGCATCAAACAACATAGATCTGTTCTTATAATGCAGGAGCCTGTGGTGTCTGGTTGCTTTTTGCGTGCTCGTGCAATTGGATTGATGCCAATGATAGATCAGGTTTTTTTTTCCTCTCTTTTTCTCAATTTAAAGTACACCACTTGAGTCTTGGATGACTTCAAAAAGATTCAGTACATATTGTCATATTTTCCCTTTTTCTAGAAAACAATGTTTATTGGCGTTTGATGATTTTCTTTAGAGGTTTGCTTTAAGATGGTTAAAGATTTACACTAATGCGCATGCACAGATGTTGTGCCGTGCTTTCTCCTTTTGGTCTTTCTGTATTTTAATGTATCTTCTTTTTCCAAAAAGTTCATACTTCACGTTATGAAGACAACAAGTCAACCACAATTCAAACTCCAGATTTGTTAGCAATTTTGAATTCTTACCTTTGGCTCTTCTCTATAGGGTGAGAAGGATGACAAGATAATAGCTGTATGTGCTGATGACCCAGAATTTCGTCACTACAAGGACATTAATGATCTCCCACCTCATCGCCTTGCTGAAATTCGTCGTTTCTTTGAAGATTGTATCCACTCTGACAGATTCATCCTGTAGAAGGAATTGCAATATAAATTATTTGTTATCGCACTTTGTGCAACAATTTTCTTCTGTTTTTGCCTTTCATTCTTTATAAATGGTCTTAACTCATTGAACTGTAGACAAGAAGAACGAGAACAAAGAGGTTGCGGTAAATGACTTTCTGCCAGCAGAAGATGCCATCAAGGCCATCAAGTATTCGATGTAAGTATCTTTCACCTAATTCGTGTACGGTACTATCAAAGCTTTACTTGTTTTCTGGCTCGATGTTCACATGTTACGTCCGTTCTTAGGGATTTGTATGCCTCCTACATCATCGAAAGCCTGAGGCAGTGACTTCCTACAGAAGAAAGCTTCGCCTGAAACAACTTATCGTAGTTGGTGATAAAGCCGACAATATCAATCCTTGTTAATTTGAAGTGCTCTTTTGAACACTTGGTGCACGATGCCATTTGCTGAATCTTATCTTGAAAACTTATAAAAGAACCTTTTGTTGCCATTGTGCCAGAGAGAATATACCACTGAATTGCTTGTAAATCACAGTATACTTCTAAGGCGTGCATCTCCACTCCCTGGCTGCATGTAACTTGACACGTGCGTCCACAAAGATGAATTCTTCGGATCAAGGCTTTATAAACATGTTCAAGGTTCTTGAATCAAATAAAAATGGAGAAACGCAATATACAGAGTAACATAAAGATTTAATCAAATCTTACTACTAGAGCTCATGCGGTCCACGATAACTTTGGTATTTTTGTTGCGCCATCATTTATTATTGTGAATATTTTGTTCACAGGCCAGAACAAAGTTGAGTACTGTAGTTCCATTGTTGTTCGAAACGTGTCGTACTGGTTATGAAAGATCTTACTAATCCACCTGCGATCTGCTGATGCTGTTCGGATTTAGACTTTGGTTTGTTAATAAGGGTTGTTCACGTGTGGATCGGGTTTACAAATCCAACTTAACCTGACCGAGTTTGGTCGGGTTGGGCCGAATTTCAATTTTTTTTGGAACATGACCTGACCCAATCCGGTCGGGTGGTTGAGTTACTCGATCATTTTTTTTCTTTTTTTAATTTTTCTTTTTAATTTTTAATATTAAAAATTTATTTATTATTTTATTTTAAATACAAAATAAAGTATGTTTAGGCATAAAAAATATTATTTTAAATATCTACATATTATTATCTATTTAAAATACATTATTTTATATTTTTTAAAATTTTAGATGATATAAAACACTTAAATTAAATAAAAACTCATTTAAAATTCAAAAAAATAAAAAAAGTCGGATTGGTGAGTCGAGTCATATCGGGTTGAAGTTTTTCAACCCGACTCGACGGGCCGAATACTCGGGTCACCTCAACGTGGTGAACACCTATATTTGTTATAGTACTAATAAGAAATTTTTTATTTTAAAAAATGAATAATTACAAGTTTCGATAGATAGATACATTAATAATATAGTAAGTTATGTATTATCTGATAATAAAATGGTTAATAAGACATTTTTGCAATCAAAAGACATATATACTCTTTAAATTTGTAAAGATAACAGGTACAAAAAAGGAAAATATATTTTATATAGTACTGAAAAATTATGGATTGTAATGATAAGTTACTGCTTTGATAAAATGATTTATAAGTTAAATATATACGTAAGTGAGGTTTTCTAATTATCATTTTTATTTATCGTTTGAAAAAATAAATGATCTTTTTAAATATAAACCAAACATGTATAAATAAATAAATTTTAACATAATAAACTTAGCCATTGATAGGACCCGGTCTTTTATTCTGGCTGAATATTTCTGTAAACCAAATATATTTATTAACGTTGCATAAAGTATATTCCTAATAATTAGATATTAAATATAATATATATTCATAATTAAATTATACAAACGTACAAAACAATGCACCATCCGTGAATTCCAGACCGTGTTATTATCCTTCATTGTTAGAGCCCAGTTCATTAGCAGACCTTCCCAATTCAACTTAAATTTCCTTTTTCTATATAATAAATTATAGATCTAATTAATATAATATATTGATGAATTAAAAACAGTGGCGCTCAAAAAATCTCAAATAGATTGTGAATATTATTAATATAAAATTTTAATTATCCATATATGAGCTCAAATGCAACGTGCACTCAATTCTAGACGGGTCGTATAAAGGAACTCTGTAAGGAGAGGAATTCGTAACTCCTTAACATATTCTACTCCCCGTTTGGAAACATTTTTAATATTCTAGAATAAATGTCTTGTAATCCATCTTAAATCTCATCATCTTAAATCCCATCTTATCCCCACCGAGAGCACCATGTTCCTTGCGCAATGATTAAATGTGGGCTTACAACCTAATCTATGGGTGTTTGGATGAGCTTTATTCTCATTTTACTTCCGTGCCAAACAGGGTCCGGGTGGGTGGCATCTGGAATTTCTACTTTACATATTCTAATTTCAAATCAGGAAATGATCCCAAAAGAAACAGTTGAGTCATTTTACTCAAAATTTATTAATAAGGCAGAATGATAAGATTTGAGGAGCTCACAAACTTTATTTTGATCCTCTACTCATGACAGGAGGGCCACTTGCATGTTGCAGAGTTTTGCAAGTAGATCACAACAGTTAACATTTCACCAAGCCCTCATTGTAGCAACAGTATCTACTTCAATCTAACAGAAAAGAGAGGTGGTCAATAAGGCAGCTCTACACTGAACAGATCCTTCTAGTCAAGCACTCGCCGTTGCTGCAGTTACAGTATATGTTTCATCATTCTAACAAGAGAAAGGCTGGTAGCCAAAAATTCAGGTCTACCTGAATTTGTATTTCTAGCCAAGACCCACAGCAAGTATTCAAAGTCCAAACAAGTGCAACATGATTGCGTTCTGTGCATGCATTCGGTTCTCAGCTTGAGGGAAGACAATAGAGTTGGGGGCTTCAATGACGCCATCAGTAACTTCCACCCCCCTCTCCGCAGGTAAACAATGCATAAAAAAGGCATTTGGCCCAGCAATCTTCATCAGGGCTTCATCGATCTGCAAGATAGGATTTGGCATTAAGTTTTGTACCCAACAAAATACTTTTAGATAATACAATTGCCTTACAAAAATGTCATTTTATGCTAATTAATTATTGATCTATAACTGTAACTGCCTTGCCTCACAAAATAGTTAAGTAAATTTACTTTTGTCACAGCTGATTTTAGAAAGCTTAATCCGCAGAAAGGAATATTGTCAATTTTTTTTTGTTGGTTTGTTGCTGAAGAACTGCTAGTACACATGTTACATAAAACATATAGAAAATATGAATTTGTGAAGCTAGCATAAAATTACATACAGGATGAATGTATGTGACATGATTCTTTTATTAGTTAAGAAGGTTAGTTTAAAAAATAGTAAATAGTAATAGATTACAATGTTCCATCAGCACAGCATCTCCATTATGAGATTTGTTAGAGTTATAATTATAAATACATTGATTAGAAGTCTGTTATAGTTGTAATTACAAATACATTGATTAGAAGTCTGTTATAGTTGTCATTGATAAGTTATGTTTATTTTCAATCTTTAAAAAGTTTGTTTATCTACATTGTAATTAGAATTTGACTCATTCTGCATAGACTATGTCATTTTAAAGATTTGTCATCTCAAATAGACAACTTATCAGTTGCGATTGTACAAATGATTATTGAACTTTTATGACTCATAATATTTATTTTATTCACTTTACAATTGTCCTTTTTTTTAGGGCAATTGTCTTTTTATCTGCATAGACTATGTCATTTTAAAGATCTGTCATCTCAAATAGACAACTTATCAGTTGTGATTGTACAAATGATTATTGAACTTTTAATACTCAAAATATTTATTTTATTCACTTTGCAATTGTTCTTTTTTTAGGGCAATTGTCTTTTTATCTGTATGTTCAGCCACCATCTGTATGCAACTTTTTGTGAGTATATTGATTCCCATATGTTAGATAACATGAGCACTTTAAGAGGGAGATGAAATAGGCAATAAGAAGACGGAAAAAACAAGTAATTAATCAAGGTAGAAATTACCTGAAACCCTTGGAATTTTTGTTTCCTGTACTCAGCCTCTTCCTTTTGCCCCATGCTAGCCCAAACATCTGCATACACCACATCAGCTCCCCTTACTGCTTCCTTGGGATCATTAGTAATTTCTATTTTACTGATACCAGTACTCCTAGCCTTCTCAACAGTCGTCATGTCTGGTTCAAATCCTTCAGGGCATGCACACACAAAATGGAAAGGAACTACAGATGCCAAGAGAAGCCATGAATGCACAATATTGTTCCCATCTCCAACATAGACAACCTGATCATAACAAACGCCAGAACCAAGTTTGGAATCTAGACAATTAACTAATTATCTTCAGATGGAATGGCCTATATTTCTAGATGTTGAAGCTAACCTTGACACCTTCCAGACGACCAATATTCTCGATAATAGTTAGTGCATCAGCCATTATCTGGCATGGGTGGTTATAATCAGTCAGACCATTCACAACTGGTACTGAAGAATATTTAGCCAAGTCCAGAATATCCTGCAATTGTCAATAAATCAAGAATTTATTCTATAAACAAGGTCCAATCATTGGTTAAGCTTTTATATAACCAGCTTGGCTCGGAATGCTTTTAATAAAAATAACCTTATGCCAAAGATATTTGTATAAAAACTATAAATGGAAGCAATTTACAAGTGTGCATGGAAAGACAAGACGACCAAGAAAACAAAAGAAAGTGAGTGATGGGTAGCCACATAACTATACCAAAAGGTAACATTATCCCTCACACTGATCTCTCATAAAAAAAGGCTATGTGATGGGTGATGTTACCCACATAACTATACCATATAGTTTTTTGAGGAGAAGTATACCATATATATTACAATAAGAAAAATGAACCACTTTTGTAACCTTAATAAAATCAGAACCTGAGCATCACTTCAAATATACATCCATGCAAGAGAATAGGAATAAATAGGCAGTAACCATTTCAGGAATCAGAGCTAACCAATATAATAAGAAAAGTAGCAAAACACATAAGAAAAGCTTACAAAGGAGAATGTAGAAAACAATAAAAATAAAGAATAAAGAATTTTCATAAAAAAAATTTATTGAAATTTTATCCTTCCCAAAAAAAATTTCCTTCTCAAAAAAATTTTATCCTTCTCAAAAAAAAAATAAAGAAACTAAAAAAATGAAAGGGTTATTTCCATAAAACTCCTCCTAAACTATCGCGATTTTCTACATCTAATCCCAAACTATTAACTTATTTTTTTGTATCTCTAAAATATTACGATTTTTCCACTTTAGTCTTTCCGTTTAATTCTATTAAGTTTTCCGTTTTTTTTACTTTTTTCCATTTATGAAAAGACTAAATTACTCCTCCCTCTAGAAAAACATAAAATAACAAATATAAAAAATAAAAAAAATCGTTGGAAGGATTAAAGTGGTAAACAAAAAAAATTTCATTTATGAAAAAGACTAAATTACACTCCCCCAATTTTTTTTCTTTTTTTATATTTATTATTTGATGTCTTATAGAGGGAGGGGTAATTTAGTCTTTTCATAAATGGAAAAAAACAGAAGTGACGGAAAACATAACTAAAGTAGACGAAAGGACTAAAGTGGAAAAATCGTGATAGTTTAGAAATAAAAAAAAGTTTGGAGTTTGGAGTTAGATGCGGAAAATCGCGATAGTTTATGAATGGTTTATGAAAATAACCCAAAAGGAAAAGGTTTCAACTTTTTACGGAGAATCATCAAGCATCCTTGCCAACATATAGCCCAGGAGGAAGAAAATAGAAAAGACACTTATTGCTCATTAAGCAATCTGACTGAAATGAATACTTAATAAGCATTCCCACAAATGCATTCGGTCAACACAATGGATCTACGATGAGATCGTTTATCTACAACAACAACAGAAATGTATACAAAATCAACAGATTTCAACCAATGAGTAAATAAAATAGGATTTATGGCTACACAAAGCGTTGAGGGTAGTTCTAGATCTGAACCAAGACGAACTACTGTAGGGGATTTATTGAAGGCATTTTTTTATGAGGACAACCAGCATATTCCAGTTAACATACAGAGAAAATAATATTTATCTCCAACATACTGTCGAACTATGCTTTAACATCCCACATGAGGTTAATAAGTTATGGTTTTCAAATAATAAAGGTAATGATGAGGAGAATTTAGAAAAACATCCAGCACAAAGATTAGTAGACTCTCACTCAGAAAAAAACAAAACAACAACAACAACAAAGCTTTATCCCACTAGGTGGGGTCGGCTTTTTTTCAGAAAAAACAAAAATAGTAAAATTTTATTATTTATAAAAAAACATTTAGCTCACCAATTAAGTCAGAATCTGAAGTTTCAAGGTGGCACGATAATCAAGTCAAATAAAATAATCCAATGATAATAACATTTTATGATCAACTCAGTCCACAGTTTGTGGTCGCTGTTAGACAAACCAGAAACATATGAATCCAACCCACTGTAATACCTGATGTGCAAATACACGTGCCATGATGATATCGTTGAAGCGTGAAAGAACTCTGGCGACGTCGCGAGTTTCTTCCCTCTTGCCCATCTGGATATCATCTGGACCTAAATAAATTGCATGTCCACCGAGCAAGAAAAATCCTGTCTCAAATGAAACACGAGTCCTCATAGATGGCTTAGTAAATATCATGGCCATAGTCTTCCCCTTGAATGGGAGGTAGCTCCTTTCTCCGGATTTCAACAATGCTTTAACCTCAGCTGCACTGTCGAGAATCTTGAGAATAGTAGCCTTGTCAAAGTCATCAATGCGAAGAAAATCTTTAGGTCCTGGTTTTGCTGTATAGAGACAGAACAGCGTTCAGTGAAGCCAAAAGATGGGATTCTTCATAGGAAGTGTTATGTGGCTATCGCAGTCTGATGCTGAAGGACACATAGGAAGCAAAACTTTCATAAACCTGATCAACCTACGCCCATAACTGTAAAATTCTTAAAGGTTTTACCATCTTGTTATGTATTAATAAAACTGTAAACTTCATCAACCTATGTGCGGTAACAGTTTAGTAAATAGCAGAAAGTTTTTTACCATCATGTGGTTTATTAATAAAACGTTAACTGCACGTCCTTTTACAGCGTCTAATGTAGCAAAGATTAATATAAACTGATAAGAAGAAGCTTAAATCTCAAACTATCAATTGTTGCTTCAGCCATAGAGAAACGAAGCGAAACAAAAAAAAAATAACAGACCAGGAAAAGAGGGGTACACAACGATCAAGCATCTCTAGTCAACTATAGATACGCAGCTATAGATAAACAGAGGAGTTTCATATAGATAAGCATGACACTAAAAGAAAACAGCAGCATTTTTTCCAACAATTCTTAGTCATTTCCATAATCATTATACACGCAATCACACATCTGCAACTGAATCCACTAAAGTGTCGAAAACATGTTAAGATAACCAACTCCGATCTTCTGACTTACAAATGAGGGACAGCAACGCACAAAACTCAATAAAAAAAGATACATTTTTTCTTTAATGGCAGACCGGAAGGAGGACAATTCTCACCTTGTTCGGCAGTGAAAACTCCGGAACGGGTCGGGGTGGAGGTCTGGCAAGAGATCCGACCGCGGCCGTCGCGCATCGGCGACGCGACCGAGAGCGAGCGTCGAAACGTGGAAGATCGCCGGAGGAAGCTGCCGGAAAAAGAGGAGGATGGTGATGAAAGCACGCCCGCGACGACTGCCACGTCGGAGCGCACGGAAAGGACGCCGGCCATCGCTGCCGCCATTGTTGCCAAATACCTATCTCCCAGTCGCGCTCCCTCGCTCCCAACATTGCGCGAGTTGGTAGGTTTCTCTAAACCTACACAATTTCTTCTTACGAATCTACCCCTAACAAACCGACGTAATGGCCCGACATTCCACTTGGCGACTGCATAACTATGGAAACTGGCGCGGAGGTGCCACGCGGACATGGAGTTGCGGAAAACCTAATAGGCCCATTTAGTTTCTTCGTACGCAACTTTATTGGGCAATTTGAACAATAGAGGCCCATTATTAAAGCCACTGCAATAAATTTATTTTTTTATTAAGTTGGCAAATTTAAATCTAACCCCAAAAAAGAAACTTCTGTGAGCTGAGAATTCACCTCCACTTGATATACACTGACTTTAAAGTTATATTTGTTATAGAAAAAATGATTTTGCTATCTTGCTCTTTTAAAGAGTAGCATTATCACTGCCTGATATACGATGATTGATCAAAAAATTGTTCAATTAATTAATTTTTCATTCATTACGAATCAGGAATAATATAATACTACCCTTTAAAAAAGGGAGCACAACATTAGATCCATTTGTTATAGCTATTAGTTTTTTTAGAACAACTGGAATAGACTCGTTTGAAAAAAAAAAGATAAATAACTAATTTTTCAAAATTTTCCATAAGAAACAATAATAGCTAGCAATGAGAGAATGTTGCAAAATGCTCTGAACATATATTTTATCATAAATTAATTAATATCTAAAACGTATTATGCGTGAAATCAATCAAAGGTCCTGCCATGATAATGAGACTCGTGCCAATTGAGTTGAGCTCAGTTGTTGAATATTATTCAACAACTGAGCTCAACTCAATTTCACACATAACATGGCACGACTTTTGTGGACTTTGTTGAACGTTCAAGTTTGATGCTATGTAAACTTGAAGTGGACTTTGTGGAGCCTTTTATAATTGATACACAAAATGAATATAAATTGGCATGTTCATATTATAAGGTTCTTTTTAGAATGTCAATTGGATGTGCACATGTGGTTGGTGAACAAGAGAACCACTACCTATATGCATATATGCATGATTTGCAAGTTTTTCGTGGTTGTTGCACAATACACCGAAAATGATTTTTTTCCCGTAAACTGTGGAACTCAATTTATTCATTAACTAATCTTGTCGGATCTTGATCATGTGTACAAAAAAACATGGATTGATCACCAAACATATTTAATATCCCCACAAATGTAAAAGGAGATATCAAGTTGATCAATATGAATCGATATTATAATAAACAAATAAAGATTTATGCTCGTTAGTTGGACTTCAGCTAGCTAACAAGAAATATAGCATTGGGCTCCTACGCGTATGAAGATAGATTAATATTTCCCCATTATACTAAGATTTTTAGAACCGGACCGGACCGACCAGTCCGACTAGTTCAACTACGAATCGACTGTCGGTTTGGTCTAGATTTGTATATAAAACTAGTTTTGACAAAAAAACCGATATGAACTGAGGAGATAAAAACCTAATGAAATGAAGCCTAAAATCATGGGAGATTTAAAAAATAAACAGAAAAAAGGAAAGCAAAATTGAATAATAAGGAAGTTACCTTTCATAGTAATAATGATGATAATTAACAATATATTAGTCATCTTAATTTTGGGTTGCATTAACTTTTCGAAAAATAAGAGGAAATTTTAAAACTAAAATAATTCATCTCTATTTTTAAAAAATATATAAGAAATTAAATGAAAACATTATGCACAATGCAGGAATTTTATTTATAGCAAAAATTAGCTGTAAAAAATAATTAGGGAAGAAGAATTAAGAATAGGTTAATTAAAAATTCACGAGTAAATTGTGATATAATTAATTAATATTGCATCACTAGTATCATATGGTTAATAAAACATCATGATAATATATTTGTGATTATGATTTTAAATAAGTCTTAATTTTTCATATATAATAAATGCTATTTTCACATAACTTTATTATTACTAATGGTTTATTATTATATAGAGTATATTATATTACTTATGAATTCTCTATTCAAATTTATTAGAAAAAATATTCTTTTAATATAATCCCATTCAATTTGGTTGAACCCGATCTGTTAAATCGAACCGTGAGTCACTTAGCCATTCTATCTACTGCATGGTTCACATTGCTCAAGAGCTGGATTATCTGAATATATACGTCCATTGATAGCCTGTTCTTCACCCCGCCGTCAACTGAAGGCAACGATCAAGTGATTATTTCATCTCCCTGCAAATTTATTGATCTTTGATCATATAAAGCTGCAGGTTTTCTAGTTACATAATCAATCACTCCCGGTCCATTAAACCTAGCATTCTCTCTCCCACACACACCCACATGGCGGCGTCAGCGGAGGCAGTATGGAAGACAGCAGAGTATGCCGAAGGCCCGGCCACCATCATGGCCATCGGCACCGCGAACCCGCCCAACATTGTGGATCAGGACAGCTTCGCTGACTTCTACTTCCGAATCACAAACTCCGACCACAAGCACCAGCTTAAGGAAAAGTTCAGGCGCATCTGTAAGAGTTCTCATGCATTACAATCCTATGTAAAGAATGGTCCATGCTTTTATTCGCATACCTGTAGTTTGATCTGTTTGTCCGCGTGCATGGCACATGCAGGCCAGAAATCCTCGATCAAGAAGAGGCGCCTGGTGGTGTCGGAGGAGATTGTGAGGAAGAATCCAAGCATCTGTAGCTTCACGGAGTCGTCCTTCGATGCTCGACAGGCCATCGTCATCGAGGAGATACCAAAGCTCGCGAAAGAAGCCGCCGAGAAGGCCATCAAGGAATGGGGCCGGCCCACGTCGGCGATCACGCACATGGTCTTTTCCTCCACCAGCGGCCTCGACATTCCCGGCTGCGACCTCAGGCTGGCTCAGCTCCTGGGCCTCCCCCCGTCCGTCCAAAGGCTCATGCTGTATAACGTGGGCTGCCACGCCGGCGGCACGCTGCTCCGGGTCGCCAAAGACATTGCCGAGAACAACAAGGCCGCCCGCGTGCTCGTGGTCAGCTCTGAGATCACCCTCCTCTTCTTCCGCGGCCCGTACGAGGAGCACTTCGAGAACCTCGTCGGCCAAGGTATCTTCGGCGATGGCGCGGCAGCGCTGATAGTCGGAGCGGATCCTGTGGACGGTGCCGAGAGGCCGCTCTTCGAGATAGCTTCGGCGTCGCAGATGATGCTTCCGGACAGCGATGACGCCGTCGGAGGGCACCTCAGAGAAGTGGGCCTCACGTTCTACCTCAAGAACCATTTGCCAGCCCTCATCTCCGGCAACATTACGAAGCCGCTCGCCGCAGCATTCGAGCCCTTGGGCGTCTCCGACTGGAACTCACTCTTCTGGATCGTGCACCCGGGCGGGCGGGCGATCTTGGACCAAGTGGAAGCGAAGCTAGGACTCGAGCCCGGCAAGCTCGCGGCCTCCCGACATGTGCTCGGCGAGTACGGCAACATGATGGGCAGCACCGTTCTCTTCATCCTGGACGAGATGAGGCAGCGGTCGGAGGCAGGCAGGCACGCGACTGCCGGCGAGGGTCTCGAGTGGGGGGTGCTCCTCGGGTTTGGTCCAGGGGTCTCCATTGAAACTGTTGTGCTGCACAGCGTGCAAATCTAGGGCTTCTGCGGGCGAAAGCTTCTGCATGCAACTGGATATATACTTAGCGTAGCAGTGTTATTAAATATTGTGCACAGAATTTACCCAAAAAAAGAAAATTGTGCACAGAATGAAATAAAATGTTGATGTGTGACAGAAATAAAGCACATATCATGTTATTTGTACTGCTTGATTCGTCGATGGCTTAACAATTTAATGAGCTTGTTTATTAATTATTTTTTGCGTGTATTTCCATTATGACATTTTTTATACAATAATGATCAGCAAGAAAAAGTAGTGATATTTCCATACGTAAGAGTCGCCTTGTCTTGGCATTTTTGTCACTTAATCAACTATAAATTTACAATTTTTTATCAACTTGTCCAAATTTAGTCCCCTATGATGTTATCATATTTTATCATTGTTCAATAATTATATCTTATGAAATATTATTCTCATGTTGATATATTTTTTGTATAGTTTTTTTCTTATGCTAAAAGAGTAAGACTCAAAGTTGACATACAATTAATTTATCTATCTATCTATCTATCTATCTCATATATATATAAAGAGAGGGGTAAAAGCACGAAAGTCGAGAGCATGACAAGTGGCGGAATATCATAACGGCACATGTCAAATAATAATAATTAACATAATTAAAAATTTTAAATCTTATTTTTTGAAATTAAAAAATAATATAAAATAAAATTTTCAGTTTAAATATAAAAGATAAAACTAATCATAGTAGAAAACTTGTTACAAAAGGTAACAATATATAAAAGTCAATATTAATAATATATAATACATGGAAAAGTCATATAAATAATATTCTTTTAAAAATTAATCTTCAATTATAATCCCACCGTGGCTGAAGACATCATGTATATTTTTAGAGAGAGAGAGGTGGGGTGTGGAGTAAAATTATTTCTTTTAAAACATAATTTGTTAATTCGGATATTTTAAAATAATTTAAAATATACAATTCAATTTGAGTCATATTAAGATTAAACTTTTTTTCATCAATTTGAGTATGATTAAAATAAATATTATTTTCTTTCTAAAAGATAGAGAGGTGCATGGGGGTGTGGAGTAAAATTATTCCTTTTAAAATATAACTTGTATGATGACCCGCGCAATGCGCGAAGGACACATAATTAAATCTAATTTTTTATTATAAAATAAGAAATTTTATTTTAATATAAATTTTATAGATTATATAATCATTTTCTCGTTTTAGAAACTTATATATGTAAATATGTTATAATAAATTAAATTTATTTGGAATTATTTTTTTAATTTATTACATTCTCTTTCATTTTTAATTATGTTTTACTCTATCTTTTCCCCCTTACCTTTGTTACATTGTTAACATCTATTATTTAAAATTTTTTATTTTCTTGATGTTAATTTATATATGACAATATAGAAACACTGTGACTTCTCCTTTTAAACTATATATCTTTTTAATTTTGATATAATATAGGTATAAATAATAATTGATATCTATATTTTTTTAAATAATATCATGTCTTAGAATTAAGTAAATATTGTAACGTATGCAAAATTTCATATAAGAAAAAAAGGATTCAAAATTGAAATTTAAGGCAATTAATGAAAGAAATCAAAACACGAAATCAATGAATTTAATGGAGGACTCAATTGAAAATTAATTGAAATCAATACCATTAATGGAGGAATTCAAATTGAAAATTGATTGAAATCAATTCTTAAAGAAGGAAACGAATTCAAAAACTAGGAAACGTTCAAATTGCAAATCAATTGCAATTAATGAGTGGGAAACAAGAATCAAACATAAATTGTAATTAAGGAAAGAAATAATTAAATATGAAAGAATAAAAAAGAGGAAAGAATTGGAATTCGAAACATGTAACGACTGGCGAATTTCATCAACACAGATATGGACAGGATTCGAATGCAAATTAAATTCAGGACAAGGAAGATCAAAAGAGGAAGGGAATTCGGAATTTAATTCAAAATCAAATAAACAGAATTAAAGCGTAGATGGATCCAAATAGGAAAGTGATTTGAATTTGAGCACGCACTGTGTAACGTCTGACAATAGTTAACACACATACAAAATTCAAATGTAATAAAGGCAAATTCAAATGCAATTAAGGAAATAATTTCAAACGAATTTAAAAAAAAGGGACATGTAACTCCCAAACGGGGGAGGAATCTCCTCCCCCGATCACGCCTCAGACTTGGCCAGCCAAAGGGCCGATCGAGACTATAAAAAGGGCACGAAAGAGAACCCTCGCGCCCCTTGGAATCCCTCCAGACCGGCCGCCGTCTCCCCTTCGTCTTCTTCTTCTTCCTCTCCGACAATCGACGCACATGTACGCGCATGGAGGGCGACAAGGACGATCCGGCTTAAGCCCAACTCTCGGCAACTCTTCATCGACGCGCTTGTGAAGGCTGGCCGCATCCTCTCGCCGGCCAAGAGCGACCAAAATCGAAGAGGACGACTCCAGCGCCGCCCCACCCCCTTGTTTTTCTTCGTCGTCCTCAGCTCCAGCGAACCGCACGCGAACGACCGAGGCGATCGGAGGACATCCAAGGCACAGTGACCTCCCCCTCAACGTGCTCGGAGGTCGAACGTACCCTCCTCATCGATCAAGATCGATCGAAGCTGGAGAAGACAACTAACGGATCACCAGCGAATGAAAAATAATTGCAAAAGGTACCTTAGATGCCTAATCCCCTTAGGCTATGATTTGTTAATCATATAATGTGCATAATGGCCCCATATTGATCTAGAACATATAAGCTTCATTTTTCGTATTATGACTATCGTGAATCGACGATTGAAAAATGGTCGGAGAAAGAGAAGAAGACCGGCGCGGGTCTGTGTACCAGCAACCTGGCCCGAGTCGCTGATGACTCAGCCCGGGTCATGCCAGACGCGGCCCAGATTCTGTAGAACCCGAATCGAGTTATCGCGTCGAGGGAATCACGCGATCACCGTATCACAACCCGATCGGGTTAGATCCTAACCCGGCCCGGGTCGCATTGATCGGTCAACCGGACCGAGCACGAACTCGGTCGGAACGACGGTCGGTGTACGGTCCATAACTTGGCCCGAGTCGGTTCTTGAATCAGACCGGGCTATTTGCCTTAGTCGCCCGATAGTGATCCGGCCCGGGTCCTTCCCAACCCGGCCTGAGTTATGTCATATCGAATAAGGTGTCATTCGTTTGGGCCCCGATCTTTTTTCAAATTAGGCCCACTTTCGACAGATCACTTGGGTCCATGCCCAATATTGTAAAGACTATACTAAGTCTGTCTCGCTCGAAGGATGGGTTGAGATTTGACATAAAGAATAAAATAATTTGACTCACATTTTATTACCTCAGAAAAAGGGATCTGACTTTACCCTTTTATCTGATCCATGATTTCTAAATTCACAGATGATCAACAAGATAAGTAAAGCAAAGATCAAAATACGAGATTGTCATGTGCCGCTCCAAAATACAGATCACAAAGGCCAACAAGTGGGTATTAATAGTCCCACCACGGCCAACGTCATGAGGTGGATATTAATAGCTCCACTGTGACGGTATCATGGCATTGCATAGAAAGGGACAGGTAGCTAAGTTAAGGAGACAGTGAACCTACTGATCTTCGATGACCACTCTTCCTGAGTCACAGTTCCTTTCCCACCTGTCTCGAAGAAGGGTGATGCATTGACACACTCCTTCCCCCAAAGAACATAGTACTGAGCCAGAAGAATAAGTAACTAACTGAGGAGACAGTGAACCTACAGGTTCTTAAATGACCATTGTTCCTGAGGTGTAGGTCCTATCTCACCTGCATTTTGAAATGGGTGATGCATTATCACACCACATCCCCAATATTGGCTTACTGACTTTACAGATTCAGAGAGGAACCTCTGGTATCCCAACATAATAAAGTCGAACTCGCATAGAACAACGAACTTCAAGGACTGCATAATAATGTAAAAGACGTAGTACAACTCATGGTAAATAAAATACAGTAAAGCATTGCCAAGTAAAGCACAGTAAAGTATGGTAAAGTATAGTAAAGCAAGGTAAAGTAAAGTAAAGTAAAGCATGACAAAGTAAAGTATAGTACAGTATGATAAAGCAAAGTATAATACAGTATGGTAAAGTAAAGCATGACAAAGCATGATAAAGTGAAGCATAGTACACCACGGTGAAATAAAGTATAGTACAATAAAGTATATAAAAGTAAAGTACAATATAGCATGATGAAGTAAAGCATAACAAAGTGTTGCATTACAAAGTATAGCAAAGCATGAAAAAATAATATATGGCAAAGTATAGCAACATATGACAAAATAATGTATAGCAAAGTACAAAGTATAACATAGTAAAGACAAAGCAAAGTTACAGAAAAGAATAAAGCATGGACATAATAAATAATGAAGTATAATTATGATGAATCATTGCCTTGTGCAACCAAAGTATTCATTATGAGAAAAGAAGAGATTATCTGTCCATAGCAGAGTATGTTATTACTTATCTATTATTGATTCAAGCATGATTTGATTATAAATTTGTAGCCTATGATTCTATTGTACTGGGCATTTTCGCTCATGGGTATTCGATGCTCCTGCAATTGAAATTTTACAGGTGAGAATCTTGCCCAGAGAGGATTGATGGAGAACGCAATGCTCAAGGGTTGCTGCATATGACTCATTGCACTCAATAATATTTTTCGTTTGTAATTGCATTATTTGAATAATTCATCTCTACATCAGAAGGTTATTATGGTCTTTTCTGTTGTAATCAAATATGTTACCATTGTCAAGATTTTATTTATTGTCATTGCCCACTTCCTTGTGAACTGCATTAAGTGCTTAGTATCATTTGATATTTCAACTCTTTCACAATAAAGTATGTTTCCACCTTCCACAATAAAGTATGTACTTATTTTATTATTATAATTGTTGTCACATATACAAATTGTTGAATGGTCAAGGTCATAATATGGTTAATAGTGTAGTAGGCAGTGTAGCGTTTCCGGGTCAACCTGACTGCCTACGTGATAGGAATGACGATTTTGGGGGCGTTACAATTACTATTTATTTTAGTTTTTTTAACAATGTCTATTATTTTTTATTTTATCTATTTTATTTTCTATGTGACAACATAAAAATATCATATTTGACATGCTATATGTATGTAAAGATATATAACATAATTAAATTAAATTATTATTTATCATACTAAAATGACTATTAAAATTATTTAAATATTTTAAGCATTATATGTGACTTAATGAGATAGTGTCATAGGTCAACTTATACCTTTGCATTTAATTATATATGCTATTTTTATATGGAGAGATTGATGATGAAATGACAAATATGATAATTATATGTGAACTTTTTTATTACTTATATTTTATTATAATTTGTCGCTAATTATATTTTGTTGTCTGTTTTTTAAAAAATGTCCATCACAATGCATTCAGTTCTTAATTAAGTATATTTTTATAAAAATTTATTTTAAAATATATACTTAATTTTTATAACTTTCTTCCAACAATCTATTTCATTCTTAAAATTAATTAATCTCACGATCTAACTTTAAAAATTCAATTATCTAGATCATATTACATGGCTTCATGATAGGGTTACATCCAACTTTTAACTCTCTTTAAAGTTTATGTATATATGCATGTTATGTATGTATTAAATATAAGTAATGATTAAAGTTAAATATTTTATCTGATATAGCTAAAAGTTTATATATGGTGTTGACAACATTTATTTTAATAAGAAATATAAGTAATATTTTTTTAATATTATTATTTGAGTATATGTGTCAAATTTTTAAGATGATCATAAGTTAATTCCATGCAAATCCTCATTTTTTATATATATATTTTGCTTCTTAGTGTTTGATAATATTTATATGAGGAACTAAAAAATATATGATATGTTTATATAAATAATATTTAGTTTATTCATGTTGTCATTATAGTTATAAATAATATATTATTTAAAAATATTATTTTGTGACATGTAGCATTTATTCCTTCCCTTGTCAAATATAATGTGCATTATTATTAATACATAATATTCTTTTATTCATCATTTGGGTTGCTCTGGAACAATAGGAATATATTTTATTCTTTATAATACAATATCGATATGAAATATGATTGTTATATTTATCTTCTATATAACTTAACATTAGAATTTATTTTATTTTTTTTATTTGATTATGTATCACATGCTTCTGCCTTCAAATCTTAAAAAATTATTGATAGATTGACTTTAATCCGAAAAGATAGCTATAAAGTTTGTGAATTCTTTCTATTTTATAGTCCATCTTATCTATTTTATATTATAAACTTTAAATGTGGAATTAAATTACATAGTTGAATATGATTCCATTTTTATTTATATTTGAAATTCTTTGAATGTGGGACTAAAAACATATTTGATAGATAGATACAAAAATTACTAATTTTATTGTATATGATCAATTATAGTTCATAATAGTTTTTTAAAAATATATAATTATTTAGTATAATTTTATTTCATATGTGGCATTATAAGAATTTTTCATTTTGCAACTTCTACCTCAGCATATATGATACGTGTGAATATAAATATATAACTACATTTTTTATTTTTTTATTTTTTTATTATAAAGGAAATATAATTTTATAATTATAATTATAATATATAGGGAACGTAGATATTTACTCAATATTAATCAATATCATCATGATATATATTAATTATAAATATAAATTATTTTATTTATTATCATAACATAACTAACATACTTTATAAACTTTCATTTAAAAAATAATTTTAACGATACACTACTTAATGAAATAATGATACTTAGCATCTTCTATCTTTTCTTTTATATAAATAAATATGGATATAAATGTGTAAACTTCAAAAACCAACAAAAAAAGTTTTTATCACTAAATGATGTGATACCCATTGATATTATTAAGTTTACCTTAATAATAATTTTATGAATATTAATTCATTTATTATCATACTAATAAAAAATCATTACTCTTTTTTATTAATAATAAATGTAATGATTATTATAAGATCAAAGATATAAGTTTTTCACTTAAATATCTTCTTATACATACAACATCTTGTTAGCGTATAAAGTGATACACTTATAAATCTGCACATGGTATTCTATATCATAAATGACATCAAGTATACTACTATTTTGAAAATATCATATATTCATAATTACAAATATTGAATTTAAAAATATGAATAAACATATATATATTTCATAATGAACTTTTGAATATCATGATGATATTATAATAAAAATTTTTTTATCATGCACATGTGTATATTCATATGGCCGCACGTACTCTTTGCTTTTAAAGAGAGAGTCGAATATGCAAATAAAATTTGAGAGCCCCTCTATTTATACATAGTGTAGAATACACAATTTATAAAAAAAATTCTTATTCTTAAAAGAAAGCATGCACACATGATAGAACGTATATCTTGCTTTTGCAATATGCACCACTGCATCATATACATCGCGATATTTATAGCTAATGTAGATAATATAAAGAAATAATAATTCAATTAGAAACCACTCGATAATAAACTTTTATAGATATTATACTATATCTTATTTACAATAATTGTATCATAAGTAATACAATTAAATAATAATTTAAATAGTAACTAACTTTCGTTATAGGTGATTAAGTATCTTATATTGATTTGTAACTAATTATCCAATAATAATAAAATGATTATTTTGTTTGATATTCTAAAATGATTAATATGCATAAATCTTCTATCTTGATAAAATAACAATAACAAAATTACTAAATTTGGTTGATTTTTTCATATTAACTAATTACGTATCCTGCATTTGTTTATAACGAACTATGACATATGGATATACATATAATAATAAATTTAAAAACTATTAATATATTAAAATAAATATTAAGTCTAGCTAATTATTTTATTATTAGCATATTATGTATTCTATATTAGTTTATAACAAAGTATTCAATAATAATAAAATGATCACAAATCTTAGTTGTTTTATATTCTAAAATGATTGATGTAAGTAAATCTTCTATCTCCTTTATAAAACACCAACCTCATAACAATAAAAAAATTATTAATAGAAATAATATACGATTATAAATATTATTAACACTGAAATATATGAATTATTTCACATATTAATTATACTAACAAAATAATTAAGTTTAGTTGATTATTTGATTATTAACTAATTATGTATCATGTATTGATTTATAACAAACTATCCGATAATAACAACATGATTATAAATCTTAGTTGTTTAATATTATAAAATGATTGATATATGTAAAACTTCTATCGCCTTCATAGCATAACAACCTGATAACAATAAAAAATAATATATACAATTCATAATTATTAGTATAAATAATATATGAGAATAAATATTATTAATACAAATATATATGATTTATTTCATATATCATTGGCGATAGAAAAATTCTTTCTTATATATATATATATATATATATATATATATATGTGTGCACACCTATACACATAAGGAGATGTATAAGATGTAGATACATATCTTCTTATCTTTATTTGTATATATAAAATGTAGATATATATCTGCATACACAACTACTTATCTGTATCCTATATATTAAAAACTTTGATGATGCTTATATTAATCATCAATAGATATCATCATTAGAGTATGAAATGCATATCCGTAACTCGAACTTAATTTTTATTGGACAAAGAGAAATTATATAAAAATATTTTTTTATCATATACAAACTTATATTTGTGGGTCCTCACATACTCCTTATTATATATCATAAAGGAATCATAGTTATAAATATTGAATTTGAAAATATGAATAAACATATATATATTTCATAATGAACTTACGAATATCATGATGATATTATAATAAAATATTTTTTATCACACAAATGTGTATATTCGTATGCCTACAAGTACTATTTGCTTTTAAAGATGGAGTCAAATATGCAAATAAAAATTGAGAGCTCTCTATTTATACATGGTGTGCAATACACTATTTGTATATACAATTTAAAAAAATTATATATTTCTTATTATTGAGAGAAAGCATACACACAGTATTCTATATTAGTTTATAACAAAGTATTCAATAATAATAAAATGATCACAAATCTTAGTTGTTTTATATTATAAAATAATTGATGTAAGTAAATCTTCTATCTCCTTTATAAAACACCAACCTCATAACAATAAAAAATTATTAATAGAAATAATATACGATTATAAATATTATTAACACCGAAATACATGAATTATTTCACATATTAATTATACTAACAAAATAATTAAGTTTAGTTGATTATTTGATTATTAACTAATTATGTATCATGTATTGATTTATAACAAACTATCCGATAATAACAACATGATTATAAATCTTAGTTGTTTAATATTATAAAATGATTGATATATGTAAAACTTCTATCGCCTTCATAGCATAACAACCTAATAACAATAAAAAATAATATATACAATTCATAATTATTAGTATAAATAATATATGAGAATAAATATTATTAATACAAATATATATGATTTATTTCATATATCATTGGCGATAGAAAAAATCTTTCTTATATATATATATATATATATATATATATATATATATATATATATGTGCACACCTATACACATAAGGAGATGTATAAGATGTAGATACATATCTTCTTATCTTTATTTGTATATATAAAATGTAGATATATATCTGCATACACAACTACTTATCTGTATCCTATATATTAAAAACTTTGATGATGCTTATATTAATCATCAATAGATATCATCATTAGAGTATGAAATGCATATCCGTAACTCGAACTTAATTTTTATTGGACAAAGAGAAATTATATAAAAATATTTTTTTATCATATACAAACTTATATTTGTGGGTCCTCACATACTCTTTATTATATATCATAAAGGAATCATAGTTATAAATATTGAATTTAAAAATATGAATAAACATATATATATTTCATAATGAACTTACGAATATCATGATGATATTATAATAAAATATTTTTTATCACACAAATGTGTATATTCGTATGCCCACAAGTACTATTTGCTTTTAAAGATGGAGTCAAATATGCAAATAAAAATTGAGAGCTCTCTATTTATACATGGTGTGCAATACACTATTTGTATATACAATTTAAAAAAATTATATATTTCTTATTATTGAGAGAAAGCATACACACATAATACAATGTATATCTTGCTTTTGCAATATGCACCATTGCATCATATGCATCGCGATATTTATAGCTAATGTAGATAATATAAAGAAATAATAATTCAATTAGAAACCACTCAATAATAAACTTTTATAGATATTATACTATATCTTATTTACAATATAAAACGGTATCATAAGTAATATAATTAAATAATAATTTAAATAATAACTATCTTTCGTTATAGGTCATTAAGTATCTTATATTGGTTTGTAACTAATTATTCAATAATAATAAAATGATTATTTTGTTTGATATTCTAAAATGATTGATATGCATAAATCTCCTATCTTGATAAAATAACGATAACAAAATTATTAAATTTGGTTGATTTTTTTATTATTAACTAATTACGTATTCTGCATTTGTTTATAATGAACTATGACATATGGATATACATATAATAATAAATTTAAAAACTACTAATAATATTAAAATAATGATTAAGTCTACCTAATTATTTTATTATTAGCATATTATGTATTCTATATTAGTTTATAACAAATTATTCAATAATAATAAAATGATCATTAGTTGTTTAATATTATAAAATGATTGATATATGTAAAACTTCTATCGCCTTCATAGCATAACAACCTGATAACAATAAAAAATAATATATACAATTCATAATTATTAGTATAAATAATATATGAGAATAAATATTATTAATACAAATATATATGATTTATTTCATATATCATTGGCGATAGAAAAATTCTTTCTTATATATATATATATATATATATATATATATATATATATATATATATATATATATATATGTGCACACCTATACACATAAGGAGATGTATAAGATGTAGATACATATCTTCTTATCTTTATTTGTATATATAAAATGTAGATATATATCTGCATACACAACTACTTATCTGTATCCTATATATTAAAAACTTTGATGATGCTTATATTAATCATCAATAGATATCATCATTAGAGTATGAAATGCATATCCGTAACTCGAACTTAATTTTTATTGGACAAAGAGAAATTATATAAAAATATTTTTTTATCATATACAAACTTATATTTGTGGGTCCTCACATACTCCTTATTATATATCATAAAGGAATCATAGTTATAAATATTGAATTTGAAAATATGAATAAACATATATATATTTCATAATGAACTTACGAATATCATGATGATATTATAATAAAATATTTTTTATCACACAAATGTGTATATTCGTATGCCTACAAGTACTATTTGCTTTTAAAGATGGAGTCAAATATGCAAATAAAAATTGAGAGCTCTCTATTTATACATGGTGTGCAATACACTATTTGTATATACAATTTAAAAAAATTATATATTTCTTATTATTGAGAGAAAGCATACACACAGTATTCTATATTAGTTTATAACAAAGTATTCAATAATAATAAAATGATCACAAATCTTAGTTGTTTTATATTATAAAATAATTGATGTAAGTAAATCTTCTATCTCCTTTATAAAACACCAACCTCATAACAATAAAAAATTATTAATAGAAATAATATAGGATTATAAATATTATTAACACCGAAATACATGAATTATTTCACATATTAATTATACTAACAAAATAATTAAGTTTAGTTGATTATTTGATTATTAACTAATTATGTATCATGTATTGATTTATAACAAACTATCCGATAATAACAACATGATTATAAATCTTAGTTGTTTAATATTATAAAATGATTGATATATGTAAAACTTCTATCGCCTTCATAGCATAACAACCTAATAACAATAAAAAATAATATATACAATTCATAATTATTAGTATAAATAATATATGAGAATAAATATTATTAATACAAATATATATGATTTATTTCATATATCATTGGCGATAGAAAAAATCTTTCTTATATATATATATATATATATATATGTGCACACCTATACACATAAGGAGATGTATAAGATGTAGATACATATCTTCTTATCTTTATTTGTATATATAAAATGTAGATATATATCTGCATACACAACTACTTATCTGTATCCTATATATTAAAAACTTTGATGATGCTTATATTAATCATCAATAGATATCATCATTAGAGTATGAAATGCATATCCGTAACTCGAACTTAATTTTTATTGGACAAAGAGAAATTATATAAAAATATTTTTTTATCATATACAAACTTATATTTGTGGGTCCTCACATACTCTTTATTATATATCATAAAGGAATCATAGTTATAAATATTGAATTTAAAAATATGAATAAACATATATATATTTCATAATGAACTTACGAATATCATGATGATATTATAATAAAATATTTTTTATCACACAAATGTGTATATTCGTATGCCCACAAGTACTATTTGCTTTTAAAGATGGAGTCAAATATGCAAATAAAAATTGAGAGCTCTCTATTTATACATGGTGTGCAATACACTATTTGTATATACAATTTAAAAAAATTATATATTTCTTATTATTGAGAGAAAGCATACACACATAATACAATGTATATCTTGCTTTTGCAATATGCACCATTGCATCATATGCATCACGATATTTATAGCTAATGTAGATAATATAAAGAAATAATAATTCAATTAGAAACCACTCAATAATAAACTTTTATAGATATTATACTATATCTTATTTACAATATAAAACGGTATCATAAGTAATATAATTAAATAATAATTTAAATAATAACTATCTTTCGTTATAGGTCATTAAGTATCTTATATTGGTTTGTAACTAATTATTCAATAATAATAAAATGATTATTTTGTTTGATATTCTAAAATGATTGATATGCATAAATCTCCTATCTTGATAAAATAACGATAACAAAATTATTAAATTTGGTTGATTTTTTTATTATTAACTAATTACGTATTCTGCATTTGTTTATAATGAACTATGACATATGGATATACATATAATAATAAATTTAAAAACTACTAATAATATTAAAATAATGATTAAGTCTACCTAATTATTTTATTATTAGCATATTATGTATTCTATATTAGTTTATAACAAATTATTCAATAATAATAAAATGATCACGAATCTTAGTTGTTTGATATTCTAAAATAATTGATGTACGTAAATCTTCTATCTCCTTTATAGAACATCAACCTTATAATAATAAAAAATAACTATATACGATTAAAAATTATTAATAGAAATAATATAGGTTATAAATATTATTAACACAAAAATATATGAATTATTTCGCATATTAATTATACTAACAAAATGATTAAGTTTAGTTGATTATTTTATTATTAACTAATTATGTATCCTATATTGATTTATAACAAACTATTCGATAATAACAACATGATTACAAATCTTAGTTGTTTGATATTCTAAAGTGGTTAATATATATAAATCATCTATCGTCTTGATAACATAACAACCTGATAATAATAAAAAAATAATATATACAATTCATAATTATTAGTATAAATAATAATGAGAATAAATATTATTAACACAAAAATATATGATTTATTTCATATATCATTGGCTATAAAAAAAATATTTCATATATATATACACACACACGTAAATACACAAAGATATGTATAAGATATAGATACATATATGCTTATCTTTATTTGTATATATAAGATGTGAATATATATATGCATACATAGTTACTTATTTGTATCGTATATATTGAAAACTTGGATGATACTTATATTAATCATCAATAGATATCATCAATAGAATATGAAATGCATATCTGTAACTCGAACTTTATAACATTTGTCATTTCTTATATAAAAATTATAATATTTAATTTTTATTAGACAAAGAGAAATTATATAAAAGTATTTTTTTATCGTATACCAACTTATATTTGTAGGCCCTCACATACTCTTTGCCTTCAAAAAGGCGTTAGTATACAAATGTAAATTAAAAGCTCCATATAACATTTAATTTTTTATTAAAAGAGAGAAATTATATATAAATATTTTTTTATCATGCATAGACTTATATTTGTAAGTCTGCATGAACTTTTTCTTTCAAAAGAAGATATCAAGTATGCAAATAAAACTGAAGTCCCTCTATTTATAGTTACAAATATATAATTTAAAAATCTAAATAAAAAAAATATTTTTTTAATAACTAACTTTTGAGTTTTCATAATTATATAATTAAAATATTATTCTTTTATACATTCAATTTATGAGAGCTGGACATATGACATTTTCAATATATATATATATATATATATATATATATTAATAACTAATGTTTGAGTATCCACGATTATATAATTATAATATTATCATTTTATATATTTAATTTATGAGAGTTCGACATGTGCCACTTTCTACCTCTGCTTGTATATATATATATATATATATTTATTATTTTAGAAAATTAAAAAGTAATTTTAAATATATAATTAAATTTGAATCATATTAAATTTAAACTTCTTTTTGACAAATTGAGTATGATTAGAATAAATATATCCTATCCTAATTTTATAATTTCGCCCCAAAAAACCTGTTAAATATGTGTGCAAAGGGGTTAATACCAATTAAGAGTTATAAAAAAATCATTATATGCCAATATACATCTGAAAAATAACACACACATATATATAACCTATTATTATTTTCGGATTTTTGGAAAATAAATAATATCATATAACAAAAGTGTGTTGATTAAATCTAAAAGTTAAAACTATATATATATATATATATATAACCACTTATTATTTTCGGAAATTTTGGAAAAAAAAAGAATATCATATGATAAAAGTTTGTTGATTAAATCTAAAAAGTAAAAATTAATTAACTCGAAGTAGGATTCTTAGTTTATTATATAAATTAATAGGATTTTTTGCATTATCATTAAAATAATTACTATTTGTTTCTAAAAGATAATGTACAAGTATAACATGATTTATTTTTAAAAGATAATTTGTCATATTCGGAATAAATAATTATTTCAAATAAATAATTCATTTTGAATGAAATTAAAATTAAATATTTCTTTTTTATCCATTTGAGTATGATTAAAATAAATAATGTTTTATTTATAAATGATAATGTGCAGATATAATTTCTTTTTAAAAGATAATTTATTATCTTCGAAATTAAAAATAATTTTAAATGATATTTCAAATTGAGTCAGATTAAGATAAATATTGATTTTTTTAATCAATTTGAGTGTGATTGAAAAATGTTTTTCCTTTTCTAAAATGTAATGCACAAATATAATAAAATAAATAATATGTCCGTTATAAAAAGTAATGTATTAATTTTTGGATTAAATAAATAATATTTTATTTTTAAAAGGTGTTGTAGATGTGTCATAAAATAAATAATATTTCATTTTTTAAAGATAAATGGATTATTTTCGAAAGAAAAAAACTTAAAGTAATATTTTGAACTGAGTATAAATAATTTTAAGTAAAGAATTCAATTTGAGTCAAATAAATATTAATATTTTCTTTTTAAAATATAAAGGACAAGTATATAATTTTATAAAATAAAGGTGATCGTATAATGATTTTTAAATATAAGGTAACAAATATAAAAGTAGGCTAAATTTATTAGCACAATATAATTAGAAGCAATTTTTTAGTATGATTAAAATAAATAAAACGTGTCATATCGGATTGACGTTATGTCAACCCGACATAGTCCATGCACAGCCCGACCGAGTTAGCTCGATCGGGTCGGATGATCCATTTTAATTTTCTTGCTCAAAATTTATTTGTATTAATAATAAAAAATAATAAATTATAATAGGGGATATAAATAATATTAATATATAATATTAGGATTATTATATATATTAATTTTTTATATAATATATAAATAAATATTTAAATATATAATATAGAATAAAAATAATAAAAGAAAATGTGTTTGGACCGAGCCCGATGAATTTCGTGTCGTTCGCATGCCTGACCGTTAGCTTGTATGAAATTTTATTTTTTAAGCAATGAATTCAATTGCATCCAAAATAATTTAAACTAAAGAATTCAATTTGAGTTGAAAATAATTAATTATTTAAGAAAAAATAATTTAATTATAAGTTGGGTCTTGATAATTTTAAATTGAATTTTTAAATTTTCAAAATAAAATAACTTATTTATGACATTTAAAAACTAATAATTAGTTTTGATAATAAATTATAATATTTTAATTATATGTTTTTATAATACCTGTCATATGTGCATCGCACGGGATATAGACTAGTCTATATAAAAGCAAAGTAAAAACATGGAATATGAGATCATGACAAGTGGCTTAATATGATGATGACATATATCATATATTAATAATAACTAATCATAATTATAATTTATAGTACTAATAATACATATTCATTATGAACTTAAAATATTATCTAGAAAGTATACAAATTAAAAATAATTAATTTGACTACAATTTTAAACAATTTTATCCCGAGAAATTTGATTTTAGCTCTTAAGTGATTTTAACTAATTTTATAAGAGAAAGTCTACAAATTAGAAGTAATTAGTTTGATTAGTAAGTTAATTTATCTATCCCGCCAAATTTGGTTTTGACTATTAATTGATTTTACATGGCACACTTTGATTGGAAAAAACTCTTAAATATACGTGCGTATGACTTAATACCAATTAGGAGTTAGAACTTTATTAATACTTAAATATAAGAAGAGTCATAATATATTAAATATATATCCATATATATATATATATGTATATATGATAAAATCAACGTATGACTTAAGTTGTATATAATATATTAAATACTGATAAACTATTTGTTTTTAAACATAAAATATTTATTTTAAATTTACTCAAACTAAGAGTCCCAATCCATTTAAAATTTTAAACATATAATCCTAATATATACTATACGTGTCATCCAATAAAATCAATATTGAAATTAAAACGTATGATTTAAGTTGTACATAAATCCATATATATTAAATGCTCTAAGACTATTTTTAATAAAAAAATAAAATAATTGTTTTAAGTTTACTCAAGCTGAGTCCTAATCTATTTAAATTTTAATCATAATCCTAATATATACTAGACGTATCATCTAATAAAAGTAACATTCAAATTCAAAATTTTAAAATATTTAAAATCCTAATATATATAATATTCGATAATATCTCTATCAGAGGGATATATATATATTTATATTTATGCTCACATACAAAAATTTCCAAAAATTATCCATCTATCCATAAACTCACATACAAAAGATCGTAGTTCCCAAAAAATAGATAAGATCCTACAATATTTTAAATGCATCTATAACATGTAAAAGATAAATTAAATATAATAATCCTAATAAAATATCTATATACAATATATTTGCTCAAATAAGACTATAAGTTCACAAGTTACTTTTATCCTTACACTTAATACCAAAAATATTTAAAAATTAGTAATATATGATAAAAAAATATTTTTACTTTGAGTATAAAAACGATTTTTGGTAGGATTAATTAAAAATTAATTTGAGTAGTAATAGGAGGTCCAGAAATTTATTTCATTTTTTAATATTTTAAATTATTTAATTTTAGTAGAAATAGGAGCTTTGCAAACTAAGTGAGATTTTTTTTTTGAAAAAGGTAAAGTTAATTTGAGTGGAGGTTATTTTAAAATATGTAATCAGTTATTAATTATAAGTTATAACATCATGAAAAGTGGCATCATATATTAATGACATGTTTCTTCTATTAAAAAATTAAATAATAATAATAATAATTTATTTTAGTTTCAAATCTTAATTATATCCTAATAATAAGATTTAATTAATTTAAAAAATTTAAATTACAAAGTTTGTTAAATAAGGTAACGAAATATAGGACTACAAATTAATAAGATAAATATAATTTGTTTGGTATCGATCTGTTTGAGTTTGATTACAATTATGAATTTATAATTTATTAAATTTCGAAATCATCATTATTATTGTTATTTAGTTGATACGTATTTTTTCTCTTATTTGACTTTAATTAGGATTCGTAGTTTCTTAATTTTTTTCCATAAATAATTATAATATTTTATTTGAATTTGATTAGAATTCTTAATTTTCATTTTTTGATTATAATCTCATAAGATAAATTAGTTTTTGTCTAATGTTTCCTTATTAATTTGCTTATTATAGGATTTTCTAATATAATCAATTAGATAATGATCAGATTAATTATTAAGTTATCATCATTCTCAATGTCATCAATGGATTGATTAGAAGATGTTATGCTGTAATTTAATATTTAAATTAATAATAATTCTAATTTATTTCAATTTAAAATTGTAATTAATATGAATCCTAAAAAATAGCATAAGATCCTAGCTATATCGTATTAAAATGTTAATATTACATTAATAATCTCTGCTTATTTCAAATTTTAAACATAATCATATCCAATATATAAAGAGTAACCTATTTTAAAAGTAATAGTATTTAATAACTGATTACATGAAAGAAACCAAATATATAAAGTTTGTTTAAACTAATCCTAATTCAAATCTTAAATAGAGATGGACTATATATACACCTTATATGACAATATTTTATTCTAAATAAATATAGATTGATTAGGATTTTTAAAGATTTTATTTGAGTTCGATTAGCTATCATTTGTAAAGTTTTAATTTTGATAATTTTCAAGATTATAATAATATTATTATATAGTAATTAAATTTTCTATAATAATTTTTGGTATGCTTAAATTAAGAGAATAAATGAAGATATTAGCTAAAAATCTAAAATATTTAAACACATACTATCGTACTAAAATAATGATATAATATATTATTATTTCGAATTTATTTATGGAAAATACAAATATCTTGCAATAAAGCTTAGGTAAATCTAATTTGATTAGGAGTATGATTTAAAATTATGACAAAAATAAAATTAGAATTAGATAAAATTTAGAAGAAATGAAAGTGTGTTTGACATTTTCTTCTTTTCCCTTAATTTTCGAATTGGTTTAAATCTAAAAGATTAATCATACAAGTTTGTTATCTAAGAAAATATTTTTTAAAATGTTCAGATTAAATGGAATTCCATGTATAAATAAATAAAATTAAGGGATTGATGATTGAGTTCACATATATGTACGGTGTACCATCATTAATATATAATCAATGGACTTAAATGTATGAAAATTTTACTTTAAGAAATATTTATCGCCAATAATTTTCAAAGTAGTTTGACTCATTTATCACTTTTCATATTAAAAAATATTTTAATATTATTAAAATTATAATATCATAAATATATAATAATTATTTTTGCAATATATGTAAGTGACACGAGTCTCATAGAGGAGAAAATGTTGAATAAGAAGATTTGTAAATACTAAAATAGGTACAAGATATAACAAAAATTAGATAATACCGTATATTATTAATTTAGTTTAGCTTAATTTCAATCTAAGTAAATGCCCTATTATGGTATTGGAAGAAGTCATGTCTCAGTATTAATAAGCATAAAATATTATAAGAATACATAAGATCCTATATTACTAGAAGGTTTTTATATAAATTAATAAAATTAACAATTAATCAAATTAAAACAATAACAAAGGACAGGTAAATATAAAAAAATGATAAATAATAAAATAATTTTAGAACATGATTAATTATTTAAAAAGAAAATAATTTATGTAGAAGTTGAAGTCTTGGTCCATTTTAAAGTAAGATTATTAAACTTTTCAAAATAAACTAATCCATTCACTACAAGAAAAATTGACTTTTCAGACGGTCACGACCGTCGCAATTTTATAAAATCCGTCGAAAAATGAAGTTTTCGACAAATTTTTTGATGACTATGATATGTCAAAAAATTGCTCGTCGCAAACACTTTTCCAACAGGTAACATGCAACCATCGAAAGTTCCAATGGACGTACCCGTCGAAAATTTCTGACGGTTGCCAACCGTCGGTAGTTCAAACGGCTGTGGCCATCTAAAGTTTCAGACGATTGTAGTGACCGTCAAAAGTTTTGGCGGTCGTAACTGTCAAAATTTCAGATGGTTGTTGCGATTTTAGCGGTCGCAACCGTCGAAAACTTCATATGGTTGCGACCGTCGAATACTTTTGTACGACGGCAACCGTCAAATCTTTCGATGGCTGAAATTATTTTTGACGGCATAAGTCGTCTGAGATAACAAATAAAATAATAAAAAAATTGACGTCCGGATCAGGCCGCGGATTCGCCGTGAGGCCGAATGCGCGAGCGAGAGGGGTCACCGCCCGGGGGAGAGAGAGAGAGAGAGAGGAGTCATCGGGAGCGACCGATCCAGACCGGAGCAGGACGCTAGGCGGCTGATTCAGGCCACGCGCGGCCGGATTAGGCCGCCAAGCGACGAATCTGCAGTGAGGCGGTCGATCCAGGCCGGAGGGGGAGAGAGAGGGCTCGCCAGTCGGCCATGGGCAAGAGAGAGAGAGAGGGGTCACGGAGGCCGTCCTTCGATCGTCATCCGAGAGGTAGAGAGGGAGGTTAGTAATAAATAGACGAAAAAAGAAAGTGGGAAGCAGGAAAAGAAAAAAAAAGGCGAGGAGGGTGGTGGGATAAATTTTTCAATACCGATGGTTTTCACCGTCGCAAAAATATAATAATAGAATAATATACTTTACCGATAGTTCAGCAGAACTTCTGAAGGTCCGAATCGTCGGTAATTATAAAAATAATCAAATATTATAATATACGATTCGGACCGTCGAAACTTTCGACGGTTTGAACTGTCATTAATTATAATAATAAAATACTAATTATATTATATATTATGATATATAAGATTATAATATTTAATCATTTTTATAATTATCGTCGGAACAACTATTGGTAATTATTATAATAAAATACTAATTATATCATATATTATGATATATAAGATTATAATATTTAATCATTTTTATGAGTACTGATGGTCCGGATCGTCGAAAGTTCCGACGGTCGGTAATTGTAATAATAAAATACCAATTATATTATATATTATGTTATGTAAGATTATAATATTTAAATATTTTTTACGATTACCGACGGTCCAGACCGTCGGAACTTTCGACGGATGAGGACCGTCAAAAATTTCAACTTTCCAAACGGTCAGAAAATAAAATAATAGTATAATAAATTCTATAATTTATTATTTTTATTTCCGATGGAAATTATCCGTCGCAAAATCTCCATTTTCTTTCCAAATGGTCAGAAAATAAAATAATAATATAATAAAATATAATAATTTATTATTTTTATTTCAGATGGTTGCAAACATCGGAAATTATGATGGATACCTATCCGTCGCAAATGTTCCGCCGAAATTGCCCATCGAAAAAATGTAGTTTTCTTATAGTGATTTATGATATTGCTAATGAGTTAATTTTAAGAATTGTTATGAATTATAATATCACAAATATATAATAAATATTTTTTATATATCCGTGAATCGTACGAGATTTAGGACTAGTTAATATTTAAAACAGCATTAACTGAATTTTGGATGAAGCATTTAAATGTGAAATTGTGATTAGTTCAGGGAACAAAATTTATAAATTGATAACTTATGATTAAATGCATTATTAAGGAAGTATTAAAAAAACTAGGGAACACTCTCGCGCTTCGTGTAATTTTAACTGATTTATAATTTTTTTAAAATAAATTAATTTATATTTTATTTTAATAATATTAAATTATTTTTTAAAAAATATTATTTTAATTATTTTATAATAAAATAATTTTATATCCACTATTTTAATCCTTATGTAAATATTAAATCATTAGCAAAATATTATATCCACTATTTTAATCCTTATGTGAATATTAGATCATTAGCAAAATATTATATCCACTATTTTAAAAATTAAAAATACAATACTTGTATAAATATTATAATTTAATGTTCATTAATTTACCCTTCTTCATTTTATTATATTGTATATTATTCTTTATCATAAATAAAGATATAAAGTAATATAATGAACTAGTAATTTGTGTAAATTTAATCATGATAAAATAGTGCATATTAATTTTTAAAAGAGTCCCTGTGAATGACTTGTGGATGTAATGTGATACCATCTCACATCGCCAGACACCCATTTCATATTATCTAAATTAAACATTTACTTATATGCCAATATTACGTGGTTAAAATTTAAAAAGACGGAAATCGAAGGAGAGGAGGTATGTGCAGCTTCTTCCTCCTCCCTGTGGCAGCAAGACCTAAGATGATAACCTGATTGGTGAGAAGACCCTGCAACTCCGTAACGTAGTTGGCAAAGAAATTGGAGGAAACAAAAGTGTAAGGGATCTCGGACGCGTGCATGCCGAATCTCACGCTTAAACCCGAATATGGGATTTCTTGTCTCCACAGCTCGTACGTCGTCATTTCCAAACTCTGATGACAGAAACCTTTGCAAATATTATATACGTAAAATAATTAAGATACAACAGTTAAAATACATTTGCAGAAGAAATTGGTGGACGCATCATGCACCTAATCGATAGTCAAACCCTACTCCTTGTCAATGTCCTGGGCAACAACCGCAGGCATGAGATCATAGAGAGTTTATTCTTATTCTATCGCATCTGGGTTCTTCACCCATGATTCAATGGGATCAAAGGATCGCTGGAAATGGTAGCCAAGCCTTGAGGAGATATCAACAACTTATGTGTGAAGTCCATTTGGATGATCCTTGCTGTATTCGTGATTGGGTCATATAAGGCTTTGCCTCTTCGATGTTGGCAGGTTTGAGTTTCGACGATGGTTCCTTGTGCACATGCTGCGCAGTTGGGACTCGACCAGTGAGATGTGAGAATTGGTCTCTCCCCCCTCTTTTCCCTCTACCCCCTCTTCCCACGATTTTTTCTCCCCTCTTTCTCTCCCCCACTCCCTCCCTTACTCACTACTCCCTCTCACGACTCTCTCCCAAGAAAGGAATCAATAGAGACTATAAAGGGGAGAGTGAGGTGGACTCCCCCACCTTTTTCCACTCTCCCCACAGCCCGGCAGCCCTCTCTCTCTCTCTTGCTTTCTCCGGCGACCGACGAGCGAGTGATGAATAGAGTGCAGACGAACCAGCGGACGTAGAGCACACGAGCGAACGTAGGACAACCAAAAGAGGTATCATAGATGTATAAAATCTCTAAATGAAGAAATGTAGATCAATTATTGTGAAATTCGATTCCAATTCATTTTATCGTTTAACATTATATATTGCTCTTTCCATATTATTGTGTTATTATCCTTTATGTTATATTATGATTTTCAAAATATAATAGACTTATTTTAATTCATACTATGAATGTAATGCCAACTAATTATAAGCAATAGATGATTAGTATTGAGATGTCGAACTAGGCATTATTTAGCATGTTAATTAACTTATTGATGTTATGACTCTTGGCTCGGTTAGGATGCTCTCGTAATTAATTAAATAGTAGGCATGTGGCTCTCGGATTATATGTATATAGATATATATAAGAGTAATAATAATATTAGTTACTTAGGAGGTGGAAGATTGCTCTCGGAATTTATATATCACGATGTGTATATAATAATAATAATAATTATTATTTAGTGCACATGTTACTCTCCAAATATATACCACTATATATATAATAATAATAATTATTATTATTTAGTGCACAAGTTGCTCTCAGAATGTATACATATATACATAATAAGAGTAATAATAATAATTACTTAGTAGACATGTTACTCTCGGAATGTATACATATATATAATAAGAGTAATAATAATAATTATCTAGTAGGCATGTACTCTCGGAAGATATATATATATATATATATATATATATATATATAAGAGTAATAATTATATTATGTAGTAGGTCTATTACTCTCGGCATATGTAGATATATATACATATATCACATATATGTATATAAGTGAAATGACCAAAATGTCCTTGAGGGGTCAGAGCAATTGTGAAATGACCTAAATGTTCTTGAGGGGTCAGAGTTGTGAAATGACTAAAATGTCCTTGAGAGGTCAGAGAAATTGTGAAATGACCTAATTGCTCTTGAAGGGTCAGAGCATGTGTAAAATGATCAAAATGTCCTTGAAGGGCCAGAGCAATGGAAGTAAATACTGAACCTTCGACTGGCCACTTTTGGCCATGTCCACTATGATTAAATAAGAGACGGACTCTTGTCCGCAGAAAGGGGATCAGACTTCACCCCCTTCTCTGAATTTTGATTACAAATCACATATTTGTAAAGAAGATAATCAAAGCAAAGATCAATGAATGTGATAGCTATGTGTTATTCAAGGTCAAGGCATTGGAGAGACATGTAGCTGCACTGAGGAGACATTGTATCTACTGAATTTAAATACCACTACTCCTGGACCACAGGCCCTCTCCCACCTGTGCTCCGAATAAGAGTGACGCAAAAAAACGCACTCTTCTCCCACGGAGGCATATGTGAATTTTATTGTTATGTTAGAGGGACATGTAGCTTAGCTGAGGAGACAGTGAACATACGGGTCCGTAATGGCCACTAATCTTGGAATGCAGACCTTCTTCCACCTGCATTCCGAAAAGGTTGTGCCTGAGTGTACACCTTCCATGTTATGAGCATCCTGACAATATTCAAGGCAGAGACACATCTAGCTTCCTAAGTAATTAAAGTCGAGCTCGTATAGGATAACGAACATCAAGGATCTTATAGTAATGTAAAAGATGTAGTCTCACACAGAGTATAACAGAGCATCGTAATGAATAACATAGTATTGTAGTGATTAAAGTACAATGCAATGAATAACAAATCATGGTAATGAATAATAGGTCAAGATAATAGACAGCAGAGCATGATAATGAATAATAGGCCAAGGTAATGGACAACATAGCATAGTGTGGATAATCGAATATGGTAATAGATAACAGAGTATGGTAATGGTTTATAGAGCATAGTATTGTATAAAATATTATTAAAGTAAAGAATAAAGTTTTTTATTATTGATTATCATTTTATCGTCTATGACTCTATGAGTACTAGGTGTTAGCTCACGGGCATTCCATGCCCTTGCTTTGGGATTTTGCAGGTGAGAATCCTGCTTAGGGAGGAGGTGGATAATGCAGAGCTTCAGAGTGGCGGCACATGACTTGCAATATCACTACAACTTTTCGTCATTTATATTCTGCATTGAATTATCAATTGTTGTAAATATGAAACCCTTGAATTTCTCTTTTAACCTTGCTTTTGTTGATATTTTCAGAATCCTTTTGAACTATCCTTGTTCCTTATTTCTTTTGAATTATTTCCACATGTGACATTTGTCGTTTCGTAATGATATTTCTTCCGCATTTTTATATCATTATTATTCTCTATAATTTTTTTTTGTCACGTGGGTCACTTGTTGACCAGTCAAAGTCCAAGTCAAAGTCAAAGTAGTTATAGGCAATGAGTAGCACTCTCTTAGTCAGTCTGACCGCCAGCGTGGCGAAAGGACGAATTTTGGGGGCGTTACATCTTCAACCAAAAAAAGTGCATGCAACGATCTAAAAACTAATGTCTAACAACATTAATATCAAAACTAAAAAAAGAGATAGAAACATGTGTCACCAGATCTAAAAACTAATGTCTAACAACATTATTATCAAAACAAAAAAAGAGATAGAAACATGTGTCACTAGATCTACGAAAATAAGGCAAAAAAGCAAGATCGGATCTTAGACCAGCGTTCTCTCGCCCGTGGATGTGCCAGGTGCTCGCCAATGTGCGCTGGATCTTGTCCCTGCACTCAGCATGATGAAGTTGATATATAGGCAAGCAAAGAAATCAACAGGTGGAAGAGGATATGATTAGACGACTAATCATAATGAATTAATAGCAGAAGGTGTTACGTTAAGCAAGTTCTTCCACTTCATATTTTAGACAGAAAAAAGAGAGAAAAAAAATAAATAACAAAACAGTGAGAAAAAAAAGATAAATCATAAGGTTGAATGGACAATAATTTGAAATTGTCACTTAAGCATGAGCTTTATATAAATATAAGATAATGAGTTAATAGCAGAAGGCGTTACGTTAAGCAAGTTCTTTCACTTCATATTCCAGACAGAAAAAAAGAGAAAAAAAAATAACAAAATAGTGAGAAAAAAGATAAATCATAAGGTTGAATGGACAATAATTTGAAACTGTCACTTAAGCCTGAGCTTTATATAAATATAAGATTTGTTTTGAACATACGAATTACTTCTCCTCTTGTATCCGTTCAAATGTTTCAAGTTGGAAGTTATACCATAAACATATGAATTACACATTGAATTCCTGCTTATTGTTCGAATCCAGAGTCCAGACTACTCGCAGCTACATGTTTAACCAGAAATTTATACCCTATCATATGATCGAGAGTCAAGTATGCCAACTGGTGTACACTTATCTTTTACATATAATTCTTTTCCAAAATCAACTTGACCGAATCATATTTTGAGATTAATGGATATGTGGAGCACTTATATTTATTATTTAATTAATTTTATATTTATAATTTATCATAAAAGTAATCGTACGATCTATAGATAGAATGCTATATATTTACACGAATAATTTCACGTTAATACAAATAAAATTACGTTAAAAAAAGCATGACGTATGACTAAATAAATTGTCACCGTAAATACATTCAGAAATCAAAATTGACTATGCAGTAGTACACCTGTAGCTAACTACACAAGTTTGAGTTCTACTCCTCGATTTCAACTATAATATAATTAATCACTTAATTTAAATTATAAACAGAGTTAAGAAAATCGCACCTTTTCTGTGCTCGATAATTTTATTTATTTATTTATTTTTGGTAAGATATAACTTTATTTTTAATCTTATTAACATATCATTTTTTTTTCTCGAGTTAGAGAAAGATCTTGGGATAAAAAACGACCACGAAACAAAAAGTCACCACCAACCTTGACCTCGGAGTCAGTCGCACGGTCGTCGTCAGATGCAGAATAAAACATTAAACGTTTGGTGATCCCAGCCAACAACTCATTAGTCATAAATCACATGTAGCGCAGGAGGAGGCCTAAAAGACTATAAATGCGAGAGGCAACATGAACTCCCCAGTCTACACAGAGAGCAACCAATTCCAGAGCTTTGATCAAACAGACAAACAGCTTCGAGCTCCTATCAACACCACCTCCGAGGCGTCACTGTTCGCTGCGTGCGGTTTAATGAAGGCTATCATGGCGACCCTCAAAGCGAAGAGAGCCCAAGGTCCGGCCACCATCATGGCCCTCGCCACCGCCAACCCTCCCAACCGGGTGGAGCAAAGCGCCTACGCCGACCAGTACTTCCACGTCACCAACTCCGACCACATGCAAGAGCTCAAGCACAAGTTCCACCGCATGTGTACGTATATATATGATCTCTGCCTGCAGTGCGTGCTCCTATTTCATGCACGCATGTTTAAGTGCGTCGTGTGATCACTAAATTTGTTCTGTGTTTTTGGCGAGTGAAGGTGTGAAGTCCATGATCAAGACTCGCAACATGTACCTGACGGAGGAGATCCTGAAGGAGCGCCCGAGGATGTGCGGCTACAACCAGCGTTCCTTCGACGACAGGCAGGACATCGTGGTGGCGGAGGTCCCGAAGCTAGCCATGGAAGCGGCGTCCAAGGCCATCGAAGAATGGGGACGCCCCAAGTCGGACGTCACCCACTTGGTCTTCGCCTCCACCTCCGGCGTCGACATGCCCGGGGCCGACTACCGCCTGGTGCACCTCCTCGGCCTCCCCCTGACCGTGCAGCGCATCATGATCTACAGCCAGGCCTGCCACATGGGCGCCGCCATGCTCCGCGTCGCCAAGGACATCGCCCAGAACGACAAGAACGCGCGAGTCCTGGTGGTGTCCTGCGAGATGACCTCCGTCCTCACCTTCCGCGGTCCGGACGAGGCCGACTTCGGGAGCCTCGTGGCGCAGGTCACGTTCGCGGACGGCGCGGCGGCCCTCATCGTCGGCGCCGACCCCGTCCCCGGCGTGGAGAGGCCCATCTTCAAGATCATCTACTCGGCGCAGGAGACGGTGCCCGGAACCGGAAACGATCTGGGAGGACAGTTCAAGGAGCTCGGCCTCACCTTCCATTTCAACCAGCTCCCCGTGATCATCTCGAGCAACATCCAGAGGTGCCTGTCGAACGCCTTCGGGCCGCTGGACATCTCCGACTGGAACGACGTGTTCTGGGTGGCCCACCCGGGGATGTGGTCGATCATGGACGCGGTGGAGGCGAAGCTGGGACTCGCGCCGGAGAAGCTGCGGGCGTCGCGCCACGTGTTTAGCGAGCACGGCAACATGCTGAGCGCCACCGTGTTGTTCGTCATGGACCGCGTGAGGAAGCAGTCGGCGGCGGAAGGGAGGGCCACCACCGGCGACGGATTGGAGTGGGGCGTATGCTTCGGTTTCGGTCCCGGTTTCAGCATCGAAACCGTCGTGCTCCGTAGCGTGCCGATCTAAACGCTATGGATACGACACAGATAATTCTTCTTCCACCAGCCAAAATTTTCTCTCCTTCGTTGGAGTTGCAGCTTAAGTTACGAAAGTACACCTTATTAAGTTAATAAAGATGCCGCATTACTGATAGTGTGATACCGAAGTACGCATTATGAATCATTTTTAGTTCTTTTTATGTAATAATAACTGAAAAAAAAGTTTGCATATCTTTTTCCTCGTAAGTTAAAGCGTATTCTTTATTTTCTAGTTTCTTTTTACTTATTTATATTGAGTCTTGAAGCTAACCTTGACACCTTCCAGATGACCAACATTCTCGATAATAGTTAGTGCATCAGCCATTATCTGGCATGGGTGGTTATAATCAGGCAGACCATTCACAACTGGTACTGAAGAATATTTAGCCAAGTCCAGAATATCCTGCAATTGTAAATAAATCAAGCATTTATTCTATAAACAAGGTCCAATCATTGGTTAAGCTTTTATATAACCAGCTTGGCTCGGAATGCTTTTAATAAAAATAACCTTATGCCAAAGATATTTATTTTTAAAGTGAAAGGATGACTACCACAACAACAACAAAACCTTATCCCACTAGGTGGAGTTGACTACATAGATCATATGACGTCTTTGTTGATCCATGTTCATGAGATTCGACAAGATTTTATGTTAGCTGTCGGGATCTAACACAACCCTCCTTTTTTATCCAGACTTGGGATCGATTATAAAATATAGACGGAGTTAAAGGATGACTACCACAGTTAAGTAATGATCTTCTTTGTATAAAAACTATAAATGGAAGCAATTTACAAGTGTGCATGGAAAGACAAGACAACCAAGAAAACAAAAGAAAGTGTGAGTGATGGGTAGCCACATAACTATAGCAAAAGAAAACATTATCCCTCGCACTAATCTCTCATAAAAAGGCTATGTGATGGGTAATGTTATCCACATAACTACACCATATAGTTTTTTTGAGGAGAAGTATACCATATATATTACAATAAGAAAACTGAACCACTTTGTAATCTTAGTAAAATCAGAACCTGAGCATCACTTCAAATATACATCCATGCAAGAGAATAGGAATAAATAGGCAGTACCATTTCAGGAATCAGAGTTAACCAATATAATAGGAAAAGTAGCAAAACACATAAGAAAAGCTTACAGAGGAGAGTGTATAAAACAATAAAGAAACTAAAAAAACGAAAAGGTTTCAACTTTTTAAGGAGAACCATCAAGCATCCTTGCCAACACATAGCCCAGGAGGAAGAAAATAGAAAAGACACTTATTGCTCATTAAGCAATCTGACTGAAATGAATACTTAATAAGCATTCGGCCAACACAATGGATCTACGATGCAACAACATAAATGTATATAAAATCAACAAATGTCAACCAATGAGTAAATAAATTAGGATTTATAGCTACACAAAGCGTTCAGGGTACTTCTAAATATGAGCCAAACGAATTACTGTAGGGGATTTATTGAAGGCATTTTTTTTTATGAGGACAACCAGCATATTCCAGTTAACATACAGAGAAAATAATATTTAACTCCAACATACTGTCGAACTATGCTTTCACATCCCCACGAGGTTAATAAGTTATGGTTTTCAAATAATAAAGGTAACGATGAGAAGAATTTAGAAAAACATCTAGCACAAAGATTAGTAGACTCTCACTCAGAAAAAAACAAAAATAGTAAAATTTAACTATTATTTATAAAAAAAACATTTAGCTCACCAATTAAGTCAGAATCTGAAGTTTCAAGGTTGCACATAATCAAGTCAAATAAAATAATCCAATGATAATAACATTTTATGATCAATCAGTCCACAATTTGTGGTCACTGTTAGACAAACCACAAACATATGAATCCAACCCACTGTAATACCTGATGTGCAAATACACGTGCCATGATGATATCGTTGAAGCGTGAAAGAACTCTGGCGACGTCACGAGTCTCTTCTCTCTTGCCCATCTGGATATCATCTGGTCCTAAATAAAATGCATGTCCACTGAGCAAGAAAAATCCTGTCTCAAATGAAACACGAGTCCTCGTAGATGGCTTAGTAAATATCATGGCCATAGTCTTCCCTTTGAAAGGGAGGTGGCTCCTTTCTCCGGATTTCAACAATGCTTTAACCTCAGCTGCACGGTCGAGAATCTCGAGAATAGTAGCCTTGTCAAAGTCGTCGATGCGAAGAAAATCTTTAGGTCCTGGTTTTGCTGTATAGAGACAGAACAGCGTTCAGTGAAGCCAAAAGATGGCATTCTTCATAGGAAGAGTTACGTGGCTACCGCAGTCTGACGCTGAAAGTACACGTATGAAGCAAAACTTTCATTTTTTTTTAACAAAAAGCTTATGTATATATGAATCAGCACAGTCATGGTACAAAAAGTGTTGAAGGCCCGACGGAGGGTTGCCCTTCCAAAAAATTTCGTCAGAAATAATCCTACCTAGTTTAGCTAAGTAATCAGCAGCTTGGTTGATTTGTCTAGGACAATGGATACATTTAGTGCTTACAAAAGAGGTCAAAAGATAAGCATGAGGTTCCAAAGTTTCCAAGGCTCTTCATGTTTCCGATTGATGATGTCGATTAAGGTGAAAGAGTATGACTCGAGAATGATGTACTAAGTTCCAAGCTGCTTACAAGGACGCAGACACCACAGGGCACTGAAAGCTTCAACTTGAAGAGTGGAAGTGGTCTTATAATTTATGGATTCTGCACAAATAAAAGCAGCATTAGTATTGCATATAATAAACCCCGTACCGCTGACCAAGGTCCGACGATAGAAGGAGCTATCGGAGTTTATCTTGATCCAAGAAGCAGACGGGGCCTCCCAGTGGATAGAAGGTCTATCCTGGGAATGAAGGAATGTGCGTGTGTGATGTTCCTCAGAATTGTGATAATCATCATATTCCGAATATCAGGCCAACACCCTCATCCAAAGCGACTCAGTGGTTGCCCTCCTGGAACCGAAATGGATCTCACATCGTCTCTTCCAGATAGCCCAATGGGAGAAAGTAATCAAGGATATAAAAGAAGACTTGGAGTCCGAGAGAAGTTCAGATCTCTCAAGGGTCCAGTCTCCAAAATGTCATGTAGGTAGAAATTAGAAGTTGTAGCTAAGCTTGGATTGAACAAATGTCCATAACGTAATGGAGTCGGTGCATTCATAGAAAAGATGAACAATTGTTTCCGAGTGTAAGTCACATATGGGACATGAGGAGTTGACATTAAGTGAAAATTGGAAGAGCCAGGCTAAGGTTGGCAGACGACGATAAAAGAGCTTCCATAAAAATAACTTAATTTCTGGGGGACCTTGAGCTTCCAATTGAAATCCCATATGAGCCATCCAGACTGATCAGGCTGAGGATACTGGCGGAAAAGGGAATGATATACTGATTTGGCAGAAGCTTTGCCAATAGGGTCATGAATCCAATACCATTATCATCATTGGCAGCAAGTGTGAGAAAAATAGAGATAATAAGATTAGCTAGAATAGGGCCAAAGCATAAATGTATAACAGGAATATTCCATTGCATGTTATAAAAAATAAAATCACCGACTAGCATTGTATCAAGTTGCATATCCATATTAATATATGTTGGCGTAAGGATTAAAGGTGTGTAGAAGATCCAGGGATAATGAATACATTTGTGGAGAGCCCAGTACCAATGTGTTTTTTAAGACCGCACATAATCTCCATTTGAGTCTTAAGCATAAGTCTCCAGCACCAAGAAGGTTGTCGGGAAGAGTTTGAGGTAGTCCAAGGGTGTTAAGTATATTTAGCTTTAATGAGCTGTACCCAAGGCCTGGGTTAATTGTTTAAGATGGCAAGGACCCTCTTGACCAGCAGACATATCTTACTTTGTACAGGTTTCTGATTTCTAACCCACCTTTCTTACAAGATTTCTGTATAATGCTCCAAGACACCAAATGTGCACTTTTACTATTTTTATTGTTCCGCCACAAAAAGCTCCTAGCATTTTTCTCAATGGAATCAATAAGACGCTCAGCAATATAGACTGACCCCAAAGCATAATTAGGAATAGAGTTGATAACAAAATTAATCAAAACCACTCTCCCCACCAAGTTAAGTGTGAAGGCTTTCCAGCCATCGATCCGGTGATAGTTTTATCAATTAGTGCCTACTGCTGGGAGATGGGCACATACTTATTTGAGATCAGTGCTTCCAAATAGGTAAAAGGTATCTTGCCTTGACTAATTCCTAAAAGATGTAAAATCTTTTGCTTTTTTCTACTATTTAGGTTCCTAGGAAGGTACACCTCAAACTTGAGAGGGTTAATAGACTGATTGGTAAAGTGATTATATAGATGAAGAATATTTTTAAGACATTTGCAGATTTTTAGATTAGCAGTTACAGTGGTCAATAAATCATTAGCATATATCATATGACTTAGAGAGAAATCATCGAGAGTGAAAGGAGTAAGATGTCTGGCATTGATAGCATCATGCATTAATGTAGTAAGAACCTGAGTGATTACACCACAATAACCTTTGAAGTATGGAGAAGGTGTACCATTAACATGACAGGAGAAAATATGTGACTCAACACAAGCCATAATCCAATCAATGAATGTTTTTGGGTAGTTCATACATGTAACTGCATTTTTTATCTCATGCCACCTAACTTTATCAAAGGCATTGTTCATGTATACTTTAATAATCATAGTTTTTTTCGTACCTTTATTCATAGAATGGGTCACTTCCTGACTAAGCAATATGTTGTCTTGAATTGATCTATCAGGCAGAAAGGCAGATTGACATTTATCAATGAGCTTATCAATGGTGGGTTTAATTCTATGTGCCAACAGTTTAGCTATTACTCTGTAAATAATATCACATAGAGCAATGGGTTTGAAATTAGTAACCTTGATTGGATTAGATTTTTTAGAAATAAAAATTAGAGAGGTGAGGGTTCATTCTTTTGGTAACTGATTGGTTTGGAAGAACGATTATATCTCAGATATGATGTCATGTCCAATGGTGTGCCAGTTGGCCTTATAGAATTATAAAGTGAACCCATCAGGCCCTAGGGCCTTCCCAAGGCCAAGGACCAAAGGCTCTCAATAATCTTCTCATCAGTAATTGGGGCAATAAGGTGGTTGTGTGAAGAGAAGCCTAGGCTAGGAAGATAGGGGTATGGGTGGCTGAGTATTGGCCTGCTAGAGTTTCCTATAGTGTTCAACAAAAGTATTCATTATGTCTTTGTCATCTTGCAGCTTTGTTTCAGAATCATTTTGAATAGATTTTATCAAGTTGTGACTGTATCTTATCATAGAGCTCAGGTGGAAGAACTTCGTGTTTCTATCTCCATCTTTTATTCACTTAACTCTGGATTTGGACCACCATTTAATGATAATTTGCCTTAAAATAGCAGCATGATGATGGTATAAGGGTCGAAGTCTCCCCAACTCATGGTCAAATAACCTCGAGGATTTATCTTTAAGCTCGAGGGAGCTTATCGGATGCTTAATTTCTATAGCTTTAGTTTCAAGGTGTCTAAGGTGATTTCTATTTCAATTCAGAGTTTTATATTTAACTTCGAGAAGGGATTTGTGGATGGAAGTATTAGGTAACCTCTTCTCTGAGATGTCTTTAACAATTTGCTGAGTTTTGGGGTATTCAAGACAGAAGGCTTCATATTTAAACTATTTGGGTCTTTTGTTCCCAGAATTAGAGTTGAGGAGGATAGGATTGTGGTCAGAAGCACAACGTGGTATGCGTCCAAGGTTGAGGCTAAAAATTTAATCATCCATTGAGAATTTAGTAGTAGTCTATCGAGTTTACACCATATTCTAGCAAGACCTTTCCTATTGTTGCACCAAGTATAATGGACGCCCTGAATCGGCATGTCAATTAGACCATGCACATTAATCAGATCATGGAGAGCACGGATGGATTTAGTAATTGTAAAAGCGTGCCCATCCTTTTTATCATCAGCATGCATACAAGTGTTAAAATCTCCAATTATAAGCCATGAAAAATTAGAGAGATACAAACAAGTTAACTCATGCCAGAGCTTGGTTCTGACATCAGGTATTGTACTAGCATATACACAAGTAATAAGGAAGGTAAATAAGTCAATGGTTACTACAACAGATAGGAGCTGAGAAGAGATAGAAATCAAAGTTACCTTTGCATCATTATTATTTGGCCAAGCAAGTAGGATTCCACTAGTTGAAGAAGTACCTAGGACAACAAGATGGTTCCAGTTCCTACCTAAGTGCCGAACAATAGTGTTGGAAGAATCGGCGGTAGCATATGTTTCCTGCAAAACAAGTAAATCCGGCTTGTGTTCTTTTATTAGGTCGGCGAGGCGATCCCAAACATGGCTTTGCATGGCCCCCCGATAGTTCCAAGATAACACCTTCATTTGTTCAGGTCCAACGTCTTTGGACAGCGACTGGTGTTTCGATTCCTAACCTGCATTGACAGTTGTGTATCATTAGAACTAGGTTTAACTTGCGTGATTTTGGTTTTACCTTTTTTGGGATCGTTCTTCCCACATTTCGCCTTTTTCTTGGATTCTAAAATAGGTGGCGCTTTCAACACGTTCATCCTTTCCTTCTTTTGTGTCATTCTCGGTGGCAAAATGAGATCTAAATCTTCTAGTTCCATCTCTGATCCCTCGTGCGACGACGAGTGTGGGAAAGAGGGTGCTGCAGCTGATGTAAAGATTTCTTTCACTTGATCCACTAAGGTGCCATGATCACGACCAATGGTTGGCATGGATGGAGGCGAGATTAGCCTGAGGGGGCCTAGAATAAATGACGGCTATCTGATGTAATGGAGAGGTGGTAATGGGGCAGAGGCTGGGGTTTTGTGATGGGGCATTATGGAGGAGAGTGAGTGAGGGGTTAGAGGTGCTTGGGGTTTCAGATGGGTAGAAGGCCAAGATGCCGTCAAAGGAGTTGGAGTCACTTATAGGGTTGGAAGGATATGAGTTGGGAGGATGCGAGACATTTGGAATAATCGGAAGGTTTAAGGTAGGACACGTCATCAATCCATGGGAGACAACTATTTGAGATGATGCAGCGAGAGACAGAGAAAGCACATTCGTGACCTTAGACTGTAATGTGAGGTTGGATGGACCGCGCGATGTTGAACACGTCATCGGTCCATGGTGTTGGTGTGATAATGGAATGCGGGGAAGACACGTGGATTGATCTTGTAAGGTAGGCAAAGAGACGTTGTCAATCTGACCGTTGGCCCTCGCAGAGGAGATCTGTTCAAATGCTGTAGTGGATTGACAATTGGGATCAATCGTTAGCACAATAGATTGCGGAGTTGAGCGGTTTGATTCTCGAGCCGGTTCAGCTCTGTCCAACGACGCATCCGGTTCGTGACCCGGTCCACGATAAGGAGGCGGCGCACGAAGCCAAGGCCCGTAGAAAAGCACCGTCTCCAACGCTGGTGGCGATTGAGAGCAGGTTTTAAGTCTGCATCCAACATGTCCACACCTAAAACAAAAAAGAGGAAGCTTTTCATATAGTACTTGCTGGAAGGATCTAGAACTATCCGAGTTTAGGAACCAAACACCTTGTTTGAGGGGATCAGAGTAAGAGAGTTCGACACATATCGTGGCCAGTCCGAGTGCCAGAGCATGTTCATCCACCGCAAGAGGAGTACTAAAAGTAGCTGCGATGCGAATGAGAGAAGCTCTATTCACCATCACGTAGGTGATCCCAGGAAACTGTATCCACGTTGGGTACGCGGAAGGGGTCTCATCTAATGGGCAAAAAAGGGGCTTTGCCACCGTCAAGTACAATATATGACCCTTGAAGTTCCATGGACTCTGCGATAAAACCTGCAAGCGTTCGTTCAAATCATCGAACTGACGTAAATAATAATTGTTACCCAGGTAAACCACGTGCATCGGTCGCTGCAAGTTCCAGAGTGCCGGTAGCTCCGACTGAAGATGATTTGTCTCCACACTTGGGTTGACGAAGCGGCATATCAGGCTACACTAGATGTCTACTGAACGATGTTCCATCTTAGAGCGTGGAATCTCAATAGTTGTCGATATGTGCTCCATTAATTGTCAGAGTTGACGCGGGGAGGGAGTTGTCGGTGCCAAGGGGGGTGCTGAGGTCCGACAGCGGCCAACAGGGGGGGGCTAGCACCTAACAATAGTCGCCCATGACGAAGTAGGGCAGGCAAGAGCCTGTTTTCCCATGGAGGCAATTTCTGGAGGAGCAGCAGCAGTGAGGTTAGGAGGAGGTGGAAGGTGTTTGGTAGGGTTACCAAGAGTCTGATTGATGAGGGAGGTGAGTTCTCCCTCACCACGGGGAAGAGCCATTGAGGTCCGAGAGTGACCAGATCTGGAAGTTGAAGAGAAAGTTTTTTTTTAGGGGGGAGAAGGAAAATGGAAGGCATGAAAAGCAAGAGAAGGGGTTGCCGTTGGAGGTTGTGTAGAAAAGAGAGAAGGTGGGTAGATCGGAGAGGAGGAAATAAGAGGACGGGAGGCAAGAGGAGGGTCATCGGAGGCCCACCGGTAGCGGAGGGGATCACCCATCCTCGCTCTCAATGCGTTTCCGATGTGGAGTTCTCCTTTTGTATTTCCTCTCTCTCTCTCTCAATAGATCTACTCTGTTTGTGTATGTTGTGTGAGGGTGATTGAACACTCATCTGGTTGCTATAAGCTTATACCTTTATAATGGGGCTTTGAAAGCAAAACTTTCATAAGCCTTATCAACTTACGCCCAATAACTGTGAAAATGCTTAAAGGTTTTACCATCTTGTTATGTATTAATAAAAATGTAAATTTCATCAACCTATGTGCGGTAACAGTAGCCGAAAGTTGTTTACCATCATGTGGTTTATTAATAAACATTAATTGCACGTCCTTTTACAGCGTCCAATGTGTCAAATATTAATATAAACTGATAAGAAGAAGCTTAAATCTCAAACCAACAATTATTGCTTGAGCCATAGAGAAACGAAGCAAAATAATAATAATAACAATAACAGAACAGGAAAAGAGGAGTAAACAACAATCAAGCATTCTAGTCAACTATAGATACACAGCTATAGATAAACAGAGGAGTTTCATATAGATAAGCGTGACACTAAAAGAAAACAACAACATTTTTTTCAACAATTCTTAGTCATTTTCACAATCATTATACACGCAATCATAAATCAGCATCTGAATCGACTAAAGTGTCGAAAACATGTTAAGATAACCAACTTCGATCTTCTGACTCACGAATGTGGGACAACGAGGCACAAAACTCAATAAAAAAAGATAATTTTTTTCTTTAATGACAGATCAGAAGGAGTACAATCCTCACATTGTTCGGTGGTGAAAACTTTGAAACGGGTTGGGGTGGAGGTTTGTCAAGAGATCTGATCGTGGCCGTCGCGCATTGGCGATGCGACCGATAGCGAGCGCCGAAGCATGGAAGATCTCCGGCGGAAACTGTCGAAAAAAGAGGAGGATGGTGATGAAAGCGTGCCCGCGATGACTGCCACGTCGGAGCGCACGGAAAGGACTCCGGTCATCACTGTCGCCAGTGTTGCCAAGTACCTCTCTCCCAGTCGCGCTATCTCGCTCCCAACTTTGCACAGGTTGGTAGGTCTGTCTAAACCTACACAATTTCATCTTACGAATCTACCCCTAACAAACTGACGTAATGGTCAGACATTCCACTTGGCGTTCGCATAACTATGGAAACTATCGCGGAGGTGCCACGTAAAGTCATCACTAACCTTGACCTCGGATGGTCGTCGTCAGATGCATAATCAAATAATTTAAAATATTATTTTAAAATAAAAAAGCAATCGACACTATTTTGAAACTTAATAATCTTATGAAATAAATATATTTCTATTTTTTTACCTAATCTTATTGTGACTTTTTTCATATTAATTAAATTAATATGTTTACCCAATAATATAATGTATATCATTAACTAAATAACTAATAGCATCAGGAGAGAGTACAAAGAGAGTGTGTGATGATTAAACAAGAAAAGTTTGGTGGAAGGTGAAGAGACTACGAGAGAGAATAAGAAATAAAGTAAAATAAAATGAAGGGTGAAATTGAGAGTTTGGAGTGACAATAATGTAACGCTATGAAACCACGTGATTTTTACGTACTTAGAGTCATCCTAGAAACGCTACACAATCTTTTATAAATTATTTTTGCGGAATAAAAATAATAAATGTGGAAGACTTTTCAATAATAATAACTAATAATCCATAATATTCAAAATAACTAAAATATCAATAAATTCACAATTCTAATAAATGCGAAAATAATAAAAACTAAACAATTCAATCTAAAACATGTGCAACCTGTCACTGAGCATAGCCACATGTAGCTAGGGTCATCCTCTATCAAAGCATTCTCACATGCACGAATCCAGGTACAGAGAAATATCCATGAGTATAAAAATACTCAGTACGTAGGGTTTATTAAATAATCAATATGCTCAATAAAAATATAATCAATGACGAGTCAATTGAGCAATCAATACAATAATCAATTTAACAACATAATGATTTATTAATATGAGCAATTATATCATGTTGTGATCAAGAGGCCAATAAATAGAGATAACAATTAATAATTGCCTGATCCATATGGCATTGTTCAATTAACGATAGAAGATTTGCAAGTCATAAATCAATAGGAAGAATTAAAAAAAAAGGTCAGAGGACTGATCAATATTGATTTAGCAATTAAATGTCCGAGCACCATGACACTATTCAATTTAATAATTTTTAATTTAATATTAATGATCATTGGTTAATAATAATTTCATTCGATTCAATGGACGGAGGCAATGCTAGTCAACACCAGTATCCAAATGATCATAATCTATTCAATTCAATTAGATTTCAATCCAACTCAATTTGATTCAATTTTAATTCAATTCAATTTATAATATTGGAGTTATCCAATTCAATGAGGAGCGCTCGATCAATTGAGGAAAATTTCATGTCTCTTTCATGTAGGTCAGTGGGGGATCAGTGCCACGGCAAGTCACCCAATAATATAGCGCTAACAATTATTCGTGAATGACGGAGGACCATGACCAAATACAGGACGTCCATAACTTCTCTAAAGGATAATGACACATCAAACCTTTAGGTCCACTATCTGCCCCATTCAATTCAATTCAATTCAATAACAATATGACCCGAGGATTTGGAGACAATCAGATAACATGGAGATCCAACAGCTTTTATCTTATTTATTTAAGATGTCTATATTTTAATAATTTAATTTAGGTAAAACAAGACATAATAAAAAAGACTACCGGATCAGTATCATGATAAGATTGGATAATGATAATAAAATATGATGATAATATGATCTGATATGATAAATATTATTACCAAGAATGATAAATAGTATAATCAGGTATGATAATGTAATCAATATATCACAATACTAATAACAAGATCAATATAAAAATCTAATAATTAAAAATATATATTATATTAAAAAGAGATTACTTTCAAGAAGAAAATGACATTTGGCAAATGGATGAACTTACAAGTGTCCTTAAGAATATAATAAATAACAAAAATGTTAATGTATGTAATTTGAAATTGTTCACATACGTTAATAATTATTTATGAACCAATAAAAATATTGAATACTTATTTTCAAAGTCAGATACTTAACATTATAATTATACAATTTTTTCTTTGCATGAAGTATCTATATAGTATCATGCAGATATAAATATAATGTTATATATTATTTAAATAGTCATATGTCATTTGTTGTCCCATAATTTTTCAGAAAATTTTAATATAATAAAATAATATATTTATATTAACGAGAATATTATATGAAAGTAGAAAATGTCATTTGGCCAAGAAATGACATAACTCAGGCATATCATAATCAATTAGTTATTAGTGTATCATAAATCTTTCTAATGATGATAAGTTTGTAATTATAAAAGTTATTGGGTGGTTATTTTATTATTTAGCAACCCTATGAAGATCATATTTATTATATTTTTTATTTTCATGTATACATACTGTATCATGCAAATATTAATATGATGTCACATTATATAAAATAGTCATCACGTAATATCCCCATGATTTTTTAGAAAATTTTAATACAACAAAATATAAAATCTATATCTATTTATGATTTATACATATTATATAAAAAAGATTATAATATGCACGAAGAAAACGTCATTTGCCAAACAAAGGCATATCATTACTAATTAAATTATTAATATATCATGATATTTTTTAGTGAATGATAAGTTAGTAACTACATAAGTTATTGGATAGTTGTTTTTTTTATCTAGCAATTGTGGGAAAGATCATAATTATATAAAACTTTCATTTCCATGAAGTATATATAGTATAATGGGAATATAAATATGATATTATATATTATTAAAATAATCATATAAAGAAAGCCACATGAAAGATTAATATAAAAAGAAATCGGAAAGGTGACTTTTGGAAGGAAAATAGTATAATATATATATTATTAGAATATATACATTGAATAGAAAAATCTTCAAATTTAATTGGAAAATATGACTTAATGTCTATAACTGAAAGTGGTCAATTATAATTTCTTAAAAAATAGTTATTATCACATATAATAACTACATTTGCTATTGTAGTTGCCGAACGGTTTTGGAACTACTGCTATTTCACTTATAAATGCATAATTGATTTTGCTGTCATTGTATAGATTGTGTCTTCAACGTGTGATGTCTCAAGACCTCTTCTAGAAATTCACCGACCATTTTAACCTTTGGATCTTCAATCTCTACTTAAATTCTTTATTATTATAGTTTACCTTTAGATAACTTTTTTATGTTATATATTTTGTAATCCATGGAATGTTTTGAGACTATTGTCATGTTTCCGAGCATATTTCACATGTATAATTTATGCATATGAATATTTTACTTTTATTTTATTACACTATTTTATCTTGATCATGTTAAACAATATGGAGTTGGTGGGAATCTTAATGCTGCACTCATTTTAGTATATTATTAGTTTATTTGTCATGACTTAGATGGTAACTAATTTTTCACTCATATTTTTATTAAATTAATTGTTAACACATACTTTTGTGTTTTATATATGTTTTTAAATATTCTCGATTCAAAAAAGAAAATTATTTTGAATTTTTAATGATTAATAAATTGTTTTTTAGGCTTATTTAAAAATTTGAATTACACTCTATTGAAAACTAATATGCAAGTAAAGTTTTTCATGAACACGACAACATAAAAAAAGGGAAGTGCTTCAGGTAAGTTTTTTTCCTTTTTAATATGTTTCCATGGTAGACATCTATATTATTATTTTTCTTGAATAAATGATTTTTTGTCATTTTTTTTATGAATCTTTAGAATTTTTTGTCAATAGTTTAATATGCGCATTAGTTTGTAGTAAAATTTATTTCCTAAGACTGTGTTTGGCACCCAGAACTTGGGCGAGAACTTGCCCAAGTTCTGAGATTTTTTGCCAAACGATCAACGTGAGTTCTCGTCACGTGATCAATGTTCTTCATTTCGGAGAAAAAAAGTTCTTTCTCGCTGGGAAGCGAGAACAACTTTTTTTTTGCTGTTTGTTGACATCTCTTTTTTTTTTTTGCTTTTTTGTTTTCAATTCTTTATTCTATTTTAATTACCAAAATATTTCATATTAATATTATTAAGTAAACTATTTTTTTATTCACTTAAATAATAATCAATTATAACATTTTATTTTTAATATATTATCATTTTTTCTTATAAAATAATTTTTTAATTTAATATAATATTTTCCATAAATTATAATATTAATAATATATGAAAATAATAAATTATTATATTATTATTTTTCATAAATTGTAAATTATTAATTATAATATTTTTTATAAATTATAAATTACAATATTAATATAAATATTTTGTGAATTATTATTTTAACTAAATAAAGATATAATATTTTAATTTACTATACTTTTATATTTTATAAAATAATTCGTTATATTCTTAGTTCTTATTTTTCATTCAAATACTTACTAAAACTTATCCAACAAATCAACTTTTTAAATTCTAATTATTACATTTTCGTCCAAACACCCAATCTAAAATTTTCTATTAAATCGACTAATTCTCGAGAGCCAGCGGGAACAAAAAGTTTCCTTTCCAAACACAGCCTAAGAAATGACTACACAATGTGTAACGCCCCGAGACCCACGTGACTATCATGTGCTGATAGTCGTTCCAAAGACGTTACACAATTCTATTAAATAATTTTTTTGAAAAATAAACTTTATTAATGCAGAAATAAGATCGCCTAACAATATAATATCAAGGAGCTGAAAATGTCCATGACTCCATCATCCTAAATATGCAGAAAAATAAAAACTAATACAATAATCTAGTAGGACTAAATCTTACACCATGTGCAACTTATCTGTCGCTGAGTTTGACCATCTGCATTACCATCTTTTATCATCTCATCTGTATGAATTCAGATACAGTGGAAAACCCATGAGTATAAAAATACTCAATACGTAGGATCTAACCATAATGATAAGTAGATCAATAGTGCTCAATAATAAAGCAACAATCAATAATCAATTAGGAATAATAATCAATAGAGCAGATGATATGACAATATGAAAGAACTCAATAATCAATAAGACCATAAATCAATGATGAGGATCAGGTAAGAGATCAAGGGATCAATCCATATCAATTAACAATTATGCCTGATCACTATGGCACTTATCTGATTAGACAATTTTTCTATTATCAATATCTGTGATCATTGGTCAACTAACAATTTATATTCTACTCAATGGGTGGAGGCAAAGTCAATCAATACCTAAATCCGAATGACCAATGTTCAATTCAATTAAGTTCAATTCCATTCAATTTCAATTCAATTCAATTCAATTAAGTTAGAGAGCGCGCAACCAATTATGGAAAACTTCATGTCTCTTTCATGTAGACCAGTGGGAGATCAAACAACGGAAAGTCGCCCTCCGATAATAGCGCTAACAATATATTCGTGATGGCGGGGGACCATGGCCATCATAGGACAGCCATAGCTTTCCTAAAGGATGACGTCTCAAACCTTTAGGTACACTATCTGCCCCATACAATATTATAAATAATGACTCAGGGGGCTTAGAGACAATCGGAGAACATGAAGACCCAGCAGTTTTCATCTTTTATTTTATTTAACCTAAAGACCTATCTTTAACAATTCACTTTATGTTAGACAAGGACCCAATCAAAAGAAAACTATTGGATCAATAACATAATGAATAATAAGATTTGTTATGGTAATGATGAAGATAATATCAAATCTAATCTAATAAAAGTTAGATGAGGTCAGATCTGTTAACAATACAATTTAGGAATAATTATAATAACTATTCAATTATTTATGCTAAAATATCACAAATTTATGTTTTCTGTCCTCAGAACCCCGCCCGCGTCGGGTGAAACCCGGGCCGTGTTCGAAAATGACCGATATCACCTCGGCCAGGGCAAACCTGGGCCAAATGTACAATGAACTCGGGCGGGGTCGACCGGTTCACATCCAATCGAAAACGCGCCGCAACCCGATTCGAGCTGAAGTCAAAACCCGGGTCGGGTCAACAGGAACCTAGGCCGGGTTGGACAACCCGATTCGGTTTCGATCCCAACTCGGTCCGGATTCAACCAAATCCGAGCCGAGCACAGTAGAACCCGGGTCGAGTTCTACCGCCAACGGAAAAGTATGTCCCGACGTGACTTTCCGACCATCATAACTTTGCTCGACAATATCCAAACTATGCATACGATACATCAATAGAATCCTAATACAAAGGAGAAGGGATTATGGTTCAATGTCGCAGAAAGCTGACCACATAGGGATTCCCCTATGTATCTAAAGTTGGCTGAAAAACTAATTGTAATTACTTATCTGAAAATCTGCACGAACGTTGAACTTTGACCGGCGATTGCTCTCTGTCCTCGCTCCGAAACTCACGGCCACCACCTGGAATTTTTTCTCCTATGTGCAGGCTTCGAAACCAGCCATCACACGTTCTCGAAGGTGCATTGGTTCGCGTGCAAGCGAGAGAAAAAAGAGGGCTCGTTGGCAGAATTCTGTTTGACAGAAAATGGAGTTTTCAGCCACCCTTTAATGTCTATTTATAGGTGCAGACTTGAGTTATCAATTCTATTAAGTCTTGAACTCTTTTAGAATCAATCTTGGCCGCCCATCAATGACTAATCACCTCTTAATAATTCAGATTTATTTAAATCCGAATTTATTTTTTAAATCCATGCATATCTCCACAACAATTCTATCATTATTCAAATTCCTTCTTATCTTTTCAACTTATCCCATAATTTTCATCAATTTCGAAATTAATTAATTTTAGAATATTAAATAATAAATTTCCAAAAATTATAAATGAATAACATTCATTTATTTAAAGAAAATTTGGGTTGTTACACAATGTGCATATTCTCTCCATTCTCATGAAGTCGTGGCTTCCGTACATTTTCTCCTATTTTACTACTAATAGGATGCCTGCAAAATCTTAGTTTTTTTATAAAATAATTAATATTTTATCACAATTTTATACATGCCATTTTTTAATTTAGTTTATCTATAAATGCCTACATGTAAATGGTGTTACATTGTAGTAATAAATGCTGGCAGCAGGCACAAGTCACATTATCTGATTGACAACCCTATAATTATTATATTTAAGTACAATTATTTAGATTAACTATTTAAATAAAAAAGATCACACATGATATATAAAATTGTGAAATATATTTTTTTAAAAAATTAATTAATTATATTGATGAACTTTTGTATGAAATATTTTAACCACGGATTTTGAAAAAATGCCTAAATGGTACATACAAATGAGATAGTAAAAATTGAGTGCCATATGGATACTTTATTAAGTCTTAATAATTTAAAACATATCATAAATTGGAATCAATAAATATATTTAAATAAATTAAAACTAAAATATGAACAATTAAAGTTAGAATTTGCACATATTATTTTAGAATCCATTAAAATAAACAAGATTGAAAACATTTTGTTTCTCAAACATTTATTTCCCTTATATAAATAAGTAACATTTATAATTTTATACTAATTAAAAGGATAACATGTCACTCAAAAGAAAATTTGGTGCAAAAACATAGTAATATAGTAATATATTTATATTTGACATATGAATAAGTCATCACATGTATTTCATAAATAAAAATAATCATAAAATTTGAATAAACAAATATATTTAAATTTTTTAAAAAATAAAATAATCATGATTAAATGATTAAATTGGGTATTGCAAAAAATATTTGGGAATTCATTAAAAAAACAAGACATGAAAGTAAATTTTTCAACAAATTTTTTCTATATAAATGTGAAATAATTACATGTATTAGTACTATATATTTAAAATAAAATTTAAATAAAAAGCTAAAATTAAAAGATAATAGTCTCATGCCACATAAAAAAAAAATTGGTGCATAAACTCACTAATATAATAATCTATTCTACATATTAATATGTTGCCACCTGCATTTAAAAATTATCTTTCTTTAATTAAATAATTAATGGACATACAAGTATTCAAATAATATGGACATAGTAGTTTATGAATTAACTATCTGACCATTTTGAATGTAAGAAATTAATTATTAATAGATAATTTGACTAATGGTTATAGATGTTTTAACATTCACAAAAATAATTTATTTTAAAATTATGTAATTAAAATATATAATTTATGATCAAATTTATTTTTTTATAAAATTTATTTTTATGTTCACACCCTCGGTCTTTTTTTTTTCCTTCTATTCGTTGTCTTGTCTAGTTAAAAAAAATCGATTAAACGAATTCTGTTACGCCCTCATCTCTTCTCTCTCCAATTCTATTACACCCTCACGTATTGCTTTATTTTTTTTTCTTCTCTCTATTACCATATGGCTGTAACCTCTCCTCTCCCTTGTCATCTGACAGAAATATGATGCCATATGTTTTTGCCTTTCTCTTTTTTCCTATCATATCTTTTTTTTTCTTTCATCTCTTTCTATCGGAGGCATCTTTTCGACGCAAACCGCAGCATGCCTACGACGCCAACATCTACAGGAACATATTATATTTCTCATTTTCTTTTGATCGTTTCTCATTGGCCTTAAGCTCAAAACACGGTCTCTCCTTTTCGACTTTTCTCTCAACATAAAATAAAGACTTATTGATGCACCCCTTGCAAATTAGATGGAATCGGCAGTTCACAAAAATAATTGTGCCATAAAAAAATCACACATCTTAATAAACCTACGGATTTCTCTACGTATTTCGTTTCACGTCTAGTCGTTCGATGTCGAATCACACCTTGCTCATCTAAACGTCACGCCTCTACAGTCGGTCACCGAAAATTAAAGAGAAAGAAATTTCTTTAACGACTGACCTTAAAGATTTATTTATACAGCTCTCATATTCTTAATTTTTAACTTATTTATAACTTTCAATCTCAATCAAATTTAATATCTTAATTAATCTCTTTTAACAAATTATGATTTATTTTAATAATTAAATAATTCTGAATTTCATTAAATAATCCCATAATATATTTTTATCCTTAATTAAAATCCTCCCTTATTTTTATTTATTTTCGAAAATTTTTATTATAATAATATTAATATCCATATTTCTCAAAATAAAAATAATAAAATATTATTTTTCTAACTTTAAAAATTGAGGTCGTTACAAATAACAATCGGAGGAATAGCATTAAGGCACCCTACGTTTGGTGAGCCAGCCAACAACTCATCAGTCGTCGAATCACATGTAGCGCAGGAGGAGACCTAGAAGACTATAAATGCGAGGGGCAACATGAACTCCCCAGTCCACACAGAGAGCAATCAATTTCTAAGCTTTATTTAATCAAATAGCTTCCAGCTCCCATCAACACCACCTCCGAGGCGTCACTGTTCGCTGCGTGCAGTATAATGGAGGCTATCATGGCGACCCTCAGAGCGAAGAGAGCTCAAGGTCCGGCCACCATCATGGCCCTCGCCACCGCCAACCCTCCCAACCGGGTGGAGCAAAGCGCCTACGCCGACCAGTACTTCCACGTCACCAACTCCGACCACATGCAAGAGCTCAAGCACAAGTTCCACCGCATGTGTACGTATATATATGATCTCTGCCTGCAGTGCGTGCTCCTATTTCATGCACGCATGTTTAAGTGCGTCGTGTGATCACTAAATTTGTTCTGTGTTTTTGGCGAGTGAAGGTGTGAAGTCCATGATCAAGACCCGCAACATATACCTGACGGAGGAGATCCTGAAGGAGCGCCCGAGGATGTGCGGCTACAACCAGCGTTCCTTCGACGACAGGCAGGACATCGTGGTGGCGGAGGTCCCGAAGCTAGCCATGGAAGCGGCGTCCAAGGCCATCGAAGAATGGGGACGCCCCAAGTCGGACGTCACCCACTTGGTCTTCGCCTCCACCTCCGGCGTCGACATGCCCGGGGCCGACTACCGCCTGGTGCACCTCCTCGGCCTCCGCCTGACCGTGCAGCGCATCATGATCTACAGCCAGGCCTGCCACATGGGCGTCGCCATGCTCCGCGTCGCCAAGGACATCACCCAGAACGACAAGAACGCACGCGTCCTGGTGGTGTCCTGCGAGATGACCTCCGTCCTCACCTTCCGCGGTCCGGACGAGGCCGACTTCGAGAGCCTCGTGGCGCAGGCCACGTTCGCGGACGGCGCGGCGGCCCTCATCGTCGGCGCTGACCCCGTCCCCGGCGTGGAGAGGCCCATCTTCGAGATCATCTACTCGACGCAGGAGACGGTCACCGGAACCGGAAACGATCTGGGAGGACAGTTCAAGGAGCTCGGCCTCACCTTACATTTCAACCAGCTCCCCGTTATCATCTCGAGCAACATCGAGAGGTGCCTGTCGAACGCCTTCGGGCCGCTGGACATCTCCGACTGGAACGACGTGTTCTGGGTGGCCCACCCGGGGATGTGGTCGATCATGGACGCGGTGGAGGCGAAGCTGGGACTCGCGCCGGAGAAGCTGCGGGCGTCGCGCCACGTGTTTAGCGAGCACGGCAACATGCTGAGCGCCACCGTGTTGTTCGTCATGGACCGCGTGAGGAAGCAGTCGGCGGCGGAAGGGAGGGCCACCACCGGCGACGGATTGGAGTGGGGCGTATGCTTCGGTTGCGGTCCCGGTTTCAGCATCGAGACTGCCGTGCTCCGCAGCGTGCCGATCTAAACGCTATGGATACGACACAGATAATTCTTCTTCCACCAGCCAAAATTTTCTCTCCTTCGTTGGAGTTGCAGCTTAAGTTACGAAAGTACACCTTATTAAGTTAATAAAGATGCCGCATTACTGATAGTGTGATACCGAAGTACGCATTATGAATCATTTTTAGTTCTTTTTATGTAATAATAACTTGAAAAAAAGTTTGCATATCTTTTTCCTCGTAAGTTAAAGCGTATTCTTTATTTTCTAGTTTCTCTTTACTTATTTATATTGGGTCTTTAAGTTGTTAAAATTGAAAAAAAGACATCATGCTCTTTTTATGTACCACGTGGAGTATTCTGAAATGCGATATGTGTCGATTACTACATGCAAATTTTCTCTCGGAAAATGAATCCGTCGTCTTCCACTAATCGATAATAAAAAAAGAAAGATGGAACAATTTCTACAAATTTAGGGCCGGCTTGCAACGTGAGAAAAGTAAAGAAACTTTGATAAATTATAGTTTTTTCTCCTATGACAGTAAAAATTATCAAATGATGTTTGGATGCTGATTTTTTTCAATTCAAAACTATGATTTTAAACTCATTATGATGTAAAAAAAATATGAAGACTGAGCTACGTATTTTTTTTCTTTGGCCAGCTCCTTCCGTGAGATTAGACATAAAACAAAATTTTGCAATCAATTCATTATTTTTTTTGTTTTTTTTACCGTCACCTTGTGCAACCAAACACCCCATCTAATATTTTTTTAGATGTTTATAAATTATGATATGACACTTTTTGATAATTGACATATCATAATTTTTTTTATTCCATAGGATAAAATACTTTTCACCCAAACGATGCCCAAAACTCGCGAGTCGAAAATGAATTATTCCTTTTGGAGATTCATTTTTTCATATTCAATTCTCTTTCGCAAAAAAAAGTACATAGAAAATGAATCGCTTTGTAAACTTTATTTCTCTGAATTTACTGACAATCTATTTTCAACAAACCAAATAAGGTCGACATGTGAATCCGTGTCCATTACTCATTCATTATTATTGTGTAAAAGACAAGTAGAAAAAACATGATTATTAAAGCCGGATCGGATCGTCCGATTAAACCGGTTTAACTATGAATCGATAATTCATTCGGTCTGAATTTATTGCAAAATAAAAAATATTCAACCAATAAAAATCAGTTCAACCATTGAATCAAGAAAATCTGATTTGGTATTTAAAGTGAAAAAAATAAGAAAATAAAAGTTAAAATAGAAAATAAAAAGGTGGAAAGGAACGTAAAAAATAGGAAAATATTTGAATTGAGAATTGATATAAATTAAAACGAAAATAAATGTGAAAAATTAATTGGAGAGAGGAATTTATGGAAATAAAAAAGGAAATAGTAATAACTTTTAAAATGAAAATTAAAATTCTTTTCTTTTTATGAGTAGAAGAGATAAAATACTCATAAAATTAATAACTTAAAGTCTTTTATATGAATATAATTTTTTAAATATCTGTGTATTATAAAAGGAAATTAATATGGAAATTGATAAGGAGAGAATAATTAATGGAATAGAAAAATAAAATTATTAAACTAAAAGTAAAGAAACAAATAAAAATACTCTGGAATAATAAAATAAAAGAATTAATATAATATATACATAATAACTCTTTTTTATGAATATTGAAATTTATTTATTATTTTTTATTATAAATTATAAGTTAGAACTATCTTTTTATGCATCATATAATATTGATTATGTATATATCTATAAAGTCATTATAAATAATATTATTTTAATAAAATCCGATTGAACCCGGTTGAATCCGATCAAACCGATCTAACCACGACCCAATTGATCGTCTGGTCCGATGGTTGGTCCGATTATAATAATAAAAATATCGGAGCTGTGTTTGGTATAACTTTTTCTTCTGCCAAAGAGGGAAGGTTCTTGTATTGGGGAAGAACGTTTATTTTTTTCTTCTACTTTATATCCTTTCAATCGTAATTTTATATTTTTTCTTTCATCTATTTTTTATTTTTTTGTAATATAAGTATATATTATTTAGTTATTTAAATACATTATTAGTCATATTATAAAATAATTTATTAAATGTTATTAATAAGAATTATAAAATATTTAGTTGTAATAATTAATAATTTTTTTATTAATTATACTATTCAATTATTTTGAAAATAAATTATATTACATTTGGATCTGATGTACGCAAATTATAATATTAATAATAATTAAAATATTTAAATATTATAAATAAATAAAAAATAATATTAATAATATAATAATTTACGTAAATTATAATAGTAATAATATATTCTTATTTATTATAATTTTATACCTCATAAAATAATAAATTATATTCTTAATTCTTATTTTTTTATCCAAACATTTATTAAAACTTATCCATTAAATTAATTTTTTAAATTCCGATCGTTATATTTTTTTCATCCAAACATCAACTCAAATTTTTTATCAAATTAATTAGTTCTTAAGAATTAACTTTTTTTTTTCAAAATTTCTATACGAAACACAAGAAGAAGATATTCAAGTATTCAACTATTATTTATCAATTAAATGTTTTTTAATTATAAGCATAATTATTGTACCATCAAACTCTTTAATAATTTTACTATTCTCATAATTACAACGATTTATTCTTTTAACTATTTTTGTGTTGCATCTCATGGCAACACAAAAAAGAAAAAAAAAAGAAGAATAAAGGAAAATGGCTATAACACGTGGGAATTTGATGGCGCGCCAAGACCAACTTGTGGCCCAAGTCTCAAGGGGCCACGAGAAAAAAATGATGCCACTCTCGTACTGGAGAGTCCCTCAGGAAGTTGCCCCAGATCCGTGCCTCTTCTGTCTGCTTCTCGTCCTCTGGCCCACGAGGCGCGCTTATTACTAGGTGCGGAAGCGCGTACGCATTGTTCGCGTCGTCTTTTGGCGTTCGTTCGAAACGTGAAATCCCCTGCTGCGTATTCAAACCATCTGGTGGGAGGCGGAGAGACTTGTTCGCGAAGCAGCCAACAAGTTTCGGAAAGGTCTCTTCGTCTCCGAATCCTTTGTAAGCATCCAAGATCACTTTTCTTTTTTGTCTCATCTTCTGATTTCTCAATTTTAGGGTTTCATCTCCAATCGTTTCTGTTGCAGTTTTCCCCAAATCCGCTTTAAAAAATTGACGTGTTCCCTTTCGATTTCCGTAGTTTCCCGCCAATGATTTCGAGTTCCCTCTCTTTCGGCATATTTCGAGATTAACGTTGGTAGTGTGATCCAGCATCCAGGAACTGATCGGGAGCTTGTGGGGTAAGAAAAAAATGCTTTTTTTTTTGAAAAAATATTCGTTGTTTGTGGTGTTTTTTATCGGTTTTTTTTTTTTATGTAGGTGTGCCGCGCTTTGAGAGAGATGCGATTTTGGAGGTGTTAGCATTGTTTCTGGCCGCTTCGCTTCTTGTCGGAGATGCCGACCTTTACGGCGATCGCTTTGGATAGCCTTCTGGAGCAGGGGTCGCGTAGGTCCGTCCCGAAGCCGCCGCCGCCGGTGAAGGTGGAGAGGCCGGCGAGCAGTTCGACTTCGAATAAGAAAGGCCCTCCTCGGCTGTTCCTTAACATCTCCCCGGCGCTTTACGCCACCCCTGAGGCCACTTCTGTCCCTACCTCCCCCTCGTCGTTCCCGCCGTCTTCTCCCTACATCGTCAATCACAAGCGCCGCGGTCCCCGCCTCCTCAAGAGCTTTTCGCAGAATGATGTCGGTGGTGCCGACCAACTGCCTGTGATCGGTGCGAGCCAGAAGGCTGACGTGGTCAATAATGACGGAGCAGAGGCCGCTGCTAGTGGTCTTCATGGAAGTGCAAGCTTTGGGGAGCAGAAGGCAGTGGACACGCTTGCTGTGGAAGGCGCGACTGACGCCGCTGTGGAAATTGGTGATAAATCAGACGTAGCAGGTGGTGGTCTGGATGATGGTATTGATGGAGAGCTCTTGAGCTCGGAACGTTCATTTTATGTTGAACCGGATAGAGATGCCGGGGCTGAAGACTTCTTTGATCCCCAGGACTCTCTTAGCGTCGGTAATAATAGTGATTATGGGGATGTCCATCCGCATAGTTGGGGGAAGTTAAGTACTCCTATGTCGGAGTACTATGATGCGTTTGAAGGTACGCCACATACCAGGATTTTTGGTTTAATCTGGATTATCATACTACATTATCTTGTGACGACCTTAATATAAATGAAACAATCTTGATTTTGATTAATAAAACATATTAATCTGGATTATAATATAACTTTATGTTCATTTGTGTACCTATCTCAAAGGTGTGATCATACTATTGATTGTTATGATTTGAGTTCCTTCTGTTTTAAACAATGAAGAACCTTTATAGGGAAGTTTAGTTTTATAAAATAACAAATTTAGTTTTATCTTAATGGCATCACTTCACATGATGCAGAAATTTCTAGCAATTATAGTGCGCGGTCTTCTCGTAGAAATGTTGAAGATGAACTTCATGAGTTGAGGCTGAATTTGTTGACGGAGATAGACAAACGGAAGCAAACTGAAGAAACTCTAGAGAACTTGCAAACCCGTTGGCAGATGCTGAGTCATCGTCTCTCGCTCTTGGGCTTGAGTCTTCCTGCACCACCCAGCATGATTGATGAGATCAATGAACACACACAAACAAATATTGATCCTGCTGAGGACCTTTTCCAGCAGATTGTTGTTACACGCTTTGTAGCTGATGCTATAGTCAGGGCTTGTTCTCGTGCTGAGGTTGAAATGGAGATGCAGCCCCAGATTGAATTAAAGAACTTTGAGATCTCTAGGCTGTGGGACCGACTCCAGTACTATGAAGCTGCCAACAAGGAGATGTCTCAGAGAAACCAACAGGCAGTTGGTAAGAATGCTCCTTGATTAATTTATCAGTGAAGGACCTGGATGGCTGCTATCTTGCTAGTCATTCTTTTCTACGTAGAAAAAAAAGGAAAGAATGCTTCTTGATAACCAACCTTTCTGTTTCGGGATTCTTACTATCATTCTGCTTCTTATTACAAGTTTATTATCCTTAATCATCTTCTCCTTGACGCTCTCTTGATATTTATCTTTTAGAAAGGATCATTCCTTGATAGTGTTTGATAGCTTCCAATTCTAAAAGTTATAATCTGATACCTACCTGTGGTGAAATATCAAATGCAAGAATGAAACTCGAGCCTTCGTGACCCAAATAATTTAACCAGCACATGCTTTCATTATTTCAACCACATTCTCTTTTATGAAATACTGAAGATTTCTTTGGGACATCTCATGAAACCATGAGAATATTGCATTGGGCAAATGTTAATTGCAAATTAAGCTCTTTAAAAGTCCTCTTTAGACAATGCATTTTTTACGTAGTTGATTTTTTTTATTTGACCTAGATGTTATCGTAAGATCTGCCTTTACTGTAGTTTCTTTTAAACGAGAAAAGACCACTAGCAAAATGGCCTCTATGATAGTTTCCATTTGCAAACTTGTTTTTTGTTTGAAAAATTCATTCAAGAATATTTGAAGTTTGTTTCTATTTTGAGAATATTATATTAATACTTCATGATATAATTCAGTGTGCATGGAAATGTTTTTTTAATTAAAACTTGTTTCTTCTTTCATTGCCTAATGTGTCAACTTTTTCATTTTACTGAAATTTATAGTTAATATCCAGAGCTAGCTAGTTCAGAAAGCTTTATTGTTATTATATACACTTGTTAATGGATGCAGAGGTTGCACGACAAAAACGTTACAAACGTAAGAAAAGGCAGAGATGGCTTTGGGGTTCTATCGGCCTTGCAATCACCATTGGTGCTGCTTCCATTGCATGGTCATATATACCTGGTTCGGGGCCTTTATCCTCTGAAAGTCATGGCACAGAGCTAGAGGGCGTTAACAATGAGAGCACGAATTAGATTGTGATAGCAGGTTACTATGTGTGCCTTTTCGTCATATCCTAAAAGCTTTCATCTCCATAATATGTTGTTAAACCTGTATATCTTGACTTCTACAACACCTAGTAGTGTTCTTGTATATCTGATTCCTCTTATGAGATCAATATTGATGATAAGATTTCAGGGACTACGCATAAAGCCAATAATAGATGTTGTTTCAAATTTTGCTGTGCTCCTGGACACATTTCAACTCTGCTGCCTCCTTACGAGGCCTGCACGGCACGGAAATATTACGCTGCATAAGTTAATTGGTTGCTTATGGTTTTGGATAACTGAGTGGGATTCCTTCTCTCTCGTCCTCTGTGCGCTTGATCAAGAGTATACCCTCAGAAACAGCAGAAGCAGATGAAATCGTAATATTTGTGTACATTTGTGTAGTTTCATTTTCAATTTTTATTCGTATTAATATTCCAACATTGATATTGATATTATTATATAATATATGAATTCAGCCATCGCTTATGTCAGGATGTGCTAATCTTCAGATTTTCTAGGCTAACATTATTATCACTTCAAAAATTATTGAAATTCTTGTCTCTTGAGATAAAATAGGGCAGAGTGATAATAATGTCGTTTTTTTTTAAATATTCATCGTCAATCATAAGCTTTACACGTTTGATTACACAATCTTTATTAGGGACGAGCACCGAATATTCTTATTTAGAAATATATTCGAGTTTGTGCCGAATCCAATTCTTAAAAATTTGGTCTATTTTTTATTTAAAAGAATTCGGATTCATCACATAGTATTTAATAGTATAATATATATTTATATTATAAAATATTAAGCATATATTATGACATTTTTTAAATATAAAAATGTATAAGATTATTTATTCTTATCAAGATCGCGATGTTAACGTGATCTGATCGCATTTGGGGTACATCATCTGGATTTTTTTTTTACATTTTTTTTAAAATTTTGACTAAGTACAACATGATTTTTGAAAAAATAAAATTATAAAATTAAGAATAAGTTGATAATTAGTTATAACTACAATTTTAAAGTTAGTTTTTTACAAAATAAATGTACTATCAATATATATTAAAATCTATTTTATATAATTTTACTTCATATTAATCATATTATTATCATTTTTTATCAATTCATGTTAAATTATATTAGATAAGTAATATATGTATACATGTGTAGGGAAATCTTAATGGGATAATAGTTAATTTAATATTATCTATAATTTAAATAATTATAGATTTATTAAAAGCTATTTTTAATATAATTTTATATATTAAATTAATATTTTAATATATAAGTAAGTTTATAATTCTTGATCCGATCTCACGATCTTTGATCTTACGGACCCCTTTCGATTTTATATAAGATTTCGATATTGACTATCTTGATCTTATTGATAATAAAAAAAATGGGAGTTTTACGTTAAAAATAATTAATATTTACCATAAAATTCATGTTAAATTAGGGTAATCCGGGTCATCTCATTTAATTTTCAGTCAATTCGGAATGATCGAATCTGTAGCTGATTTGGGACTAGTTCCAGATTCAAATTTTGGGATCAAAATCAAGCTCGAGACCGAAAACTCCCAATTTTGCTTATCCATAATCTTTGTCGTCAATCTTCTTTTTTAATCTATTCTTCCAAATGCTATAACATATATACATATAAGATTCGTTGTGGGATTGAAGTAAGGACAAAATAACTGTAATCCTTCTTTGGACGAGAACTAAATGTCAGAATTTAGCATAGTTCTCCCAAATAGCACATCAAGTTCACGTAAGTCCCATTAGAACCAAAATCACACTCAACGTAAGTTCCAATAAATTTTTATGAAAAAGTTCTCTCGGCATCAAGAACTTAGAAGTTTCACCTTTTCCTCTGAACTCGTCCACGTCATTCACGTTTTTTTTTCTTCTTTTTTTCATTTATCTATTAGTCTAATAGTAATATATATTATACATGAATATATATGTTATATGAAGGTATTCTTCACCTTCCTCATTATCTTTTTCATCATCAGAATCTTTATCCAATTTTAATAAATTATTTGAGAAAATCAATTATGAATTATTGAATAGAGATTTGATGATATAAAAGATAGGGAATAATGTGAAGTAAGAAACATTAAAATTGAACCCTGTATGTATACGTATATTATATTATATATGTATGTATATAATTACTTTTTTAAATTTGCATTATCATCAAAATGATAAAAAAATTGTTTACATCTAATAGCAAATGAGTGTTTTATTAACTATTTATTATAATTAAGCTAGTATTACAGTACAATAAAATTAACAAAACCTATATTAATTAAATCTGAAATTAAATAATTATATTTTTACGTATATTATAATATTAATTACTTATAATAAAATAATAAATGATCTTTTAGGTAAATTATAATATTACTAATATAGTTAAAAATACATAATATATTTATTTATTATAATTTTATACCTCATAAAATAATAAATTATATTCTTAATTCTTACTTTTTATTCAAACACTAATTAAAACTTATCTATCAAATTAATTTTTAAATCTCCGTCGTTATATTTTTCATCCAAATATCAAACTTAAACTTTTTTTATTTAATTAATTAATTTTCGAAAACTAACGAGAATTTAATTTCTTGTATCCAAATACACCCTAAAAGAAACATAGTGTACTTTGGATAAACAATTTTTAAAATAAAAGAATACATCACAGTAGTATCTTTTTTTTTTTTTGTTCTTTCGTCATCCTAACACGTTTTTGGGAGTTGCTTGGATTACCTACTCGAGGAAAATTTAATATTTGGTACAACTAAGAGCTATCAATCTAAAATTATTCTTGGTTAAATGTTATTTTTTTTAAGTATTATTTAGCAGAATAAGAAGGAATATGATTTTATTATAAATTTAGGTCGTGTTTCATTGAGGGTGGAAAGGGGATAAAGAGAGAAACGAAAGGATAGTAATAACTGAATATAATTTGGATGAAAAGTGAAATAAAAAGTAAAACCTTTCTTATTTCGAGAAAATTCTAATTGAAACATATTTCTTCTTCGTGAATTTGTGGACATATATAGATATAGGACAAAAGGAATATACAACGCATGAGTTATAATTTATAGATCAATTGACTTATTATAAAGTTAATTTTTTGCTATCGACTTATTATATAGTACATTGTACGGTCGTAGCTATATGTCTAGAGAATGTTATTGCATAAGCTGGCATAGAAACCCAATCTTGAGTGAAGAAAATACCGCGACTTCTGTCTTTTTCAATAAAATCGTCAACAAACAAAAGGAGAGAGGGATTCGAACCCTCGATTCATAAAACGTTCTTGGTGGAAAAAAATGTGAGTGAAAGATTCCACTGAATCGAATTTGATCCATGAATCTAAGAAATAGTAAAAATTCTTTATCTCTCTCAATATCTCTCTCAATTCGACGATACAGGATTTGAATTGATGTCGTTTCATTGATTCCTCCTAAAGATTTTATTTCAATTGAAATTTGTTTGTACGGTCGTAACTATATGTGAGCGGAATGGCGTCGTATGATCCATGTAGCCGACCCCACCTAGTGGGATAAGGCTTTGTTGTTGTTGTTGTTGTTGATCGTAACTATATGTCTAGAGAATGTTATTGCATAACTTTTTATTTTCACAAAATTAATTTCTTAACTTCGGCTCTCATTTCCTTTCACTCTCGTCTTGCACTCAGTGATTATTTTTTACGAGCTTATAATTTATCAAGTTCCAGTGGGGCTTTAGTAGGAAAATGAAACCAAACAAATATAAATAAATCAAACTGGAGTTTGACAAATAGCATATAAGATGTAAAGAATACACAACGACATCTATTAAGCGAGGCACATTGAAAAGAATGAATGATATCTGTATCTGAAAAGTTCGAAATGTGGTATCAGTTTATACACTGTTAACCTTACAAGTCTGTTCTTTGCTCGTAGTAAGATCGACCGGCAATCGCTGAAGAAAGATTTTGCTCACGATTTGGTCCAAACAGTTCATAACTCCGAGACACTTGCAGTCAAAGTTCCAAGCTACCAGACACCACAAAAGACAGAAATGTCTTTGATTTCTGTGACCTGTGACCCTTCATCTTTGCTCAACCAGAGTTCTGAACCTCATCAGTGGTCATCTTTTGTATCAGGACTTCAGAATCGTAGTTACGTCTCATCTTTGAACCAGTTCTTAATGACATGTATCATGAATGCCAAGCAGGATGATACTGCACCCAACACCACAGGAATTTGAACCCATATGGAGGAGATGAATGCTCCTGCAACGAAAGAATGCCACAGCCAAAACCACACAACACAGAAAGCGGATCCCAATAAGGCGCCTACGACGACTTGGCTAACAGTGTGAAGCCGTTGTGATACGCGCAACCACGTCTGGAGCGTAATCAGAATTCAGTATTATGGGCTCATTTGAGATGCTTGTATAATCAAGTTGGGGAAATTGCAACAAGCAGAAAGGGATGACACAGTTCTTTTCAACTTTACAATATCCAATACTTTTTTTTTTGAGAAAAACAATATCCAATATTTTGTTACACATTGTTATCTTTTCAGTCGATTATACCACAACAAGGACATATATTGTAAGATCATAAATTCCATTTCAGAAATAATATATCGACGTACTTGATGAACTGCTAGGATCTCATTCTGATCAGTGGGACAGCAGTCACAGCACATATCAAAGTTGTGCTTCGAGTAAAAATTCAAAGAAACCATGTTTTAAGAGACTGATTCAGTCATCACACAAGTGTATGCACGTTTCAAAGATTCATGTGAAATGGACTTCAAGGGAGTTTATATGCAATAGCAGGAAAATAACAATATCTACAACTTATGTTCTCGTAATGCTGGATTATAAGAGGAGTTTGGCAACTCTATGATTTCTATCTAATATAACTGAAGGCAGAAGAGAACTTACAAGATAAGAGCCACATGCTAAGGCGAAACTCCCAATAGTAAGAGTAAAGAGGTTTATCCCCAGCCACTCAACCACTGCACCACACGATTCCAACTATTAGAACTTGGTGCAATTATTTCAAGATTGCGCATATAAGATATTACAAATCTGTAAGTTTCCAGAAAGCTTACATAAAAGGATAGCAAGCACGGTGGCGTAAAATATGGACTGTGCATGAGAAGATGGCATTCCAGGATCAGATTTCAGACCAGGTACAGGCCTCTCATGGTTTATTATCTTTTTCAAGATTATGGAGAGACACGCATTTAGAACAGATCCCATGCCCACCCAGAGGACCTCAGCATCATGCTTCAATAGAACAACAAGACCAAAGAGAGCAGCCACCGTCCATTTGCTCTGAAAACCAAAACGCAGTGAACCCCCATTAGATACCCAACCAACATGGCATAAATTATGTTATGGAATATGGATTTTCAAGCTTTATGGATCAAATAGCTGCTCAATTCGGGTTCCAATAGTGGAGCAAAACTTTTGTGCTACGGGTTTAGCAGACAAAACATGTCGAGAAGCCAAAGAATCTGAATCGGTTGTCTTACAACTGTTTTGGAAGGTTTAAGGTTGCAGCAGCAGTGCTCACAAGATTTATCGAGTCCTATAATAAGAGATTAGGATTGGCCTAACAAGTACTCAATCTAAGAAAACAAAAGTAGAACAAGTATTCAGAAATAGGGAAAAGTGCAAAAAAGGAAGCATCTTGATGGAGAGAGCTTATTATGAGAGTCCAACGAACCATCCGATTGATGAAGCCCTCGACAGCGATCCACCTGAAACTGGGATTCGAGTCCGACGTCGACTCGTTCCCCAAAATCGTCTCCGTTTCTTCTGCAACGCCATCGTTCTTCCGAAAAGCTTCAATCTTCACCATTTCAGGCATCCCTCTGGATCTCGATGCCCGAAACCTTCGGCCACGGAGGGATTTTGACCGAAGCCCGGCAATCAAAATCGCGTCTTTAAAAGTCGGAAGGCGATGCGAGGGAAGGATGTGAAGGAATTTGACCGGCGGTGGACCATGGAAAGGGGAGGGAAGAACAGGAAGCGATGAGGGCAGCATCATTTTGGCGCACATGGACGAGGAGGGCAGTCGAGGAGGTGGAGGACATGAGCACCATTGTTGGCGGATTGATCTCGTCGCTTCTGTGACTGGTTGGTGAGGACAGAACGCTTCCAATTAGAGGTCCAGAATTGAAGGAAATTGGTAGAAGAAAAAACAACTCGTTTTTTTTATGTTATTTTACCTCATCCACTTCCTCTGAATATATGAACAAATACTGGAAAAAAGAAATAACGCAGAGGAAGTCTTTTGAGCCCATTTATTTAACTTCGAAATTTAAATGACGATAAATATTTTATTAGTTATTTTTTTAAAAAAAATAAACAAATTATACATTTAAATAAATGATTAAACTAATAATAAGTAATTAATTATGACTAAATTAATTGAATATTTTTTTAAAAAAAGTAAGGTCAATTATAAGTTGGAGTGATGATAAATATTTTATTAATTGAAAATTATTTTTTAAAAATAGGCAGTTTATATACTTTGATAAAATTATTTATATTAATAATAATTAGTTAGTTATGATATAATTAATTGACTTATTTTTTTTAAAAAATAATTAGTCTTTTCTCATTTTAAATTTTTTTAACTTATAAGTAATTTTGATATCTTCTTATTAGCAAATTTTTAAAATTATGGAGATTTTTTCAAAATAACTTATAATTTTTTGTTTATAAGCTTAATTGACCTAAGTCTCTCCTTGCTTTTTTCTTGAATTATAAATAATTTTTATATCTTCTTATCAGCAACGTTTTAAATTTATCAAAGACTAATAACTCTAACTCACTAATAAGCTATAACTTCCCTCAATTGGAGTAAAAGTTAAAATCTATAAGCAATAAAAACACGAGTTGGTCGGTAATAATTGTTCGTAAAACAAAGAAAAAAAAAGGATCAAGTTTGTGATAGTGAGACAATTGTGTTTCCACTCATGGACGTATGAAAGCTCTAGCAATTTGAGAATAATGACTAATTGATGGTTTTTTTAAAGTTTTCAATTGAAAATTTAATTGCCCATAGGATGTAATGTATGGTGATACTAAGCCAATGATTGTTTCGACCCATAAAGGAATAATAAAGTCGTATGGATTTAGGTAAAAAAAATAATAAATTAAAAAACCGGTATAGAGTTCAAATCTAATTAAAAAAAATCACTTATTTGAGTCGTTAGTTTGGATTTTTTTCTTCTTCTATCATATGATTACAATTCTGTCCAATATTTTCAAAATCTCTCCTAATATTACCAATTCATTTTTTTCAATTTTTTTTATATTTCCATAAGGTGCAATATGATTTTTGAAGAAATAAAATTAAGCGGAAGATGATTTATTATAATTAAAATTTTAAACTATTTTCTTCACAAAAAAATTTAAACAATTCATATTAATAGTTATTTATATAATGTTACTTCATATTAATACTATTATTACCCTTTTTTGTCTGATTCATATTAAATTACCATTACATAAATAATGTGTATGCATTTGTAGGAAATCTTAATAGGACGGTAGTCAAGTTAATATTATTTATAGTCTAACATATTACAAATTTATTTTTAAAAATAATTTTTACATACTTTTATATAATAAATTATCTTTTAATTTATAGATAAGATGTGATGTTATGATCTTCAATTTATAGACCCGTCCGATTTCGTCCAATTTCACGTAAGATTTTAATCTTGACTATTTTAATTGTACCATTCATAACTATTTGGGAAAAAAGTACAAAAGAAAAAAATATACAAGATGACAATTATTACCATTAATTTTTTTATATTTTGTCTAAAATCACATAGGATATAATCTGGTAAACGGAAAAAGTTGGCGCCGAGCTAAAGTGGGAAGTTTTGGATATTTAAGAGGAGTTAAATGAATACTTAGTTCGAAAAAATAGTTAGCAATAGACGAATAGTTGACACGAGAAAATGGAAAATTAAATTAAAACAAAATAGAATAACGTGGTAGCTCTTCTCAGCTCTTGAACTGGGCTGGACCAACTTTCCTGGACTTATTTCTAGTTAATCATGTTATGGGCCTTTGAATCAGTAAGGCCCAGTAGTCGCTCTATTCTATCACTACTGGCGCGGACTCGGTCTCATGTCCTTTGCGCCTGCTCAAAAGTAGAATAAAATGCATGAACACAACAAACTTGTTTTTTTTCATATCTAGATATGTAACAAATATAAAAGAAAAAACGATATATGGTTATCTTTGCATTATTTCCATATCTCCACGTGTAGGAAAGTTTAAATAAAGAAATGCAAAAAAAGATATAATATTTGAAGTATGCAAGCCGATTTTATCTGGATTGAGTTAAAAAAATCACTCAAAAAGAACAAAGTATTCTCTGATAACTTAAATCAGAATGGCAAGCCTTATACTAAGGAATTCATTTAGAGAGAGAGAGAGAGAGAGAGAGAGAGAGAGAGAGAGAGAGAGAGAGAGAGAGAGAGATTTGATCTCCTCTCGTAAGTTTGGCATGGGTGCACGGATAAGCATTTATGCGGTTGTGTAAACAAATCCAGCAAAACGCACCGTGTACTGGGATTAAGGAGCAATATTGGCTCTGTACAAAAAGAAAAAGAAAAGGGTACATATGCAATGCATATGTATAATGTTGGGCTTTTGAACTCGTCAACATAAATTTTGGTTGTACGCTTTGCCTTCCCAGAATAAAAATGTACGTTGTATCGCCATCTAAGTCCTCTTTACTCCGAGATCTGTCACGCACCAATAGGATGCCCAATCCAGTGGTACGACCATCATGTATTGGATGCGCTCTCTCTCTTTCTCTCTCTCAGCTGCAACAGCAATGGCGTCATGGCGATAGGGTGGTGGGTGGTGGTGGTGGTCCGGATCCGTAGATTGCATCGTAGCACGCAGGCAGTGTGGTGTGGTGTGAGTTTGGATTGGAAAAGAAATGGTGGTGGGTGGTGTGATGGAGAAGAACCAGCAGCAGCAGCCGGCCTCAATCTTCTTGTTGTAGTGGTGGTGGTGATGATGATGGTGATGAACTCAGAACCCAACAGAAAAACAACAACTCCGTGCTTCCTCCTCTTCCTTTGGAAATTTTCAAACCCGGGCGACACCTCCGCCAGCTGGTTTGTTTTATTGGGAACCGTGAAGGATATAATAATAATAATAATAATAATAATAATAATAATAATAATAATAATAATAATAATAATAATAGTAATAATAATAATAATAATAATAATAATAATGTCTCTCTCTTTCTCTATTTTTTATAACATAAAACTAAAACAATAATTCGGGAATAAGTTAGTAATCTCTCAACTTAATATTTGAAAGATATATTTCAAGATTAATTATGGTTTTTTGTCAGTTTAATTTGCACTTAATATTTACAGAAAATTGTGATCGGCAAATTATGAGGGCAAAAGTTCGGGTTATTATTATTTTTGTTCTTATTAATAACCATTAGCTATTTCATATGTTTAAATTCTAAAAGATTTTTCTCGAAAATTTTATATTCAGGACAGACTTATCAAATTAATTAAGATTAATAATAGGTAAACTTGAAAAATGCGTATAATGATTTAGATCGTTGCATCACTTTTTAAACATTAAAAAGTGACATATATATATAGGCAGACTTATCAAATTAATTAAGATTAATAATAGGTAAACTCGAAAAATGCGTATAATGATTTAGATCGTTGCATCACTTTTTAAACATTAAAAAGTGACATATATATATATATATATATAAGAATTGACAACAATATATATATATATATATATAATCTCATATTATTTAACAAATTACTGAGAGCACAATTTTTTTTCAATGAATGAAGCACACATTCTTTTTTTCGGGTAGTGATATAATTCTTTTTTACTTTGCACAAACAACGAAACTGTGTGCCAAGAAACACAAAATAAAACACGTACGCACAAAGAAAGAATCGAACATTTCTTCTTTTTTTCTGGCGTAAAGGCCACAATAATGGTATGGTATTGTATACGTAGTTTGACAACAACAAAACAAATGGACAATGCACATACACCCTAAAAAAATGTTAAACTATTAAATCTATTTAATGTAGCATCCCAAAAGTCTTCTAAACTACTCCTATCTATCAATTAGTTAATTAGATATATGATATATATATATATATATATCATATAATTAACAGATAAAAAAGGTCGGGGATTTATTCCTTATCCCACAATAATTCAAAAAAATTAATTAAAGATAAATCCGACAGAAAAGAACAAGAATAAAAAGGCGACTCCGCTCACTTACTATAAAAAAGAGCCATCTCCCACTGCACTGCTCCACTTCGAAGTGTGCAACGGCAACAGCAACAGCAGCAGCAGCAGAACTGAGCAGACCAGCACGAGCTCCGATCATGGACGTCCTGTCGCAGGAGAAGCGCGTCGCCAGGCGCAGGTACCGGCGGCTCCAGCAGCTCAAGCTCCTCCTCCGGTGCTTGGAGGCCGTCGCGGCGCTCCTCCTCCTCTCGTGGTCCTCCGCCCGCCTCCCGGCCTTCGCCAGGCTCTCCGTCCACCTCCTCCGCCGCGCCGTCGCCGTCCTCCTCAGTCCCCGCTTCGTCTTCCTCGTCGGCAACGCCATCGTCCTCCTCCTTTTCGCCAACTCCGGCCGCCTGCACGGCTCGCCGCCGGATCAGTCCGAGGCCAGCTCCCCGCCCGCCGACATCTACGACGAGTACCTCGAGTGCAAGAGACGCATGCAGTCGCTCCCGCTCCCGCAGCCGACGGAGCCGTCTCAGACGCCGGAGGCCGTTCCGGTCGAGGAGGAGAAGCAAGCGACGGCGGGGGAACAGGGAGAGGACGAGGACAGGGACGTGGAGGAGGAGGAGGAGGAGGAAGAGGTCGCCGCAGAGGCGGCGGAGGAAGAAGACGCGGAGGAGTTCCGGTTGACCATCGAGGCGTTCATAGCGAAGCAGTTGAGGTTCCACAGAGAGGAGTCCATGGGGCGCGTTCGGTGCTCCGCAGGAACACCAGAATCGAGCGTCATAGCTTGCCACTAAGTTGTGTTCATCGCTACACAACAAAATAAAAAAAAAACAACATATATATTTTTTGTTTTTTCCTTCCTTTTTTGTTTCTATTTTTGTTGTTGAGACTTGTAGATGTAGAGTGATCGACGACATGGAAACTACTTGAGAAATTAATGGAGGAAAAACGTCTTTATTTCCCCAGCCAATATCCTTGTTGTACTTTCATTACCTCTCTCTCTCTCTCTCTCTCTCTGTTTTTCTTTTATTCTCCTTTGTATTGTTCGCAAGTTTGCTTAGTTCTTCTTTCGTTCCTTCGCGAGTGTGTTAAATTTTGAACTGCTTGGCTCTCAATGTTATTGTTGAGCATAATTTTTTTTAATTTAATATATATAATAAGAATAATAAAATAATGCAGCAGCAGGAGACAGCGTTGGGAAAGTGATTGGCATTCCCTTTTTTATGCTTTTTTTTTCCAGCGCCCCGAGAATCGAAAAAGCAGGAGGAGGCATCGACCCTTTTTAAGAAGCAACACTGCATCAATCCGCGAGCTAAAGATGCAAACAACGATGTATAACTTGTGTTTGTCTTGTGTGCACTTTGTACCAGTTGGCTCGATTGATAGGTGCGAGCGAGAGAGCCCGATTTGAGTGGGGGATCATGTTATGAACCCAAGTAAAAACGTGATTTGTAGATGAGTGGATTTTGTTTATGGCCGTCCCAACTACGTTCAATTCTTTTCGCACAAGATTAATAAATTTTAGAACAATACGTACGTATTTATTCTTATTTTATTTCTTTAACGAGAATAGTACTATTTAAACTGAGCAAAATTAAAATGTCCTTTATTTTTTTATCTGCAATTATTAACGTTGGGGTTCACGTATATGTAAAATTGATGTTTAACAATAAAAATAAGAATAAGATCTTATTTTTAGGGATCAAAGGGCCTTTGTCTTTGTTGATGATAACTTTTAGACTCGACTAGTCTCATTTGATTTTGATTAGATCGGATCACCTCATCTTTTTTTAGAAGGTTACATCTGATTCAATTGAACTATATATCCGACTCGACCCGTCTGATTTAGAAGTATTTAACGGGTCAAATGGTTAGATCATCCGACCATCATTTTTTCTTCTTTAAATTTTTTTATTATTTAATATAAAAATTTTATATATTATTTTTAAAAGACAAGATAAATTTTATTTTACACATTTAATATATTTTTATTTTAATATTTTTATACAAAATATTTTATGTTCACACTGATAGAGTTCTTTTGTTATTCGAAAGAAAATAATAAATGATACGAAATATCAAATAAAATAAGATATGATATTATTTATATAAGAAATCCCAAATACAAAATAAAAATAAAACATAAACTCTAAAAATAAACCGCCATCCCAATAAGACCAATCCCAATTGTTTGAGAGATTGTAAGGATTGACACGTATATATGGACAATCGTTAAATTATAATATGACGATCTACAAATAAGTATTATTATGATGTATACAAATAAGTGTATATTTGTGAACTGTTAAATCATGATCAAATGATGATCTATATATGGATCACTTTTTTTCACGCAATCCTTATTGCCTTCGGATATTATATGTTGTTTGAGAGATTACTTTTGAATTAAAATTAAAAGCAAATAAAAGTTTATTTGCATAAATAATTAGTAAAGTTATATTTTTTATTTTTAAAATAGTAGTTTTGAATTTATTTTTTTAAAATCATCATTTGATAATTTTAAATTAATCAAGTGCTAATAATTTTAAATTCAGTAAGAAACACTCGCACATGGTATAGTGAATTTTAGATCAAAATACTTTCTTCGTTGCCGTATCAATGTTGTTATTAATTTCTTATTCTCCATATCACCTAATATTTAATAAAATAATAATAAATTATTTGTAAAACTTTAAAAGAAAATAAAAAAAAAGGAAGAGGAGCTCTTGTGATAGCACGGGGTAGGCCGTAGGCGCCCTCTACACATGGACAAATGAGTCAGACTTGATGATTGTGCTCGATCAAGTTGCGAGCCAGTCTAGCCCACTTTGGGTGCAGGTTGTGCCACGCCGGTTTTTCATTGGGCTCGATCCGAGCTTAGCCTGACTTAGAAGATTGGATTGAGTTGGATCCATTTAATAAATTCAATAATACTAAAAGATCTCAATTTTTATTTTAAAATTATTTCCTTTTTATTTCAGTTAAAGATTATATACTATTTAAAAGTTAAAATTTATTAAAATAAATGTTTCGAATATAAAAATGACATTTAAATAGTAAAAAAAATTCTTTAAAATGAATATGGAATCTCATTGCCGGCGGCCACGGCAGTAATTTCTTTTCTTTTTCTTTTTGAATATTTTATTAAGAATTACTTTTATAAATCTCTCATAAATTATTATAATTTTTCGCATCTAACTTCAAATTAGGAACTTATTTTTTATTCCTAAACTATCATGATTTTTTTAATTTAATCATTCCGTCTAGTTCTATTACGTTTTTCATTACTTTTATTTTTTTTTCTATTTATAAAAAGATTAAATTGCCCCTCCATATAGAAAAAAATATGAGATAATAAATATAAAAATAAAAATTGCTAGAAGGATTAAAGTGATAAAAAAATTATCATTTATAAAAAGATCAAATTATTCTCTCCCGATTTTTTTTCTTTTTTATATTTATTATTTGATGTGTTAAGAAGAAATATGTAATTTAATTTTTTCATAAATGAAAAAAATCAAAAGTAACAAAAAATGTAAGGAGACAAAAGGACTAAAGTGGAAATCGTAATAGTTTAAGGATGAAAAAAATAAGTTTGTAATTTAGAGTTAAATGCAAAAAATTGCAATAGGAGATTTATAAAAATAATCCTCAGGGAAAAAAAAAGTAATACTTTGTTGACTCAAATGACGAGATACGTGATTTTCAAAATTTAAGCTTTTACCTTACTTTCCTGCCTGCCTCATAACCAAAACCCGAAAAAGAAGAGAAAGTAAAAGGAAAAACAACTTTAGTGCGTGATTAGTTTGATATTTGAATGAGAAAAGACAGAACTTTCGTTAACCGAAACAAGAATGATACATACAATCGGAAATCTAAGGAGCCTAATAACTCGAAAAAGCGTGCAGTGATGAGCGATGACTTCTGTGTCCGTGGATAATGACGAGGGAGTTGTTCCAACGTGGACTATACAAAGGAATCACTTTTGATTTTTTTTTGGTTATTCTGAATTATATTCTGTTCTGCCTCCCCTGCAAAGCTTGATCAGATATCTGAAAAATGTTCGACCAGATCTGTTGCTGTTGCTGTTCCTGTTGCTGCTGCTGCAATGATCATTGTTGCAGGAGGTGGTGTGTGTCTGTCTGCCTGTCCAACTTTTTACATGCACCCATTAGCTGTTTCTCCAATCCAAAGCTATAAATATTGTCAATCATGCGGACCTTAAAAGAAAATTACAGGAAATGTTTTACCTTTCAGAAGGATATTAAACAATCTTCAAATTATTCGCTGGTTTAATCATGTCTAGAAGCACAAGTGCACAACACTATGCGTTACCCATAAATGGAGAAAGAATATGTTCCCTCAATAATAGATTCAACTTTGAGAGCTTTTTACGCCGGATTGTCATTTTTTTCTCTGATACGAAGTATCATTAACCCTCTTTTAGGCATATGCTCACCATTTTTTTCCACGCAACAAATTCCTGTACATATCTAGATCATGCTTTGTAATCAGATAATCATAAGAAGCAGTACACATTTTCTGTATGGCATAAACATCAGACAAGATCCTTCATGAAAGCTGCAGGGAGTAGGCACTTTTGCTATGGATGGATTCTTTTCTTAAGTGGCATTATATATGGAGGGAACCTCTAATTGCATCTGAAAGAGTTCGAACTTTAGGGCTTTGGCATCTCATCTTTATTATGTGGAAAGCATTAGAAGAATCTGAGCATATCAAGTTAGATCAGATAAGATTAGTTAGAACTTAGAAGGATACCCATACCATTCAAGGGATTCAGCCTAATTAAGTGAATAATAAATAGCTGCAGAGAGGACAATGCAAGGAATCTGCAATTGATACAGATTTTACAGTTGTATTTTGGCTAACTAATCCAGTGTTAATGAAACTAGTTGAAAGTGTTATGCATGTAAATTGCTTTACCTTTTCTTTAGGCTCTTCATGCACTTTCAGAACTACAACTGAAAAGCTCTGATCTTTCTTAAATATAGGACTGTTTGGCTAAGTTTATAAGTCACTTAAAATGACTTATAAACAGTTTTGAAGTTTTCTCCATGTTTGATAACTGAAACAAATAACTGATAAGCACTTATTTTAAACTGGGGAGTCCAACTTATTTTGTGTAATAAAAAAAGTTGATCAGTTTAATAAATTAATGTATTATTTTGTCCTTAGAATATACATATCTTTTATTCGCATGTTTCATATATTATAATATTAAAGAGTTTGTGATCATTTGACTAAAATAATAACTTATAAATTTTTTACTACCAAACACGTAAAAATCAACTTCAACTATTAAACTACTTATCAACACTTCAACTTATCAATTATTTTATATCAACTAAGCCAAACGGGCCCTATATCTGAGGACCTGTGTGCTGCGAACTAAGTTATGACAGATTCACAACCTCATGCAATCAGACAACTAATGAATTTTTCGTAATATGAGACAATTGGTTTCTGAAGACAATTGAGCATTTCAGTGGTAGTTTCTCTTTTCAGTGAGCTACTACCCATTGCATTCTGTGAATTAGTACAGCTACAGGTCGCACATATAAACACATATACATAGGCATCAAAAGTAAAATTGACTGCTAACTTGGAATGTTTCTACGATGGGACCAATCTCAATTGTAGGCTTTTCTTAGGATTTAGGAGTATGGGTAAACAGTGATTGGACATCCGCTTCCTAGCATCGGAAACATTGCTCCTTTCTCTAGGCCTTCATCACAGTCAGTAACCTTCCACCTGATCAAACAGAGCATATGATGCAGAGTAGTTCATTAGGTCACTCAATTAATTTCAGATATCAACCTTCATATATAGAGAGAATACATGTTATAATCATTTATGCATTGATTAAAAGTTTATAACCATTAATCTGCATACATAAGTTGTTGAAATGCATGATACTATGTCAATTGTTCAATGCACAACATAGATGTATATACTTATAAGTGGTAACAAGACGGTGCAGGAAAACCAGCATCATGGACTTCGCTAAGTTCATTCCCAAGCAAGTTCTTCCTCCTGTCCCAAAGGCCAAGAAACTGTAGGGCTTTGGCAATTCCTGCTAATTCAGAAACAGTATAGACAAGAAAAACAATGGTTGGATACAGTATCATAACAATGTAGGAAGAGGACTACATAACTCAAGTGTCTGTTAATCAAATAACTTACATCAAACCTCGACGGATCAAACTTCATTGGTTCATTATATAACTCCGGATCAAAGTGTATAGATCTTGCGTCAACATTAACAATCCAACCTTTCCGAATAGCATATCCTGTTACAATAAGTGCTCAAATGTATGCTTAGAATCTCAAAAGAAATAAGTTCATGAGTAGAAGCTGCACACAGAAACATCTACAAGCTTAATTGTGACCAATTAATAAGAAGAGAAAAAAATGAACATGTCGACACATTGCAGAGTAGAATATGGTAAAAACTTCCAATGATACAAATACAAGGTTGTAAAATGTTTTTTATACTTTGATATGTGTGAACAGTTTGGCTCCAGAAGCTTAGTTAAATACCTTCAATTTCACAGTCCTTCAGTGCTACTCGAGGGAACCAAGAGACAATGGTTGCCATCCTCAAGGATTCCTTCACAATCTGAAATCACACATGAAAGCACATGATCAGATTTTTTAGATCCACCAAAGCATTTGTATGCTATTAAAGTGCTATTCGTTTTTACTGCATGCAGCAGCATAAAGATAATTAATCATTCATACATTTCCACTGCCAAAGAAATTAGACTTCACAAACATGGTTAGATTTCCCAAATTGTGCTATTTTTAAGTAGACCAATTAATGCAGATAGGCATTCACCAAATCTAGTTGTAAAAGTCCTGTTCTGATTTGTGTTACCTTGGAAGCGTAGAACATATCATTTAGCGCATCAGGATCAAGAGATGACTGAAATACCTTGGATGATAACTGCACATTTGATGCCTAACCAACAATGAAAACCATAAAGTCGTAAAAATCAAATATTTCAGACCAATTGTGCAGCTTGTAGCTTCTGCACTTTACAATCATCTACACATATACTTTTGCTTACTCTTAGTTTCTCTTGGATCTCAATGTTCTCGCCCAGGTACTTCACCATCCATGCTATCGAACTTGCTGTTGTCACTTGCCCTGCATGCCAAAACAGCTTCACTATTCAGACTGTTCCTGCATGCTCAAGCAAGAACAAGTTATATATACTACTGAGTTTACCTGCAATTATAAGCGTCAATATGTTATCTAAGAGCTGCTGATCAGCCAATGCTTCATTGGAGATCAATGATTCTTCTCTGGAGACAAGGGTTTGCAGGAAGTCCTCGTGATGTTCCAAGCCTTTCCTTCGTGCCTCTATTATCCTTTCCAATGTATCCATGATCCTTCTCCTGGCCTGTTAATTCATACACAAATCAAATACCATCTCCCTGTGGTTTTTAATCTCCAAACAGTAGGAATTAAGTAACATCAAAGTGAAATTACCTACCTTGAGCCCTCTATAGAATCTAGTTCCTGGAAAGCAAAGAGGGAAGGCCAACATCGCCTCACTCACTTCGGAGACGTCATTTCTCAGCATGTCCAGCTTATCTTCGTCTTCTAGGCTTATCAGCATGTAACATATAGCATTGAAGGTTATCTGATCAACAAAAGAATGGTAAGCTGCTCGGATATGTATCAGAAACTTTGGGATCAAAGAAACCAGATGCGTTGCTGCATATATAACCAGATATGGGAGAAAAAAATCTCAACCTTCAGAGCATCGTTAAGCACCAGAACCATTCTATCTTGCTGCCAACAGCTCAACGTCTCGACCACCAATTCGTCGAACTTCCTCAGAGACGCGGCCATGGAGTCCGAGGTGAAGAGACCGGCGATGCCGCGGCGGACGAGCTTGTGTTGCTCGTGCGAAGCGGCGCACAGCAAGCTCTGCTCTCCCAGGAGCGCCGAGATGGACCTCATGTACCTCTTGGAGAAGTCGGCATGCTCATGGCCGAGCAGCGCCCTGGCGACCTCGGCGCTCGACACGAACACGTGGGTGCGCCCGAGTATATTGGTCCTGAAGCACTTCCCGTACCTGCAGCACGCCATGACTAAGCAGCCGCTCGATGGATCGATCAGTGACAAGCTGTAGTAATTTACGTACCGCAGGTGTCGCGTCTGGACGAACTGGTACACCCCTTTGCTGCTGTTCTTGGCTGCTATGAATGCGAGGGTCTCCCCAAGCAGAGGAAGTCCGACGCTGCCAGGAGGCGGCGAGGCCGCCGGCGCCGGCGCCGCAGCCGTCGTCTTCTTTGCGGCGCCAAAACGCAACGTGACATGTAGGAGGAAGCATGCCAACAGAGATGTAACAATAATTACCAGAAGCTGAAACATGTGAGCGATCTGTTAATGATCACGGCGAAGAAGACAACTGAACTGATCACCAGGTACTTGAGGCACACAAAAAGCATCCACTTTGAGAATGTTAGATGCATTGCATCTAAGTGATAGAGACCCTTATTACAGATCTAATTATAAACAAATAAAGCTTAATATTTTTTTGATAATTAATGACAAAAAAAGTATGATACTTATGCATCGTGTTTAACATTCTTTAAAGAATAATATGTGTTTAGGCATATATATCTCGAATAATTATATGAAGAAAGCATTAATATAATCTTTTTTTATATTACACACATACCCACCACTCTCACCGAGAAAAAGAAAACTCAAGAATAATCATTGCACATCAGAATTTTAGAGAGAAAGTTAAATATGAATCGACAAAAGTGCCGGCACTATTTCGACGTGTCCCGGGGCACTGACGCAGCAAAAGAGTTGTTGCATGCCAGAGCTGGAGAGCAATCACAAGTGCGTCTGTCAACTCGTGATAGCTAGCCATGACCATGATTGAGATGGTACATTACATATATTAGCAATCAAGAACTTAATTAACATAAAAACATACCGATAACTTCATATGTTTTTAAATGATTTTCATGCATAATATATATGACTTCATGTTTATTAAATACGTATTGATTGCATAAAAAATGATTATATGATACTTAAAACACACTCTCCCCATTTAGAGACAAACAATATTAAAACACACCCCATCTTTTAATTTTGGGAATAAGGAGCTTGTAGATCCAAAAATGGGTCCACAGGTGTGGTCTGCCCGTCGATCGCGTGATCGATGGCAGAATTCAACTCGTGCAAAATCTATTGTTTTAAGGCGTGCGGTCTACGTGTGCCCGGTCCATGCCTCCCGGTTCGGTTCATTTCTTTTGGATATTTTTTTTTCAGATCCCGCCTGCCTTCTTTTCCCCCGAATCACACATTTCCCTCTTTCTTTGAATCCCTCGCTCGGCAGCCTTCGTTGATCCCGGCAGCTTCGTTGATCCCAGCGCCGTCGCCCGCTGCCCGCCTCTCCCATTCGCCTTCGCCAGGGAGGTCGGACGCGTCTTCGCCGGGGTGACCGGACCCCTCTCACATTTGCCTTCGTTGGGGCGCTCAGACGCCTCTTCGCCTTCGCCTTCACCCGTTGCCCGGGACGCCTCTCACATTCACCTTCGCTCGCTGCCCCAGACACCGCCTTCGCGTATGTTAGATCCTACGTGAAAGCATTTCGAACTTTCTCCACCTGCTTCCTTCGGCATTCGAAAATGAGCGTTATTTCCTTCTGTTGAGTGAGTTTTATATGCAAGTACAAGTCACCGTTGTCCTGAATGAAACTATGGTTCATTTGAAGGTTCGAATACGAACTAAAGAAATACACTTGCAAGTTGAATTTGGGTTTGCTGCACTATAACATGGTGGACTTGTTTGCATCATCATGTTCGACAACGATAATGTCAGCGGCTTAAGCTTTCAGCGTGTTTGCACTTGTACATACTATCATCTGATTTGACATGTTATGATGGTAATGACGTCTGTGCAAGAGTTTCCAGCCAACTCGACGGTGATGGATTTATTGGACAGGATTGGGAGAGGGACTACTCAGTGGCATGCTTATGGCTTCACAGTCAAGGAAGAGCTTAGGCCGAGGTTGAACCAAGAGCTGATGAGAAACCCAAGCCAGAAGTTGAGGATGAGAGATTTGGTGGAGCTAACTCCGACCATATAGAAAAAGGTGCTAACTGAATGTGGGGAGGAAATGCAGTGAATGTATGACAGGGAATTAGGGATTTTACGGTCCTGAGCTCGTAGATGGAGAATCTGACTCAAATACGTTCATTGTTGTATATAGAAATAATTTGTACATAAACCATTGCATTCTGAAAACTTAGGATCAATTATTCATTTAAAAAAACATGGGCATTTCCTTTCACCGTATTTTACATGTAACTTCTTCCTCGTGGATAAAAAGAGAAGGAATATCAGTTTATTTGACGACCAATATTTCAAATCCTTATCAATTTCTTATTCTCTTCTTCTTTTGTTTTTTGGTCTATCAGTTTTGTACCTTCGTGACACTCTTTATGTAGGCGAGGACAAAATGCCAATACACTAACAAAATATTACAGTAATAGAACATGCTCAAAAGATTTCAGCATGCAAAAACATCTTCAGTAGGTTGAACACTGAAAAGTTTACGGATATAGTGCTCAATCATAAAGCATAGCGAGCAGATCAAGTTTTTTCCAATTGTGTTAAAAAAACGTTAACTGATACAAACAAAAAAAAAAACTGAATTAATCCACTAGTGAAAGAGCAAAGGCAGCGACGAGGGTGGCGGTCCGAGGCGGTGTGTTCTCAGTTCCAATGAAGAGCAAAGGCGGTGATGAGGGCGACGATCCGGGGCGACGCGTCCTTTGATCCGGCGAAGAGCAAAGGCAGGGACAAGAGCGGCTGTCTGGGGCGGTGCATTCTCATATCCAATGAAGAGCAAAGGCAACGCATCCCCAGATTCGGCGAAGGGCAAAGGTGGCGATAGGGGCGACGCGTCCTCAGATCCGGCGAAGAGAAAAGGCAGCGATGGGGTCGACGGTCCGGGGCGGCGTGTCCTCAGATCATCTGGGATCAACACAAGCAAGGGATTCTGACAAAAGCGAGGAGGCAGAAGGGGACGAAAATGAAGGATCTTTCACCTCAGATCCGGCATGCCTCCTGCGCAGCGGCCAAGGAGAACAATCGTGTGGGCCAGCGGCGAAGGGGAGATTCGTCCATAGCAGCGACAAAGACGAAGGCGAGATCCGTCTGTGGTAGCGGAGAAGGCGAATGCGAGCATTGTCTGGAGAACACAATCCAGCGAATGTGAGAGCTGCGGGACAGTTCACAGATCCGGCGAAAAAAGTTCCAAGGGGGTGCAACAATCGCGCGATGCGATTTCGTGTTCTGGAAAAAGAGTCAGGCAGGCGGGATATGAGGATTGTTTTTTTTTTGTTGAACCGGCAGACATCGATGCAAAATGCTGAACCAAATTGTTTAACCATGTGAACCACGCATTTTGAAGACTACCGTCGATCGCGAGATCGACGGCAGTTCACAGCTGTGGACCCTAAGCTTATTCCCTTTAATTTTTTATACAACATCATGAATATGTAATTCTTGTATATTTCATAGTACCTTATGAAAATACATTTTTCTTCTCTTCCATCCACTTTTCCATATTTAATTATGTGAGTTGTTTGAAACGCAACAGCCCAAGCCAAGTGATAGAAATTGAAGGAATTGGTAATAAATAAAAAGGGGTATTATCGAAATACCTCGCAGCGAAAGGAACGGATAGTCGAAGACTTTTCTACGTTGCTTCGGACTCGTCGTCGAGAACTCGATCACATATGAAAAGAGAACACTTGTTCACAATCCATATACCACGAACATCATCGGAACCTAGGCGAGAACCAATAGAATCCATTGGACAACACACGCGCACACCAAAAGAATGGCCAAACACCACCTTTTATAGTGCATCTTGGACTACAATTAAGCAGTTAATTAAACTGCATGAAGTGCAGTTACGTCCAAAGTCCATTAACGGGCATAATGTCCAACAATCTCTCACTCGCACTTAATGGACTTTTACCTATATACGATTCCAGTAAATGTCTGTTATGGTAAATGGATCGTGCGACCCACGAGTACATTCACAACTTAGGGAGAACTATGACCTGTTAGAGATACATAGTCACTCGATCATTTGAGAGCCTATACCATGATCTGTTAGGGATACATAGTTGCTCGATCAATTTGAGAGTTAAAAATAATGATGACATAACTGCTCAATCAACGTGTGAGCTCATGCTATAATGTGTTATCGTTGTATAGCTACTCAATTGTCATGTGAGCCAATTCTATGATTTATCAATAATATATAGTTGCTCAAACATTCATGTTACTCGCTTTGCCTTAGAAATACCTTGCTTGCATACTCTATGCGACACGTCTTATCATGTATGATTTCGATTGATCCGTATTTATATGCTTACGTATTTGACCAATTGCATCACAAATATCATACATCACCAATGAATCTTTCTCTTGCCCTCATATTTCTCAGTTTTAAGTCAGCTGCTTACCTAATCGTGACTCGACGGACCGCATACAATTTTAGCTCTTGAGTACCTCGCTAAAGTAGCAACACTAATTCATTACTTTTAAATATAATTAAGAGTCTAAGGGCAATCTCCAAACTTCTTCATTTCTTAAAAACTCACACTCTGATGAAAAACTATAAAGTATTCATCAAGTCATAGGGTCGACTTAGCATAATAGGTTCATAATCAAGTATTGCGATGGAGACTCCTATTAGAAAAGCGTATGTCATAAACTCGTAACACCGCACAAACTGGAGTCCAAACGTCTACCCATGACGCCTGACTTGAGTCCTCCCACTAGTCGCCCAAGAATTAGCGCCACGAGGTCTCACATCTGGCTTCTCTTATCAGACGACACATAGTTATGTATAAACTAGTATCATTCTCCTGAACATATCAGGGCAATCTTAAATCTTATATCTGGATCTAAATCATTTCATCTCCGCTCGCTATACACTAAGCGCCGAGGTGATTATCCGTGTGACTGATAATCTCGTGCCTGATCGACATACTCTACATGCTTTATCAAAATCATTAACTAACTCTAGAATAAAATTAACATATTTTTATTCATCATAAGAAAATTTAGAATACACCATCACATAAGCTTTGTGCATATAAATGCGCCAGTAAAAAATGTTTAGTAAGTATCACATACTTACACGTGTATTCATCAACTGTATCTTCTTAACACTGTCAAGACATACTAGACATTAATATATTTTCCCCTATAATGGTTCATCCTTTTATTAAGCAATAGTGACATACATATTGCAACAAAGGACATATTTGACCATTGCCAATATAGGAGTAAAAGAAATTTACTTAATCACAAGGCTTTCATACCATCATTGAGTATAACACAAACTCAATTTTCATACTTGACTATTTTATATAGTTTTGCTTTAGATAAACTTTGCAACAATGTTATTCTATAACATGAAGACATAATTGGAGATAGATTTTTGCTTATTATTATTGTCATCCTAAGAGGCGTCTATTTGATAAGCTAAGTGCAAAACAAGAGTCAACATGTCCATAAAGTATCATATTATTCTCTTAATCGTCATCCAATATAGGCACCCTGCATTAGTATGTAAAATTTTCATTTGACCAATGACACAAATATCAAACTGTTTAACTTATTATGCATGTCTGATCACTAACCATGTTTACAAAAGGACATTTTCTTTTGTTACTTATAGAGTCATAAAGAAAAATATGAGATTCAAAATTATCTCTTTTAATAAGGGTACCGGTGAGTGTATAGTTTTTCATAGAATGTTCAATTCGTCTTTATAACAGACGACTCTTGTTACAAAGTAATAAATTTACTTGAACAATTCTTATTTAATTTTCACACCTGGTGTGAATAATTGTCTCACTTATATCATTTCTATAGAAATACATTAAATTCTTCATTAATAAAAGAAATCCCTTATTACTTCTAACTATACATAATATTGTTTCACATAAAATATCATGATGACATATTTATCCATAAAAATGGATATACACATAATGATACTTATATTATTATTTATATGAATACTAAATCCATAATTGGACCGTCGCAAATTACTTATTGTGCTCAATACTTTTATATTTAAGCATTCAAATAGTTTTATGTAATTTTCATCTAATAGTGAAATAATAGCTAGACTTTTGACGAATGAGAGAAAAAACATAATAATTTCTCTAAAACCAGCAATCCTTTTGCGACTATTATTTTTTGTCACTTTTAAATCTCTTATCATGCATATCGACTTATTTCGAACGCTTACCTCTTGGTAAGACGGATGATTCAACAAGTCCTTGACTTGAGTTTACTTCATTAGACTCTAACTCTTTGTATTAATCAATTTTCTTTATTTAGGTCGAGAGAGCCTTCATCATAGATTTTAGGCTCATGTTCATTTCATATAGTCATTTGACATTGACAACGTGAAACACAACTCATATGTTTTAATAAATGAACATTAATCGTGAGTTGACTATGAATTGCTCCCACTCGGAGTGAGGTGTGGGAAGAGAATATGGACAAACCACAAATCAATCCGCATACATTGTCAACTCTGAATCTTCAACTTCTAAAATGAAGATGATACTTATATCTCGTTCAACCAAGAAAATATATACATGAATGTCAAATCTCTACTTGATATTTTAGTAACATTTAGGCAGCATTAATAAGAACATTTCAAATTTAACATTGGAATATTATTTGCGCCACACACATCACTAGACTATTTGAATAACCATTTCACATTATCAAATTAGTCAGCAAGGCATTAATCTTGCGATCATATTTGAATCTCCGTCTAAGTTCATGATTTTTTATAAAATAATTCATGTTAGCAACTTAGAAAAATCATGTGTATGATTTACACAATGCGAAAATGTGATGAAAGAAATCATATAGAATCTTAGACATTCAATACAAATGGATTATTGTAATTTTCTATTCATAAATGATTTTCGTATACTAAGTCAATTAGGCATTGTCACAAAAATATGTAAAATAATTTTAGCGAGAAAGTATATTTCTCGAGTTAGTCTATATGTATATTGCTTAAAAAATGTCACAATTTGACTACCCAAAAATTTTTGCATACTTATTTATGTCACATATGACATAAATATTCAATTTGAATATTTAAAGTAATCAAGACATAGCAAATCATTTTCAAAAAAATTTCGTAAAGAAATTTCATTAAATACGAAATTTAATGATAAACGTGAATACACAGCTACGTTGGTCCAAATAACAAATGTAGATACTATACACATATTCACTTTTAAAAAGTGGTATAGTAGGACAATGAGATAAAATGATACATTTATTGCAAAAGAAAATTTTGCAAGTCATAGTCTTTTTAACTCCCACTTTCATGTTGTTTCCAACTATATCCTTTGGCTTGCAGGCTAAGTTATATAAAGAATTCATTATTCTTTAATTGCATGATAAGTTGTTCCAATAATCTCAGTCCATGAAAAGAATGATGTTCAAACGACGAATCAACATTATCATTTAAACAAAACTACCATACGATTATATCAACAATTTTTGACTCAATGCAATCACGAGCGAAAATTATCGTATTTGCCACAAGCGTCGCACTTTGTTTTATTTATATTAACTTTGCCATCATCCTTCCCACATCGATGCGAGTAGCGTTAGCCCCTCTTAGTATCTATACATTATTCACTGGATTACGATTTTTGCGAAAAACTCGTAGTAATTTTCTTATTTCGACATGGACAACATATGTCAAAGTTGAAAATGACAAACATTCTTAAATAAATGTCAAAATATTTGATATTTTCACTAAACATCAAATATGTGTGCAAGCTTACTGTACTTATTAAAAATAAATAACTATCATGTGGTAAAAAAATATGACCAAGATTCTCTAACTCAGTCGTTAAGTTTATCATCACATACAGATATAGAACATATCTGTTGAAGAAAAACTTATGTAAGAGTTATTATTTTCTTGATGATTTTATTACAACAAGATCGTGAGAATCGTGATAGTGATCATGCTCGACAAAGATCATATTTTGCTATGGGTCACTTTTTACATATTCTTTTTAACTTTGTCAAATTGTAAAGATACATTTTTGTGTCGTTTATCTATGGTCAAAATTACATATGGAAAATAAATTAGTTTTCGCATGTCTTCTTATCACATACATTCATAAATAATGACATAATAATATTTTTAAGGTACTAACATCGAGATGGTCGCTATGCTCCCACTCATCTCCCACTATCAGAAAAAATAATTTTATTCATTAAAAATAATATCTTAGCCAAGGTATACTATTCTAATCATTTTGGAAAACAAACATTCAAAATCATCTAAAAAATATATGATATGATTAACATACCATTTTCAAAAAATGTGGTCAGAATCAGGGATGGAGCCAGAAAATATTTTAAGGGGGGGCCAACATTTGGAGCGAAAATGATTCGGGCCGAGTCGATTTTTTGATTAAAAAACCATTATTTTTTATCGGTTTTTAAATTACAAAAACCAACCTAAAACCATTTGAAAAAAGAAAAAAATCATCCCAATTTTTTCGGATGATTTTTTTCGGAGTTCTATTTTAGTGAAATATTATTTTTTAAAAAATATATAATAAATTATTATTAATATTAACATATTTAATTTTAGAATTATTGAGCTAGAGTTTTATAAGGTGATTTGAACATATTAAACTATATAAAAAAACTATTATACCAATAATAAAAAAATAATTACTTATAAATTAATTATATAAATATAAATAATAAAAAAATGGACATGTATAAGTTTTTTGAGTAGGTTCCAAGTTTAAGCGGGTTAGTCTTGCTCTATTAAAAAATTATCCTAAATAGTATTCGGTCTTCTAATTTTTAATTTTTTCGATTTTGTTTCTTGGGTTGAGTAAGTTTTTCGAATTAATCCAATTTTTCTTACATTACTAACATACACCATAAAATATATAATTTAAAATATAAGAGAAATAAATTAAAATTTAATTAGTTTGAACTCAATAAATAAAAACATTACTAAAAAATACAAAAGAAAACAAGGATAAAAGAAAGTATAATAAAAAATAGCAACAAAAGAAATGCAACTCTAAAAAAATGAGTTTTTCAAATTAATGCATTTGGTCACATGTTTTTTAGATCCACAAATTATATTTACTTCATTTAACATATAATTAATTTAATTATTATATATTCTAGTTACTCCTATCACCCAATAAATAAAATGAAAAAAATGTAAAAAAAACAAATCTAAAACTTGAGTCAATCACGACACCTCCACAATCTTGGAGCATGGCACTCAGTAGAGTAGCTTTGGTTCTTTGAAATTTTTTAGGGGCCAAATTATATATTCGTTAAGTATTATACGTTTATACATAACACATATTAAGATAAACTAAAAAACTTGGGAGGGGGGAGGGGGGCAAGGCGCCCCCGCCCCCCAAGTTAACGTGGTTCCGTCCCTGGTCAGGACAATCAGGATTCTGTGATGGAAGTTTTTTCTTACATTTGTAAAGTGTCAATTAGAAAACCTTCACCCTTTTATCTTATCATCATAATAATTGAAAACATGTTATCATATCATGTAAACATAATAATATTTGGAGACTACGTTAACAGTACATCAGGTACGTCCACAGAGAAAGAGGGTACTGAATTTCCTATTAACAATCTCTTTTCAGTACTTTCCTAAACATGCACATGTCACGCATCACTCAACAAAAATTATTACCATGAACATCATACAAATTAGATGTCTTAGTCCTATTTGGACTACCTATATTTCATAATGTCAAACTTATTTCACCCTAAGTTTTATGAAACATGTCACATTCATAATTCACAAATATTTATGCATTCAAAAATAAACATTGCATAAATCATATATATGAATGTATATTATGCATGCAAATAATCATACAATTCATTTACACATAAATGAATATTATTTGTCACACTCATATAATTAACATAAGCATGATAATTGACATACAAATAATCACATAATTATTATTATATGTCTAACTTTATATTTATGTCACATAAGTCTCGATCATGTACATAAATTTATATCATCATGTCTTGTTAATTAAAAAATTATTGCATAAATTTCATAATATAAAATCATGCAATTCATTTGATGTGTAATAAAAAATATATATATGCACATATTTCTATTCATAAAGAAATATAATTTGTCATAATTAATGTGTATATTTCACATGAAAATGTGATAAAAATAGTTTGTGCATAATTTTAATATAACTATATGAATTAATGACTCACAAATTCATAAACACATATTATGCCTACTATGTAACATAATTTTATATTATGTTTAATTTGTCATATATGCACATGTTCTTTCACAACAACAAAGTCTTATTCCACTAGGTGGGGTCGGCTACATGGATCATACGATGATATTCCGCTCTATTAGTAATCAAACCTTTCGATATATTATTCACCAATAGATCTTGCTCTGTTAGTTCGTCAAGTGTCCGCCTTGGCCTCCATTTCCCTCTTTTAATCGGACTCTAAATTATTTGATCTACTCTTATTACTGGCGCATCTAATGATCTTGTCTGAACATGACCAAACTATCTCAAACGATTCTCTACCATTTTCTCACTAATAGGAGCCACTCCGACTCGTTCACGTATATGATCATTCCTAATCTTATCTAATCTTGTATGACCACACATCCATCTCAACATCCTCATTTCGACTATCCCACTTTATGTTCATGTTGTCCCTTCATAGCCCAACATTCACTACCATATAACATTGTCGGTCTTATAGCAGTACGATAGAATTTCTCTTTAATTTTATTGGGTACTTTTCTATCATAAAAAACTCCAGTGGCTTTTCTCCACTTACACCAATCAGCTTGAATTCTATGATTAATATCGTCATCAATCTCACCATCTTGTCTTACAATTGATCCTAAATATTTAAACTTTGTCACTTAAGGAATTATATCCTCACCTAGTCTAACTTTCAAATCGTCTCTAAGTTATTTATTTGTGAAATTACTATGCATATATTCTATTTTATTCATACTTAAACGAAAACCCTTTGACTTCAACATATTTCTCCATATTTCCAATTTTGTATTAATTTCTTCTCTTGAATTCGCTAAAAGTACTATATCATCCGCAAATAGCATGCACTTAGTTACCTCTTCTGTGATACTCTCGGTTATAGCATCGATAACTAAGTTAAATAGATACGGGCTTAAAGCTGATCATTGATGTAGGCCAATTCCTATAGGAAATTCATTTGTCTCACCTCCGGGTGTCCTAACCCTAGTCAATGCCCCATCGTACATATCTTGTATTATTTTAATGTAGGCAACATTCACCATCTTCTTTTGCAAGGCTTTCTAAAGCACATCCCTTGGTACCCGATCATACGTCTTCTCTAAGTCAATGAAAGCCATATGTAAGTCTCTTCTCCTACTTCGATACTTCTCTATCATCCCCCTTAGTAAATAAATCGTCTTTGCAGTGGATCTTCCTGGCATGAAGCCAAATTATCTCTCAGAAATACTAGTCTACATTCTCAATCTATGCTCAATCACTTTTTTCCATAATTTCATTGTGTGACTCACAAGTTTAATCCCTCTATAATTTGCACAATTATGAATATCCCCTTTATTTTTGTAAATAGGAACTAATGTACTTAATCTCCAATCATCAGGCATCTTTTTCAACCGTAAAATCTCATTAAATAGTTTACATAACCACAGCACACATTTTTTTCCTAAACATTTTCAAACTTCAATCGGTATACCATCCGGTCCAACGACTTTACCATTCTCCATTTTCTTAAGAGTTTCGCTAACCTCCGAGACTCTAATTCTACGATAAAATAACCTATTAAGCTCACATTCGCTAATTGTCAAGTCCTCCAAATCACAACGGGAACCTTCGCAATCATCATTAAATAGCTTATAGAAATACTCTTCCCATCTGTTCTTAACATCTCCCTCAGTAACTAAAACCTTGTCAATTTTATTTTTTATGCATCTTACTTGATCCAAATCTCTTCATTCCTTCTCTTTATTCCTTGCAATCTTGTAAATCCTTTGTTCACAAGCCTTTGTCCCTAACTCCTTATAAAACCCCTCATATGCTTTAGCACGAGTATCACTAACTGTCTTCTTAGCCTCCTTTTTCGCCGAACGATACTTTTTTCAATTGTCAGAACTATTGTCCAAGTGTATCACCTTGAAACAATTCTTTTTATTACGCACCTTTTATTGGACTTCCTCATTCCACCACCAAGTATCCTTATCTCGTGGTCCAAAACCTTTTGATTCTCCTAAAATGACTTTAGCAACCATTTCAACATTTTTTGCCACATTCTTCCACATGATACTAGCATCTCCTTCTAACTCTCACACACTTTTCTCTAACAACTTACTTCTAAAAGTCTCTCGCTTCTTTTCCTTTAACTACCACCACTTAATCTTTCGATAAAAAACTATTCGATGTTTTGATTTTATACATTTCATTTGCATATCAAGAACTAACAATCTGTGTAGTCACCCCATGCCCAGAAATTACTTTGCAATTAGTACAACGTCTTTTATCAATATTTCTTGTCAAGAAAAAATCGATTTGAGACCTATGAGTTCCATTTTTGTATGTGATTAAATGTTCCTCTCTCTTTCTAAAATAAGTGTTGATAATTTTAAGGTTGTATGCTAAAGAAAAATTAATAATAGTTTATCCTTCCTCATTCAACTCCCTAAAACTGAAATCACCATGAACTCTTGCATGTGGTCCTGCCTATTTACCAACATATGTTCTTTCATAAAGAAAATAAATTCCTTATTACATAATTCAAATCACATAATGAATTATGAATATGCATATTTCAATTATCATGTCAATTTACATAAGTGTCACATTTAAATACACTTTAAGTAAATATAACATAATTATGTGCATGATATCTTCATATGGAAATTCAATTTAAGTGAGACCTACTACACTTAGAACATATCATGTAATAACATATATGAATGAATTGTTACTTAAATTCATAATCATATATATATAATGTATGACAAAATAACATGACTATTTCATATACTAATAAATATGCATAATTATACTAATATGCATAAAATTATAGCTCATACAAATTAGAAAATTTATCCAATCAAATTTCTAATTAAAATTACATGATAATTTCCTTAAGTTACAATGGCACATGATAATAACATGACATAATATGCAAAATGGCATATGCATAAATAGAAAATATTCATATTAAATATTCTGAAACTTTTAATTTTCTAATAAAATAATGTGCATAAATGACAAATATTCTAATTTATTATAATATGATTATCATGACATAAAAAACTATAAAATTCATAATAACATACGATGCATAAATTTATGTAAAAAAATAATCCACAAATTATTAAAAAAATCATAATTTTCTGAATCCAGAAAAATATTTTTCTAATTTTGCTATTATTTTCCCGGTTTTTCTAAATCTGATTTTTCAAAAAAAAAATATAACGGTTCTGTCTGACCCAAATGCAGCCGAAAAACGCGCAGCGGGCCTAAGGCCGCAAGGCGGCGCACATCAGCGCGGTGCGCGCTGCTGCACCGGGTCCCTGGCCCGCTTTTGCGTGCTTGCGCAGCCACAGCGGGCTGGTGGCCCGCTCGCTCGCGCCGCGCACGTACACGTGCGGCACGGCGCATCGGGCCTCGAGCCAGCGCGCAACTTTACTGCGCAGCGGGCCTCGGGCCCGTGCGTGTGACTGCGCCAAGCCGCACTTGCGCAGCGGGCCGCCTCCCCGCGCGCTATGCTCCTGCAAAGATGAGGAGCGGGCTGTGGGCCTACCGTCACTGTAGTATGCCTACAGTACTGCATAGAGGGCCTTAGGCCGCGCATCGCTACAGTGCCGCGAATGCACTGTAACGAGGATCTATAGTGCCGTGCGGTAACACAACACTTATTTCCTTTTTTTTTTTATAACAGCGGTGCGTCGACTCAAAAAAGTGGCCTTTGGATTCATAGCTATTACACTATTAGAAAAACGCTGATTACCGATAGTAATCAGCCCAAAAATTATCGGTAATATAATTACTAACGGTTTTTCAGTCGAAATCGGTCCGTCGGAAAAACGTTCGTCGCAAATCGATTTGCAACGGTAAAAAAAATTCGTCGAAAATATCGACGGTTTAAACCGTCGGAAAAGTTTCGGCGGTTCCAACCGTCAAAAGTTTCCGACGGTTGCAACCGTCGAAAAAGGTCGGCGGTTCCAACCGTTGAAAGTTTTCGACGGTTGCAACTGTCGAAACTTTCGACGATCATCGCAACCGTCGATCTTTCGGCAGTCGCAACCGTCGCAAAGAATTTTTTAAAAATAAAAAAAATTTTAGCTCACGATCAGATCCGGCCGCCAGCGACCGAAGAGAAAGAGAGAGAAAGAGAGAGACAGAGAGAGAGAGACGCCGATGGGAGAGGGTCACCGACGGTCGACGCTTCAGGTCCGGCCAGAGGCTCACCGGCCGGGAGAGGGAGAGGGAGAGGGAGAGAGGAGAGGAGGGAGAGAGAGAGGAGAGGAGGGTATTATATATATGTGGAAAAATGGGAGAAAGCGGGAAAACGAAAAAAAGCGGGATAACGAAATTTTAATTACCGACGATTCTGTCCGTCGGAAAAGTAAATATTAATTATTTTTAAAGTTACCGACTGTTGTGATTGTCGAAAAAATATTTAGTTATATTTAGTTATATATAATATTTTTTTATTTTACCGACGATTTGAACAGTCGATAATTATTATCGACAATCGAAACCGTCGGTAATTGCGACGGTTTGGACCGTCGCTAATTATATTAATAAAATATCTCTCATATGATATTATTATATATTTATCGACGGTTACAACCGTCGAAAATTGCGGCGGATTTTACGACGGATGAATATTCGTCGGAGACGTTCCTAATCGTCAAAAAATTAAATAATAGTATAAAAAATTATATAATTTAATTTTTTTATTTTTGACAATCGTAACCGTTAGAAAATCCGTCAGAAAAATTAAATAATAATATAAAAATTATATAATTTATTTTTTTCATTTCCGACGGTCGTAACCGTCGGAAAATCCATCGAAAAAATAAAATAATAATATAATAAATTACATAATTTATTTTTTATTATTTTCGACGATCGCGATCGTCAGAAATTATGACGGACCGATATCCGTCGGAAATATCGACGTTCCTAATCGTCGTAAAATAAAATAATAATATAGTAAATTACATAATTTATTATTTTCATTTCCGACGATCGTCAGAAATGAAACCGTCGAAAAATCTGTCGTAAATTGTGATGAATTTCTTTCCGTCAAAAAATAATAATTTTTTTGTAGTGTTAGGTAACACATGCACATGCGCTTAGATTTCCATTTCAAACCAAAAATTTTACTTCCATTCATGCAAAGGTCTAGCACACTTTGACGTTTGCATGCACCGAGTCGTCGTCAGCTAAAAAGGAACGCGCCTCGTCACTTCAGTGAACAATCGTAGTAATGCATGATTAGGAAATTCCAGATATCGCAGCAACTCGCGCACACATGCAATAATAGTAAAAGGGAATACATGCAAAAAAAAATATATTTGACTTTGATATTAATTGAAGGAATTGGTAATAAATAAATAACAATATTATCGAAATACCTCGCAGCGGAAGGAACGAATCGTTGAAAACTTTTCTACGTCGGGCTCGTCGTTAGGAACTCGATCACATAAAAAAAAAACACTTATTCACAATCCATATACCAGGAACATCATCGAAACCTAGGCTAGAACCAATACAATCCATTGGACAGCATATGCGCACACCAAAAGAATGACCAAACATCACCTTTTATAGTCAATTAAGCAGTTAATTAAACTGCATGGAGTGCAGTTTCGTCCAAAGCCCATTAACGGGCGTAATGTCCAACAGAAATAACTAAGGCTAGACATTCGTCATTTCCAAAGTCACGTCCAAATTCCTAGGGAGTGATAACAGATTTTGATATTACACAATTGAGCATATTATAGTCTATAGTACATCTCTTCAAGACAAAATTAAATTATTAACCTATGAGATCATGTATGGAGACATAGGTGATAATGTGCCATTGCATCTATTTGCAACACGATTTTGTCGCATTGTCCTTGGTTTTGTTAGTTGTTTGACTAGACATTCACGATCACGATTAGTTTGACTTTACTCTTACAATCGACTTTATCTTTTTTACGTTCATGAATCGTATAAAAAATAATTCAGTGATTTAGACTTATTAGAAATTAAGTATACAACAACATTGCATAAATAATTATTAATAAAAATGATAGAGTAAGAAAAAATATGTCACTCATAAATATTCATTGAATCACATATATTTAAATGGATTAATTGCAATGCATGTTCAACTTATTTTACCGTTCCAATGATGTTTTTTTCGGCTAGACATTCTTTACATTTTCAAATGTCAACTTTTGCAAGAAAGATAATTTCTCTAACAAGTTTGTTCACATTATCATAGTCAAAGTTTCCTAATATGGCATGCCATATTTTAAAATTTTCATTCATATCAATAGTTGACATAAACAAGTAGCGATGGGTTCTTTAGAATACAGAAACTATTCTTAAGAAAATCGTCACATGGAATAATTTTATCAAGACATTCTAATTTTTTTTCTTGAAAATTCTGTCGTACTGCTATAAGGCCAGCAGTGTTATATGGTAGTGAATGTTGGGCTATGAAGGAACAACATGAACGTAAAGTGGGGGTAGCCGAAATGAGGATGTTGAGATGGATGTGTGATCATACAAGATTAGATAAGATTAGGAATGACCATATACGTGAACGAGTCGGAGTGGATCCTATTAGTGAGAAAATAGTAGAGAATCGTTTGAGATGGTTTGGTCATGTTCAGAGAAGACCATTAGATGCGCCAGTAAGAAGAGTAGATCAAATAATCTGGAGTCCGATTAAAAGAGGGAGAGGGAGGCCAAGGCGGACACTTGGGGAACTAATAGAGCAAGATCTATTGGTGAATAATATACCGAAAGGTTTGGTTACTAATAGAGCGGAATGGCGTCGTATGATCCATGTAGCCGACCCCACCTAGTGGGATAAGGCTTTGTTGTTGTTGTTGTTGTTATTCTAATTTTTTTTCTTATAAACTTATTACACAATTAAGTTTAGTTAATACAAGCTCTTTTTTTTTTGGCCAAGTGAGGCACATAGAATGTTGTGAAAGTAAAGAGTCTATCATGTGGAAGTTTCTAACTTACATGTTATAATTCTTTTAAAATTAAACCTTTTTTGCTGCCAATATAAATTCATTTACTATTGACATTCATTTGACAAAGTTTCGTGAATATCTTGCAGCTTAAATATTTATTTCTGCATAAAAAAATTAAAAAAAAAACTTAAAACGACGTAAAATTTTATTAAATAAGAATAAAATAATATTATAATTTAGATTATTTCCTATTCAGACCCCTTGGGTGTTTATATAGACACTCTCTTTTACATGTGATAGGATTTCATACCGATTGAGACTATGAATTAATTCCTAAAAAATGGACAATTATATTGTGATAAGAAAATAAGTCGATTCTGAATCACATACATAATATTTCATAAAATTTTTGCCTTTTACTTCGGAGTGTCGTGAGTCCAAACGGTTTCCAATTGAGATATGATTTAAGGCATTATTAACACTTGCAAGTTTATTTGAACCTTTCTAAATATGCATTTCATGTCACACATCATTTAAAAGAAAAAAATATTGATTATTATAATAATATTAAATTTAAGTTGTTTTAGTAAAAGAAAAGAAACTACCTATATTTTATGTAATTATACTAACTAGATATTATTCATTTATAATTTTTACATGAAATATTTTTCATGGTATTAGATCATAATCAATTTAGCACACAGTCATATAATATTATCATATACGTTGGTTCATAAATAAATTATTTCAAATCCAATTTTACTCATTTTGAAATTTCAAGCAGATTATCATACTTAAAATTTTAGGAAAGCTAATATACATAATAAAGTTTTAATGTATCAATTTTGAATAATTCAAGTACCTTTCAAAATTAGATACATAAAAACCATGCTTATTTATAAAATAATTTATTCACATTTGATATGAATTTGGTACATGAGAACAACTAGGAATAGTGAAAAGGAAATAGTAGTAAACCTCCAATTGAATATGCACATGTTGCAACATATTTATTTCGTGCAGGCACGGCCATATATATAGCTCCCCATGACAATTTTCTCAGAATTATTTTCTGTACCTCCTCTCAATCATAATTTTTGCCAAATTTCAATTTCAATTATAAGATTATAAATTTTATTATCAAAATTTATCAAAATATAACACTTATTTTTTTAAAAAAATATAATCTTACATTTTGTTAATTTAATTTTTAATAATGATAAAATTTCACTCATACCTTTACTACTTTAATATAAAATACATTAGAAAATAATACTTTGAGAATAGAATTATGAAAAGGTTATTATTAGATAAAATATTTTAACCATATTTATTATTTAAAAATATTTTTTGTTAAAAATAAGGATGGAATTGTTGTTTTCCAACTATTAAAATACTAAGTGAACAATTAGATGCACATTGAGGTAAAGGATTGTAATCATAAGTTTATAGATCAGGATTAGACGTGGACAAAACATAATTGAAGGGTTATTAATCAAAATAAGTCTTTTTATCAATATAACAAAGATCCATAGGAACATCAGATAAATGGGAAGTATAAGTATTAAGACACAATCAGCTGAGATATCTCCTGTGGGCTCTATAAAAATGTGAAACTCCTGTGGGCTCTATATAAAATGTGAATTTTTTTTAAGAATTAAACATTGTGATCATGCAAAGCTGTTTTTTTTTGTTTTAAGAAATCAACCTATATTTTTTGGAATCCTATTTGTTTATACATTTCATAATTAGGATAAGTGATTGATAATATTAAGAGCTGTTTTATTCTATTATAGTAGTTTACATATATAATAAATTTACATGAATTTAAGAAATATGTGAAATAATTTATATATATTTAAAGGATAATAATATGAGTTTGTAAAATTTTAAATACCTAATTCTCTATCGTGTTGCTTGATGATTTTTTTTCAAAATAAATAAATAAATAAAACGGCTTAAGTTTTTTTTTATTTTAGAAAAACTTGGATTTTTTAAAATGTCTGATGGGATCAATTTTTTAGGTTTACTCTTCCTGCTTAGAAAACTCTTTTCTTTCGGCACATTTATATTTTGTTAATCTTCTGTAAATTTATTATTGTCCAAGTATATAACTAGCACACAAACGTGTAGCTTTATTCCTATAATAATATTTCATAAATTGATAACGCGTAGTAAAAAAAAATCTAGTTTTGATCACTTATTAAATGCGAACGTTAAAATTAAGTGACATATATGTGAAAAAGTGACATATACGTTAAAAAAAATCTAATATTTCATAAATTGATAACGCGTAGGAAAGCATATATGTGAAAAAGTTAATTAAGTGACATCTTCACTTTGTATTATAAGTTCAATGCGAACGTTAAAATTATAATCACATTAGAAAAAAACAGTGATAACATTAAGGTCGCTTGGCCATATAATATATATATATATATATATATATAAATATGTGGAATATTATGTTACACACGATCACGCCTTGTCAACCATTACATCCCTGCGGGATTATTCGACAATTGGGAGTCCTTGCGTGCGAACCGAAGCCAATTTCGCGCCTCCGCATTGTCCGTGCAAGAACTGTCGTCCGGTCTCTACACCCAAGGCATAGCCGTGATCTCGACGCCTCACAAGATTTCTCCGGTGAGCTTCCCATGGCTCCCTTCTCCCCCTCACAAGACTGTCTCGTACAAGCACAATCGTCTACTTTCTGTGTAACGATTCGGATTTTTAGAAAATAAATATAGGATATTTATTTCTATTTAATAGATCTGAAAATTTTAATGTTAATATTCTGAAATTAAATAATTCCGATATTAATGAAAATTATGGGATAAGTTGAAAAGATAAGAAGGAATTTGAATAAGAATAGAATTGTTACGGAGATATGCATGGATTTATGAAGTAAATTCGGATTTAAATAAATTTGAATAATTAAGAAGTGATTAGTCATTGATGAATGTCCAAGATTAATTTTAAAAAAGTCCAAGGCCTAATAGAATTGATATATCAAATCTGCACTTATAAATAAACATTAAAGAGTGACTGGAAACTCCTTTTTCTGTCAAATAGAATTCTGCTCACGAATCCTCTTTTTCCTCTCATTTGCACGTGAATCGAGGCACCCCTGAGAATGTGTGGCAGCTGATTTCTAAGTCGACACATAGAAGAAGAAGTTTCAGGTGGTGACTGCGAGTTTCAGAGCGAGGACAGAGAGCAATCGTCGGCCAAAGTTCGACTTTCATGCAGATTTTCAGAGAAGTGAATCTAATTAATTTTTCAGCCAACTTTAGATAGGTAGGGAGAATCCCTATGTCGTCGATTTTTCACGACATGGAACCATATTCTCTTCTCCTTCATTCTGAGAATCCATTGATGTATCGTGTGCATAGTTTGGATATCGTAGGGCATGGTTATGATGGTCGGAAAGTCGCGTCGAAATGCACTTCTCCATCTGTGGCAAAATTCGACCCGGGTTTTGCTGTATCCGGCCCGGATTTGGTTGAATCCGGACCGAATTAGATTCGAAACCGGATCGGGTTGTCCAACCCAGTCCGGATTTCTATTGGCCCGACCCGAGTTCGACTTCGGCTCGACTCGGACTCGGCGCGATCGTTATGGAGGTGAACCGGCCTGGGTTCACCATACACCCGGCCCGGATTTGCCCTAGCCAAGGTGATATTGACCGTTTTCGAACACGGCTCGGGTTCCACCCGACGCGGGCCGGGTTCTGGGGACAAAAGACATTAATTGTGATATTTTAATTGAATAGTTGCTATAGTTGTTCTTGAATTGTATTGTTAACAGATCTAACCTCATCTAATTCTTATTAGATTTGATTTGAGATTATCTTCATTATTATCATATCAGATCTTATTATCTATCATGATATTGATCCAGTAGTTTTCCCCTGATTGGGTCCTTGTTTAACCTAAAGTAAATTGTTAAAAATAGGTCTTTAGGATAAAGAAGATAAAAGATAGAAACTGTTGGGTCTCCATGTTCTCCGATTGTCTCTAAGCCCCCTGGGCCATTATTATTATCGTATTGTATGAGATAGATAGTGTATCTAGAGGTTTGAGACGTCATCCTTTAGGGAAGCTATGACTGTCCTGTGATGGTCATAGTTCCCCGCCATCACAAAGCTATTGTTAGCGCTACTATTGGAGGATGGCTTACCGTGGCTTGATCTTCCGTTGGCCTACATGAAAGAGACATGGAGTTTTCTATAATTGGCTGAGCGCTCCCTAATTGAATTGAATTGAATCGAAATTGAATTGAATTAAACCTTGGTCGTTTGGATATTGGCGTTGATTGGCTTTGCCTCCGCCTATTGAATAGAATAGAAATTGGTAATTGACCGATGACCACAAATATTGATAATAGAAAATTGTTAAATCTGATAGGTGTCATAATGATAAGGCATAATTGATATTGATTGATCCATTGATCTCTTACATGATCTCCTTTGTTGATTCATGCTCTTATTGGTCTATTATTTTATTATTGAGCTCTTCATTTATGGTCTTATCATGTGCTCTGTTGTTTATTACTTCTTATCGATTATTAATATTTGAGCACCATGATCTTTTATTTATTATTATGATTAGATCCTACGTACTGAGTATTTTTATACTCATTGATTTTTCCCTGCATCTGGATTCATGCAGGTGAGATGATAAAGGATGGTGATGCAGGTGGTCAGGCTCAGTGACAGAGATGTTGCACATGGTGTAGGATTTAATCCTACTAGATTATTGGATTAGCTTTTATTTTTCTCATATTTAGTATGGTGGAGTCATGGACGTGTCCAGCTCATTGATATTATATTATTTGGTGATCTTATTTCCGCATTTATAGAGTTCATTTTCTGCACAGTTTATTTATATAAAATTGTGTAGCGTTTTTGGGATGACTTTGAGCACGAGATAGTTACGTGGGTCTCGGGACGTTACACTCTGCCCACCTATGTCATGAATGCGATCTCAACGCCTCACAACTGATACTTCCTCTGTTTCCACGATATGCACCTAGGGCACAAATGCGATGGATGCCTCACAACAGCTGCATCCTCTTCTTCCGCAACCTCCGGTTCGTCGGACACCCTTAGCCCCTTCCGCTTCTTTGTGCCTAGGGCACGACTGCGAAGCAGGACCTTTGCGATTAGGGCACGACGGTTCACATCCTAACGTCCCTCTTGCTTTCTCTAACGCTTGGATTAGGGCACGATGGCTTCTTCCTTCTGTGGCTGAGTGAGGTGTCGAGATTGCGATGAATGTCGAAATCAAAGTTGGCAAAGTAGGATGGCTTGACAAAGAGATGGGGAAAGAGAGGAGGAGGGCGTTGCCGGAGACTAGGGTCGACGACGGTCAAGATGGTGGACGAGAGGAGAGACTGGCTTGAGAGGATGAGAGGAGGACGCAGATTACTGAGTTTAAGTTAGTAAATCAATAATTAGACCAACATTACTAGATAATTAAATCTCAATCATTGTAATTAAAATAATTTTAATCTAATGACTCATATAACGTGATTGCATATGTATACAAGTATATGTATAGCATACTCATATTCCTCTCTCTCTCCAAACATGGTATCTTAATCCATATGATATAATTATTAATGGTATAAATTATTAATGGTATAAATTAAATACAACTGGGTAGAAAGTAGGGACTAAGGCATCTATCCGTTGAAGTGTCACAACTCACTTTCCTTCTGAACAGCAAGTAGCCAATTGCGAGTCCATGCCATAAGTATGACAGATAAGAGTACGGATTTATTCGAATCTTGGAGTTCCGTTTTAGAGAGGGAATATAGAATTATTGCTTTATATTTTTATTTCTGATTAATCGAATGTTTAGTAATGTCGACATCAAAAGTTTTTCGTAAATTTGGACTAATACTAAAAAAATGAATTTAATAATAATGCCCTCTCTAAAAAGGAAATACCGTGATCTTTGTCTTTTTATTCATTAAATTAAAAATATATGAATTAAATTAAAACTTCTTCAATAAAAATAAATCAAATATCACTCATAATTTTTGAATCGAATGATTAAAAGGATAAGTGGTACAGTGTCTTTATCAGATGCTAGTAGTCATGGAAAAGAAGGACACCTTTATTTTATTTTTTTTAAAATCATTACAAGTAATAATTTTAAGATCGTTTTTTTACGAGTTTTATAAGTAAAGAATAATTTGTGACAAATTATGAAACCCACCATGCCTGCCATTGAATAAACTGAGAGGAAGGCTTCTTCAAATTACTTCCATCACAATTTGAGAATAATTTTCTTACGAAAAGTTCTGTCTAAAATTAAGATAAACGACATGTTTTCAATATTTTGGTCAAAATTTGAGGAGGGCGAGCTATCCATTTTAATTTGCAATAAAAAAAATTATCCATTCCAAATTAATAAGGGTGACTTACCTTAAAGTTTCGTCCCAAATTGCGAAAAGTATTAGATCCACCAAATTATTAAAATAAACGAATAATTTAATGATTAAAATAGCACAAAAGATCTTTTAATCATACAAATAAAGATAGTTGAAAATCAAAAGTATTTTATTGGACATGCAAACTTAGTAAAATACAATTATAATAATTAAATTATGACTAATCATTATCGAGAGAAAAAAAGGTGAGAAATCACTTAAGTATTGAAAAAGGTTTATTTACATCATCAATTTTAGACTCAATGTAATGTGCCACTCAACTTTGAATATGTTAACATCTAAGTTACTGGTCCATTTAAGTTACTTCATAATAATACTAAAATAGTATTATTTAGAATAATTATATAAATGTCTACACAATTAATATTATATAATGTATATAAAAATACTAATAACAAGATAATAATTTAAATTTTAACAATTGTATTGTTTATTCTATTTTATACCTAAATTTTTTATGAAAAAATGATTCCCTATGTGTTAATATTAGTTTATTATTAGTCATTTTTTTATTATCAATTGATGCTATTAATATTATATATTAATTTATTTTACCATAAATTACGCCTATTTTTTATTATACTTTTTAAAAAATGCTTTTCTTCTTGTTTTAATTTCTTGCTCCGTGTTCGTTCATTAATACTGAATTTCCTTTTAAGTGTTGCTTTAATTTTTTTATTTTTATTTTGAATGCTGATTCAAATACATTCCTCACTACTTTTTCTTTCCTTTTTTTAATATGTTTTTTAGTTTTTTTTTTGTTTTTAGGTTGAACTAGGTTTTCACCCGCTTCATGGATTCAACGATTTTCATTAGTTCAACCGATTATCTCGGTCTGAGATATGTGTTGATTTTAGAGGTTGAATAAGACTGAAGCAAGTATTGGTTAGCAATTGACATTTCATTCCAGCAAAAGAGCAATAAAGTTAAAAAATTTATTGGGTCATTTGAAAACGGAATCGCGGTTCTTCTTAAGTTTCTCGTGCATAGTTGAATTGACAAATTAGTTCGGGGTGTGTTTGGTTGAAGTGAAATTTGATGATGAGGAATAAGATGGTTGATGTGATGAAAAAAAGTAGATGTGATGGATGAATTTTGGGTGGGTTTGAATTAAAAATAATTATTATAATTATGAAGTATAATTTTATTATTTTTATTATTAATTAAAATAAAATTATAAAATAAAAATTTTTATGGGAAATTTTTTAATATAAATTATATTATTTAAATATAAAAATCATTTTTTAATTAATTATATTTAATAAAATATTAAAAAAATTTATGAAAAAATACGTAATAAATAATGTTATATTAACCACTTATTAAAATAATTTTATATTTATTAAATAATTTATTTTAGTGAAGATATAGTGTGAGAGAAAAGAAAAAGAAAAAAGAAAATGAATTTTAAAAAAAAGAAAAATGTCACGTCATGGTCAAAAGTAAAAAAAAATGGCAGCCCTCCGATTCCACCTAACCGGAGTGATGGAATCGGAGTTACGTGACTCCGATTCCATCAATCTTGTTCCCGCCTCGGAATCGGATTCCGGGGCGGTGTTTGGCGGAACCGAGCGGAACAAGGCCGCGGTTTCCACCCGGTTCCGCAACCAAACGGGGCCATTATGTTTGAGCAAAGGGGATTAAATGCATACTTGTAAATAAATAAGTAAAATGATAGTCTATTTAGTTTAGATTAAGTGTTATGAAGTAACTTATTAAGGGACCAATGACTTGAACGATGACAGAATGTAACGTACAAGGTCTACTGACAATTAACTAATGGAGAGATGAAATGAAATGATGTCAAGAGCTAGGACTAAATCTCAAGGGGGACCAATATATTCATACTATTTAAATATAAACATGTTAAAAAATTTTGAGGACCCCTCTCCTCTTTTCTTCCAAAACCCTCTAGCTCTGTCCCTGGATGGTGATGGTGTAGTGAGGGATGGAGTGGTAGAATGTGGTGCGTCATTAGAAAAATCATAGTTAGATAATAAGTTGTAAAAAATGATGATATGGAGAATGTGAGTTTTATTTATTTAAAAGTCATTTTTACTCTTTAATATATATAAATGATTTATAATATTTAATGAATAATAAATATTTATTACTATTACCATTTAATTTATTTTTCTCTTTTATTTTTTGTTTTGCCTATTTTTCTATTTTTATTTTATTATTTATTTATTTGAACTATTTTATTCATCTATTTAAAAAGTAAAAATAATAGATATATATTCATATAAGAGGAAAAGATAATGCATAAATGAGAGAGAGGAGAGAGAGATGGTTTAATTTAGTAATAAGAGAAATAATTTTATTTGGTAATAAAATAAAAGTTAGAGATTAATTTGATATAAAATTATTTATTCCTTCTTATTCTATTAATTTGGTGGAATGAAAAATATGATGTTTAAAAGACTTAACTATTCCACATCATTTCTATTAACTTAAATAAAAAATGTATTATTTGGCAAATAACTAATGGAGGGATGGGATGAGGTGGTGTGGCGAGTGATGAGGTGGGGTGGTGTGTCATTAGAAAGTTCATGTTTGGATAATAAATTATATAAAATATGGAGTGAGGTAATGAAAATTTTATTTGCATAAAAATCATTTTTATCCTTCCTTATATATTTAAAGTATTTATAAACATTAATCAGGGGTAAGCATGAACCAGGATGACCTAGTCGTCCTCATTCGCACCGGCTCGAATTATTCAATTTTTTTTCGACTTGAATGGATAATTGGGTCTGGATCCGGTCTCATTTCTTTGACATTCGGTTGGGTCGAGTCGGGATCGAATCCGAGTTTTACGTCCCAACTCGATTGAATATATTATATTATATTAATATTAAATTGTTTTTAAATAATATATTTATGTTTATTTTGAATAAAAGTTTATATTTACTAAAAAAATTATTTAATTGAAAATTATAGATAAATATGTATTCATATTAGAAAAAATGATAATATATCAATGAGAGAGAAATGGTTTAATTTGGTAAGAAGAAAAATAATTTAATTTTGTAATAAAAAGAGGAAGATGTTAATTTGGCCTAAAATAATCTATCCCTCCCCGTTCCATTAATTTGGTAGAATAAAAAATATGGTATTTAAGGGGCTTAGCTAATGTAGCCAAACATAGTTTAATTAATTTCATTCCCCATATTCCACCTCATCTCTTCATATCTCTCAATCTAAATATCCCTTAGAGCTCTGTTTAGATTGAGGGATATGAAAGGACGAAGTGAAATATGGAAGAATGAAATTAATTAAATCATGTTTGGCTACATTATGTTATATTTTTTATGTAAATTAAGAGGAGTGAGGTGAAATAACTAAGTCCTTTAGGATTTGTTTGACAAATAACTAATGGAGGGATGAGAAAGAGATGGTGTGGTGAGTGATGGGGTGGCGTGGCGTGGTGTGTCATTAGAAAGTCCATGTTTGGATATTAAAATTATATAAGATGTGGGGTGGGGTAATGAAGGTTTTATTTGTATAAAAATCATTTTTATCCTTCATTATATATTTAAAGTATTTATAATCGTTAATTAGGGGTGAGCATGAACCGGAACGACCTGATCATCCTCGTCCGCACCGGCTCAGATTTTTCAAATTTTTTCACGACCCGATGGATAATTGGGTCAGGATTGGGTCTCATTTGTTTGACATCCGGCCGGGTCGGGTCGAGACCGAATTCGGATTTTACGTCTATATAGATAAACATGTATTTATATTAGAAAAAGATAATATATGATGATATATATCAATGAATGAATGAGAGAGAGATGTGATTTAATTTGGTAAGAAGAGAAATAATTTAATTTGGTAATAAAAAAGGGGAAAGAGGTTAATGACGTCTAAAATAATTTATTCCTCATCGTTCCACCAATTTGGTGGAATGAAAATTGTGGTGTTTAAAGGACTTACCTGTTCCACGCCATCCCTCTTAACTTAAATAAAAGATGTAGCCAAACATGATTTAACTAATTTCATTCTCCCATATTTCATCTCATCCCTTCATAGCCCTCAATCCAAACATTACATTTTTCATTCCACCAAATTAGTGGAATGGAGAGGGATAAATTATTTTAGACAAATTAACCTCTTCCACTTTTTATTACCAAATTAAATTATTTCTCTTCTTAATAAATTAAATCACCTCTCTCTCTCTTTACTTCATTGATATATTATCTTTTTTCTAATATGAAAACATATTTATTTATAATTTTTTATTAAATAAAACTTTTTAGTAAATATATAATTTTATTCAAAATAAATATAAATATACTATTTAAAAATAATTTAATATTAATATAATATATTCAATTGGACCGAGATATAAAACTCGAATTCGATCCTGACTGACCCGGTCGGACGTCAAAGGCATGAGACCCGGTCCTAATCCAATTATTCGTCGTGTCGAAAAGAATTTGAAAAATCTGAGCCAGGGCGATCAGGTCATTCCGATTTATGCTCATCCCTAATTAATGATTATAAATATTTTAAATATATAATGAAGGATAAAAATAACTTTTAAAGAAATAAAATTTTTGTTACCCCACCCCACATCTTATATATTTTATTATCTAAACATAAACTTTCTAATGACATACCACGCTACCCCATTCCATTCCTCCGTTATTTATTTGTCAAACAATTTGGATAGTTTAAATGAAGATATTTTTTGGTACTTAAGTGATACTTAGCATTTTTTTCTCATTATCATCATCGTCGTCTTTGCATCATTTTTTATTAGGACCGTGAGCTTAGCATCTGAAGTTGGTCCATTTGCATTTTGCATTTCTCTTTGCATATTCCAAAGTCATTGTTTACGTTCTACATTTGTATTTGTATTTTTTCCAATATTTTCACAATTTATTAATCTCATCTAAATTATCGTAATTTTTCATATTTAATTTTAAAGTATGAACTTAATTAAAATTAATTGAGATTAATATTTAATTTGGGTAAGAGTAAGAATTTAAAAACTAAAAATCAATATAACATATGATATATATACGAATAAATTTTAAATATAAGATAAAACTAACCATATAAAATTAGTTAAATAAGATAAATTAATAGATTTACGAGATTTTTTATTTTCGAAAGTTAGGTAAATTGACAATGACGAGGCATGAAGTGGCTGCATGCATTGAATTTTTTAAATATTCTAATTTGTTTAGAAGAAAGATTGTTTGATTAAAATAATTATAAGCATCCAAAAAATAATTGAATTAAAAGTACACTTTTTTGCCTAAAAATACTTTAAAATAAATTATTTAATTTGATTCAATATTTTCTTTTTATTAATTTGAGTATGATTAAAATAAATTATAGTTTTCTTATTAAAAATAATGTACATGTAAATAATAATTAATTTTTAAAAAGATAATTTGTCATTTTCGAAATTATAAAGCAATTAAAATATGGATTTAAATTTGAGTCAAGTTAATATTAATATTTCATTTTTATCAATTTGAGTATGATTAAAATAAATAATATTTTATTTCTAAAAGATAATGTGTTGGCAAATAATATTTCTTTTTTAAAAGATAATCTGTTAATTTAAAATGAAGACATCAATTTGTGTCAAATTAAATTTAAATTTTCCTTTTTTTATCAATTTGGGTATAATTTAAATAAATGATATTCCCTTTCAAAAAATTATGTATAAGTAAATAGTAATTCATTTTTAAAAGATAATTTGGTATTTTCTGAATTAAACAAATAATTTAAAATAAATAATTCAACTAGAGTTAAATTAAGATTAATTCTTTCTTTTTATCAATTTGAGTATTATTAAAATAAATAATATATTCTTTCAAAAAGATAATGTTCATGTAAATAACAATTCTTTTTAAAAGATAATTTGCTATTTTCATAATTTAAAATTTATTGTAAATAAAATGGTCAGATTAATATTAAACTTTCTTTCTTATGAATTTGAGTATTATTAAAATAAATAATCTTAGAAATGTAATACACAAAATATAATATAATAAATGATATGTAAAAATAATGTGTTGTTTTTTTGTATTAAATAAATAATATTTCCTTTTATAAAAGCTTAATAAAAAATAATATTTCATTTTACATTATGTTATAATAATTTGTTACGTAAGCTAACAAAAATAAAAGAAGATTAAGTTTATTAGATAATTTGATTAGAAGGAATTTTTTTAGTATGATTAAAATAAATAATATTAAGATAATTTATTATTTTCAAATTTAAAAGTGATTTAAAATAAATATTTAATCTTTATCAAATTAAGATTAATATTTCCATTTTATCCCTTTGAGTGTGATTAAAATAAATAACCATCCCTTTCTAAAAGGTGATGCAAAAAATATAATAGAATAAATAATATATCATTTATAAAAGTAATGCATTATTTTTGGGAGTAAATAAATATTATTTCCTTTACAAAAGGCAGTGTATAAGTTAATAAAATTAGTAATATTTCATTTTTAAGAGATAAATGTACTATTTTCGAAATAGAAAAACTTAAAACAATGAATTCAATTGAGTCTAAATAATTTAAAATAATTAATTAAATTTGAGTTCAATTAAGATTAATCTTCTTTTTAAAGACATTGGACAGGTATATAATTTTAGAAAACTAAAAATTATCTTATAATGGTTTGTTATATGAAGTAAAAATAAATAAATGAATACTTTATTTATGATAATATTTTAATTAGAAAGCTTTTTTTTAGTATGATTAAAAAATAAATTTCCTTTATAAAATGTACAAATAATAATTTTCATTTCTGAAACATAATTTATTATTTTTAATTTAAAATAAGTTAATTTGAGTACAATTAAGATTAAATTTTAATTTCTAAAAGATATGGTCAAGTATAATAAAATAAATAATATTTTATTTTTTAAAACAATATATTTCAGAAATAAAAAATAAATGATTCCAATTTATTATGATTACAATAAATAAACTTTCCTTTGTCGAAGCTACCGTATAAGTATAATAAAATAAATAAAAATATTTTATTTTATTTTTAATTTGAAAGATAATGAGTTAGTTAATAACATTAATTTAAGAATTTGAGTCCAAATTAAGATTAATTTTTGCTTTCTGAAATATAGAAAAGTATAATAAAAAAATATTTTCCTCTTAAAAGATAATGTATTATTTCAGAAAAAATAAATATTAAATTTGAGTATGAATAAATAAATATTATTTTCTTTCTAAAAGGTAAGGATAAATTACACCCAATGCCCTCCAACTTTCGACTTTGCTCAGCGATGTCCTCCAACTTCACTTTGTAACAGCGATGCCCTCCATCTTTTGACTTGTTTCACGTAATGCCCTCTTTACACGAGATAGGCGGTCTCCCAATTTTCAGTCGACGTGGCATCCACGTGGCTAAATCTTCTCTCCTCCACGTAATTAGCCGTCCGACGTGGCATGATCCTATGTGACAGCACGTACTAAACCCATTTAAGTTCAACTTGGCAAAACGTTAATTTATTTCTTTATTCCTCTCTTCGCTGTCGTTCGCGGTTCGCAGTTCGCTATTCGCCGTTCTCCGTTCGCTGATCGTCATTCGTGTTCGCCGATCGTCGTTCACGTTCGCCGACTGTCGTCTTGGCCCAAGAGTCGCTGTCCGTTCGCATTCGCTATCGTCGACTGTTAGGTTCCATCGCACAAAGGGTCATTGAAACACCGCGAGGAAGGAAGGACACCGGCGCCATCTGCTTTCCGGTATGTGCACTCGTTCGTATACTTTCATGCGTCGTCTGCTTGATGTCGAATTACTGTGAACCCTAAACCCTAATTTCTAGGTCCCACCGTAACCCTAATTTTAAATTGATCCCTTTCGACAAGTTCTCTATCCCTAGGCGACAAAGAATCGTGTGTTTTGTTACTAATCAAGTCCCCCCAATGAAATTCTAAACCCTAATGTGGTCCCCAAAACTCTAACTGTTCATTGTTTACTGCAGTTGTACGATTCTTTTTCTAGAAAGTTGACAATGACAGGAGATGGAAGGAGAAGCAAAGATAATTATTTACTTTTTTAAAAGAAGCAGAAGTAACTTTCATTAGGGTTTAGGGTAAAGCTATGTTGATCTACTTTTTTTTCTAATTCTGATTTTTGTGTACTTATTATAGTTCTTGGACTTTTCAATTTGCATATTCATTTCTTGATGAAAAAGGTGAATGGGGTTACCATAATAGGGAGGTGGGGACCTACTATGATTGCGACCCCGACTTGATGTCCCTGGTTGAGATCGATAGCATGATTAAAACTATTGGCTTGGAGGGGCTAGTGTGTTATCACTAGGTTCAACCATGGAAGGACTGGGCAACAGGACTTAGAAGCATCGACAACGGTGGAAGGGTTTTGGAGATGTGTGCCCAAGCAATTGAAGTAGGGCAGGTGGATTTGTACGTGTGGCATCTGAAAGAGAAGGACGTAGACCATTTTTTGCCATCACTTTCTACATCTTCTAGGTGATTGGTTGCGGAAGAAATTGAGCCTAAGCCTGAACTTGTCGTTGAAAGCATCAGTTTGTCGAAAATACAAGGCTGGATGATCTAGAGGCGGAATGTGACACTCTGGATACAGAATGAAGACATTATGAACGACACTGATGCTGAGTATGAAGACCAACTGCATGATGAAGAGTACAATATTGAAGAAGATGATGATGACCTTCAAGAGAATATTCAGAAGAGCAAACAGAGCAGAGCACAAGATTTTGGAGAAGGAGAAGAGAATTTTAGGGCTAGGGCAGAGGATTTTGAAGCTAGGGCACAAGTCGCATGTGAGGCAGGGGAAGATGCAGCTGAGACTGAAGGTGTACAAATTGAGGCTGAAAGTGTACAAACTGAGGCACAAGTTAAGGCTCAAGCTGATGGTGTCCCAGGTGAAGTTAATGAGGGTGAAGGTGTCGAGAATTAAGGTGTTCAAGCTGAAGTTAATAAGGGTAAGAGGCCGATGCAGTGGGATGACACACACGTGATATCTCAGGCTGTCAACTATTCAGATTCAGAGTACGCAGACTCGGATCGCCTTGTAACAGTAACTGACTCTGATTTCGAGGAGGGTGAAGTGAGACACAATGATCTTTTTTTTTATGCAGACAGGGGTATGAAAGATCTTGTTTTTGAGGTGGGCATGCTATTCAACAGCAAACAGAAGTTTATTGAGACATGCAAAGTGCACGGGATTAAAAACAAGTTTCAACTGTGCTTCCCGAAGAGTGACAGCAGAAGGGTAGTAGCTGCATGAGACAAAAAGTGTGGATGGAGGGTGATGTGCTCTCTAAAGAATTTGAAGGATCCCCAAGATTCCACTTGACAGATAAAGAGGATCTAAGCTGAGCATACATGTCCAAAGGTTTTCAAGAATTACCATGTAATGTACAAGAGTCTTACTTTCGTAGTGACACAGGATGCGAGTGTCTCTATAACCAAGTGAAGAGGGACATGTCTTATGCTATAAACTGGATGTGTGCGTAGAGAGCCAAAGACTTGGCCTTAAAGACAATTCATGGAGCTGATGCAGAGCAGTACAGGCTACTGTACAGATATCGGGCAGAGATGTTGAGAGCAAATCCGGGGAGCATGGTGACAGGTCTATTTGAAGATCTCCAGTGGAAGGATTTGTACGTATACATCAAAACGCTTTTTGATGGGTTCAAGGCTGGCTGCAGACCACTAGTCTGCCTAGATGGATGCTTCTTAAAAGAGGATTTCGAAGGACAACTTCTAATAAGTTGTTTGTCTAACACCTTCAAGTAGGTTGTTTATCTAATTATTTCCTCTAACATTTTGTTCTAACAGTTTAGGTATTGACGCTAATGACTGCATGTTCCCAATTGTGCATACATATGTGGATAATGAGTCCATAGCTACATGGACATGGTTTTTGGAGCATCTGTTAGGGCTGAGCACGGGTCGGGTCAACCCGATCGACCCGGCTCGGTTCGACCAGGAAAACTGGGAAAATAACCCGGCCCGAGCCGGGACCGGGTATCTTGACTTGAAAATCCGCCGGGTATCGGATCAGGACCGGGTCTACAATGCAGATACCCAACCCAGACCCGACCCGATATAAACCCACTCTCAAACCTCTCCTCCTCATTTCAATCTCATTCTTTTTCTCTCCCACCTCTCTCTCTCCCTCTCTCTCCCCCTCTCTTTCTCGCCCTCTTCCTCTTTCTCACGACGGCGGCGGCGACACTCTCTCTCGACGGCGGCCCTCCCCTTCTCCTAATCCCCTCTCTACTCCGGCCGCCTGGTGCCGGATCGGCCGCCAGGTGAGTCGGTCCGGCTGCCAAACGGCGGATCAGCCACTGGCAGGCGGATCCGACAGCCAGACGGTCGGATCGGCCACTGACAGGCCAATCCGACGCCTGGCGGCCGGATCGGCCAGCAGGCGAGCCGATCCGGCCGGCTCGCCTGCTGGCCGATTCGGCTGTCTGGCGGCCGGATCGGCCTACCAGCCGTTTGGTGGCCGGATCGGCCACTGGTAGGCTGATCCGACGCCTGGCGCTCGGATCGGCCATTGGTAGGCTGATTTGACCATTTGGACGGTCGGATCGGCCGCCAAATGGCTGATCCGCTCGCCACGCGACGGATCAGCCACCGTCTGGCGGCGCTAGGTGGTCGATCCGCTCGCCAAGCGGCGGATCAGCTACCAGGAGGCGGATCGGCTCGTCGGATGGCCGCGTCAGATCGTGGTCGCGCGATCGATTCCTAGCCACAAACCCGATCTCATTCCCGGATGGCCGGGACCGACCCGGAACCGGATTCGGTCGGGTCCGGGTCCGGTACCGGGTCAAAATTTTTTTGACCCGGCATAATCTGGGTCGGGACCAGGTTAGCTCAGACCCGAACCCGAGTTTGCTCTGCCCTAGCATCTGCGCATGGACCTCAATATGAACAATTGTAGAGATTGGACGATGATGAGCGATCCACAAAAGGTAAATCTTCGTTGTATACCGAAAAATAAATTCCTAAACTTCATTACTAAAATATGGATTTAATGTGCAGGGACTTGTTAATGTCGTTCGCAACGTCCTCCCGTCGGTTGAACATCAGATGTGTGTTCGACACCTGTGGGCAAATTTTAGGTCTTGAATACAAAAAGTTATTGTGGAGCATAGCTAGAGCTGCATTTCCAGAGAGAATGTAATACTTTCTGGATGAACTAGAAAAGAATCCCCCGAAGGCAAGGGAATGGATTCGAGAACGTTCGACTAATTCATGGAGTAGGGCCTATTTCTCGGAGGTGCCAAAATGTGACATATTGCTGAATAATTTATTCGAGTGTTACAACAAGTACCTTGTTGACGCGAGGGAGAAACCGATAATAACGTTGATGGAAATCATTCGTACGAAATTGATGATAAGGCTGTTTAGGAAATGAGAGACAATGAAGAAACATAACGGGCTCATATCTCCCAAAATCTGTAAAAAGGTAGAAGCTATTAAGAAATATGTCATGTTATGGGAGCCTACTTATTCAGGTTTGAACCGTTTCCATATTTGTCTGTAAACAATCGTACTGTCCAATCTATTTTAATTGATTTTTCATTGCTTATTCAGGTGGTCCAAAAGTACAAGTGAACTCCGAGGGTGCCCAATACGTAGTTGACATGGATATGAGAATTTGCAGCTGCAGACGATGGCAACTAACAGGGATCCCGTGTGTACACGCAATTGCGTGTATATTTGAAAATAACAAGGACCCATATGCTTATGTAGATACGTGTTACTCCATAAAAATTTTCTTAAATAGTATATAATATTTATAATATTTGTTGTCCGTTCATCGCACGAGATTTAGGACTAGCATATAATAATAAATTGATTGTCTTATTTTTTTAGTTTTTATATTATTTTTAACATTAAAAATGAGAAGAGTTCATTGAAATATATTTTAGTATTTTCATAAATGAAAAATAAAAAAATAAAAAAAAACGTAACAAAATCAGATGGAAGGAGTACAGTAAAAAATGTAAAAAATTTAGTAATATGGTGAGATAAGTTGATGTTTTGAAATTAGACAGAAAAAAATCGTGACAATTTAGAAAAAAAAATTAAAAAATAGTCTTTTCTTTGTTTCATTTTGATCCTACATGTTACCTGCATCTATTATAACTTGGTCCATGCGAACTTGTTCCAATTTGTTCACATGTTGCTACATCTATTTTAACTTGGTCCCATACCAACTTACGTGCACATGTTATGTCAATACCATTCACATACAATCCAAAGTTGGCGCAGATGACTTTTTTTTCTTCTACTCCAAGTCTCCGACATGTTCCGTTCAAAATTCTCGTGCATTCTTCAGCGTGACTCTTTCCTGTCTAACATGGTCAGTTCTTTATTTATTTTGAAAGGCTTTCTGAAATTTAATATCATACACAAATAAAGTTATAAAAACATCATCAAAATATTTCTTTCACAAATAATGAAACACGTTCTTTATTGGTTTCTTGGTGAATTGTTAATTAAAAAAATTATCACGAAACAGATTTTAATTCAACACCTTTTTCTGAATTTTTTTACAAATATCACTATAAGGCATTAATCATAAATTTTATAATAAAAGAAATAAATACCAATTTTCTTGCTATACTGGTTGTAAATACATATCTGCAGACATGTGCTTTTTTTCGATTTGTCTTAGTTTTATTGCATTTTAACTTATACGTGTCAATGATTATTTCCACTGGAATTGTTTTGACTGCCGATTCGAATTTATGGAAGGTTTTCAATTTCGTACACTATTAACGTTCGACCGTTTTGAAATCGAAAAAATAAAATAAAAATAATTTATTATCTTAATAGTTTTAAGATTCAAATAACAACAATAAAGCCTTATCCCATTAGATGGGGTCGGCTACATGGATCATACGACGTCATGTTCATGAGATTCGATAGAGTTTTACGTTGGCTGTCGGGGCCTAACACAACCCTCCTCCTTTATCCGGGCTTGGGACCGGCTATAAAACATAGACGGAGTTCATCGAAAGAATAAAATAATAAAAAAAATCATTGGCAATCACTTACAATAAATTATGCATTTTATCCTTTTTGTTATCTTAATTTTAATTTATTATAATATTTCTAATATTTCTAAAAAATTTAGTATGATTAAAAGATAATAGTGGAGAAAGAAATAATAAAATATAGATGGAATTTTTGTGGATATGTGTGTGTATATATAATATACGCATGAATTGGTAGAAAAGAAATGAAAAAAGTTGTTGGGAATTAAGTTTCGAACCTGCAAACAAATGAGGCACACCAGCACCACCTACCAGATAAGAAGAAGTGCATATGTGATTGGACTCGGTGAACTCACTACTTAAACGTTATTTCCACCGAGTTAAAATGCAGTTAAAAATCCGATTTTACCTCTACTTCCGTTTTTAATCTGATTTAACTCAGTTTTGGACCCTAGAAACATAAAATCATGAAGTTATGAAGTACTAAAACTTGTTCTCGACAACATTGACTGACACTATTATCTAGACTTATAGAAACATAGCTGAAGTCTCTATAGCTCATTGTTCAGATATTTCCTGTCTTTCTAAGTTTAAATAATAAGGGTGTGATCATCCAATTCCAGTAGCTTTGTGCATGAGGACACCAACATACAAGAGTACAGCTTGGTATTAAACCCCCTTCAAATGAAAAACCTTGGTGTGAAACCTTAAAAATTCCAGATACATGAACAAAAATAGAATGGACATGTTTAAACCTAACCTTTCTACTCCACTGCATGGAGGACCTATGTTCATGTGTTCTGGAGTCAGGATTTCTTTCAGTGCAAGAAACTCTAGGACCTTGAGAAGCTTTCGAATTAACAATTATATTATATTTCATAACTGTCGATGAACATTTTCATCGGTGTTTTTTTTAACGATGGCACTAGCAACAGATTTTTTTTATGGAAACACATTTCATGAAAAAGTTTAAAGAAATATCCCATCCAAAATAGGTAGTAGCGGTTACACCTACGATTGCTATTTTATACGGGAAAAAAGACCGTTTTCCGTCGAAATCTAAATCCATAACAATTTTGGCGATTTTTTATTGTGTTTTTTCGCAAATTGAGAATTATTAGTTAGCTACCCAAATATTTCGAGATAATTTTTCCCTTTATTTTACCGAATATATTTAATTTGTTGGGCTTGTCATCAACATAATTTTATGGGATTAATGAAGAGGTGTAATGCCTCTTTGATAAAATATGATGTAACGTTCAAATTTGGACCGTTCAGATTAATCGTCCATATTATTTTCACATTTTTTCTCCTTTTTCTTTCTCTCTGGTGATCTTGGCACCGTCGATCCTTCCTTCGATTGTTGTCGCCACCGCCGCCGCCAACACCCTTCCTCTGATCATCGTCGTTGTCGCCACTGCCCTCAACGACTGTTGCCGACCTCTTTGAGCGCCTGTCCTCCACCCGCGAGCGCCGCCACCAGCCCCTTCCTCCTATTGCTGTCCTGGTCCTCCTCTTGCAAGCTCCAACCCCTTTCTTTGGTTGTCACCCACTGTCCTTCGATTCTCACCTCCTAGAGGTCAACGCTGATCCATGTCGCCCTGTTGTCGATCCGGATCTAGATCCGCGTTGCCTTGATCCGCACCGCCCCACCGTCGATCTCGATTCGTCGGTCCGTTCCGTCCTATCATCGATTCTGAACCATGCCGCCCTGATCTGCTCTACCTCACACTGCCCCACCCCAACCTAGATCCATGCCGACTCGCCGTTCCCACTTTTGTCGCCGACCGCCGATCATGGCCGTTATCTTTTATGCTAAATGGTACAAATCTTGCGACTTAATCTAGACCGTTGGCTAAATCCAATAATTCAGCTTAAGACGTTGTACAATGTTTTATTCAAAAAATTTTACACCTCCCTTAATTATATATATATATATATATATATATATATAATCATCATCTCAACCATCGCGTCTTGAGAGATATGGATATAATTATATACATATATCATGTGTATATGAAAATAATAATGTGCTATCTTTTTTACAGGATAAGTACATTTATTAACCATCGTCCGATAGCCAACTATTAAAAACAACAGTACAAATATTAAATTTTACGTGTGTATATAGGCGACTTGACCATCACCGTCCATTTCATCTGCGAGCAGATGCATGGCATAAGACCAAATGGTGGTGTGGTGCCCATAAACAGGAACATATGAGAACATGACGACCACGACGGCACGACATGGCAACAGCTCACTAAACAGTGAAAAAAATTATTGATATAAGAAAACGGACAGCGTCCTGAAGCGTTGGACTTTGTGTATTGCCCCACCTAACTATAGATCAGATCCATCAATTCCCCACAGCTACTGAGTCATCAGATCAAATTTTTTAGATTTTATTTTATTCGATAAAGAAAAAAAATATTCCATAATTAACATGAGATTTAAAACGTTGACATAATATTTTTTTATATGAGAGTACTGTTACCTAAAAAAAATCTATTTGTATTTTAGATAAAATTTAGGTTGGATGATTACGTCCATATATATGTACGTACTTCCAAAATTTAAAGAAAGTTAACACAGATGCATGTGACTAAATTATAGAAAACAGTACTAATTAATGGGAGCTCGAGTGGACCAGCTCCTCATCGTTTATTCAAAGCGAACCTCGAATCCGAATCATGTGTATTTTTTTATCGAGAGTTTTATGCATCATAAATATCAAATGTGTGAGCGAAGACGATGTCAAATTAGTCGCACCCTTCTCCCTGCACAATGGAAAAAAAAATTAATTATAAAAAAATAAGTGAGAATATATATGCATCGATTCAAACCTGCATGAATCGAATCAACTATGCATTCATTCCATCCACACAGTCAAACGTGGAATATATATCTCATGCTCATTACTCTTACAAAAGAATAAATAAAAGAAGAAACATAAAAACAAAAAAAATTTGAAAAGTATATGCAATCGAAATATTACATTACTATACTGGACAAGGTATCACTCTTCTTCTTCGTGTTCAATTAAGTTTATCTTAATTCTTGACGAGGGAAAGCACGACGTTGGTGATCTCGGGCCTGTAGGTGGCGAAGTGGTCCTCCAGCACGTCGACATACCTTTCGAACAGCTCGTCGATGATGCCCTCGCCGAAGTGGCTTTCTATCATGGACTCCACCACGGCCCTCACCACCTTGGCCTTGAGCTCCGCGACGCTCCGACTGCGTCCCGGGCACTGGCCACCGGCATCGGCGCATACCTCCTCCGGCGCCGCCGCGGCCTCGTCCAGGCCGATGTTATGCCAGCTCGCTTGGAAGGCGTCCAAACGCAGAATGGAGAACGAGCCTTCACCTTCCACCAGATGCTTCAGCTCCTCCTCCGAGGGCGAGTAGTAGGGTGCGGCGAAGGAAGCCACCTTCTCCTCTTCGATCATGCCCTGCATGCATGCAAGAAAAGCCATAATGCTTAATGAATGGAAGGCAATCGATGCGATCTCTGATTGATGGATACCTCGGACGCCATGTCCATGAGAACCCGTGCCAACAGTTCCCACTGGAACGTGTATCTTGGCAGAGATGGAGCGTCGGCGCCTCTCCGGCCCATCATCGTGATCACCATGTGGCCGCCTTGGACCATCTCTTCAGCACGGCACTTGAGGAAATATAAGAAGTCGCTCTGGAACTGCTTCAGGTAGGCTTCTGAAACAGAGGGCGGACTCGTCTCTGATATGTAGATCTTTCCCGTGTTCAATGGACGGCCAACGGCGGCGCCAACTTGAAGCTCGGGGGGCACCTGCACAAGTATATAAATTATCCATCTTGACACGCGCATGCATATGTACTGTAAGAAGCATGAATTGTTCTTGAGTAGATGTGTATGTACCTTAGAGATCCAGTGGAGGCTGGAGGACGAGTGAACGAAGTGCAAGCTCTTGCTCGGGAAAAGACGGCCGTAGAACGAGCCCGGGACGGCAGAGACGAAACACTGTCCACGACGTCGATGGCCCTTTCCGGCCTGTTCTCTCTGCCGGAGGAAGTCAGGCAGGGAGTTGAATATGGTATTGAAATCGTTGCAGGGAAGGTCGTTCAACAGCAACTGGAACTCCGGCGGCTGTTGCCGGAGCTTAAGGCACCTCTGCTCGATGGCCTCGACGATGTCGGACACCACGAGCAGCGCATTAGGCCCCGACGAGCATCCCAGGTCGGCGATGCTCATGCGCTCGGGCAACGCCCTGCGGCACAAGTTGGCGGCGGCCTCCTGCCTCGCCGCCTTGGTCAACGAAACGATGACGCGCTGCAGGAAGGTTGAGCATCACGTCATGCACGATCAACGAATCTATAACAGGAAGAAAAAGTGGGGGATCTCGTGTTCGAACACAAGATTTAAGCGAGTGATAATTGAGCAATTACTTGTATCATTGAGTTCTGGGCGTAGCTCATCTCGCCGGCGCCGCCGTTCATGTGTAGGACTTTCTGCACATCCATGATCGGGGGTACGCGACCGTAGTTGGAGACGAGCAGCAAAAAATGTTGGAGTGCCTTCTTTTCCACAGCTATAAAAAAGACTCGGTAACTGCAATCAAGTGGAAACTTTGACGGCTTGCAAACAATTGGAATCTCTTTATATAACTATTTATCAATCTGTCTCTCTACAGAAATGGGCTGAATGAACACAACTATCTGACAACTACTTTATCTCTCCATAAATAGAAAACGGGCTCAAGGAAAAAGACACCTGTGGTAAAGAGTTTCTATCTCCCCTTGCTAATAGAAACGGGCTCAGTGAAAAGGACTACTCTCTCTCTCTCTCTCTCCTCTCTCCACACACACACAAGGTTGTCTAGTTCTTTCTTTTCTTTTGTGGTGCATATTGTGCGTAGGCGATCTGCCCTTTGATCCAATTGACGTTGATTACTAGGCAACCACGAGGTTGGACATCTTCTCGTCTATCACGAGGGTTGGCCATTGAATTGGTGAAGCCACAGTTTTGACATTGCCCATTGAAGTTTTTAATGTCACTCATCTCTTATCCATTCTATCCTTCTAATTTAAAAATTAAAATTATATAATCATCTTGTATTTTTATGATGGTGGAAGATCAAAAGCCTCCTCTCTTTTTTCAATAACAGAATTTATTATTTTATAATAATTAACATAATAAAAATATTTTTTTATAATATTAGAAGATCAAAGATCTCTTTTCTCTTTCTTAAAAAATAAGATTATTATTTTAAATAATGAACATGAAAAGTTGTTAATATTATAATTTTTACTTTGTATATAATTATGCGATATTTTATTCAGCTTATTTGACATAGCGTCACATTTTTAGAGCCATAATAAATATAAAAATATTAAATAAGCTGAATAAAACATAGGTACTGTGATAGAATAATTATAGTAAAACAAAGCAAAAATTATAACATGAAAACCTTTTCATGTTAATTATTTAAAATAATAATTTTATTTTTGAAGAATTAGAAAAGGGTTCTTTGATATTATAATATTTTAAAAAAGTTAATTATTATAAAATACAAAATTTGTTGTTGAAAAAATAGAGGAGACTCTTGAACTTTCACTATTATAAAAAAATATAAGAGATTTATAACTTTAAAAAATAAGGATAGAATAGGTAAGGTAAGAGTGACATTAAAGATTTTGAAGTGGCATTAAGGGCACCCTGAAGTTTATGTTGATAAGCATTGAAGTCTCACAACTAATTTAGATATATATATTATATATTATTTCGAGCTAATTAATCTTCTGGGATTGAATCCGTCTTTATTTGATAAATAAGTCTGCCAGTATTCAAACCAAATTATTGAAAGATTTGTGGAACCATATTAAATATATATATACTTATATAGTGAGGTTTACAGATCCACGCAATGCATGCATTATTTAAAAATTTACTTATAAGCATCACCCTATTACGTATGATTAAGTAGAATCAAAATGTAAAAAAAATCCACATGCAAATTGATTCATCAAATAAAATGATTAGGCATGGCACGAGGTATACCTTGACTGGGAGGATTCATATTGTTTAAGTGACTTTGTCCAAAAGATATCTACAATCCGGTTCCATTACTTACAAGCTCTCTTTTCGTTACTTTGAAAGGAAAATTGTCATCATATCTTGCAACATGATTACTTAATTATTAGGTGGTTAAAGAAAAAGTGTTATTATGGAAATATATGTGCGAAGTAGGAAGCATGCACTTTAAGTAAACATGTAGGAATAATGCATTCAATTATCTTTTCTTGATGGGATTTTAAGTTTTATTTTACATGTGAAATCGCGCAATTGATTTAAAAATTATGTGTTTTTATTGTGCGATCCTATATTTTGAATATACCATTCGTATTGACATGAATTTTTCATATGCTCACTTATTTTTTTTTCTTTAAACGTTATATCAAGTATAAAAGCTCCTGACTTCGAGTTATTCAATGTCACACACTTAAGTTGTTCGCCTCAAGATGTTCTGAAGAAGGTGGTAGATGATAGACTCATTTTATGATTAGCAGTTGAGGGTAATTTATGGAGAAAGTAGGAATGGCACCCGACCCAGTACTCTTTCGCTCCGTCGATTGGGCCCCATCTTGAATATTCTCGGTATAGACGAAATTTAATCATTCAATACCTCATATTCTCAAACTCCATCGAGGATTCCGATTCTCTAATTTTTAAGCTAAAAAATATAAAAATAATTAAAATTGATTTAATATTTATAATTTGTATAATTGAATATTAGAATGAAAATTTAAAAAAAATGATTAGAATGTAAAAAAATGATATTTTATTAACATAAAATGATTAGAATGTAAAAATAATAATTTTCTTATTAAATAAAAATAGCAAAAAAAGTCATGTGCACAGTGCACATAGGTGAATAGGTGACCATCTGCCTGGTGATGAAGTTCAAAGGCCATCCATAAGCAAGCGTCATCGTGAGTGCCATGGAGGTTAAGTCGCTGCGAGCGCCGCTCTCCTCCCACGTCTGACAGTCATCGCCACGAGCACTATGTTGAAAAGGTGGTGGACGTCGTCGTCCTAGATAGCTATCATGGTGAAGCTGTCGCTTTCACATTGAAGAAATACGTTCTGTGGCCGCTGCTCTCCCCTGCCACGGTTTGCACCCAACCGACCGCCAGCGAACAAAATTGAAAAAAAAAGAATGGATGACTTAAGAGAGGAATGTTGGATGATGTTAGGGAGGAAGGGAAAATTAGGGTTTGTTAATTATTATGTTATATATACATAATAGTGAATGATTGAGTTGGTTTATATTTATAATAAATTTTATATAAAATATTAGGACATGTGGATTCAAGAACTTGCGGGCGGGGATGGATCCCTGAAAGAAAAGGCGTGGCAATTTTGATGGAAAAATTCGAGAACAAGAGTAGAAGATCGTAAAGAAATCACAGAAAAATTAAATGAGACATACAAAATTTACCCAAGTTCACCTTTGAGATTAGGACTACGTCCTGCAAAGAAGTTCTACTATATTTTTTTTGTTACAACCGCACCAGATTACATCTGAAAAATGAACTATAAATATGTCTCTTCTAAACGGGTTCAAAACTCGAACAAAACAGAGAAATCCTTAATCCGCACCACACGGGCCGGCTAAACAAAAGCCCAAACCCATCTACGACAGTCGCCGAGGGGCGGTACGACAAGCCCCCCATTTTGTCAGTACGCCAGCAGCACAAGTAATTGGGTAATATTCAAATTCCTCTAAGTTCACGTGGGCGAACTCGATGTGAGAAACAAGGGATTCTGAAGTACTTACCAACTCCAACATACTCCCACTTGGTGAATACTTCACACCAATGAGAGCCTTGCCAGCAATATTTTTCTTCAATCCGACAGCAGTAGAGCACCTCTCAAACTTTGCACATGTAACTGCTTTAGTCAAAAAGTCATAACTATTATCTGTTATATCAACCTTTTTCAAGCTAAACCTCATTCTTTTCCACCTTTTCTCGGATGAAATGATATTGGATGTCAATATGCTTTGCGCGTGAGTGAAATGCAGGATTCTTAGCTAACTGAATAGCATCTACATTATCACATCTCACCTCTATGGCACCTTGCTCAAATCTGAGCTCCAAGCACACAATCGTCGTAGCCATATAACATCTTTTCCAGCATGAGTAAGAGTCATATATTCAGTTTCTGTAGAAGAAAGTGCTACCACACTTTGTCTCTTGCTCATCCAACTTAGTGCAGTCCCAAATAATGTGAAAACATATTCATTAATGGATCATCTACTATCAGTGTCTCCATCCCAATCAGCATCTACATGGTCTACAATATCAAGCCTCTTTTCTTTTCCTGTACCTTCAAAACATAAAGAAAAATCTGAAGTTCCACAAAGGTATCTGAAAACTCTCTTAATATCATTCTAGTGTTCTCTGCTTGGATTAGACATATACCGACTCAAGACCCCCACTTCTTGGGCTATATCTGGACACGTGCACACCATGGCATACATCAAGCTGTCCACTGCACTTGCATATGGCACCCGGTCCATCTCTTCTGCTTCTTCTCCATCTTCGAGCATTGCTCTGTAGAAAGTTTGGTTCCTAGAGACATAGGAGTACCAACTGGCTTGCAGTCCAACATGTTAAATTTTTTTAACGTTTCTTTTATGTATTTCTCCTGTCCTATCCACAACCTTCATTTTTTGACGATCCCTTCTAATCTGCATACTCAATAAATTCTTGACCAACAAACCCTTTACTGAATTCACCATCTTCATACTGTTTCCAATTAATAACATGTCATTCACATACATTGTAAGAATGATAAATTGATCGTCAACTCTCTTCACATAAACATAATGATTAGAATCTGAATGTACAAACTTGATTTGAAGCATGTACGTATCAAACTTTTGGTACTACATCCCTGGCGACTGCTTCTATCCATACAAAGACTTCTTTAATTTGCACATTAGATTCTCTTTACCTTGAACTTCAAAGCCTTCTGATTGTCTTATATATATCTCTTCCTCTAAGTCCTCATGAAAGAATGTCGTCTTTATATTCATCTGCTCTACCTAAAGATTATATGTTGTTGCTAGAGATAGAACAAATCTGATTGAAGTCATTTTCGTCATGGGAGAAAAAGTCTCATCATAGTCGACTCTCTCAATCTGAGAGTACCCTTTAGCTACCAGTCTCGCTTGTACTTCTCTACAGTCCCATCCGGTTTCAGCTTTCGCTTGAACACCCATTTGCAATCAATTGCCTTTCTATCCTTGAGCAATTTACACAAGTTACATATTTCATTCTTATCCAGTGATTGCATCTCATCTGTCATAGCAAGCTCCCACTGATTTGCATCATCCATAGACCTTGCATTTTTTATAGATCTAGGTTCTTCTCCGATGATGCTTAAAGCATGAAACATTCTCATAGCACTAAGATAGTGTCTAAGAGGTGCTCTTCTTTCTCATGTTAATCTCCTGAGAACTAATATGGTACTAATATCTGGGTTTTCATCTGAATTTCCATCTTTAACTTCATTAACCGAGTCCTATTGATCCGATTCTGAAACAGAATATCTTGTGCAACCACTTCTGCAGCTTCAGAATTAGAATATTCTTTAAGCACTACAACTTTCTTGGGTCCATCATTTTTTTGAGCCTCAACTTGGGATCGTGATTCACGGAAAATAACATCCCTGCTGTGTACAATAGTCTTTGTCTTTGGATTCCACAGTTTAAACCTTTGATCCCTTTCTTATACCCGATAAATATGTTCTTCTCAGACTTGTTGTCAAGCTTACCCAGCTTTTTTTGAATATATGAACATATGCGTCATATTTGAACATCCGAACATGAAACAAATTTGACTTTTTTTCAAACATTGTCTCGTAAGACATTCGATCCTTCACTAATGAGGTCGGTGAGCTATTTTTCAGATAGTTTACTATGGCTATAGTTTTCGTCTAGAATTCTTGCCCAATCCAGCACAACTTAGCATACATCTGACTTTTTTTTATGAGTGACCGATTTAATCTTTCGGCTCCATTTTGCTCAAGTGTATATGGAGTTGTCTTCTATCTTGCAATACCATTATCCACGCAGAACTGTTCAAATTTATCTGAACAAAATTCACATTCGTTATCTGTACGAAGGACCTTGATCTTGCTGATCAATTGGTTTTCCAACAAAACTTTAAATTCTCGAAACTTACCAGATACATCTGATTAACTTTTGATAAATAAATCCAACTGTATCTCGAAAAAATATTTATGAACAATACATAGTACATGGACCCTCCAATAAATGAAGTCGGAGTTGGTCCAAAAATATCACTATGGATCAATTCGAGAATTTTCATTGCTCTTGCAGCTATGTGTTAAAAACTAACTCGATTCTGTTTTCCATGCAGACAATGTTCACAGAACCCGAAGCCCACAGAACAATTTGAAACTCCTTCTATCATCTGACTTGATGCTATGGTAGAAAATAATTTCTCACTGATATGACCTAATTTCTGATGTCAGAACATAGATGTGTTATCTTCATCTTCTTTGGCCTCTTCAGAAATAAATTTGCAACCCACAAATATTGTCTCTCCGAGCAACTTGTACAATGTGCCGTAGCGAATCTCTCGTGCAATCACAATAGACCCTCTGATCATCTTGTACGAATCCTTGTCATAACTAAAGATAACACCCGAATAAGTCATTGCACTAACAGATAACAAACTCCTGCTCATAAGTGGTATATGCATCACATCTTGTAGTCTTCACCATGCCATCACTCATCCTCAATTTCACCCTGCCACGTCCAACAATTTGAACCGCAGTATCATTTTCGAGTATGACATCCCCACCATTATATTCCTCGTATTCACAAAATTAGGTGTCTTATGGCATGAAGTACCAGTATCGACGAGTTAGATATTCTTATCTGACTGCGCCATACATGCAACAATCAAATACATATCCCCTGCATCAGCCTCCTTTTTGTCCGATGATGACTCAGCTTCTTTCTTATGAACCGACTTATTTTTGCAATCTCACTTCAGATGGCCCCACTTTTGACATCTCTAACATTGCACCTTCTTATCTCTACTCTTTAAACGTTCATGAGATTTAGATCTAGAGCCTCTCTGATTTTGAGTCCTTTCTAGTTGTCTTCCTCTAGTCGTCAATGCCTCTTTATCAGAACTTGTCGATCCCTTTTTTCGTATTTTCTCTGATAACAAGGCAACACATACACTTCCATACGATAGTTCTTTATCCTCGCCACCAATCACGACAATCAGAATGTCCCATGAATCCGACAGCGAGCAGAGCAATGTTATTGCCTTATCATCATTTTAAAAATTAACACCGATTGATACAAGTTGCTGATCAATGTATTAAAGTTATAAAGATATGTAGAGAACGAATCACCCTCATGCATCCGAAGATTGTACAGTTTCTTCCTCAGAAATAACTTGTTAATCAATGACTTACTTTGATATAGGGATTCCAACTTCTTTCACAGATCTCTAGCTGTAGGTTTGCTCATCACATTCGTAAGAATTGAATTCGCAAAACAAAGCCGAATCAAATCCTTAACCTTTCTATTAATCCGATCTCACTTTTCGATCGCCTTTGAATCTGCCTGACTAGAGGAAGTCGCATCTGCATCCTTCGCCGCTTCCTTGCTTGGCCTCTCCTTCTCGATTGCCATCAAAAAATCTCGATCACAAAGGAGATCCTCCATCTTCATCTTTCAGAGATCAAATCGCGTTCCATCAAACTTTTCTATCTCAATTCGTGATCCTCTTGACATCTCGAATAAACTCTAACTCGTTGAACAACTTGACTCTGATATCAATTGATGGGAAAATTCGAGAACAAGAGCAGAAGATTACAAAGAAATCACAGAAAACCGGAGAGATACAAGATTTACCTAGGTTCACCCTTGAGATTAGGGTTACGTCCTGCAAAGAAATTTCACTATATTTTTTTGTTACAACTGCACTAGATTACATCTGAAGAATAAGCTATAAATATGTCTCTCTCAAATGGGTTCAAAATCTGAATAAAATAGATAAATCTTTAATCCGCGTCACACAGACCGACTAAACAAAAGCCCAAATCTGTATAGGACAGCCGTCGGGGGGCGATGCCCCCGAGCCTCCCCCCCCTCTCTTTTGCTAGTACGTCAGCAGCACAGGTAATTGAGTAATACTCAAATTTCCCTAAGCTCATGTGAACGAACTCGGTGTGAGAAACAAAAGATCCTGAAGTATTTATTAACTCCAACAAATTTACCCCTCATTCCCGTTGTCTTGAGGACAAGATTCTCCAAGAGACCCAAACACAAATTTTCCATGGAGAGTAAGGAATATTACCATCCCAAGGAAAAGTTAATAGAAGTTGAGTTATTAGTAGTACCGAAAGTGCCATGGCCAACTTCTGAATTATATTTTTCCTTGTTTTGTTTTATTTTCAAAGATATTTTAGTTCTCTTTTAATCCATGGTATTTGACATGAAATCTTGATTTTTGATATGCTCAAGCTCAACTTTGACATGTTCTATTTTTTTTTTTCTTTAGCATGTTCTATTTTTCTCCCTCAACGAAATTGACGTAAGGGGTCGACGAAAATGTCGCATCTATTTAATTGAATAATTAGCGCCGCGAAATCCATCTCAATTATTTATTGATCAAGTAACTAATTCAAATTCGAGAGGCGCATGAAATGGTGAATAATTTACGGGGTGCATGAAAAGGTGACAGGCCAAGGCACGGCCGAGAGATTTCTTGAATTAGTGTGGTACGAAAGAAATATTAGAAAGTAATGTTTGAATTAGTGTTATATGCATAAGTCATGAAAAAATATTGAATACTTATGATAATAAAAATATATTTTAATAAAATCACGCGAACCCAATAATTTACTTAGTGTATGAAAAGATGACAGTGCTAGTTTATATATTGTGCCAATCAGGAGTAGCCCCATCGTTGTTTCAATAAGACGTCGACAGGGTCTCGATCGAATTAAACGTTTAAAACGTATGTAAGGAAAACATGCAAAGCATTTAATCCGTGCTGCACGTTTGGCGTTGATTTGGATTGGAACAACCATTGAATAAATATTTTCCGTGAGAAGTATTTGATGTTGCATTACTATACTAACATTCCTCAAACGTGAAAAAAGAGAAAAATTAAATTCTAATTAAAGACTTGGCCCTCCATCCAAAACGTTCATAAAATATGACTGAGAAGACAAAAAAAGAAAATTTTGCCGGCCACATAGTTTCCTCGTTGCAAATCAAAAGGCGTAATGTCCTCGTTATCAATAGAAAAAAAAAAGGAGAATCAAAATTTTTCTTTTTAGATTTAAAACAATTAAAAAATTACACAGAAAGAAATTTGTTGGTGACACTTTAACCACATGTCATTGCGTTAGGAAAAAAATGATTTTATAATGAAAGGTCAGCACATACATGTTTTTTTTTTATAATTATGCTTTCCCATGTCAAACAAGTGTTGTTGGACGTGAAATTATTGTTGTTGTTTTTACTTGGTTTTTGGCAACTAGAAGATTGCTAACCCCTGATTAATTTATAGTTAAAAACAAAAAGCAAAAGTCATAAAAAAAAGATAATTTGGAATTTAATTGTAAGACTTTCTCGCGTTATTTTGAATCATACTAGGTTTGATGACTATATTTACTGATTCAGATCCATACTTATTTTACAGGTAGTATAGAAATTGTACTTTTCTTATTGCAAATTATAGTAGATTAATTAAAGACCTACTAACTCGAACAAACGAATTTTCAACACGCCCATCTCTTACATATATTATAACTGATTAAAACAAATTATTCTTGATTTTGCATTATATAATCGATGGATAACATACATACGCATGTATGTATACATGTGCATACATATACACACATATTGATCCGTGTCCAAGACTCCAAGCAACATACAACATATATGTGGTGCACGTGGATTTCTCAAGGAATAGCGCGCACGTGTATTGTAATTGGACAAACGTGCTACGTACATTATTCTTTGCCTACCACTATTATATCGTATACATACATGTGTATAATATAATTAACCCCTGTTCACGCAACAGTACCATATACAATACAACATATATATGTAATAATATATATGTTTTAGTATATATATATATATATATAGGGTACACGTGGTTACGTTTTTTCTGTTATTTTTTGACAATGGTATGTAGAAGAAAAGGTCTACTACTTTCTAGCATGCAATTGTTTGGAAGCCAAAATTTTTCAACGCTTGGAATCTTTCGTCCGGTAGAATGCACGAGTTAGGCGTGGAATTAAATTATCATTTCGGACGAAATTAATGAATAGTACGAACTTGCGAAGTTGATAATATGAGTTGTTTACTTTAATAGTTTAATGGCCCCATGGGAACGTCAATTCATATTTAATTAATTCACTGAATAAACTTTTATCAAATTGCGGGCACCGTTTGGCGGGCTGTCGGTTCTGTTAAACATGTTGTGACATTTTATGAAATCGACATTGATACCTTGGTTTCCGTTTTTCGATTGGAGATTATTATTTTCATTTACAATAATAATAATTATTAATATTAATATTAATATTAATATTAAAAATATTACATTTTTATTCTGGTAAGATAAAATAAAATAATAATAGTATATTTTGAAATGATAATAATGATGTTTTTCTTCGATTGTGACAAGCGACGTCGATTGCGATTAGTCACATGTTGAACTTGATTGATATTGTCCCGAGCGACACGCGACTATAACAGATGATGCTCTTAGCAAAAATTTTCTATACAAAAATTTGAATTCGATATCTTTACTTATGCAGTGATGAGCTGCTATTCACTATACACTAACTTCTTTATTGTTTTCGATTTCATGTTTTTTATGGAATCTAAGCACTCAGCAATGATTAATTTTCTTTTAAACTAGTTTTTAGGATTTTTTCCTTTTTTTCCAAATCTTATTTTCTCTCTCTTCATTTCTCACAAAAGAAAATTTATTTATTAAATATAATATTTGTATTATTAAAAATTAATTTAAGATTATTTATTATTATCCATTTCATCAGAGATTTTTTATGTTTGTTAAATATAATTTATTATATTTAATAATAAATATTTTTAATAAAATTATTTTAACAAAATCTAAATTTATACTCAATATTTATTAATTATTGAGTATAAATTAATTTATTCTCGATATGTAAAAATTAATTATTATTTTATATCAATAATTATTATATTTTATTTAAACATTTGTTAAAATTAATTTATCATATTAATTTTTTTCAATCACAATTATTATATTTCACTCCATTCACACACCGGTGCAAAAATTATGCATATAAATTTACGTGTACTTCAAGTTACCAATTGTAATTCAAGGCGTTAACAAGTAGTTTAGATGATAATTTTTTCCTTTGGTTCAAAATTAATGTGATCACTGTATACGGACATAGAGAGAGTAGTGAGTGGATCATCATGTTCGTCGCTTCTTTCCAATTACCATGCAAACTACATATTTCAAATTAAATCCCAATTTTATGTATTATCTGTGAAGAGATGTTTAATATTTTTAATATATATATTTTTTTAATCAGGTGATTTTAGTACATTGAATAAAGCATATTAGACGTCAAATAATTCGTAAGTTATAATATTACATATTTCAAATAGAAAAAAAATAGGAGAATCAAAAGCTGTTGAAATCCACAAGGTCACAAGTCCTGACTCCAGATTTCTTAGTAGAGAAAATAATAAGTTATATGTAAGAAAAATTCTTAACACTTCAAGCTTGGTTTTAATGTGTATCTTTTCTTTCACAAATTACATTTGTTAAATTTTTTTGTTAATTTTCTTAAGAAAATGAGTTTTGATCTCTGTTTATTGAGACCATGGAATGTATTACTATCACAGCAAGAACAAAAGTATAATGAAGTGGCACACCCGTTAGTATAATAAAGATATCTTTCAATCAAAATCTAGCCAGTAATAATTATGTACTCTATTATATTTATATTTTTTTCATTGTATAATATGTTAAATCCCTCGGTAATAATTATGTACTCTTTAAAGTTTAAATCCCGGAAAAAAGAAAAGCCTCAAACTAAGTGCTTGACTAGAGAAGCATAATACATCCTCAAGATTCCAAGAATACAGTCGAATACAAATGCATGTCCATCAAACGAGATTGAACTAACTCAAATTATGATGTCCTCCCACCCTCTCTTTCTATTTCCCCTTCTCTTGCAACGTACCAAAAAAAAAAAAAAATGAAGCCAACGAGAACGAACACGATCAAGGGTAGACGCCACCAATATTGCAATTGATAAGGTTACCTGAAACGAACATAACTTCATGTTAAAAAGTAAATGGGGGTCTTCAAACAATGATTCAGTAATCAAGTTGCATTTAAATGTTAAATGTTACGAGCCCGACACAGGAACATAAAAATGATCATTCCCTAATAGAAATGTACCTTAAAAACTAGAGAATCTAAACAGCCATTTTCATCCCAATTTTGTAGTGAGGATCATATCCAATGAGCTCAAAATCAGACGCCAAAAACGAATCTATATCCTTCTTCTCAGGGTTAATCCTCAGAATCTGCAGGGGCAAGACAAATCACAAAGTCTTAGGTTATGATAACAGGCATTCCATTAGTAGTAAAAACCATCAACAACTAACAGGAAATGGCTTAGGTTGCTTCTGGAGCTGCTCCTCGAGGGGTCCAACGTGAGTCCTGTACACATGAGCATCCCCAATGACAAGAATGAAGTCTCCAGGGGAAAGACCTGCACGCAGGGGGGAAAACAAAATAGTGGCAATCGCTTCTTGAGAAATGGACAGAAAATGCAGAAAAGGCATGATTTTTTGTTTTGGAAAAAGAGCATGAAATGAGCTGGCTATTTGGGTCTTGTTATATAATACTCACTTCATCATAATCCTCATCTCAAATCATATATATCATAGGACAGAGAAACAATGTGATCTTAAGGTTGTGATAAACACTAACACATTATTTAACATAAGCATACATACATATGTGCATATATATTGTAGCACTGGTGTATTAACCCCTGAATGAATCTAACAAAACAACCTACTTAACACCTTAAGGGTCAACCCTCCTGAGAAATGACCAAAAACAAAACTAAGCACAGACCAATAGTTCAATGAACTATAAGTCCGGAGGAAAATGTGCAAGTTTAGGGACAGGAAAAGAAATCAGGATGACCTACCGCAAACTTGAGCGATCATATATGTCAAGAGAGAGTAAGAAGCAATGTTAAATGGCACGCCAAGACCCATATCTGCAGATCGTTGATACATCTGGCACGATAATTCTCCATTCTCCACATAAAACTGAATTTTTAGCCACAGAAGACAGAACATGATGAATAAAAGCAGTCATTCCTTACAAAATTGAAACCCAAAAGGCACACATGACCAATTGAAACAAACAAACAAAAAGTCTACAAAGTATGAATGATCACGAACCTGTGCTAACATATGACAAGGAGGAAGAGCCATCTCCTTTAGATCTGATGGATTCCAAGCTGAAAGGATGATGCGACGATCATCTGGATTATTTTTTATTTTGTCTATAATGTCTAATATCTGGTCAAAACCTTTACCACTGTAATCAGTATGCATGTTGGTATATCTGCAAAATTTCTATTTAGGTTAAAATTGTAACACTGTTAGATATCTCTACGTTAGAAAGAAACTATGGAATTAGATCAGCCTACTCAGCACCAAAGTGCCTCCACTGGAACCCATATATTGGTCCTAGGTCACCTTCCTCCCTATGTGCTAAGCCAACACTGTATAAGAGGTTCTATAAGAATAAGATGGTTTTCTTTCAAAATATAAGAATTGGACAATTATACAAAAGACTGAATGATTTTAACTGCCACAACAAGTCAGGCAGAATGCATACCTATTTAGGTATTCTCTTGATGCATTGCCATCCCATATGTGTATACCTTTTTCTTGTAAAACCTAATACCAATAACATAAAGAGTTAAAGCCTCTCCTCAAAAAAAAAAAAGGCTAAAAGCCAGTCAATTGCTTCAAAGGTTGAAAAATGTTTCTACGGGCAATCATTATGAGTCGAAGAATGTATACTTTTAAAACTAGACATTATGCACAACAACTTCGCAGTTTTAAGATTGAATCCCTAAAATGAGCTAAACAATTATCCACACTTCGGCAACAAGTACTGCATCAGCAATTGTGTAGGGATGTGCTAAAAGGATGGAAAAAGTAAGAATGGCATTTCATATCAACTTGCATGTTGAACTATTCAGCTTATATTAAGTTAACGACCATGATGAATCTTCTTAAACTCCAGAGATCTAACACACTGAAATAGTATTAATGTTAGAACTAACACTATTCATTCCTGTCTTTTGGTACAGAGTGTGAAGGACATCACAAATATAACAAACAAAGGATTAAAATAATTGAACTTTTTCAAACTAAACAGAAACAATGCAAAATGAAAAAAACAGGAATATGCCCACGTGTGATGAAAAATATGAGTGTGAACCAAACAAATAGCATAAACAGAGATGTTAGAGGGAAGGAAAAAACTTCTTATTTCCTTAACAACAAAGTTTGTTTTAGAAGGGAAATTTGTTAAAAGTTAAGATTATCTAGGTCCAAGGTCATAAATTGTGTTTCATGATATCAAATGCAACTTTTTCATTTCTTTCCGATGGTTTGTTTTAGAAGGGAAATTTGTTAAAAGTTAAGTAAGATTGTCTAGGTCCAAGGCCATAAATTGCAAAATCCTGTCGAATCTTATGAACATGGATCAACGAATATGGCGTCGTATGATCCATGTAGCCGACCCCACCTAGTGGGATAAGGCTTTGTTGTTGTTGTTGTTGTTGTTGGTTTGTTTTAGAAGGGAAATTTGTTAAAAGTTAAGTAAGATTGTCTAGGTCCAAGGCCATAAATTGCGTTTCATAATATCAAATGCAACTTTTTCATTTCTTTCCGATGATGCTTCAGTACACTGTATAAGAATATAACCAAAATGTCCAAAACAAAGAACTCCAAGCAATGTAATCTACACTGTCATACCCTTTCTTTTACCAATTACATTGTCATACCTTAGCATTGGTTGAACCGCTGATAAACCACAAGAGTTCTTCAACAACCGCTCGCCAGAAAACTCTCTGGGAAACAAATGTAAATTAAAGCACATTTCAACAAAGTACAATAAGCAAAAGAGAAAGACACTGTTGAGAACAAGGGCTTAGTCCAGTGAAATAAAAAAAAAAGTTCAATTTGTGTCAGTGAAAGTTATATCTTTAGTTTCTAATTTATCTTTTCTTTTACTAGGGTATTGGGCCTCCATTCGTAACTAAACTGAAAGAAAAAAAGATCAAAGACCCTGTTGCATAAACAATCATACCAGGCCCATGATTACGTAGCCGAAAGAGTTTCCCACTTAATACATTTTTTTCCTTGCACTTAATTTTATAACAAATACAACTTATTTTATTGTAATATGATGCCAATTAGATTAATTATTACGATAAATATTATTTCTCTCTTAATTTATGTATTTTTATTTATTATATTTTTTAGAGTATTACAGTATTGTATAATAAATTAGAATAATATACTTCATAATTATCTTTTATCTCAATTAACATAATTATATAATTTCTTATATAAAAAGTATCATTTATATATCATTAGGAGAATATATTTCATGATCCCAATACTTGAATTGGCTAACACATCATTTTTCTTTCTTTTCATTTGATAATAAATATAATTTACTTTTATTATCATCATAAATGGAGCATGATAAACCAATTATCATGAAAATATTAATTCTCACTTTTAAATTATACATTTCTCCATATTATTTTTTATTGAATATTATTATATTGCATAACAAAATAGAATAATATATGTATTAATTATATTTAGTCTTAATTAGCTTAAATTGTATAATTTTATGATAAATATCATTTATTTGTAATATTTATATCATTAAGAGAATATATTTTATGATCATACACTTAATCTTGGTTTTATAACATCATTTCAAGCTTAAAATATGTATACTTATTTTTTATACATAATTTTTCCAGATTAAGATATAAAGTTGATATATAACAACTACAAAGTCTTATCCCACTAGGTCGGGGCCTAGCATAACCCTCCTCCTTTATCCAAGCTTGGGACCGGCTATAAAACATAGGCGGAGTTAAAATATAGAGAACCATAAAATTTAATTTCCATGTCAACAAGTTCAGTGTAATTTGATCCAATAAGAGAGAAAATATTCAAAGTGTGAAACCAAAAAAGAGCCAGGGACATTGACAATTAGTCTTTGCTTCATTACAATTCAAAGACTTCACAATATAACTAACCAGCATAAGATTAAATGGTATTAGATACTAATGCATCAAGGGATAAAAACAACAACAACAACAATTTTATAATTTTGATATAATTTTGGAAATTAAAATTAATACTTTGTATACATTATAATTGAAAAAAATATGAAACTTTATAATTTATGTTAATAATAATTTTAAAATTGTTAGAATTACCAATGTAGCTGCAATGCAATTTCAATTCTTAAAGACACTGTTCATGGAAGATGGCCATCAAAATAACTGTATAAAGTTGAAGAGAGGAACAAATATCATTACCTTAGTTGTTAGCAGCGGGAATGATCTCCGCAAATTAAAGCGCATCTGGAGTGTTAAGGATGACCAAACTCATTCATCAAAGAAGAAATATGTTTTAAAAAAAAAAAGTAAACAAGGTTTATCAAAAAAGGATACCTGACAGCCAAATTTGGAAAGTGTTCCGGTCCCTGTCCTGTCATTCTTTGGGGTACCATTTGTAATGATATCCTGTACAAGTCTTAGATAGACATACTCCGCATGCTTTTCATATATAATTTTAGGTAGAAATGAAAATTCTTTAACCTCAAATTTATCCAAATTTGAATTACTAGGAGTTTTTTCTGCACCGAGGACAGTATGGGACTCACAAGCTGAGCTTCTCACACGAACATATGTCATGAAAGAAAATCTAATGTTGTTCTCCACTAGCGGGAAGGATGCATACCATGGCTGGAACAACGAAACATCAACTGGTGGGATGAAAGTGTCACATTCAATATTTGTCTCGATGTCTGTAAGGTGAATAGCTTCGCATTCAGGTGCATTAAGGGCCTCCCTGTAGATGACTTGTTAAGTATGTTTTGCCAAAAAATGGTCATAAGTATTCCTAAATGAGCAAGCAGAACTCACCTAAATATTTGACCACCTCCTATAACAAATACTTTCTCAATTGATAAACAATAAGGAGTTGCGGCCAGAAGTTCCAAAGCAGAATTCATGCTTCCACATATAAGAACATTTTCAGCCGTTGCTATGTCAAAACTACCAGAACGAGTCAACACCACATTCAAACGACCAGGGAGTGGCCTATATTGAAGGGGAATACTTTCCCATGTTTTCCTACCCATTATTACTGCATTCTTCTTAGCAGGATCCACTGTAGTTACCGTGACCTCTTTAAAGAACTTCAAATCTGATGGTAGCTTCCATGGAAGCTTCCCATCCTTACCAATACCCATGTCTCGTGTGGCAGCAACAACCACCTGAAATGTCCTTTGAGGATCACGTGCCGCATTTCCATTTGAGCCATTACTGATGTTATTACCATCCATAATTGGGAGTCTACTAGAATAGTTGCTCTTTATGACTTTGTTTCCTGCGGTAACTAATCGGTGATGGCCCCCAAATCCAACAAGACTGAACCAAAAACCTCTGCCTAAAGAGGTTACAACCTGTTTTAGTAAAACAGACAACTGACGGCAATGGTTCATGACAAATGGAAAATATCTTCAACAGAAAGCATGGAAAATAGGACAATGCACTTGGAAACAAGAAGCTACAACAACAACAACAAACAGTAGTTCAAACTTTGGAATGCTGACTTATCACAACGATATCTTTTTCATTTTCCGAAGGAAGGATAACTACAAATTAGGCTAGTCATTGGCCGTGTATATGAATAGCAATGAGATGAAATGTACTAGTATTGACCCAAAATCAAGACAAAAGCCAGGAAGACAAATCCGCGAAGCAGTCTTTCAAACAAGTGCCCAAACCAAAAAGGCTCTCCAGTCTCTCAGTGGAAAACTTATCACCATGTTTTTGACTGACTGGTTGGTTACTTAAATTTGGAGAATTGTGTCGAGTTTAGATCCTTCTAGTGTTCCCATTCTCACAGTCAATTAAAATAACACAACACCCTATGACAAAATGGAAACATGGATTATGCGACAAGATCAAATGTTCCCCCATATTGCAAATCATGAAACAACACAACGTACAACAATATATGGATGCTGGGAAAAAAATTATAAGCTCAATTTTTTTAAGAATGAGTGATACTTAACAGGTCCACTCGAGGAAAGCTTGAAAGGAATGCTTGCTTGGCTGAAAATTCTGAATGCCAACATCTGAATGGAAAACAAAACCCAATCAAAAAGCCATGTCTCCAAGCTCTCAACCCCCGTGGCGAGTTACCGTGAACAGGGAAACCAGCGACCTTCAACACAAACGAAGAAACACAAATCAATCCACGCTGAAAAGGCGTCGACTTGATCTGGAGAGGTCCAGATGCTCACAAGAAAAGAATCCAGGCGACGGTGCCGATGATGTTGATGGCGGCTTCCGGTGGCGAAGGCGGCGGGCGGGTGTGCAGACGGCGCGAGAGAATAGGGAGCGCGGAAGGAGATAAGGGGAATCAGGGAAGGGATTATTTTATTCTAAACCCTCACCACGTGCACGCTTCTTGTTGGTCCATTTTTTTCCATTTTATTTTTTACCCTTTTTTTGTTTTGGTTAGATTATAAAGGAAGCTTATTGAATTATCTCAGAAGAAATTAAAGATTCTACATTTTATTTTTAACCCCAACCTTTTTTATGTTTATAGTAGAAAAATTAGTTGACTGATGACTATTACAATTCACTCCTTGAAAGAGATAGGGTCAACAATGTTATTAGATTAGATCCCTTCGGGTTGATCCAAAAAAGTTAGATTTGATTTTGAAAAATGTTAAATCCTCTCAACAATTTAGCCTAAAAATTCTCCTAATATCCACACTTTTAAATTATCCAAAAATTTGATAAATTTATGTGAAGTGCTATTGTGAATGAGTTAGAAGGCTAGATCCTCCTAATTTAACTCCTTTAATGGGATTGAATTGGTTTTCCTTAAAAAAATTGACAAGTCCATGGATTTGAAAAGTTCTAAAAAAAGGAGTTAAGGATGGGAAAAGGAAAAATAATGAAAGGAAAGAGGGAACTTTGAAAAGAAAATGAAGTGGTGAAAAGGGAGGAAAACAATTAAGGTAGGTAGAGTAAAATGAAGAAAGATAAATATACAAGGAGTAATAATATAAGAGGTAGATAGGCAAAAGGAAAGAAATAAAGAGAATTTTAAGATAATAGAAGAGGGATCAGAGATAACAAAAAGAGTAAAAAGAAAAAAAAATGGAAATATAAGAGGGATAAGAGAAGAAAATAACAAGGATTGGTAAATGAAGAATAAACAGAAAACTTAAAATAAAAAGAACAAAGAGATGGAAAAGGAAAATAATAAATGAGCTAAGAAATTTTCAAAAAAGATATAATGAAAGGTGGAAATGTAAAATAATTGGAGAGAGGATCAAACTTCAAAGGATCAAATGAGGAAAGAAATAAAGGTAAACCAATTTCTAAATAGATGTAAATATTTATTTTTTAAATGGTAATATTATCCTGAAGTATTTTTGTTCAAAACGAAAAGAGCTAAACGAAGTTGATATTTCAGAACCAGAATAGAAAACTTTTTGGATGCAGAATATGAAGGAATTATTTGACATAAGCTTTAGTCCAAAGTTAGGTGTGATATTTAATTATAGATAAAGGATGTACACGAGAACGATGCAATGCCAACAAAACAGTCAAATTCTTTCTTAATCAGCTTATTCGCAGTCACTTTTATAGCTCGTTCCCTAACGCGCTCCGGACAATTTTACTTTTTGACTTTGGCTATCAATATTCTAATGTTATATAAAACGTTATTTAATATAGAGGTAAAAAATCATGATATAAGGACTTTATGATTTGAAAAGTAAATGTGACTCTGCCTCATCGATATGCATAATTCTTTATATATATGTATATATATATATATAAGATAAAATAAAAGTATCCCTCTGTTAAGGAAATAACATTGCGATCTTTTTTTAATCATTAAATTAAAAATCAGCATATGATATTTTATTTATCTTTTATTGTTGTTATTTTATTTTAATGAATACAAAGAGCATCTAGGGAATGTAATGTACAAGTTAAGGTTCTATTCCAAATTCTTTAATTAAAGACAAAATATGAAAAGATGATATGGTCAGAGAAAATGATTTAAATGAAGATAATGATTAATGCATCAAAAGGATGGTAATGTATGTTCAAGATGTTAAAGCTAAATAATATAAGTGTATGATATATTTTAGTATAACGTTTGATGGATTATTCATATGTCATATATGGTGCATGCGTAGCTCATGGTATAAATATTTTCTATATGCTATTATGTTGTAATGTATGTGTCATGTCATGTAAAAAATCATATTATAAGGCCACATCATGCATAGACCTTAATATATTCTAATGGAAGAAACTCTATCCTATGGATTTGTGCAGAAAGGATGTTTAGGCTCGACGATAGGAGCCTCATGACGAAGACGATTTACACATGTGTTGATTAGACCAATAACACAAGCTATCTTATGTCATTTTTATTATGTTGTCGAACTCTTATGTGAGTCAAGTATGTATGAGTATTGTGCCGTAAATTTTTATACGAACTGTTTTATGTTCATGTTGAACCTTACGTTGAGTATATGATGTTAAAACTTATGTGACTCATGGATCTATTAGCAATTGAAGTTTTCAGTTGTATTTCATATTAATTGTTCTTATTTTATTATGCTCCCGTGAAGGCTTGATTATTAAATTAGTGCTAAATTTTGGGTGATACAATCATTTATTAAAATTATTCAGAATTATGATATGTTCTCGAGTGCATACGTTTTTTACACACATATAATGTACACACACAATATTGTTCACGTGTTGAGCCAAACTCGCTGGACTAACTTCATGTCCTATCTTCTTTTTATATACATTTTGAGAGTTTTGAGTAGGGGTGTTCGTGGGTCGAGTCAAACCGACCCGTCCCCGGACTTGATCCGACCCATCCGATTGTCGAGTCGGGTCGGGTTAGCCCTCTTTGGAAGGTTGGATCCGATCCAACCCGACCCGAATCGGAATCGGATCGGGTTGGATCGAATCGGGTGGTCGGGTTACCCAACCGTCATATTTTCTTTTGTTTTAAATTTTTTTCTTACTTTTTTTATTATTTAATATAAAAAATATAATATTTATTTTAATAGCATAAAATAATTTGTTAAACATTTATATATTATTTTACATATTTAAAATATTTTTAATAAAAAATATAGGTTGAAAATTAAAAATTTTAAAAAGTCGGGTCTTCGGATCGGGTCGAGTCAACTCGGATCGAAAAATTCTGACTCGTACCTAACCCGCTGAATACACCTACTTTTGAGATGCATTTGATTAAGTGTAAAAAAAATTTTAATTATGACAAAAATAATTATATGCATGATAAATTATAACTTTGTATTTGAGTGAATTTGTAAGCAAAAGATTTTGAGAATTAAATAGGAAAAATCATCAATCCTAATGTAGGATCAATCGACTAGGTTTTTTTAACCATAATAAAAAATAAAAATAAAAAAAATGCTACCAACCAAAAAATATATATATATATATATATATATATATATATATATATATATATATATATAGGAGCCATGATCAGTGACTAGTTCAACAATCACATTAGGATCAACTAAGAAAGAATGACTGACTGGAGGACCACTCAAAATTCATGTTATGTAATCAAATTTTGTTGACATGATTGTGTTTCAAGGTATATCGGAGTTAGTAGACTCAGTGTTTGATTTCAAAGGACATCGGTTTTGATCAAAATGTTTTACATATAATTAATTATATGTTACTAGTTCTAAGTACCAGAATCCTCGAGTACAAAATAGGTGTAGTTGACAAAAGCTCCAATGTTCACATGATCAATAGGCCAAATCAAAAGTTCGACAGAAGTTCAACTGATCGAGTGGTAATTAAAAGTTCAGCAAGACATTTGGAAACTTTTTCACCAAATTTAGGTCAAAACAAGAACAAATGGAATGTAGATAATTAATATTTTATTTATCTTTTATTGTGTTATTTTATTTTAATGAATAAAAAGAGCATCTATGGAATGTAATGTACAAGTTGATGATTCCTATTGTAAATTCCCTAAAATTAATAAATGTTCTTGTCTACTCTTCTTTTTATTCTGAACTTTTTTTCTTGTGCTTTAATGTCTTTATCTTTCGTCGAAAGGGGTTGGAGTGGAGTGGCAAGTGACTCTCCTCACTTAGGCCCTGTTTGGTCCAAAATTTATTAAAGGGAAGGAAAGATAAAGAGTGTGAAGGGAAATAATGGGAAGGGAACGTAAGAGAATGAAGGTGAATAGTTATCCTATTTGGTTGATATCATTAAAGGAAAAAGAAGGGAATAGAATGTTAAGTGATTATTTTATTTAAACGATTTTATTCTTTATATAGTTATATGTTTAATTTATTTAATAAAAAATGGAAACACATACCAAATATGTCTTTTCCCTCCTTTCTATCCCGATTTGAAGGGAAAAGAAAAATAGAACATTGGAGGGAAATGAAAAGGAAAGATGCGACTTTTCCCTTCATTCCCCTCCAACTTAAACTCAATCAAACGAGGGAAACAAATTCTTCTCCTTTCTCTTCCCTTTTTTACTCTCCTTTCACCCCAACCAAACAGACCCTTAAGTAAGATATCGAATTTGAGTTTTCGTGAATATAGAATATTTTTTATTGGTGTCTCACTTATTATTGTCAAATATGTGACACATGACAAAATTCACCGAATTAGTTGGACTCGATGATAAATCGACTTTAAATATATAGACGGTGTGCGCAATTAGCATCGCAAGAGTTGGATTGTTGGCTTCGGCTTTCTGATATCGAGGGTTGACAACTCCAAAAAAATCTCTTTATCCTCCTCACGCAGAAATTCATTTATAGTTTGTGCTTTCTACAATTATCAATTTTTTTTGTTGATGAAGGCCATGTTTGCTTGAGGTGGATTGATTTTGTGGTTTCAACGTTCAAGGACAAGTCATGTGCAAATAAATCACTATTCCTGTAGTACGTGAGGAATATGTGCATCATTTTTTCTTGTCAATAATGTTGAGAAAGTCACCAAAAGTCGAATGACTAGTAGCACAAGCACATCAACTACTCTCTATGAGAGATGATGATAAATTCTTGGTGCAGTCATGCATTTTAACTCACTTGGCAAATTTCGAAAAACAAAAAAGAGTGAAGTTGCAAAGTTGAGTTCAGATGTTTGAATCTCGCAACATCAGAATGGCAGAATTAATTTCTATCAGAATTCGAATTCCAAAAGTCTAGAATTAGGAAATTCAGTTCTGAGACATGAGAGCGAAATCGTGACATTAACTTATAATTAAATGCATTAATTAATAAATATTTTAGTTTATTTTATTTTCTCTCCCTATTTGTTCCTTTATTATGACACGTACGTGACATGCCCCCTTCGCTCCTCCCCTACTCGCAGGAGGAAGTCATTATCAAGGCCTAAGCCAAGGAGCGGTGCCACTACAAGACTGTTTCATCCAATGTTTTGAAATCCAATGTTGTGCGACCAGAGTATCAAAGACGGGCCGTTGGTCACTTTAAACTTGACCTACTTCACTCGATCAACTCAGAATATGAAAAATATTAGAACAAAAAAACAATATTTCTTGGGACACATTATATATATATATATTTGAAATTATGCTCTAACATGTTTTTGTTCATTTTCAATTACATATATGAAATTTCATCGATATTTCTTTGATTTATATGCACGGAAAATTTTTCTTTGTAACAATTGATACTTACTTTATAATATAATTTAACTTAATTATTTTATTATACTTTATTATGTTATAACTTATATTATTAATTTGTTTGTTATGCATGAACTTATATTTTTTGCACAACATAACAACACTAGAGCAATCCCTCTAATATAGTTTATTAATTTATATTATAAAACATCCATTTTAATTTAGTTTGATCACTTGGACTTATCTCGCTGATCAATGTCGATCGATGACTGAGATAGGTCTTATAACATTTATTCCTTCTTCCTTCTTTTCTTTCTCTCCTTTTATGTATGCATATTTTCTCCTCGTCTCATGGAGATATGATTTTAGCAATAAGAAATCATGGACAAGTAGATCCTTAAGCATTTGGGCCATTAGAAACAATCAAAGAGAAAGAGAAGCAAGGAGAAGTTGAGAAAAAGGAGCACCATCACCTAAAAGGAAATTTTTAGCATCCAAGAGATATGAGATCTTGATTACTATGTTGTTCATCGTCAAGAATCTACAAATGATGTGCTCTTTGTCTCATGCATGATGATCGTGATTCAAGTTAAGATAAATAGTATCTTGTTAGGTTTGATTTAATTCTGCCCATATAAAAAACCTTTGATTTGTTGTTGTCCCTTTAGTTGTGATAATGAAATGACTAATATAGAATCCTTCTTAACTTAAATTGAATAATATGTGTGTTGCTAATCATATCATTGTCATGTGCCATGAATTAAATGAATTTGGGCCTTGACTTTGAACAATCATGATAAAATTGATAAGTATACTTCTAAGAGGTTTATTATGAGATTAATATGTTGTCCTTGCATTTAAAGCCTAATTTATTCATAGCTTCTTATTCAAAAAGCTGATTAATTAATTATAATGATTAAAGGGATTATAATGACTAAACTCCATTATTGGTACAAGGGTAATAAAATGGAATTGAGGGTTTTATGGTGTTGTAATATGGTCTGTGCATAAAGTGAATACCCACTTATAATGACCCATTACGAATGCATTTGATGTATGAAGCAAGGTAAAAGATTAATGACTACAACCATGTAAAGCCATGTATAATGGATAAGGTAAATATCTAATTAATATGGTAAAATATATTATGTTGAAAATATTGCACCGAGGATCGATGAAATCAAAATAATGAAGAAAAGAAAAGATGAACATATAAATTTAGCGTAGTAAAACTCTTTTGATCAATGTGAACAAGAGAGAAATATTCACGAGCAAATGAGGTTGTCACCAGAAGAAATTCTATTATGAGCAATGAAGAGTACATCGTGATAAAATCCTAATGGCTCAAACCCATCGCTTCCGTCATACATCCTCCTTTTTTCTCATTTTTTTCTTCACAATTTTGGATACAAGGTACATAATTCAAGGCACATTTCATGTGTCATTTCTGTTGAAAGGATCACAAATAGTCCAATAGAATTGGACGGCGTCCGATCTGAGTTTTGGATAATCAAACTCAATCGATCTGACGTTCAAAACTTAGGCATCAGTCTTGTAGGATTATTGGAACAATTGGATCACCAAGCGTCCGAAAATAATTTCCAAATTTGTATAAACTATTGAACAACTTAATGGACATCTAAACTCGGCCACAAGACATTAAAAAATACCTTGAATTTGGGTACAATGATTATTAAGATCGGCCAACCGAAATCATGTTCGAACGTCCAAAACTTCTTAGAAAATCCTAATCTAAGATCCGAATGTTCAAGAGCCTTTTCAAATGTAAGGAACTCATTTGATGTTAATTCCTTCTCATTTTGTATTATTATTAGACTTTTGCAATCTAATTAATATTCCCACATTGTATTGATTAACCCTAAGTCTAAATCTCATTGGTATTATTGATCAAATGAAGGTCTCGACACTCCTTTCTTCAAATTGCATAGTTATTGCCAAAGATTTCAATCGGACAAGGATATTCAATCGGACAAGGATAAGAACCTAATTTATAAAAGATAAAAGTTAGGGTGCCAATGAAATTGAATGATGAGAGTTAATTGTATAGCATCATTTATCTAACATAATTGCTCTCCATCGTATAATAAAAGGGGACTCATCTAAGAATGGTGTGTCCTTTCGATATTTATCATGTTATACACAATCTCATACATTTATGAAATACATGCCACCTTATTATAATGAAATGGCTAATAAGAGGCATTGTAAAAAGAAAGTCAAAGACTTCAAAGTTGAAGACAATTGTCAATATCACATTGGTAAGCACTTATTCTAAATATTAAAAGTAAAGCACAAAGACAAAACAATTTTCTTTCTATGCATCGATTCATTGATTCATCAATTGATTTTTTTTCTAACACAAATATAGAAGAATGAGTTAGGATGGTATAGTAAGAGTTGGTAAAATTAGGTGCGATGAAATTTTATAAAATTCATGTTAACGTATAAATAAATGAGATAAAAATTAATGGGATGAATCCTCCCACCCTAATTAAACCTAATTCATTTCTACTAAACCCCCATTACTTTATCATGAATTTAGACTATAAGTATATTAATATTCATCAAATTAATACATAACGTATAATTTGATCTCCATTGCTTAGATGTATGGTTACCAATCTCTCTATTTGATGAATTCAGAGTTAAATATCATTTCAACATTAATATCATGGTTATTTAATTATTCATTTGTTTATTATTATTTTATTGGACAGCAAATTTCATGAAGCATTCTTCTCCCTTGCCAAATATGTCATGAATGAATGAGTCAAGTCAATGCGTCTGCGTTTGCTAGCGTCGAAAAGATTCAACTCATGTTTCCTCTTCCTAAGATATGTGCCCACGAAAGAGAGATGATGGAGAGAGAAATTTTGGAGGTTGAAGTTACTAATAAGGATTAAATTATGATTTAATTTTGAATTATAGATTCTAGTTATATACTAATTGGAATTTTCAAATGATTATCTCCTGCCTTAATATTAGAATTGAATTAAAACTCCTAAGCTAAATTTAATCAAAACCCTCTCATAACTTAATTCAAACCCTTATATTATCTCTTTTCATCCTTTAATTTGAAAATAAAATGAAATAAATTTATTATTTATGAGAACATCTGGGACATTACCGGAATGTTAGTACGGGGTGCTGGAATTACTGTACATAATTATGCAATAAACTTAAAGGAAAAAATTATATGTATATAGATAAAATAAAATTATATACTCTTTTCCATCATGGGAACTTCCAGGGTGTAAGATTGCAACTTCTATATGATCCGATACTTTGGCGCAACTTATTTCGATGAAATTGAAATTTTTTACTTGCATTTTCCCCCATCAAGATTCAAATAAAAGCATTACCACATCACCTTAATTCAATTGCCCTCACTCGGTAAACACAACTTACGCATGTCACCTTTTGACTTCTTCCTACTCTCAATCCAACTCCTCTGCTTACCTTTTGCTTTTGCATCAATGAACAATTCAAGGATGTCATCAGAGAGAATGTTGCTCAAATTAAATAGCTTACTGCAGACACGGAAGTGAAACGTGATACTTGATCCAAGTGCTACAAAGGCTACAATGGAAATATCCAAATCAAGTGGGAAAGATTTTGAGGCAAGATGGCTCAGTTTACAGACCATCGAAAAACTTGACAAAGTCCTCAAATGTCTCCCCGTGCCTGATCTTCACTACAGAGCCATTGTCAACCTACAAAAGGAATGCATGTTAGTGACAGCGTATAACACTAATAAAAAGGTGAGGTAGTGGATAAAGAGAAATCAGTAACAACGATAAAAAAAACTACCCAATATTCTGGGGGCCTCATTTTGAGATTATAGGTTGAAGCCATGCTCATACAATACGCGCCGGCATCGTGGACTACTAACCCAGCTCCCTGAAAATAATTGTTCACGTCTATTTTAGCATAGTGCCAGGGAAGTCCAAAGAATAATGGATGAAAGGAACTTAACCTTGGCTGGTGTTGGAAGATCCCGGTCCTTGCCCAGGAAATCTGCAGACTCACATACTGGACCAACCACATCGAACGTTGAATTCTTTGCATCAGGCAGGGAAGGAGAAACAAGCTCTATGTGCTGCATAATAATTTGATATTACAAGTTACACGACAGTAAGGAGAATAACAATTCAAAGGTAGTTGTGGGACCAGAAAAACCTGAAACTGCAATTAATTTTTGGATAATTTACTTCAGGTATTAAAACAATCTGGAAACGTTCTTTTTTAAGAGGGCAATATTCTTAATATATTAAATCACAGAAATATACAAAAAGTGCATAAGAGGAAATTTAATAATGTGCAAATCCTGTGCTTGATGGTGATACTTAAAAAACAAGCATCATTTAAATTGCAGTTTAGAAAGAGTGTTAAAGAGTATCCAAGCTGTTCCCCTTGGGATGCATGAAAGTTAGACAGTAAACTTAAAGAGACATCTCATCATGTACCTGATATGCTCCATATAAACTGGGGCGGATGAGCTCAGCCATACTTCCATCGACAACAACAAAATTTTTCGTGCCATTTGTTTTAACGCCAGTCACCCGATTCACTAAGCAGCATGTATTGGCTATAAGTGATCTCCCAGGTTCAATGATGAGAGTAAGATTTCGAGAGAGAACCAACTCTCGCACCTATCACAACACTCAAAAGAGTACGTCAGAAACTAAAGGTGGATTGCCCGTCTCTGGGTACCAACCGTGGGAAGAAAAGCACAGTTACCACAAGGATGCAGACTGAAAACATCTTTTTCGTAAATAAGCACTGCATCCTTAAGGATTTAACTCAAATCCTATTTTAAAGAGTTTTTTACAAAACTAAAATGCATCAACAACAACAACAAAGCCTTATCCCATTAGGTGGTAAAATGCATCACTTGAGATAATTTCAATGAAAGGTTAATTGTAAGTGTTAAGCTTACTGTATTGATTAGATCCATTGGTGTTGGTAGCACTGCACCAGTGTGGTGGTAATCTATTCCAAGACCACCTCCTATGTTCAAGTACTCCAATTCAAAACCTTGAGCTCGAATTTCATCAATAAAATTCACCATCAGAACTGCAGCATCTCTAAATATATCCACCTAACATGGAAAAAGAGACGAAGATTCATGATCAGGTGTACAAAAAGAAAATTTATTTCGTCATGATTAATTGTTTTTCTATAATTCACTTGCTGTTTGCTGCTTTTATTATTCTTAGCCTTCTCAGGCTGATGATTGTAATAATCTTTTTTAGGGAGGATGATTGTAATAATCTATTTAATGTGATCATCTCCTACTATTTAGGCCTGCACTATGTAGTTTGTTTTTTCATTGCAATGCCACCTATATTTGCAGTAACCAGTGACTGCATGAGTTAATGAGTGAAGTTCATTTGATACCTTGAATTAGTGATGGAAAATGATGTATTAATTAATGCTTACAATATATTCAATGGAGAGATAGATACAACAACAACAAAGCCTTATCCCACTAGGTGGGGTCGGCTACATGGATCATACGACGCCATTCCGCTCTATTAATCAATGAAGAGATAGATACAGGCAAAAAAAAAAAGGATAACTGGCCGTATGTATGATTATATCCATTATTGTTGTCTGATTACATACAACAACAACAACAATGCCTTATCCCACTAGGTGGGGTCGGCTACATGGATCATACGATGTCATTCCGCTCTATTAGTAACCAAACCTTTCGGTATATTATTTACCAATAGATCTTGCTCTATTAGTTCGCCAAGTGTCCGCCTTGACCTTCCTCTCCCTCTTTTAATCGGACTCCAGATTATTTGATCTACTCTTTTTACTAGCGCATCTAATGATCTTCTCTGAACATGACCAAACCATCTCAAACGATTCTCTACCATTTTCTCACTAATAGGAGCCACTCCGACTCGTTCACGTATATGGTCATTCCTAATCTTATCTAATCTTGTATGATCATACATCCATCTCAACATCCCAAATGAATGACATGGTTTTAAAATAAGAATGAATTAACTAATGAATGACATCTCGAACTATAAACACTATTGTAACAATTAACAAGACAAGATTATCTCACACATTTACCTTTGTAATTGTCGATCCCAAATGACAATGCACCCCTACAAGTTTAATTTCATCTGAATGTGATTTGATAGCATCAAGAAACCATTGTAGTTTTTCATTTCGGATACCAAACTTTGAAGTCTTGTTGCCAGTGGCAACGTACGGATGGACCTGTTGAACATGAAAAATAAAGAACTGAGTCCAAAGGTCCCAAGAAGATAGCATATCAGGCCTAAGATAATTGTATAAAGCAGAGAAGTTCATCACCAAAAACTAATCATCAGTAGCATTGGAAGCACTGGAAGATCATAAGAAAAAATTTACCTGGGGATCCACGTCCGGGTTAATCCTAAGTAAAACTGGGACTTTCTTTCCTGCAACTCTTGCGGCAGTAACAATGTTTTCCAAGTCAAATTCACTGTCTATATTTACGAATACTCCTTTTTCAGCTGCCAAAATTAGGTCCTCCAATACCTTCCCATTTCCATTGAATATACACCTGGCAGTCAAAATAACAACTGAAAACATTACGGAGCATGCTAAAGATGAGATCACCATACAACAACAGTTGCAAAGTTTGGTGCAGATGGAGCAACCATGTTGAGTAACCTGATATCTTCCATGCCAACATTTGCTACGATTTGCATACACACACGCTGAATAAGATGCCTAAAAGTTTCCTTAGACGTTTCATACTCAATTCTCAAATAGATTATAATTCATATTATCTACTTTGTTGTGTATACCACTACCTTAACAATCAGCACTGTGTAAAATCTGGGAGATCCTAGAATGACCTCGTCAACAATATCAGCATGCCACATTGTTCCTGTCTACGCGAACAGGAGTTCGCTCAATAAGTGTGATCACACAACATTCCAAAAGCATTGTTCTTACAAATTATGTGTGTCATTCATCATCTAACGAATAGGTTCGCTTCCGTGTCTAAGTTAACCTTCCAATGTCCAAATTACATAAAGCTTCTTGTCTCATACGAAAGAAGAACAATACAAAGAATATAAAAGGAAAAACGCATGATGGTCGACATAAATTATCTTCACCTCGTGGGGTCAAATCCGGCGCGCAAAGCCAGTCGCAGCTCATTCCCGCTGACGAGCACTGCGCCGCAGCCAAGCCCCCTGAGGTGCTCCAAGATCTTGAGGTTGTTGTTGGCCTTGATGGCGTATCCGATGATGGACCTGAGGCCCTGGAGGGCGTCCTTGTAGGCCTCGCAGTTCCGGGTGATCTGGTCCTTGCTGTAGAGGTAGAAGGGGCTCCTCTCCGCCACCTCCATGACGTCCTGCACCCGGATGCCCTCGCAGTAGAGGAACCCGTCGGCGCCCTTGGTGAAGCAGTGACGGAAGTCCGTCGCCGCCGCCGGAGATGCCTCGACGGCGGAGGCGGAAGATGACTGGGAGACGGCGGCCCTCAGGGATAGGATTTTGGGCCGGGAGGTGGTGGGGAAGGCGAGGGAGGGCTTGGAGACGAGGCAGGGGCGCGACGGAGTTTGCGCCGAGAGCGAAGGGCGCGAAAGTAGCCGTTGGGTCGCCGCTGCCGCCGCCATTTCTTGTCGGATTTGGTGCCTTGGCTTCGGAGCAGAGCAGACTGATTCGTTCGAAGCGGATGGAGGGTTTATCGAGCAAGTTGTGGGCCGATCTATTTAATTGCCACTTACGAGAAGGCCCAGTTAAAGGTCGGCCTATTAAGGTTTTTTTTACAAAAACATAATATATAGCACGGCCACGGACGAAATTTCAAAAGTATAATTTATGTAACACTCCTAATTCATTAAGATATTATTCATTTTAATTTTTTTTATCTGCACAAATTTAAAATACGATTCAAAAGTGAATAAGATAACACATATATGATTCATCTTGGTCACTGCAATTTATTATAATCATACGTATAAAATTATGACATCTCTAAATCTTGTCACGATTGTTTTCTTAATCGGAAGATTCCGCGATCACAACAATTTCGATCTCATTTTTTGACATTTAAAAAGTCGTCAAATCGTAAAATCCAAATAATGTTATGATTTTCTAAATTTTTAATAGAGAAACCTAAAAAAAATATTAAAAATTAAAAAAAACGGCAAGGAAGTAGGTAAAATGTTCTCTCCATTCTCCCTCACTCAATTGATTTTTTCCATGTATAGTATAACGCTAATTAAATATTTTTTATGAAAAAATAATATCAGAAAAGAAAAGGTTATCTACTTTTTTATATTTCAAATGAGAACATTAATTTACCATGATCATTATCATGATTATTATTTATTTGAGAAATGATGGGTTCAGTTCATTAACCAATGGGATAAAATTATTGATGGAATCGATAAAAAAATAATCATTTTCCTGATCGAAGAAAATATGTTAACCATTTCGGTTAACCTAAGTTTTGATTTGGTCCGATGAATTCATCGTTTTATTAATAAAACATACTATGAAACAGTTATTAATGGATTCACAAGCTTTGAAAATATATTAAACTAACATTTAAATATGTAAATATTAAAATTGAATATGGTAATAATATAAAAATTAAATAAATAGTATACTAAATCAAATTAAACCAAAAAGTTATAGATTCATGTACATGTAATATAGATTTAATTTAAAAAACAATATAATAATACGAAAACATTAGCTAATTTGGTTTTTAATTAAAATTTTGGTATTATTCGTAGCCAACTGAATAAATGCAACGGAATAAAAATTTATTTAGATAATTCAATTTAGTTAATCAAATAAAAGTTCAGTAAGTTAACTAATGGGGACAGATTATGCATACTCACCACTATATGTTCGCTATGCAGCATATGAAAAAGGGAAGAAGGAGCGTGTGGCCCCAAATAAGGCCCACATCTGTGGGATGCCGTCCATCGTGCGATCGATGGCTGGATTCAAGATGTGCGGTTCACATACTTAAACCATCATGGTTCGGCGTTTTGCATTAATTTCTGCCGGTTGATAAAAAAAAATCGATCCATTTTTCCCCAAATCCCACCTGCCCGACCCCATTCCCAAAACACGAAATTGCATTTGCCGAATCTTTCACATTTGCCGGACTGTGTCCTCCAGACGGAGCTCCCCTTCACCTTTGCCGCTGCACGAATCTCCTCTTTGCATTCGCCATTGCCTGACCAGTCTTCACTTTGGTTGCTGCGCAGGACGCGTATTCGCCTTCGTCGACGCCGGATTTGAGGTGAAAGATCCTTTCCCTTTCGCGTGCTAATAATTTTCTAATTCTCTTTTGCTGATGTTCTGTCTTTGCTTTCTTCTTATATTTGCCACTAGCACCAACTCGAAGACTCAATCTCAAATCCCTTGGATAAGTTGGCGTGATATCACAACATGCTTTTCATTCCCTCGGATAAGTTGCTATGACACCAAATGGCGGACAAGAGAGACATTTTTTTACCTCTCCAAATGTGGTATATTAGACAGTAATGGAATAAATAAACGATCTGGACCTCAAGTCTCTATTCAGAGGCAATGAAGATTTAGGGTTGTACTATGCCCTAGATCGAAAATATTTATGCCTTAGGCGGAGGAGGTGGAGAATGTTCAGGCATTCCGGCGGCGGCGTTCGGGTAGTGGTGTTCTAGTCGTGGCGTCCAAGGTGAAGAAATGCAGGGCGGTGGAGAATGTTCAGGGTGGAGAAAGTTGGGAGATGAAAAAGTCGTGATTTATGGGGAAGGGTGGTGGTGTTGGGCGGGATTCGAAAACAAAACCGCTCCAGAAAATGAATGGAACCGGGAGTTAAACCGCACCTTATTTCTTAACAATGCGCGATTGAAATCCTGTCGTCGATCGTGCGATCGACGGCGTCCCACAGGTGTGGGCCTTATTTGGGGCCACACGTTCCTTGTTCCCAATGAAAATGCTAACTAAGTTATAATTAAGTTATGGGTATTGAGAGTAAAAATATTAAAGTGTTGTATATTATTATTACTATTATTATTTAAATAAATAATTTTATTATTAATAAAATAAGATCTTACCATAGTAGATTCAATATCGTCCAAATCTCTTCTGATGCTCTATCAAAAGGCAACAGTGACAATCTTGATTTTAATCATGAAATTTGATGATTTAAAATATGCTTAAAATGGTGAACGAAACTCTTGTTGATTTCTATACATTAATAAAATAAGTGTGTAACCAACGTGATATAAAAATATTATTTTTCAATGAAATATTATCCATCCATCGTATAAAAAGTATATATTTTTTTAAGAGATGTTGCCTTTGAATTATCGTCTCAATTATTACATTTTAAATTGTTAAAATCTTTCCTCCTAATGGGAGGAAAGCTCTGATATGCATTAAGATGTTATTCACTTTAGATTTTTTATCTGTACAAATTTAAAATACGTCTTGATAGGTGAATGAAACTATTACATATAAATACACGATCATCTTCGTATTTTGTTTATATAAAACTATTCAATCATTACAATTAATATGTCAGGAGATTGCACATGATGCCCTTATTGAATTACGAATTATGGACGATATATGATACTAATCTGGGAATCTCGAATTCAGATCATGCATGAAGATCGATCTGAAATAAAGTTTTTTTAATGAATTGGTCATGAAATTTAATTCATTAAGAAAAAAAAATAGTCTCTTATGGTAGAAGGGGCTCCCCCCCCCCCCCCCCCCCCAACTTTTTGGGATATTATGTACATTACTAATAAGTATTACTATTATGTATACAATATATATAGTAAGGCCCCCTAATGTTTTGAATTTAACATAATTAAGGCCCCCTTAACTTTTTAAAATATTATTTATATAGTAATATATATAATAAGATTCTTCCTTGTTTTGTAAACGTAACATAATTATGATATGCTATTATATTTATTAGAGAATATATGTGTATATTAATAGTAGATTTATATTATATTCCCTGTGTTTATGAATGCATAACATATATGTCAATAGTTTTGATTTCTTTCTATAAAAAATTAAATTAGTTAGTTAAACCATAAAAAGTTAGTTACATATATCTTTCTTTAACACGATAAACACACAAAAAATTATACACGATGAATAACAAAAAAAATTAACTAAAAAAATAAAATTTATAATTATAAGTTAACTTCTAAAATAATCCTTTTTATTTTCTTAATTTGATTATAAATTTTGATTAATTAGATGTATATACATGCATATATACATTTTTTTCTTTTTTTACACTCTACCTTTGCCCCCCTAAGTTGTGGGGTTTGGGTACATAAAGCACATTCTTTTGAGACATTATAAGAAAGGCGACATTAATTGATGAGTTAGTTGTTAGGGAAGATTTATGTGTAAGATGTGAAAGGCATGGATCGACACCTCTATAATATATGTTAGTAGTTGGACACCATTTATAGGGGAATTGTGGTTGTTAATTAATTTCCACATGTATTATTATTATTATTATTATTATTATTATTATTATTAAAAAAGCCAATTCGTTACTAGGTGACATCTCTTTTTTATATAAATAAAAGAAGTCTAAAGGCAAGGAAATCTACGTGACTGCAAATGCACAAGTTGTGTTTTGGGGGACATGCAACTGCATGTAAGAGACCGAGTATAAACCTGCACGAAAAAAATATATCATACGCACGTCCGCATGCGCCCTTCTTGCAGAGACAAAAAAATCAATCAATCAATCAATCAATAATAATAATAATAATAATAATAATAATAATAATAATAATAATAATAATAATAGAGCCATATTAGAATGTAATTATAATCTACTATTACACCGAACAATCTTATAATTTTGGACCGTCAGTAATTATTCATATTATTTGAATTTTGAACCGTCATATAAAAAAACGTCAATATCCAAAATTTATTTGATTGTACAGTACAATAATAAATTGTGAATACACTCTAATATAATTACTAATAATAATGTTAGAAATCTATAAACATAATAATATTTATTAAATATGAATTAATCATGATTAGAAATATTATAACTTTATCATCTCATCTTTCCGTAGAATAAATAATTAATCTAAAAGGACTAGAATAGCAAAATTAGATTGGATGAATCATTAGGAAATTTAATAAATTTAATACAAAAATTTAGAGTTGTCCAACGCTCTCTTTCGATCATGAATAAGTCATTCATGGACTTGCTGTGTCGATGAACACTTGATGGAATGAATTTCTAAAATGATACTACAGAGATCTATTTTTCTTTGAACGGATGAGAAATGTAAAAGAAGAATTTTTTACTAAATAAATTTCATCCAAATTATTGTGTGATTTAAGAACCATGATCATTTATTTATAATAGGTACAAAGAATTTTAAATTTCACTTATCATGAAACATTTAAATGCAACTTTTAATCTCTATATGACGTTTGGCATATATACCATTCCATAACACATATATACATTTTGACATATATATACACCCCTTAAACTTTATACGCCTTTTGTTATATATATACATCATTTAACCTTTTGGTATATATACATTTTGGTCTCTACACATATATTTCATATCATTCTATGTTAATAAATATGTTCATAAATATTTTGATCACTTTATTTGAACCTTAATATATTTTGACAATATTTAATTATTCGTATTAAACCCAATGTTAAATTCGTGTTCCACCAATTTTTCACTCGAGTTGCATATGAAACTTTATAATTATGCATATCAAAATGATCCCAACTTTGTTGTCAAAATCATAATGTATTGAAACAATCTCATTCATTAATTATACTAATAAAGAATCAAAATAATTATTATCGCATTCATCACAACTCGACTCAACAATGATAATATATATCAATATAACAAATAACAATATATTGATATGGATGTGTAGCATAGAACTTACATGCAATGTGATAATAACATGCCTACTTTCAACTAGTTCATTTTATTGAGATCAAACTTAATAAAGAACAAATATTAACCTTAATAAATAAATGAATTATAAGATAAAATGTTTATAATATGAGCATTTATAATTATAAATTCCCATTAAAACTGAATATCTTGAACTAAAATGATACTCATATTATCGATGTACTCGAGAAATATCTTCGACGATAATTCTTTAATAAGTAAATCCACAGTAATAGAGTTTGTCCTAATATGCCCAATTTAATATTTTCTTCACTCTTTCTTTTAACAATAAGAGCTTGATTTTAACGTACTTCAATTTTGTCGTGCTCCTATTGTTATTGGACCTTATTATCATAAAAAAATAATTTTAATGGTATTTTAATACCATTAACTATTCATAGTCCCTTGACAAAATTTCACAATCAAATTATATAATTAGATGCCTCACATAACACACAATAAATTCTACTTCTATAATTTAGGAGGGTAACAATTAATTGTTAGACGCTCTTTCGTAATATAACATATTCTACAAATAAATGTACTTTAATGTAGATTTCATACTATCTTGAGCATTTGACAAATCGGAGTCTGAGTATCCAACGATCTCAATATGATATGTCAACATATTTTCCTTTGTCCTCTGTAAAATATCATAGAACCTTCTTGAATGCTTTCCATTAATCCATTTTTAGATTACTTAAATATCTGCTTAATATCTCAATATCATATGCAATATCCAAATGTGTATAAACTTAAGCATAAATAAGATTTCTTTATCGCTAATGCATAAAAATATTCTACATTTTCATTCTCTCAAAAGCCATTGTCATGACACTGATTGAAACTAAACTTGTCCCATTTTACATGTAAAGTACTTATTGTCTTGTAAGAACAATCTCATTATGTAACGCCTGCAAGTTTGAAACCATGAAATCAATTCCAAATCAAAATCAAATTATGGCGATAAATTTGGAATTCAAATCGAATTCGGAAAAAAAGGAAAGAAAGCGGATGGCAACGACCGACCAGGGAGGAAATTCCTCCCTTGATCGCGCTCGGAATACGGTCGGCCAGAGGGCCGGCCGACCCTATAAAGAGGACGCGAAGGAACGCCCTCGTGTCCCCTTCGACATCCTAGCCGGCCGCCGCCCCACCTCTCTTCGCCTCCCTCTCTGTTGCGCCGACGAACGACGACCGACGCACAAACCAGAGGCGGACATCGACAAGGAATGGCGGCTCATCCGAGGACCCTTTGACACCAGCGACCTTTCCTCGACGTGCATGAGGTCCGGGCGCATCTTCCTGTCGATCCAGAGGCGATCGACGACCAAACGAAGAATAGTGATCGGCGACCGTCAAAAACAGAGGTACTCTAATGTTTAAAATCCCTAGACGAAGAAATATGGATTGTTTGATGCAAAGAGTTATATCATTACGATCCTTAGAGTATTACCTGCAATTTATGTATTCATGTCATGCTGATATAACGAGCGGAGGATCGCCAGAATCAATGGAGAAGTCTGGCGGCCCTATTTTATCGTAGGGATCGGTCGACCGATTTTATAAACGGTCGACCGATCCATATGTTGAACTCATCGGAGTTCTTGTCGATCGATCGACCGGCCTCGTAGAGCGGTCGACCGACCGATCTGTCGTCAGACAGATCTAGTCTTGAAATCGGTTGGCCGATTCTTCAAGCGGACGATCGATCCTTCGCGCAGTGCACATCTCGTTAATCTTGCGACCGGTCGACCGATCCTGTAGAGTAACCGGTCGACCGGCTCATAGGCACGGTCGATCGATCCACAGACACCTGAGGGTCGACCGATCCAAGAGGACCGGTCAATCGGTATTCCAGAACGGTCGACGGTCGACCGGTTCAAGTCCGCCAGGTCAGCTCGACCAAACACAGAGGAACGATCGACCGGTCCAGAAACGATCGACCGATTTCGACAGTGAATCAAATTATTATTTTAAATTAAAATATGAGACTCTAACTAATTCACCTATTTTGGTTGAGTCATATTGTACAGAGATTAACTCCCAGTTGAATTTTGAATCATAGATATCATGATAATCAAAGATAAATAATGAAAAGATAAAAATATGGGATTGCTATGTGCCGCCCCCAAAGTTAAAGTAAAGATCAAAGTTAAAACAAAGGAGGGATAGGTAGTTAGCTGAGGGGACATCGAAGCTATTGTCTTCAATGATCACTATTCCTGAGATTTCAGGTCTTCTCCCACCTGTATCGCGAATGAAGGGTGATGCAATGGTCACACTCCTTCCCCCAAAGATTAATGTATTGTGCCAGTGGGACAAGTAGCTAGCTGAGGAGACAGTGAACCTACATATTTCTTAATTGACCATTGTTCTTGGATTGTAGGAATTCTTCCACCTACCTTTCGAATTGGGTGATGTCTTAACACCCATCCCTTTTCCCTTTATGGGCTTACTGACTTTAGAGGTTCAGAGAGACACCCCTGACATCCCAACCTAATAAAGTCGAGCTCGCATAGGACAACTAACTTTAAGGAGATTATAGTAATATAAAAGACGTAGTACAACTTACAGTAAAGCAATGTAATGTAAAACAATGTAAAGCAGGGTATTGTAAAGTAAAGTAATGTAAAGCAGTGTACTGTAAAGTAAAGTAATGTACTGTAAAGTAAAGCACAGAGTAATGTAAAGTAAAATACTGTAAAGCATGGAACATGGTATAGTAAAGATAATGCAGAGCAAAGATAAAGTATAGTCATAGTAAAGAATAAAGCATAGATATTGATATTGTCTAGAAATGAAGTATTGATCTATTATAGTCAATGCATTACTATTAGAGTACAGTATTGTTCATCTTCGATTACATGATTATCATTGATCCTTATTTCACCGTCTATTTGCTATTGTACTGGGCTTTTTGCTCACGGATATTCAATTCCACTGCAATGAGATTTTGCAGGTGAGAATGCTAACTGATGAGGATGGAGGGCACAAAGCTTGGAGAACGCTGCACATGACTGACACATTGCTTGAAGTTTTCCCTTGTTACATTTCTTTCAAGTTGTAATTGGTCTAGAGATACTACGTTATTCCGCTCATCGAACTTCTTTTTCGCATGTTGAACTTGATGCATTTTCGTACTTCGTCATAAACTATGTTAATCACTTTTCGCTTTGATGTTTAACGTTTGAACTTTCGCATATTAGACTATATATATTATCAAATGTTTCTTGATGTTCCACCGTTTCATCTTCCGCATTAAAGTATTTGATTATATATTTTTATTATATTAATGCCACGTAAGCCACATTGTTGAATGATCATGGTCAATAGTGTAGTAGATAGTATAGCGCTCCCGATGTCAACCTGACTGCCTACGTGGCAGGAGGGGTGATTTTAGGGGTGTTACAGTTTGGTATCAGAGCCTAAGTTCTTAGCTCCCTCGTTGATCATAGTAGAGTAGATGTTCATGCATAGCATTTATTGTCCGTATTGTTTCATAGCTCAAAGTAAAGTCATGTGTAAGTTTCTCAAGCATCTGCAGCTCCACTCCTCAAGTAAGTACTAAGTACATTCTCATGCAACTCATGATAAAGTAAAGTACAGTAAAATATGATCAAGTAAAACTGGTAACGTGTGGTAAAATAAAATATAGCATAGTAAAGTGTAATATGATAAAGTACAGTAAAGTAAGATAAAATAAAGTAAAGTAAAGCATGGCAAAACATAGTAAAGTAAAGTATAGTACAGCATGGTAAAGTAAAATATAGAACAGTAAAGTATGGAAAAGTAAAGTACAATATAGCATGATGAAGTAAAGCATAACAAAGTATTGTATTGCAAAGTATAGCAAAGTATGAAAAAAATAATGTATTGAAAAATATAGCAAAGTATGTCAAAATAATGTATAGCAAAGTAGCAGAGCAGTGATGAAGACAATAGATGATAAGTTTGACATTCTCGACGTCCCTGAAAACAAGAAGGTGCTATTCGCTGGGACACCCTCCAGAAGGACGCAAAGGAACGGTGGAAAGCAAAGAAGACCACCAACTTTCTAGAAGTCAGAATTGTTGCATAAGAAGACTTCCGCAAGGCATTTGAGGCGCGCTTCTTCCTTAAGTTCCAAAGGGACTTGAAATAGAAGGAGTTTCTGAACCTAGTGCAAGGGACCATGACAGTGGCCCAATATATGATGAAGTTTGTCAGACTGAGGAAGTACTCCAGGCTGATCATGAATGAACTGGATGTAACCAAGCGCTTTGTGGACGGATTGAGCCCCACTCTAAGGTCTCGTACCAGATTTGGGAACTGTAGAACTTTAGAGGACGCTATCAGTTTGGCTACTCTAACTGAGAAGGATCATCAAGACCTACAGAAAGCTCAGAAGGCCAAACAGACTGTAGGGCAGAGTTTCTGGCACCAGTCATAACAATTTAGAGGGAACAACTGTCAACACCATTGACGGGATAATCGGCCCCGTCCTTACCCAGCGCCCCAATAGTACAACCGTCCTCAACAGCAACAGCCCTACCGCCCTCCACAACAAGTTCCCCCACCACAGCAATAGCAACCACAACAACAGCAACCACAGCAACAACAGTAGAACCAAAGGCCACCTCAGCAGGCGCAGAGGCGCCCAGCTCAACAGCAGAGGCAACAGCCTCCCAGAGCTTCTCAAGCAGCACCCGCAAAAGGTGAGCGAGTTTTATGCAATACTTGTGGCAGGACCCATGCGGGAGAATGCCGCATAAAATTTGGAGCATGCTACTACTGTGGCGGAATGGGCCACTATGCAACGAACTGCCCAAGACGTGGGCAGCCATAATTAGTGCAAGGGAGACTCTTCAATCTGGAAGAAGATGCCCCACAGAATGACGCTGAGGTCATTCGAGGTACGCTATCCGTAGTCGAGTTACCTACCACAGTATTGTTCGATTCTGATGCTTCTCATTTCTTTATATTTGAATATTGTGCCACCACATTAGGGTTAACTGCAACAAATTTAGAGCCTAAGATGAACATCTTCACCCCACAAGGAACTCTAGTTACTACAAAATATCTCCCTAATGTACCCATAGAGATAGGGACAAAGAATTTTCCTGCAAATCTTATCATTATCTCTATGAGAGATTATGATATAATTTTGGACATGGACTGACTAACCTCCCATGATGCTTCTATCTTGTGCAAGCAAAAGAAAGTGATTATAGGTACACAGAGTATAGATAAAATAATTGTCAGAGGCATTGCACAGAAAGAACCAAAGATCATAGTATTTGCCATGAAAGCACAAAAGTTACTTCAAAAGGAGTAGCGGTTATCTGGCAAGTGTTACTAAGATATTAGAGCCAGTCAAGACTCCTCAAGACATATAAGTTGTGAGGAAATTTCCTGAAGACGTTAGTGGTCTACCGCCCAGAAGGGAGATAGACTTTCACATTGAAGTGGCACCCGGCACAGCACCTATTTCTAAAGCTCCATATCGCATGGCCCCAACAGAGATGAAGGAATTGAAAGACCAAATTCAAGAATTGCTGGACAAAGGCTTTATCAGACCTAGTGTCTCACCATGAGGTGCACCAGTCTTTTTTGTCAAGAAGAAGGACGGACTTTGTATTGACTACAGGATGTTGTACAAAGTCACAATCAAGAACAAGTACCCGCTCCCTCGCATCGATAATTTGTTCGATCAGCTATCCAAAGCAAAGGTGTTCTCCAAGATCGATCTGAGGAGCAGATATCATCAACTAAGGGTAGCAGAAGAAGACATTCCAAAGATGAAATTCCGATCAAGATATGGACATTACAAGTTCCTAGTAATGCCGTTTGGGTTAACAAATGCCCCGGCAGCATTCATGGATTTCATGAATCGAACTTTCCATGAACACTTGGACAAGTTTGTAATTATCTTCGTCGACGACATCCTCATCTACTCACCAAGTATAGAGCAGCACAGGGAACACTTGAGGATAGTATTAGAGACTTTGCGGGCAAAGAAGTTGTATGCAAAATTTTTCAAATGTGAATTTTGACTAGAACAAATAATATTTCTAGGCCATATTGTCTCCAAAGATGGGATTGCAGTGGATCCGACAAAGGTAAAAGTAGTGTCCAACTGGACTCAACCAAAGAATGTCTCCGACATTAAGAGCTTTCTTGGTTTAACAGGTTATTACAGACATTTTATCAAAGATTTTTCCAGAATTGTATTGTCACTGACCAAACTCACAAGAAAAAAGGAAAAGTTTATCTGGTCGCCCAAGTGTGAAGAAAGTTTTCAAGGGTTAAAGAAGCGGCTAACTTCAGCACCAATTCTGACGTTACCATCGGACAACGGTAGTTACGTAGTTTACAGTGATGCTAGTGGTACATGATTGGGGTGCGTACTGATGCAACACAGGAAAGTAGTGACATATGCATCCAGACAGTTGAAGAAATATGAGGTTAATTATCTAACTCACGACCTCGAATTGACAGCAGTGGTGTTTGCCCTCAAGCTTTGACGCCATTATCTGTACGGAGAAGAATTTGTGGTCTACACTGACCACAAGAGTTTAAAGTACGTCTTTACACAGAAGGAGCTTAATATGCGCCAAAGACGATGGATGAAGTTCCTAAAGGACTATGAGTTTGCTATCAACTACCGTCCAGGTAAAGCAAACTCAGTGGCAGATGCACTTAGTCAAAAGTGGGAAGGATCTGTAGCTTTCATGCACCTTCGGCAATTTGAAATGATGGAGGAACTTTTCAAGTGGACTCCAAGAGTAAGGCGTGATGAGTCACTAATGATGATGCAGCGCATTGTGTCAGATGTTATAGAAAGGATCATAGAAGCACAGGTAGAAGACTCAGAATATCAGACTATGATGAAAAAGACTAGTCTTGAAACTACCAATTTCAAAATCTCTTTAGATTGTGGCATTAGGTACCATGATCGTTTATGGGTACCGAATAACCCTGAATTCTGAAGAAAAATACTAGATGAATGCCACAAATCAGAGTTTGCAATTCTCCCAGGGAGAAGAATGTACAGAGAAGTTTCTGATGGCCGGATATGAAAAAGGAGATTGCAGAATATGTCTCCAAATGTATCGTGTACCAACAAGTCAAGGTGGAGCACTAGAAATTTCAAGGAACCTGAAGAGTTTCGACATCCCATAGTGGAAGTGGGAAGAGATATCAATGGATTTCATTACCAACTTATCCCGGACTCACAAAGGGCATGACACTATATGGGTGATAGTGGATCGACTCACTAAATCAGCTCACTTCCTACCCATCAAGGTAAAATAATCTCTTGAAAATTTAATGGATCTATATGTGCAGGAGATTGTTAGACTTCACGGGATCCCATCAACCATTGTGTCTGATAGAGATCCTAAATTCACCTCAAATTTTTGGAAGAGTCTCCAGAATCTTTTTGGGACTAGGCTTCGCTACAGTACAACATTTCATCCCCAGACGGACGGACAATCAGAGAGGACAATCCAGACACTGGAGGACGTGCTTAGAGCATGTGCGCTGGATTGTCACGATAATTGGGACAAGCACCTACCTCTTATTGAGTTCTCCTACAACAACAGCTTCCATGCTAGCATAGAGATGTCACCTTTTGAAGCATTGTATGGTCGACCATGTTGCTCCCCGGCATGTTGGGGCGAAGTAGGTGAAAGAAAGATCTTGAGTGCAGAATTACAAGCAGACTCAAGAGTACACAGATAGAGTTGAATTAATAAATAAAAGAATGAAATCTGCTCAAGATCGTCAGAAGACCTATGCAGACAAGAAGCGCCGAGAACACACGTTCAAGGCAGGAGATCAAGTCCTACTTAAGGTCTCCCCCACCAAAGGAGTGATGTGTTTTAGTAAGCATGAGAAATTGAGTCCAAGGTACGTAGGCCCATTTGAGATTTTAGATATGGTTGGAGACTCAACATGCAGGTTGGCCCTACCCCCAGCATATGATAGAGTACACAACGTCTTCCATATCTCACTACTTCGAATGTACAAGCACGATTACGCCAACGTGATCCAAATTGAAGAACCAAATCTCAAGAAAGATCTGACATATGAAGAACAACTCATAGAGATCTTGGAATACCAAGAACACCAACAAGGAAAGATGAGAGTATCACTAGTCAAGTAGTAGTATGGAAGCATCACCAAAGAAAAGAGGCCACTTGGGAAGTAGAATTAGAGATGCGAGAAAAGTTTTCACAATTATTCGGTAAGTCCTAACTCTTAGCAAAATTCGAGGACGAATTTTCTTTTAAGGGGGTAATAATATAACGCCTGCAAGTTTAAAATCATGAAATCATTTCCAAATCAAAATCAATTAGCAATTATGGCAATAAATTTGGAATTCAAATCGAATTCGAAAAAAAAAGAAAGAAAACGAATGGCAACGGCCGACCAGGGGAGGAAATTCCACACCTGATCGCGCTCGAAATACGGCCGGCCCCCTATAAAGAGGATGCGAAGGGGTGCCCTCGCGTCCCCTTCGACATCCTAGCCGGCCGCCGCCCCACCTCTCTTCACCTCCCTCTCTGTTGCGCCGACGAATGACGACCGACACACAAACCAGAGGCGGACATCGACAAGGAATAGCGGCTCGTCCAAGGACCCTTTGACACCAGCTACTTTCCCCGATGTGCGTGAGGTCCAGACGCATCTTCCTATCGATCCAGAGGCGATCGACGACGACCAGACGAAGAACAGTGACCGACGATCGTTAAACACGAAAATAGAGGTATTCTAGTGTTTAAAATCCCTAGATGAAGAAATATGGATTGTTTGATGCAAAGAGTTATATCATTATGATCCTTAGAGTATTACCTGCAATTTTTGTATTCATGTCGTGCTAATTTAACGACCAGAGGACCGCCAGAATCAATGGAGATGTCCGACGGCCTTATTTTATCGTAGGGACCGATCGACCGATTTTATAAATGGTCGACCGATCCATATGTTGAACTCGTCGGAGTTCCTGTCGATCAGTCATTCGGCCTCGTAGAGCAGTTGACCCGACCGATCTGTCGTCAGACAGATCTAGTCTTGAAATCGGTCGACCGATTCTTCGAGCGGACGACCGATCCTTCGCGCAGTGCGCATCTCGTTAACATTGCGACTGATCGATCGATCACCAGAACGGTCGACCGATCCTGTAGAGTAATCGGTCGACCGGCGCATAGGCACGGTCGACCGATCCACAGACACATGAGGATTGACCCATCCAAGAGGACCGGTCGATCGGTATTCCAGAACGGTCGACCGGCCCCACAATCGACGGTCGACAGGTTCAAGTCCGCCAGGTCGGCTCGGTCGAACACAGAGGAACAGTTGACCGGTCCAAAAACGGTCGATCGATTCCGATAGTGAATCAAATTATTATTTTAAATTAGAATATGAGACTCTAACCAATTCACCTATATTAGTTGAGTCCTATTGTACAGAGATTAACTCCCAGTTGAATTCTGAATCATAGATGTCATGATAATCAAAGATAAATAATGAAAAGATAAAAATATGGGATTGCTATGTGCCGCCCCCAAAGTTAAAGTAAAGATCAAAGTTAAAACAAAGGAGGGATAGGTAGTTAGCTGAGGGGACATCGAAGCTATTGTCTTCAATGATCACTATTCCTGAGATTTCAGGTCTTCTCCCACCTGTATCTCGAATGAAGGGTGATGCAATGGTCACACTCATTCTCCAGAAGATTAATGTATTGTGCCAGAGGGACATGTAGCTAGCTGAGGAGACAGTGAACTTACATATTTCTTAATTGACCATTGTTCCTGAATTGTAAGAATTCTTCCACCTACCTTCCGAATTGGGTGAGGTCTTAACACCCACCCCTTTTCCCTTTATGGGCTTACTGACTTCAGAGATTTAGAGAGGCACCCCTGGCATCCCAACCTAATAAAGTCGAGCTCGCATATGACAACTAACTTTAAGGAGATTATAGTAATATAAAAGACGTAGTGCAACTTACAGTAAAGCAATGTAATGTAAAATAATGTAAAGCAAAGTATTGTAAAGTAAAATAATGTAAAGCAGGGTAGTAAAGTAAAGCAATGTACTGTAAAGTAAAGCACAGAGTAATGTAAAGTAAAATATTGTAAATCATGAAACATGGTATAGTAAAGATAAAGTATAGTCATAGTAAAGAATAAAGCATAGATATTGATATTGTCTAGAAATGAAGTATTGATCTATTATAGTCAATGCATTGCCATTAGAGTACATTATTGTTCATCTTTAATTACATGATTATCATTGATCCTTATTTCACTGTCTATTTGCTATTGTATTGGACTTTTTGCTCACAGTTGCAATGGAATTTTACAGGTGAGAATGCTAGCTGATGAGGATGGAGCACAGAGTTTGGAGAATGCTGCACATGACTGACACATTGGTTAAAGTTTTCCCTTGCTAGATTTCTTTCAAGTTGTAATTGGTCTAGAGATACTACGTTATTCCGCTCATCGACTTCTCTTTCGCATGTTGAACTTGATGCATTTCCGTACTTCGTCATAAACTATGTTAACCACTTTCCGCTTTGATGTTTAACGTTTGACCTTTCGCGTATTAGACTATATATATTATCAAATATTTCTTGACGTTCCACCATTTCATCTTCTGCATTAAAGTATTTGATTATATTTTCTTATTATATTAATGCCACATAAGTCACATTGTTGAATGGTCATGGTCAATAGTGTAGTAGATAGTGTAGCGCTCTCGAGGTCAACCTGACTGCCTACGTGGCATGAGGAATGATTTTGGGGGTGTTACACATTATATTTGAATTTGCAACATAAAAGATATATCACCAAGATTTTTTCATCTCAAAATATTTTATTATAAATCTCTTGATTTCTTGAATATGTTTACTCTCACATTACATAATCATGTGTTGAGTTCATCTCAAAACCAAATGAGATATCAACATCCATCTAATGTGGCCGAAAAATCAAAATGTGCAATCAAATATCATGATAATCTTGAAGAAATAATTAGATGACACGGGAGAGAAATGTCTCTTGAAAATCAACACATTCTTTCTTTATAAAGTCCAATAATAATAATAATGTCTCACTTATATTTTTCTACATTTCCTTTTGAACTCCTTTTAATTTTGAATATCTCTTAGAACTAAAGGATTTCTTATCTTTGGGCAATGAGAAATTATTGTCATTCATGAATTTTATTTTTTTATTATTTATTAAAAATAAAATATTGCAAATTAACTATTATGAATATGATGTGTATAGAAATGATCATAAATTTTATCTTATGTTTATTTTTACCATTTTATATAATACACTAATTTAACCGCTATGTTTTATCAAATATTTTTATTAAATTTATAAATAAATCGCTATTCGGTATCCATTAATAACTAACCACTATACTTTAATCAAATCGATATCCTCTAATCGAACCGCTATTCTTTAATCAAATTATTATCCTCTAATCAAATTACTAATTTTGTTAAACAAGGTCAATTTTATGTTTTATGTGTCTAAGATTGAAAATGGTAAAAATGAAAATAAAATAAAAATTAAATTGTCACTTGGATGGACACCCTTCTTCTAGTCGATGTAAATCATTACTTCACCGATAATTTATGTTGTTAGACAATTTAAATTACCTATAAATTAAATTAAAGTAAACAAAATATAATATAAGACATATAATTTAACTTAAAATTATAAAAAATAGAAGATTATTAGTGGGAAAAGACTAATAATAATATAGTAATGTATAATTGGTGCCTTCAGCGAGGCCAAGATTTCGCCGAGGGGTGGGGGATCCAATTTCTATATATTTACCATACTTTTTAATTTTCTTACTAATATATATATATATAATTTATATAGGTAGAAAAAAAATTGACCCCTCCGCTCCGTCCCTGCTCCATGTAGATCATTACAAAATGAGTAGGTAATGATTGCTACCAAATCAAGTCCGACAAATCAGAACATGTCATAGTACTAATTAATGAAATGTAACTTCAAACGCAAACTATCCTATAATGATAAAGCATTTGAAGATGATATTTTATTCGTTTTCATTCGGCTAAAACAATTAAAACACCATTTTGTCCTTCACTCACCTATTAATAAAAAAATCATAGAGAAAATTTTTGTAGAGAGTTCATTCTAATCACACGATGTGGGATGATCTTATCGGATTAGTTGAGTCCAACGATTGACCAATTTTTTACCTATGAATAGTGTATATAATCGTTAACATCACACGAGTTAAATCATCGACATCGCAACTAAAAAAAACTATGAATTTATTAGAAATTAACCACAATTCACTCACCGTATGAAAACTTGCAAGTACCTTCAGATAATTTGTAACCAAATGACTTTGTCCGAGCCGAGAAAACTTAACCGTTCAGGATGAAATTATCATTTTTTTTTCATAAGGACAATTTTGTGAATATAAACTGAAAAGAAACACTGCAAAAACTACTATAAAAACCCTCTTTTAAACATTACCGGGAAAAAGGAAATGGTAGAAGAAGGATTCAATGATGGTGTCACTAATTTAAAGGAGGGACATAACTTTTTTATTTATCAGATTAAAAATGTTTGAATCAGTTTGATGCTAATCTAAACTTTAGTTTATCGAAGAAGAAACAAATTATAAAGTCCAATTGATTCATACTATTCGTGAGTGGTTTTGATTCTCAAGATGACCACACTCGGTTAATTAATAGTTTCCATTCGATCAATAATAATTATTAATTTGGTACGGATTGATCTCGCTTTTCGATTAGACACCTTATTAGCAACAAAGAAAAAAAAAACATTTTATATCTCTTTTTTAAACATATTTGGCCTCATAATATTTCTTTTTAAAAATATATCATTTGTAGATATGAACAAAATTGAATTTAAAAACTAAAGATTTAAAATTTTCATGAAAGAATTTATTATGAATTTCACCATGATGTCCATTCGTTTAACCACTTTATTATAATCGTAAATGACATATTAAAAAGTAATGATCATAAAGGATACATGAATGCACAATTATATTTATTTAATTATTTTTCATGTATAAATGATATTATCAATAGTATCTTAAATTATTCATATGAAATTATCATGCATACCAAGCTTAATAAATTTTTTTGGGAACAAATATTATGAGACTACATATGAGAAACTTTGGAAAGTTGTTACTTTTTAATAATAAAAAAAAGAAATTAGACCAACTCTAACAAAAGACGTTGAAAGTTGATAATTTTTTCTATACAATATACAAAAGTTTAGTCACATATCCAACAACCACAAGTTAAGATGTATTTTTTAGCTACAGCACATGCGTGAGAGCATGTCTACAAAGTTTGAAAAAAAGAACGGGCATTTAAGGGATGCAATTTGGTATTGATTTATTTTATCCTTTTTTTTTAAATATGCCTGATCACAAAACAACTGTACCTAGCTATATATATTTGCTTTGAGAATATCCAAAAATAACACACATTAAAGATAACATTTTCCTCATGATTAGTAATTAAGCATAGAAGGTACGTAACTGATGGTTTGTGATTATAATATATGAACATGATTAGATCAAACGACATCTTAAGATACAAACTAATAGAGGAATAGGATAATAGTGACTTCAAATATTCATATGATTATCCAAGAAAAGTATGATCCACAATTATGTTTTGAGTAGTTTTGTTTCTACTGTTAATAGAATTTATAAGTTTAGGCAACATGATCTGAAAAAAAAAATAGAAAGAAAGACATGTAAGAGTGGGAAGATTAAAAATAGTGCCTGAAATGAGCGGAGTGGCTCGCATTTCGGCATCCGTCTCCCTCCTTTTACCTCGTCAAAGTCATAAGAAAAAGCAAAACAATATCCTGCTAATTATGTGAACCCCGTTGTCGTCGACGATGACGTAGTCGTCTTCGTGTATGTGCTGCTCCCACCGTTCGCATTCCATGGACATCATTTAAAACTGACCAACCTCACACCCCCTACCTCTTTCTTTCTACATCTCTCTCTCTCCCTTCCTCCCTTCAACAACACATTGCTCTCCTCAGGTAATCTTGCATGGCATCCATCCTGCTGTTTCTTCTTAATTAGACGAACGCTGCATGCTGCATGCATTATTCCTTGCTGTTTCTGGATCATTTGGTTCTGCTACCATGGTTGACATGCATTGCATGAATAAAGAAAGAAAACTTTTTTTTCCTTTTCTCTATTAGATATGTCTAGAGAGAGGGAAGAATTATGACTCACAGTTGGTCATTATCAGGATGCTTTCTTGCTGAATTATGATGCACAGTTGGTCATCATCAGGGAAGAATTAAATGTGTCCAGATACAAGTTCTTGCTGCTACTGGTTGCAGTAGTATATATACATGAAATATAAGTATTAGATCGCTAGCAGTTTAGATGTATTGCTAGTCTATATATCTTCTTTGGCTTGTAGTGTCCCTACGTTTTCGAATCTGTGAAAAATCTAAAGATGGATTCCCTTCTCTTAATTTTCAGGTGATCACAGATTCATTGGCAGAGGCGTAAACTGGCGGCCCTTCATATGAGTTCTTCGACCCCTTTGTAACCATCAGACTAATCTTTTACCGGGTCCAGATTTGCCACAAGGAACGATTCATATGGCCGAAGTAGCCATCTCCCCGCCTCTTGACCGTTTCCAAAAACACGGTAACATGGTTAACAGATCATGAGCAATATTATTCCATATCTTGATTTGATCCATTGGTACAATTTGTGACAGCTTATAGAAGAAACTCGTAAGTGTTGTCCTAAAATGAGTTGCATTAGGTATATATATACTTGAAATATGTGTGTGCTATGGTCTTTGATTCCTGGGATGTTTGAACTGTTCAAAAGGAATGAGGAATTGGATTCTTTTGGTAACATGAGAAGCACTACGTAGCAATTCGGTGATTGACTGAATGCGTGGACGTGGTGCAGGACATGAAGGAGTGCATGAACAAGAAAAGCGAGAGAGGAGATCCGACGTAGATAACTCTGAGGATGAGATCAACAGGAAGACCAGGATGGGGTCCCTGAAGAAGGCCATCAATGCCTCCACAAAGTTCAGGAACTCCTTGACGAAGAGGGGCAGGAGGAGCAGCAGCAAGGTGATGTCGGTCTCCATTGAGGACGTCCGTGACGCCGAGGAGATGCAGGCCGTCGACGCCTTCCGCCAGACCCTCATCCTGGAGGAGCTCCTTCCATCCAGACATGATGACTACCATATGATGCTCAGGTGAGATCACCTCTTCATTCTTGCACACTAATCAGGATCATCCTGTATTCAAAGTCTGATTCTACATATATGATTGCACACAGATTTCTCAAGGCCCGCAAATTTGATATCGAGAAGACGAAGCAAATGTGGGCTGACATGCTCCATTGGAGGAAGGAATTCGGAGCTGACACAATCATGGAGGTGCATATATGATCTATCTGTAATTTCAATTTCCTTCAGGCTTCATCTGTACGTGCACTGCTGAGTGCTGAACTGATTGCACTGGTAGGATTTTGACTACACAGAATTAGAAGAGGTCTTGAAATATTACCCTCAAGGTCATCATGGAGTCGACAAGGCGGGCAGGCCAGTCTACATTGAGAAACTTGGAGAGGTTGATACCAACAAGCTGATGCAGGTCACGAACATGGATCGTTACGTTAAGTACCATGTCAAGGAGTTCGAGAGGACCTTCGCCGTCAAGTTCCCCGCCTGCTCCATCGCAGCGAAACGTCACATTGATCAGAGCACCACCATCATAGATGTTCAAGGACTGGTACACATGCATTTCATTTCATGTTGATATTTAAGAACGTCTACACTTAGTTCTGCCAATTAGTTAACTTGATCATATATGCGGTCTGTCTTCCAAAGGGGTACAAAAATTTCAACAAGGCTGCGAGGGACTTAATCGGCCGTCTTCAGAAAATCGACGGTGACAACTATCCTGAGGTGCATATTGATTCCTCGCACAAAGTTGATCTTGTGTTTTGATTACTAGAATTCAGCATGTGAGCAATTAGTAATCAACTCTGAAACCTTTCTCTGTAAATTAGACCTTGTGCCGGATGTTCATCATCAACGCAGGTTCTGGTTTCAGACTGCTTTGGAACACCGTGAAATCCTTCCTTGACCCCAAGACCACTGCAAAGATTCAGGTAAGGACATCTTGGATTCTTGATCCTTCTCTCAGCTGGGTGCATTGTGGGGAAACAAATAAGAACTGTTTCATGGGTACTAAAAAAGAAAGAGTTCTGTTCTTTCAGGTGCTGGGAAATAAGTACCAAAGCAAGCTGCTCGAAGTAATTGATGCCAGGTATCCTGTATTTCACTAACACCGAATAATTGCACTTGCCATTTGCAGTCACGATGATGACAACTTCCATGCCAAAAACCTTTACAGCAACTTTTAGATTACTACAGAGCAGCAGAAGTTCATGTATATGCTTACAGAATCATTAACTATCAAATTATTGGTACTTATTATCAGTGAACTGCCCGAGTTCCTTGGTGGTACCTGCAACTGCGAAGGTGGCTGCCTTCGATCAGACAAGGGCCCATGGAAGGATCCCGAGGTTTTGAAGGTATCTTCATGTTGTTTCCTAGATCACTAATAAAGTTCCATGTGAGGGTTAAATTGACATGAAAAATATATATTACTGAAAGAAGTGCTTAACATTCTACTCTGTTTCTGCATATATACATATATATAGATGGTTCAGCACGGTGCAGGATGTTGTGGAAAGCAAGGAACAGATGTCTATGCTGAGGAGAAAACGATCTCTGAGGACGACATTGTATATCCCAAGGTGATGAATTTGGTCATTCATCAAAGGACAGTTTCTTCCATGTTTATTCTACTTTTGCATCTTTTTCTTGACATCTTCAGCATCTTATCTCACTGAAACATCCACCACCTTTTTTTTTCTGAAGAAGCGAGATTCTTTCCATGCGGAGACCAAAGATGAAATGCGCTCTGTTTCTCAGAAGATGTTGAGAGGATACATTGAACATCCACATTTGTCACCTCTTCGTGAAGAATTAGCCAACAGTCCCATATTCAAGGTACGTAAATAAAACTCCTGCCGTATTGTGTGTTATGTCTTCTACGAAGAACATCTAATCGTATCTGTTCCAGTCCAACTCAGTATCGAATTACTTTGTAGTCTACACAGAATGATTCTTGCAGAACCTGAGATCCATAAAGCTAACAAAAACTTGCAAAATGACGTGATCCTCCCAGCTAATCAGATCACTGATTCTTTCATTTCCTATAATTGTACACGGAATCATGATTCCCTGATCCTGTCATGCGAGATGAACCACTGATATCATAGGACTTGTACGTTCATTGCTTTCCAGCAGGCTGTTCAGGGCAAGGTTTCAGCTCCCTACAAGTATGATGATTACATCCCAATGATCGACAAGACTATGGATGCCGGTAGCTGGGACAAGGACATAATCGATCACAAACTTGCCGTCTCAAAAGGTTCTTCTCCTTTAACTTCTCTCTCACATTCAAACAGTTCATGATCAATCGGTAACTATGGAGAATCCTCAAACTTGGTTCATATAAAATATACGCATGGTTGCATGACAGCAAACTACGGCGTCTCGGACTTGTGCAACGGCAAGGACGGGCTGAACAGGAACGTCATATCCGGCGTCATGGCCTTGGTCATGGGCATCGTCACCGTTCTCCGAGTCGGCCGCAACATGCCAAAGAAGGTGGTCGAGGCCGCCATCAACTGCGCCACCCCCGTCTACGGCAGCATCGACGCAGTAAAAGGGGGCCGCCAGATGCGGCAGCTGCCGGCGGCTGCGCTGTTCGTCTCGGCTGCCGAGTACGCCTGCGTCATGAAGCGCCTCGGGGAGCTCGAGGAGAAGGTGACCGTTCTCAGCGCGAAGCCCGTGCTGATGTCATCGGAGAAGGAAGAGATGCTGAAGGCTGCCGTGAGCCGCGTGGATGCCTTGGAGGCGGAGCTTGCGTCGACCAAGAAGGTAACGAAAGATCATGCCCATGCATGGATTAACGCTTAAAACGTTGTGTACGTGCATGGTTTCTGAAACTAAAACCCCAACAAGCCGTCTAAGAATCATGGGAATGCTTTCCAGGCCTTGGAGGATGCTCTCGTGCGTCAGCAGGAGCTTGTTGCTTATCATGAGAAGAAGAAAAAGAAGAAGAGCAAATTCGTAATCTCTCTCCCTCTCTCTCTCTCCCCATTTGGATATGATAGAAGGGAAATTGACGAACATGCTACTGATTGCAGAACCCATTCCGCTGGTAATTCACGGAGGAAGCTGAGGTCGCCTTGACACAAGCAATATGAATACACCATATATATATATATATATATATTTATACCTAGTGCCGTGAGTTTAGGAGTGCCTAGATGAAGTTTCTATCGGCAATACAATCACGAGTGTATTTGTATTTCATCTACGGACATTAACTTCCTTTTTTCCTCTCTTTTTTTTTTTGTCATTTCCAATGGACGAAAAGTGTTGGTTGAATATGGACCTTGTAATTCATTGACGAGTGTTGTTTTCCAACTGTTAAAGATACACGTAGCGTGGATTTAAAATAGAAGCGTCCACTGGGACCCGGTAAACCCACCAGAACTCATACCAACCGATTTATTTTATTTTTTTACTTCTATTTAATTTTCAACTTATATCTTATATGAAAAATAAAATAATTTAAAGATACAAAATAATATTTAAATACTTAACAATTTATTTTATATTTTTTAAATAAATATAATATAATATTTTTTTACGAAAAAATTAAAAAAGACAACTTATGATCGAATAACAAGACCATCCAACTTGTAGGTTAGATCGGGTCGGGTTCGAAATAAGGTCGAGTCAAATTCGGGTTCGAAATAAGGTCGAGTCAAATTCGACGGGAAGTCGGAACACCACTAATATAAAACATGAAGTCTAGACTGCATTCAAGATATAGTAATGCACCTACCTTTTGTTTTCATTGGTGTTCCTTCTTGGTTCTCTCTGCCGAAGGAGCCTTTTTTTTCATGTGACTGTAGCTGCCTACGAGAACATGACGTTGTTGGGAGCCCACGCATCTGAAAGAACTTGGAACAACAGGAGGCACCTTCGAAGTTATTTCTTGCTGATGATACGAATGATTCACAAATTTATCAATATAATAGACATATATATTCAGAAAACATTTTTGTGTAGTGATTTTTAAGCAGCTCAGCGTGTTTGCATAGTGACAGAAGTTCAACATGTGTCCGGATGCATTTATCATTGATCACTTATGGCCATTTAACTCTTGGAAGCATATCAAAATTGCATGTCAAAAGGCAGGTCATAGGTTGAATTGCAGTCCCCCTCAGAAGCAGAATTTTTTCTGTAAATGTCAGTGCAAGTACCACAAAAAGAATTAGTGGTCCTATCAAATGACAGCCAGCGTGAAATTGAGAGATGTGCTGTAGTAACTAACCCTAAGCTTAGCCTCCTCTTGGCGGTCAATAGATGCGAGCAGCTCCTCTTGCCTAATTAGAGCTTCATGCAAATCCTAGAAGTAATGCACAAATTGTTACAGTACAAAAGACAAATGCTCGACTAAACATTACTGCATACTCATAATATAAACACATAAAAACAGAAGGGCGATGACTTCCCAAGAGAAAGATAATTCATGCCTGTGCAAGAAATTTGCTTTCAACAAATTTACATGCAAACCACAACTTTTAAAGTGACTCAACTAGGTTTATATTTATGAAAAAGGAGCTACTGGGATTGCATAAAAGGAGAGATAACACCATGCATATTTCAAAAATTGAACAAAGTTATTTAGACACTATCTTATTCTTATCTACTATCAAGTATGCAGAAAAGTGTACCTTCTTGGTAGCAATTAGCTCAGCTTCGAGTGCATCCACTCGACGAACAGCAGCATTGAGTAGCTCCTCTTTCTCTGATGGCATCTCATATGGTTTTGATTGAAGAATGTCAACCTTTTCCTCCAGCTCTCCCAACCTCTTTATAAGGCCCGATAGGAGGTCAGCTTCTTTATATACAGGAGCAGGTGAAGGAGGGCGAAATTCCTCTTCAGGTGCATGTTCTTGAAAGACAGTGTCATGCTGAACTGTCTCAGCATTAGTTGTCATCCTTTTAGTAACATGGCTGGTGAGTGAGCATAGGAACGTGAAGAGAGCCATGAAGATGGTTGCAAGAAAATGAACGACTTTAACTCGGAATTCTTCAGAAGATTTGTGTGTATCAGAGAGAGAATAGTTTCCTACGTTGAGAGTAAAAGCAAAGAAAGTTAAGCAACATATCGAAATGTAAATGAACTGAATCAAAATGCAATATCTGAGTGTAGAAATCAAAGATACATTCCCTTTTCCGTTACACAAACACAAACAAACTTTGGCATAAATAGGTATACCTACGACCTTAATTCTTTTAAAAGTAAATTATCATATAGAATATTAAGTTTTGCTTTGCCAAACTAAAATTAGAACTGGTAACTTGACACAGATTATACAGTAATGTCTACCCTTAATGTGTTCTTTTTTTATAATTAATTTAGGGTTTACGAGGACATGAACATCCTCCTCTTTATAGTCCCAAATTACTAGCAGCGCAGAATTCAATTAAATGCCATAACAGAAATTATTGTCAATTACAGAGCATATGTAGCACAGTTTTTTTTAGGAGATCATGTAGCACAAAGTTAGGGTTTATACAGACCTTTAAATGCATCAAACTTTAGATTTGAACCTTCACTGCTCCATCCAGCATCAACAGCCTTATCTACCATGGGAACCTGTTCATCATAATCGGAAAATCCCGCAGGGAAGCTAGCAGCTTTCGCCATTTTAGCCTGTAAAAGATAGACAAGCCCTTTCCTTCATCAAAAAAGGAAGAGACATGCATAGATGAAGCATTACTTTGGACTAACTATTTTGTAAATCTTTTCTCTTTTTTTCCTCGACAAAAGAAGCACCGTCTCTTTAGCCAATGAATTGTAAACCTTTTATTACAGGAAAATGATTTGTAGACCTTCAGAGAGAGGAAGATGCCATGACAAAAAATGTGCAACAAGCAAACATAATTTCTCTTCCAAAAGAAAATCAAGCAAAAGCATTATGACAACAACAGAAGTGGTTAATATTGACAGTATAGTCAGAAGTTCAAACTAATACCGAAAGTCTTATAATTCATTGATTTAATAAAAAAATTCGAAATTGTTCACTGAACAATGCAAAAAGGAAATTAAATTAATTAGATGATGTAAGAGAAATAGCAACATCAAAACTCTGAAAAAAAACCCTGAATTCAGAAATTTTAAAGTAATGTGCCAAATACTGTTATAAAACAGGTGTCTAAGTTATAAATCTTAGAGAAGACAAACGTAAATATATGAAAAAGACATCTTTAGATCTCAATAGAGTACAATGGTCAAACCCTGAACCCAATTTGTATACTGAAGTGACAAAGTTAAACATTCCAGTTGAGCATACTTGAATGACTTACAAACACACGAACTATTTGGCTTGCTGATAAAGAAGACCTTACAAACTCAAGGAGAAGTAAACACAGTTGAAATTTGACACTGACCTCTTCCCGTACGGGCGTCAACTGTGGATATGATACATAACTCTTTGCTGCTTTTGGAGAAATTATGTCTTCAGCTTCGGATCCAGATTCACCAGTTGAAGTATCACTGCCCTTCAACTGCACCAATCACAGAGTTATATCACAAATAAATAGATTAGTTTTGCAATGATTTAAATTAAAGTTAGATATCGTACAGCTGGGTGATGCGGCTTAGTATAAGCAATGATCTTTGCTTCACCATTTGACACAGTCACAATTTGTCTGGCACATTGTGCTTCGCCACTGCAAACCATCTATAAACCAAAGAAATATGAAAAAAATAGCAGAGTCTAATGAGGAAAAACGATAAAAAAACATATGCTGAACACCGACCTTCATTATGTTTGGGTCCTTCCATGGGCCCTTCTCCGATCTAAGGCATCCTCCCTGATCAGCGCACATACAAGAACCACCAAGAAACTCTGGCAGCTCACTGAAGAAAAAAACAACTCAAGACATATAACACAAAGTGCCTGCCTCTGCAAATCATATCCCACAGAGGGTAGATGTAAGAGCACATACCTGGCCTCAATTATCTCAAGTAGCTTATGGTGGTACTTGTTACCTAGAACCTAAAGGAATCTTGATATCTTATTATATAGCTTATGAGATCTCTAAGACAAAGATCTTAACATCAGGAAGAATGAAAACTAACATGAATCTTAGTAGTAGTCTTGGGGTCGAGAAAAGACTTGACAGTATTCCATAGCAGCCTAAATCCAGGCCCAGCGTTGATGATAAACATTTGGAATAATGTCTGCAAAGACAAATCGATGCGTGTAGGGAACATTCTAATCAGGCACATTTTTCTTAGTAATCCAGAATTCATATTTAAAAAAACTATGAATCACAGACCACATACTTCAGGATAATTATCATTGTCGATTTTCTGTAATCTCTGAATTAATTCTCTGGCAGTCTTGCTGAAGTTTTTGAAACTCTGCGAGTAGGAAGAGAATTAATGCAGGCAAATCTGTAATTCTCACTAATCAAGTTTATCAGAGACCAAAAGAAAGCTTACAACTCCTTGAACATCGAGAATGGTAGTACTTGAATCAATGTGCCTTTTTGCCGCAATTGAGCATGCAGGGAACTTAATTGAGAAACTTTTCTCAAACTCCTTAACATGATATCTGATATATCTATCCATAGATGTGACCTGCATAAGTTTGTTGGGATCCACCTTTCCCAACCTCTCAATATAAACAGGCTTTCCCTCCTTGTCAACACCATGATAACCATGAGGATAATACTTAAGAACTTCATTTAGCTCTGAATACTCGAAATCCTGACAAAATAGATAAAATAATCTAATATTAGAATATCACAGGCAGATTTTTTAAACTACATAAATGACTAATTTGTGATGCAATGAGATGAAAGGGTGAAATTACATCAAAGAAGGAAAAAGAGGGGTTTCAAAATAAAGTTAAATAAGGGGTTCAAAGATGGTGCAAGAATACAAGAAATGGAAGCAACTATTAACTAAGAACAAAAATGTGAGAACAGGGACCATATATATGTGATCACCAAGAAAACATAATATGTTCCAGCAATGACAAGATGTTTTTTAGAAATGATAAAAGATATTAGACGAAAAAAAAAGATGACCAAAAGATATACACTGTCAAGGTTTTTTTAGAGGTAATACACTGTTAAGGTGATTTAAAATATTTGATGCCACAAGGAAAGAAGATTAAAGTTCATCCATTTGAAAGATATGGAAGAGAACCAGATTCTCAGGGGTAGATGCAGCATAAGGTAAAAATATATATAATATTCCTCCTGAGGAAATAAATGATGTAGTTTATAAGCATCCTTAAAATGTCTTCTTAAAACATCAAATTAAAAAAACTACTTGAGTGTTTTTCATACTAGATGACAAAAAATGACTCACACCAATTCAAAGTAAGTCATCACCTCAACTATGGTGTCAGTCCCATAGTCCTTTCTCCACTGAAGCATTTCTGCCCACATATGTTTTGCCTTCTCAATATCAAACTTACGTGCCTTGAGAAATCTGAAGATAAAACAAACATTTGTAACATTATATATAATTAATATAATATAATAACAGAATAATGTTCTCTAGGTCTTGCACAAGAAAGGATCAAGTTAAAGAAAGAGAGGTGAACAAATATGGACAAGCTATCCAACATTCGTAGAACTATTATATACAAAATGGATGAAGGATCCTAGAACGAAATAACATAAGAAATATCACACCTTAGCATCATATGGTAGTCATCGTGCCTTGAAGGAAGCAACTCATCCAAAATTAGGGACTGACGGAAAGCATCAACAGCCTGTAGTTCTTCAATATCCCTTATATCTTCAATTGAAACAGAAATGACTCGACTGTCACTTTTTCTCCTGTTCTTTTTTTTTAAAGAATGCCTAAACTTGGTAGATGCATGTATCGCCTTTTTTTTCAACAATCCAATTCGTGTGCTCCTTTCATCCTCAGAATTTTCAAAGTCTGATTTCTTCTCCTTTCTATCATCATGACTTGAGAAACCTTCAAAACCTGTGGTAGGTGAAATGTCACTAGAATTTATTAGTAAAGAAAACAACATATTATAAATAATAGGAGAAAATGCTTTTAGATGATAATGATATTCAGGAAGAATGCATAAGGTCCATTAAACAAGCTTGGGAGAGGAATGTGTACCAAAATTTTCCAGTTATATAATGCAAACAAAAAAAATGTATGTGCTTTCTGGGAACAATGGAAGAAAACGGTTCATGTTATCCATATTGGTCAATAAATTATAGTAAATGCTACACCATTCAACACACCACTGCATTCTAGGATACTAAAGCCAGAGGGCACGTAGCAGTGCGATAGAGCTCCTTATCCAACACTGCTAAAGATTAGTTGTTGAGAGAAAATGTTACATTTATAATTTTTCTAAGGTCAGAGAACAGAAGAGGGTTTCTCCTGGTTTGCTGCCATTTCTTCTGATCACATGTGCAATGAGTTCCTCCTATAGACGGCATTGGAGCCATTTCTAAGCCCAACATTTAGTGCATTTAATGCCATGCGGAAGAACAGGAAAAAGAACAAATATGTCAAGTTCTCATAGGTCAGGTAATAGGACGTGAACCTAGGTACATTGTCAATTATCATTTGCCTTCAGTAATTCAATAATTCTTCACTTTGAAACTCTGTTCTGTCAGAAGTACAATGAACATTTTTCATCATTAATTGTGATGTTAAATTACTTAAATGAAAAAGAAAAGTTATTTTTGCAGAACATCAACAATGGAAATGCACTAGAAAGGTCATGGCTAAATGATGCAACCCAATCCCCACAGGATTAAGTTTCATTCTAACTAAACAGCAACCAGCTGCCCCAGAATCTTAAAACAAAAGAAAGATCACGATGGGAATAGAATAATCTAATGGTGAAAATGTCGTACGTACAAACAGCACAATTATTTTGAAATAAAGAATCAGACCAACATTAATTTGATACACCCAACACTAAATTGTCCAAGGACTTGTTTTACTGAACAACATTGCTCAAGGCCTGCTGCCAACACGATCAACCTTCTCAACTTAACGAATAAATTCGAAAGAAAAAATGGGCAATTTTTATTCAATTCTGCGCCTAAGAGAAACAACAAAAGAATAAAAAAGAGCAAATCGAGGGGGAGAATGACTTACAGGGACGCGCGAATCGATCCAACGGCCCCGACATGGCGGCGAAGTCAAAAGGCCGAATGAGAACGGATGAAGAGGAGGAGGCAGTCGAGATCGAAGCTCTCCACCTGCAAAATAAACCGCATTTTCCATCGGCCAACTGAAGGCTTAGACCCGTAACCCCCCCTCGATCTACTCGAAAACCTAAACGAAATAGGATGCGAAGTACCTCCAAGGGATCGACGCGGTGAGATGTATCGTACTGGAGGAGCCAGTCGAGAGGATGACGGCACGCGGGCGTCGGATTCCGGAGGAGTTCAGGCGGGCGGAGCCGAGACTTGAGAGAGAAAGCTACCAGCATGCGAGCTAAAACCTAGAAGAGAAGGGAAAAAATGGTATCGTAGAAGCGGAAGGAAAAAGGAAGGATAAAAATGGAAAGGGCAAATGAGTGAGTGAGGGAGAGAGAGGAAAAAAGTACGTACTACGTAGCGTACGTTTAGCAGCATGATCGCCGATTCCTCGGCTAGTCGGCCATCGATTTTCATATATGAATTTTCATAGCACACATCTCCCATTCCAAATCAATTTTTACCTGAAAATAAATTGTTGTGTGTCATAAGTACATACAAATTTATCAAATTTTATATAAAAATGGAAAATGCTAGTAATGTAAATCTCTCAATTTTGATGGAGTGGTTGATGAGTAATTGTTAAGCATATCATAAATTAAGAATGTTTTTACAATCTTTCATATCAAATGCACTTTCAAATCAAAGTAAAAAGTTCCATATGTAGGTCTACATTCAGGAGCATTTTTTTAAGGTAATCTTTATAAATTATCAGGTAATGTTACATTAAATTATCTGGGTCCACAATATTACTTTGTTCACTTATGACAGATAATGAAGAATCTGTATTGATCAGGCAATTCACATTGTCTATGAAATGACAATGCATATTGTATATGGGAGAGGAGGCAATCCACATTATTACCCAAGTTGCAATCTTTTCAATTTCACTTTTCGAATTTATTTTTTATATTTTTATTTAAATAAATTATAATACACATTGAATAAATTATTATTAATTAATTAAATTATAATTTTAATCAAAAAATATTAGTTAATTATTATGAATATATTCTTATCATATTTAAAAATATATTAATTATTTTATAAATTTAATTTTATGGGTAGAATATATATTTGTCATTTAAGTTTACGAAGTTAAAAATAATATATATTTAAGGGTATATTGGTAAAAGTTGAATATTAACTCATAAATTTTTATTTTTTTTGTAAATAACTAATATGGATTGGCAGATATATTACTTATGTATGCTAAACAAGGTAATATACATTGCTGATAATTTAATAAGTGATAATAATTTACATTAATAGGTAATGTTGAATGACAATGCAGTGAACGCACTCTTAATCATTTCATAAAGTATCATGCATAAATATAGTACAAGAAAAAATTATCTTACCTAAGTTTCCTCATTAACTCCTCTTATAGATACACACAATAGTACTTCTAAGTGGTACATAGCAACTCCAAAATTTTGATTTTTCATGAAATGATTAAATTATAAGGTGCCAAAGTACACAGAATTAACTGGCTCATCATGATCATTGTGAGAGTTATCTCTTTTGAAACTATCTCATTAGTAACCTTGTCATGGTTGCAATAGTAATTAGTATGTACCTTATTGATGGAACCTATTGCTATCTTCCATATGACTAAATGACAATCCAAAAAAATCAGAGCTCCATATGAAGATGATTTTCTGAGTTGCAAATCTAGTCACGTATGACAATGCAAAGGTGCAGAATATGAAAACAACCGCAATCCACCCACATTAATTTGATGAGTTGTTGTAGAAGGAAGCAAACAAGGTCCACTTAGGAGTTAGTGCTTTAGCATGACATATCCTGAATCTACCCAATACCTCATGGTTAGTATTTTAGTAGAAAAGAGCAAGTTGGAAATGCATTAGAGCTTGTTAGCAAATTTTGTGAATCAATGATAACACCATCACACTCTTCCTCACAAGCATCTAACAATGCTTCAATTACCGTGCTTATTGATATGTTTGGCATGACAACATTAATCTTCTTTGTTTTATTGATATAGAAATCAAGAGAGAACAAGCAAATTCCAAATGGATACCCCAAAGAAGCAAATTCGTAGTATTTTCCTAGTAAATTAATAAATAGAATTAGTGTTATTACTGAATTGTTCGATGGATTGCAGACCAAGAACAACGTTGAGAAGAATTTTACCTTGTTGGAAATGTGAAAAAGGACACTGCGTTGTCCACGAAGAACATTGTGTCATCTTCACCCATCACATACAATCCCACCTTCCGCCCTTGTCGGACACACCAAGAATCGGTGCTCCTCGGTCATGAAAACTGGCCAAAGTGGGATGCATTGGCTGAGAGGTGAAAAGGCGGGACATAACAAAACCACGCATTCCCTCACTTTAACATCTCGAAATTTTTCAAATTAAAAATTAATTTATAGTAATTAAAATAAATTTAAAATCTAGGACTTGTTAAAGGATTTAAAATTTGAAAGGAAATAAAATTATAGCTGGGTGAGAGATAAAAGAAGAGGAAAATATAAGATAAACGAAGTTTGAAAGTGAATAGAGAGAGAAAATAAATTCCTAATTAGTTAGGAATTGAAATTATAGTAAGATTAGGATTTTACATTTGAATTTAAATCTAACCATAAGATTAAGATATAATGAACTCCCAATAAGAGATAAAATAAAAATTTTATGTTTAAAAATATTTGAAAGATAAAATAATATTTTATTTCGAAAATTAAAATATAATATTAATAATTAATTATTTAATTATGAATAGTCAGAAATAATTATTGTTTAAGAGAGATAGATTAAAGAGAAGATAATTAGAAGATGATTAAGGATGAAATTTAATGTAGGATTGAATTGAGTCTCTTAAGGAAGTTAAAATTAGAAATTTCTAAGTTAAAAATTTTCCAAAAATGAAATACTAATTAGTTATTATTTTAATTCCGAAAATTCAATATTTAGAGCAATGATTATTTTTTATTCCGAAATTATATGTAAATTATAAGATAAAGAGGATATTATGAAGAAATAGGAATTTGATTGGAAGAAGAAAAAAGATGATGAAAGAGAAATAAGAAAAGATTAGTTAATTAAGATAAAGATAGAATATGCATGTAAAAGGGGAATTTTTTTAAATTAATAAATATTAATTTGTTAATTTTGTACTTTATTTAAATAAGGGATAATTGAAGTTGAGAAAAGATAAGAGGAAGTTAAGAAAGGATAAGATATCGAATTAAGAAATGAAAGGTTAAATTATTTTTTGGATTTAATTAAATAGATAAATAAGTATTTATTTATGAAAATCTGAAGTAAAAGATAAGTAAAGTTAATACTTAATAATAGAAAAGAAGATATAAGATTTTGAATATAGAAAAGAAAGGAAAAAAAGAAAGTAAACAAAGTATTTAATTAAGCAGGCGTTTAGTGCATTACCTTTTCACATTTTCTAGTAATATGTATTGTTTATTAGAAAGATTGTCACATAATAAATTATAAACAATGTGCATTAGCTTGTTTACTATGTACACATAATCTTTCAAGCAATTTAAATGACAATGTACAATTTTTATTGAAATACCCTTTATCACGAGTTAAATATTATATAATCTAACTAAAAACTCAAATAAAATTAATAAATTAATTAAATATAATTATAAATATTTCATATATTTTTAAATGAAAACAATGGTTTCATATATTTCATAATATTTAAATATTTCATAATATTTAAAATAATAACTAAATAATAATACGCAATTCATGAGAATACAAATAATAAAATAAATTTTAAATAAATTAATATTATTAATTATGATGGTAATAATATTATTTGTTATTATTATATGAATTATTATATTTTTTATGCTTTATTTGTCTAAGATTGAAAAGGGTTAAAATGAAAAGAAAATAAAAATATATTGTCATTTGGATGACAATCTAAATAGGTAGTCCCCCTCATAGTTAATGGATTGTCACTTCATAAATAATTTACAAATTAAAATAAAATAAACAAGATAATATGGTGGGCTCAGATAATTTAACTTCATATTATCGATAATCTAGAAATATTACTTGTAAGGAAATGCCCTAAGGGGCCGTTTGGCATGAGGTACTTTAAATATATTACTGATTATTTTATTTAAAATTTTCATGGCCCATCATATTATTTTGTTTGGCTGCGATTGACTATCGATAATTTTAATTGCTCTAGTAATTTTGATTACCACCTCATTGGTAATCTAGAAAGTTGGCAGGGGAGGTGTTTTTCCAGATTATCAACTGGTGGGAATACATTTTGACGAAAATATCACTTCAATTATTATTTTTTCAAATAGTTTATTAATAGATAAATATTATTTAACTTCATTTTTTTTATTATTTGAAATATTGTACAAATAATTCTTAATTTTGTCTCATCTTTTTATATATATATATTCACTTTTCTATTTTTTCTTTATTTATTTATAATAATATGTTATTAAAATTTAAAATAATTTTTAGGAGTATTTTGGTAATTTTGACACTATTTGTTTTGATTATTATTTATATTACCAGTACTTACCAAACACTCTAATGTAATATTACCGGTAATTTAAATAGTGATAATCTATCTAAATGGTGATTAAAATTATCAGTTACTTAAATCGATAATGTCAAACGACCCCTAAGATAATTAAGGATGATTATAGATAAAATTCAGAATTAAAGTTAAAGGTAGTTAATCATCTAATCCTGCAATAAAATTTAATCTCATCCAAAGTCAACTCATTTTTTTTCTCAAAATACTTCTTTAGGACGATCAATCTTCTCACATTCAAAAAGTATTTTAGTAAATTTCAGTCATATTCATCCAACTTAAGGAGCATTTCTAATTTTCTATTATGGTCATCTAATTTCACTTTGTAACATCACGACCATCGAATTTCAAAAAAGTTGGTACTGATGTGGGTGCTTACGTGGTACCACATCAATACTTTCTCTCTCCTCCACATTAAGTTATAAAAAAATGTCACATTAACAATTTTTTTCTACTCTATTCAAATTTTTCAAATTTTTTAGACGAGGATGCTAATTTTTCAAAACTTTTTTTGTCTACATAGCAATCCAACTTTTCAAAAATTTCAAACAAGATCATTAAACTTTTCAAATTTCGAATCGTGATCATCATTAAAAATTTAAAATAATAAAAAATGATAAAATATATATAAAATAAAAAATTGAATGCACTTACATTGACTGGGTACATTTTGAGGGCATGACCCATTCGGATCGAGCCTCCCAATTTTGTTATGTCTATTAAATATATAATATTATGATAATTAATAATTTTTTAATTAGAAAAATAAAAAATAGAAACATAAGATACTTATTACATTTTCCCTAAAATTTGGAATAATAAAAATATTATAATTAGAAAAATAAAAAAAATCGCGTGAGATTTCATCGTACTGGCCAGACCAAACATCCAGCAGATTTGGCTCAGGCTCGATGAAATTCTCGCGCAAAAAAATCTTTTATTTTTCTAATTATAATTTTTTTATTATTCAAGATTGTAGGGCAAAGATGTAATCGATATGTTATTTCCCTGATTAAAAAATTATTCATTATCATAATATTATATATTTAATACACATAGAAAGATTGGACAGCTCGATTCGAATGGGTCGTGCCCCAAAATGTACCATGTCGGCCTAAGTGCCTTCAATTTTTTATTTTTTATTAATTATTTTTATTATTTTAAGTTTTTAATGATGATCACGATTGAAATTTTGAAAAGTTGAATGACCTTGTCTATAAATTTTGAAAAGTTGGATGACTATGTAGATGTAAAACTAAGTTTGGATAGAGCATAAAAAAATGTTAGTGTAATAAATTTTTTTTTTATCAGACGTGAAGGAAAGAGAAAGTATTAACGTGGTATCATGTAAGCATTCACATTAGTGCCACATCAACAATCCACCAGCTAACTAGCTATAATCGATCTTAATGACAGTGATTGAAACATTTTTTGAGTTGGATGATCATGGTATTACAAAATAAAATTGGATGACCATATTGGGAATACTCTTTAAGTTGGATGACCATGGCTAAAATTTACTCAAGTAATTTTTCCTCCAACTTTGGATCACATTTTCTCTCAGCTCGATGTGCGTGCATGGCTGCAACTTTCATCCATCTACTCGTGGTTGATGGCTTTGTCAAATGACATCGGAAGCATCACCTAAAGTGAAGCACGATCGCCAAAAAAGTCGTCCAAAGTCAGGGGTTCTAGGTAGTTTGAAACGGTTAAGGTATGTGAGATTTCAGAGTCACTTTTGGCTACGATTTCTTAATGAAATAGATAAGATGATGGATGGATTAAGATCAATTTGTATTCTCCTATAATGCATGAATAGTTATATATAATTTTTTTGCCGAAATGATTAATGCACAAAAAGTTATAGTATGCAAAAGTTTCGATAAAATAGCACTAAAATTCTGACAGTTAGAAGCTAGCCCACGTAGAGGAGAAATCATCCCGGGTTCTTTTGTAGTTTGGAAATTCGATACGGACTTCACCAAAGTAGACTCAGATTCGAACGAAACTCAGCTCGGGCTCTCGACGACCTAACCCGAGTTCCACTACGACGATTGTTAGGCTTCGACTTGGATCACGATCCCTTCCCGGGTTGTGTCCACGCTCAACACGAGTAGTCTTATGTCACGATCTGGATGATGTCAGTAAACCCGAATTGAGCCACCCTCAGACCCAACATGGGTTTTGCTGAAAGAAGAGTAGATTGCCACGCCTGAACTCGGCCCGGGTTTAGACATACTCGACCCAAATTCTGTTTAGCAGATTGGGATTTGAGTTGTTTAATTGTTCTACTGTAATTTAACATTTTTATCCTCAAGTTGATTATGATGAATAGAGAATAGTAAGAATGCTAATTAGGTCAATGGATAAAAGATGTAAAATAGGATTTCAATGGCACTGATTGAAGTTGAGTATCAATAGTTCTACAACCCAAATGGAAAAATTGAAGATGAATATTAATAGCTCCAACCCTCATGAGTTTTATTTAAATCGATTTTACCCTTTATAGTTTATTGAGCTCGTCTCCCACTTTTGGTCCCATATAAAAGTGCTATGGATGCTCATAATAAAAAAGTCGAGCCCGCATTAGAACAACATATATAGATTATTCTAAGAATTATTTAAAATCAAAGATGTAGTGAAAGAATAAGAACAAAAAAGAAAGAATATAAATAAAAAAATAAAATTATTTTATCATATTGAAATCTTATTAAGTTTTCTTACACGTTTGTATTATTTTAAGTACTGAGTATTTTTATAGTCATAAAAATTATATTTCTCTGTATTTGAATCACATAGATAATTGAACATGCAAAGATGGAGGTATGTGTGGAGTTAAATATGTTCGTGATGAATGATGATCACTACAAGAAAATCGCGATTTTTCGACGGTTCGAAATCCGTCGTAATTTGCGACGGTTTCGTTTCCGACGGATTTTTCGACGGTTATGACCGTCGGAAAGGATTTATATTATTATTTAATTTTTCGACGATTAGGAACGTCGATATTTCCGACGGTTACTCATCCATCGCAATTTTCGACGGATTTTTTCGACGGTTACGACCGTCGGAAATGGAAAATTAAATTATGTATTTTCTTATATTATTATTTAATTTTTTCGACATATTTTTCGACGGTCACGATCGTTGGAAATAAAAAAATAAATTATATAATTTATTATATTGTTATTTAATTTTTCCGACGATTTTTCTGACGGTTACGACCGTAGAAAATGAAAAATTAAATTATGTATTTTTTTATATTATTATTTAATTTTTCGACGATTAGGAACGTCGATATTTCCGACGGATATCCATCCGTCGCAAAATCCGTTGCAATTTCCGAAGGTCGTAACCGTCGGTAAATTTATAATAATATCATATAAAAAGTATTTTATTAATATAACTAGCGACGATCCAAACCGTCACAATTACCGATGGTTTTGACCGTCGGTAACAATTACCGACAGTTCAAACCGTCGATAAAATAAAAAATAAATATTATATATAATTAAATATATTTTCAACGGTCAGAACCGTCGGTAATTATAAAAATAGTTAATATTTACGTTTTCGACGGCCGAAGCCGTCGGTAATTAAAATTTTCTTATCCCGCTTTTTTTCCCTTTTCCCGCTTTCTCTCATTTTTCCCCTTATATATAATTCCTCCTCTCTCCTCTCCTCACTCTCTCCCCCGCGAGCACCGGTCGTCCCTCTCCCGCGCCGGACGCCGGCGACCCTCCCGCGCCGGCCTCCCTCTCCCGCACCGAACGCCGGCGACCCTCCCGCACCGACGACCCTCTCCCGCGTTGGCTAAGAAGGAGATTGCGTCGGCGTCTCCTTCTTCCTCTCCCGCGCCGGTGTCTCTCTCTCTTTCTCTCTCCGACCAGAGGCCGCTGTCAGTCGGATCTCGCCGCTGACAGTCGGATCCGGCCGTGGGCATTCGGATCCGGCCCCCAGCGGTCGATCGGCCGCCTGGCGGTTGGATCGGTCGCTTGGCGGCCGGATCCGACCGCCTGGCGACGGATCCGGCTGCCGGGCAGCCGGATCCGGCCTCCAGTGACCGGATCCGGCCCCCAGCGGCCGGATCGACCGGCTTGCAACCGGATCGGCCGGATCGACTGGCTTGCGATCGGATCGGCCGCGGCCCGATCCGGTCGCTAATTTTTTTTATATTAAAAAATTATTTGCGACGGTTGCGACCGCCGAAAGATCAGTTTCGATAGTTGCGACCGTCGAAAGGTTAGGACGGTTCGAACTGTCGGCCTTTTTTGGCGGTTGCAACCGTCGAAAAGTTGCGACGGTTTGAACCGCCGGCCTTTTCCGACGGTTGCAACCATCGGAAATTTCGACGGTTCGAATCGCCGGCCTTTTCCGGCGGTTGCAACTGTCGGAAATTTCGACGGTTCGCATCGCGGGGACTTTTCCGATGGTTCTGACCGTCGATATTTTCGACTAATTTTTTTTAACCGTCGCAAATCGATTTGCGACGAGCGTTTTTCCGACGGATCGATTCCGATTGAAAAACCGTCGGTAATTGCGTTACCGACGATTTTCGGACTGATTACCAATGGTCCGGACCGTCGATAATCAGCGTTTTTCTAGTAGTGGATGCAGTAGAACATGAGATAGTCACATGATTTATGTTAGTTTATTCAATGTTAGTTGATGATGCAGTAGAACATGAGATAGTCACATAATTTATGTTAGTTTATTCAATGTTAGTTGCTACTCTAATATAATAAAATAGGCAGAGGACTATTTATGAACAATTAATATGTTCGCTTCTGCAATCTAGAATTGGTGGTTTAATAGTTAGTTTATTATGCTATTTCTTTATGGATCTAAAAGGCCCAATGGACAAAAGGTAAATATGTAACACTGGCCAGAGAAATCCAATTGTTAATTAAGTGACAGGAAGGTGAATTTTAAGAGCGTTAGACTTGCGTCTCTCTCAGATACCAACTCGTTGTACCCTCTATTCATCATAATTTCAGAGGAATTTGAGTGGCAATGGATCAAGGTGTTTTGGTCAACACCTTGAGAAATTGCTCCCAAATGTCAGTTTGAACATTCAAATAATTTTAATCATCCAAAGGAAATATCATGCATGAGGTTTAGAGGTTGTATAAATGTATCTAATGACTAGTCCGTTTGGTCACAGTAGTGACATTTAATAATTATCCAAATCTTCTACTGTCCATCCTAAATATTATCCACTAAAACTCTTTTTTTACTGTTATATGTGACTATTCCAAATGGTGGTCCATTAGGGACCGATGACTGAGTGGTTACTAATATAAGCATTTAGAGACTGAAACTAAATGACTTTTTTGTTGTAGTGAAAATTATAAACTTAGTTTGTGCAAAATAATGGGTTGATCTATCTATCATATGTTTCCATCGATCTATTGTAGCTCAGTGCCTAATTGGTATTAACACTACTAAATGTTTATTAAAGTTTAATAATTTAAGGTCCTCTTATTAATTCAAAACCATCAATAAATATGATTGTTAATTTAAATTATATATTTTTTATTCAATTTATGGGTTCTTTTCATATTTATTTTGCTTTCAGAAATCGATAATACTTGAATTAATTTTGCTCATAATTAATTAATTAAAGTTTTTTTCTTAATTTTGTTTGAAGTCAATGAGCGAATAATTTCGTACTTTTTTTATGGATGTACTATGCATAAAAAATTACATCTTATTTACACGCCTCACAAATTAAATGTTTTTTAAGATATAATTAGCAGATTTGCATTGCAAAAGGTTCAAAATATAATATATTTTCTTGATATTAAAAAAACTTATTATTTCCCTTTAGGCTTCAGAATTAGAATTTCTTGATGTGGTCCTGTATGATATCTGTATATTTGTTCTAGTTGGTAATAGTGCAAGTAAAGCTAAGCGAAGAGGAATCCTATGACAAATAATATAAAGGACATCTCCACTATCGAGATAAAAATTTTGATCTTTATGTGCCTCTTTTTTTTTATTTAATTGACTTTTAAAGTCATTTCTTTGGCCTTTGCCTCTAGTCTTCACTGCACCCTTATGTTATATGTGAAATAAAATTTAAATTCCAACATCTAGAACATAATGTTGTATATATTTTTATTTTCATAATTTTATAACTCAACAAATTATTTAAATTGCATCCAATATTAATCTGTCATATGACACTTTATTAGAAGTGCCTTACATTGTTATTTAAAAACAATGTAAACATTTATAAAATATCGAAACATGTCAACCGTAAAAGTTGAGCATTAGTAATTTCGTTTAAATTAAAGATTCTTTAATGCTTCAAAATTTGATCTCATCACATGATGAAATACTTTTTAGTATACTTTTTTTTCGATATTTCTTGACTTTTTCGTTGACCCAGATGGTAAAAAAAAAGTGACACGTGAATGCGAAGCTAAATGAAAAAGAATAACAAAGTACATCATAAATTTTATATAAAGTTCATGTCATAATATAACTCAATACGTCCCATCATCTAAATACAACTCCATCAATAAAATAAAAGAGACTCAATCTAGACACTATGATAATCATGTGCATATGTCATCAAGTTGTAGTCGTCACACACACATCAATCGGCTCGCAAGCATCTTATGTACCTGTGAGAATCACACCGCGGAGCAAGCTTATTCGTTAGCATAAAGTTAAATGTGAATTCGTATAAGTCATAAGGTAATTCATCAAAATAAGCATGCCAGAAAATTAATGTTTTAATAATCGGACCGGCCATCCAACCGAACGATCAATTGGGTCGTGGTTGGACCGATCTGACTAGATTCAACCGGGTTCAACCAAATTTTATTAGATTAATATTATTTACAATAATTATATATATAATAAATATTATATAATGCTTATAATTCATAATAAAATTTTATTTAATTAAATATTAATATTCATAAAAATAGTTTGAATTTTTATTATTAATATTGTATATTAATACTTTTATTTTATTCTTCAATACTATTTTAGGGTGATAATATATTAATTAAGTTTGACATATATCACTCTCATGTTTTTTTTTTCTTTACTTACATTTTAATATTTTTAATTTTCTATTTCCATTAATTCCTCTCTCCCCATTAATTCCCATATTTATTTACTTTTTATAATAAAAATATATTAAAATTTTTAATATTAATAAAAAACTTTAAGTTATTATTATTGATATACTATATTAATTGTTTTATTTTATTCTTCGATACCATTTTGTGATGATAATAAATTAATTTAATTTGCCATACATCACACTTACTTCCTTTTATTTTCTCCTCCATTTTCATTTTAATACTTTCCTTTTTTATTTCCATATATTCCTCTCCCATATTGATTTTCCACATTTATTTCCTTTTAAATATTTTACAAATTATTAATTCAAATACTTTCTCATTTTTTTACCTTCCTTTCTACTTTTTATTTCCTATTTTTACTTTTATTTTCTATTTTTCACTTTAAATGTTGAACCAAGTTTTTATGGGTTAGTGGTTGAACTGATTTTTATCGGTTGAACTGGTTTTTGGCCGATTCAACTTCAATTCCATTTTTTAATTAATTTAGACTGGACCAGCAGCCAGTTCATGGTTGAACCGATTGAACTTGCCCATCTGATTTTTCTAGTTTAGTGGTTGAACCGATTGAAGCGGCCCATGCAAAAAACATAAAATGTATATGTGATAATAAATAAATAGATCACAATGATTTTCGTTCCTTTTATTTCATGGTTCGTGTTCATAAGGATAATGTTTTTCATTTATCTTTAGTCATTCATAATTTTTCATCTTATTCATGGGTTGAAAGAGTTCTCCACTTTTAGGAAGTGCCATTGCAAACACATAAGCGTGTAGCTACCTATACCATGGTGGGCGAATGAGGGATCCATGTCATGGCTAGTGCTTTGTCGAGCAAGATGACCTCACAAAGCTGTAGGAAGAATTTCACATCTAGGTAGGCAATTAGTAACCCTCATTTTTTATCTTATTAATTATGAGACTCTCTTTCGATCGATCACTTGGATCAATCAAGAATATAAAGAGAAAATGTGGCTCCGGGTCATCATTAAGTTAATATAAATTGGTAATCAATCAGGTGAACGAAAGCTTGTCAAATCAAGTGGTTTAAGTTAAGGTCATATTCTTTCTGTTCACAGATCAAATTCTCGAAAGGTGGAGTGATCGTCCGTTTGATAAGTCATCATCAATTGTCTGAAAGAGGAAAGGACATTCATTTTGTCTATGTCCATCGATCGATAAAAAAGGGGTGTGATCGTCCATCCCGAGTTCATTTATCAGTCTTTCCAATGTCCTATGTGAACTGGTCGATCGAAAGAGGTTCGTTCACCCATTATAGCATAAGGAAATTCTCGAACTTTCAGTCAAGAGTTTTGGTTGGCCGAAACTTGATCGATCGTCTGCGAAAAATAGTTTCATCTTTCTCGATTGGTTGAGAATAGTTTCTCCATCCATCGTCGAAAGCTTTTCCAGCATGATAATTCAAATTGATCGCCTGAAATAGTCGACCGACTGATTATCGTCTCCATTTTTTAGTCTCGATATTTTTCTAGTTCGATCGTCCGAAGGAGTTTCGAACTTTCATTCTGGTCTATATTGGTCATCCGATCCAGTTTTGAACGTTCGATATGGTAGTCGCTATACTCATGCCAAGATGAATCGGACATCCGAATTAAAGTAGTTTCAATTGTCCGTTTCATATCAGTGGAGCCGTAGATCATTGTTGATCCTTAAATTTTCAATCAAGTTTTTTCACATTCAAATATATAACAACATCTACTAATCAATCCTAACTCAATATATTACATAATCAGATCTAGTATGAACATATCTACATATGCATCAACATCGACAAATGACTATTTCTTCTAATAAGCATGGCGGAAATCATTCTACTCATCTTAAACATGACTATTGTTTTGTTATCATATGAGACTCTTCATTAGATTAGAATACATTAAAAGATAATTTAATAATCATGTTAATAACATATCCATCAATTCATAACACCATAAAATGTCATTTTTCATACAAACATTCCTGGAATCGCACAGAAAAATCCTCTTACTAATCATCATTAGAAGCACTACTTATTGTCATGATAAATTATCCAACTACCATGAATCCTAACCTCATGTCATACCTTAAAAATATGTGAATCCATCAAGGAATCTATCCCATGACTTAGATCCCCAAAACACATTTGTTTCAGAAGATTCTTTCAATTGAGTCTTCGGTGGATCATCCTAGTCATGTCCTCCTCCTGCTCCTACATTTCCTGCATTTGACGCCCCTACTGGAGGTTGAGACCAAAAAAGGAGCACCCGAGATGACAAAGAAAAAAAAAATCAAAAAATCGAAAAAGTGAGAGAGAAAAAGATGGGTTTTATGGCCAACAATTAGTGGGGTTTCAACTTTCGAAATCCTTGGTTTTATGATGGAGAGGTTACAAATCCATGAGTTAATACGGGTAATGAAAGAGAGAATCAATATGAATATTCTGACAGTTTTTTGCTCATTGTACTTTCGGACGTCTGAAAGTGTTTTGATCGTCCGTTAGTGCATTGACTAAGTTCGTCGATCGATTGCGATAACGGGCGTCCATTTAATTTTTGGGCATCCAAAAATCTGACCTCAGCGTTAAATAAAATTTTAATTCTTTTGAATTTTCGGTGTGTTACATATTCAATCTAACATGGTTAATAAAAAAGATTATGAATTAATCAGCAAACACTTCTTTGTAGCAACAGTTTTTTTTTCTAATCTGAAGATTCATTCCATCAATTGATATTGTTCATATTATTTAGTTATTGATAAATGTTAATTTATTTGTTACTAATTTCATTTTTTATTATGATTATTCAATATTCACATATTTTTTACAATATCTATACGTAATATGTAGATCTATCTATTACTTCACTATTTCATTTTGTGTCAACTTTTACAGTATCGAGTATTTAATATCCAATTTACAATTTTGTCGTTGCTTCATTACGAAATCTGAATAAAAGATGGCTATCAATTATTTATTTGTATAAAATAAAAAAAAACGACGCAAGAAAATTAGGAGCAAGTGACTTGGGAAACCCTACAAGTAACCCTCCAAATACTTTGGATTGCTGTTAGCTGGCTTGATATCATAATAGAATGAAAATAAAACTGAGAGATCCAAGTTTTTATTAACCACTCTGAATGTCCACATTGTAAAATTGAACAAATTAGTTAGAGCATCGATAGATCAAGCATAAATTAGTTGTAAAACTGAGAATAAACCATTTTTTAAACAAATCATGTGTAAATAAAAAACTTTTAAGATCATCGATAGAGCATCAAATTTAATATATCTGAATTTAGAGTTATACACTTATACATATTCATAACTAACAGAAGAATAAAAATAATTGGTGGGATCGGCTCATGGATACGGCACGTCGGCATCACATGTACACAGGCCTGCAATTCCCGAACTGATGAGTGAAATGTGTCAAACTCTTGGCAACATCTATTTATCAATTAATGGAGAAAATATGTTCCATGCATGCATCTTAAAATTTAATATCGGAAAAAAAAAACTCCACCTCAATTGCAAGCTGATCTCAAATCACAGATGAGCTTCATTAATTGCATGAAATGATCAATCATATGATCTGGTCACATTAATCATGCCCTACGTAGGTACAGTTCAATTCAATCCTTGTCATCTCGTGTTTCATTCGATCACGACAAATGTGACGTAAAAATGGAGCCAACAAAACCGGAGACGACAAGAATGAATTAATAATGCCGGGGCTTAGTCAAAATATTAAGGAAAAGAAACCTACAATTAAATTGATACAAACCATGCACGTCCAAAAGTTTACACATCGCAGATTAATTTAATTTACATGGCTTTTCTTAGCCACTTCCTCCGTAGTCACCTGGTGACCAAGTCCCTACGTGCTCACTTGTTACGTATGACGTGCATGAGAGCGGCACGAGGCAAAGCCCTCTGCTCCTCAGGTCAAGCTTCGGCTCTTCACCTGCATCCCCATTTGATGCCTACACATATAAATGATATAATGCACACTGTTACACAAGATAATGTATGTTTGAAAGTCAGTGGTCTACAGAAGCAACAGGAAAAGCAGCTAAGTGCTTTGACATATATTAGTGCGAGTGCTTGCATGAAGTGTAAGGAAGATTGTTTATATCGAGTCATGTATTATTTATTTTAGGTAAGTAAACCATGTATTAATTACATGGATGACAATCTAAGGGAAATAGTACAGATGTAATTTATACTTACTTCTTGTGTTGATTTTAACCTCTTGGCATTGCCAGATGACCTCATGTAAGGTACACTCAGTGTCTGCAAAGTGAAAGGTAAACAGTAACTTGACGAGTCCCCTATGTGCATGTATGCTCAACAAATATGACATAGTGCAGTAATAATTCATATATATATATATATATATATATATATATATATATATATATTTGAAGAACCTTCTAATAATTAGGTTTAATCAAATTATGTAAGACATTTTGTGATTCCCGAATTACCTCAACTTGGTCTTGGAGGAACTTTATGTATCCAATGGCCTCCATTAGCACAGATGCTGTGTCAGTCTGCAGTTCGAGATCAAATAATTAGCAGGGATTTTGCAGGGAAGGAGCTAACAAGAAGCATGACATATTGATATCTAATTAGTCAAACAAATTAAACTTAAAATGGTGCATGCATTTTGTCACCGTGTAGAAATAAACAGCAATATGGCAGTTGAGGAACTTTCCTATTATGGTTTTTCAAGGTGAGCGAACTAGGACTATGTAATAATATATGCATATACGGATGTTAAAATTCCATAGTCAAGGAGGAAGCTAACATTTCAGTTGCCCAATACTACCAATCATTCCAGGCATGATATATTTGTGTCAAATATTTCATGCGTGCAAGCTGTATTTAAGGTTATATATATGTATATATATTGTTTAATTAAATTACCATAACAAAATCATAACTTTATCTTTTAAATTTATTACTTGTAACCTTTGAGACTCAATCCTGCTCTCGATCAGCTTGTTTCTACTTATTCCAATCACTATGGAATGCATGTACGACATTAATTCTCGAGAAAAATATCACTACATGTATACCTTGCCAAAAGGAGCCACCAGTTGCTGAAGAGCTGCAATTCGATCGCCTAGTTTCTCCTTCCTCACCTTTTAACCCACAAGTTTATATTGTTAATTAGCAGTAAAAAAAAAGAGAATTTGGAAATTTTCATATATATGCATGCAATTAATCAATTAACATTATATATGTATGAATACATTTATATACCTTGAAAGGAGAGAAGGAAGACCGCTGCTCGAATCGAGTTCTTTTGGGTGCTGCTTGAGACGATTTGTGCCCCAAGATGCTGTCGATGTTACCTCTCTTTGCTTGATCTGTAACTCCACTCACTAAAGATGGCATCTTCAAAAGAGAACATAGTTTAAAGGTACATAGCTCAGTCGTTGTTAGATTGATTGATGTGTTCATATAAAATATATTTATATTGAATTAAACTATACAGAACCATATGGAATAACTCGTTTTATTTTCTTCCTACCCATCTTGCTTTGCAAAAGATGATACATGTCATTCAATAAAGCTGAAAAAGGGTTTATGTACCGTTCGATGTCATTTGTAGGGACTTTGAAACAATAATATAATAATATATATAGGGCATCGTAAACCATGAATTTTACTTGGAGATATCATAAGTCAAAACACATAAAAAAAAAGGGTACATGGAATCAATTAATTGTTTTATACTCTCTGAAACAGAAGAATTTCGACGTTGCTGCTAAACGTGTTATGTATATTCTGTCAAGATAGTTCACCACTCCTCACATTTAACACAGAGATATGTACTGCAACTCTCTCTCTCTCTCTCTCTCTCTCTCTCTCTCTCTCTCTCTCTCTCTCTCGTTTGTGTGTGTGTTCTCTTTTCGGTACGAATCGGATGCTGCAAAACTGATGTCCCATGTAAATGATTCCTCAGTACGATAATTAGCATAACAACCATGAAAGAAGGTCAAAGATATAAAGCATCCCCACATTTAACTTTCCTATGGTTAGCAAATAGAAGGGAAAGAAATAGGTATCAGTTTCATAATTGTGACAGAAACGTGTTTATGAATCTGAGACAAACGCAAAGGCAGTTAGATCTCTAGGTTAGAATAAGATCAGAAAGATCTAATAAATCTAAAACCAGCTGCTTTAACACAAGATATAGCAGCAGAAGTGAGGCAGATCAGTACCACTAGAATTTGATAAACAGAATCGAAGTACAGGAAGATTGATGTGAAGTCTTTATGATCATATTGTCAGCATGTCTGTTGTTATTCTTAGCTCAGTTCTATTGCTGTTCTCGTCATCCATTCTTTAGATTCTTTTTTTCTCTCTTTTCTTCTGAGATCAATATTTTTTTATGACATTAAAAAAGGAAGAAGAGAGTGAATGAACCCACCTTGTGGTGATGATAGTATGACGCTTGATCTTGTCCGGGAAGATGGCAAAGCCCGTAGCCGTAGGGCACCGATTCTTGCATCAGCGCCGACATCTCTCCGACAGAAGTTTCGCAAGAAGTCCTGTCGAGCACATGAGAAGAAGACAAGAGTCCCAAGTGATGATGAGGATCCATGCCGCCGATGCAGTCGGAGGAGAACGTCGACGGCGCCTGCGGTCCCCCGCCGTTCAGGTTCGATAGCACATGGGCAGTTGGAAACACCATGCTCAAGTTCTCAGCAGCTCTGTCGCCACCTACGAACGGTTCTTGTAACATTAAGCCAACTGAAGGGACGTTGCTGCTCATCTGACAGTCCGAAGCCAATGTCCTGAGGAAGAGCTTCTCCTGTATCTGGAAGTCTTCGTTGCTGCACGAGTTCCTGACGAGGCCGCTGAGCTTTGTAAAAGTCTCTGCAGGCAGCTGCTCGTCTTTGATCCTTGTTGCCTGTTGCAGCGTATTGGACAGCAGTTGCCCTTCTGCATTGCCATTAGTGTTCCAGTGAAACCCTACTTCTTGGATCGATTGCAAGCCGAAAGGAGCATGTGGAGGGATCGGCGAGGCTTCATGGCTTAGAGGCCTGATCAAATCAACTGACTGGCTTGACTGCAAGTACCCAATGTTTGGAGGTGACATGAAGTCTCCGTAGTTCCTGCATGCACAGGCCAATAAGTTAATTAAAAAACATTGATCCAACAGATTCTGAATTGATTTTTACTACTCGAATGATCAGAAGGAGGTAAACTTAATCTTATCAGTTCTTAAACCCCAAGAGACTGTTTTTATTATGGATATCAATCAAGTTCCATGGCATACAATTTTGAGCCCTCTCTAGGCATATAATAGACTTCCAAATCAAAAGCGGAGGGGTGTTGCAGTTCTAGGGTTGCGAATCCCTAGAATCTGAAATATTGACAATAGAAGTAGGTAGGAAACAGAAGGCATGCAAGAAAATTCCAAATCCTAGGTATTATTGAAGTGCTCAGATCGTTCACAAGAGCTCAAGGAAACAGGTACTCAGGAAGAAGACAAATTGAGAAGCTGCCATGCACACAACAAGCTGACTGTAAGCACAATAAAAATAAAGAAGGATGCATGGATCAAAAATCCGATTGTAAGATCTGAAAACCTGGTCTCGTAAAACTTACAATATGAGATTTTGGTTCCATTCACGGCTGCCAGCAGCAGGGCCAAAGAAGGCTGGAGCTGCTGCTGCTGCCGCAGCAGCGGCCGCTGCAGCCGCTAGGGAGGAAGAGGTGGTGGAGGAGGAGGAAGTGGAGGCATAAGGGTCATCTTGGTGCTGGCGGTGGTGGTGGTGGTGATCAAGATTTGAAGACCCCATCATGGTGTTTCAAAAGCTTGATAGTCCCAAGAAGAAAAAAAAGGGAGAGGGGGGGAGTGAAAAAGACTGGTGAAGCTTTGGAATCTCACTGTATGTATTGGTTCTCAAGGAAAGAAGCACACTTGTTGGGGGGCACAGATGCATGCCCATAAGTCTTCTTTGCTTTTTCTATGCACTCACTCAGCCCTCTCTCCATCTGATCTCTTTCCTAGTTGCTCAACACATATACTCAAACCCTCAAAAGCCCAAATGAAGCTATGTGGAGCATTGTAGACAAAGGAGCCGGCTGTGAAAATGATAGTGCAGTCCTCTCTCTCTCTCTCTCTCTCTCTCTCTCTCTCTCTCTCTCTCTCTCTCTCTCTCTCTCTCTCTCTCTCTCTCTCTCTCTCTCTCTCTCTCTCTCTCTCTCTCTCTCTCTCTCTCTCTCTCTCTGGGTGTACATGTCTCTGAGACCTAAGCAAACAATCCTTTTTTCAGGAGAACTTTCTGCAGCCATAAATTTAAAGATAAGATTTTTATCATCTCTCTCTCTTGCTTTCTGTGCTTCAATAAATAATAATAACTTTCTCCCCGTCTTTCGCTTTTATCTCATGTAGCTGATGCTGCTGTTACTGCCAACAATTACAGAGAGATGATACGCATCCTCAGCCATGATTAATTGTAGCCTTGCCTTGGATCCCAAGACTTTCCAACCAAGAAGGCCATGAGATGATCATGATGCCACTCATGCTCTCTCTCTCTCTCTCAAACATACACACACAAACTTTATCTTTCAAAATAAGCCTATAAAAGGGGTTAAGAACCACATGGTCAGATCTGTGTGGTGTGAAGACCGTGAGCGACTTATCATGCATAGATATAGGGAACAGCCTTGAATAGATCGAAGTAAATTTTAACCAGACTTACATATAACCGGGATGGCTGTCCAAAGCAGACCTGACCCATCAGATTGGTAGATCGCTAGCATGGTCTGTAGCACCAAACATTTCACCACATTGAATTTTGAATACAAACCAGAATCATCTCATGGCACCGAATTACTTTCTTCTGCAAATTAAGCTTCATCAGTGCTTTTTTTTCCCTCATCTTTTAAATGCACTCATTTGATAAACTGCACAAGAAACCTAGTCATTTTTTAAAGACATTTCAGAACTACATGCATGCAGACCTTGAGTTGAATTCCAAACAGATCTAAAGCTCGCAAACGATTGATCAGCAAATTGCTACCAAAACAATAACTCAGATTCTCCCATCACGTCATCAAATTCGTGACCTCATTCCAAGGAACGGCATATTGTATATATATTCTTTTCTCTTTCTGTGTTTTTTTTTGTTCCTTTAAGACCACTGGTGTGCAGTAACGGCCTACAAGTGAGATTTTACAGTCCGTAGATTTTTACCTGTCGATGATGTTGTCGTCTTGTGTTTGTGTACATGTGTGTTAAGAGTGGCTTTCGATCAATGTGATGATTCCCATGGTCGCAATAGGGATATGTAACTATATAATTATGTACTGGGTATGACATATATTTATATCTATATAGGTCGAAGTAAAACTATTAAAATCATATAAGCACAACCCCACATCCTCCTTTATGTCTCGTAGTAATTAAAGATGGTAGCAGCATGCAGCTATATGCACATAGGAGAATGTGGAAAACGGAGAAAGAAATAAAAAAAGAGGATGGGCAAAGCTTTCCTTTGCTTTTGTGCCTCCCCTTTATGCTTCAATTTGCCCTTTAATCTACATCTAACAGCTCCCCCAAAAGAATCACTGCTTTATACACATCTTCCATTGTTTCAGCCACGCCCCTCTTTCCTTTTGCAAGATTCACCATGGGATGCGCATCTCCACCATGACTATTTAGAGTGGAGGTACCCCAGAACAAAAACTTATTAGTATGATCTAATTGCCAATTTCATATGTACAGTACTGTATTTAAGTGAACTTTAATGTTGAAAACATATCAGATCACCATTCAACAATTAGAACTATTGATCAAACTAATTATTCTGATGCCAGAAGTTTCTGGTTTCACAGCTCATCTCCAGGAACTAAAGACAATTATGTTTAGATACACTGTTGCTGAAGGACACCAACAAAAAAAAGCGAGCAGAGGAGAAATCAAACATGAAGATAAATAAGAAAAAGAACATGAATGAATAGTGAACTTTACTTAGTAGTACTAAACGGAAAATATGGCAAAAAGTGACAGCAAAAAGCTCCCGGGGGCTACTAAAGGTGTGCAAAGAAGCTCCATGGATTGGACTTGATCAGGTGGATGTCCATCATCATGCATGATCTAAATTTGCTTGGTTGCTTTACTCAAACTGACAAGCTTCTAAGATGCACATGACCTGACGGGCATTCAATGTCATGATTGATAACTTTAAGGGCCCAATGCCTCCCCTTCATCATGCCCAAATCAAACTTTGCTTTCTCTCAAGTCAGCTCCTCAACTTCGGTGTTAAAAAGTTGCATCTGTATTATATCAATTTGTGCCTTTAGTAATGCTCATCCTTTGCATCTAATCATAAAATATATCCCCTCGCTTTAAGTCCTAATCCAACTTCTCAGATTCTTGATCTCACTTTTCCTTTTGTTTAATGTCAACTGGCACTGGAATATGTATTAAGCAAGCGGAATAGAAATCCTACTTGTTAACCGTATGGAATAATCAACAAGTGAGCAACTGATCAACTGAAATAAAAATGACAGGATTCCAAGTCCCATATATACCTAAAATAACACTCGAGTGGGGAACATTGATCAATTATGCACCATTCTTTATATGTTTCGATATATAGATACATATGTATAAATGCATCAGAGCTAGGATTAAATACTGAAAAGTTGCATGGACATACCCATGCTGCCTGAAACCCTTAAAAAGAGGGCCTTGGGTTTATGAAACCTTTGAGAAGAAGACAAAGGAGAGGAAGGGAATATATGCTTTTAGAAATGTGAAGGACATCGAGTTCCAACATGAGGGACCAGATGACTGCTGCCTTTGCTTTTTGTTACACTGATCCATCCATCCATCCTGGCCACTACGCTTGCGAGCTCTCATGGATCGATGGATGCCTCATGCGTAGGCGCGCTCGCTGCGCCACGCATGCTCGCCGGCCCCCTTAACCCCCTCGCTGGCATTGAGGCCGAAGTGTCGCAGTGTGTCACGCCGCATGGCGTACCATCCATCCATGCATGCATCTTCTTGTATAAATATATTTCTTCTCTAGCCAGCCAGAGAGAGGAAGAGAGAAAGAGGGCAAGGGGAGGAAGAGAGGGAAGAGGGCCCCCTTGTCGCGTTGTCGTTTATGGTGACATGGAGTGCATGTCATGTCGATGCCAAGGATATGGCTGTGCATGCGTCTCTGATATAGTCTGATTTCCATCAGGTTAATTTCGCTAGTGTTCGTTTCGCATCTCTACTGGTGACCGATAGGTTATAAATGTACAGCACGATCGCCTTCAACATCTCTGCAGGTTGTCGCTTCCTTGGATGCTCTTATTTAACAAAAGCTACCTACAAATACAAATAGTTGCGTAGCTTGCACTTAACTACAATGCCTGCAAGTCTGATGCAAGGTGTTGAAAGATGGTTATTTTCCCCTCCTATGCACCTGATGATTGCTTGAGTACTGAATAATGATTGATGTTTAAGATAAATTTCTTGACTTATAAAGATTATACATTGAGCAGGATTGATTAGCACGTGGCGTTAATCAGAAAAACAATCACGTCTGAATTCTGACCTACAGCCAGAAATGGTGGTTCACTGGTCCTGATATGCAACCCATTCTTTTCTCAAAAGATTACACGTACGCGCGCAGGCCTGTGCACAGTGATTCATTTACCGCACTATGGTACGCTTTTCTTTTGCACCTGAAACTGAGTTGCAATTTTGCACAGTGCCATGACACGAATGATACACAGCAGAAGCATGCAGAGAGAGAGAGAGAGAGAGGTGATGTTGATTATGAGCCACACTTTGGAAGAGTCCCTGGGCAGCTCAACCTCAATGTGTGAATCTTCTAAATATAGTGCCAGAGAAAACTAAATTTGGCTGCGGAGAAAAGGCTGCTGTTTGTTTAATGCACTAAACGTGAGAAAGATCTGAAGGTTGTGGTTTTGGATTTGAAGGTAAGAAGAAGAGAAAAAACAGTACCTTGATCCGCGCACATCGATGAAGATCTTTCCCTCAGCCAATGGAGGATCGAGCAGTCATGAACCAACACGGGACCATGCACCGACTATTTGGTACGGCGCCTGCCACAAAACTTGCAGAAAAATGCACTTCGGACCCGGCCTCCTTCAATTATTTGAGCATTTTGCTGCACAAGGCAAAGAAAAGAAAGAAAAAGAAAAGAGGAAAAAAAAGCCAAAGATTCCTGAATCATATAGAACTCTGACCACGCTTTGATTCCTCCATCTTACTAGATCAAGCCTGCCTAAATCCTTTCCACGCAGGAATGATTGAGTTCTACGGCATCACTTCTTTCCCTGCTGTAATTAATATTTCCTTTAAGGAATCATTTCTAGATCAGCTAACCAAGCCATTTTGCACTGTTGGATTGCAACCGAAACCACAGTTCTGGGAGAAGATTACGGGTCCGAAAAATCTAGTCCAAGATGATGAGAAGCTTAACCTGACAGTCACCAAAACCAGCAACCGCTGACGCACTGTACAGGGACGGTACGGACGTCTTTGTCTGCTTGCGGCTCCAAAAGATCCTCGTGTGACTGACTGCCACTGTGTAAGACATCCCCCTCTCCCTGCGCCATTCTGATCTGATGAAGAAACATTTGGCCGCACGCTTGGCAGTGGAAATGCCGGCCATCCTTCGTTAGTTCTGTTTAATAACCCCCAAGCATGCACTCCGTGCGTTCGTCTGCAATTTAGAAGCAGATCGAGCTCCTCACACTACGAAATAATTTAAGTACGTACGTAAAAAGGTGGCGAGATTACATGCAACGTAACGTAAGATGATGAGAGTTATATTTATGATATGCGTTCGTTTGCTTCTCTCGCTTAACTCCGGCGAGAACACTGACAGGAAGGACCCGCGGCGTGGACTACATAAATCCTGAATCATCTCTCCAGATCACTGGTCAAGATCCACACACACAGAGAGAGAGAGAGAGGGAAAGGTCAAATGGGTCTTGTAACCTTTCAGAACTCGGAAGTGACCCTTCATGAGTGATAAGTTGTTGCTCAATCGATTGCTCTGTGGAAAAGGGGGCTGTCGCAGAGAACTGAAAGCGGAAACCAAACCAGGGCGATCGACCATGCAAGAAAAGCTGCAGGAGGCGAATTAATGTATAAAGGGAGATGATGAGGGAGAGGGAGGGGAAAGGGGCAGAGAACATGCTACAAAGGCTGGTGCTGCCACGAATGATAACAGATTCCACCAAACACATTTTGTTTCAACACATGCAATCATGATGCCACCCCCTCTCTCTCTCTCTCTCCAACATCTTTCTTTTCTTCCTCTTCTTTTTTCTTGTAGGCCACGAGATTTTGCACAATTATGAAAATACTGTATGTTAAAAGATTAATCATCCGATTATGAACTTATCATCGAAAATTCAATTCATTTAACATATAACAGTGCATTTTCGCCTGAAAAATGAATCAACGACAAGGTTTAAGATCTTTTAAGAAAATAGTAACAGAAAAATTGGCACATTGGATTAGGAAATCAGAGAAGAAGTGATAACCCGAATTGAGAGAGAGAGAGAGAGAGAGAGAGAGAGAGAGAAATCTATTAGTAATCCTTGGAAGATAGTTCTCACGGACGTTTCCTCGAGCGGTTGTCGGGTGTGGAGAAACAAAGCTCCGGCGGGCCACATTTGCACGGCGGCAGCGTGCTGATGGATTCATGATAGTGCTGAATTGACTTGTGCACGGAGCCATGGCTTTTCAAAGGATGTGAAGGATGCTGTTGCGTGCGCGTCCGCAAGAGCGTTAATGATGCTTCTTAAAGATAAAACACACCACACTTTCTTCAAGCAACAGATGAAATTTTGTCCGCATGAAAAGAAAAAAAAAACGGCTTGTTAGATAATTCCAGGAAACCTCTAAGTCCACACTTACTACTGTCGCTCCCAAACACAAGTATACGATAATTTTACCCTTTTCACCAGGATCATGGTGATATTAAATAGGGGTGTAAGTAAAAAACTTAAAAATCGAAAATCTAAAAATTCGATCCGATATAAAATTTTTAAACTTTTTTATATTAGAAAAAATCGAGTCGACAATTTATGAAATAAAATACTTCTTAAATGTTATTAATCTTTTATATAAAATATATCAAATCATCCGAAAAAATCGATAAGATTTTAAAATTTTTAAAAATCCAACCAAAAAAAGTAAGATGACCTTTTTAAAATAAAAAAATCCATCCAACCAGCATTACTTTCACCTCTAATATTAAACATGTTCATAAGTGAAAGATATGCCAGCTTTTTTGGGGAAAAAAATATAATGGTAGATTTTGGGAATTTTCCACAAGATGTTCATTTCACTAGGTTGAGCCTTTTATGTGGTGTGACTTGCTCATTGCTCCTCCCTAATTAAATTTGTGTTTCTTGATGTAAAGTGTGGAATTGTCTCCATAACTCTCGACCTCGTGTGATATTGGTCCTCCATGAACGTCGTACGCCATGGCTTCTCATATTTCTTTTCTTTCAGTCACCACTAATATATCCCAACTGATCATTATATGCGCAGTGGTAACTAGAAATGTTTATACTAAAATCATTATTTGACTCAATTATTACTAAATATTATTAAATGAACATTTAATATAAATTATAAATATCATTATTAATAAAAATATTATCTATTTAAATAATTTTAAATTCCATTAAACTAATTTTTAATATAAACTATAAAGCATTATTAATAAAACTTTCTTTTGACTTAAATATGTTTTAATTTCATTAAAACAACACGTCTAAAAATATTTCAACTGACTTTTTTCATTAAATATGAATCAACTTATCACTTGTAAGCATATAAATTACTATCACATTTTCTTTTCAATATATACTAGTATGGTCAATTTTCAACTGATATGTGTATATATATATATATATATATATATATATATAGTATGCCAATATTCAATCTCAATATATTTTCTTTTTTTTAATTACTTGATTATCAAACTTATAATCGTGTATTCATCCCAATATCTTATATCTATGTAGTGATCTTTTTCAAAAGATAAAAAATACTAAATCTATATATCGTGATTGATTGTCATTGTACCAATAATATATTTAACTATTGTCTATGTTTAGTTACGTACATATTATTATTTACTGTGATACTAAAAAATAATTCACCACGCAGAATTAATATTTGACTTAATGAGAATCTTTTATTGATAATGTTCTCGTCAAAATTCAAATTCAAATATTTTATAGCATCATGTATATCTATCAATTGTGCTTTATCTTTAGAAATTTATATAATCCTCTTATGGCTCGATAATATGTTAGTCTATAATTGTTGGAAATTTAATCCTCTTTTTATATGTGAATTAAATAATATAAGTCAAGCACGATCCATAAGAAAATAATAATAGGCAAAAGAGACACTAAATTTATATGAAAAATCCCTCCAATGAGAAAAAAAATAACAAGGTAATCATAGAGCAATATCACTAATCCAAGAATAAAGTACAATGTTTTTCGAGTTTTGCCCAAACTCGAATAATAATAATTCACTGGAATAAATAATTTTTCTCAAAAAAATACTGAAATAACACTATGAATAATATCACCTGATTACTACAATTCTCTGTGATTGTAGTATCAGCAAAACCTTAGAGATCCTCTCAATCTGGCTCTGTTCTTGATTCTTTGCTCTTCAAGAAGAAATCTTCTGTTTTCTTTTTCAGTCATCTTTTTCTCTCTGACTCTTCTTTTCTTTATCTGTTGACCAAAGAAAAAATTATTTTTCCTTTTTTCTTTTCCAATTGCTCTCGATGGCTTGGCAAAAAGGAAAACAAAAATCACTTTTTTCTTCATGTGGCTGCCGCACCAATTCAAGAGAGAGAAGAAAACTATCACAAGTTAATTAGGTTTAATTAACTTAAATAGGTTTATTTTTTAATGGTCTGGATTAACTTCAAAGGCCCAATAATCTTCCCCTCCAGCCCATGAGAAGGAGATCCTTCATCAAGAATCATCGCTTGATCTTCGTGTTAGCCAATTCGACACCTAGTTTTGACTTTTTTCTTGGATTTGTCTTTGGCTCCCTCTCTTTAGTAATCACTTAGTACTCAGAACTTGGATATCTAGTAGACGCACGACGCTTTCTTGTAGATCTGCGAGATGGAGTAACATCTTGCTCCCCTTGCACAAAATTCTCTACATCTGTATCTGCATTCACATCTAGCTCATTGTTTTCAAGTTCATCTTGTACATAATCACTGCTTCTTTGATTTTCTGAAGTCTACCAAAGTTTCTAATTTATAAAAAATCACATCTTTGCTTCTGAAGATTTTCTTCTTCTTTGAATCCCATAACTTATATTCAGAGTCTGTATCTCCATAACCCAGAAATATGCACTCTTGAGTCTTCTCGTTCAATTTTTGTCCATGTTCCTTTTCCACCTGTGCAGAAACTCTACAACAAAAAATCTTCAAGTGAGAATAAGACATTCTTACCAGTCCACACTTTCTCAGGAGTATCTGAATTCAAAGAAACTGATGGAGATCTGTTAATCAGGTAACACGCAGTATTCGCAGCTTCACTCCAAAAGATTTTCGATAGATTAGCCGTCCTCAGCATACACCTAACTCTATCCAGAATGGTTCTATTCATTCTTTCAGCAATGTCATTGTGTTGTGGAGTCTTAGGTACTGACTTTTCATGTCTGATGTAATGCTCTGCGCAATAATCTTTGAATTTCTGAGACGTATATTCACCATCATTGTTTGTGCGAAGACACTTCAGTTGATTGTCTGTCTCCTTTTCCATCATAATATGAAATTTTTGAAAAATCTGAAATACTTGATCTTTTGTCTTCATAAAATAAATCCATAATTTTCGTGAAGCATCATCAATAAAAGTAATAAAATATCTATTGCCACCTAAAGAATTTACCTCAATAGGACCACACACATCAGAATGTACAAAATCTAAGTTATTTTCCTTCTTCTTAGAATTGGACAAAAATGACACCCTACACTATTTACCAAATAGACAGTCATCACAAGTATTCAGAAATTTATCTTTGATAACATTAATGTGAGAATTCTTCGTCAGAACCTGCATTCCTTTCTCACTCATGTGTCCTAATCTTTTGTGTCATAAATCTGGTGAAGCTTCTTCCTCTATCGCATTAATCGACTGTCCAATCAAATTTACTTGAGTTTTATAGAAAACACCTGATAGCTTTCCTTTAACAACAACCATGGATCATTTGATCAATTTTCACCTTCTATCACTCATGTGACTACAGTAGCCTTCCTGATCCAAAAGCCGAGGAGAAATCAGATTGAGACGTAAATCTGATATGTGTCTGACATCCTTCAGAATCAACTCATAATCAATATCTGTTCGAATACATACATCTCTAATTCCTACAATTTTAGACTATGTCTTATTGTCCATCTTCATTGCGCCAAAATCACTAGTCCTGTACACACTGAAGTATTTTTTTAATGGAGTTGCATGATGCGAAGCCTCCGAATCGATGATCCACTCAACTGAAGAGTCTGTGACATTGCATTTTTCATTTTCTTCTGAAAGGTAATATAGATTCTCATCTGATGCCACTGCTGCAATACTCTGATTTGTATCTTTCTGATTCTTCTCATTATGTTACTTCTTCCGGTCTCTACAATTTCTCTTGATATGTCATTCTTTGCCACAGTGATAACATATAAATTTTCCTTTTGACTGTGACCTATTGTTGCCACGGACTTTTGGTCCTCTGCTTCTATCTCTATCTCTATTATCTGTGATAAGAACTTGTGTAGTATTTGTTCCATGCTCTTCCTCCTTATTTCTTCATTGAACAAACAATCTTTGACTATAGTGAGTGATACCACACCATTAGAAGCAGAATTACTAAGTGCTATTACCAAAATTTTTCATGAATATGGCAAAGAACTCAAGAGCATTAATCATTGCATCTCATCATCAAGAATTATTTCATTACTCCCAACTGATTTACTATTTTCTAAAATTCACTTAAGTGTTTAACAATAGAATTTTCATCTTTAAACTTCAAATTCACTAATTTCCTGATCATGAAAGCTTTATTCTGAGCAGTATTTCTTTTATATAAATCTTGTAGCTTCTTCCATAAAACTTGTGCATCTGTCTCTTGAGCAACATGATGAAAAACATTGACATCAATAAATTATCTAATCATCCCAATAGCTTTTTTATGTATCTTTTTCCAACTTTCATCAGCTTTCTCTGTCGGCTTTTTATCTCCTAATTCAACGGGATCAAATAAGTCCTTGCAGTAAAGAAAGTCTTTCCAAACTGAATAATTATTCGATGGCAGTTTGATCATCCCATTGAAGTAGTTATCCTCCATTTAATTCACACAAAAGAAATCCCAATTAACCTCGCTCTGATACCACTTGTTGGAAATTTAATCCATCTTCTTATGTGTGAATTAAATAATATAAGCCAAGTACGATGCACAAAAAAATAATAATAGGTAAAATAGACACCAAATTTATGTGGAAAAACTCTCCAATGAGAAGGAAAAAATCACAGGACAATCACAGAGCAATATCACTAATTCAAGAATATAGTACAATGTCTTTTGGTTTTTGCCCAAACCCGAATAATAATAATTCACTGGGATAAATAATTCTTCTCTAAAAAATATTGAAATAACAGTAGGAATAATATCACATGATTACTACAATTTTCTGTGATTGTAGTATCAGCAAAACATCAGAGATCCTCCCAATACATCTCTGTTCTTGATTCTTTGTTCTTCAAGAAAAAATCTTCTGTCTTCTTTTTCAACCTCTTTTCCCCTTTGACTCTTCTTTTCTTTATCCGTTGACCAAAGAAAAAAAATTTTTTTTTCTTTTTCAATCAACTCTAGGTTATAGAAAAGAAAAAAAAACCTTTTTCAATCAACTTTTTTTCTTTTTTCAATTGCTCTCGGCGGCTTGGCAAAAAGGAAGAACAAAAATCACTTGGCTGCCGTACCAATTCAAGAGAGAGAAGAAAACTATCACAAGTTAATTAGATTTAATTAACTTAAATAAATATATTTTCTTAATGGGCTGGATTAACTCCAAAGCCCAACAATAATTAGTTTAAAATTTGTCAATCAAGTTCTGCTCCACAAGTCAAAATAAAACTTCGATATAGTATTGCATCAACCTTTCATCGCATGTGCAATAGAACCTTGAGTTTTTTCATAACTTATTAGGACGCTAACTTCTAATAGGAATTTTTCAATCATTAATTCTTTTATCAGCTTTTTTTTATCTTATCGAGTCATTATATTTTTTTTAACTTTCATATTTGGACCTATGTCTAAATGTTTTTTTATAAACAATTCATCCTTTAATTCATATACCTTTTGCATAGAAAGGTTGAAATATGACTCACTCAGACATTAAAAAAACATTTATATCCTTTGAATATATTCTCAAACTGTATCTCACCATTAAATATTCTAGCTTCTCTAAAGCTAACTTATATCACCACATGCAACTTTACATCCTCTTATAGAAATGATCAATTTTAGACGTATTGCTATTACACATTCATGTGGTATTAATTCAATAGATTTTTTGTTGCAATCCTTTGTATGCATTCTCTTTTAAAAAAATTATTTTGAGAGTCTTGAGTATAATAATCTACACATTATTGATTATTGTATTACTCAAATTTCTTTTCATCATGTTGTTCTATTATAACATGTAAAAATTAATTGTAGCATTTTCTACATTTTGAATGTAATAAACCTTCACTCTAAGTATTTTTTTTCTCTTTTGTCCATAGTTTCATAGTTACCTTTTTTTCAATTTCTTCTCTTATCCTATCTCACAATTTTAAACACTTCAAAAGTCTATACCTTTTCTTTCAAGATATCAACAAATTGGTAACGAAAAATTTTGAATAATCATTCAAGAATGTTATCTCCCTTTTGTTGGTGGCACCTTCAAAAAGTTTGGGCTCAAGGAGTTGACATCATACAACTTGTCATTCTAGTTCATGCTTAATATTTCGATTCTGCATTTTTATTCTACATCATCGAGATATTCCAACTTGTTAGAGCTCGAAAGCAACTAAGTTGGAATGTCATTTATAAATAAGTTGTCTAACTTATTGTGAATGTTTTGAATAAGATTTGTCACCTTTAAATGTCTAATCTTTCACGACTTATGTAACATATGGTACTTCAAAAATGTGATTCTAATAAGATGATGTGTAAGTAACACCAAGTGCAATGAAGTTAGATAATCTTAATCTAAGTTTACCATAATATTTAAATATTTGTATATGATATAATTAAATTTGTCAGAACCTTTATTGTTAAAAATATCTAACTATTATAAAAGAAGCAGTTAAATTGTGAAAAGGAATCTAAATGGTCAAATGTATCTACAAAAAAATTATGTTAATCGAACTTGGATGGTTTAGAATAATAATTTAAAATTACAAAATACAATCTATCAATATAAATTTGTGCACTATAAAATAATAATAAGTAGATATAATTTTTTAAAATTTGTGGCAATAGGTGATAGTTAAGAGGCTTCAGAAAGTAACTATTAATTACAAAACAAATACCAGAATTAGGGGTGTAAGAAAATAAGATCAACTCCATAAACCTAATTGAGCTGAAAAATCAAATAAAAAGATGGAAAATTAGGAGTTTGGGTAGATATGCATTATGATAATTTTTTAATATAATCAATTCTGCACTCTCAAATTAGGACCCCACCTATATATGGAGCCCAATTATTTTTGTACATTACTAGTCATATGTCATAAGTTTTTATTATTGATATAATATTTTTTATTGTTTAATCCTATTATATCATATTATGGAACTCTTATTTGATATCTTTTGAAATTCTAGTGAGATATTTTATATTTATTTATAAAATTAAGTTTATTTTCATTAGTTAGCTTCTTATCTATTTTTTAAAATATTGATCGGCTATAATGAGTCATTGTTTTATTTTTATTTTATTAATGACTTTAGGTTGGTTCTGTGATTTAAAAATAAACTCGACGAATGCCAAATGAATTTTTTGAACAAAAATATGGATCTGATCCGAATCACATTCACTCCAATAGGGTATGGATTAAATTTAAAGTTCACATATTGTCATCATTATTTTATCAATTTTCCCAACACAGTTATTGAATTTTGATTTAGAAATCAAAAGTCACTCAACTTTTAAATTATTACGGATATGTTCATGCCAACTTGCTATTGTTAGTTTCTTTAGTAGCTTTTCTATATGGACAAACATTAATAAAAATTTCTCACACCACCATGCCGTCTTATAAATTATAATATATTAAAGAATAAAAAAGAAAAAAAATAATGGCAACCCCATGTATTGATTTCCCATTATTTTAATATTTTATTAATTTATAAAATAATGCGGAGGTGAGAGAGTCTTTTTTTTTAAAAAATTTAATGAATGTAGACGTGACAATGAGAGAAGTTTGTTCATGTAGACGAGCTATTGGGGAAACTAACATATAGTAGATCGGCATGAACGTATCTGTAATAATTTAAAAGGTGGGTAATATTTGACTTACATTGCATAGGTGCTTCTCGAGTCGTGAGTGTCATCCATTCGTTCTTGGGACGTTTAAGTAAGTTTTGAGCAGCGAAAGTTTCATTGTGCGTTTTGTCAGAGATCACTTGTTGTGGGCTTACGGGTCTGAGGCATCACGATCTTTGAGTCGTGATTTTTTTTTGGCCCAGAGTACGAGTAATTCCAAGTCGAAAATATATAACGATTTATTTAGATATAATGATTTATTTCTCGATCAACGTGATTTAAGATTCAAACTCGAAGTTACTAACGAGCTCAATAATGTTCTAATTGAACCAACCATTCTAATAATCAAACTTTAAAGGATCATTTGTGTATGTATTTGTATTAAAGGAGTGTTTGAATATTGAAGTGTAGAGAGAGAATTATACTGATTATACTTGATATTTCCTACCATCACTTTTAAAATTTGAATTGCAAAGTAAGGTGTGGAGTGTACTTCCACCATATAATATTTGTAAGACTACCGGTGGAATATTTGATAGAAATCATTAGGTACAAAAGTGAAAAAAAAAGTGTACGAAAATAAGATAACTTAAATGTCGTCCAAATAGTCAAATGCGATAGACGATCGCGAGTGCCCCTTTCTACGGACCGATGTAAGTGGTGTTTCTCTCATAGGAAAAAGGAAAAAAATATATTTTTATTTTACAGATTTTTTTTTTCATTTTCCTATGATGAATGGACAAAAAACCATTTATTTGAAAAATTAAAACGATAAAAGAAATTTGTGTTTATGTTTTACACTCGCTCTACATAGTGAAACTCCGGAACCTCCATCTTTCTGTTAAGAAAATGACATTTATTTTTTCGTATCTACCGCGGCATGGCGTTGCATCGAAGCACACAAATGGAAACAGTTTTTGCCTTCCAAGTTGTGTCCACTTTTTATTAATTAAAAATATATTATCAGTTTCCGGTAAATTTAGTGTTAAATAGAACAAAAAATGATAAAAGAATAAATTCCTAAATATACTTTTCTATTGATGCAACTCAGAAGTCTCAAATGGCCGGAAGAAGAAGACTGGAAGTAGAAACATTAGCACGTCTGCCGGCCAGCATACACCATCATCATCATCACGAGTAACAGGAACATGATATACTGAGATGAACCAAATAATTGATGCTCAAGTTATAAGACGCTTTTGTTGCGTCGCGAAAATAAATGATAAGACACTTTTGCTTAAATCATATCAAGTCAAAAGTAAACTGCACAGAAACATTCTGTTCAAATTGCCTAAACCAAGAGATAAAACCATTAAACATTGTTTTAAAAGTAACATGCCTGTAGGTTTACACAAATTGCTACATATGGGGGCTTCGCCCCTTTCTTTTGTCACCGAAAACAATAATAACAAAAAACTACATTTTTTTTTTGCTAGCAAGAGTCCAACCTCGTGGATGCACTTACTTACATCAACATGACCAGATTTACATGATTCTGAACGTAATACAGATAAGGAACAAAAGAATAGTACAATTCAACTTCTATAATTGGGGGAGAAAAAAACGGATCAATTTCCGTACGTTTCAGCAAAGCTACTCAGTTGATAGAACGATAGACATCTCCTTTTTACAGCGTCTTCAGAACACTTCAGGACCACAGAGTAGGACCTCAACAGTTATAGATAGTTCGTTCTTGAACAAAGATGGTTTCAATTCAAATGTTTTGGGCTTCCATGATATTACAAAGGCACTAATGCCATAACTGTCTGTACACAAGTTAGAGCTCGACCATTGTACAATGAAAACATAAATCTACCAAAATGTGGCCTAATCTAAAAAAGATATTTCTTACTCGAACCCGCTTGGGAGTTTGAATGAAAAGACCACAAACGATCTGACAGGTGGGAAAATCTTTAAATTGAATATATTGGTAAGACCGAAGTTGAAGTCAGCATCTTTAATAAACAGATAGATGAACCTCGATCAAACTCTACAGCCGTGATGACAAAACACAGAACTACAGTATTCAAAATAATGTAAAAAATTTGTGACGGACTTTCAATAGCACATGTATAAACATAAGGATTCAAAAGAAGCCTCAAGTCAACAAGCGTCCACTTTTGCTTTAATTCTGAAGCAGTGACCTTTGGGCAAGACAAAGATGCTTTAAGTTTGTCATGGTCTAGCCAGCATTTTGTTTTTTTGCAACAGGTTTAGCTTCAAGTTCAATTCCCATTTCTAGCTCTCTCTCGATCCACAGATCTTCATTGGAAGCACTAAATGTCAGAGCACAGTTGTTCCCTTCTCTATCTCTCTTCCTTTTCTTCACCATAGCCTTGATTCTATCAATATTTATAGGACAAACATTCTCAGGATTTCTTGATGCAGTCTGACTCACGTCACTTCCTGATATTTCACTAACAGATCTAACAGCATTCTTGGATGTCTGACAATCAATTTCCACCGTGCTGTCGACATATAGCTGTTCTTCATCAGCCTTAGAAGCAGTTGTGATATCATGATCAACAAGATCCATAGGCTTTTGGCTTTTGTCATCTACATTAGAGTTGTGACTTGAGCTGTTTGTAGAGAAATCTGGCCTGATCAAAACTGAGTCTGGACTACTAGATGCCTCTTTCTTTGCAGAAGATGAAGTTTGTACTGGCTTTTCAACAGAGGTGGCTACTAGAGATCGTCTATTATATCCCATAATTTGAGTCATTTGACGGATTACAGCTGCAAACAGAAAATAAGATAGGAAACTTGACATTGGAAACTCTTTGAACATATCAAACATTGTACAATATAACTTACCTTCTAATTGCTGTGGTGTAACATCAAACTCATGCCACCAAACACAACCCTTTTGCAAAGGAAGATGTAGATTGTATCGTTTGGCTGCCAAAAATAAGGAACCAGCTGCAATATAATGAGGTTTGTACTGCATGCACAATGTCGTCCAGAGCCTAAAAATATCAAGATTGGAGGCCTTAGGTTCTAAACTTCACCGACATAAAAAAGCAATATATGTCAATCGCATACCAGTCATTTATATAGTTCCATGCCACTTGTCTTACATCCTTCTGAGTAATCCCAAGTTTCTTTAAAGCATCGAGAAGCGGTTTGTATGGATGCTGAACATTGAAGTCAAATCTTATTGTGGTAAGGAGTAGCCTCTCCCCAATCAGAATAAGTGCTTTCTGCTTTGCGAAGACATCCTGTTTACCAAAAGAAGATTTCAATCACTGAACATGCTCAAAACTACAAAAATGGATATTATTTGCAGAGCAATGTAAATAGAAAATATATTCTGTGGATACCTTCTGATGAATTTTCCTAGCAATAGCAGCATCTTTTCTATGAATTGTCTCATATGCTGCAATTATAACTTTATCCAGTCCACAAGGTTTGTCTTCAACCTTGGAAGCAAGAAACAAGCATACTGTTGCAACAGTCTACAAGAAAGAAAGTCAATTGCACGATTCAGCAAGATGGTAATTTAAGGAAATGAATGAATGAGAAAATAAATTTACACTTTTTATGGAATGATGAATGAAGAATATGAACAACCGTGCACGCATAGATCTGTAAATAAATACTAAACATGGATAAATTGTGATATCAGTTTCATTATTATTGTGCGAGCACCATAAAAGTTGAGCAGGAAACTGCTGCAAACTTTGTCAGAGTCCAAATTAGCTATCAAAGGAAGAAATAGAGTTGGGTTGTGAGATATCAGTATCTTCGTACTTACATAGCATATTAACATAAAGATGAAGCCATCAAGACTTTTTATATTCTTATAAAAAGCCAAAGGAACTTGAACTCGATGCAACGTGGAAGGTTATAGATGCAAATAAATTTTCTTGAACCGTCGAACTCAGCAAAAACCTTTCATAGACTATGTTAACCTGGACTAACCCAAAACTTGGAATATAGTCAGTGGATAGGTCAATACAACAACAACAACAACAAAGCCTTATCCCACTAGGTGGGGTCGGCTACATGGATCATACGACGCCATTCCGCTCTATTAGTAACCAAACCTTTCGGTATATTATTCACCAATAGATCTTGCTCTATTAGTTCGCCAAGTGTCCGCCTTGGCCTCCCTCTCTCTCTTTTAATCGGACTCCAGATTATTTGATCTACTCTTCTTACTGGCGCATCTAATGGTCTTCTCTGAACATGACCAAACCATCTCAAACGATTCTCTACCATTTTCTCACTAATAGGAGCCACTCCGACTCGTTCACGTATATGGTCATTCCTAATCTTATCTAATCTTGTATGACCACACATCCATCTCAACATCCTCATTTCGGCTACCCCCACTTTACGTTCATGTTGTCCCTTCATAGCCCAACATTCACTACCATATAACACTGCTGGCCTTATAGCAGTACGATAGAATTTTCCTTTAACTTTATTGGGTACTTTTCTATCACAAAGAACTCCAGTGGCTTTCCTCCACTTACACCAACCAGCTTGAATTCTATGATTAACATCGTCATCAATCTCACCATCTTGTCTTACAATTGATCCTAAATATTTAAACTTTGTCACTTGAGGAATTATATCCTCCCCTAACCTAACTTTCAAATCGTCTCTAAGTTGTTTATTTGTGAAATTGCTATACATATATTCTGTTTTATTCCTACTTAAACGAAAACCCTTTGACTCCAACGTATTTCTCCATATTTCCAATTTTGTATTAATCTCTTCTCTTGAATCCGCTAAAAGTACTATATCATCCGCAAATAGCATGCACTTAGGTACCTCCTCTGTGATACTCTCGGTTATAGCATCGATAACTAAGTTAAATAGATACGGGCTTAAAGCTGATCCTTGATGTAGGCCAATTCCTATAGGAAATTCATTTGTCTCACCTCCGGGTGTCCTAACCCTAGTCAATGCCCCATCGTACATATCTTGTATTACCTTAATGTAGGCAACATTCACCCTCTTCTTTTGCAAGGCTTTCCAAAGTACATCCCTTGGTACCCGATCATACGCCTTCTCTAAGTCAATGAAAGCCATATGTAAGTCTCTTCTCCTACTTCGATACTTCTCCATCATCCCCCTTAGTAAATAAATCGCCTCTGTAGTGGATCTTCCTGGCATGAACCCAAATTGTCTCTCAGAAATACTAGTCTCCATTCTCAATCTATGCTCAATCACTTTTTCCCATAATTTCATAGTGTGACTCATAAGTTTAATCCCTCTATAATTTGCACAATTCTGAATATCCCCTTTATTTTTGTAAATAGGAAATATATTCAAAAGATAACTCTATAAAATTCATGAATAAACCCGAATGCTAATTAGTCTCGACTAAACTTTCAGGAGGCAACATATTAGAATTGGTCTTCTAAAGAAACATGTCAGAATTGGCAATAAAAAGCAGATATGTAAGCGCCACTGACAAGCAACCACGTTCTTGTTCTCCCCCTTAATCCTTATAGCACATTAACCACCTACAAAAGTGACAAAGTATACAATACAACAACGAAAGTAATATAAACAAATATGCTACTTCGTACTTAAGTGATGTGCTATCCAGAAAGATATGTTTACATTTATGACTGTGGCTCTCTCCCCTCAAAATAACAGCCCCTAATAGCCAACTCTACTTGTAAGGGTACCAGATTGACTTCAAGTACAATAATTAGTGGCATCATTTGCCTCACCAGTGACAGAGAGGAACCGCGCAGTGCGAAATATAAAACTCTACACTGTGTATCCTTCATAAGAACAGTAACGGAAGCAAAGGAATAGAAGGAAAATGTTTTACATTGGTTACCACCTCCTAGACCAATGAGTCCTATGATTAAACCCACTAGCATCTTTATTATCATTTTCCATTAATCCTTGCTATTTTCTGGAAACCTATATTAGGTGATAACTTATTAATTATGTAATTGCTTGGAGCATTGATGATTGAAAGACAAGAATAGAACCGAAAAGGAAAAAGAAATCATTAAGTCCTAACACCCTTCGTGAATCAAGAGCTGGATAGTTAATGTTCACATAAAGACAAGATAATCCACCATGTTTCTCACCTGCCAGTCATTCTTTGCATGAGACTGGTGGAGATAAAACCGATGACAAAACATAATTGCAGTCGCAATTACGATCTGTGGCCTGCAATGTGTTAACTATCAGCAATCATATTAAGTGATAAGTAGCTTAGACACTTCCAAAGATTAAACCGCATAAGACGTAGCCAACAAAAAGTTCACAGAAAAATAAAACCATCAAACAAGCTCACATACAAGAAACTCTTGTATATGAGCTTTATAACATTTGAATCAGCAGATTGCTGTATGCTCAAACTTGTTTTCCAAAAGGGATAAGAAATCACAACAGCGATGGAAAAGGTCATAGATGCAACTTTAACCAAAATGGATTGCGTCACTGAATCCTTTGCTGGAAAGGTGAAACTGAGTTTTGTACAAGGGGCATTCAATCACTTAAATTTCATGTCATAGAGGCTTATATATATTTATATAAAGTTAGAAATTTAGTCAACTGAAGAATCATCATTTGTTTCCTGTCAAAGGCAAAATCATTCTGAAGAACCAACTTTGATGTAAATCCTCAAAAGAACATGTTGTCACAAAAAAATGACTCCTTTGAAATGCCAAATTTCTGAAGCTTTTACGCAAAGAACGCGTAGATGAAGCAAGGTAATCTGACTGATTAGGTAGTTAATCAATACGATAAACTCATCAAATTTAGTCAACTGAAGAATATCACTGTGACAGCAACTGGTGGTTAATCTTACCATATTTTCTTCATACAAGAAATCAAAGAAAGAGTAAAGAGAGCGCATACAGTTCAAGTCTGATGCTGACATCACGAATGAATGAAGAAATCAAAATAAGACAAAGTAAAGGATAGTGCATACAATCCAAGTCTGACGCTGACATCACGAATTAATGAGCAGTATGACATCCGTAGCTGTGATTCGGTCCTCGAATCAATACCATCTTTTCTTGAAGGAGAGTACTTCTCAATTTCTTCCTTTGTAAAATACCAGCCAAACCTCCATTTCTGAGACCACTCATCTGCCACCGAAAAATCCACCCCATTGTTCATTCCAAGCTTAAGAACGATTCCTGATGGCTCCACCGACATCTGGACCTTCCAAATGACAACCTTTGCTCTTGAACCCGACCCAATTCCTTCAACACGGTGTAACCAAGTTCAAATTTTAAAACTATATCATAATTTGCATCTAGGAAGAGATACACAAATTTAGAAACGCTCAAACAAATGCGGAAAAAAGGAAAAAAATAAGACGGCATCGATTAAAGGTACACCACAATTGCTGGATATGAAGTCGTCCTCTAAACAATCGTCAGCATAAGAACAAAATACAAACGTCCTAATGGGGTCCAGATTGATGAACTAACGTTAGGAGTCGAACAAGATAAGAAGCAAATCAGATCTCACATCACTTCGACCAATTGAAAGAAAAATTAATTAGAATCAAGAAAAGTAAGGTCGAAACGGAAGGAAAACGCGATGCAAATCAAACAATAAACAACAAAAAAAAGGACCTATTTTTGTTTACAGAAAAAAAATCGGATGTAATCATGAAAATTAGGGGAAACAACTCACCAATCGACGAGCGAGAAACCTGTTCGCAGGAGGATCGAATAATCGACTGCAAACGATGGTGGTGGAGGAGAAGATGACACGAAGCAACGGCGAGGACGAGGAGAGGCGGATGAGGAACAGAGCAAGAAGAAAAGAAACCCTAGTTTTATAAATTATCGTGTAAGTGTTTTATTTTTCTCGATTTCTAATTGGAACATAAGAAATAATTTAACGCCCGCCGCTGACTCCAAACGAAGTCTTCGTAGCGATGTCCCACCGCACCTCCGATTCGCATCAAGGTATAACAAATTTCTTTTTTGGAAAATATTCCTCCGGGAAAAGATAAAATTGTAGATAAAAATAATGTTATTACCGGCCTAAATTACATTCTAATAAAGTGCTAATTTTTCTTAAGGCCGAATCTAATAAAAGAATAAAACTTCAAAATAATGTGTACCCTATTTTTCGTAATATGAAAACTTAAGGTTTGTTTGAAATGGAGGGATGCGATGGGTGACGTGATTGAGTGATGGAGTAGTAAAGTGTGGTGTGTTATTAGAAAATCTATATTTGAATAATAAATTATATAAAATATGAAGTGAGGTAACGAAGGTTTTATTTATATAAAAGTTATTTTTATTCTTCATCGTATGTTTAATTAAAGTATTTATAACCGTTATTAAGGATGAGCATGGGTCGAGACGACCTGGTCACCCTCAACCGCAACGATCCGAATTTTTTTATTTTTTTTCGACCCGATAGATAATTGGATCAGGATCGGATCTCATTTCTTTAAAACCCTGCCGGGTCGGATTGAGATCGAATCCGAATTTTACATCCCGACCCGATTGAATATATTATATTAGTATTCAAATATTTTTAAATAGTATATTTATGTTTATTTTAAATATATTTTATTTGACATATAATGAGCTATAAATAATTACTTTATCACTTAATTTATTTTTCTTTCTTTATTTTTATAAACTATTTTATTCGTCTATCTTAAAAAAAATTTGATAGATTGGAAGAGAGAGAAGAGAAAGGTAGTTTAATTTAGTAAGAAAAAAATAATTTTATTTTGTAATAAAAAATGATTAATTTGATTTAAAATTATTTATTCCTCCTCGTTCCACTAATTTGATGGAATAAAAAATATAATATTTAAAGAGATTAACTATTTCATGCACCAATCTTAACTTAAATAAAAAGTGTAAATAAATATAGTTTAACTAATCTTATTTCTTTGCATTCCATCTCATCTCTTCAAATTCCTCGCTCCAAACAAACCCTTAAAAGAGTCCAATGGACGGCAATTTATATTTGAAAAATTAATTTTTTCTAAGAAATAACTAATAAGACAATTTTATGTTTGTGAAGAAAGAAATAGTGAAGTATATTCCGCAGCCATTAGGATAAAACTAAAACTAATATCATATTCAAAATAATTAAATTTTATCTTTCTACCTACAAAGAGCTCTTAGTCAAGTATTTATTTGCCTTAATTTTCTTCATCCTTTTCAAGTTTAGATTTTTTTTTATTTTTTATAGAATTCAGTTTTTTATGCTAAACACGTATTAGAGAATAGTAAAGTGAAGACAATATAATTAAATGAACTTTATTAACTATTCGATAATTTACACGTTTGTCAATATTTAAGTTATATGTATATTAATTCAGTAGTTTAAATCTTCAATGCATATTATTACAAAACTGAAATTTTGTAGTATGGTTAAACATTTCTTTCAATTGCAATAAAAAAAGTTATAAACAATCAATAATTTATACTTGTTTAATTAAAAAGATTTAATGGCATCCACCTCATTTGGTGAATGCTCCCACTCGTGCGTATGTAGGACTTGGATCCGATAGTTGCGATCACACGCGTGGTTCATGATGGTTCAACTATAGGAGCGGCGACCTTGCGTGCTCACTGCTCACAAGTGTCGACCCGACAGACAACGATAAGGAGGCGGCAACTATGGAGGCGAGCGAGGTTGAGGGCAGCGAGTTGAAGGCGAGGGCACAATTGTCGGTGGCGACGAGTCTAGACGATGAATGTCGAAGTTGAAGGATCATCAAGGTCGCGACCCAAGGGGGCGGCGAATGACGAACATCGAAGGATTTTTGGGGTTGAACCGCATGTTGCGTTGCTGAACCGGACAGCTTTCCTGATTGGACTACGCCTATCCGGTTTTGAATCGAAATACTTGCATCATAGCCGTCGGATTCAGATCCTACGCATACGCACATGCGTGGGAGCGCCTATTAAGTCCAATTTAGGGCTCATCATTATCATAATTACTCTCGCGTAACATTTAATATTATGATAGAGAACACGAATTTTACAAATTTAATTATATGAAGGAGAAAATTTTAAATTGAACTTTTGTTAGTTTAATTTTATTTGGACTATCTAGACTTTTTTTCAATGTATTTACATGAATTATATAATCGATTTGGATTATAGATCAAAAAATGGACACATGGCAATTTTGACTACACATTTTTCCTTTTATGGTTATTCAGCCGATAAATCGAATATTTGTCCTTTTCTAACTTTGTATAGCTTAAATAATAATAATAATAATAATAATAATAATAATAATAATAATAATAATAATAATAATAATTAAAAAATGGCCCGACATTTCAAAATTAATTTTCACGTTGTATAAATTTCACATGTTCGTTAATATTGCATAATTAAGTCTTTTTCAAAGCGTTGTTTATGAATGTGTTAGCACTTTAGTGTGTGAATGGGTGTACTTGACTTTTGAGCCTTTGACTAACAAATATCGCAAAAATCTTATGCGACATTAACGAATATATACATTAAATCGATGTTTAATTAATTTAATAATTTTGTCCCGCGTCACGTAGACTCCAACTAATCTTTTATCTCCTTTTTTATCGTACTTGTAATTATTTAAAAAATTAAGTTACGAAACTATATGTATTGTTAAATTAAACATGCAACAATATGATTGTGATATCATATATAATCGTTCAATATTTGTACAACTTGATTATTAATTGACGTTATGTGGAAGTATCATAATCATCGTATCTCTCCTACTATGGTGGTTGGGGTATAAAGTAGGAGAAACGTTTATCCCAAGCTAATACCCAAACATCCATATTTACAATTATTTTTTTAAAAAGGATATTATCTAAATCTTGTTAAATAGCTATTATCATACTTTTACGACTTAGATTCATTACAAGCTATGGTTAATGAATTATTTATTAAAATCTATGGTATACTTTGGTTAATGTAGTATAAGTAACTTAGTTTATAGGCGAGATGAGGAAAAAGAAAAAAACGACACATAAAACACAGTGCTTATTGATGTTTCCAAGGCTTTTTTTTAGCTCATTTATCTCCCAAAGAAGGCGACTTATTTCACAATCCAATTGGTAGTGATATAATTTTTTTTTTGGAGGTCAATGAGTATCTAGAGGATCATGTTTGACACTTATTTTTTATCATTTATTTAATTTAATTATTATATTTTATGATTAAATTGATAATATTTTTTAAATGAAATAATGTATATACTTACGAGGATAATTAGATAATAAAAGGTACTGTTTAAGATTAAATAAATTATAATCATTGAATTAATTATATTTATTAATATGGCTTCATCACGATCATCGAATAATTATTATTTAATATATACTTTAAATTAATATATAATTATTATTTAATTTAATAAATAAAATTAATGTTCTAGCTTTGTTTTACGTCAAATCTTGTACATATACATTTTCTTCTATTTTTTCATATATGAATTAAAATGTTTTGTGTGGTCGTACGGAAACTTAACTCTAACCGTTATAGATTTAAACCATATATATAAATAATTTCACTATTCATAAATAAATATAATCATAGATCACAATGACGGATCTAAATTTTAATGATTAAAATTAAACTCCACCATATAAATAAAAATAAGTATGATGCGAATTTTATGTAAAGGCAGCCCATTTTGAACACCCAAAAACAAATTTTGTCATTGGGGGTTAATTATCCTTTTAGGCCGATGAGAAATTTGTATGTGATTGGGCCGTTTGGCCTTACTCCAACCTTTGGGCCTCCATCACGACACGCAATTCTTTTTTTTTCCCATTTTTTTATTCGAAAAAAATAGCCGCTAACAAATTATTCGTTTAATTAAAATAAAGTATTTGAAAATTTATTACGTCAGTTCTTTGTGATATAATGTCACATGTAATATAATTCAACAAGTTAAATCGCGGATGGCGTTGGATATTGAGTTTGAGTATCTCATTTAAGATATGGACTTAATGGGGGTGCTGCATTAGTTAATGCAGCACCCTGCTAACTTTGAGTATGAGGCGTCCGATACGATGTTCAAAATTCCAGCCATTCTTTTTTTTTCCTCTTTCTTAGACAAAAAATAGACGCTTTAGCTCTCGTTTTTTTTACCTATTTCTATTGTTTTCCTCTCGTTTCGTGACCTAGCGCACTCGTCGTCATCAATCTCCATCGCGCCGGACGACGCTGTTGCTGCGTCGGACAACACCACGACGCCCCGCCTCTCGCCGTCATTGCTGCACCGGACAAACACCGACGCCCCGCCTCTTGCCATCATTGCTGCGTCGGACGACGTCGTTCGCCCCAACGCCGTTGGAGACGACGAACGTGACGTCCTATCGCCGCGAGATAGGCGAGAAGCGACGGTCAGGCTTGCGCCGGGGACAGAAGCGACGGTCAAGCTCGTGCCGACGACAGGCTCGTGGCGACGAGAAGCGGTGGTCAGGCTCGCGCGCCGGGGACGGGCTCGCGGCGGTGAGAAGCGGCGGTCAGGCTCGCGCCGGGGACAGAAGCGATGGTCAAGCTCGCGCCGGTGACAGGCTCGCGACGGCGAGAAGCGGTGGTCAGCCTCGCGCGCCGAGGACGGGCTCACGGCGGCGAGAAGCGGCGGTCAGGCTCGCGCCGGGGACAGAAGCGGCCGTCAGGCTCGCGCCGCCTACCCCTCCCCATGGAACCTTCTCATCGTTGTCTCCGCCAGGTTCGACGCCGGCGACCGCTCCCCAATGCCCTCTGTGTCGGCGGAGCACTCCATTCTCAAATCCTAGCTCGCGACTTGTCCTCCAAAGCTTCGTCTTCATCGGCCTCCTCAACTTCTACTCCAAGTGCAAGTACCTGCACTCCGCAAAGAAAATTTTCGACAAAATGCCTGAGAGAGACATCATTGCGCACAATGCGTCGCGTTGAGCAGCCATGGATGACACCCGAATGCGAGACTTCAAAGCGAACAATCTTGAATTCGCGTGGGAGATTTTCGACCGCAGCCCGGTCATGGAATGCAGTGATCGACGGATGCTTGGCAATGGCACATGAGTTGTTTGATTTATTGGGACTTGGATGATACGATATGCAGTTATCCCTCAATATGGATGGGCAATTGAGCTGAAGTTAAATATCAAGTTTGAGCATGATACGAAACAAAAGTTCTGTAATATGTATTTGTATCAAGCTAGGCATTGCCCTTTTGTTTTGTTTTGTATATGTTGTATTTGTATCAAGCTGGGCATTTCCCTTTTGTTTTGTTTGTATATGTTCAAGCCTTTGAAAAGGAGGTTTCAAAGAGTGATGATTGATGAGTTTAAGATCTGAAATGGCTATACATTTATGTGTTGCTTACAAATTGTCAATGTTGCTTTCCTAAGTTGAATTATTGAAATTTTTTATGGCCTAACTAAATTACTTTCTAGAATGTAGAACTTAGTGTAGCATCTTAACTAATCAGGTCGACATTGTGTCATCCAGCCACAAAGAGACGGAACTGTAAGAAACCAAAGAATAACTGAGCTGCTGCAGTAATAGACAAAGAAAAAAAAAGCACATCAGATCTGCATTGTGCTCAATAATTCATCCATGGGGCCACTTCAACTAGGAAATGTTGCTTCAAAGAAAAATAGATGAAAATGATTTTGACGAGGCATTGCAAGATTGAGGTATACTTCTGCATGCCGAACATGGAAATGCTGAATCAAGGAAATAATGACTTCTTATGTCATTACATCATAACAAAAGCATCACAAGACAATTTTAAGAACAAAAACTTCTTGTCTTGTCTTTCTTCCTTCGTTGTTGGTTCCTTCGCAAACTTGTACACTGGCACGTCTTCAATTATAAAGTTCATGTCACAACCTTTCTTTCTTTAAGATTTCGATATGAAGCTGCTACTTTGGGGACTAGCCAAAACAACTGCATACATAAATGAAAAATGAATAGTTAACTCTTACTTGCTTAAAAGAAAAGTTAGAAAGCAACAAGAAAAGAGGGCAAAATGTTCAAACTTTCTTTGATTTAAAAGGAATGTTGAAAACTTACAATAACATGCATATAGAAAAAAATCCACATAATCCAGACGTTTACATTCCTCATGCACCTTGACACTGTTTAAGAAGTTAAAGATGAATAGCATTCAAGTAAACTAAGCCATTGTATATGAAACATATAAGAAGCAAATAATTTACTTTGGTAATGGACAACAACAAACATTGTGACCATTTTTTCCACATTTTTTGCAACTATATTTATGAGTTTTTTGAGACATAGAAACTTCAATACCGGATTTAATTCTTCCTAGTTTTTTTGGTCTACCCTTAGACTTTACGAGAATTGGATCCCGCATCACAAACTCTGGCCCTTGTAAGTTGATACTATTGGCTGTAGGATCTGCGGTTGAAGATGGTCGACTTGCATCGACAACTTGAAATGATGAAATATTTTGCAACGCATCTTCTATAATTGGATCTGAAAATTTGAAATGGTCAAATGAACGCAAACCTAAATCTTTTATTTTGGAAAGATTAGTCTCAAAGGTCCATTTTTTATATGGAGTCACAACATCATCCTTTGAAGTGCTACAAGTTTTACGAGGCTTTGAATACCGAGCATCAATTGTCCATCGATGAAGCAAATATTTTTCGGGACAAGTACTCACTCTCTTCTTATTCAAGACATACAAAATATGCCTTGTTTATCAAACATTTTACAAGAACAACTCACTGAGACTCCTTCTTTGCTGCTATATTCCACAATATTATTTCTTTTATTTTCACATTTAATCAAGTAAACTGAGTAGACAACCTTGCTTGCATCCTTTGAAATTTTCTGCGCGAAGAATGAGCTAATTTGTTTAAACTCTTCCTGAAATATGCAAAAATTATTTTGAGTGTACTTATTTCCAGCATGAACCTCTAGTGGGTGTTCTGAAATTAAGGCAGCCCTGGAATTTAAACACTTAAAATCTTCTCTTTCATCAGCCTCACGGTGAGTTTGAACTGCCAAATCATATTGACACACAAAATCATATAATGTTGTTCTTGCATTCACAAAGTCATCAAAGAAAGCATTAATACTTTCAGCCCTTTGTGTGGTACACATACTTACAGTAAAAAGATCTTTATAATATACTGGTATCTATTGATGGCGCTTATTATACATGTTCATGAGCCAATGATCATTTGAAATGTCATATTTGTCCTTTAAATAAAGCCATGTGGATTCAAACTCGTCTATTCTTGTTGATGCATAAATCCAATTCTGAAATTCAGCTTTAAAACCATCACGTGCATATAAATCTTGAAGATTGCACATTGCATTGCGATGAATATGCCATATGCAAAATATATGTTTTGTGTTTGAAAAAACTTTATAAATAGCATTGCTCATAGCAATGTCTTGATCAATGATAATGCACATGGGGTGTTCCATGCATGCATTCTAACCAAGATTCAAACAACCAAATAAAGGTTTTTTCAGTCTCATCTGAGAACAATGCACACCCAAATAGACATGAGCGTCTGTGATGATTCACACCCATGAAAGGTGCAAAGGGCATGTGAAACTTGTTCGCCCTATATATTGTATCAAATAAAACAACATCTCCAAAAGTCATGTAAGTATCTCTTGCTCTATTATCTGCCCAGAAGAAACTTCTTGAGGTGCCATCTGCTTCCAACTCCACCCATAAAAGAAATTTTGATCCTTTATTTTTTTTCCTTAAAGTAAAAAATCACACTCATGCACTCTTGGCCAACATTATTTTGTCTTTGTCCTCTCAAATAATCAATACAATCTTGAGCAGTAACATGTGATTCACCATCCATATTTATAGTTCTAGCTTTCACTGATGGCCCTAATCCAGCATAATGTAGTTTCTTTATAACATTACAAGAAGTTGTAGAGAACTCTTTGTGAGATCGTATTTTGCGTACCTTTGATAGAGTAGCTAAATGATGAGTGTGCTCTTCATAAAATTTTCTAACTTCCCATTTGTCATCTTTATTTAGACTAACATATATATTGACAAGACAATCATATCTCACTTCTCTTTTTTATTTTGCGACCTTTCTCATGCTCCGTTTCTTATCCTTATGATCTTCTTTTGAACAAACAAGTTTTCTACTTGTAATTTTTCCGCTTTGCTTGCATCTATGGATATAATCTTTTCGTACTGAAAATCCAACACATCGTGCATGCATATTATAATAGATATATGCTTCATCCTCGTTGTCAAATATCATGCCAACATATGACTTCGTAAGAGTATTTTTATCCACAACTTCTATCTCATTATTAATCTCTTCATCTTGAATATTTTGCTTGCTGTAGAAAAAGCATTTACATGCCAAATTAATAAATTTATGACATTCTATAGTCCAAAGAATTTAATGACCGCAACTGATTATGTCATTATCTTTGTTTTGGATTAGAGAATGACATAATCAGAGCAGTAAAGGTAATGATAATTATCTAAATTTTTTTAAAAAATAAAGAAAATTCTAACCTTTGTGCATCCGGCCAGGAAGGATCGTCAACCTCCATGGTCCGCCTGCCTCACGAATCCGTCACGGCTGACGAAGCAGTCGTCGTTGGTCCGCCTGCCTGCCGCCGTGAGCTTGCCCCCGCGGCAAGCTTGGTCGATCGGACCTCACGCTCGTCGTCTCCAGCGGCGTTGGGGCGAACGGCGTCGTCCGGCGCAGCAATGACGGTGAGAGGCGCACACGCTGTCGGGGTGAGCAACGTCGGATCTCACGACGATCGGACCTCACGCTCGTCGTCTCCAACGGTGTCGTCCGACGCAGCAATGACGGCGAGAGGCGCACACGCCGTCGAGGTGAGCAGCGTAGGATCTCGCAGCGATTGGACGTCACGTTTGTCGTCTCCAGCGGTGTTGGGACGAACGACGTCGTCCGGCGCAGCAATGACAGTGAAAGGCAGGGCGTCGTGGTGTTGTCCGGTGCAGCAACGGCGTCGTCCGGCGCGATGGAGATCGATGACGACAAGTGCGCTAGGTCACAAAACAAGAGGAAAATAAGAGAAATAGGTAAAAAAACGAGAGCTAAAGCATCTGTTTTTTTGTCTACGAAAGAGGAAAAAAAAGAATGGCTGAGATTTTGGACATCATATCGGACGCCTCATACTCAAAGTCGCAGCACTCCCATTAAGTCCTTAAGATATTATGGTAATAAGTTGGGGGTGGTCGCAGTCAGCAAATAGATTTACTAGGCACGAAATTATTCACCATATAAAAAAAATCATAAAATCATAAAACCAACAAAGACAGAAGTGAAGTGGTAAGAATTTTTTCTCCACTACAAAAATTGTATACATATAAAAACATTTTGTTAAAAATTTCATTTATTATTGTCCGGCAAGTGACATGAACGCGACCTTGGCTCCATATTAGACTAATTTCTAATTTATGAATTGCATAAAAGTTAAAAATTAAATTATCTTTTTCAAATATGAAAAACTTACTAAACAAATCATAAATGCATATTCGAGATTTGATTAAAATATATTATTATTCAAAATAATGTATATGTGTGTGTGTTTGACTTGTGATATATTGATTGCGACATGGACACTTAGAAAAGATGAGCGGTCAGGTGCGTGGTCCAGCTGCTGCATGCACATTTCATGAACAGTGACCTTTAGGTGCCTGCCCAGGTCCTTAGTCAATTAATGCTCTACACAACGTTTTTTTTAATTTAAGTAAAATTTCGAATTTGAGTTTAATATTAAATTCTTTTGTTGAAAATTTCACTTGTCCTTATTAGAAATGTGGGCGATAAATTAAATTAGTTAAATTTGATGATAGATCGACTTTTAACATGTGGATAGTAACGACAGTGCAATGTGAATTGAGTCGTCGACATCGCCCAAAAAAAATATATCCATCAATTATTTTTTTATACCCTGATGCTCTTTGATACTCAGCATTACTAATATTTTTTCTAATATGAGATTGAGGGAACAAAAGTTAAAATAATATCTTTTTATTTAATGTTAATTTTAAAAATTGAATATGAATTTGCTAGCTCACAAGATGGATTAATTGAGAAGCAATCATGGAAGCTATTCATACTTCACACCATCTTAATAACCTTGTCCACTTCCCCAGAAGGAGATCATGTCAAACAAGTTTGAATTTATTATGTTTTTAGTACTATTTTCTTTGACACCTGAATTATATTTTTTTTAAACTTATCTCTCAACTTATGTGTATGTGACATTTAAATTCTTTCATTAAGTCTATTCAAAATTATATTTACTTATTTTTTAAATGATTATGAAAACCTATTTTACCCATGCTTTAAATATAAAAAATAACAACATAAACACAATATTTGTGGTTATTGAAATATGTTTCTTAAAAAAACATTTCTACCATGGTTACAATCATTAAAAAAATCAGCGGAAGGATATTAGTGCTCAATTAAATTCAGATATTACAAATACATAATTTAGAATATTAAGGTAATAAATTATGAAAAAAAAAACATATTCATCTTTTTCGCGCTCTCTGAAATTATGAGTCAATTTATGCTCTTCGTATATGTTTTAAATAAATCTATGCCTCTGAAACAAAAAGAAACTCAACCTCTTTCCATTGAAAATTTTCAAGGAAAGAAAGAAAGATTCCAATTGAGTAGCATCAATTTTTTTCCCTTCAGGAGAAAAAAAGGCACATTATTTAAGTAACCTGCCGAGCAGGAAATTTCTCAATTCACCAATAAGATTCCTGTCATGTTGCGATTTATGAGTTTGTCATGGCTCGTAGGCGAGTCATACAACTGTTCGTTTTTATGTGAAAATAGGGAAAAAAGAAAAGACGTACGCTCCTCATTGTTTAAATAAAAATTTCGAATTTGAACTTTTGTACGTTCAAAAAATTTTCGCTGAGAGTCTTATATGTCATAATCAAATATGTTGCTTGGAGTGATACTAAAATAGTCGAGCTCGATGATGGATCGAGATTTTAACCTGTGCCAGTGTGCATAACTCTTAGGGGCCGCTTGGTATGAAGTAATCCAGATATATTATCGGCTATTTTATTTAAAATTCTCGGGGCCCACACATTATCTCGTTTGGCTGCGACAGATTATCGATAATTTTAATTGCACTGATAATCTTAAATATCATATCACTGATAATCCAATAACATGCGGGGAGGTGGCTTTCCAGATTTAACAATAATATCCAATCAATAAAAAATATTAATTTTAAATATTTTATTAATAAATAAATATCATCCAATCTCATCTTCTTTATTATTTAATTTCTTTATAAATAATTTTAATATTGTCTTATCTTATTTTACTATATTTATTTTTTCTGTGTTTATTTATAATATCATATGATGAAAATCTAAAACAATTTTTAAAAGTAATTCGATAATTTGTTTTTTAGTTATTTTAATCATAATTTATATTATCAATACTTGTCAAACACTATAACGTAATATTATCAATAATTTAAATAATGCTAATTTATCTAAATAGTGAATTAAATTATCGGTTAATTAAATAGTGACATCGCTTTCCGACACCGGGTGGGAAAAAAAAAAGATGAACAGTACCATCAAGAATTCATTAAATATGTATTATTAGCTTGGGAATGAGCAAATGACAGGATATGATCTTCCAAGTTCCAAGTAAGATGGCGAAAGAATATTATACTTTGTATCACATCAATCATAACTGTGGTTAATTAACATGGCGAATAATATGTACATTGTACTCAAGATAGTGTTCGATTTTTTATGTTCTAGTTTGGTTAGCAAGAACAGGAAGAATATTGCAGGAGAAGAAAAAAAAACAGGAGAACGAGAATAAGATCAGCAGTCTCTTCATTAGAGGCTTTTGTTTTCCTTCTCGGTTATCAGTTTATGCTAAAGTTTTTCGATGCAAGATGTCCAAAGTGAAGAACTAGTTGCTGCACAGAAATCATTCCTTTTACTGCAGATTACACAGGTCAACAAAATTGTTCTGATATGATCTGATGTTTATGGCTGCAAACCTTCATGCGGGATCAGAATAGTAGCAGCATATTCTGATCAACTTACCATCAACTGGCGCGTAAAGCTGTTCTTGTCCTGTGCAGAGCTGTTCTTTATTAATTGAACTCGGATCGTTTGTTTTGGATACGTCCTAATTATTAATCCTGCACAAGGATTCTGCAGTACATTCGATTGGATTTTAATGTTCCGTAGGCTTGTTAATTTAATCCTGTGCACTTGGTAATATATTCTTCTGCCAGCAGGATGAGCAAAGAGGAAGTAAAAGAGATGAACTTTAATGGAGGATGGGGCATCACTTTGATCTCGAATCTTTGAGTTGACCGTGAGGCGAACAATTACTGGTAGATTTGTCTCCATGTCCTTCCACAAAATCTTGCGAACATGCTGTACATGATCCACGGATTGAGCGAAACAACGCAACAAAACATGTCCAAGATACGCAAAAGGATTTGGCTGCATTAACAACGTGAATTGTTTATGGCTACTTCAATGCTACTACTACTGCTTCAACGATGCCACAAGTTATTTGTTTCTCTCTCCTCCTTTGTTTTGTTTCTTTACGGCGAGGGGCCAAGCTGAGGCATGGTCTGCTGCAATGATAAGGGTTGCAATCATTCTAATCTTCCATTTAATTAAGTTTGTTTCCATGTGGAGCAAGCCAATAATTTAGATTTGCTACAAGATCAATAAGATTTTGATTCGGCTCTTCATTGTTTAGCTGAAATGGGAAGCATGTCGCCGCAAGTTGCCATCATTATGTATCTAAGCAAGCAAAACGACAGCCTGTGGAAGTTTTAAGAATACCTTTTTTTATCCTTATTTTATCTTTGACGTCAAAAAAATTTGGTTCAACTGAGGCGGTTGCATCAAGGTTTTCCTGAAATCACGGATCAGGTCGTCTGACATTGTCTGCAGTCTCCACTAACCTGGATATCAAGTGATCCGATGAGTTGAAACAGTCAGGACAGAAGTATTCTGAACTGAGATAGTACTGCCACTGCCAGAGATCCATACGGTCTATCATTCAGTGTTAGTTCAGGATTCTGAAGTCTGAAATCATAGAAACAATCCGATGCCAAAATGGCAGAAGACGCAAGCAGGAAGATGATCTCAAGCTCTTTATTCTGTTAAGCAAGTATGCAGATCAAAGCTGTAATAGTTAGTGTTCAGGCTGCAGATGGAATTGAGACACAACGTGTCCATCTCCACGTTCAGTCTGTAAGGGACCAATTGAAACAGGCGGCATCTGAACTTTGAATACATAATGGAGGGAAATCATAAGAGAATGGAAGAAAAAAAAAAAGAGATTAAAGAAAATTGAGAACAACGAACGCAGTCGCGTTCTTCTTCTTTGGTGGATGGTTCATCAACTGATCAGTACAAGCCTCTGAGTCCGCCGTCATTGATCTCCTTGTTGATTCTTTCGTCCTCCTGATCATGCACCCTGTCGCATTCCAGTCCCTTGATGCAATAGTGCTCGAACGCGTCGGCCGCGCTCTGCGGGACGGAGACCAGCATCGTGAAGGCGTGCAGGTCGCCGACCACCGGCAGGAACAGGCAGTAAATCTCGCTCGCCAGGGAGCCCATGTGGAGCGGCCTCCCTGCACCGAAATCCAAGTCCTCCAAGCCAAGCTTCGACCACTGCGAGATGACCAGGCTCGACGACAGGTCCGGCTTGACGCCCCTGCGCTCCTCCAGCAAGTCCACCGTCGACCTCAGGTACTCGTCCGTGAGCCTCTCCTTCGCGCCCTGCACCAGCGTCACGCCGTAGCGCGCGTTCGACGTGACCAGCCGGTCCACCGTCGCCTCGGCGCTCGCTAGCACGAACCCGTTGCCGTAGTAGCCCCGCGGCAGCTCCGGCTTCAGCCTCCCGCGCACGCTCACGGAGAAGAGCAGCTTGACCGGGAGGGCGGACGGCGGGCTGAACGACTTGACCCAGGCGCGCCATACGTGCGCTGCCAGGGCCTCGAACGAGGTGCACTTGAGCGAGGGGACGCACTGCTTTTTCAGGTGGAGGATCTGGGACGCGGTGAAGGTTATGCACACGGGCACCAGCGGCTGGGACGAGAGGAACTGCGAGAGCAGGTGGACGTGCGGCTCGAGGCAGGCGGCCGTCGACGGCGCGTTGAACTCCGGGTGGGGGAAGGCGACTTGCGGCGGGTCGCGCGGCTTCAGCAGGTGCCTGCCGTGGAAGGGCGCCACCGGAGGATCCACGCCGGGCTTGGCGGTGGCCTGCGCCCACGCATGCAGAAACTGGGACGTCCCGATGCCGTCACAGAGGCAGTGGCTGATGGACGTGCACAGGATCATTCCGCCGCATCTAAGATGAGTCACCTGAGCATGACGCACGACATGCAGGAACAATTGAGTAAACTTAGCAACGTGAGCTGAGTAAAATTATGCCTGCAAATTGATGATGCTTAGTGCTGAGAAGTGAAGAAAAGCATTCCGAGTTAAACTGGATTTGCATTAATTTTTGCAGAAGAACTCAACTAGCAACTTAAGTAGTAGGCCATGGCCATGCCACCACGAGGCAGTGGTGGGGCGGCCAACTCCAACATGATAACTCATGGTGCCAAATGCTGTAACGACGGGTCATTTTCCTGAGAGGAATCGAGCCACGACCATTACAAAATTACCTAATTATTACTGTTCAGATCAAAGAGGGAGGGAGGGAGGGAGGGAGGGAGGGTGAGAGAGAGAGAGAGAGAGAGAGAGAGAGAGAGAGAGAGAGAGAGAGAGAGGAGTGGATCAATATTGCACTTGCCACTTGCCCCACAAAGTGCACCATATATGGAGTATGAAAATTCCATCTCTTTTTTCCTTTATTGATAGATCAAACTTCAAAGTATCAAACATGAGAACAAGTATTCTGGGCGAGGAACATATGATGAACATGAATCCGTACCTAACAATTCACAAGACGAAGTGTTTACAGAAGAAAATGACAGAGCAGAAATCGAGGAGCCCCATGAGATTTATCGAACGGGAAAAGAAACAAAATAACGAGAGATTTCAGCTGCTTCTTGGATTCTTATCTGATGAGCATTTGTAGCAAGATAGATAGAGAGAAACAAAAACAGAGAAAAAGAATAGCATCCAAGTACTCAATACAAGACGAACATCCATCCATACGTATAAGCAGGGATAACTCATACCTAAAGTGAGGACCCATACAGAGATGAAATGTCTGACGACAATCAAATGGACAAAATAAGCAAAACTTCAAAACAGAGAACTTTCTCTCAGAATAATCTTTGACAGCATGATAAATGAAAAGGCATCACGGCAGAAAAAAAAGGGGGGGAAATCTCAAAAAGGAGGAAAGTGAAGGCGAATTTGTAGGATAAAAGAATAAAGGGATATCACTTGATATGGCAGGAAGTGGTGAAACAGGAGAAAGAATAAGAATAAACCACCACAGAATTAATTTACCGCGACCAACATAAGACTCCAATCCCCCACAACTTTTTCTTTTTCCTTTTTTTTTTTGCAAGGATTTGCAACTCAAACTTTCTGCAATTTTTCATCATCCTCGCACACGGAAATGATCAGAACGACGTGCATGATCGAGAATAGGGGAGGGTTCCATGTACTCACTTGAACGACCAGAGGAGGGATGTCGATGAAGCTTTGCGCCTCCACTCTGTACAGAAGCTTCCTCCACGACCTGTTCGGGCTTCTAGCGCATTCCATGAACTCCTCCGCCGTGAGGTCGACGAAGCCTTCGGCCAGGAGGGCTCCCTCGCCATTGCAGTCCACCTCGAGCTTCTCGCTGTCCTCAGCACTGGCCCTGAGCCTCCCTGCCAGAGGATAGTAGTCCACGAGGACCTTCGAGAGGGCGGCCGCCAGGGCCTCCACTGCAACGGGCTTCTTGTACAGATAGAGGTACTTGATGGAGAACCTCAGGAACTTCTGGTCGTCGAGGTTGGAGAGGTAGAGGGTGTGCCTCGGCGTGGCGCTGCTCGGGCGCACCAAGGCGGGCTCTTTTGGGTAGTAGCAGTCGGGGATTTCGATGGAATTCGTCATGACCTCCAATTGCAGGGCACACCTCTAGATAGGCGCCAGACGTGAATATATATAGAGAGAAACAAATAAGAACCAGCAAGAGAACGAGAAAGAGAGAGAGAGAGAGGAAGGGGATGACAGAGACTTGCTGGGTGGTGGGAGGGAGAAGAAGGAGAGGTGGATGGTTTTTGATGGGCTACAACTTACGACTGATTTTAGAGAGAAAGAGAGATAGGGGGGCAGGGCAGGTGGGTCAGATCAGGATTGTACAGTTGGATTTGAGGACATGTACTATTAGATTCTCCAGTTCCTACCTCTGAGAAAAAGAGGTAAAATAGTCAGTAGATTTTATATTGACAACTTCTGCACTAGTAGTTGGAGGAGATCTGCAGCAGTACTTGGAATTGTTTTTTTTAAGTTTTGAGTTTTGAGTTTTGTGGGAGAAGAAGGAGGAGGAGGAAGTGACAATGTGACATTGGAATTTAAACTTTAGGGGGTGAAAAAGTTGTTGATGCCAATTATCTACTTCAAGCTTCAAAACCTAACTCTACTTTGATATCCAAGTTATCAATGGCAGCTTGATACAGTGGACCAGTTTGATAGGGACCGGCGCTTAAACTTGAGCTCACTCATTTGGATGTGTTGGATTTTTAAGGACATTAAAAGGTCTGCATGAAATATAAAACTTGTGAGCAAGTATGGATTTGTAGAGTGGAGTCCAGCGAGTTCGCCAAAACATAAACATATGCAATGCAATTGGGGTGGCAGAAAAAAGGCACTTAATACCTAAAACAAGTTAAATTAAACAACTGGCACATTTGGTGTAGTTTGATGACTTGTAGCTTTAAGTTGCTTTCTAATGCTTTGTTTAGATGTAGGAGAACATGGATGGGAAGAATACTCTACTATGTTATTGTGGATGCATGGATTCCTTCATCCTAAATTAGTTATAATGTGAAGCTTTTGTATCTCCAGTTGGGACTGGTGAAAATGGTAGTGTTGTAATACAATTTGAATTATTGATTTTGATATTGTTTTTTATTTATAATTAATAAAGATTCTTATACACGGGAGTGGTCCAATCTTAATTATTGGTTTAGGACACAAAATCATTTTTATCTACACTTGAATAATTGAATAATGTACTGATCAAATGAAAATAATTCTTTTCAACTTTTAAACCGATATCCAATTACTGGCTCGTAGACCATGTAGATTATTTCTTTTTTTTCCTTAAAACAAATGCATGAGTTGAATGTTAATTTCATATTTTATTTAGGGGTGAGCACCAACCAAAATAATCGGGTCCTTGGTTCGCTCCGACCAAATATTTTTATCAATTTTCCTGGCCGATGTGTAGTCAAGATTGGATCTCATTCTTTGAAATCCGACTGGGATGGGATCAAAATTTGGACCAGTCTTAAACCGATAATATATATATCATATTAATATTAAATTAATATATTTATTTTAATTAAAACTCTATATGTTTATTATATATATTAAATATAAATTATATTGTATTTATTATATATGTAATTTATTTGATAATTATCATATATGTAATAATATTTATATTTATAATTAAATTAGGAATATTCTGATTTTTGTTCCGAATCAATTCGAAATTAGAATCACTTTCTAAAATTTGAAGCAAATCGGGTCCAGACCAAAACGATGGAGATCCCCGTCTTGAACTCAAGTTTGCTCATCTCTGGTTCAGCTGCATATAAATCCACGGCATATTTCTTTTTCTTAATAAATGTCTCACTAGTTGAGTTGACTTGTTGATATTTTTTAAAAATATTATACCCTTGTATTCAAATGATAAACGGTGAAAAACAAAAATAAATATCTTAATGGATTTAATGGGTATCCCCCCAAGTTAGATGGGGAATTTTCACCCATTAAATCTAGCCCGTCCGATCGAAATTGGACGGGCGCTCGTTCGGACCGGATGGAAACGAGCAAAAAGTTGCGGACGAGCGGATCTCGTGCAACGGTTCAGTGCGACGCGGTTCGACGGAGAGCCGGATATAAAAGTCTCGCACGGTAAATTTTTTTATCCTTTCGCCGACCTTTCTCTCTCCGCCTTGCCGCCGCGACCCCGCCTTTCGGCGAGCTTCTTCCCCTTTCCCAGCGCCGTCGACCGCAGATCCGCCCACCAAGTCCGCGTCCTGGCTAGATCTGCGTCGCCGCCCGGCCAAATCCGCGTCTCGGCCAGATCCGACGCCCCGGCTAGATCCGCGTCGCCGCCCGGCCAGATCCGCGTCCAAAGCTGCCCGTAGGCCAGATTCGCGTCGCCGCCCGACCAAATCCGCCCACCGGCCAGATTCGCGTCGCCGCCCGGCCAGATCCGCATCCAGAGCCGCCCGTCGGCCAGATCCGCGTCGCCGCTGCCCTCTCGCGCTCTCCCCCTTCATCGACGCCGTCCAGATCCGCCCTCCGACCAGATCCGCCCGTCGACCAGATCCGCCCATCGGCCAGATCCGCCCGCCGACCAGATCCGCGTTCGGCTCGTAGGTGCGTTACCCTCTATTATTCTTTACTTATATTTTCCCACTCTTCTGATCGACCCTCGTCATCGCATCCAGAAAACTCGGTGACTCTCGTCGCACTCCACCGCCCCCGGTGACTCTCGTCGCACTAAGCCGCCGCCGCCGCAAAGATCCACCCGCCCGCCGCCGCCGCCGCAAAGATCCACCCGACCGCCGCCGCATACGCCACCCGACCGCCGCCACCCGACCGCCGCCGCCGCCAAGATCCACCCGATCGTCGAGATCCACCCGACCGCCGAGATCCACCGACCGACCCCGTCGTGTAATTAGTTAATACTATTTTATTATTAGTTTATTACCGTGTAAAATGCAGTGTTATTACCATGTAAAGTGGGAAAGAATACCGTGTAATTAGTTAACACTATTTTGTTAATTGTAAGTAGTTGATCACCTTATAAGTAGTTGATCATCTTAATCACTGTGAATACCGTGTAATGGAAGTATTTAATCATATTGTAACTAGTCAAATACGATATAATTACTAAATTGATGTGAGTTATAATCTTAAGACAGATAATATTGTGAATCGATGAAACATTGTGCATAATTATCATTTTTTCTTTGTAATTTCTAATGAGATTTTTTTTATTTTTTAGGGTGTTCAGTAATTTCTAATGAGATTTTGTTTGTATTTTTTAGGGTATTCATAATTTTCAATATTCGACGATCAAGACAATGGATGGTGAGAATAGTGTTAATAATATAACAGAATTGACAGAAGAATGGGTGAACGAAGACTATGTTGAACATGACAAATTTGAAGAAGACAATGCTAATTTTGTAAGAGGATATGAGTTACCAAAACCTTATGTTGGAATGTTATTCAACACATATGAAGAAGCTTACAAGTATTATAATATATATGCTAAATTAGTGAAATTTTTTGTGAGAAAATAAACTTCACATAAGCACAAGATCACAGGGAAGATAATCAATGTGAAGTACGTTTGTTCTAAGGAAGGGCACTAGAGAAATAGACAAGGACAGACACAAGCTTTTACACATAGAAGAGAAGTTAGAGATGACTGCCATGCGCATTTATATATTGTTCTAAGGCAAGATGAAAAATGGAAGGTGAGAAAATTTCAAGAAGAGCACAGTCATTATCTGAAAACTCCTTCTAAGGTAAAGTTTTTAAGATCACATAATCATATCAGTGTCATTTCAAAAGAAGCTATTGGTCATCTACATACTTTCGGTATGGGTCCGTCTAAGATTGCTAGAGCTCTTAATATGTCTGGAGGACCTCTTATAACAGCTCAGAATTGTATCGATCATTTGAGAACTATAAGAAAAAGTACTTTCTCTGTCGAGTGCTTGCAAATTATATCTTATTTTCAAAAAAAAGTACGCACTGATCCGGGTTTTTTTCATAGTTGGGAGCTCGATGCTAATGGCACAGTTTTGAATTTTTTTTGAGCTGATGGGAGGTCAAGGGATAGTTATTTGACTTTTGGTGATGTGGTTGTATTTGATACAACATATCGAACCAATAATCTGAGAATGTCATTCGCACCATTCATAGGGATTAATCACCATTAGAGATCTTGTTTATTTGAGTGTGCATTTTTAAGATCACATAATCATATCAGTGCCATTTCAAAAGAAGCTATTGGTCATCTACATACTTTCGGTATGGGTCCGTCTAAGATTGCTAGAGCTCTTAATATGTCTGGAGGACCTCTTATAACAGCTCAGAATTGTATCGATCATTTGAGAACTATAAGAAAAAGTACTTTCTCTGTCGAGTGCTTGCAAATTATATCTTATTTTCAAAAAAAAGTACGCACTGATCCGGGTTTTTTTCATAGTTGGGAGCTCGATGCTAATGGCACAGTTTTGAATTTTTTTTGAGCTGATGGGAGGTCAAGAGATAGTTATTTGACTTTTGGTGATGTGGTTGTATTTGATACAACATATCGAACCAATAATCTGAGAATGTCATTCGCACCATTCATAGGGATTAATCACCATTGGAGATCTTGTTTATTTGAGTGTGCATTACTTGCAGATGAGACAGAGGAGACGTTCACATGGTTATTTGAATAATGGTCTGAATGCATGTTTGAAAAAGATCCTGAATGTATTATTACAGATCAAGATATCGCGATGGGAAATGCAATACGTAAGGTTTTCCCACACACGAAGCACATTTTTTGTACATGTCATATTTCTAGAAATGCAATGACTCATTTACAAGATCGCACAACCGACATTTAAAGAGGAGTATAATAAGTGGTTGTATGGTTAATCAAACACAGATGAGTTTGAAGAGGACTGGCTCTATTTGAAAGAAAAGTTCGATATTCGAAATGGGCATTTGTTAGAAGTAATATACAACAAGCGGATAGATAGAGAGGGAGGGCAGAGCTTTTGGTTTTTCATGTTGTCAAACAGTTGAACAATGAAAATAGATGGCGAGTGCCTGATCGAATTGATCAGGTCGTGTAGGAACAAGGTTCAAATCTCTCGGTCTGTTAGGATGCCTCAGCTGCATACATCACTGCACTTCCACTTGACACCTATCGTAATGATAAACGGCTCGTCTCGCCGTGACCTTTCATCAACTAGCAGTATTTTGGAAATGCTAGGAGTAATTGGTTAGATACATTGACTTTCCATTTAATAAGAAAAACTTTGCAGATACTGGATTTCTTTATATTATAAAGATGTCTTTACTGCAGGTATGCGAACCACTCAGAGGGCAGAAAGTATTAATTCTTTTTTTGATGGTTATGTCAATGCGCACACTTCGCTTTCGCACTTTGTAGAACAATATGAAAAAGCTATCCAGACTCATCGTGGATGTGAAGAATGAGAAGACTTTCAAACAATGAACTCACAACCTGCATACATTTATAACAGTCCTTTGGAGGAACATGTAGGTAAGATCTATACACATGCTTCATTTTGTAAGTTCCAAACAGAATTTGCACAGTCGCTCAGCTTCACATCGCGTAAGATTTATAAGGACACAGATAGATCTTACTATTCAGTCTTTAATGTGAGGGGCATTGACGAGGGAAAAAATGTGGTGAAATTTAGTCAATCTGAAAAAATTATTGCAAAATGTTCATGCAAAAAGTTTGAACAAGAAGGAATACTTTGTTGTCATGTTCTTTGTATTTTGTATAAGAAAGGTGTGAGTTACTTGCCTGAAGATTATGTGTTTCATCGTTGGACAATAAATACTAGATACACAAAAGTGCATGCCATTTATGCTTCTGAATCCACTTCCGGTGATAGCATATCACCCATTAAAGCCTTATCTTGGCAAAGTAATGTTTGAAAAATGCAAACGGTGGGTCTCATTTCACAAACGCATTTACAATGCGGAGTGCCGACTATAGATGATCTCATATTGAAAATGAGTGCAATTCATGTGCCGAATGAATCTATAAATGCAAGTGGAGCAAGCGCAAGCCAAATTCAAACAACTCAATTTAACACTATTGATCTATCACTTAGCCAACCAAGTTCCATAAACTTGCACGACTTACAATTTACGATACGCGACTCCCTTAGTGTGAAGTCTAAGGGGAGGCCTAAGAATGTTGCAAGGATTAAATCTGGCGTGGAAGTTTCAATGTCACAAAATGATTCCAGAAGAAAGAATTGCGAAAATTGTGGGAAGCAATGACATGACAAACGAAAGTGCCCATTATTGCAAGTTCATAATTTAGTCTTTTTCTATGTATATTAATCGAACTTGGTCCATTATAGTTTATTTTAATTTTATTCACTTACTTCACAAGGTGCTGGGAATGAAGGTCATTCATATGGTTGAACACTTATGGATGTAGGGCGATGTTGATGATGTGCTAAATGTGCTGGACTTATGGTTCTATGTTGCTGGATGTTGTCATTTTATTGTATCTTCTATGTTGCTGGATGTTGTATGTTATCAAGACTTATGGTTCTATGTTGCCGGATGTTGTCGTTTTATTGTATCTTCTATGTTAGCAAGACTTATGGTTCTATGTTGCTGGATGTTGTAGTTTTATTATATCTTCTATGTTGCTGGATGTTGTATGTTTCCGTTTTATGGTGCTTATGGTTCTATGTTGCTGAATGTTGTATGTTATCATAGGACTGCATACCGTTAACCAGTCACCTGTCATTCAATGCAAGTCGTTTTATTGTATCTTCTATGTTAGCAAGACTTATGGTTCTATGTTGCTGGATGTTGTAGTTTTATTATATCTTCTATGTTGCTGGATGTTGTATGTTTCCGTTTTATGGTGCTTATGGTTCTATGTTGCTGAATGTTGTATGTTATCATAGGACTGCATACCGTTAACCAGTCACTTGTCATTCAATGCAACTCTTACATAGCCGAGCGTGAAAATTTCACATTTGAAATTGTTTTTTGATGAAAATTTTCCATTCAATGCAGACTATATTTCTTATCAGGTAGGGGACTGTTAAATTTCCTTAGATTTGCATACAACACGAATTTATACAACATTATTCAAACTAAGTAAAAATAATGTTAACATTCTACAACATTCAAATAATTTCAAATAGATTCTCATACAACATTCCAATAACCATTCTCATACAACATTCCAATAACTTCGACCAGATTCTCATACAACATTCCAATACACTATTTTCATACAAAAATAATGTTAACATTCTTCAAACTAAGTACACTATTTTCATGTCCAATACGAATACAAACGTTGGAACTAAAGAACATTCATTTTAACTAATACAAATGATATTATCATTCCAATAACTAAGTACACTATTTTATCTCTTCTCGCCACATTTTCATATGCCACAACTTTGTTGAGCAATCCTATTAAAATGACTCTGTATTTATCTAATTTGCGTCTTTGAGCTTTTTCATCTTCATTGAGCAACCTCCTTAAAATATTTCGATGTTGGTCATTTAGGGTTGGATCGAACCACCGAAAAAAACCACAATCTTCGGTCGAACGTCTACCCTGTAAGAATAACATATGATCAGTCAACAGACTTCGACAAATGAACAAGCTACATTATTATTTACACGACAAATGAAGAACAAGCTACATTATTATTTACCCGATAATGAGGGCAACCCCAAAATCGTCTGCCAGGATTATTGTTTGGCCATGAGGTCTGTAACATTGCTTTATCTCCACATGCGCAATAAGGACTATCTAATTCATTCGAAGGACATGAAGTAAAAGATGACATGCCTACGATAAATTTACAGGGCCTGCGAAACAAAATGATAAACGCATGCATCATCAAACATGAATGAAGTATGTACTCATCATGTATTAAATTGCTTAATTATGTGATTATCAGAAATAATATATTACTAGTTACTTAATAGATTGCTTAATAGATTAACAAAAATAAATTTACTAATGGATCTCGGCGGCGGCGGCGGCGGTCAGGTGGATCTCTGCGGCGGCGGCTGGGCGGTCAGGTGGATCTCGGCGGCGGCGGCGGGGCGATCGGGTGGATCTCTGCGGCGGTGGTGGCGGGGCGGTCGGGTGGATCTCGGCGGCGGCGGCAGGGCGGTCAGGTGGATCTCTGCGGCGGCAGCGGCAGGGCGGTCGGGTGGATCTCGGCGGCGGCGGCGGGGCGGTTGGGCGGATCTGGGCGGCGGGGCGGTCGGGTGGAACTTGGCGGCGGCGGGACGGTCGGGTGGATTTGGGCGGCGGTCGGGTGATCTGGGTCGGGTGCAACGACAGTCAATGGATGTCATGACGATGGTCGATGAATAGAAAAGTGGGAAAGATAAAAGTAAAGCACAACATAACGCACCAATGAGCCGGACGTGGATCTGGTCGGCGGGCGGATCTGGTTGGAGGGCGGATCTGGACGGCGTCGATGAAGGGGGAGAGCGTGAGAGGGCAGCGGCGACGCGGATCTGGCCGGCGGGCGGCTCTGGACGCGGATCTGACCGGGCAGTGACGCAGATCTGGCTGGGACGCAGACTTGGTGGGCGGATATGCGGTCGACGGTGCTAGGAAAGGGGAAGAAGCTCGGCGAAAGGCGGAGTCGCGGCGGCAAGGCGGATAGAGAGAAAGGTCGGTGAAAGGATAAAAAAATTTACCGTGCGAGACTTTTATATCCGGCTCTCCGTCGAACAGCGTCGCACCGAACCGTTGCACGAGACCCGCTCGTCCGCAACTTTTTGCTCGTTTCCACCCGGTCCGGACGAGCGCCCGTCCGATTCCGATCGGACGGGCTAGATTTAATGGGTGGAAATTCCCCCATCTAACTTGGGAAGACACCCATTAAATCCTAGTAATTATATTATCTTTAATTCTATTATTAAAATTACCAATATAAAGAGTATATATATATCTAATAACGAACTAATGATTAAAAATATGCTAGACACGGCTTCATTAATCCCAATACTCCTTTTCATATATGAGCTGACCATTTTGATATAGTGAAAGAAGAAGAAGAAGAAGAAGAAGAAGAAGAAGAAGAAGAAGAAGAAGAAGAAGAAGAAGAAGAAGAAGAAGAAGAAGAAGAAGAAGAAGAAGAAGAAGAAGAAGAAGAAGAAGAAGAAGAAGAAGAAGAAGAAGAAGAAGAAGAAGAAGAAGAAGAAGAAGAAGAAGAAGAAGAAGAAGAAGAAGAGCTCCATCTTATATCTTGTAGCAGCAAATTAAATTGGTTAATACTAAGAAAAGATAATGGCAAAAAGAGGACCCAAGATTGAAAATGGAGATTTAAATTTTTGTTTATATATATTATAATGTCACACTTGATTAAGGAGATCAAAATAATTATTGATTCTAAAATTAATATATCGATATATATATATATATGAGGATGGCATTTATGTCAATTTTAAATTATTCATGCGTTTTCTATTTTATTTTCATATATTAATTGTAGACACCAATAAACTTTTGAAATATACACGATATATGAAGGGACATTCTGAATTAAATATAAGTGTTTTTTTTTAATCTTGGGCAACATAAACACGTCGATTTTTTTTTAAAAAAAAATACTGCCTATCTGTAAAACCAAAAAGACATTATGCACAGACACACATATATAAAAGTTTTGTATGTAGTGGTGTCTTCTGCTGTGGCTTTTATATGCTACATGACAGCATTAAGAGCACATGTTGTTTGTAATTACATGCTTCGAGTTCAAATTGTAGCTACAATTAACAACAATATATAGGCATAAATAGTGTTCCATTAATCCACAACCTTCCATTTCGATATGTGCATTAATATATGTGCAGCAAGATATCATATCAAGTTTGTCGACTAGCATCATCATCACTATGATCATGAGAATTGGAGAATATATGAAAGATATTGGAGGAATATAAAATTTATCCGCCTTCTAAATCTCTCATGCATGGCCGGCAGTCAAAACGTGTCATGTTTCAGCATCTCACATGCCGCCACTCATCTCCACCATCCAATTAATATATCCTTTGAACTACGTACCAATCAATCTAAGATAAGATTGCATATGAGATCATATATCACTTTTAATATGTTTAGATATATATACGAGCACATATCAAAGTTAGCATGGAAATAAAAAAATAAATAGATTAAAAACCATGTGATAATGAAATAAACTCATCATCGACGCATGCGAAAGTTAATGGTACTTGCTGATCGATCACTAGGAAATTGATTGATCGATTTCTGATAAAGCTTTCTTCCTTTTGGCATCATGACATCCACATCTCGTTCCACTTCCAACTTCGATTCATATATATACATCACATACATTATATATATATCATATGTGTGTGTGTGATGCTGTGTCGTGACCCTTTCTTAATTAATTGCATGCAACGAAGAAGAATACACGAATGTAAATTAGGACGAGATTGTGGAATGATTAGAAATATAGGATTTAGCTAGGGTTATATAATTTCCTGAAAGAATGATGTGGGGTTTTGTCTGCAAAGGCAAGAACCTCATCTGCTGTTTCATCAAAGCTTTCATGTCGTACATGCGGTGACCTCTCTCTCTCTCTCTCTCTCTCTCTCTCTCTCTCTCTCTCTCTCTCTGCGTGTGGGGTCGCGGGGCAACTATGTATGCGTCGAGCGAAGCATTCAGTGTGGATCTTTAGCAAAATGATTGCACATAATTGGGCAAATATTCAGCATCATGATCTTTGCAAAGGATTTTGACAGACAGATCAATCCGATTGGTGGGGATTGATGTGTCAGTGCCTCTTCTCGAGTGGAATGAGGAACGCTGTGGTGCTGGCATGCTCTGCCTTCTTCGTTTTCATGGAGTGCGCTCTCTCTCTCTCTCTCTACACAATACACGAGTATTTTAATCAAGAATATTTTGATTCCTGTTAAATTACGCTCGCTATCAATAATTCTTGTTTTCGATGATAAGTGTGCTATCAATAATTCTAAAGATTAAACCATCCAAAAGAATAATATCTTTATATATTAATTTTAATACTCCTTGTGCATGGATTATTTCGACCCCATTATAATATATTATGTTGATTTAGATGTGTTATCAACAATATCAAAATTTAAATTTATGAAAACAGAAACAAATTTATATTTGTAATATCAATAATCATATACTTGAGATCACTAACCATAGACCACTTTTACGCCTTCAACTAACCTAGGGGAAAAAAGAATATACTAAGCATTAGATGTTGTATTATACTGCATCACTACACCCATATTGTGAATTAAAATGTTATCTCTACAGTAGATGTATATACCTACTTAATTCATTATGCACATATACTTAATGGACTTATTATATTATACTAGTGTAAGAACCCGTGCGATGCACGAACATAATAATGATAGTATAAAATTTAGGATGATATTATTGACACTTCAAAACACATTATTATCACTTCATTTTATTTCTTTTTATAGTAAAATGTCACATTACATATGATTTATCTTTTTGGAGCCTATTGTTTTCTTTTATTGGGCAAGTTTTATTATAGAAATATAATTTATTATTTATTATATAATTCTTATTATTATATATAAAATCTCATTCATATCATTTTTAATATTTTTAATTTTTTAAAATAATTTTATTTCATAGTGCCTTGACCTTGAATGAAGCTTTATATATATATATATATATATATATATATATATATATATGAATAGTCTAATTAGTTTTTTTCAATTGATAATTATCTTGCCCCACATCTACATTCTAAATCATAGTTTACACATTAAAAAATCTTTTGCAAAAAACATCTAATGTCTATTGATTAAAATATCCATTTTGAAACAGAAAGTAAGTTGATTATTTAATGATAAGGTTACTATTTAAATACTTTTAATAATATTATTAATATTTGTCTTACAATATTTTATCATGATACACATAACTATATTAAAAAAGTCAAGACATAATGATTATAGACAATTGGCTATTATTTGTCTTGTTATCAATTTTATTTTATATATAATTTATCTTCATGGTATAATTGAAAATGAATACTTTAACATTGATGAAACTCCTTTTCTATCATTTATACAATTAATGTATGAAAAATTGTGTGTGTAGTAGTCATGTGAATCAAGTCAACTTCATTTAGATAAGCCCCTCTTTCATTTGCTTTCATATTCAAAATTTCAAAGCGTGACAGAAATAAATTTTCAAGAAAATATCACACATTATTACTGAAATAAACAATATAGATGTAGAGATATACATTTGAATATGGATGTATTCATACGTAATACATGGTTTTGTTATAAAATAAAAATGGAAATATAATGCCTAGTACAACTAAACTTGTCGTATATGTCACAAATCACTAAAATAAAAGAGCAAGACACACGCACAAATTATAATTTGTTTTCCAATGGCCTTTGCTCATACAACGTTTCACCCACATCAAATTAAGAATGTGAATAGTGCCAATTTTCTTTTGGTTTCTGATCATATTTATAGTGTAAAAATATGGAGAGTGGTTGATGAATTTTTGAAACTAATCTGGCAACTTGTTATGTATGTTTCTTCTTTTTTGTTTCATTTTTTATGATTTAATCTTAGAGTCCCTAAATGACTAGGGAGCATGGCCATTAAATCCTTAGCATATAGTTTATAAGTTAAATTATTTCATTTTCTTTGTTTTGAGTAATTATTAATTTTATTTCTTTATAATCTCGAAATATAATTAGTTTATCTGTTGTTTCCTTCTTCTATTTTCAATTAAGTATCTAAAATAATAATAAAAATATTATTATTATTATTATTATTATTATTATTATTATTATTATTATTATTATTATTTACTTTACCATAATATTTTATGTCAATTGAATTTGATTAAGATTCTTATATTCAAATTTATAAATAAATTCCAAAATTAATTTTTGTGTTTGATTAGAACTATTAATTTTATTTTTTGTAATACTGAAATATAATTAGTTTTTTCTGAGTTAGTTTATCTAAAATTTCCTTGGTGTAAAATAATTCCTTTATTATATTCCGAAAATATTAATAAAAGTTTTTTGTTATCTAGTTTATAGTATTTTTTTGTTATTCGACATTTATTAATTGTGAACCCATTCATGTAAATTTAAGTTATAAATTAATTGTGAACTCATTCATTTTTTTTCTAACTTTGCCCTTGTATTTGTTTATCTATATTAATGCATCAAAGGTTAAATAGACAACTGGAAGAAAATTTGTACATAAATAACTTTATAATAATTATATATTTTGTTTAAAAAAAGGATACATGTTTGGAATATGTGGAATCCAAAATGTTTTGATATCATGAAAAATCACATAGTAAAAATTAAATATATATTATATATATTAATTTTGGTATCATGAGTTGTGATTGGTATCAAAAGATTAGAAATTTAAAAAATAATGAATAACTTATTCAAATTGTAGACGTTGAATGATTAGAATTTCACAAATAAAAAAATATAAAATAAGAGAGATACTAAACATAAAAGATATGACTTTTTTATCTAATAGTTGTGCGTTGATTGAAAAAAGTATTTTTCTTAAAAACATCATCAATAAAAAAATTTAATCATTTTTAGCATTAATTTTCCAATAATTATTTGTTACAAACATATGTCATTGACATATTTATTAAATATAACTTTTAAAAGAAACTCAAACATACAAATATATTATTAAATTAGATAATAAGTAAATTAAATTACTTTCTTATTTGCTTCATGACATTTTGAACATGTCATACATTCAATTGAACTTTTATCTAATAAAGATAAAAATAATATGGAACACATACATTCAATTGAATCATCACATTGAAATTCTTTGTCAATAGTTGGGCATATAAATATTATGACAAATGCATGGACTCATAATTTAAATGATATAAACTTTTCATGCACTTAGTTTCTCCATAATATTCATAAGAACACAAAAATAATCATGTCAAAAGATGCTTACCATTTAATCATATGAAGTGGTAAACGATGTTGATTTTCATTTCTTCAGTTGGTTTCCATATCTATAGTTGATTTCTCCGTGATGAAGGATTCCAATCATGATAAATTCTTGACTCAATACTTCTTTGTACAATCACACTTTTCATCATAATTATACAAAAAGAATTGAGTCAATAGTAAGTTATCACCTAAATAATGATGCACATTATAAATTGGAGGATGCAAGTGGAGCACATGAAATGATTGGACTTTCTCTTTATATTTATAGTGTAACATATGGTGAGACAGTTATCTTATTTTTGTTATAAAATCTGATCTCTTATTTTTAATTAATTGAATGCGAATAACTAAATGCTATATTAGTGTTGTTGGAAACGAACTGATAGTTAAGTATCAATATTGATCAATTTTATATGTTATCTGAAATTTAAATATTGATGAAGATAATGTTCATCATTAGTTGAGTTATAACTTAAAGATAATATATTCACATTATGTGACTTATTTAATTTTTGAGAAAATCATTGAATTGTAATTATTATACTTTTTATTTTGAATTATATATATTGTAACTATTATTCTTACATACTACTATTTAAATATAATTAGGTTTTTTTATCCACAATTAGTTTTTACTTGAACTAATTAGGTGGTGGAATACGTGCATATACTCATTAATCAATATTAATATACACATGGCACAATATGCTCATACCAAGTTAGTTTCTATCTATTATAAATTACAAGGTTACAGACTCTAATGATTATACATATTAATTATTAATACTATTAATTGATTGTTAGTTAGACTATTACACATTCTAATTACTATTCTTTCAAACATATTTTTTGTAAAATATTTTTAAGGACACATGGCAACGTATTATAATGCCAAATGTCATTTTCTCATGCAAAGTACTTTCCTTTTAATATAGTATATATTAGATTAGATTAGATTATATTATATTATATATATTAGTCTGATATCATATCAGTAATCACGGACACCATTACATTTATGTATATATTAATATTAATGTTCCATTAACTAAAAAATTAGTTATTAATTAATCAGCAATTAGTTCATGCAATCTTAGTGCACGATATTTTTTATTTTTTTTACTTTTCTTTTATTAGTGCACGATATTAAAGTGAAACAGTTTAAGTAATTATGCGAGATTCGCAATATTACACAAACATAATTTTACGAAGAATTATGTATCCATGTCTATGTATGGGATAAGGTTTTCTTCTTTTTGCATTGTCGAGTAGCCGTTAATCAATATATTAATTGTGAAACATTTAATTAAAAAATTTTAAAAAAAACCTATTTGAATAGTTGATAGTCTTAAATATTCTTGCATCCTCAATCCAAATTAAGACAAGGAGAGAAAAACTATGTTAGTTGGGCACTACAAGAAAAAATCGATATTTCCTATGGCCTAAATCGTCGTAAAATGTGAAGAATTCGTAGGAAAATAAAATTTACAATGAGTTTTCCGACAGAAATGAATCGTGATAAAGTGGCTCATCGCAAATATTTTTTGACGGATAATATAAATTTGTCAAAAGTTTCCACGGCTAAGACCATAGAATTGTGGGAACTTCCTAAGACTCCAACCGTGAAAAAATTCCATCGAAAAATATCTCTTAATAAACTTTTTTCGAAATTGTTATAGAAAAAAATGCTTATCAAGAAGTAACTTATTATATTTATAACTTTAGCCCTCTCTCTCCTTGTCAAAATTTTAATTCAAAAACTCCCAATCCTATCAAAGCAGAATGTTAGTAACAAAAAAAACAACAAGAATGATTTGAGAACTTTCGATAAGTATTCATTTCCGCTTCTTGAAGCTTTTTATAGCACGATGACCTCACCATTATTCATCCCTATTTATTCTGCACATTACACCTGTCCATATATCAGATTACTTCTGTAACATTCAGAGTCGTGTCATGTTGAACAACTTTCAACGTAACGTCTTGCGAGATTTCGTGATCTGTAAAGGTCACAACTAGCATAAGAAATATATACCATCATATTCATAAGGGTTATTTTCATAAAAATCACCTAAACTATCACGATTTTTTACATTTAATTCTAAACTATGGACTTATTTTTTTGTATTCCTAAACTATCACAATTTTTTCACTTTATTCATTCCGTCTACTTCTATTAGCCCTCCCTCTATAGCACATCAAATAATAAATATAAAAAAGAAAAAATAAGGGGAGAGTAATTTAGTCTTTTCATAAAATATGAATTTTTATTACCATTTTAATCCTTCCAGTGATTTTTTTTATTTTTATTTTGTTATTTCATATTTTCTGAAGGGATAAGTAATTTAGTCTTTTCATAAATGAAAAAAAAGTAAAAGTAAACTAGACGCAAGGACTAAAGTGAAAAAAATTATGATACGTAGTTTGTGATTAAATGTGAAAAATCATGATAGTTTAGGAGAGATTTATGAAAATAACTTCATTCATAAACTTAATACTACATATCTCATCGTAATAATATTTTTAATAATAATGCCAAGCGATCATTTTTATGTGATGATAATAATTTGCAAATTCATTCATCGTGTGTCAAATGTTTGAAATATCACTTGACACAAACTACCATCTATTCCAAAAGCATAAAACCTTATGGAAAAAAAATCATTTTTGTGTTCATATTCTTAACACCCCTTCCTACAACTAAGAGCTCCACAGGGGTTCAATTTGACTTGAAGAAATCGTTACATCTCATGGGCACAACAAAGGACCATTAGTGGCATCATTGCATTATGCATGGAACACTTTTTTTGTATGAATTGTGTGTGAAATACTATTTTAGCGTCTTTCGATGCTTAATAATAATTAAAAGTATCCATAATAGATATACTTATATTTAATTATTTATAATCATCATAAATCTCAATAACAATATATGAAGTAATTTTTTTATCATTGACTATGTTACAATATGAATCATCAAGTTCCTTCTACCTTACACCTAATGAAAGATTTCGAAGTAAACGACGCGAAAGATCGTTTGACATATATATATATATATATATATATATATATATATATATATATATATATATATATGTATGTTATAAGGTAAAGAATGAAAGTGATGTATTAGGTTTTGTGCCTCCTTACGTAATCGAGAAAAAAAGAATCAAAGTGATTAATTGATATATAAATACAGATTGACTTTTTACACACACATTTATTATTACATATTATTATAATAAAAAATGGAATCCAATTCCAATAAAAAAGAACTGTGTGACGGTTTCTTCCTAGGCATATGCCTGTCCTGAAACAGTTCAGTAGTAAAAAGTTAAAAGTTGTCTTTTGAGATATAAAGCACGTACATAGCGATTCCTTGGTATACAACGGAGAATAAGAGACTTAATTAGATCATCATATCCTCTCGGAGTCTTGGGCACCTTATATTTTATTTTATTTTATTTATCTTTTATGATCTACAAGTTTTTTTAACTCAATATCCTGTGGAGATAATTAGGGATGGCACCCGCCGCTGTTCGGGGCGGGGGACACCACCCCCGCCCCGACCTCGACGACCCGACCCCGCCCCGAATCTCCGGTCCGGGAGAAATTTTATTCTCCGCCCCGATCCCCGCGGGCCCCCGAATCTCCGCGGGGAATCCGATTCTCTGAATTTTTTATTACATAATGTGAAAAAAATATAAAATAACCAACTATGCGAGTAATTAAAAAAATTACAAAAAAATCAAAAAAAAAATCAACACTGTGCGCAGAGGTGACTCTCCTCTGCGCACAGTGCAGAGGAGTCACCTCTGCGCGCAGTGCGCGAGGTGATCACCTCTGCGCATAGTGCGCAAAGGTTATCACCTCACGCACTGCGCGCAGAGGCGAAATCGCCTCTGCACGTTGCGATCGCCTCTGCGCGCAGTGTGTAGAGGCGATTTCGCACGGCGGCGGCGGTGAAATCGCCGCCACTCGGCCGATTTCGAGGCGGCGACGGCAAAATCGCCGTCACTCGGCCGATTTTGCAGCGGCGGCGGCGAAATCATCGCCACTCGGCCGATTTCGCCTCTGCGCACTGTGCGTAGAGGTGAAATCGGCCGAAAGGGGCAGCGTCGAAATCGCCTCTACGCAGACGATTTCGGCCGCCGTCCCTTTCGGCCGCCGACGACCACGATGACGTCGCCGCCCAGACGACCACGATGATGCCGCGCCCTCGACGATGACCCGCCCTCGACGATGACGACCCGGCCTCGACGACGATGCCCTCGACCACGATGACGCCGCCGCCCCTTTCGGCCGCCGCCCACAACGACCACACGACGACGATCACGGCGTGACGGCGATCCCCTCGACGACCACATTGAAATGAATACCTTATGTCTTGTGAAGATCCCATAATCGCCGGAGACGACATTGATGCTGGCAGTCGGCGGCTGTGAGTGGTTTCGGCCGGAGCGGCCGATTGGATCACTGCACTGTAGAGAAAAGGGAGAAAGAAGAAGAGGGTTGTTAGGATTTAATTTGATATATATATATATATATATATATATATATGTAAAATGGACGTCTGAGATGTAATCTAATAAATATAATTATAATAATTATTAATTATAAATAATATATTGGAGATTCGGGGCCCGACGGGGCGGGGGAACTACCCCCGTCCCGATCCCCGAAAAGGGGGGTGGGGGCAGTTTGGCCTCCATCCCCACCCCCGCGGAGAAAAAAATCCCTGAATACGAGGCCCCGAATAGGGGAATCCCCACGGGCCCCGCGGGGGTGGGGAATACTGCCACCCCTGGAGATAATATTGGTTACACAAAATTAAAACATATATATATATATGGTGTCCAAACATTATAAGATGGTTAATTCTTCTATGTGTATATATATTATGTATGAAGCATGCAAAAGCCTATGTTCTCCATGACCACCAAATTCCGCCTTTGTATGTCCTAACGCATATGCCATGATGCAAGTTCGTCATTCATCACATTTATAATATTTTTTTAAAAAAAAAACTTGATAGGTTTTTTGAGGCCCTACATTTGTATGACTTTTATACTTATGATGATATTAAAATTTCTATTACGTTATATATTATAATATTTATGACCTGTATAATTTTACTTAATATTTATTCGTGCTTTTTATGTTCATTGTTTAATTTATTTAATAAAAAAATATGTAATTCAAGATGATAATTATTATTATTAATAAAAATATATTTTACCTAATTTTAATTATGCATACTTCCATCTGGATCGTTTATTCAAATTCTAAAAAAAAATATTTAGGTTTATTCTGGAATTTTGATCGGATCCCACCTTAATTTGGTTTGTAGAATATATAAATATGTGCAATGTATATGAATGAATACATTTTGACTCAATTTTTGGCAAATAAGTAGTACAATCGTATGTATAGAAACGTACTGGTCATTGCTGGGCTTGGCCATGCATAGTGGATTCGTTCTTTTAATTACAGCTTTGGGTGCCTAAATACTTGTTAAAAAGTAGTGGGCCATCATTTTTACAGGCCTAGAAATTTTAGAAAGGAAGCAGGCCTAGTTTTAATACTTGTGCCCAATATGATTGAATACTATTGGACTAAAGTAAAGAATGTAGGTTAATTTATAGGGTTTTGATGCTACAAATTATTATTATTATTATTATTATTATTATTATTATTATTATTATTATTACAATGACGACGACGACGATGATGATGAATGCATGCATGCAACTAATGCGAAAGTTGACCCATTTTAATGCAATTTGCTCTTGGGAATATAGATGCAAATGGGAAGAGTGATCACTTCTTTCACAAGGAAGAAGTGACTTTGTTTTCACTCTTTGACCAACCTAAAGCTAAAAGTTGAAGAGGTGTTAAATAAAAATTAATATACATATATTGAAAATTGGAATTATTATTATATATATTCATTAAAAGTTTCAAAAGTTGGGGGTTGATGTGTCCCTGCACATTCATGATGAACTAGGCCACAAACATAAATGTGGTTTAAAAGCAGGCACAAAAGAATGAACTGTGAGAAAGAAGTAAAGCACTTAGATGTTGGCCTAACAAAAAGTAGGCTGAAAGAATGGAAGTTCCCCATGTGATGGAACTCTCCTTTTTTTCATTCATTTAGATGGTACATCTTTAAGGAAAGATGCATAAAATACTTAGTCGGAACCGATCGTGGAATCAGCTCGTCGGACATGAAGAGTTGCAGAGTCGTCGCGTCTATTTCCGTGTTTTGTAGCAGGGTAATATCGATTTATCGGTTTAACTTCTTCATATATCGATTGTGCATTAGTATAAACAGTTGTAATTATTTCAGCAGGTCTGCTGTAATTCATTTTACTTTGAATATAAAATTTTATTTCTCCAACTTTATTCTTCTTTTTCCTCTTCTACTTCTTCTCCTCTATACTTCGTCTTCTTTCGATCTATAAGCGGCGATCATCATCGGAGCTCGAGATCATTTTTGTTGATGTGCCTTGAATTATGTATCTTGTATCCAAAATTTAAAAAATGAAAAAATGAAAAATGAGGATCTATAGCGGAAGCGGAGGGCTTGGGCGAAAAAATGAGGATCTGTGGCCGAAAAATGAGGAAAAAGGAAAAAGAAATCAGTGGTCCAAGTCCGTAAGCCGCCACTGATTCTCGTGAGGGGTGCGGGGGTGAAGCCCTCGCGGTATGGACTTTTATATATGAGGGTTAGGATTTTATATGATGTACTCTCTTTTTGACTAATAATGAAATTCTTCTAACATCTTCGTATTCATCTTCTCTTTCTTTTATTGTTTTCATTGTTCATCGATTCTCGGTGTTTTATCTCCAACAATTTTTCCAACAAATGGAAACTTTTTTCTTTTCAAAATAGCGGAAAATTAGTCGAGAAAATAATTATTTATTTTTTATTCGATCATTTTTTAATTTTGATATTATGATGACAATAGAAAAAAAATAAAGATAATGAAAGTCTTCTTTTTATATTCAAATACAAATTAATGAGTAATCGAAAATACAAATTCTATATATCAATTAGATGCTGATAGGACTCTGTTCAACCATTTTTAAATCATTGAATCGTGTCTGAATCAAACAGTATTGTTTACTATAGTAAAAGATGAAGTAAGCATATATATATATATATATATATATATATATATATATATATATATATATGACAAGTCAAACCACGTGATGAGTAATTTATTTTAAATAACATCAAGTTGTAATTAGTAATTACTAATTGTATTTTGATTAGTAATTCCGAAGAATACTTTTTACAATGTCAAATTGATATCGCATGACACGATATTATTTAAAGCCCATAAGGCACAAGCAATGATACTAAAACTAATAATTTGAATTTACTTTCATCTGAAATCGCTGGATTTATCTAAGGATATCTTTCCATTTTACCTAATTTATTTTCAGTTAATAGCGTTCATTCATTTTCACATGTTTTTCCAAATTTCATGTTCTTATATTCGTATATTTACTTTCTTTTTCCCCCTTTTTTTTAAAAAAAAACTCAGAATTGGTCAATCTATTTTTAAATCTGGCTAAAATTATATTATATAGTTTTTATAAGTTTCGTCATTTTTTCTAACCCCCGAATCAAAATTTCACTTTTTTGTATTACCCTTCCAAAGTTCTATTTCCTCCATGCAGATGTTTATTTTCTCTGTCCTCTAGTTGACATCTTTTAGTATTTCACACTTAATTTATGAAAACATAAACTAACTTGACTGTTCCAATTAGTTTTCATAAATTTATCCATTTTTAGCTATTTTGATTTTGAGCTAGAATTGAAGTGAATTGATGTAACAAACAAATTTTTTTTCACATGTAATGTAATCCTAACACAAAAATTCTCACATGACTCGCTTACCAAAAATTATGTTGTAACACTTTGGTGGTTTGCATATTATTAGAATGCAGTAGATTTTGCACTCATTTAATGATTTGGGAAAACATTCTTAATTCATTTTGTCCCAATCAAGGTTGTCAAAATGAGGATCATAAGATTAAATTGAGGATTATAAGATTCTAACTATCAATAAAAAATATATCTTTAGAAATAATAATTATCTTTTTTTTATAAAATTATCACATTTAAATATTAATGGCATGTCACTAAGTCATATTTATATTGATTCTTAAACAAAATTACATCTAAACATATTACAAATAAAGAAAATATATTTATTTAAATATATTATTATTATCATAAATGTATACATTTTTATTAATATAAATTATCATATCGAATAAGATATCAAAATTAAGATCATATTAAGATATTATACATAAGATTCTGAAGGTACAATTGAAATTGATTAGGGATAATAAGAATTAGATCGAGATATTGACCACCTTAATCTTAATAAGAAATATTAATTTTATGGTGTTTTATCATTTCAATGATCTATGGAAAGTTTAGGTATTGATTTTCTTCAACTATATATGTTTCACTTGATTTAAGACTTGAAATTAATTTAGAATCATAAATAAAATTAGCTTAGATTATTAATTTTTCATTTGACCAACTAGGGACGGAAACAAAAAAGGAATTCAAAGGGCGTTGAGATGTTAAAATTATGTATATATATATATATATATATATATATATATATATGTTAAAGAACTATGAGATGGAAAATCTTTCCTCTCCCTTCCGGACCATGCTCAGCCCTAACGGCAAGGGGCACCGCCCCACCCCCCTTCTCTCTGGCGCAAAAGAGGATAAGGGGAGAGGGGAGGGGCTGCCCCCTCTATTCTCCACTCTCTTTTACGGCGGAGGGGGAGGGGGTGCCTCCCCTTTTGCGCGTGGAAAATCTCCCCCCCCCCCTCCGGACGCCTAAGCGTCAGTCGACTGATGCTCAAGCAGCCAGACAAAGAGGGAGAGGGGTGTGCACTCCTCTTTTTAATTTTATATTATTTTAATGTTTCATATATATTTATTTTAAAATAATATGTCATGTTAGTAAAATGATTGAGAAATTGCTTATTCCCAGTCGTAAAGTTATTTGTTGAAACAAGTTATTATTTAGAGGATAATCTAGTTACAAAGTAAAGTTGAAAACAAAGTTGATAAAACAAAAAAAATTGAGCCTATTTAGTGAAATTTGGGCCTTAATTGAGACACAATGCATCACATTGCTTGGCCTATATTTGCCTAAATTAGGTACTATTCCTCTTTGGTTTGGTCTAGTGATCATATAATTATATGATTAAATGTTTTTAAATGAAAATAGATTAAACAACTTTTATAAATTTGTAATCCGACAATTAAAAACATAGGAGATGTCCCTCCATTTTATATACATATACTTAAGATTGAAATAGGAATTTTGAGGATAGATGGTCATGATTGGAATATCTTATGAATACATAGATATATTTAAATATGATTTGTAGATTTTAAAGAGTCATGATATGATGGTACATGGTATATTTATATCTCACACTTTGGATAGTTTTCTTTCAATTTCAACTTTGCCCATTATCATTCTGAGATGCAAAAAGCAGTTGAGATTAAATATAATAAGACCTAACCAAATAGTTCGTCAGATAATTAAGACTCGAGATTCATTAAGAAGATCGAACTTTTTTAAAAAAGAAAATATTAGTATGGTTCTCACAATTCATGATTGAATGGTATGGTGTGCAAGGGTTTCTCTCTTTCTCAATTATACATTAGAAAACTGGAGCTTTGGGTTTTTTTTTTTGTTTCCGAAAAGATACTTATGAAACCCAACATATTCTTTCATATAAATCCAAGAGATCTGAGCATATGACCACCGCCCTAAATACATGAGAACTGTTTTGAGATCGATTTGTCCTCACACTACAAGAAAATCACGATTTTTCGACGGATAATTTCCGACGGTTCTAAATCCGTCGTAATTTGCGACGGATTTTTTGACGGTTCCGTTTTCGACGGATTTTTCGACGGTTATGACCGTCGGAAATGATTTATATTATTATTTAATTTTTCGACGATTAGGAACGTCGATATTTCTGACGGATATCCATCCGTCGCAATTTCCGACGACTTTTCTGACGGTTATGACCTTCGAAAATGAAAAAATTAAATTATGTATTTTTTATATTATTATTAAATTTTTTCGACGGATTTTTCGACGGTCACGACTGTCGGAAATAAAAAAATAAATTATGAAATGTATTATATTATTATTAAATTTTTCGACGATTAGGAATGTCGATATTTTCGACGGATATCCATCCGTCGCAAAAATCGCCGCAATTTTCGAAGATCGTAACCGTCGATAAATGTATAATAATATCATATAAAGAATATTTTATTAATATAACTAGCGACGGCCTAAACTGTCGGTAATTGTAATGATTACCGACGGTTCAAACCGTCGGTAAAATAAAAAATAAATATTATATATAACTAAATATATTTTCGATGGTCACAACCGTCGGTAATTATAAAAATATTTAATATTTACGTTTTCGACGGCCGAAGCCGTCGGTAATTAAAATTACGTTATCCCGTTTTTTTTTTCCTTTTTCCGCTTTCTTTCCACTTTTTCCCTTTATATTCCTCCTCCTCCCTCTTCTCTCTCTCTCTCCCTCCTCCCTCCACTCCTCTCTCTCCCCCTCCTCTCCTCTCTCTCTCCCGGCCGCGAGCACCCTCTCCCGCGCCGGACGCCGACGACCCTCTCACGCGCCGGACGCCGGCCGGCGACCCTCCCGCGCCGGCGACCCTCTTCCGCACTGGCGATCCTCTCCCGCGCCGACGTCTATCTCTCTCTTTCTCTCTCCTGCTCCGCGCCGGCGTCTCTCTCTCTTTCTCTCTCCGGCCAGAGGCCGGGCTGGATCTCGCCGTGGCCATTCGGATCCAGCCCCCAGCAGCCGATCGGCCGTCAGGCTGTCGAATCCGACCGCCAGGGTCCGACGGTCAGAACTGTCGATATTTTCGACGAATTTTTTTCGCAAGTCGGTTTGCGACGAGCGTTTTTTCGACGGATCGATTCCGACTAAAAAAACCATCAGTAATTGCCTTACCGACGATTTGCAGGCTGATTACCGACGATCCGAACCGTCGATAATCAGCGTTTTTCTAGTAGTGTCACATCACATTTTGTGCAAGTGCCAGCTTGTAGGTGCACCCACGACATATATATCTCCTCACTTCTAATAATCAATATTTCAATGTCATCATAATCATTGTTATACTCGAAAATTTTAGTAGAAATGAACTAAATTTAGTTTAAGTGGGATAAATTTAGAAAGCTTACATATTAATATAATTTTAAAAACTTAATGTTAGGTTGATTATTTTAATTTCATCACATATTTTTAAATAATATTCACCAAATTGATGATATTTGAGAGGTTAAAATAATTATACTAATTTTATTATTTATTTTCTCAATCAAACCAAAAGTAGATAAAATCTATCTAAGAATAGCAAGGACATTTATCTAATTTAATCTTTCTTAAAATCACATACCATAATTTATATCCAAATGAATAATGAGTTAATTTAATTCAATTTATTTCATAATTCATATCTCATAATTCAATCTATCCCATATTTGAATAATCCCTGCATCATTAAAAAAAACTACAAAATCTAACAAATGGCGTAGGGACGCATGTAATGAAATATTTGAGTAATCAAAATACGAATTCATAAATACAAGGATATTATATTTTAAATATTATGTATAATCCATAAAAAGGGTGGCAATTATTTATGCATATAAATATACAAGCTAATTAATTTTTAAGAAATTTAAGCCAACAGAAAGAATAATACATGTATATTTATCTCAACACCTAACATGTGGGGGCCAAACCAACAACTCCCTCTTAAATATAACTTTTGACAAGGTTCAAACTTAGAACATTTTACTCTCTTGCTATGCTACTAACTTAATTATCCCAATAATATGTTAGGGATTAGTGTAATTGATCTAGGATCTACGATATAACATTTTCAAATTTTAAAACCGATAAACATAATTATTGAAAGAGATTTAATAGATTCTAAGCAAATGCGATGAAGCTTTGATTGAATGATGTTAACAATTAGGAAGTGATCTATATATAATTTGACTTTAAAGTATGAGGGTTCAATAACGATTCCTCTTGATGTGGAATGTTCGACACAACTTTGGCCATTAGACTGAGCTAATTAATTGACCAATTTGTTGGCCTATTAATTATTTTTAATATTGTTCTATTGCCTTAGTTTCTATTTCATTTTTTGTTTTGATTTCCTAAATTAGAGATTGTGGTCAACCGTTAATAAAAGAGGCCAAGGAACAACAAAAAAGGGACATTAGTTTCTCTTTCATTTTTTGTTTTGATTTCCTAAATTAGAGATTGTGGTCATTCGTTAATAAAAGGGGCCAAGGGACAAAAAAAAGAGACATCTCATTTTTACCTAAAAAATTAATCCTTGTTTATAGAGTGGATTCTTAGTTTCAAGTATCAAAATTATATATGATTCTACTACTGAAAAAAAAAAGATTCTTTCTTGAATAATACTTCAGTCTATTTTCATATATTTTTTATTCTTTATTCTATTGATTTGTTGGTGCTGTAGAAAATAAAATTATAAAATATTAATTCTAATTTTTTTTGTAAGTTAAAAAATTTACAATATTCATTCCTTCTATGTGTTGATCATTAAATTAATATTTTTTAATAAAAATATGATAACAAGTTATATTTGAATAATTTAAAATTTTATGATTTTATATAAAAAAATAAAGTTGATTAGGTTTGAGAATAAATTATAAAAGTATATATGTACAAGAAATAGTAAAAAAAATTGAAAAACTTCCGAGTTCCAAAGTGGTATCTGATGAAGGACATAACAAAAACAAATTCAAATAATGATCATTACATGGGTAGGAAATAAAATTCAATAGTATCAACACTTATCTTTTGTAAAAAAATACAAAATTATTTCAAAATAGTGTAAGTTATATTTTAAAAAAAATAAATTACAATGTAAAACAAAGGAACAAAAAAATATAAAACAATAATTTGGTTTGCTGATGAACACATAAAATATTGAATCCTCCCATTGTTACGTTCAAAGAATCAAATATATTGATAATCAAGATAGTCAAGATCGAAATCTTACATAATATTAAAAGAGATCCGTACTATTGAAATAAAATTGTAAGATTTTATCTATATATTAAAAAGTAATTTAATATATAAAATTATATTAAAAATATTTAGGGATTAACTTTATAATGATTTAGGTTATAGATATTATTAACTTAATTTTATCCTAAGATTTTGTACACAATGTATACATATATTACTTACATAATAATAATTTAATATGTATTGACAAAAAATGATAACACTATGATTAATATGGAATAAATTATATAAAATGGCTATATATATATTGATATTATATTTATTTTGTTTTCAAAATAACTTTAAATTTTAATTGTAACAATTCCTTAATTTCTTCTTTTTTTTTCTCCATAATCTATGTTGCACTTGGTCAATTTTTTTTAAAAAGCAAGAAAATGCAAAAAGGAAATGAAACAACGTGGAGTATGATCTTACGTTATCTTATCAAACATATGAAAATGATCTCAAATATGAGATTGAGATCATAAATTTTAGGTAGAATAATAAGATCATGCGATCAAGATAAAAATAAATAAAGACTTAACACATGGATACACTATCATTCAAATATAAAAAATACGAGTTTGTATTTCATTATTGGGAAATATGAGCTCTTTTATTTTTAGTCTTTATTATTTTTACATTTAGTTTATACTCCTAACCGAAAAAATAAATACATCATTTTAAGTTCGCATAAATCAAAATACTTGGATACTGTTACATAATTAATTTATAGCATTCTAACTCCATCGGCTGACAAAAAAAATCAATGTAGTACTCAATTACTTTAATTTTTTCTAATTTGTGTTTTTTTAACAGCATGGAGAAAAATACTTCTTAAGACACAACGAGGGATTCTAATAATTGTTCTCCATTTTTTATTAATGGATTAAAAAAGCAATGAAATGGGAAAAGTTTACCATTTCATTCTCTCTTAGTTATCACTACGAGTGATCGCCAAAAACAATTTCTTTTTTTTTTCCGTGAGTGCCAAAAACTATTCCTCTATTAAGTACAATTTGTCCAATGTGTGGAATAATTTGTGTCGCATGTCGTACTACTACATCTCTCTCTCTCTCTCTCTCTCTCTCTCTCTCTCTCTCTCTCTCTCTCTCTCTCTCTCTCTCTCTCTCTCTCTCGAATATTTCTCTAGGCAAGGAGAGAATTATGCCCGTAGATTTTTTATATTCATTTGAATGGCCGGTGATGGGAACTCAAGATTCTTCCTGTCCTCGGCATCTTATACCTAGATCATGTCTTCCGGGTTGAAATGCTCCAAGGGCAAAGGCAAAAGTTAGCATGATAAAAATAATCACTACTCAATGATAGCCCATGCTAATACTTTAAAATTATATTCCTTGAATTCTTAACTAAGTTAAGATATATTTATTTATTGTTCAAATATCAACTTAGTCGGTTATTATTAATTTTATACTCTCAAATAATATAGCAAGATAAAAAAAATAGTCCATCAATTAGCATATGAATGCTCCAAACAATTAAAATATATTCTTCAATACATGCATTGCACCATTACCATTAGAACAGAACCTTGTCTACAAGACCCCAAGAATCCATGATCCATCTATATGCATTTGTAGTCTTTTGGCTAAACAGTGTGCTCACTTGCATCAATCATTTGTCTAGTTGATTAATATCTACCTAGCCCTAACACAAAAAAAAAGATGGGAAAAAGAGCAATTGTTTCCTATTATACCTTTTCTTCAAAGTTAAATTCCCCAATTTATTTCATAATGGAATATAATATGTATTCATCTTTTGAAAAACAATTGCGGCTGTTATTTTGTTTCTTGATTATTGGGGGACACAATTTTTTCCATTTTAATGTCTAGAGCTACTAATACCCCACTAATTCAATATTTAGGCCGGAAAGAAGAACAATGAACATTTTTTTTATTTAAAATGTTGACATGATTAATGATTGTTCATTCATAAAATTAAAATACCATTTATTTGAGAGGGAAAAAAAGTTAATTTCATTGACAAGTTTCATAAGGACATGCTGGTTAAATTAACAAAAACAATAGAATGGATAAAACTTTAATATTTCAACTTTCCAAATGGTTTAACCAAAGTTAATTAACTTTTTAAATAATAGAGTGCAAACAGGGAAACATAATTTTTTACTTATCCATATTTGACCAATTGATTTGGTTATAGCTCCCAATTCAATGGCCTCTGGTATTGCAGTAATCCTGCCCCTCTCATTGCTCGCCCGGCATTTGATAAAATAACCTTATCACAGAGAGAGAAAAAAGAAAACTTCGGATAAGTTTATCCTGTTGGATGGCAACTTTGACAAGTTCATCAGAAATGACATAAATATTCAATGAGATTGAATCAAATACTCCTCTCAAGATAAGGTCTTTGTTGATATCCATCACAATTATAATAAAATCCCTGTAATGCTACTGTGCCACAGTGAAAAAGAAATGTCGTGATCATCAGGTTGCATTCTTCTCCCAATCAGATGCGTGAGAATGTGTTTCTGCAACCTTCTCACAGCAAATAATTCAGCATGGAGTATTTGAACTTTTGAGCACAGTTGGATTGCCTCCAGTTCATTAAGCTGTTACTCATGGGTCCTTAACTTTGGCAGCTTCAGTTAAAAAGGTTCCAAATTATTTAAGCAGCATGATTAGACAAACAGAAGAAGAGCAAGCCACAATTCATGTTCCACAATGCAGACAATGTCATTATATTCTTCTTGTCCCCATGATATGTCTGAAATCCTTGTGATAGCTTATTCCATTTTTGTGTCCAAAGTGTGATAAATTTTCTTCTGCCACAAACCTCATTCTGATTTTTAGCATGGCACTCCATCAAGCATTGATGCAAATGGCAGTTCCAACTCTTTGCTTCCAAGCACTTTTACTTAACTAGAAAGGAGAGCATGAAAGAAGCACTGCATTAGCTATGATTGGAGGAGGAAGTCTTTCCACCAAAGAGAAAAAAGGAACAATGGGATCGAATCGATGAACTGTGTTATATTGGAGAAATGATGGAATCAAGTACCATACAAAGAACTTAAGGATGCATCGTTAGAACATGGAAGTTGGAGCCACTACTGGGCCGGTAACCTTTTTTCCCCTGAGCAGAGCACTGAAGGTTGAAGCACAGGGTGGTCTCTGCTCCACAGCTGGAATTGGATTCTTGTGGAAGATCCCCTCCTTTTCTCACACCCCTCACATGCTCCATCACTCCTCTCAACAACTTCTGTTAAAGATTCCAAACCTCCCTGTCTGATAACCCCCTCCTTTTTTTCTCGTATACCTCTCTCTCTCTCTCCCCCTTCTTTTTTCTCAAATCTCTGCAGAGTGCAGACTGCAATTATTATTTTATTGAGTTCTTCCTCCCCACCACCATGTCATCTCCCTTTCCCTCGCCCTTCTATAAATTCCAGACCCTTGCTAAGCCCAAAACCTCTTCCTCTCTCTTCTCTTTCCTACACCTATAAGCTCATTGTTATTGCCTCGCTGCAGAGGTTGCTTCTCTGGCGTAAAGGTCCTTCCTTTTGCCTCCGGAAGGCTTCCGCTCGAGGATTCCTTTTTTCTTTTTCCTCTCAGCTTTGTTCTTGCAGTCCGTCTCTCATCAAAATCTCATCTTTGGCCTGAGGCTTGCTTAAAAATCTGATCTTTGGGGCTTGATCGCACGATTCCGCATTCCTTGATCTCCTCCTGTTTCTCATGCTGCGTCGGTTCATCTTGATGTTCCTCGTCGATGTCGCCTATCCTAAGTGAAATCCTCCTCTCCGGGTTTATGATAAATTCCACTCTCCGGCGCCGCACGCACATGGTTCAATCCTTCTCCGTGGTGTTCCTCTACTGGTTCTATGTGTTCTCATGAACTCGTTGCCCTGAAATCGCAGCGTCCGTAGGCGCATTCTGATAGTTCTATCTGCATACTATATAATCCTGCAATAACTCCGGAGCCGTGATCAACGATCTGCTGCTCTCGGAGTTGATTTAGATTTATAAAATTAGTATAAAGTCGAGATATTTTGTTTTTGTTTGTTTCCCCTTTCCTGTGGAAATCAAAGCTGCGGATTTGAGATGGTTTCTTCCAGCGGGGCCTCCTCCGGTTCCAGTCAGATTGCCAACTCCGGATCGGAGGAGAACCTCCGGGCGTTGATGAGCCAGCGGAAGCAGAAGCGGATGCAGTCGAACAGGGAGTCGGCGCGGCGGTCCAGGCAGCGGAAGCAGAAGCACCTGGACGACCTCATGGCGCAGGCGAGCCAGCTGAGGAAAGAGAACGCGCAGGTCCTCGCCGCCCTCAACGTCACCACCCAGCACTTCCTCGGGGTTGAGGGCGAGAACACCGTGCTGAGGACGCAGACGACGGAGCTGAGCTCCAGGCTGCAGGCCCTGAACGACATCCTCCACCACATGAACGGAAGCGGCAGCGGCGGCAATGAGCTCTTCATGCACCGCGGTGCGTTCCAGTCCGCGCCTGACAGCATCATGCGGCCATGGAGCTTCATGGCCGCAGCGAACCAGCTGCCGGTCATGGCCTCGGCAGACATGTTCGAGTATTCATGTTGACGGCGGGGCCGGCCGTCATACAGAAAGATGCGCCGCCCTGCAACAGTATAGGGACTGAACCTTGCTGGTCTTTGTAATCTGTGTTAGCTTTCTCTGCATCGTCCTCCATTTCTCCCCCTCCTCTCAGTAATCCATCCATGTTTCAGTACTTGGCTGCTCGAGTGGAAGCAGGACTGAGGTGTATTTACTTGGGGTCCAGACCAGAAGGCAAATGAGGGGTAAAAGATGTTTACTTGCTTTTCTGGTCCCTAATTGTAATTACCTTACCATCATCATAATAATAATAGTAATAACGTAATGATTACCTTATCTATCTCAAAATTTGTGATCATTAACACTCCATTATAGTTTCTTAATACACCACCTCTATTTTTTACTGTACTTTTTTTTGTGTAGAATCATTAACATTCGTTGAAGGAGATAAAAGTAAATTTAGCTGAACTGAAACGGTACAAATGGAGAAAAAAAATGAGTTTTTTTTTTACATTTTTACCTACTCAGAAAAATACACAGTGCATTGTGTTAGAGATAAAAAAACAAGGTTACATATATACAAAACATATATACGGACGCCTTGAAAATATCTCTCTTTTTTCGGTTTATTTTTTCTTCCTTTACTTTTATTTACAGAATTTAAATTCTGCAAAGCAAAAGTAAATTTCATGGTTTCTTTAGCAGTAAATGAATCTTAGGAAAAAAACACTGTGCACTCAAATGAAGCTATAATTAATTCCTTTGTGCAAAAATGAGTGAGATATAGGTCTTCTTTTTATAACCCACCATCAGCCACTTTAGGACTATAATGCATGTATAATTTACCGTATTTTGATATCTTTTTTAATTTAGTTTACGTTTATTTTTGTGCGCAGTAGTATAAGATTATTTAATTTTGTGCCTTTTATTAATACAATATATCATTGTTTTGTTAAAAAAAAAGAATGAGCAACAGATCTAATGAAAACAAAGACCTACATATCCTCACAACCAAGTAAAAATCAAGTTAAATTATCAAATTAAATAAGCTATTAAAAAGTGGTCACTATAATTTTTTTTCTGCAGCAATGAAGGTAGTTGCAAAGATGTAAGAAAATAACAATAGTGGTGAGATGATGTTTCTGAGTAGAAAAAGGGAGAGAGAAAGAGAGAGTAGTGTGATGCAATGGCACATACATCTCTTTAACTTATGGATTAAGAAATTTCAAAAGCAAGTTATATTAATGAAAATTACATGTTCATCTCTTTTCATATGACTCCTTTTTTTTATTAGACTCTTCGAGCTCCTTTAATATGACAAATGGCTTAACCTACCATTCCCAACCATAGACAAAATAATAATAAAGGCAAGAGACACTAGAAGTCTTCTCCATACGTTTCTCCTATTAATTAGACCATCTTTTGCTCTGTTCTTTTTTCCGATGGAGACTCGTCTTTTGCTTTATTCTAGAAATCGAACTTAAGATTATTAACACTCAACGATTTCATAACACAAATTTACTATTGAGTTACGTCAACTAATTATCTTTTACCTTATTCTCACATATATATTGGCGAGTTTGGATGATCCCTTCTTTATAGAAAATTTCACTCATATTCATTTGTGAGATTTAAGTGCTACGTATTCTTTGGATGAATGCTAGTTTTGAACTTCCATTATTCCATATCTAAAGAACGGGATTTACATTTAAACTTTGTTCAACTTTTGATAAAACAAAATCTACGCCTAAATAATGATCAATTTGCAACAAAGCAAAGTCTCCATTTAGACCACTCTTTTTCATGCTTGGACCCAATATTTTACAAGTCATAATGCATTCATTAAAAACATTACCATGCCCATGAATTTTTTTAAAAAAAACCTTAAATAACACTAATTTTCCCCAAAATAAAAAAAAAATAGAAAAACTTGTAAACATTTGCTGATGATTTGCAAGGCATACCACTTTTTGCTTTCTTATTAGATATCCAATTATGAGTTCATGCAGGCCAAGTGAATCTCCAAACAGTTGCATGCATGGAGACGTACGCGTACAAAACACGCACAGAACTGATGCATTTTATGACCATGATAGAGAAGTAGATCTACTTAATTAGCCTTCGTACTAATTTAATGACCATGATGAATACATTAATCACTGAATAGCCTTCGTACTTAACTATACTTGGATATAATAAAATAATGTATAAATTATCTTGCTTTGTATATATCTTTGTGGAACCGGAATCCAATTGCATGCAATACTTATTTCAGAACCTATGCAATTAATGCAGATCTCGTCAGAGAAGAAATAGATAAAAAAAGGCTTAAAGCATGCATGCAAATGTGCAAATGCATGCAAGGGAATATTAACTGCCAAAAAAGCGAGCAATTTGATTCCTTTTGAGAGGCTGCCACTACAAGTTTGAAGGAACCAAATTGCTTTGATTACTCTCCTCAAGTCTTCAACAGACGTACTTGATTAGAATTAACAATTGGATTATAATATCATGTCACATAATTAATTAATTAAAAAAGTTCTTGCATCTCCCTACGTGCATTTAGTTTAACTTTCGGTGATGTAGCTATAAAAAATATTGATTCGTTGCTTATACCAAGGCGACAAATTGTCTGCAGTGGCATTAGTTCATGTATTTTCTATGTTTCTTCTCATGTAATTATGCATGTTTAAACTAATTTTAAAAAAGTGACATTATTATTACTTTATTTTATTACATAAAGATAAAAAAAAACGTACACTAGGTATCCTAAGAAATCATCTTACTTATATTCAAGTCGAATAATATTAACTTTTCATTAAGGTAAGTGTTGATAATGCATTAAATGTTAATTAAATTGTACATCATTTCTTACTTTTATATTATTCAGATGTTCAAACAGTGAGCCTTACGTCATGAAGGAGTTAGGAATATTTTGATTGGATTCATAAAAGTGAATCCACACATAATTTAAACTTTTAAAATTTTAAAATTATATATATATATATATATATATATACGATACTACTTTTAAGATTTTAAAATAATCTGATTATTTTAAATGCGTTTATTCTCTGTCCATGATTTTTCTCTCGCTCTAGTAAGGATTTTTTTTTTTTTGATATTTTGAACTATTAATGATATGGTTAAATGTTTCAAAATTACAACTTTAAGCTATTGACTCCTTCGCCAATTGGATTCAATTTGTTAAACAAATAATATATATTGAGAAGGTGAAAGAATAGCTGCCATTGGAATGGAGAGGGTGACAAAATGGACAAGTGCTATGTCTCTTCATGCCCCCTCAGGCTAAGTAAATAGCCAGCTGAACTATCGGACGCCTTTAACTTTTAAATCAAATTTTTTTTTATTGCGTGCACGTGCGAGTCCGAAAAGAAAAATTACAATTTTGGACGAATGGGAAATAACCTGTCGTTCCTTCCATCGTATTCGGTGCACTCTTGTGAGGGATTGCCCGATTGGACTGTATGAATTAAACATAAATTAAATTTTCAAGAAAAATTTTCTATCGCTTAGACAAAATCTCAGGCTCGAATTATGTAAATGTAAAAAAAAATTGTTAAAAATCTCATTTGTCATAGTAGGTATGCGACTCGTGACGATCTAATCGGATTAATTGAATTCGATGATGAGTCGACCTTTAATTTATGAACAGTGCGCTTTTTAACGTCACGCGAATTGAATCGTCGACACCGCTTTTTAAATATCGAGACTGACTAAAAAAAGAATTTGTTGAATTTATTTTATTAATTAAACTGCATATCGAACTATGAGCATGATCATAAAATTATTTGGATGATTACAATTTAATTAATATATTTTACTCCATTCGTTTGATAAGCCAACTGTGATTTAGGATCCGTTTGATTTATCTGATAAATGGAAATACTAATAAGTAGTTTAAAAATAAATAGTTTTTTTTATTTTAGTTAATTTTTAAAAATAAATAGTTAGATATTTAATAATAAAAAAATTATAAATCATTATTTTAGTCAAATGACCAAACATTCATTAATATAATAATAGAGAAAATATGTGAAAAAAATTATATATATTATAAGAGCAAAATGGTATGATCAAACAAATTAATTTGTTTCCTCACGTAAAATAAGTTGAAATTTCTTAGCTTATTATTTTTATTTATAACCAGTGTTCATCGGTTTTTATCAAATAGAAAGAAAAATTTAAAATTATTTATAAGTTATTTTACTTATATAAGTTTAATCAAATAGTTTTTTATTTGGGTCACACGAGTACACTCAGGCTTACAATTATATTTAGGTGTAATTTATATGAAAAAAAATAAAAATGTCATCTCTTTAAAGGAGGGACATTGTGTCTCATATGTTTCTGTCCATTAAATTAGAAATTTATGAATTTTATTTTATTCATTTTTATTTAAAAATTTTAAATTTCATTCATAGATTTTAAATTTAATGAATAATAAAAAAGAAGACACCGCGTACCTAGAGCGGATTAAGTCTAATTTATATTTTCTTTTAAAATTAGAGTTATGAACATATAATAAGTAATTCGTGCATCATGGCACAATTCAAAGTTGTTTCACATATTTTCTATTTCTTGGAGGCCGTTCACATGTTATGATTGGGTCCAACTCGGGTCCCTTAACTCCGATCGACTCTTGGATGATTTGAATTGGGTCATCTTGATTAAAAAATATTCGTCGAGTTGGGTTCGAGTCAAATCTAAATTCGTCAAAAAAAAATAGAAGAAAGAACATATATACTTAAAATAACTCAATGTTGATAATTTTATAATTATTTATAAAATAAGAAATAATAGTTAATATTAATATTTTTTATCAGATGGATCCAATATCGAGTTACATCATAGTAATGAAAACAAATAACATGTATCAAAACTCTTAAACAATTTAAATATTTTTTTATGAAAATAATAATTAAAATATCAATATCTTGGGGTCAAGTGGTTGGGTATGTTTCAAGTTATGTTGCCCGAATCCTTTTTAGCCGGGTTAAGTTGTACACAAATTTTCGGGTCGACACGGCCGATTCGAGCTCTCCCTGAGTGGAATCGCAAGTGAGTGGGCTATCGAAGACCCCCCTCACGACGCGGCCCATGTCATCAGTAAAATGGGCCGAAGCGAGGCATATCGAGTCCGGCGACTCTGCCAACTGTCTTGAAACTACACATATAGATACACACACTCCAAGCACTCTCCTTTTGTCAGGTTTCGTTGGTGTTGGGATTTAGGCGGGAGCTGGGAATGGGAACGACGGCATTCGAAAACCCTACCCGGAGATGGCGGTTCACCTGGGAGTCGCTCGCCCACATCCCCGCCCTCCGCCTCTACCTCTTCCGGCCGCCTTTCGATCCCTCCGCCCGCTGCCGCAGCCTCTCCGCCGCCCTCCGCCTGGACCGATCCCTGCTCCTCGTCTCCTGGATCGACGGCGACGGCGACGGAGGGGCGCCGGATGGAGCGGAAGTGGTGCTCAGGGTTCCGGTTCCTCGCGTTTTGTTCGATCCCAGTTGCCCCGCCGAGTGTCGCGCGAGGTGCGACCATATTGAAGTCAAGCTTGCGCTGGCCCTCCCCCTCGATCATCCCCTCGTCGGGGATTTCGTCGCTGGTGTTCTCGATTCGGAGGGAGATCGGGCGGCGGCGGAGAGTGGAGGGATAGGAGTCCCCGATCAGTTGCTTCCTCTATCTTTAGATTCCGGTGAGTCGCGTTTTGGTGCCTTTTTTCTTATGCGTCACATGTCGTGTCATCGTTCGTTCAATATGAAGTTTGAGCAGATTTAACCTATAAGGTCATCGTTAATGTCTATGATGAGCGGCCTCGAAGACTGGTAGAAGATAGTGACTCCAAAGTAGTACCAGGAGAAATCCATAGCTTATGCTGACCACTTTAGGACGTCCTTAGAGTTCTTGTTTACTGGCAATATTTTCCTTTTCTATGCAAATATTGTTTTGCAAGTGATAATGAACGGGAATCTTTAGATTCGTGGAACCCACCATCTGTCTACTTGAGGCTCATAGTTGATGAATTGCAGTTTGCTTAGAAGAAATAATGATGCTTATTTTAGCAAACCATCTATATATTTGCCATGGTGTTACGTTTCAGTTTGTGTATTGCGGCCTTTGATATGAGTTGGAAAGTGTTCAAAATAAGTAATATATAAATAGAAAATTGTTGCCGTACTGCCTTGTTTGGATGGAGATTCATTAAGGAGAAGGGAAGACAATGAGGGGTAAGGGAAAATGGGGAAAGGGAAGAGAGGGTAATTTGTGAAAAAAATATTTAAACCTCTTTTGGATATGGATTAATAAGGGGAATGAAAGGGAAAGGAGGGTGAAATGAGAAGATTTAGGTCATTTGTGAAAATAAGATGTTTAGAATCTTTTGCCGTCCTCTACCTCCCAAACCGGGGTTAAAAAAATGTTTAGAAAGCATTTTATAGATCGTGCAAAGCAACCATTAAAATGCCACACATTTTAACATTTGAAACAAAATACAAGGTCTCTTTCAAACTTTTTTTTTTCATTTTAACCAGACAAGTTCACTGATGCATAAAGTGATACTTGTAAAGTGTACATAAGCAAGAACCATTAGGGTTTCATTATTTTTCTTTTGTCAATTTATGTGCCAAAAGTAAACTGCTGTTTGTATAACTTTTTCATGATTCATATTTGATATATTCCTACAAGCATTTTTTTTCTCGGTCAAAGTTCGAAAGATATGAACATTAAGCTCTATATCCTTTTTGGTTTGTGCAATTCAGATATCAAATTTCTTTCTTCGGGTGCCGTGATTTTCTTTTGCAAGACCTGTTCAACAAAGCTGACTAGACAGCCCCTAAGGTGATGGTAGCTTTTGATTGCTTTAGTACTGTAGTATATTAAACCTTTTATCAAAGGAAACCACATCAATATAAACATGTTTCATTCTACCTAGAAACTGAAATTCTTACTGCTAATTTTATCTGCAAATATTATATATAAGCTATCCATATTTGTGGACCTGGTGTTAATTTCATGCTGTGGAGCTGCATCTACCATTAAAAAAAACGTTACATGTATTCCAAATAGCAGTAAACCAAAATTCTGAAATTACAAGATGTTATCAAATAGTGCATTTGGAGATTATAGACCAGAAACATTTAGTGTAAGGCTGCTGATCAGTGTAACCAATATCCATATTATAAATTGCTCAGCTAAATCCTGATATTTCATTTTGTACCTGTCAAGCAATTTCACATAGAATATTATGATATACTTTTAGAGAAATGTGAACTTCTTTTGGGAGTGTTTATGAAAATGATTTGCATCCTTAGTGGTTTTTGAGTCACTAAATTGCATAGCATGGCAGCTAGAGTGAGATGTTTAATTCATTGTGTTTTTCTTGACTTACTATAATATGCTTAATGCAGCCGCTTCGTGGAAATGCCATCATCGAATTGGAGAGAGGTTGCAGACAATTGGTTTGGGTCATGCTGCTGCTCATTTGGCGGTATAAGTGAGAAAATGGTATCTAAATATATTGACAAATATAATTGTCAGGTCGGTACATGTCTATTAGACAGTGCTTCAGTCACAATCTGCAAGGATGACCTCGAGGAGTATGTCGTTCAGTTAGAGTGCAATACTGAGGACAAACCAGATGATCTGGTCGACATTTGTAGTGTGACTGAATCATCAAAGGGAGGCGAGAGCGGGAATTGTAAAGAGGACATTCATAATGTTGGCACAACATTGACTTTTTCTGCTTGTAAGGTGGGAAGAACAGATATGGGTCTTGCAAAGTCTCCTAACATTAATACAAAATCTTATTATCCATTGCATCAAGCAGAGTGCTGCGAAAATGTTCCAAATGGAAAGGATTCTGCTTTTAAAGGAACCTCTGTTTCTGGTCAGCTGAGGTTCTATGAGGCTTCCGGTGATGTTGCTGAGAATATGCTGGACCTGAACATAGATCATTGCTCTGAGAAACCTGATATGCCTTTTCCTGTGCCTCTTAAAAGGCTTTCTTTAGAGAATCGTGACCATTGTTGTGGTGACAATCATGGATCTTGGTTTAGTGCTCTCAGTGCCTCAATGTTATCCTCTGAGGCTAAGCAAGACATACAAGGTTCAGGTCTCCAAGGAAGTCTTACATCACTTCATAATGGTTCCTTTGGAGGTGGCTTCATAGTTAGAACATCCAACCTTTTCAAAGATACCAAGTGGATTGGTTTCTTATGCAGGAATTGCTCTTCACCTCTTGGCTGTTATCCTTCTTCTAAGAATGTAAAGTTCCCAATAGATGGTGGAATTCGGTTGTTCAAATGCTTTGTTTCTGCCTGTCATGTTGATAGAAGTAGCGACATATTCAGGTTAGGTTTTTACTTTCTACAAGTTTTAGTATAATATATCTATTTACGATTTTTTTTCGTGAATATGCACATCATTTTATTGTGACCTTATCATCTTTTGCACGGGCAACCATGTTCATTTTTTTTTCTTTTGCTCTAGCAACCATGGTCAAATTGACACATTGTTGATTTACACTTAACAATGTTAATGCCTCTTTTCAGCCTAATGTAAAAATGTCACAAATTACCCAAGTAAATTTTGTCAATCATCTTTTACCAACGTCCCAGAATGATTATCAAACTATCTTTTGTAGTTAACTTACACAGTCATTGAACTTTTGAATTCTTTCACCCGCATTCATTATGGCTTGATATCACCAGTTTCCTGGTCATGTGTTGACATGGATACCATTAGGATCGTGCCATGTCAACTTCCTCTTTATTTTAAAAGATTTTCTCCTTGACGCCATCAATTAATATTAAAATATTTCAAAAAAAAATTAAAAATAAAAAGTTGAATAAAAAGTGGCAGCCCACACCCCCTTGTTGGTGCCTATGGGGTCACTGCCTCCTCCCCCTCTTTCCTCCAGCAATTGGAAGAGAGAGGGGGGAGGCGGTGGCTGCCCCTCACTGCAACGAGGGGTAGGGAGAGATGGCCTCTCAGCAAAGAGGTGCCGCCGCTTTGTGGGCAAGGCAACCTTGTGGCGTTGCCGCCCATTTTTATCTTTTTTATATATTTTTTAATATTTTTATTAAATATTTGAATTAGAAAAAAGTTGATATTGCACCCACATTAGCATGGAACTGGAAAACCACCTATATCATGTTACAATGATCATGCGTGAAAGATTTTGGAAGTCTAGTTAGAAGAGAAAGTTCAATGATTATTCTAGGATGATTGTGAAAATTGGGTGACCATTGAGAAAATTTCAGTATTTTAACTTTTCCAAGTTTGGAGTATATTAATTGCAAATACCTAGAGTATATAATAGTATTAGATACCTGAATGTGATGAAAGCATACTGCACACGATGCAAGTGTTCTGATACGGTTGATTGCAGCCTATTAATCTTTGACATCAATCTGGAATCTCCATTTATTATACATGTGAATTTATGAGTTAGTTTTTTATTGTAAGAGATGCCTTATACCTGTTTGGCATTGGATCTCTTAAATCTTTGATAGTTCATGTTTCATGATCTAAATTTCCCTTAAGCAGGAAACACACCATGCCAAGAGTGTTCATGAATTTACTGCTTGAAAATGCTGACGAAGAACTTTCATATCGAATTATAGTCAAGGATTTGGAGTCCAGATCCTCAAGGTTGCTGTTGGTACTTTTGAGCTCTAAAGCATGGTGGTCTACTGGCTACTGCATTGAAAATGTTAGTGGGGAAGAATTTTCTAGAACCAATATGCAACCTGTTGTCAAATTGTTGTTTACCGAGTGCAATGATTCTTCGGAAGCCAATTTAAGGTTTGTTATTCTTGTTGTTCTCCACTTTGTCTCACATCAAGATTATTGCATTAAACAATGATTCCGTATAGGGCAAAAACAATACTTTTGGTGAATTCACAAAATTTCAGTTCAATTTTGCAGTAATTCATGTGGTTTGTATGCACATATGTGTAAAGAAACATGTTCTAATTTTAGTTTAGCGAGAACTAGACAATATTTCATAAACATTTTGGTGCGTTATCTTATGTGAATCTGCTATTTGTAATTTTTTGTGTACAGGTTAATTGAGGAATGGTCAAAAAAGAATCATGTTGAGGAAGTTCATATGATGCCTTTCTTAATAGAAGAGTTGATCACACACTTGAAATCGGATTCAAATAGCATACCATCCTCTTGTTCTTCCTTTCAAGGAATGTGCTTATCATCTTTGCAGAGATGATTGACATTTGCAGCAAGATTGATCTTACCTCAATATATTGCACATATTGGCATATGAGTAACCATAAGTTGGATTTTGAAGGACTCGAGCCTTGCCTGAAGGTTGGATCCCCATTATATTTTTCTGTGCCTCATCATTTTATTGTTGCTGCACAAGCAGGCTTTTCAACTAAAAGCTTTCAGACATCCATTAAGACTAAGATCGCTTGGATGATCAGCCATGATTCGCTAGTCTGTCTCTGAGGCTTCTACCTTAAAGGTTTTTAGTTGAACTCCCCTTGCGGTTTGCCTTTTCGACCTTAGATCATGGTCTTTTTGTTCCCCCTCCAAGTATGCCAGGGTATCAGCATCTTGATATTTATTACCTATAAGCTTGATATTTAACTAGAAGAAAGGACATTATGATGGATATAGTTTCATAAGTACTCGGTGTCGGAGTCATCTTTCTAAATTTGTGAAGCTATGTCCATCTCGGACGTAAAATGTGCGATCTGATTTCAGTCTCGTAACTTTGATAGGTCTGAACGATAATCAATGGGGACCAGGGTCGGACCTGGCCCTTGGATTTAATCGCTCGGATCAATTATGATGTTTGGTTCACAAAGAGCACCAACTGCTAAACTTGGCACACTCCATTGAGTTTGTTCATTTTAAAAGCTTTATACCTTTTCCCTTTGGGTGATAATGCTATATATATGTATTAAAGAATTAAAGAGAATGAGGAGATGAAATGGTACGATGGAATGATGCGGATTTAGTTTTTTTGGTTGTCAACTTTCTTGGCGAAGTGAATGATGATGCATCCCGCTTGACTAGGTAAGATTGATGCTTAAAGTAGAGAAAGCCGAAAGGGACTTAGACTTCTTCCTCGATTTGTGCCCAACAGGTGGCAGGCAGCACTATAATTAGTTTCAACTCTTCCAGGCTGTGTTGCATTGCCTTCCAATCCAAGGGGTCTCCTCTTCTCCTCCCCTTGTGTTGCGCGTGGAAAGAAAGATCTCAGCATGCCCATTGCCCAAGCAAGCAGGCAAGCAAGTGAGATATCCTTGTACTGTCAGAAGAAAAAAAATTCAAAAGTATACTATATGCACGCCTCTCCCCAAAGGCACGAATCCCTTCACACTTTCACAGTTTTTTTTTTATGGTCGATCGTACCCAGTTGTTAGCATTTGACTAATTCATCGTTGAGATGCAAACTATACATTGATAAAGTTGAAGAACTCAAAAATTAAACTCGAATTTATTAACTCCCGTCCATTCTGGAATACAACCTCTTAGTCTTTACTATCACGTCCTGACCAATTATAAAATTAAGCTTTTTTTTAATCAGGGTCATGGTAAGAGATGTGGTCTTGTTCTGATCTGATTCTGAAGGTGTACATGGCTACATGTGGCTAGAAAACTTGCAGCCCCATCATAAATTTTAACGTAGTGTAAGTTGAAAGATGATTGTCGAGTCTCAGGATGTACATGAAAAACACATGCGCGGATGAAAATAATCAGCATATGCATATATGTATTATTGCAGGCAATATCATAAGTTTATTTAAGAGCCTCACAAAATTTGCACCTTACATATTCGCACCCATTCTTATCTCGACTCTCTATCACCTTTGTCTTGTGGCCGCGCTAAGCATTTAGCATAGGTTTCACTTTCAAGATTTAGATTAGATAGAAGTAGATTGGGTGACCCCTAGTCGGAGTAACTCTCTTTCTCTATCCACCTTCCCTCCCTCCCAACTGAAACCAAGCGTGGATTCAAGAGTCATAGTGGATGTTATCGACTCATACCCCATTTTGATCCAACAGCTTGCATATATTATGTCCCGTGCCCTGCAAAGTCGCAAGCATGCTTTTGTGTTTGGTGCAACACGCTGAGTTGATTAAAACTTCGAAAAAGAAAAGGGAACAGGATTTGCTTTTGTTTAACCAATCTTAATTAAACCCCACTTATCTCATGATAAAGAGGGCGTACTCCATTCTATATATTATTCCATGCTCGTAGTGGTGTCCCCTTTATTCTCCACTATTGTCGTTTCATAAGGTGTTTGGCTTCATGTCTCTGTCCTCAAGTATAATTTTGGTGCACTACCCCCATCATGCACCATCCACTGGCCACGCTAAGCTCACTTTTGAGCCTCCTTAACTTTGAATACAAACACATTTGCCTCTATTAAATTGCACCCCAAACGAACAAAGCATATCTAGTTTTTTTTCCATTTTCCGCAGCTTTTAAGACTTGAGCCAACATTAATTTGTTGGTACTTTAGCAGATGAATAGATGGCTAAGATGGGTGCTAACTTGGTCACTGACCTTGATTAGTTCTGATGACTATGGTTATGTTTAGCTAATGATTCACACTTTAGTAAAACAAACATTTGATAGTAAGCCAAAACTTCTTTATAAGTTAATATCAGAAGTCAGAACGTAGCATTAGTATTTTTTTCTTCCTCAATACAATTACCACTACAAGAAAAATTGACATTTCTGAGGGCTTTTTCCGTCCAAAAAAATTGTCGAAAAATCAACTTTCCGACCGGATCGAAAAATGCTCCTCGCAAAGTTTTTCCAACGGGCAGCAGAGGTCTGTGGGAATTTCATATGGAAATTTTAAGTTTATTACCCAGGGAGTTGGTTCAAGCTTATTTTCACTTATTGAATATCTTCATATGCTTCATATATAATCAGACGTGAAACTCGGATGAATCGTAAGTATTCTCCCAGTGAGGTGCAACCGAAAAGGAAAATACTCGAGCTAATATTATCAACAAAAAGGACTTTGTTTCTTCGGACATACAAATTTATAGTATGGTTGAAGCAATTATGAAGAATTTCACTTGGAGTGGGCACAATTACATGTAAACTTGGAGTGGGCACAATTATACATCTGAGAACTAAAGTTTACATGTTATTGATAGTTCTGTCTAGCTCCTAATTAAAGAGCTCCTCGACGAAGGCTTACTAAATATTAAATTCAGGGGCATGGCAGGCCTACTTGTCTCAAATGTTGTAATAATTTATGCGAATAAGCAAGCGAGCCACCAGCTGCAATGACTACACCATCAAAGTTCCACAGAGAAAAGTGCTGACACTCACCTTTTTCCCTCTTTTATTTAAAATTGAGGGCCAGTGAGATATATTTTACACTGTCTCTCATATATATAAAAAGAAGGCCACAAAGAGAAAAGGCAAAGAATACCTAGTTCTCCCCCCAAGGTGTCTAGTACCAAAATAAGGTATGCTAATATTCTCTCTACGAGAGCAGCATCTCTTCATTTTTTGATTCTAGAGGAACAGAAGATATATAGATTCTGCCCCCAAGTACTCGCAAGTCAGCTTAATTATTTGTGGTGGTTTAACTCTTATCAGCATACATGGGAGCCAAGGGACCTAAAGGATGTGCTTCTGTTCTTGCCATCTTCATCTTGGCTTTGCTGTTATCTACTTCATCTGCAGGTAGGTGTTTCTACGATTTCTCCTATATTTGAGCAACAGATTTGGCTAGCATGCGTCTGAAGCAGTAATTATAATCAACCTACATGGAGATTAATGAAATCTAAGAATTGTGATGATGTTTGCATATCACGGCTTAATTACAATGTTTTTTTGTTTCTTTTAGTCCCTTCAACAACTTATAAACCACGTAGAAGATTAGTACTACATGTCTATATATGGAAATCATTTTATCAGCATGCAGACGAGTTTTGGATGTTTGCTTGGATGGGCTTCTTGATCAATTTGGTTTTACTTTCAAACAACTTGGTATTATTTGGTTGGATGGCTATATGAAAGATTCTACAACTTGGGCTCCGTATGAAATGATATTTTTTTTGTAAACTTCAAACAAGGAACAAATCTAAATCATATTACACACATGCACTTAGGGCATATATATATATATATATATATATGCTTCTTCATTAATTGATACAGCGTTCTGATCAGGTGGCCAGAGAAGGTTTTTCGACAAACATGAAATGCTTGTCAGATCTCCAGCAAAGGTACCGTACTTACTAGTAAATTAATTAAGCATATCTTATCAACGAATAATATGAACTTGTTGGAAATGCCAAGGTTGATTATATTCAAAGTTATAATTAGGGTTGTCTGCAGGGTGCGGATGAGACGCCTGAACAGCTGCTGCATGAAGAAGAAGAAGCAGAAGCTGCTGCTTCATTTCTTCCCCGTTCCAGGATTCTCAAAGTTAACACAAACGATTATGCAAGCTACGATCCTTCTCCTACCCTTGACAAGCCACCGTTCAAGCTTATACCAAACTAGTTAACAGATCATGTTGGTCTGGTCAGGAAACAAGCATGCATGCATGGACGCTATGTTTATCATTTCTAGGCTTGCTTATATACAACGTATACTACTGCAGTCTGAGATACACATATATGATTATATGTTGAGTAATTGAGGCCAGGGCATTACATAGTTCAGGAATTAAGACAAGTCCAGATGAGTGTTGGAGTATATACTTCGATCATCTCCTGATAGATTGATTAGTGGATGGTACGTTCGTCCCCAAGCCATGCACCTCCAGGCATGCTGCAGGCACACACATTTGAAGGCACATTATGATAAGAGCATGTATCATACATATTATATATGTATATGTAGAAGATAGCCATCGCAGGCTTTCATGTCTCTGGGCACATGCCATGCACCTCAAGGCGAACGCGCGTCTGGTGGGTGATATGATAGATATAAGTATATTACTAGATCTCTCAGACACACTCGGGACTTAGACATCGTGCTCCTGTCTATTCTTGTAAGATATGAATTCTATATTACTTGTTGTGATAATAATAATTCCATGTATGCCAACATAAACATGTATTGCAGACTGTGATCGTTCTTGGTAATTACAATTAAGTTGTTCTTAATTACGGAAATGTTCTTTTGTAATAGAAACGAATAATAAACGTAATTAACTAGGAGCTTATTTTCCACTTGCATGATTTGTTTTCTATTCAACTGAGTAATTGACAGAGAGGATGAATGAATGGAGTCCCCGATTAATTGTAATGATGTTATTTACACTAATGAGTCATGACGATGGCTTATAATTAAGCGTCGTTACATGTTATATGAGTGGGTCCATCCACGTACATGCAAGCAGAATAACCTGCGAAGAACACGGAGAGAAAGCTGCGGGCATCTGATCAGAGGCAGATTACGAGGTCCTGCACGCCGGGCAAACGCAACATGAGTGCATGATTGGATTGAATGCACTCGAAAATAGCTCATATATATATATATATATATACACACATATATATATATATATATATATATATATATATCCGGGATGGCAGAGAGGATGGACTGGCATATAATAAAATTTTCTATTTAAACCTAGAATTTGAAGACGTCTTGATTATCCCAATACTTTTTGTTAAAACTAATTGCAAAAACTATATATTTTCACATTCAAACTAAACTTTACATGATATATTCCACAAATATACAACTTCACGTATATCTAATCGGTGGATATAGTGACAAGCAAATTATTAAATATTTTCTATTATACTCAAATATCGGGTCTAGTCAATCCGGGGTATCGCATGCACCAAGAACGAATCCTATATTCACTTTGACTGCATCAATTCTTTTTTTTTTTCCTTCTTTTGATAATGATAACCGGCCATAAAATGAGAATGGTAAATTTGAATAGTGATCCTTCGACCATGGTCCAATTTCTAACCGTTCTCCAAGTATGAAAATACACCTCCCTTTTGCTTGTTAGATGGTCTTCATTTTCTTGGTTTGTTGTTTTCCTTATTGTCACACCATTATTCTAAAAGAGACGTAATTCATTTAATTCACACGAGGCAAAGAGTTCTTTTTAGCCAATTTGCTAACAATTCCAGAAAACGTTCTCCGCGCTGTGTTAAGATTATACGTAAGATTCACAAGTTAAAAGTCAGTTTATCATTAAGTCTAACTAATTTAATAACATCATCTTGCATCCTTTGCTGACAATGACATGTGACGCCTTAACAAATTTTTTTACATTTTGCCCTGTTTCGAATTAATGTAAAACTTAAGAAAGTAGAAAAAATTGCAGTATATTTTTCTATAGTAGAAAGATTTACAAAGAAGTGTTTGAATATCATTTCGATGGGATTGAATACGGGTCAATTCTTGAAAAGTGGTATACTATAAAATTTTAAAACCCATGGGTGAATTTTTTTGTTTAGCCAAATAGAACCTTATAGAAATTCAAAGTCGAGACCTTATCCGATTATCACTCCAACAAACTCCCATTAGACAAAGATAAAGTGATCATAAATTAAAATCTTAATCTAATATCACCACGAATTATACCTACAAAGATTTTCTGAATTGACAAAGTTGGAATATCGAATTCCAATTCAAAGACATCATCACTCTACATCAAGCTTAATTGGTTGGTTTCCTTTTTTCTTTTTGTTGCATTCCATAGGATCATTAGCACCTAACTAATTGGTTGATTTCTTTGGATTCCTAAAAATGGCGTGCTCCTTTTGTGGGGACGATCACAACCTGCTTCTTGTCGTCGTCATTTGTCTTGTTGACAATGGAAAGTCAATACAAAGATATGTGCAAAACGTCATCAATGGGGGAGGAGGAATAGTGACCGTACCCAATGTGCCAGCTAAATAAAATAAAATCCTTGGCACTTATCAGGACATTATTTATTATTTTCCAAGAATGTTGTATTAATATAAAATTTAAGAATAAAAAAATATCAGTAAATAATTTTAAATGAAGAAAATATCAAGATATGAGTTTATATGTACCTAAACCTTTCATATTGGACTATAGACCAACAAGAATGGATCAACTGAGGAGAACCTTTGAGCCTCCAAGATGAACATCCAAATTTTAAAGATTGAGTCCAAGGGTTACAAACGTAGAGTACCGAGTTGAATAAACGTGCTGAAGAATCATTACTAAAATTTATTCGGGGAAGAAAAACTAAAAAAATTGAGCATAACTTTGTGCGAGTAGTGTGTAGTATGATAAATTGATAATACTAAAAGCGTGGTAAATATTATTTATTTTATAATAATATATCTTAATTGGTTTGGCAATTGATAGCTTCTCCACGCATTCATTTGCGATCGACGTTGCAGTGCGGTCAGATAGAAATTTGTACCACTATTACATATATTATCTGTCATTCTTGTTCATTCGATCACTATCTAAAACAATTTCAATATTAGATAAAGTATTCATTTTAATAATTATTATGTCTTGACTTTTTCATTAGTATCTATTTTAATTGTATGTATTGTGAGATATAAAATGAATGCATATTGAGTTTTCTTGCGTATGTGCAATTTTGGAGTTAAGATGCATTGTCAATGTATCACAATCTTTATCAAGTAAATTTGAATATATAATTGATTAAATTTTCAATAAATCATTGTACCAGCCCGACAGTGGGTCGAACATGGAAATTTACTGGGTTGAATTTAATGTTAGAGTAGATGGGCCACGTACGTTTCCTTTTTATTGGGCCTTGGAGGAGACTTTTTAAAATCAGCCCAAACTGTATAATAAATAGACTTCACACCACAACGAAGGATAAAAGGATTGGTTTCGACAAAGATAAGTGCCTATTAGATTTTGAACCGCTGGAGAGTAATTTTCAAGTGTAGTCCCTTAAGTTTAATTGATTTTCATTTTGATTCTTCAATTTAAATTTATAACTAAAAGTTACACAAACTTTGCACGATTTTCATCGAACGTCCCTTTCATCTGTAATCACAAATTCTTCGATTTTTTGCTTACCTGACTTGTCGAATAATATAAAATAATAATAATAATAATAACATGAGTTTAAATTTAGAATGTAATTTTCACTTATGGTCCATCAACTTTGATTAATATTCATTTTGGTCCCTCAACTTATATTTGTAATTAAACAGTTCTCAAACTTTACATAATTTTCACCGAAGCTTCTCTTTTTTAAATAACAAAATTTTTATTTCAATCGACAAATGATAAGAAAAACCAATAAAAATTATTGAATAATATGGCAATAAAGATATGTGAATATTTTAACCATTAAAAATTTGCTAAGTTGAGTCAAAAAAATATCTAATAAACGTGTCACAGAAGGAAAAAAATGGTCGGTTCCTCACTTAACCATTAAAAAAAGTGTTTGATTCACTAAAAATATATATTTTCCATTCTTAAATATAAATATTTATCTTTCGAGACATTCGTGAAGAGAAAGAGATGAACATAGAGTAAAAAAATCTTTATGAAAATAGTTCTGATGTGGTGAAAGTGGAGTCAATAGAAATTAGATTTGTTAAAATTCGAGGTGAAGTAGAAAAATGATGTGAAGTAAGGTTAGAAAAAGGATTTCTAAGGATAAATTGAAGCATGCTTGAGCTAAAAAATGTATAATTTAGGAGACACGTCCATCAGATATTTTTTGACTCAATTGAGCATTTTTTAATGGTTAAGATATTCACGTATATTTATTGTCATATGGTTCAATAATTTTTATTGTCTTTCTTTATCATATGTCGATTGAAAAAAAAATTGTTATTTCAAAAAGAGGACCTTCGGTAAAAATTATGTGAAGTTTGAAGATTGTTTAGCTACAAATATAAGTTGATGGACCAAAATGAATATTAATCAAATTTAATGGACCATGCGTGAAAACTATATTTTAAATTTAAACTCATACTATTATTTTTTATATTATCCGACAAGCCACATAAGTAATAAATTGGAAATCCTGTGATTACATGTGAAAAGGTCCTCCGACCAAAATCGCATAAAATTTATGTATCTTTTGGTTACGAATTTAAGTTGGGGATCAAAATGGGAATCAATCAAAGTTAAAGGACCATACGCGAAAATTACTCACCGCGAGATTTTGTTTGAACTTTTTGGATCGTAATGATCTTGATCATACGACTTACAAACTTATTTGTTTGTTATCACAGCCCCTCTCGCCCTAGAGATTTTTTAATCATCAACTTAATTTATGTGGTGATTATATTTAGGTTTACAACCTACCTAGAACAATTCAATTGATTGTGTTACACGATAATAATTAGATGTGTTCACAGGTCGAATTTTACCCGAGGGGGCAGGTTGGGTCCCTTTCGAGAATTTGGATTTGATCATTGAGATTTGGTTCGGATGGTTGAGTTATCTGAACATTATTTTTTCTTGATTATTTAATATAAAATATTTTATAATGTAAATATTGTTAAGTATTTAAAAATTATTTTCCAATGTAAAATAGTTTATTTTAATATTTTCATTTTTATATAATATATAAGTTTAAAATTAAATAAAAAAGTCAGGTTTGTGTGATTGAATTAAAACTCAATTCAAATTGGATCGAGTCATCGAATTCACTGAGTCAACCCGATTAAGTGAACACATGGTATGATTGTGTTAGTACAAATTAATTATTAAATATCATATTCCAATGATCGAAGAATGAAGTACATAAAAAAAAGATGAGCATAAATTTAACATTATAATTTTTTAAATAGAGGAAAAACATCAACGACCAAAGTCAAAATTACCCCATTATTGGAAGCAATAATTAATTACATGTTTGAATTTCATTATTATTATTTATTTTGAATCTTTACTTTTCATAAATCTCCCTTTATAATCTTGTCTTATGCATCTTTCACGTGAATTAGTGACAAGTTATGGGCTTAGACCGAACGGCTCAAGTCATCTATGCGGACATATGTTCTAACTGCAATGATATCATAATTAAATCCACATAAAATATTAATTAAATTTTTTTTAAAAAATGACTTTATGATTCAGCCAATTATTAAAGAATCTATTGTTTAATCATACATTAGATCCGTTAATGGTATTTATACTTGTCATTTAATCGTATAAACTCGTGAAACTCGATTGTTGGGAAATGCTCAAATTGAACATTGATGGTCCATGTGCGTGACCCATACGGCTGGAAATAAGCCGAGCCATTTGTGAGTCATTCGTGTCTCTGCTTATTTTTTGCCTAATTCGACTTGATCTATTATTAAAATAAGTTAGGCTGAAAAATAAAAAAGTCTATGTTCTTAAAAAGGCTTAGCCTCTTAATAATTGGTGTAGCCTTATAACTTATCAGGCCAATATTTAATAATATATTATATGTTATATATAAGTTTAAAAAAATAAAAAATACATTTTTTATTTTTAAAATATTCAATATTGAATTCAATACGGCTATTTTTATTACATGTTCAAAAAAAGTAAATTAGTGATGCCTATTTTATTTAGTTCATGTTTATTATTTTTTAATAAATATGATTTATTATATTTAATCTAATATACTATAGGCTTGACAGGCTAATAAGCTAGGCTCCAGACATTAAAAATTAATCAAATAAATCAAATTAAGCTTATGTCCTTGGCTTATTACAAACTATAGGTCAGATTTAAATATTTTTATTTTGTAGTAGGCTTGGTCTATTTAGATGGAAGTCTAGCTCGTGTCCAGTCCTAATGATCCACCTGGGGCAGGTGGTTGTTGCCTAAAACGCATATCACATGATGTGCAATCAGCATTAATGACGTGTGTGATATGTGCAATCAGTATACCGTATGATGCGCAATGAACATTAACGGCACGCGATATGCGCACGTGATCCATAATCATCATTAATGACGTGAGTGATATGCCTCCTCCCTTGACTATAAAATGGGACCAATATCAAAGGTTCAATGTATGTTGTGTAAGTTCATCCATAAGTATTTGTACTGTACATGATCTCCCAAAGTACAAAGTGTATTCGTCAAGTATTTGTAAAAAATTTTGACGATTCGCTTTCACTATAAGAGATATTTCAAAATATTCATTATTTATATATGCTATAAATCTAACCTGGATCGATGCATGAAACTAAAGTGATGTTACTTCTTATGCACCGACAATAATAATAACAATATTGCTTTTGCCACGTCCGAATATTATAAATCGTCCTAAGTAATTAAAACAAGTATAAGTATACCGATGCATGCATGCATGCATGATGCACGCAAAGCCTAATTGCCTATACATTATATTGTTATGATATTAATATTAAAACTTTGCCTCAACTAAATTTGTTCGCATCAGAATGCGTACTGAGTTGGGAAACAAAATGTAGATCACACACACATGGAAAAAAAAAAAAAAGAAGACGAATCCGCATATATGCATTGATGCATCACCAATATGATATAGATTATAGAAAGTGACGGCTCACATATCCAAAGAAATTGATAAAAAATAAATAAATTTTAAATAAAAAGGTAGTCTATGAAACTCTCTATTATATGTCCCACTCTTGAACTTTACTTAGATGTAATTTAATAATTTATATAATTACACCTATGGAAGTACATGGATAGTACTTTGGCTTGGACTAGTAAATAATTATTTTTCCTTTTGTGTTTATATTTCGTCTTGCTCGATGTTTGTGGAATGTTTCGTCCCTTCGCGTAATTCTTTCAAAGTGATTAATTGGATCAAACTTTGATTGATCTACGAACTTGGAGAAGTTTTTATATCATATAATATATGATATATCCAAAGCAATAAAGGGGATGTTAACAAAAAAAAAAATATATGCAAAATTAGATGTAGTACAAATTAATTTATTTGAAAAAAAAAACAAATCGGATTTCAATAGCCTATTAAATTTTAATTAGTATCTCTCTCTATATCTTTGTAGACTACTATTTTTTACGTTAAAATAGTTTGAATAATGCAACTATACCATCAAAAAAATCGCGTATCTATGATTTACATATGTGAAGATTTTAACCGGTAGAAGGAACTAGAAATAAGAGTAGTCAGTCACATATGGAGCAAATGATGCAAGCAACTCTTCTTTTTTTTTAAGGACCAGGTGATTGGACTGAGTTAGAGTGATTATAAATATTAGCTTAAACGTATGCGCATTTAATTTAACGGATAATGTTAATGCAAGTTGAAATGTATTAAATTTAAATTTTGACAAAAATGAATATTCCTATTTGCGGCGACGAAGAATAAAACTATCACTATATTTTTTCCTTTTCCTAGTTCTTCTTCCAAGCCCAGGATAACCCCAAGGGGTTGCGGGTTAGTTTTGAACATATTGAGTTCCAATTTAATGACTATGAACACACAAGACCAAATGATTAATCAACTGAAAAGTAGTTGGGATTGGTTCAGATTTTTTATTTAAAAAAATAATCGCTACTTTTTGGGTCAGTTTTTAAAATTAAAAAATTATTGTAAAATTGTTTTAAAAAAATAAAAATCACCTTTTTGCGGATCGGTTTTTTCGGAATCATACTTTTATATAATTATTTTTTAAAAATATATTTAATAATTTAAATTTAATATAAAAGTATTTAATTTTATATTAAATATAAAAATATTACTAAAATTTTAAAGTTATTAAATTAAAGTTTGATAATGTGATAAAAAAAAGTATAAAATTTTATACGAAAAAGATTATATTTATAATAAAAAAATTAATATAAATTATATAAATAAAAATGTGCTCCACAAGTTCTTACGATTTTTTCGGGTGGGACCCTAATTTTAGCAGGTGAATTTTAATTTATTAAAAATTATTCTAAATCATATTCGGACTCCTAATTTTTTAATTTTTCGGTTCGATTTTTTTGAATAGAATAAATTTTTAGGGTTGGTAGAGTTTTTATTACACCCATACTTTTAAGGTTTGAGAGTTTTTTTATTAATGTAATATAAGTGGGGAAAAATATCTCATATAAAATACTCCGAAGTCTAAATTAAAAATGAGTTAAATGGAGATCAGATGGATCAAAGACGTCAAAATTTACTCGTCCACGGTCTCCCAAACATTTGACTATATTTGTCAACGCACTTTCTAAAATACATCACGTATTTTAATTTTTCTCCCTCCCCAACATTCTCTCTCCTCTGTAGTCACGGGCCACGGCCCCCCTTCTTCGACTTGAATTAATTATTTTAATATTATTAGGCCATCCTTGGGTTGGTTTATGGGGATTGTGGAGAGAGAAAGAGTTTAGACTTGTGTTAGTCAAACCTATGGAGCATACGTAAAATTCATCTGATTGGAAGGATGGAATTTACAAATATAAATTTTTTAAGAAAAACTCTTAAGAGCTATAGACTGAGTATATTGCTACTAGGAAGTTAGTGAGAGTGGAAATTGACAATTTATTATAAGAGTTTTGTCAAATCATAGTATAATGTAATGTTATCAACGATTCTTAGGTTTATAGCTATTTATTACATTATATCATTGACATGCGATTTCTAACCAATCAATATGGAGACTCATCAACAAAAATTAGGATGGAGTGGATAGCAGCTTCTTATCATTTAACTAAAGATTTCGAGTTCGAATTTTTATAGATACAGAAAATTTATGTTGGGAACTTCACCTATTATATTCAGGCATGTTATCCGGAGCGACAATAAAATAATTGAACTCGATGGTAGACCGAGACTTCAACTCATGATCAGTACGCATAACTCTTAGCACCAACTGAGTTAGACGATCGGTGCCGCTTTTCGAACACTGGGTGGCAATCGAAAAAGAATATCGAGACTCACTAAAACATTAATTCAATATTCGAACATTGATAAAATTTATATCTCCATAAATATTACTAACTCTTGATGATTCGGAGATAGAACCTGTGTATCAATCAATGTAATTTATTTAGAAACAATAAAACGTACTTCTACTGTTGGCTAATTTCAAAGTGACTTCCCGCAACTTTATACTATTTTGTTTTTTAAAAAGATAAATAATGTGTTGATTTCCTCGTGTCGACCGGAAATGTTTGGTATTTTTTGAGAAAAATTGAACTCGGATTTTTTTACCACTTTTTTTTAATTTTTAAGATCGCTTTCTTTTGATTTATTTTGTATATGAGAACATATATTACTTTTTTTGTGTCAGTTCGAATTTACGAAAAGTCTTAGTGTCCGATGTTATTAATATTCGAGTAATTCAAAATTAAAAATATAAAATAATAATAATTTATTTTCTGAACAAATTTTAAAATTCGAACCCGACCTGAGAATACTAATTCCTGGCACTTTCTTGATTTCATTTCTTGGTATATCAATTCAGTGGCATTCATTTCATTTATTGAATATTTAATTTGAAAATATCAAACAGTGTTGAAATAAAAAGGCAGTGGAATATTAAAGTTGCAACGGCATCTACCACTTTTGCGGCTCCATGCAGCAAAGGAGGAAGTCGAATGCCCTCTATCTCCTTTTTCTCGTTACCTTTTCCCTCCTCCTTAAGAAAACGATTTCAACTATTTTTTTAATACAATTATATATATAGTTAAATACAATTACATACGGATGTTTGCATCGGCATCATTTTGATTTTATGATAAAAAATACATATTCATACTGAAAATGACGTTAATTCAAAGATTCAGAATAGGTGATCGCAATATGTTGCATCCTTTCTCTATCTATATATATATATATATATGTGAAACAAATCGATAGCTATCCAAAATAAATTAGATGGTTCATATGAGTGTGCACGAGATATTGACAAGATTTTATCATTGTCTCACGAGTTAAGCTAACACTCTCCTCTACATCATTCTCTCTCTATATATCTGAGATTGTAATGGCGACGGCGAGGCTGTAACGCTCCCGAAATCGTCCCTCCTGCCACGTAGGTAGTCAGGGTGGCATCGGATGTACTACATTATCTATTACACTATTGACCATGACCATTCAACAAAATGACATATGTGACATTAATATGATAGAAAATATAATAAAATACTTTAATGCGAAAGTTCAAACGTTAAATATTTTAGAGATAAGCAGTTAATGTAGCTTATAACAAAATGCGGAAAGAGCACAATTTGCATCAAGCTCAACATTTGAAAGAGAAGTTCAACAAACGGAATGACATGATGTCTCTGAATAAACTATAATAACTTAAAAGGAATGCAACAATAAAAGCTTGAAGCAAAATATCAGTCATGTGCAGTATTCTCCAAACTCTGTGCCCTCCAACACCTCATCAGTTAATATTATCACCTACAAAATCCCAATCCAGGGAAATTGAATACTCATGAGCAAAGATGTCCAGTACAATAGAAACATAGACGATGAAATAAGAATCAATGAAGATCATAGAAATAATATATCAGTAATGAATAATTGTACACCTTGGCTTCTATACATTGACTATAAAGAGTCGCATATCCTGCTTTAACATTATCAATATCTGTACTATGTTTTTTACTATAATTATACTTTGTCTTTACAATACTCTACATTATCTTTACCTTATCATGTTCCATACTTTACTATATTATATTATATGGCATACTATACAATATTTTACTTTGCATTTGTTTTACTATGAGTTGCACTACGTCTTTTACATTACTATGATATCCTTAAAACTAGTTGTCCTATGCGAGCTGGACTTTATTAGTTGGGATGCCAGAGGTGCCTCTCTGAATATGTAAAGCTAGTAAGCCCAAAAAGGGAAAGGGGTGTGACAATACTTCACCCAATTCAGAATGTAGGTAGGAGAGGACCTACACCTCAGGAACAGTGGTCATTTAAGAACTTATAGGTTCACTGTCTTCTCAGTTAGTTACTTGTCCCTCTGACTCAATACTATGTTCTCTGGGGGAAGGAGTGCGTCCATTGCATCACCCTTCTTCGAGATACAGGTGGGAGAGGATCTGAAATCTCAGGGACAGTGGTCATCGAAGACCAGTAGGTTCGCTATCTCCTCAGCTAACTACCTGCCCCTCACTGTACCATACTCTGATCTTTGTTCCATACTTTGGAGCGGCATATAGCAATCCCATATTTCCATCTTTACTTTGTTTGTCTTTAATTATCTTTAATGAAGTTCAGAATCAGAAGAGGAAGAAATTCCCTTTTCTCTAAAGGGTTGGTTCCTCCTTAGGACAAGGTAAGGTTTTGTGGTCTTTAGAGTCTTAGATAAAACTTCAAATGATTCTGATGAAAAATTTGACCTAACTTTCGAAGGATTGGACTCAACAAAAAAGTCTACTTTTCTGGCCGACAGAACCCGGGCCGGATTGAGGAGAACTCGGGCCAAGTCTCTATCGGGGAATTGATGCACATGGCCCGGTCCGAGTTGAGGTCCGACTCGGGCCGGGTCGTTGACAATGCGTCGATCGATGTCGGGTCGGATTCCCGCTCGATCTGACTTGGTAAGGCCTGGGCCGAGTCAGTATTTGACTCGGTCGAGTTTTCTGGCAGCGCTCTTGCGACATTGTCGACGAGACGGCTCGATCCGGGTCTATGTAGACTCGGACCACATTTAGGTATGACCCGAGCCGGGTCATGCATGACGCGGGCCAGGTTCTAAAATTGCAAAAACTGCGCCGATCATCTTCTCCGATTTCGACGATTCTCCGACCGTCGAATCGAGTAGATCACATTATGAAAAATAAATCTATGGCATTCATGATCACTATGTCATCTTTATGTGCATCATTAGATTTATATTTCCTCGTCTAGGGGATTTAATTCTAAGGTACCTTCTTTCGTCGATTTTCGGGTTCGTCAGATTGCTGTCGTCATACGATCGGTCGCTGGTCGTTCCAAGCCGAAGGGGAGAGTGCGCCGAGTCCTTGTGAACGTCAAGGTAGGGCGGCCGTGCATCAAAGGGTCATCGTTTGGCTCAGTACGTCGCCTCTATTCTTCCGCCTAGCGCCAGTCGTCGGAGCAGAGGAGGGAGATGAGGGAGAACGACAGCTGGTTGAGAGGAAATCCAAAGGGTGCGAGGGCGCCCTCCTCTCGCCCCTTTTATAGTCTCGGCCGACGCTTGGTTTGTTTCTTGCCATTCGTCTTCTTTCTTTTTTTCGTTTGAATTCGAATTCGTTTCAAATCCCCCCATTAATTGTATTAATTTCACATTTTTGAATCATTTCCTTAAATGGAATTAGGATACGTTACAAAGGCAATAGCGGCGTGTCGACGACGGAGGTGAGGCAACGACGGCTACGAGTCCACGGCGACGGGACGAGGCGATAATGTAACACCCCCAAAATCAGCCCTCCTGTCACGCTGGCAGTCAGATTGATAAAGAGAGCGCTATACTGCCTACTACTTCTTTCATTTTGACTAGTCAACATGACACATGCGACAATATAAATGATAGAGAAATAAAGGAATAGAATGGTTTGTGGAAGAAATATCATTAGAAATTCAAAAGATGACACATTAATGAAACATTTCAAAGAAAAGGGGAAATTCAAATGATTCAATTAGTTCAAGAAAATATTAACATAAACAAGGTTAAAAAGGAAATTCAAGTATTTCTTAAATACAAGGTCTGATAATTCAAAGGCTGAATAAAGAGGCGGAAAACTTGTGGGTTCTCTGCAAGTCATGTGCTGTTATCCTGAAACTCTGCATTTTTTCACTTCCTCCCTAAGCAGTGTTCTCACCTGCAAAATCGCAATACAGGGACATAGAATACTCGTGAGCTAACGTCCAGTACATATAGATACATAGACGATAAAGTGAGAATCAAGTCATAATAACAATGGAAATCCATAGAGTCCATGCCTTTATTCAATAGTCTCCGTCTTTGATAATCGTGGGCCATGGATATTATCAATCAATGTTTATACTTTGTTCATTACCATGTCAATACCTTACTCTGTACTTTATTTTACTGTACATTATCATGCTTTGCTTTAATCCTTGGAGTTCGTTATCCTATGCGAGCTCGACTTAATTAAGTGGGAAGCTAAATGTGCCTCTATACATGATGTTGCCAGATGTTCATGAAAGGGAAGGTGTATGCTAAGACATACCCTTTTCGGAATACAGGTGAGAGCGGACCTGCACCCCAGGATCAGTGGTCATTACTAACCTGTAGATTCACTGTCTCCTCAGCTGAGCTACATGTCCCTCTGGCACTATACTCTGTAGTTCATATATTGACCCCGTAGGGGAAGAGAGCGTTGATACGTCACTCTTGTTCGGAGCACAGGTGGGAGAGGGCCTGCAGTCCAGGAGCAGTGATAGTTAATATCAATATATGCACTGTCTCATTAGTACAGCTATCTGCCCCTCTCTATACCATACCTTCATCTCTGCTTTGTACTCTGGGCGGCGTATAGCTATTCGGTTATTTCATATTTACTTTATTTATCTCATTTATATTCTGTGAAACTTATAATCATGTACTAGGAAAAGGGCAAGGTCAGGTCTCATTCTCTGAGGGAGAATGTCCCATACATTCTTTACCGGGTTGGATATGACTTCAAGTGGGTCTATCGGATGTGGGGCCTAATTAGAAAGGATGAGGGCCCAGAATGACGGTAGTCGTCATTCTGCCAGCCAAGATCCGAGCCGGGTTGGGAGTGACCTAGGCCGGATCACTGTCGAGGAGACTTTGATGCCTGGCCCAGTCCGAGTCGGCCTCTGACTCAGGCCGAACCACCAGGGTCTTGTTGTGCATCATCCCGACCGAGCTGATACTCGGTCTGGTCAACAAATAGCTACAACCCGGGCCGAGTCGAGGTTCGACTCGATTGGGTTGTGGAACGGAGTACTCGCGACATCGTCGGCGAGACAACTTGGACCGGGTGTACTTACACGCGGGCCGTACTTGTAATGACCTGGGCCGGGTCATTCGTGACTCAGGCCAAGTTCCTGGTGCGCCGGATCGCGCCCTTCTTCTTCTTCTTCTCCGGCCGATCTTTGGCCGTCAATTTACAAGAGACATAATACGAAAAAGGAAGTTCATGTAATCTAGATTAACCTAGAGCCATCATATACATTCTACGATTAACACATGATCGTCTATGGGGATTTGAACTTCTAGGGTACCTCTGTTTATCGCTGGGAGTTCGTCGAAGGTTTGTTCGCAGATTTCTCCGTCGTCGATCATCCTTACCCAGCGAGAAGAGTGTGATTGTTCTAAGTATGCATTGAGGAAGGATCACCGAGCATCGGATGTCCTTGGATCGTCCCAAATTATTCTCGTCCTTTTGTCGTTCTTTCGTCGTTCGCCGATCGTCGATAGAGAAGAAGAGGGAGAGCAAAGGAGGGGCGGCCGAATGTGGAGAGTCCAAAGGGGTGCGGGGTGTCTTCTCCACTCCCTCGTATAGCCCTTGCGGCCCTCTCTCTTGAGATGAAGTCGTGGTGGACGTGGGGGGGGGGGGGTAAGGGAGAGAGAATCGATCGTGAGATGATAGATTCTCTCGTTCTATTATTATGATTATTACTTATTTCGAATTTTAATTTAAAGAGAGAGAAATGAGCCGGTCATTACAGACAATGATTGTCTCTCTCTCAATCTGAGGCTGCGACGGTGATGATAGCTGTGAGGCGATGACAACTACGAGGCGACGACGACAAGTCGATGGTGGAGGCGAGGCGACAATGGCTACAAGTCCATGGCGACGATGATTGCGAGGCGATCCGATCTCTTCCTCTTCTCTTTCTCCATTTCTCCTCGACCATCACCGGCGGCGATGAGTCAAGGGCGGAGGAGAGGCGACAACGGCTACGAGTCCATGATGACGGCGACGAGGTGACGACGACTGCGAGGTGATCTGATCACTCCCTCTTCTCTCTCTCCCTTTCTCCTCGACCATCGCTGACGGCACGAGGCTGCAAGGTGACAACGGCACGTGAAGCAATCCGATCTCTCCCTTAGCTCTCTCTACCTTTCTCCCCCATCTTTCCTTCAACGACTGCGAGGCGAAGCGATGACGGCGGTGAGGGGAGGCGCGAGGGTCGAGATCGGCGATGGTGGCCGCTCGCGCTTGAGAGAGAGGATAGTGAATGAGAGCGAGAGTGGAAGAGGGGGGTGGAGAGAGCGACGCGCGAGGGTCGAGATCGGCGATGGTGGCCGCTCGCGCTTGAGAGAGAGGGAGAGTGAATGAGAGCGAGAGTGGAAGAGGGGTGGGGGGTGGAGAGAGCGACCGACAATGGAGGTCGGTTGGTGATGGATGAGGGTTGGCAGTCGGCATACTTCGAGAGAGAGAGAGGGGGGGAGGAGGAGAGAGGGGGATCATGTCGTGAGATGCTCTTGAGCCGTTAAATCGGATCTGGATGACTGATCTGATATGATTTAAATCGTCCGATTTGATTCATACGATTAAGATGCCGCTTCACACGGTGTTGAGCGGAAGGTGCTGAGCAGAATCATTTTACCCATCTTCCATTGGCTTTCTTTGCATTAATAGCACTATCTTAATAGATAATCCGCTACTACTCAAGGTGTCAAAACAATACGTCAAATTAAATTAGTTGTGTTAGATGGTTAGCAAATTTCCAAATTCATATTTAGTTAGAGTTTGATACTGAATTTGTCAAGTAGTTTATAAATTTAAGGGAAAAAGTTAATGATTTTGTTATGGAAATCGAGTATGAAATATCATTTTATAATTTCTCATTAATGAAAATAGAGTTGATAATAAAAACTTTCGACTAAGTTAGCTTTTTAGAAAAAAATATATAATAATTTTATCACCAATAATAATAATAATAGTAATAATAAGAATAAATAAATAATAGGAATAAAATTGTGTAAGAGAGGTGAGACCAAGCGACGTCCGTATTTTTCGGCTAACTTAAACAGCTTTCGTATCTACTTCCGTTTATAAAATCGCAGGCATACCCCTTTCGAGCAAAATACACCCGATTTCAGACGTACACACTTATTTACACTTCGGGCCCCACGTCCACTTCGCGAGGGTCCCCGCTACAAACAAATGGGTCTAGTTGCTTTCGTACACGAAGATGATGCGAACATTATTACAATTTTGTAAGTGGCCAATTTATTTTGGAAATTTAATTAATGGCACCACTTAAACGCACCCAACATTGTACCCGCTCTTCCTCTTCCTCTCTCCTCCTCTTCCCCTTCCCCCTCTCTTCTCGCTCGCACTCGCTCGCTCGCTTGCTCGCCGACTGCAGAAAACCCTACGCGAGTGGAGCGCGATAGAAGGATCGGTTGGGGTTTGGATCGCGGGCAGCAGGAGGAGAGAGGATTAAGGGAGGCGTCTCCCTTTGCGTCCCCCCTTTGGATCGCTTCGTCCGCGTCTTCTGATCCCCCCCACGTCCTCCTGCATCGATCCGAAGCCTTTGGGGGCGCGGCGCTTCCTTCCTCCCTGGCTCTCGATCCCGACGGGACGGCGCGGCCACGCTCTCCGATCCGATCGACGCGCCAGGACCCCCTTCCCTCCTTATCCAAGACCAAATCCGGGTACCAAGTGCCGATTTTTTATGACCTTGTCTTTGTCCTTCACTGTTTTCTTTTTTCTATCTTCTTCTTCTTCTGCTGCTGCTGCTGTTGCTGTTGCAGAAAGGAGAAAAACATTTCTTGTTCGTTTATTTTTGTTGCTTTCTACTGTTGCGAAGAAAGGGGGGAAAGAAAGATGGGGCTTTTAGCTTCCTTGTAGGCTTTTCGTTATACTGTGGCGACGATTAAAAATCGGATTTTGGGGTTCTTCGCGAGCTGTTCCCTTTGGTTTTAGGGATTGTGAAGTAGTTTTGAGCTGCTACTGCGTCAGTGCTTGCCTCGTCGGATTGTAAGACTGGGAGTTGGGGAATCGCCGGACGAATCTTGTCAGGTTATTGGTAGCGTGTTACTTGTTTGACAATTGAATATCTGGTTGAATTCCATATGCTACCATTCGATACGCTTCGCGAGTTCAGAAGGCAATACTCCTTCCAGTTGCTGGTTGTTCGTTTTCTTCCCTTTTTTTTTTCTGTTCGTTGTAGCCAAATTGAACTTTTCCCAGTTCATCTTTTTCACTTAACCAGTGCTTTTTACTTGTTTTCGACAATCCTTTCAATAGGTCAGCGGGAAGAAACCATAAATACCTTCCTTTGAAATAATTGATTCCGTTGTCATTTTGCTTTACTTATGTGTACCTCACTACATTTACTCTGGCAATATTGTCTATGGGCTTCCATTTCCTGGCGGTTCCATACTCGCTTTGACAAAAGAGTCGTGCATTTCCATTTTTTGGGCATTAAAATCAGCTGGTTTTGTCCTGCTTCAGTAATTTCCCCTAATTTTGGCATTGCAGTTGTAGGGAACTCCTTTATTGCATCACCAATTACTTTAAATTGAAGCCTCACTCATTCTTCAGTAGAAAATAAAAAGATCTCGCTATGGTTTATTTTTAATGCTTACTTCTCTGATACAAGTAGTTGAGCCTTTTCAAATAATAAACCATGTCTTTACTGCTGATATGTTTTGGCTGTCTTTAGTTCTACTGCATATTTAAACTCCATACTTGAGTTTCGCCCAGATTGGTTTATCTAGCTTGAATTTTCTCTCTTTCTTCATATATGGGTAAAGTGAATGCGGACTCTATGGTGATTGTGCTTTTACCCGAGTTGTATGCCTCTAATCTCTTATGTTTCTTGTAGGAGTCTTCTTCCTCTTTGGATCCTTTTTCAGCTTATTTTTATGTTTGCAAGACTGTTTGGCTGAGCTATGACTAATACATGCTGTCTTTGTCATGTCAGGAACGACCGAAGACCTGAAATTACAAATTACTTTTCCTGCAAGTCCTTGTGTAGCAAACATCCAAGACTTATTGTAGTGGATCCTTTTGTTATAACTTCTAAAATTCTTTCCACGTAAACTCAACATGGGAGCCAACTGTTGTGTGGCTGCGAAAGATAAGCCTCTTCGTGAAACAAGTCGTTTCGAAGCTTCTGTGCATAGAAACATAAGACACTCCCCGTCATGGAGTTTTCGATGGGATAATCGTACACATATAGAAGATATCATGGATAACCTTCCCAATTTTTCTCATCATAACAATGGGACTCCTGTCTCTGAGGTCAAAAGTGGGACAACCACTGAAACTGAGGTCATGTCGGACAGGAGTAGCCCATCAAATGCCCGTCAGAGCCAACCATGCGTCAAGCCTTCTATTACAACAACTTCCGGGAGGTCAAAAACTACTGTCCAAGGTAGAGCCATTTTCTTGTACATAGCTTTTTCCTTTTTCCTTGTTCACACATTTATGATATCGTGGTAATCTTGATATGATATGCTCAATTAGGTGGCACACCATGTGCTTTTCTTATATATTTTCTATTGCATGTATAACGGGCTCTTAAGCAGTAGCCGGCTCTTAAGCAGTAGGCATTGAGCATTCTCTTCTATAATTCTGGACTTCCTTTAGTAGATCTTTGTAATGGATCTTTCGCCGATGGTTTTCCTGATTTCTGTACGTTATCTTGTCACAAGTCACTACTACCATGAAAAGTTGTTGAATGTGCAAAGTTATATTACGTTTTCACCTTGAGGAAATTCATAACGTTATTGACAATCTTATGTGGGTGTGAAATTATCCATATAGACATGATATTATAATTATGGACCCAAACAATTCTTGAAGTATGAATATATGCTATTTTCATACGACATATAGATATTGGACTCTCTTTAGCTTAGTTATTTTTTCTATGTTGACACATATTTTCATGTGACAAAAAATGTTCTATTTGATTATTTTTCTCGTGGGGCAAAGGATTAATTGGGAGTTAAGCATCCATATATGTAATTTCTATTGTGAAAATATTTTAATCTTTTAGTTAACCTTTTCAAATCATTTTGTATCTTCACCAACTTTCTACATGAAATCTTGATATATCTCCATTCTCTTTTTACGTTATGTATTCATATCAGCCCATCATTGTGAGTATAATTTAAAATCGGGTGTAGATGTAGGATGTTTTCTCTGGGAAATAATGCTGACAAGCTATAGGTTTCATCTAGTAGTTTCATTCTTCTGGTCATTCTCATAGGTTCTCCTCTAATATATTATTAATGCAACAGATCAATCAGCTGGAGGCAATTCATCTCTTGAGGTGAGTTTAAGTTCACTTTTTGCTGAACCAATTTCTGTGATATGATTTCAGTTATGATACCATTTATGACATTTTCACATTGATGACTTCCCAATACACAGGAAAAAGGTTTGGTTAAATCAGCAAAATTGGCTCACCCTGACACCAAGGCGTCAATTTTAGTCCCTTTAAGCCCACCATCACCGTCATCCTTCAAAGGTGATCCTTCATCTTCCAGGAGTCACTCATTGCCATATGAGTTGATTTCATCAAGAAAGGCATGCCGGTCACCGGGTTATCAACTTGCTAGGCAGATTTCCAACAGCAGGATTCCATCTCTGAAGTCATTCAACGAGAGCAGCTCTCCAGAAGGAAGGCGATCGGTTGTGCTTTCTGTTGGCAGTGCTGATTTGTCAATAGGAGGATCTAATGATGGATCATCTGATGGCTGGTCCATGCAAACATTTACTGAGCTTGTGGCATCTTCCCAGAGGGAAAGATGGCTATTTGAGAATGAAAATTTGAGTCCAAACAGCAGTAAGATGGCCCAAATAAGTTCTCTCCATCCTAGAACCCCGTCCCCTGATCAGATAGCATGCAAGATATGCTCAGTGCAGCCCGATGAATTCTCAGTGGTTGCTGTTTTGGTATGTGGTCACTCTTATCATGCTGATTGTTTGGAGAGTTTGACGCATGAGAGTGAAAGATATGATCCACCTTGCCCAATATGTACTCATGGGGAGAAATCTGCTGCGAAGCTCTTTGGGAAGGTTGAATCAAGGACCAAGAACAAGCTCTCCAAGATTGCAGTGGCTGACAGCACTGATAATAATCGTGCTCCCTTTGATGTTCACAAGCAAAATGGAAAAGCTCCCAAGATCGGCACTAGTTCCAGTATGAAAAACTCCTCTGGCAAGCCCTTCTTAAAGCGGCACTTCTCCATTGGGCGACCTTCAAGATCACTGTCTGAAAATGAATCAACGAAGAAAAGGAGTTTCTGGGAGCGGCATCGGAGAGAGTGATTCAACTTTTCGCTATAAATGGGTGGTATGTTGAGCAGCATGGTTGGTCCTTGCTTAGAACAACTACGTGCTCATGTTAAATTTAGTCTCTTTATGTGTTACCGTTTTTTGTAGGATGGGTTGGAGAAACTCGTTTTCTCCACGAGGTGCATGACCAGGTCCGCACGCGACATAATCAAATTTGGGTTAGAAGCAAAACATGGGATTGTAGAAGTTGCCCCATGGGATTGTAGAAGTTGCCCGTGGATGATGTGAAACACTAAGGTCGGAATGCTGTGTGGTGTTTCCTACCCCCGTCGGTGTGCTTGGTTAGATATAGTACACAGTATTTTTTTTTTTTGTTTCTCAGTTATTTTGTCACTTGCAAGTGATAGCAGGCAACCTTGAAGGTGTTGGATTAGCTAGAAAACATGTAATCTCACTTTCAGCTCCATTCAACATTATTTTGTTGGTCTGTGTAGAATAGTTTAACTATAAGAAAATGAATCTATGGTGGTTCTGCTTCTGGCAGAGCTCTGGTTATTACTAATTATAGTTGTAAATGGTTTCTACGTGTTTCTAGTGCAGGGTCAGTATGGGTCTTTGACACGCTCATTGCTGTAGGGCTGTGTTATTAATGTACTTTGAGTCGTGTCCATCATGCAGGAAAGAAAAGTAGGCCTTTGGCCTGTCATAAAATAGGAGTGACATGTAGTATTGTATATATTCATCGAAATTTAACATTGTTTCAAGGAATTACATGTATATGATTGGTAGGAGAAGTTTTTTTCCTGTTTTGTAATAATGGGCATGGGACATGGGGAAGCTTTCTGTTCACTGAAAAATAGTTAGTATAATTAAGATGAATTTTTTGTCTAAAAAAACATTTAAAAATACCTACTTCCAGAATTACAAGTGAGAAATTGTGGAAGGGCACGGAAGGAAGTCCGGTGTGTTGTTTTGTACTTGAGATATTAATGAATCATGACTCGTGCAAATTAATGAGAACGTATAGCTAATTAATAAAAGTGTAAACAACTGGTTAAATAACTTTCATTGATGTTCTCCGCATTTTCACACTATGTTAAGTAAATTCCTTAATTTCACTTTTTTTTTATCTGTGATCACTTTAATCACTCGTCGATAAAAAATGTACTAGATTCCTTTCATCCATAAAATTATTACAATTTATAGACTTTTGGATTATTTTCGTAATTTTTTCTAAATTATTATAATTTTTCGTATGTGTCTCAAATTATGAATTTATTTATTTTATTCTTAAATTAGCACGATCTTTTTAAGCTGATCCTTCTTATATTTTCTGTTATATTTTTTTCATTTATAAATTTCATCACATAATACATCAAATAATAATTATAAAAAATAAAAAATAAAAAGAATAATTATAATTTCTATTGATCGAACATTTTTTTATTTAATATATTATGAAACGATAAGTAGTTTAATTTTTTTATTAATGGAAAAAGATAATGTAATCGAAAATGGCCGAAAGGATTAAAATAAAAAAGTCATGTCAAAAAAATAAATTCATAATTTCGAATTAGAGGTAAAAATTACGATAATTTAGAATATTTTTAATGTTTATGAAAATAATTTTAGAATTTTCATTAATTAAAAGCGTAGATCGGGGATGATTAGAATGTAAAAATATAACTAGGAAATGATTTTTTTCCAATCTACACTTAGATACGTATGGTCTAAGTCTCCGATTAATAAAATTGTATTTATTCATAATTAAATATGCGGTTCAAAGGCCATATCAATTAGCAAATTCGATTTTTTTTTCTTTTTTGGTTTGGAGATGACAATAACAGTGTTATCCGAGTCTGAGTCAAGGTTTTCTCCGTCTTGACCCGAACGATCAGCCCCCGTCCTCATCTCCGTTCCGAATTTCCGTTCCCGTCCCAAATCTTCTCCCCCGTCCTATTCCCGCGGGGCTCCGTTCCTCGCGAAGCGAGTCAGTGACGTCCGTCGAGGATCCACCTCCTCCACGTGGTAGTCCTCCTTCTTCATATAGTAGTCTCATAAGTAGGGGTGTTTAGCGAGTCGGGTCGTCCCGCGAACCTGATGACCCGAGTTTGGGTCGAGTCGGATCACTGGTCGGATCGGGTCAGGTACGGATTGGAGTTTTCTAACACGAGTTGACCCGACCCGACCCGATTGACCCGTTTTTTTCTTTTTTTTTTATTTTTTTCTTTTTTATTTAAACTTAAGCTCATATTTAATTTAAAATTTTTAAAAAAATGAAATAAAATATTTTAAGTACAGAAATAATATTAAATAGTTTAAAACTTTATTTTTATGCTTTAAAATAAATATATAAATAATATTTTTATATTAAATAAATATAAAAATAGTAAAAAAAATTTAAAAAAAAATTGGGTGGTCGGATAATCCGACCACGCGATCCGACTCGACCCGAATCAAACCGGGTCGGGTTGGGTCGGATTTTCTCTCTCAAATCTTTTGAACCCGATCAGTCGGGTCGGGTCGGGTCGGGTCGGATTTATTCATGGGTCGGATCGAATCCGACCCCGTGAATACCCCTGCTCATAAGAGAAGAGAGTTAGATATGTTTGAATGAAACCGATCGAACAATATTTAAAAATTCGAGAATTCGACGGGACGGAAGTAATTTATTCCGTTTTGATTCTAAGAATTCGGGGCTCCTTTGCCCCGTCCCCGATACCGAGGGTAATATTCTCCGAATTCGAAGTTGCACCAATTGAAAATTCTTCGTGGGGCGGAGATATTGGCATCTCTGGATGATATTAAAAGATATGGTTTGATACGTTGATAGAAAAAACATTCTAATACATGCAAAGATTCACATGGAAACAGTAGAAATGGTCCAAATGGATTAAAGAAGATGTCTTCTCGTTTTTTTTTTCCTTTTTTCTCCTTTCGTCCACCCGCCGCCATACCATAAGTTTTGTGTTGATCCGCTCGGCGGCCTATTCCCTGGCAGCACGCCACGCCCCCATGTCTCCACGTCTCTCTTGTCGACGCGCCCATGCTTTGTTCATGGCGCGGCACCCGCATGCACTGTGCGCGCCCCCTCGCGACCACCCACCTGTCGACCCTCCCATCAACCCCCGCCTCTGTTCACGCACGTGTCGCCCCTCTCTTCCATGATCCCTCTTCGGCGCCACGTACGCCCTCCTCCTCCGCCGCCCCGTTTCTCCTAGAACTTGCTCTACGGATGCATGATGCATCATCGTCATCACAGTGGTACGAGCTCAAGTGACATTAACGTTCCTGCAAGTACGTAGTTGAGGTCGGTCGAGTTGTGCGAAGATGGGCAACATGAGGGACAACCAGTACGGCAGTCGCTAGCAGGGGACGAACCAGCATGGCGACTCGGTGCACCACCACCACCTGTAGTACGGCTGTTTGAGGGTGTAAATTTGAGTCCAAACAGCAGTAAGATGTGATGGCCCAAATAAGTTCTCTTCATCCTCGGACCCCGTCTCCTGATCAGGAAGCAATAGCATGCAGGATATGCTCGGTGGATATGGATAAGTTCTTAGATGCTGCTGTTCTGGTATGTGGTCACTTCTATCATGCTGATTGTTTGGAGAGCTTGACGCCTGAAGGTGAAAGATATGATCCACCTTGTCCAATATGCACTCGTGGGAAGAAATCTGCTGCGAAGCTCCTGGGGAAGTTTGAACCGAGGGCCAAGAAGAAGCTCTCCAAGATTGCAGTGGCTGATGGCACTGATAAACAAAATGGAAAAGCTCCCAAGATTGGCGCTAGTTCCGGTGTGAAGAACGCCGCCGGCAAGCCCTTCTTCGAGCGGCAGTTCTCCACTGGGCGGCCTCCAAGGTCGCTGTCAGGAAATGAATCAACGAAGAGGAGTTTCAGGGAACGTCGTCGGAGAGATTGATTCAACGAATCTCGCCGTAAATTGGTGGTAAGTTGAGCAGCATGCACTGGTCCTTTGCTTAGAACAAATGCAAGTTCATGTTAGATTTTCTGTGTTTAGTACGAAATTTGGCCCAAATTTGGATATTTTTTGTCAAACGCCATACCAAACGCCATACGTCATACGTCATACGAACATGATGTTTATTCTTCAAAATGAAGAACTTTAAGTTCACGCTGTTCTCGTCTCCAACGTGAACGTACTACTTTTTTTTCTTTTTCTTTCAATTTTTTATTATATTTTTTATTACTATAATATTATTTAGTTTATAAAATAAACTTTTTAACTTATGAATATTTTTAAAAATTATAATATTAGAAACACATGAAAATAAAAAATATATAATATTCTTATTTTTCGTAAATTATAAATTATAATATATACATAATTTTTTTATAAATATAAATTATAATATTAATGTAAGTATTTTCGTAAATAATTATTTAACTAAATAAAAAATAATATTTTATTTTATTATAAATTTATACATAATAAATTAATAAATTATATTCTTAATTCTTATTTTTTATTCAAAATTTATTAAAATTTATCTATTAAATTAATTTTTTAAATTTTTATCATTACGTTTTTCAATCAAACATCACACATAAATTATTTTATTTTATCAAATCAGTTACTTTTTTTAGAACGTATGAGAACTACAAATTCTTAATCTAAATACAGTCTTAATATGTTACTATTGGGTTCAGGGCTGTCAAAATTTCTTGGTTGCTACACGAGGTCGAGGTGCATGATCAGACCGGCATGCCCCATTGTCAAATTTGGGTTAGAAGCAACTGATCAGGATCAAACTTGGGATAGTAGAAGCCGCCGGTGGAATGTCGTGTGCTCTTATAAGATAAGAGTACAATAACTATTTTTTGAGTCATCTTTGTCACTTGCAAGTGATAGCAGACAACTTGGATTAGCTAGAAAACATGTAATCTCACTTTCTGTTCCATTCAGCATTAATTTGTTGGTCTGTGTGTAGAGTATATATATGCTTTACCTATAAGGAAATGAAGCTAGAAAACATGTAGTATACTTTGACATTATTTTACCTCTATCAACGTACGAGGGAATTTGCATTCTGAGGGTACACTGCATTTTAGTGCGGAAGTCAAAATGTTCTTGAGTGTTAGTATTTGATATGTGGATTCTACCTCGAATACACGTGAAAGTGCGTTTTCATACGGGTAATCTTCTTAGATTACCATTGACTTCACTATATTACTTTATTTACTTTATTTTAATTCGTAAATAAACTCCGCCTATGTTTTATAGCCGGTCCCAAGCCCGGATAAAGGAGGAGGGTTGTGTTAGGCCCCGACAGCCAGCGTAAAATCCTGTCGAATCTTATGAACATGGATCAACGAATATATAGCCGACCCCACCTAGTGGGATAAGGCTTTGTTGTTGTTGATGTAATTCGTAAATAATCTGAAATAATCTGAATTGACAATATTTATAGTGATAATCCACATTGAAAAAAGTACATAAATTTGTATTATTATCGTCATAATTAATGATATTAGTTTATTTTAAAATTATTTATTATTGTTATTCATATGAATTACATATTATTGTATATTTATTATTTTAAATATTATATGCATTATTATTATTTTCATTAAAAAATATATGAAATATTTATATTTGTATTTATTTTTTATTAATTTTATTTGAGTTTTTAGTTGGATTATATAATATTTAACTTAATATTAGTGATAAGGGGTATATAGTAAATAAGATGATGCAGGATAAATTATACAATTAGTCTCTCAATTTTGAGTCGATTTTTAATCGTCCTCCAACTCTAATTTATTTTTAATTTTTTTGCACGATTAGTCTCTTTGGTGATAGTAGATTTCTTGATTGATTTGCGTACGTGGCCGTCGGCTGACTTGCGTATGTGATCGTCACGTGAGTCGTTTCTCTTTCATCCACGTCATTCACGTCATTTAACGCTTCTAAATCAGATAATACACGAATCGTTCCCTAACTTTAAGTCGATTTTTAAGCGATCTTTTAACTTCAATTTATAATTAGAACGTCATCAACTTTAATTTTATTATACGATTCATCCACTTGACTAGTAATAAGCAGTTTCAGTTACCTTATTAATGTAGCATAACAAAATATAATAAAAAATTAACTTATTGATATGGTACAATAAAAATATTATAATAATAAAAAATATTATAAAAATTAATAAAAAAATAAATTATGATAGAAGGTGTCGACGAGCTTGAGGGGGCCAGCGCGCCCCTCTGCCGAGCGAGCTGGCAGAGGGGGGCATCAGCCCCCCCTTTTGCTCCTCGCCACACGGGAGGATGAAAAGGGGGGTTGGCACCTCCCTTACTCCTTGTCGTACGCGAGGACGAAAAGGTGCGTCGACCCCCTTTTTTGTCTTCGCACGCAGTTAGGAGCAAAAGGGGGGCCGACATCTCCTCTGTCAATTCGCGTATCGACGATTTGGAAGAGGGAGGCGCCAACCTTCCTTTTCATCCTTGCACGCGACGATGAGCAAAATGGGGGCCGACGCTCCCCTCTGGCGTGCTCAAATTGGGGGCATTGGCGAGCTCGAGTCATTTTTATTTTTTTATTAATTTTTATACTTTTTATTATATTATTATTTATTGTGCCATATCAATAAATTAAATTTTTTATCATATTTTATTATGCCAAATCAGCAAGGTAATTGGGAGATTGCATATTACTTGTCAAGTGGATGAGTCGTGCAATAAAATTAAAGTTGGAGGACATTCTAAGTATAAATTAAAGTTAGGAGACAATGTAGAAATCGATTCAAAGTTAGAGAATGATCCGTGTAATTACCTAATTTAGTAGCGCTAAATGACGTGGATGACTTGAATAATATGGACGAAAGAGAAATAACTCACGTGGTGGCCACATAGGTAAGGTAAGTGGAAAACCTACTATCACCGATTAAAGGAAGTAATCGTGCAAGAAAATCAAATATGGAGGACGTTCTTGTTACAAATTGAAGTTGGGAGATCGATTAAAAATCCACTCAAAGTTGATGGATTAATCGTGTAATTTATCTAGGTAATGCACATTACTGATAATTTAATATGTGTCAATTTTTCTGTTAAGCAATGCAGATTGTTAGATAATATAAAAAGGTAAAGCGGTAAACGCCCCTTAATAGGAATGTAAATGTGAATAAGAATTAGTAAGTAAAAATAATTTTGAAATTTGCTATCCACTTAGTGAGTATTAGAATTTTCGCATTCTATTGTTTAGTTCTAGTTGTGATAATGTCACCGACTGAGTTAATTTGACTACTCTCATAGTTCACATTAATGAGTTAATTTGACTATTTTTATAGCTGAAATCAATAATAATTTTTTTCCAAAATTTCTTTCTCAAACTTTTGGATGAAGGTTTAGTAATTTAAAATTACATTAACTCAGTTTTGACTTCTTTTACATCTTGATGGCGAAAATGTAGAAGATCAATGAATGTGCTTAAAACATTTGTAAAGATGTGAGTCAAATAAATAAAATTAGGTATTAAAGTAAGAGTCCAAAATTACATATTTAGAATTACATGTATTTAGTAGGAGGTATCATAAAATGTGTATAAAAAGTTAACATTCAAAAAATTGTTAAAATAAGATATAAAATATTTTGTAAAGTAAGATAAATATACGTATTTAGATGCACGTCAAATGTCAATATTCTTTACCTCTACATATATATACATGTATATAATTAGTATGAAATATCCCTTTTTAAAAAAGAACAAAGAATATTTTTTTATCACAACTTGTATAGTATCTGACTATCTATCTAGTAATACTTAATATGCATAAGTTTTAAACCTCCAACAGTAATATTTTTTTATAGTCTCCGTGAAGTGTTTAAATTCTTTTATCCTTATTTGTTTATAATAGATGAAATACTTGGAAATTATGAAATATAAAAAGGATTCATAATTAATTAATGGGCATAGGACATGTGGAAGCAACACCATTTCTGAATCGAAGCAGAGAATTGAGATTGCAACTTGAAGAATATTAATTGAATTTTAAGAGAATTGAGATTCATGTATACTTAGATTTGACTAGATAACCTTTGAAAAATTTGATCTTTGTAAGCATTTCTCAAAACTAAAAAGTAACAAGTATTTTTGTCTACACAATAAAAATCAGAACTTGAAAAAACAGTAAATGCAGTTAAGAATTAACATATATGATTTTTGTTTTCGAAAAAATGTTTAGATTACAAGTGACAAATTATGGAATGGAAACTAAAGGAAGTCTGTTGTGTTTCACTTGAGACATCCATTATTCAACGCATATATGATTAATTAGGTAAATTTCTTCATTTTCTATGCATTTCCACTCTAAACTAATTTAAATTATTTAATCTCATTTTATATAACTATCTTACGTTTTCTATATTATCACTTAGTTATTGTTCATTTTTTTACTAAATCCTTTTCATCCAAGAAAGTACAATATATAATGTATCATTATAAAGTTGTGTAATTCTATAAAAAAATGATTATAGTTGGGAATAAATAGAATGCAGCAAAAAAAAGTAGGAAACTAATAGATGATATATTTATAAACGAAAAAAAATAAAATACTGAATCATAACTTTTTTCGATCACCACCGTAATATTTGAAATTTATTATGAATGAATAATAATTTTAATATCATTCAATTAATTAAAATTTATTAAAATTTTAAATGATCATCAATTTAGCCACTTGTCTAATGGGGTGAGCACTTGTTTCTTCGGTTCAAGCTAATGCGCCCGTATTAGAGGATGGAACAATCCACCTAGTTATCTCCTTGGTCAATTAGTCGACGTTTTTGTATCTACAACTTTATCATATCCTCTTGCATCTTCTTTATGAAGCAATGCACAAAAAATAAGAAAAAATTGTACAACTTTCAATCATGTCTTTCGTTGTTGCTTTCAAGAGATATTGTATAAAAAATAGTCAATTTTTTTCAATACATGCATGGATGACTATATCATTTTTCTTCAAATCATCATTTGTTATAAACGTGTATGGGAAGCTCAATGCTCTTTCTGTGGAGAAAATTAAACAAAGCTCATGCAGACAAGTTTAGACAATCATAGCTTTTGAATTAATATGTGAAAATTATCTTTGAAGTATCCCTCAAATAATTCTTGCAATTTTCTATCAACGAGCATGAAACTAAGGTAGACAAATTTTTTTCTGCATCAGAAGTTCCAATAAAATCAATTACGTATCAAATTTGAAATTTCAGATTAAGTCCGAATCCACAATCAATCAATAGCCATGACTAAAAATATGTTGCACATAGCAAGGATCTCCCTTCGAAAGTATTACCATGTTCTTTCTAATGTTGAAAGTTGAAACGATTGTCAGGTTTATCTTTATTGTACAATGATTTTTCGTCGCAGTGATATGTTATATGTCTTTCTCTTTTTCCCCAAAAGCATTAGTTTAATGTACATATCTTACATATCCTACATAAATAATCCAAACGCCATGTAAAAACTCTTTCATATCGTTGAATTCGGATTTGACCAGTTCAATATAAGTCAATGGCTCCATCGGGTCAATACTGACCCATAAATCGTGAGAACACCAGAATCCCGATCGAACCGATTCGACCAGGTGGTCGGATCTGAGTTTACATTATGGAGCAAAACACTTCAAAAATCTACAACTTCAATGGATGATTGAACTTCTATCCATCATTAGTTTCCTTGAGTTGTTCATTGCTTTGTCACTAAAAAGGTATAATTCCATGAGACAATTTAACAATAATTACAAATTTTTTATTTTATGTCACCACTTTATTAACTATTTGTATATATATTTGCCTCTTGTCTATCTTTTATGTCATCTCAACATGGTGAAAAAGAAGTAAAAATGTACATGTCAATAAATTCTCTACTTTATAATAACATAATTAGAACAAGAGTTCGATGCTTTCATTGTCAAATAAATTCTCTATTTGTAATAAATTCTTTACTTTAAATAAATTTTCTAGTTGTATAAATTTCTAGCATTTTCAATCATGTCTTTCATTGTTGCTTTAATTCTCAACACCACAAGAGATCTTGTAAGAGAAAATAGCCAAATTTATTTGAATATGCGCAATGATGATTATATCATTTTTTTTCGGACCATCATTTGCTATAGATGTGTCTGAGAAGCTCGATGCTCTTTTTTGTAGAAAAAGTTGAACAAATCTCATGCAGACAAATTTGGACAAACATATCTTCCGAAGTAATATGTGAAAATGGTTTTTATGGTATCCCTCAAATTTCTTGCTATTTCTATCAATGAGCATAAATACCAAATTAGACGAGTTTATTAGTGCATCAAGAGTTCCAATAAAATCAATTACATTTGCAAGCATTAGGGAAGAAATGTCAAATTTGAAGTTTCATATTGGATCCCAATTCACAATCAATCAATACATATGACTGAGAATATTTTTCACATAACAATGATTTCCATTCAAAAGTATCACCATGTTTTTTCTAATGTTGAAATAATCGTAAACCATGGTTTACCTTTCATTCTACAATGTTTCCTTGGATATTTATGTTTGTGAACCTTTTTCGTCGTACTGAATTATTATGTGCCTTTCTATTTTCCCTAAAAGCACTAATTTAATGTATGTACCTTACGTATCCTACCTAAACAATTTAAGCGCCATATAAAAACTTTTTTATATTGTTGAATTCGAATTTGACTAATTTAATATAAGTCAATGGCTCAATCGGGTCAATACTAACCCATAAATCATTGGAACACTAGGATCTCGATTGAACCGGTTCAGTCGGTTGGTTGGATCCGAGTTTTACATTATGGAGAAAAACACTTAAAAAATCTACAACTTCATGTTTAAATTCCTATTTACCATTAGTTTCCTTGTGTTATTAGTTATTTTGTCACTAAAAAAGATATAATTCCATGAGATAATTTAACAATAATTATCACTTTATTTTTTCTTTTATTTTTTAATTTACATTTTATTAACTATTTGCATATATATTTGTCTCTTAGATATCATTTATGTCATCTCAATGTGGTGAAAAAGAAGTAAAAACATATCGGTCAACAAATTCTCTACTTTATAATAACATAATTGGAATAGGAGTTCGAGTGTTGACAATATATCAAAGTACTTTTTAGAATTTTCAATCATGTCTTTCATTGTTTCTTTCATTCTCAACACCACAACAGATCTTGTAGGAGAAAATAGCCAAATTTATTTCAATATGTGCAATAATGACTATACCATTTTTCTTCGAACCATTATTGCTATAGATGTGTCTGGGAAGCTCGATACTCCTTTTGTGGAGAAAGCTGAACAAAGTTCATGCCGACAAGTTTGGACAATCATAGCTTACGAACTAAAATGTGAAAATGACCTTTATGGTATTCCTCAAATAATTATTGCTATTTCTATAAATAAGCATGAATACTAAATTAAACAAGTTTATTATTGTATCAAGAGTTCCAATAAAATCATTTACATTTGCAAGAATTAGGGAAGAAATGCCAAATTTAAAATTTTATATTAGATCCCAATTCACAATCAATCAATACACATGACTAAGAATATTTTTCACATAGCAACGATCTCCATTCAAAAGTATCGCCATGTTATTTCTAATGCTGAAATAGATGTAATCCAAGGTTTATCTAATTCTGTAATGTTTCATTGGATATTTGTGCTTGTGAACCTTTTTCGTTGTAGTAAATTGTTACGTGCCTTTTTATTTTTCATAGAAGCATTAGTTTAATGTACGTATCTTCCGTATCCTATCTAAACAATTTAAGTGCTATATAAAAATTCTTTCATATTGTTGAATTCAGTTTTGATCAGTTTAATCTGAATCAATGGCTTAATCGGTTCAATACTGACCCGTAAATCATTGGAACACTAGGATCCCGATTACACTGATCTGGTCAGCTAGTCGGATTCGAGTTTTACATTATCTACAACTTCAATGGATGATTGAATTCCTATTTACCATTAATTTCCTTATGTTGTTCATTGTTTCATCACTAAAAATGTATAATTTCATGAAAGAATTTAACAATAATTATCACTTTATTTTTTTGTTTTATTTTTTTATCATTTTATTAACTATTTGCGTATACACTTGTCTGATATGTATCCTATATAACATCCCAACATGGTGAAAAACAAGGAAGAACATATTTGTCTATAAATTCTCTACTTTATAATAACATAACTAAAATAGAAATTAAGAGGGTTGATAATACATCAAAGTATTTTCTAATATTTTTAATTATGTCTTTCATTGTTGCTTTCATTCTCAACACCACAAGAGATTTTGTAGGAGAAAATAGTCAAATTTATTTTAATACATGCAATGATCACTATACCATTTTTCTTCAGATCATCATTTGCTATAGACATGTGTGAAAAGCTCGATGCTCTTTTTGTGGAGAAAGCTGAACAAAGCTCATGCAGACAAGTTTAAACAATCATAGCTTCCGAATTGATATTTGAAAATGATCAGTATCTTTTAAATAATTATTGCTATTTCTATCAACCAGTATGAATACTAAGGCATACAAGTTTATTGCGGGTTCTAATAAAATTAATTATGTTTGCAAGCATTAGAGAATAAGTGTCAAATTTGAAGTTTTAGATTGAGTCCCAATCTACGATCAATCAATAAACATTGAGAATATTTTACACATAACAATGATTTACTTTCGAAAACATCATCATGTTCTTTCTAATGCTAAAACACATGTAAACATAGGTTTATCCTTCATTATGCAATGATTCATTGGATATTTGTGTTTGTGAATTTTGTTCGTCATAGTAAATTGTTACGTGTTCTTTTTTCTTCATAAAAGCACTAGTTTAATGTACACAGATCCTACCTAAACAATTTAAGCGCTAATTGAATTTGGATTTGACCAATTCAATTTGAAATAATGGCTCAATCGGCTCAATACTGACCCAAAAATTGTTGGAGCACTAGGATCCTTATCGAACTGATTCGATTGGTCGGTCGGATCTGAGTTTTACATTATAGAGCAAAACACTTTAAAAATCTGCAACTTCAATGAATGATTGAATTCCTATTTGCCATTAATTTTCTTGGGTTATTCGTTGTTTCGTCACTAAAAATGTATGATTCCATGAGATAATTTAACAATAATTATCATTTTATTTTTGTTTCTTATGTTTTTTTTTAATTTACCACTTTACTAACTATTTGTATATACATTTGTCTCTTGACTATCCTTTATCGCATCCCAACATGGTAAAAAACAAGGAAGAACATACTTGTCTACAAATTCTTTACTTTATAATAACATAACTAGAATAGGAGTTCGAAACTTGACAATATATCAAAGTATTTTCTAGAATTATCAATTATGTTTTTCATTGTTGCTTTCATTTCAACACCACAAGAGATCTTGTAGGAGAAAATACCCAAATTTATTTCAATACGTGCAATGATGGCTATGAGATTTTTCTTGGAATCATCATTTGTTATAGATGTGTGTGAGAAGCTCGATGCTATTTTTGTAAAGAAAGATAAACAAAACTCATACAGACAAATTTGGACAATCATAATTTTCAAACTGAATATGTGGAAATGATATTTGGAGTATCCCTCAAATAAATTTTGCTATTTCTATCAACTAAAATGAATAGCAAGTTAGTAAGTTTCTGATTGAGTCCCAAATTACAATGAATCAAGAGACATTGCTGAGAATATTTTCCACATAGAAACAATCTCTATTCGAAAACATCACCATGTTCTTTCTAATGTTGAAATAGTTGTGAACCCAGGTTTACTCGTCATTGTGTAATGATTCATTGGATATTTGTGTTTGTGAACTTTTTTCGTTGTATTGAATTGTTACGTGCTTTTCTCTTTTTCCTAAAAGCACTAGTTTAAGCAATTCAAGCACCATATAGAAACTATTTCATATTTTTTTAATTCAGATTTCACCAGTTCAATATGAGTCAATGGTTCAATCGGGTCAATACTGACCCATAAATCACTGGAGCACTAGGAACGCAATTGAACTGGTTTCACTAACCGATCGTATCCAAGTTTTACATCATTTAGTAAAACACTTAAAAAATCTACAACTTCAATGCATGACTAAATTCCTATTTGACACTAGTTTTCTTGGGTTGTTCGTTGTTTCGTAACAAAAAAAAGGTATGATTCCATGAGACAATTTAATAATAATTACCACTTTATTTTTTATTTTTATTTTTATTTTTAAATTGATCACTTTATTGACTATTTTCATATATATTTACCTCTTGGATATCCTTTATGGCATCCCAACATGGTGAAAAAGAAAGTACGTAGTCGTCAACATTTTTTTTACTTTATAATAACATAACTAGAACAAGAGTTCAATAATTTAGAAGATTCAAAGCATTCCCTAGCACTTCGAATGATTTCTTTCATTCTTAACACTACAAGAGATCTTATAAGAAAAAATAAACAAATTTATTTCAATACGTGCAATGATGACTATACCATTTTTCTTCGGATCATCATTTACTATAGACGTGTGGGAAGCTCGACGTTTTTTTTTGTGGAAAAAGTTGAACAAAGCTCATGCAAATAAGTTTGGACAATCATACCTTCCTAATTGATGTGTGGAAATGGTTTTTAGAGTATCCCTCAAATAATGTTTTCTATTTCTATCAACGAACATGAATACTAAGGTAGATAATTTTTTTTTGCTGCATCAAGAGTTTCAATAAAATCAATTACATTTGCGAGCATTAAAGAAGAAGTATCACATTTGAATTGAGTTTAATTCACAATCAATCAAGAGATATAGCTGAGAATATTTTTCACATAATAACGATCTTTCTTTGAAAACATCACCATGTTCTTTCTAATGTTGAAGTAGCTGCAAACCCATTTTACTTTTCATTTTGCAATGAATTGATATTTGTGTTTGTGAACCATTTTTGTCGTAGTTAATTGTTACGTGTCTTTCTTTTTTCCCATAAAAGCATTAGTTTAATATTTGTATATTACATATCCTACCTAAACAATTCAAACGTCATATAAAAATTCTTTTATATTGTTGAATTTGAATTTGACTAATTCAATCTAAGTCAATAGCTTCATCGAGTCAATATTGACCCATAAACCATTGGAACACTAGGACCTTGGTCAAACTGGTTCAATTGGTCAATCGGATCTAGGTTTTACATCATTGAGCAAAATACTTAAAAAATTTACGACGGTGACATATTTATGTACCATGTTTGGTTTGAAATTGAAATTGATGGTGAAGGCGACTGCCACACAAACTATAACAACTGCCAACTAAGTTCGTTCTGACGAATGGAGCTAGGACACAACGAACGTTGTTGAGCTTAACTTGTCAGCAGTAGATGAATGGCTTTGACGATGAGCTGGCTTCGTTCCAGAAATGATGGGGAGACGAGTTCATTCTGATGGTGACAAGGAGTTGAGCTCACTAGGGAAGAATGACGAGGAAACACCTCGCGCTAGGAAATGCAATTCGTTCAAAGGGGAAGAAATAAAATTTCATCTTTCTTCGAATCACTCACAGGTGAACGAGCACCACAGACCAGACATCAAGGACGCTGCTCACAGGGAACCCGCGAATTGACTCCGCGACATGTGATTTTTTCTATCGTGCGCCAATTTTGCATTGAACGGACGTCAAGGATTAGGAGGACCATCCTACCAACGGAACTTGGGCGGACGAACATTAATTCCATATTTATATATGGTCTCCGCCAAGTGTTTAAGTTTTTTTATCATTATTTGTTTATAATAGATTATATATCTGGAAATTATGAATTATAAAATGGATTTATAGGTAATGAATGGGCATAGTAATGTGGAAGACCATTTCTGAATTGCAAATTGAAGGCCCTTGATGCAAAGAAATGAGATTGTAGCATGAAAAATAATTGGAATTTTCTGTGACTATGTCAGCCATTCATGAATAGTTAGAGATTTTTGTATCACCTATGAAAATTTTGATCTTTGTGAATAGTTCTCAAGACTAAAAAGTAATAAGTATTGTTATGTGCACAATAAAAACCAAAAGTGAAAAAATATTAACTATAGTTAAGAACTAAGATATATGATTTTTTCCTAAAAAAATGTTTACATACTTTTAGCATTACAGATGACAAATTGTGGAATGGAAACGGAAGTTTGACATATTATACTTGAGGTCAGGGGCGGACCTAGGACCCTGAAGTTAATGGGTGCAAAATATAAATTTTTAAATAAAAAATTATAATAACATAAAAATAAATAATATATTAAAATATCTAAAAATGCTAAATTAAATATTAACGGTGAAACTTATTCATAAAACTGAAAATGTCTTAAGAAATAACAAAGGAATATACATATAAAAAATCTTTTTTGATGATCCTAAGATTTGATTTTTTTTCTTATGTTACAATTTTTTTTTCTACCAATGGAAACTACAATAGCTTAATAGACCAAAGTGTTTATTACATTCATATGCTGGTGAAAGAGAGACGAAGAAGATAAATGACAAAAGAATAATTAAAGATAAAAGAAGAGTAAAAAATATGAAAAAGAAAGAGATGATTATCTTATGGATTATTGAAGAAGTTGGGATAAAGAAGATGAAGTGTTAAAAGAAAAATTAAAAGTAAGAGGAGGGTGTGTTAAAAGAAATTTAAGAGGAAATAACATGACAAAAATTTGTTTTGAAAGAAAAAAGATGTATATTAAAAAATTATTATATAAAAGTATTCTATAAGATATACTTTTAAAATGAAATTTTAAATAAGATACGATTCTGAATATATCTTATTAAAGATACATTATATTTCATATATATATATATATATATTTAATGGGGTCCATTGATCCATTGTTAACAAGGTAGGTCCGGCACTGAGTCGTTCAGTACTCTTGTACAAGTTAAATGAGAAACGCATATCTGATTAATTTAGTAAATTTCATCGATGTCCTCAGCATTTTAACTCTATACTGATTAAATTCTTTAACCTCATCTCATATAACTATCTCACGTTTTCTATATAATCATCTCGTTTTTTTTACTAGATCCTTTTCATCCAAAAAAGTACAATATACAATATATCATTATAAAGTTGTGTAATTTTATTAAAAAATGATAATACTTAGGAATAATTAGAATGCAGCAAAAAGATAAATTAGGGAACTAACAGATGATACTTATAAAATATAACAAAATAAAAACAAATTAAATGTAATGATCATAATTTTTTTTATCGTCATATCAAATAAAAAAATTATCATTCATTCGTTGAAATTCTGAATGATAAGTAATTTAGCCGCTTGAATGATAATTAATTTATCAACATGATCGAGGTGTCATGGGAGGGAACGATCCACCTTGGTCATCTCTTGGTCGATTAGTCGACATCGTTGCAGCTACAACTCTCATTTCATCTCGCATCTTCTTTATGACGCTAACACACAAAAGAAAAAAAAATAAGGAAAAAGTTGAACTTAACGGTCTAATCGTTTATATTTTTTATTCTTCCATTTTTTTTTGAAAAAATAACTTTAATGAGAAGCGCATACCAAATGACATTTTTTATTCTTTATAATATTATAGATTATTAAAAGATAATACAATATAATAAATTATTAAACATAAAATTTTACACATGTATATGATTTTTTAAAATATGAAATTGATAGATAGACTTCTTATAGGTGGCTTGGATTATTTTTGGAGATTATTAAAAATTTAGAGATAACTAACAGAAATATTGTGTGTAGGAATCAAAAGGGATCGAGGTCAGAGGATGAATAAATTTATTTTATAATTTTAAATTGAAAATTTATCGTGTGTAAAATATTTTTGCTAAAGACCAGAAAACATAAATTAATCAAAATTATAATTTTAAGGTTCGATCCCCACAATATTCACAGTGGTAATGAAAGAATGATGTTTTGACACGTTGATAGAAAAAAACAATCTATTACATGCAAACAAGATTCACATCGAAACATTAGAAATGATCCAAATGGATAAATAAGATAATTCCATCTTTTTTTTTATTTTTTTGCTTTGGTCCACCGGCCATACCATACGTTTTGTGTTGATCCGCGCGGCCTGTTCCCTGGCAGCACGCCACGCCCCAAGTCGACTCCACGTCTCTCTTCTCGACGCGTCCATGCTTTTTTCATGGAGCGCCACTCCTTCCTCCTCCTTTGGGGATGCATGGACTGCGCGCGCCCTCGCCATCCACCCACCTGTCGCTCCTCCCATTAGCCCTCGCCTCTGTTCACGCACGCGTCGCCACGGCCTCTCCTCCCTCTTCGCCACGTACGCCCCGGCCCCTCATCTGTCCTGCTCCTCCTCCTCACGCCGCTTCTCCTATAAATTGCAGCGCTCGCTCTCCAGGGATGCATCATCACAGTAATACGAGTTCCAGTGTCTTGAACCTTCTACGCGTAGTTTGAGATCAGTTGAGTAGTGCGAAGATGGCCAACATGAGGGACAACCAGTACGGCAGCCACATGCAGGGGACGGACCAGTACGGCAACCCGGTGCACCACCAACAGCACGGTGCAGGCGGCCTCGGCGCGCCTGCGGGAACTGGCACCGGGACCGGGACGTACGGCACCACCGCGGCGGGGGTCGGGGGCTACGGCGCCACGGCGGGCGGGACTTATGACCAGGGCATGATGGGGGGCGGGCAGATGCAACAGCCGCGCAAGGAGGAACACCACGGCGGCCTCACCGGCATGCTCCACCGCTCTGGCAGCGGCAGCAGCTCCAGCTCGGTACAGTGCTACTCTGCATACACTCAGCTGCTCTGCTTCCCATACTTTTCTGCAATTCTTATCTATGTACGCATCATTGTGATCTTATGTTAATTTTGGCGATCGATTCGTCAGTCGGAGGATGACGGGCAAGGCGGGCGGAGGAAGAAGAAAGGGCTGAAGGACAAGATCAAGGAGAAGCTGCCGGGCAGCCACGGCTCGGAGGAGCACTACGAAAACCAGGGAGCCGCCGCCGGTGTGGCGGCCGGGTACGGCGCCCACGAGGCCGGGCACCATGACCCTGAGAAGAAAGGCATCATGGACAAGATCAAGGAGAAGCTGCCCGGCCACCACTAAGATCACTCCACGCATCCATGTCAGTCCACCTTGCACGCAGGAGGAATAAGTGAATAATAGTTAATTATCTGTGTGAGTGTGTGTTTTCTATTTTAATAAGTATACATTATGTAGTGTATGCATTCGCAGGATTTGTTTTATATCTCTGGATCTGCCTACGTGGTTGTATAGTCGCAATGCGTTATAGTACTAGTGTGTACGTTTTTGTGTATTTGTAGCTCTTTGTAGCTACTAGCTCGTGTTGGAATCCTTAGCTTTGCCGGCCAAGCGTTGGCTGATGGCCTGATGCATCAGATCATATATTATTTGCTGAATAATAATCTACAAGTACGTGCTTCTTTTTGTTAGATTTATTTTTATTTTTAAATGTTTGTTAGATTTACCCGTCTCCTTGAGGCGTGCAAAGGATCTACTTGTGCAAAGCAAAACAAAACAGAAGCCATCTCCTTATTGCCAAAATTTTAGTGTGTTTTTTTTAAAACTTTGATTATCAATAATATGTAAAATATTAGAATGATTTAGGAAGTGACGATTAAAATGATTTAGGAAGTGGCGACATTAATGGCAATAAGAGAATCATTACAGAAGGACGTAAAAAAAAACAAAAAGTGGCCTTCCTGGCCCCCAAACAATGTCATCCCAAACTGATACCCTTTTTTCATATTTTTCTTTATTATATTTTATGCTTTATTAAGTTGTATTCAACTTATTAAATATAATAATATTATATAATATGAGATAAAAATATGAATATGTAATAATACATATACATTGATTTGGAAATATATAAATAAGTTAGCATGAAAAAGGAAAAAAATGAAAGAAATACATGTACAACTTGTAACTGTTTTAAAATTCATATTTTCTCACTTTTTAAAAATTTCATTCCATATTATAATTGTAGTTCCTACTTATACTAATTAAATGTATGTATGTCCATTTTTATTAGAAAAAAATATAAGCACTAATCTAAGTGCTTCTGGGGAAGAAGAGGAGGTAGAGATGAAAGAGTAATTTGAATATGAATTATTAAGACAAAATTGGGTGGATTGAAATAAAAGGAGGGATAAAATATAAATTTTGTAGTGACATTAAACATTCCATTCGAGCATGACAATCAGAAGGACAAAGGAAAAATAACTGTTGGGACAATATATGTGAGAGTTATGATCAGCTGTAACCGAGAAAAAAATGTATACAAATTGGGGATTCGTAGAGGTGTGGTAGAACTCGATTCCCCATCGTGATCTGAAGAGTTGATTGGTATTCTTATATTATTGGTTGCCTAGCTTCAGGTACGTACATGGGACATAGAACAACGTGAACAGAAATAGAAGCATAACCTTCAGGTACGTGGCTCGAGGCACAGAAAACTTAAAAGAACAGAAATAGAAGCATCTATAGTTTCAGCTACATGACTCAACGTACAGAAAGTGTGCATGATCATAGATAAGTGAACAGAAGTCATCTACGTTATATATTTGCTTCAGGCAATATATAGAAAGACCAAAAGTGTACAGAAATAGAAGGGTAACTATAAGCATCAACATTCACGCCTGTTTTATATAATTTACACTAACATAGCTAATGAGCTTCTCTAACACACCCAAGAGTTGACACTGTTTACAAACGTTCAGTGCAAAGAGTGGGAAATCAGAGGCTACTTATTTTTTTCATATGTTTTGTAATTTTTTTTCCTTTTTTTTCTTTGTTTTATGAGCTCTCAAAACTCTTCTCAAGTTCCATGTCAGAAATAAGCTCAATGCCTGGTCTTAAAGTGAGCTACATGTCCAATGCGTCAAAAGCCAACGGATGGAGAGTCAACAAGAAACCGCCAGAGCATCACGAAGCATGAAATACAGAATGGGGGCAGCAGTACCGACAATGCAAGCACCAACAACCAAGCAATTGAGACCAGCAGATCGGAGACGACGTAGCGACATGCCTCTTTTAGTTCCATCAGACTTCGGAATAGTAGTAGCTGCTGGTGGACTCTTGGATGGCACCTCAGTCACAGTTGAGCAGATGTTATTAGGGTTCGACTTAGAACAACCCAAAGGCCGAGCGATGAGGTCCACCTCATTCAGAGCAAGACGATGAGCATTCGCAAACTCAACTGTGTGGTTAACTGATTCAGAGTTCCTTGATTTCATCTCAAGCGTTTTAAGTTTCAATCTTGTTGACACTTGGGTAAGCGGCCTAGCTTGGCGGGATGGACGAATCTGAATTAGTGCATCCGCATCCTCAAATGCTTTGGCAGCAGTAGGATGAACAATTGTGGTAGATTTCTCATGTGTTTCTTCTTGAACATTGCTTGCATAAGAAGAAAAGTCATCTTCCAACAACTCGGTAGGGAACTCAGGCCACGAAGCAATGTCAATGTTTGTGATATCTGACATTCCATGCACGTCGGATTTCGAGATATAAGAGCCTGAGCCATGAAGCATGCTGTTGATATCCGCAGGATTGATATGAGAGCTAGATTGCAGAATGCTTTGGACATCCTCTTGTAACAAGAATGCTGATTCGCCCACAGCACCTTGATCAAGATTGGAATCCCATGGCTCTGGTTCTCTAGCAACGGACGTGATATCTGCCTGCAAGATATTGAACGGTGCACACTTTATCATTCATCTTTGGACATAATTAAATGTGTTATGTCTTCTCAAAAAAATTAAATGTGTTATGTTCACCAGGAAAATATACGTTCTAGCAATTTTGTAAGTGGTACTACTATATTTTAGAAACATATTTATGCACCATGTCTTATTGTCCTAAACTAAGAAAATCAAGAAAAAATGATGTTATTCGATTAGGCTTTGAGATCACCTACCTCCATTTGAGGCTCCAATTCATTACCACTGGGGATAAAAAAATCAGGGACCAAAAGTTCTTCAAACCAGGCATCTATGTCAATGTCTGAGGTAGACGGCGACTCCTTGGAGACTACTGTTCCAGATAGAACTTCAGGTTGATCTGGAAAGTCAATTTCAGTCTTGGTGAGCTTGTCACCATCATTTGTGGCAACCTTTTGCCCCTTCCTGTCCTCTGACGCAAAGCCATTCCTTTTGGTAATACGACATATGACATAGATATCCTGCAAACATAATAGAAAGAAGAAGATTTCACTGAATAATGAACTGTATATGTTGTTATACTGCGATATTTTCAGATGACTCCCAGCACAATTTATTGTGTTCTTTAAAATTTCTATAGTTAACTCTCAGATTTTCTAGTGATCCTTTACTCATCAGAAAAAAAAAAATCACTGACTCGAAATCTACTTAATGGTAACTGCTCTAAATTCATGGAACCATAGAGATTAAGGGGAAAAATCTAAATTCATGATATTTTCTCTAAATTCAAGGAACCATATAGACTAGGCAAAAAAAAAAAACTAACCTAGATATTTTAACAATATCATGTAAGGCACGTAGAGAGAAAAAAACAAAAGATTTTTTACTAGATTAACTTCAGAAATTAAAAATTGAAACGTGAAATTGTCATAAAAAGTGCATACAAGTCATTTTGTTTCCTGTGGTCACTGCTCATTATCCACAGGTGCAGAAATCTTATCCAAAGCAAGCAGCATACCTTCACGCCAGGGGCAGATTTAAACTCTTTCTCGTCTAAATAGTACTCATGCATAATCCAATCACTGCGCTTTCCAGTAGGAGGTCGCCCTTCATGAAAAACTAGAGTCTTCTTTGATCCTAATTTTAGTTTTTTGTCATCCCTAACATCACGATCTTTCCCAGTTGATTTCCAGTATCCTGCTTCTGTTGCCCTATTTGAGCGTAAACCATTAGGATACTTCCTGTCCTTCAGAGCGAAGAAGTGCCATGTGTTATCTCTGGACGGAATTTTGCATTTTCCTGAAGAATTATAACACAAAAAGATGAGAACAAATAAGATACATTTCAGAAACTGACGGAACATAGTTGATAAGGGAAAGTTGTTGAACATCTAAAAGCATTTTACTGTCTACGATAAAATGCTCAGTCCTATGAGGTGTAACTAACTGCAATTGAAGTGCTCAAGTGGCTAGATATACAAGTTTTTCTTCCAGAACAAGTCCAAAATGTCTGACAACTTACAAGAATGGACAACACAGATGAAGCATGTCATTTAAGAAAGTTTCCCATCAGTATTCAATAGAAAAAGTTCTTATTTTTTAGAATGTTCAATAGAAAAGTTTGCCATAAATAAATTCCAGCTAAAAGTACAAAGTAGCAGGCGTTAAGCATCAATTACCAGGTAAGTCCCAGGGCTCGTGCTTATATATGTCTACCACAGGAATGAGATCCTTATGTTTAGAATCATTCTTGAAACCAAATATTTTACGCTTCAAATAAAAGGCGACAAGCTCCTGGTCTTTTGGATGAAAGCCAAAACCTGGAGGCAGAGATAAGACATCCAATGTTTCCATTCTAAAGAGATCTGTGCCTGCACAAAGCCAACAACAAATTGTAGGCAAAATCAGAATGAAGTAATATATCCATATTAGCTAACTATGCTATACAACAATTATGATTTTTTTTTCTAAAAAAAATGTGCAGAATACTAATCTCCAAAGGTAAGTTTATCTAGTTACGCAACTAGAAATCACAAATATTTTGTATCGGGCTGCCTCATATTTGTAGAATCCACATGGCGGGCAACAGAATGTCTCGAACACGGATGAAGTTCGAGATTTGAAGTCTCCTATCGTGGAGCACTTCCTCTTTTTGTGTGTGTAGTAAAAGAGGAGGGTTGTGTTAGGCCCCGACAGTCAACATAAAATCATGATGTCGAATCTTATGAACATGAGCATATAGCCGATCCCACCTAGTGGGATAAGGCTTTGTTGTTGTTGTTGTAGTTCAGGGGAAAAAAATGATTTTGCATCAAGTAACAGCAAGCTTTCCAGAGGGAGATGTGAAGAAAATGTAGAAGAAACACTTTGGCCTTTACACTGAGCTATTTAACGGTGCACAACCAAATAGGCGATTCAGGATCAAACCAAATCAACATTACCATACTGCCTAAAAAAAGGTAACATGATCGCGTGCTAGCTATACGGAGTTAATCAACATCTTTTAACTCTACGATGTTCGGAGCTGTCGGAAAGGAATGAACACCGTCTACTTACAGGAGGCTAATTACGCAGAAATGTTCTTTAATTCACGATTCAACTATTCACCGCTGACAACACAAAACAGAATCAAACGAAAATATTCCGCCAGATCACACATCCAAACCGATCAGGAGCTCGTCAACGGACAGTCGTCGACTAACCCCTGGAGTAAATCGGTCACAGAAATCGAACCACGGATTAATCTACTGCATGTTCCTATCCAGACATGCCACCAATCATGTCCGATCGCGCTTAAAATCACAAGCAAGATGGAGAAAGAAGGGGGTGTGGGAATAATTCGGGAGTCGACCGACCTGTGTTTCGCTCCCGTGACAGGAAAGAGAGGAGATGAACTGAACTCGCCGACGGCCGCGCAGAGGCCTCCGGCCGCTGGCGTAGGAGGAGACGAGGTGCGGCGGAGGTGGCGGTGGCGGTGGCGGAGGTGGCGGTGGCGGAGGCGGAGTCGTGACGATGGTCGCGCTTGCGTTCGGGTTAAGAAAGCGTGGGTAACACGGTAGACGAAGAGGAAGAAGGCTCAATAATAACAATAATAATAATAATTGTAATAATATAATATAATTATTAATAATAATTATAATAAATGGGCAAATATATATTGTGATAAAAGGAAACACGAGAAAAATGAGCACGCGTTCCGTACTTAACTTTCGATTTGGGCCTTCGACTTCGTGGTAAGCTCACCGTCCGTTCTCCTCGGTGGCTTCGGTCACCATTCTGCGTTGGTGACGATATAACTACGAAGCAACCTCCTGTTAAATTTGTCGTGCAGCGGGCGGGCGCAGCGATCTGGGATGGATGGTGTGTTGATTGTGTCATTTCTCTGGGTGCTCCAAGAGATAATGTTGATGATTTTTGTGAACAAGTGGCTGATGGGCGTAAGGCCGTTCGCGGGTCGAGTTTGACCCGACCCGACCCGTCCATTTACATTCGGGTCGGGTCGAGTCGAGTTAAGCCTATTCGGACCATCAAACCCGAACCGACCCGACCCGGTTCGGTTCGGGTTCGGGTTCGCGGGGTACTCGTGATTTTTTTTATTATTCTGATTGTTGATCTACTTCATAAGCAAATACAAGTATACAACTATGAACCGTTTATGAACCTAACATACAATCTAATGACAAAAAATATCAGATGATTATGAATTTGATTCTTATATACATACAATCTGTGGTGCACGAAAATATGGGTCGCACCCAGCTTTATGAGATTATTACATGCCCTAGCTTCAGAAAATAAAGTTTATTGAGTCATCAACTGCGCTCTAAAAAAATGGTGGCTTTTGTACCATCAAGCTTCCAATAGATCAAGTCCCCTCGACTGAGAAGACTATTGTTTTACTTAGCACGAAAAGGACAAAGTGACATCTCGATGAAGAAAATAGTATTCAGTAATGCTCAGTCAACCGTCCATCCAAAAAATGGTGATGCCTCCAGGATTTAGCTGTAAATACAAGACTGAAAACACAAAGAAGAGGACCATAGGATCAGACAAAACAAAGCTAAAGTTATCTTATGCCAGGTATTCAATCAAACATAGCATAGGACTATATATGGCGTCTTAATTTGGAAGAGAACAATAAGTTGATAGAATCATTTGATATTACTTTCAAACGTCTGGTGACAGTAAAAAATAGAAGCATCATTTCTAGGCAAGATATGATCTTCAAATAGGTTTCATACTGCCCAACATTGGACAAACAATTAAGGCAAAAACTGAGATGAGATCAACATCAATAGTATACATATTAAAGAGACAGGAGAAGATGCAACCATGCGGCACAAGTATACCATTCATGAAAAGGGGCAGGAATAACTGAATATTAAACTTGTACACTTAAAGAAAATGCTGGAGTTTTGAAGTCCACAAGTACCAAGGGTTTGTCTTTTGTGATTCTTCTGGTTCTTCTCATATGCGAAATAGAGAGGTTTCTCAAAGGAATTCCAATCCTGACAGTGCATAAAGAAAAATAATAAGGTGCACAAATCAACATCATATACATATATCCTTTTGTGAAAATTGAGAGATACCACCACAAAAAACCCATTGACATAAATATGATGAGTTGATAGAGTAATATAACAGACAAGATAAAAAGGAAGCACAGTAATATAACAGATCTTGGATTGATTTCATAGACTGCATACATGTTGAAATATATAGTAGATAGATTAAGTCAAAAGAAAGCACAGAAATAAATAATTCATGCATTGGGTAACCACCTTGACATTTGCAAAGAATAATAGAATCAAGTTTTTCCGGACAATTCATCAACTTGGTGTTTGACAATAAAGTGTAATTCCTATACAAAAAGTGTTCACATAAGTTTCTAGTATCAGATTTAAAGAGCTAGAAGCAAAGTAATCACAAAATATTAATTCTTCATTCTCGAAATTGATACCTTTGGAAAATGAAAAGTAACAATTATAACTCTATACATGTATGAATCTCTCTCTCTCTATGGAAAATGCATGAACACCTGAAGCACAAACATGATACATACCTGAGATGCAGCACCATACATCTAGTGATACTTGATAAATTAAAGCATAGTGTTGCACAAAGTGGCATGAAACAATAGTGGGTGGAAGAGAAGACTATGAAGTTCTGCAATTTAATGAATCATCACAGATACCATACCAAGTTCAACAAAATATAACTTAAAATATAAATCCCACATCACATGATTCACATCTCCAACTTCCATAATAAGTTTGGCATCAAGACACAAGTAAATATTAAAAGGGAGGAATACAATAAGTGTTGGAATTTATAACAGATACAAATTCTAGAGTTTGCGGAATACCTCTTGCAGCGGAAGCGGATCGTCGAGCTTTCCCACGAACTCTTGACAAACGCACTTGCACCTCGGGATCGGGAACCGAACCTCTGGGAAACGAAACTCTTTGCCACAACATAACTACTCTGGATGAACCTCTGCGAAAGTATATATGGGACATATGCTATGGGTCCTCTTTTATAGAGTAGGGAGACTTGGGCGACAAGTTAGGCAGAACGCATCACGCGCGTCCATCACGCGTATGATGTTGTGTCTGCATAGGCATACGCCTCAGCCTTGTGGGCCACGCGTCTATGCGGCCCATGTGCCCAAAAGGGCAGTATTCCAACAATCTCTCACTTGTCCGCGTTGGACATTGTACTTTTATTTATCCAAAATTGGTAAATATGTCGTGCGACCCACGAGTACAAGCATGCGTCTTTATAGGAGCTAGAAAGATGTCTGTTAAGCTTCAATCGCTCAACTATCTCTAGAGCGTATGTCATGCCCGTTAGGAATTTATGACAGTTCACATATGAGCCAATAAATGCTCAAATAATGTAACTCATTATGCCCTAGATCTGTCTTGCAGCATAGCTAAGATAACACATGTCTTGCTCCGCGGTAATTATCTTTCACATGCACTATTTTCAAAAAATAGTTGGTCAATTGTATGTGAAAGCTTTATGCAGCTCATAATAGTTCTTTATCTCGCATTCATATCTTTTAGTAGTGAACTAACTGCTTTCCTAGACATGGATCATCAGGCTACTTTACTTTTCACCTTTGAGTACCACGCTAAAGTAGCAAGCACTAATTTCTTTCCTTAAGACATAGTCAAGAGTCTAAGGACGCATGCAGATGAATCATTTTCAAAGACTCACACCATGATGACCATCGAACTAATTAATTCATCACGTCTCTCTAGGTCGACTTTGCATACTTGATACTAAACACAAGTACTACGGTGGAGACTCCCACTGAAGGAGCGTATGTCTAGCTCTGTTTAATTATACACCGCACAGACTTAAGTCCAGTCGCTAACTTTTAGCGTATGACTCGAGTTTGCAAATTGCTCGCTATCATAATAGCGCCAAATTTGAATCTCGTATCTGGCATCTTTCTCTTAATCAGGCGACATTTAGTTACTAAAACTCATATTTTAACAATCACACCATGACTCATATGGTTCATTTCGTTCGCTATCTTCGAGAGCGCTGAAAATATTTGTTCGTGTAAGTGAACAAATCTAGGCCTGATCGACATATTTTTCATATGCATAACAAGACTTCACAACAATGAATTTATCAAGAAAAAATAATCTTTTATTCATTGAAAATTTAAGCACATCATTACATTTATAATCTACGTAGCCCTAAGGCATTTACATGTCTTAAGAATGCCTCTCTTGGCAATGGTTTGATTAACGGCTCAACAACCATATTATGCGTTGATATGTACTCAACTGAGATCTCCTCTTTGACTTCTTTATTTCGTACAATTTGTACTTTATGTCTATATGCTTTCCTTTGCAATGGTATTTATCATCCTTCACATGAGCTATGGCTGCTTGATTGTCACAGCGAAGGATAATCTTCTTCATTGCATTCTCATAAATCCTCAGGTTTTGAAGGAATCTCTTAAGCCATAAGACCTCTTGTACTACCACTGATCAAGCTATGAATTCTGCCTCCATAGTTGACAGTGTCACACAGTCTTATTTTTTGTTACTCTAAGTAACAGCACCATTGCTGAGCAAGAAAGTGTATCCGGAGGTGGATTTTCGTTCATCAATGTCATCAACCCAATCAGCATCGATGAATCCAACAAGTCGTAGACTTCCTCCATGATAACACAATGCAAGATCTGTAATACCCTTGATGTATCTCATAATTCTCTTCACGACCTTCTAGTGTTGGCGTCCCGGATTAGTCTGATACCGACTAACTAGACTCACGGCAACATATGTCTGACCGAGTACACATCATAGCGTACATCAGGCTGTCGACCACGCTCACATAGGAAACATTGGACATTTCCTTTTGTTCCTCTGGAGTTTTAGGACACATGTTCAAGTTTAAAACCTCGCCTTTCATAATAGGAGTGTTAATGGGTTTACAGTCATCCATGCGGAATCGTTCCAAAATCTTCTTTATATATGATTCCTGCGTCAAGGCAAGGAGTCGTTTGGAACGGTCGCATTGGATTTTCACACTCAGTATGCATGCTGCTTCACCCATGTCCTTCATCTCAAACATGGAGGACAACTATTGCTTAATGGAAATGACATAGTCTCTATTATTCCCACCTATTAGAATGTCGTCCACATATAACGTTAGGATAACAAAGTTATCCTCGGACTTATGAACATACACACAGTGATCTTCATCAATCATGTTAAAATCGTAAGAAACGATTGACTGATGAAATTTCATATACCACTATCTAGATGATTGTTTGAGTTCATAAATGGACCGACGCAGCTTGCAAACTTTGCGCTCTTCTCATTTTACAATGAAGCCTTGAGGTTGTTCCATGTAAATTTCATCATCTAGTTCTCCATTGATAAATGCAATTTTTATATCCATTTGGTATAATTCTAATTCTATATATACGACTATAACTAATATTAGGCGAATTGAAGCAAACCTTACAACAGGTGCAAAAGTTTCTTCATAGTCAACACCCGCTGTTTGGGTGAAATCTTTCGTCACTAGACGGGCTTTATATCTCTCAATTGATCCATCCATGCCACATTTAATTTTGAGAACCCATTTGTTCTCAATTGCCTTACGGCCTGGCGGGAGATCAACCAAGTCCCAGACTTGATTTTTCTGCATGGACCATAACTCATCCTCCATTGCCTTAATCCATTCTTTCTTAGCGGGGGACGAGAGAGGCCTTCTCTTGCAAGTCTATTCATTCGATCTTGACCAATATGTCCTAGTCTGGCATGTCAAATGTTGGCACTATCATTCACATCAACAGATGATATAAAAAAATAACTATTAGCAACAGATGATATATTTAAAACATAGAAATCATTATTAAGAAAATCATTGCATAAAAAGAACATTGTCATAAGATATTGTCATTTGTTTTCTCTGAAAACTTATTACATAACTAAGTTTGTCTAATGTTGACACAGAAAGTAAATTTCGTCTAAAAGTTGGAGCATATAGAACGTCATGAAGGTAAGGTATTTGGCCGTTGCGAGATTCTAACTTGCACGATTCAATGCCTTTAACTTCAACTCTTTCGTTATTTCCAACGTAAATCCATTTGCTCCCCTCACTTATTCGGCAAAATTCCACGAAGACAACGCGATCTCTCGCTACATGGTCGGTGGCTCCTGAATCTACAATCCACGAAGGATGAGTTTAAGCAATTAAGACATAATTTGAGGCATAAGAAAAAGAATTGTGGTCAGGACAAACCTTCTTTGGCTCAGTGCAATCACGAGCAAAGTGATCATGTTTGCTACAATTATAGCATTTTACTTTATTCATGTCTACTTTGCCGCCACGTTTTCAAGTTCTTTGTCCAGCATCTCCGCTCTTCTTATTTGGTTGTGACTTATGCGATCTTTTTTTTCTTGAATTGGGAACCAGTTCTTTGTCCACCATTGTCAGCAACTAATGCTTCAGAGGATTGATTCATGGCTTGAAGAGCCTCATCCTCCATTTCAATGTGGCGAGCAGCTTGGTCAAAAGTTTTAACACCTTCGTTGTGCATCAAATTACAACGCATATGTTCCCAACTTTTTGAAAGAGAGCGGATCAGAGCTTGCACCTGTTGCTCGTCATCGAGCACTTGTCCTGCACTTTTGAGTTCACGGATCATGTTGGACATCTCCTGGATATGCTCCCTCATCGTATGATTTGGTCGCTTCCGATAAGAGTCAAACTTGACCGTGAGCATCCAGCGCTTGGTGGTCGTGGTGATCCCATACTTATTGCGGAGCACCGCCCATATTTCGAATGTTATCTTATAAACTTCGAATTCGCACAAGAGGGAATTACTCATTATGCTCAGCAATGTAATGTGAGTAATACGATTCTTTTTTGTCCAGGCCTGATAGGCCTCCATGTCCCTCTAGCGCTGGGCATTATGTCCAGGTGCAAGTTCAATGACAACATGGTTAATGGTCTCCAAGACCTCTTGTTCTTCTAGAAGATATTGGACCTTGCGGTGCCAAATATCATAATTGTCGCCATTGAGCTTCTCATTCTTGTTCACGTCAGCAATTATTGTTTTGGAATCCATGATCTAGTTTGGTCACAAAAATAGGAAAAATCAGTGTTATGCATGTTGCAATTTTGTCTGCAATATGTAAAAAATGAAATAACAATATTCATGAAGTATTGACATCGAGAGGTTGTTAGACTCCCACTCATCTCCCACTATCTTCAAGAAATATTATCATTCATTATTTTAACAACGTGACAAAATTAATCTAAATGTTTAAATTTTGAATCAACACATAATTCAAAATTTTCTACTCTATGCATTTTGAATCAACTTATAATTCAAAATCATCGAAATTCACTTCGTGTGGTGAATCAAATTATTTCTAATATGACCAGGACAATCATGACTAGTGCAACGGAAGCTTTTCTCCGAGGGGGTGCAAATTAAATAATCGTGCACTATCCTTCGCCTCGACATCACATTAGAAAAAAATTGTGCTCCAACCCTATCTCTGGAGACTACATTAACCATGCACAAGACCAGTTCCTCGGAACCTTTCTAGACATGCATTTCGAGTCACGCATCACTCATCAGAAAGACGTTGGTTATTAGGACCCCCCCTCCCCCCATCCGCGTCAGTCGAATGGGGATCCGACGGGTGCCCCTTTGAATTTTAGTTTTTTTTAATTCATTTTCTTTTTTTAATCCGTCTTCTCCCACCCTCTCTCGCTCTCGCCTCTCCCTCTCTCTTCTCCCTCCCTCTCACGCTCATCTCTCTTCTCCCTCCCTCTCTCGCCCGGCGGCGGCCAGATCTGGTCGTTTGCCGCAGTCACATCCGGCCGCTGGCGGCTGGATCTGATTGCGGCCGGCCAGATTTGGCCGCTCGACGGCCGATTTGGCACGGGCGGTCGGATCTGGCCGCCCAGCGGCTGGTGGTCGATCCGGCATGGGCGGCCGGATCTGGCCGCCCAGTTGCTCTCGCCGAGGCCATCTCCGCTCTCGCCGAGGCCGCCGCTGCTCTCGCCGAGGCCGCCGCCGCTCTCGACCGTGCTCCGCTATGCTCCGCCGCGCTCCGCCATCGCCCCGCTCCGCCGCGCTCCGACCCCGCCCCGCTCCGCCCCGCCGCTCTCCGACCCCGCCCCGCCGCGACCACGCTCCGACATCGCCGTGCCGAATTCTCGAATGCCGCCGCCGCACTGACGCCGTCGAGAAGCCTCGTCGAGAATGGAAATGTAATTGATTGTTTGTGTCGATGTATGAAAAATGTAATTTGAGAATGTAATTGATTCATGTTGATGTATGAAAAATGTAATTTAAGAATGTAATTGATTCATTGGAATGTGTTTGTAATGTGTTCATGCCGATGTCGATTTATGAAAAATGTGATTTCATTGGAATGTGTTCTACATTTGGAAATGTAATTGATTCATGTTGATGTTGTAATGTGATATAAATGTATGTCGTGTCTGTTCCGAAAATGTGATACAAGTGTCCGTATCTATTCCGAAAATGTGATACAAGCGTCCGTTCCGAGGGTTATGTAATACAAACGTCGTTCCGAAAATATGTGATACAAGCGTCCGTCCGTTCCGAGGGGTTATGAGCTTCCGTGAATATGTGATACATATGACAGACGATAAATCAATTACATGTCGATTTCATACACATTCCAATGAATCAATTACATTCTCTACATTATCTGGAATCAATTACATTTTCATACATCGACATGAATCAATTACATTTTTCATACATCGACACATAAATAATCAATTACATTCCCATTCTCGACGAGGCTTCTCGATGAGATCACAAACTTCGACAATATTCATCCAAAATAAATAAAAAAAATCATGACAGGTGGCGTGCAACGACGGCATGCAAGGGTCCGGCGGCGTCGGGGCGGCGGCGGCATGCGAGGATCCGGCACGGCGATGTCGGAGCGGTCGGAGCGCGGTGGGGCGGAGCGCGGCGGGGCGATGTCGGAGCACTGCGGGGCGATGGCGAAGCGCGGCGGGGCGGTGGCGGAGCGCGGACGAGAGCGACGGAGGGGGCGAGAGCGGCGATGGCCTCGACGAGAGCGGCGGACGAGGATGAGAGCGGTGGCGCCTCGACGAGAGCGGCTGGGCGGCCAAATCCGGCCACCCTCGTCAGATCTGACGCGGGCAGCCAGATTGGCCATCGAGCGGCCAGATCCGGCGGGGCGGGCGGAGCGCGACGAGACAGGGTCAGAGCACGGCGGGGCGGAGCGCGATGGGGCGATGGCGGAGCACGGACGAGAGCGGCGGCCTCGGCGAGAGCGACTGGGCGGCCAGATCCGGCCGCCTTCGTCAGATCTGACGCAGGCAGCCAGATCCGGCTGCCTGCGCCAAATCGGTCGCCAAGCGACCAGATATGGCCGGCCGCAATCAGATCCAGCCGCCGACGGCTAGATCTGGCCGGCCGCAATCAGATCTGGCCGCCGATGCCGCGCGAGAGAGGGAGGGAGAAGAGAGATGAGCGCGAGAGGGAGGAAGAAGAGAGAGGGAGAGGCGAGAGCGAGAGAGGGAGGGAGAAGATGGATTAAAAAAAAGAAAATCGAAAAAAAATGAATTTTAAAAAAAACTAAAATTCAAAGGGGCGCCCGTCGGATCCCCATCCGACGGGCGCGGATGGAGGGAGGGTACAGGGGGGAGGACCCCCATTAAATCCTAGTTTGTTTAATTACACCAACTAATTATTTTATTATAGGCTTTGCATGAAACATGTATTTTAACACATGGCCAAAATTAATATTGCCATCTTAATTAGTTCTACAAAAGGAATTAATTTTAATTTAATCAATTTCAAATCAATTTAAAATTCAAGGCAAATTATCATGCTTAACAAGATTGGACATACCAATTTGATTTTAACGCATAGTGAAAATTTTAATCAATGAAATAAATATCATTATGACATACATAAACGAAGATATTTATTTCATGCATGATAACACATTTATTGACATGCAAATCTAATCATTTAATTTAATGCTTTAAATCAACAAATGATTTTCTTTTGATAACATTAAATTGCATGCAATATTACAAAAAAGTTTCTGAGGAAAAAATAAAATTTTCCTGATTTTTTGAGATTTTATAATAGATATTTTCTATTTTCGAATTATTTTAAAAATCTGGCAAAAATCAGAAAAGAAAAAACTACCTATTGGGCCTATCAATCAGCTCAATTACCACTTCTCATATGTGCAACTCTTTTGTACCCAACTGGGCCTTCCAGTGGATCGTGTGCCTGCTGGAACGGTTTTCTTTTTTTCTTTTTTTTCTTTTTTCTCTACAACATATGCAAAAAAATCCAAAATTTCATCAAAAATATTAAAATAAATCCGAAAAATATATTATGATTTAGGTTCATCCATAATATATTTGTGATGACAAACTCTATTTTGTCCCTTGGTTGTGGTCATACAATCGAGGTGCGCAGATCCCAAATAATAATGAATATTATTTTTTCGACGCAATCACGAGTTCGAGAAAAATCTAAAAATACCAATGTTGGAATTTATAACAGATATAAATTCTAGAGGTTGCGGAATACCTCTTGCAGCGGAAGCGAATCGTCGGGGCTTTCCCACGCACTTGTACCTCGGGATCGGGAACCGAACCTCTGGGGAACGGAATTCTTTGCCACAGCACAAGTACTCTGGATGAACCTCTGCGAAAGTATATATGATACATATGCTATGGGTCCCCTTTTATAAAGTAGAAAGACTTGGGTGACAAGTTAGGCAGAATGCATCACACACGTCCATCACGCATATGATGATGTGTCTGTACAGGCATGCGCTCCACCCTTGTGGGCCGCACACATGTGCCCAAAAGGGCACTATTCCAACAATAAGTTTGGTATAGGAATACAATAAGTAGACACTAAGCAACCAACTTCACTTCCGTGTATCCTGCAAAAAAAATATAAAAAAATATTATAAACATTTCCAATCTAAGTATACATTTAATTAATAATAACAAATGAAGCAAAAAATTGTATAACTTTTAATTGATATTCAAAATCCTTTCAAAATGTCACCTTCCAAAATGTAGTTAAATAACTAGATTACGCACGATCCTCTCCGAGTCCAACAACCCTACATTAGAAAAAAGAAATAGGCATAACAAAAAATATAGTGAAATGAAAGTGTCAGGAACACTATAAACTTTTTTTTAAGATTTTGTTACCTTCTTCAATCTTCTCTAGTTCATCCAGCTCTACGCGAAGATCAGTTAACTTTGTTGGATTTCTTAATCAATTCTGAGTGCAAATCAAAGCCTCAACGGTTGACGAAGCAAGCTACTCCGAAATGGGTCAAGAACTCGACCCCCTGTGCTAAACGCACTCTTAGATGACACCGAAGACACAGGAATAGCCAATATATCTCTAACCATATGAGAAAGGACATAATATTTTGAAGATTTTGCTTTTCACCATTTTAAGATATCAAATCCGTCAATATTTTCTTCCACATCGTCCTCGATATACTTATCTAATTCACTCTTTTTTACTTCACTTTGTTTCCTCCTGATTTTCAATCTGAATTCATCCTCCCAATCAACATCATGTTTACGAGCATTAGATGTCGAGTCCGTCATGAAGGTTAAGCAATTAGAATCACTCCTATCAAGAGGTATTAGAATTTAGAAAATGATGACATTAATGGAAATAAGAGAATCCTGATAGATGGTCGTAAAAAAAAGTGACTTTCCTTGTCTTCAACTTATTAAATCTAATAATATTGTATGATATAAGATAAAATTGTGAATTTTAATAATACATATAGATTGACTTGGAAATATATAAATAAATTAGCATGAAAAAGAAAAAATGAAAGAAAGTGCAGACTTGTAACTGTTCCAAAATTCATATTTTTTCACTTTTTATTTTATTTCATATATATATATATAATTGTAGTTCTTATACTAATTAAATGTATATGTATGTCTTTTTTTATTAGAAAAAATAGAAGCGCTAATCTAAGTGCTTCTGGAGAAGAGAGGAAGTAGAGATAGAGTAATTTGAATATGAATTATTAAGACAAAATTAGGTGGATTGAAATAAAATGAGGGATAAAATAGAAATTTTGTAGTGACATTAAGCAACATTCCATTCGAGCATGACAATCAAAAGGACAAAGAAAAAAAATAGCTGTTGGGACAAATATTATATGTGAGAGTTATGATAAGCTGTAACCGACGAAAAAAATGTATAAAAATTGGGGATTCTTTGGACTGCGTTTGTCAAACGGAATCACGATCCTATATGTGTTTAATTAAGGGTTATTTCCTCTAATTATTTTTAAACTATAATAATTTTTTAAAATTTTCAAATTTAACTTCAAACTACGAATTTTTTTAAATCTTTAAACTATCACGACTTTTTAAATTTGATCATTGCGTCAACTTCTTGATTATTTTTAATATTTATTAAAAAAATTCCATTATTTGCATAATTTATTATAATTAAAATAATTAAAAAATTATGAAAAAAATGTTAAAAATATAGTTAATGAAACATTAAATTTTTTAATAAAATAATAAATAATATTATATTAATTATTTATTATAAACATTTCATATATGATAAATAAACTATTTTACAGGGGTAAAGTGTGAGAGAGAAAAAAAGAAAGAATAAAAATTAAATACCAAATAAAAAAAGAGTCGTCAAAAAGAAAAAAAAAGAAAATGAATGAAGTGCTACAATTCCACCAAAAAGGTGGAACCGAGATGGAATCGAGGTGTGCCAGAGTGCTGGAACTAGATTTCTGGGCCATGTTTGAGCTCTGATTTCACCTCTTTTGATGGAGCGGGGATCTCGGTTCCAATCCAAATGCGGCAGAGTTGATATGAAGAGTTGACTGGTTGGTTGAACATTTCCGATCTCAAACAATGGCGATCTTATATTATCGGTTGAATAGCTTCAGGTACGTACATAGAGCATAGAACAACGTGAACAGAAATAGAAGCATCTAATACCTTCTTGTACATGACAAAAGGTACAGAAAAAAGAACAGAAATAGATGCATCAATATTATGATGTATAGCTTCAGCTACAGGACTCAACATACAGAAAGCGTGCAAGATCATAGATATGTGCACAGAAGTCATCTACGTTATATACTTGCTTCAGGCAATATATAGAAGATCAAAAGTGTACAGAAACAGGAGGGTAAATATAAGCATCAACATTCACGCCTGTTTTTTATATATTTACACTAACATAGCTAATGAGCTTCTCTAACACACCCGAGTTAACACTTTGTTTACAAACGTTCAGTACAAGAGTGGGAAATCAGAGGCCACTAATTTTTTCATATGTTTTGTAATTTTTTTTCCCTTTTTTTCTTTGTTTTATGAGCTCTCAAAACTCTTCTCAAGTTCCATGTCAGAAATAAGCTCAATGCCTGGTCTTAAAGTGAGCTACATGTCCAATGCGTCAAAAGCCAACGGATGGAGAGTCAGCAAGAAACCGCCAGAGCATCACGAAGCATGAAATACAGAATGGGGGCAGCAGTACCGACAATGCAAGCACCAACAAACAAGCAATTGAGACCAGCAGATCGGAGACGACGTAGTGACACACCTCTTTTAGTTCCATCAGACTTCGGAATAGTAGTAGCTGCTGGTGGACTCTTGGATGGCACCTCAGTCACAGTTGAGCAGAGGGTATCAGGGTTCGACTTGGAACAACCCAAAGGCCGAGCGATGAGGTCCACCTCATTCAGAGCAAGACGATGAGCGTTCGCAAACTCAACTGTGTGGTTAACTGATTCAGAGTTCCTTGATTTCATCTCAAGCGTTTTAAGTTTGAATCTTGTTGACACTTGGGTAAGCGGCGTAGCTTGGCGGGATGGACGAATCTGAATTAGTGGATCCGCATCCTCAAATGAGTTGGCAGCAGTAGGATGAACAATGGTGGTAGATTTCTCTCGTGTTTCTTCTTGAACATTGCTTGCATAAGAAGAAAAGTCATCTTCCAACAAATCGGTAGGGAACTCAGGCCACAAAGCAATGTCAAAGTTTGTGATATCTGACATTCCATGCACGTCGGATTTCGAGATATAAGAGCCACAAAGCATGCTGTTGATATCCGCAGAAGGACAAAGGAAAAATAACTGTTGGGACAACGGAAAAATAACTGTTGGGACAATATATGTGAGAGTTATGATCAGCTGTAACCGAGAAAAAAATGTATACAAATTGGGGATTCGTAGAGGTGTGGTAGAACTCGATTCCCCATCGTGATCTGAAGAGTTGATTGGTATTCTTATATTATTGGTTGCCTAGCTTCAGGTACGTACATGGGACATAGAACAACGTGAACAGAAATAGAAGCATAACCGTACGTGGCTCGAGGCACAGAAAACTTAAAAGAACAGAAATAGAAGCATCTATAGTTTCAGCTACATGACTCAACGTACAGAAAGTGTGCATGATCATAGATAAGTGAACAGAAGTCATCTACGTTATATATTTGCTTCAGGCAATATATAGAAAGACCAAAAGTGTACAGAAATAGGAGGGTAACTATAAGCATCAACATTCACGCCTGTTTTATATAATTTACACTAACATAGCTAATGAGCTTCTCTAACACACCCAAGAGTTGACACTGTTTACAAACGTTCAGCGCAAGAGTGGGAAATCAGAGGCTACTTATTTTTTTCATATGTTTTGTAATTTTTTTTCCTTTTTTTCTTTGTTTTATGAGCTCTCAAAACTCTTCTCAAGTTCCATGTCAGAAATAAGCTCAATGCCTGGTCTTAAAGTGAGCTACATGTCCAATGCGTCAAAAGCCAACGGATGGAGAGTCAACAAGAAACCGCCAGAGCATCACGAAGCATGAAATACAGAATGGGGGCAGCAGTACCGACAATGCAAGCACCAACAACCAAGCAATTGAGACCAGCAGATCGGAGACGACGTAGCGACATGCCTCTTTTAGTTCCATCAGACTTCGGAATAGTAGTAGCTGCTGGTGGACTCTTGGATGGCACCTCAGTCACAGTTGAGCAGAGGTTATTAGGGTTCGACTTAGAGCAACCCAAAGGCCGAGTGATGAGGTCCACCTCATTCAGAGCAAGACGATGAGCGTTCGCAAACTCAACTGTGTGGTTAACTGATTCAGAGTTCCTTGATTTCATCTCAAGCGTTTTAAGTTTCAATCTTGTTGACACTTGGGTAAGCGGCCTAGCTTGGCGGGATGGACGAATCTGAATTAGTGCATCCGCATCCTCAAATGCTTTGGCAGCAGTAGGATGAACAATTGTGGTAGATTTCTCATGTGTTTCTTCTTGAACATTGCTTGCATAAGAAGAAAAGTCATCTTCCAACAAATCGGTAGGGAACTCAGGCCACGAAGCAATGTCAATGTTTGTGATATCTGACATTCCATGCACGTCGGATTTCGAGATATAAGAGCCTGAGCCATGAAGCATGCTGTTGATATCCGCAGGATTGATATGAGAGCTAGATTGCAGAATGCTTTGGACATCCTCTTGTAACAAGAATGCTGATTCGCCCACAGCACCTTGATCAAGATTGGAATCCCATGGCTCTGGTTCTCTAGCAACGGACGTGATATCTGCCTGCAAGATATTGAACGGTGCACACTTTATCATTCATCTTTGGACATAATTAAATGTGTTATGTCTTCTCAAAAAAATTAAATGTGTTATGTTCACCAGGAAAATATACGTTCTAGCAATTTTGTAAGTGGTACTACTATATTTTAGAAACATATTTATGCACCATGTCTTATTGTCCTAAACTAAGAAAATCAAGAAAAAATGATGTTATTCGATTAGGCTTTGAGATCACCTACCTCCATTTGAGGCTCCAATTCATTACCACTGGGGATAAAAAAATCAGGGACCAAAAGTTCTTCAAACCAGGCATCTATGTCAATGTCTGAGGTAGACGGCGACTCCTTGGAGACTACTGTTCCAGATAGAACTTCAGGTTGATCTGGAAAGTCAATTTCAGTCTTGGTGAGCTTCTCACCATCATTTGTGGCAACCTTTTGCCCCTTCCTGTCCTCTGACACAAAGCCATTCCTTTTGGTAATACGACATATAACATAGATATCCTGCAAGCATAACAGAAAGAAGAAGATTTCACTGAATAATGAACTGTATATGTTGTTATACTGCAATATTTTCAGATGACTCCCAGCACAATTTACTGTGTTCTTTCAAATTTCTATAGCTAACTCTCAGATTTTCTAGTGATCCTTTACTCATAAAAAAAAATTCACTGACTCGAAATCATCTACTTAATGGTAACTGCTCTAAATTCATGGAACCATAGAGATTAGGGGGAAAAATCTCATAGTTAATAAATTCATGTAAAGCTAGCAGAAAGAGAATGATACTTTCTCTAAATTCAAGGAACCATATAGATTAGGCAAAAAAAAACTAACCTAGATATTTCAACAATATCATGTAAGGCAGGCAGAGAGAAAAAAACAAAAGATTTTTTACTAGACTAACTTTAGAAATTAAAAATTGAAACCTGAAATTGTCATAAAAAGTGCATACAAATCATTTTGTTGCCTGTGGTCACTCAGAGAATTAAATGCTCATTATCCACAGGTGCAGAAATCTTATCCAAAGCAAGCAGCATACCTTCACGCCAGAGGCAGATTTAAACTCTTTCTCGTTTAAATAGTACTCATGCATAATCCAATCACTGCGCTTTCCAGTAGGAGGTCGCCCTTCATGGAAAACTAGAGTCTTCTTTGATCCTATTTTTAGTTTTTTATTATCCCTAACATCACGATCTTTCCCAGTTGATTTCCAGTATCCTGCTTCTGTTGCCCTATTTGAGCGTAAACCATTAGGATACTTCCTGTCCTTCAGAGCAAAGAAGTGCCATGTGCTATCTCTGGATGGAATTTTGCATTTTCCTGAAGAATTATAACACAACAAGATGAGAACAAATAAGATACATTTCAGAAACTGACGGAACATAGTTGATAAAGGAAAGTTGTTGAACATCTAAAAGCATTTTACTGTCTACGATAAAATGCTCAGTCCTATGAGGTGCAACTAACTGCAATTGAAGTGCTCAAGTGGCTAGATATACAAGTTTTTATTCCAGAACAAGTCCAAAATGTCTGACAACTTATAAGAATGGACAACATAGATGAAGCATGTCATACAAGAAAGTTTCCCATCAGTATTCAATAGAAAAAGTTCTTGGTTTTTAGAGCGTTCAATAGAAAAGTTTGCCATAGATAAATTCCAGCTAAAAGTACAAAGTAGCAGGCGTTAAGCATCAATTACCAGGTAAGTCCCAGGGCTCGTGCTTATATATGTCTACCAGAGGAATGAGATCCTTATGTTTAGAATCATTCTTGAAACCAAATATTTTACGCTTCAAATAAAAGGCGACAAGCTCCTCGTCTTTTGGATGAAAGCCAAAACCCGGAGGCAGAGATAAGACATCCAATGTTTCCATTCTAAAGAGATCTGTGTCTGCACGAAGCCAACAACAAATTGTAGGCAAAATCAGAATGAAGTAATATATCCCTATTAGCTAACTATGCTATACAACAATTAAGATTCTTTTTTCTAAAAAAAAATGTGCAGAATCCTAATCTCCAAAGGTAAGTTTATCTAGTTACGCAACTAGAAATCACAAATATTTTGTATCGGGCTGCCTCATATTTGTAGAATCCACATGGCGGCCAACAAAATGTCTCAAACACGGATGAAGTTCGAGATTTGAAATCTCCTATCGTGGAGCACTTCCTCTGTTTGTGTGTGTGTGTAGTTCAGGGGCAAAAAAGAATGATTTTGCATCAAGTAACAGCAAGCTTTCCAGAGGGAGATGTGAAGAAAATGAAGAAGAAACACTTTGGGCCATTACACTGAGCTATTTAACGGTGCACAACCAAATAGGCGATTCAGGATCAAACCAAATCAACATTACCATACTGCCTAAAAAAAGGTAACATGATCGCGTGCTAGGTATATGGAGTTAATCAACATCTTTTAACTCTACGATGTTTGGAACTGTTGGAAAGGAATGAACACCGTCTACTTACAGGAGGCTAATTACGCAGAAATGTTCTTTAATTCACGATTCAACTATTCACCGCTGACAACACAAAACAGAATCAAACGAAAATCTTCCGCCAGATCACACATCCAAACCGATCAGGAGCTCGTCAACGGACAGTCGTCGACTAATCCCTGGAGTAAATCGGTCACAGAAATCGAACCACGGATTAATCTACTGCATGTTCCTATCCAGACATGCCACCAATCATGTCCGATCGCGCTTAAAATCACAAGCAAGATGGAGAAAGACGGGGGTGTGGGAACAATTCGGGAGTCGACCGACCTGTGTTTCGCTCCCGTGACAGGAAAGAGAGGAGATGAACTGAACTCGCCGACGGCCGCGCAGAGGCCTCCGGCCGCTGGCGTAGGAGGAGACGAGGTGCGGCAGAGGTGGCGGTGGCGGTGGCGGAGGCGGAGTCGTGACGATGGTCGCGCTACGCGTTCGGGGTTAAGAAAACGTGGGTAACACGGTAGATGAAGAGGAAGAAGGTTCAATAATAACGATAATAATAATTGTAATAATATAATATAATTATTAATAATAATTGTAATAAACGAGCAATCGAAGAAAAATATATATTGTGATAAAAGGAAACAAAAGAAAAAGAGCACGCGGCCCGTATTTAACTTTAGTTTTGGGCCTTCAACTTAGCGGTAAGCTCACCGTCTGCTCCTCTCGACGGCTTCCGGTCACTATTCCGCGTTGGTGATGAGGAAACTACGAAGCAACCTCCCGATAAATTTGTCGTGTGGCGGGAGGGATAGTGTGCTGATTGTGTCGTTTCTCTGGATGTTCCAAGAGATAATGTTGGTGAATTTTGTGAACAAGTGGCTGATGGGAAATCCTATTAATCAATATTTTCAAACCGAATTCACGCTCGAATTTGGCTTCTTACTGAATCACGATTAAATCGATCCGATCAAATTTGACTAAATTGAATTAGATTTTATTAAAATAATATTATTAAAAATATAATATAACTTATATGATATAGTATATGAATATTGTACTAATAAACAATTAGTAATATTAAAAATTAATATGACATATTTTATTTATTCAAATTTTTAATAATGATTAACATATAAATATAAATAAATTATTAATTTAATATCTATTATTTATTGATGATATATGCTATATTAATAAATTAATCTTAAATTATTTTTATTTCTTTTTTCTTTAACACTTTCCTTTTTATTTTTTTTATTTATGTCCTTCGATAATTTTTCATTTTAATGTTATTCAATTTTAAATACCTACTTTTTTATTTCAATTCTTATTTAATTTTATACATATCATATTTCCTCCTTTTTACATTTCTTATATTCCTTTCCTTTTATCTTTTTTTACCTTTCCTAATTTTATTATTTTTAATTCCTTTTTCAAAATTTGCATTGTCGGTTCAATCGGGTTTTTCCTGGTTTAGTACTAAAATCGCTTTTAATATCAAACGAACTAAATTTTGACCGGCTCACAATTGAATGGTCCGCTCTGGTTTTAAAAACGTTGCTATGAACATCAAATTTAATTTTTAAAACCTCTAATTTAATTAATTAATTAATTTTTGCTCAGTTTAAACTTAGTAAAACTGAAGGCGGGATCTGATAGAATAAAAATGTTAGTTCAAACATAACAATTAGATTAATTAACCAATATATAAATTATGTTTTATTAATATAATTACTACTTTATTTAGAGAGATATGGAAGTGTAAATCTAAAAACAATTATATCTAAAAATTATTATCTTAATTAATGTAACGCCTCCAAAATGCATCTCGTCATATGACAAAATACATTTTGGAGGATGCTACGAGTTATACATACGTAGATAAAAGAATATTTTGACTGATCAATTAAAAATGGAAGCATATGCGGAAGAGTAATCATCATATGTGAAAGACTAATAAAAAATATATCATGAGTCTTGAGTTCATCTAATATATTCAGATAATAAGAAAAGACAAACTATGACATCAGGTAAAGTAAAGGACTCAAGATATTAATGTGTTGTCATCACGAGTTTGACAGATCACGTTAACTATTTTCATCATTGGGACTTACGCTTGTATGTATAAAAATGCAGGAGAGATAAAATCTCTTTATAAGTTTTGCAACTCAATATGTAAATAAGGTAAAAAAGATCATGATAATAGACAGGAAGATAAATCATGAGAACATCACCATCATCGCATAAGAAATAAAGATATTATCATAAGATATTCATAAACCAAGATGATATATTCGTAAGATTACATGAGTAAGGGTCAAGATTTACCATAGTGTCATCGTAAAAATGGTGAGTGCTGATTATAATCATCATGAGGTCATCGTGTCAAAGGATCATGATAAATTATTATAAAAGCAAGAGTACATAACTATGACATGAATAATCTTTGTTGAAGTAAGATTAGAGATAAATAATAATAATAACTGTAAGGATAAAAAAAATCAATCAAAATAATCATCATGAGTAATGTTTGATTATTAATATGCTTTTATCTTATTCATCTTATAAATTATTTTTTGACTTATAATCGGATATCTTTTAACCTGTGGAGAAATATGTTTTAACTCCAGAATTTTAAACTAACTTCCAAGTAACCAACCCATAATTGATTGTCAGACCATAATTATAAAAACATTTCATTAATATTTTTTGTCTTTTATCTTACCGCTTTTAATTTAACTTATTGGAACATAAAGGGACATGATCAAATCATCGTAGGAATGAACAAAAAATCGTGCATCATGATAGTTAAGGACCCTAATGAAAATATCATCATCATAACGGATGGATTTAATCGGACTATAAGATAAGTATATGAAGAGAAATATGAGCTGCATAAAAATGTACGAATAATCATATTAACATAGATCATGACTAAAGGCATAATTCATGGATCAAATAGGTATAGAAATCATCGTCACAAGATGAGAACCCGGACCAAGTGCGAAGAAGACTCGGGCCGAGTCAAAATCCTCTTATTAGAACCATCACGTATAATTAGGACCATATGATTGTATAATAAACACCAAAATATCTTATTGTTTTAAAGATATAATCAAAGAACGTTTAAAATAAATTAAGTTTGGTCAAACTTTATTTTAAGAAAAAATATCCAAGAAAACATTATATATCATTAATTTTTATCAACTGCAGACCAATAACTTTACGTTTAGATACTTATATTCCATTTATTTTCTCCTCTCTTTTTTAACCAAATTTATTTTTCTTTTTTAATCCTATATTTATTATTATTTGTTATGTCATAAGTTTTTTATAATTAAATATCTAGTTATAAATACCACATTTTAATTTTTTTTTCTCAATCCAAATACTGATGGAATAATTTATAGCATTGAATGTTTTGTAATAAATATCATCATTACTTTAATGTGTTAGTCATCCTTTGGAAAATATTCTCTCCCCAAACAGCCTAAGTATATTTTGAGAACTGGACCGGACCAGCCGGTAATCGTGAACCAGTTGTTAGTCGGGTTCAGCCTCATGTAATAACTTTGTTTTGGTGAAAAATTAGAATGAACCAGATAGAACGAAAAAATCAGGTTGAACCGAGAGTTTGGGTTCAACCCAGATTTTTTAATTTTTAATAAAAAGGAAGCAAATAAAATAAAAAGGAAAGTATTAAAACTTAATTTGAAAGTTGTTAATATGAAAAAGGAAATAAAAAAAATAATGCAAGAGAGAATACCAAATTATACTATATTTGAAAAGTAGTAGGAGATAAAAAGGAAACATAATAATTAATATAGAAGGAAAAAAGAGAAAGTAAAATTAAATAATAGGAAAGTTAATTCATTTGATAATACTAATAGTACTAATAATAAGCTTGATTTTGAGTATGCATCATTTTTAAAAGCACAATAGCACTTTTGAAAAAAAAATAGTAAACTCTAAATAAAAATAAATGATTAAGGTAAAAATATTGCAAAGCATAAGATTTTTGTTTCCGAAAAGGGAAAAATGATGAATGAGAAATCATAAAAAATTGTATTTGAAAATAATTATGGGAGGAGAATTAAAATGTACTAATAAAAAATTTAAAATTATATAATATTGCATCACTAGTATTATATAAATAACAAGTCCCCAGAGTGTGCATATAGCGGCAGGCTGTCCAAGAAGATCGACGTCTGGAGCTTGGGAATTTTGATTCTGGAGATCCTGACCGTCAAGTTCCTCGCGACCAACATGTTGCAGGGCAAGATGCACCAGGGTGGTGAACTGGGCGTGCAGGGATCGAAGGAGCGAGACGGCACGCTTGAGGAACTGCAGGGACATGATTATGCAGGCGTCAACTCGAAGGACTCGAGGCCGTCGAAGAGGTCATCGACTGGGAGGAGCAGCAGGCGTCGCTTCCCATCTTCCCGAACCCCCATGAGGAGTCGACGACTGCGGTCGGGAAGCGAAGTTGCGTTCCTCCACTTTAAATAGTGAAAAAACGGAACAACGTTTAGTGGCAATGGAGCGTCGGATGTTTGATGGCCATTAGAAAGGAAGTTACGTTGAACAGTCGTCGAAGCTGCCTTTGGGAAGACAAAAAACTTAATGAGAGAGCGCACGGGATACGAAGAAGCAAGAGAGAGGAGAAATCAGTAAGAGGAAAATAAAATGAGGAGAAAAAAATGAGAAAAATATAAGGAAGAATGGCGAGCTCTCGTCAACTTGAAACCGTCGCTAAAATATCGACTTTATATAAATATAAGATATATATATATATATATGATATTATTGTCTATGTTTGTGAATAAACATTAATTCTTAAACATAAATAAATGATTATTATTTATCACTATTAATAATTTGTTATTACTATTTCTATATTATATTGAAAATTATTATAAAAAATATTATTTTAATAAAATTTGACTTAATCTGATTGCACCGTGACCCAGTTAGTCTTATGATTTGATTATGAAAATATTGAGCATTATATATAACATTTTTTATTATTTAAGTATGAAATGATGAGTTAGAGCGAAAAATGATTTATGAGATCGATAATTATCTACAAAAAGTCTTGTTTAAATATAAATTCACGAGACCTATTGTATTCAATTAATTCATGTTTTTTATATATACATTATAATATATGAATTATAAAAGATAAGTATTACCTGAGTGTTCTTTAATTTCATAAAAATCATGGTGGAGCTTATATTCATCAACCTAAATTTACTTCAAATTTTAAAAAATTATATTAAAACAAAGTGTAAACTCTTTAACCATAGTCCATCCCAATTAATTATATAATGTGGCAATCCATTAAAGTAGAAGCCCAATATCAGAATACACATTCATAATTTTAAGAAACTTTATAAAATTGTTGAATGTAAATCAATACGAGATCTAGCTATGTTATATATCATTCTTGATGAATTGTGAAATGTGTGGGTGCATCCAGAAAAGTCGTATTGTGCATAAGCTAATTTTTAAATAAATATTTGTGTTTGATGTTTTTTTAATGAAAATCACATTTTCTGAATGAGAACAAATCTAAAGGAATACGAGCTAATTGCCTTGTTTTTTTTCTTCTTATTATTGTCATTGAATACTTACATGCATCCGACATATAGAAATACTTTACCTATTAGACTAAACTAAAGTAATTATTTATACTTGACATTTTTTCGAATGTTTAGTAAATATAAGTTTTTCGATGCAAAGCTAAGAACTTTATCAGGGCTTGGTACACACTTGTCAAGGGAAGCGAAAATGGATTGATGACATCATTGAACTATGAACATCATCCAATTAAGCCAGCATCTGTCGACCAGTTTACTATGATAAATTAGATGATGTAAGTATTATGATTGAAATATATTAGTCGACAATTAACTTCACATTCATACGACAATAGTATCCAATATTATGGTTAACGTATGAACACAAAAAAGATCTCTCACATGTATGCTGAAATCGATCCCAAAAATAAAGCAACATTCATTTTGTTTTTTTGGCCGATTAAAATGTTCCAATTTTTTTTTTTAAATTTAGGAAGCCTCTTTTTTTAAGAACTTAGTGTTCTTAGAATAAGATCATTATTTTAGAGTGTGCACGGGCCGAGACAATTCGGCCTGCACCGACTTTAATTTCTCATATTTTTTTTCTAGAGACCCGGCTGGGATCGGGTTGGGGTTTCAAAAACTCGGACAACATTTCAACCCGATTAAATATATCATATTGATATTAATATTTTAAAATTTTATTTATTTTAAATAAATTTTATATTTTATTTTGTATATATATTAAATATACATTATATTTTATTACTATAATTTAATTGATAATTATCATATTTATATAATAATATTAATTACATTTATTTTTTTATGATCAAATCGAAATTATTACAAAATTTTCAATTTTTATCCTGATTTGATCGGGACGTCCCGATTCGAGTCTTGGCCGAGATCGGGATGAAGATCGAGTTTAATTTTCGAAAATCTATAACGAATTAGGTCAAGACCGAGATGGTCGAAACTCAGTCCCAAATATGATTTTGCTCACCTCCAGGCATGGTTTAGACAAAATCATAGAATAACGAAATTATCATAATACAATCAAACTAGAGGCAAAGATATCTCGATCAAACTTGATTTTCCTCAAAAACATCAAAATAATCATGAAACTGCTATGTTTAATCTTAAATTGAGAATATTGTTATTCTTCTCATTTACCAAAATAACTAAATTTTCATGCCTTTAATCATATTTAAATTTTTTTAATTCATATATTATTATTTAAGGCTTCTTCTTATTATAATAATAGTTAGTATCAACGATTTATAATAAAATATTTTTATTATAAAAGAATTATATTTTTAAAATTTATTATTTTTGAACCAAAGAGGAGACAAAATAGGAATATATAAAACTTTTCGTCATTTGGTTGTTGGGTGAGAAGCAACAGAATAAGTGAAAATATTCACATGAACAAAGGTTGTCTATGTTGTTGCGACATTATTACGCAACATCTTGTTCCGCTATAGCATTTGGGAGATCAAGTGAATAACCACACGGTTAGACCCGTGTGCTCGAAAAGAGGAAAAAAATGCCCAAATCGCAGAGAAGGACATGAATAGTAAAATTACATCTCTATTCTCAATTACGTCGAAGAACAAGTTGTATTTCATCATTTTAGAATAATACCGTAACCTAAAAAATAAACTCCAAACAAGATTAAACATGCTTCAAAATACGAGTCGGCGTTGTCGTCGATTATTCCTGTTCTTACATGTGTTTGGCATTATTCGACTAAATAAGAAATTATTCTACTACATAACCTCGAAGCAAATGGCACTCGATAATTCTACTACATAACCTTGAAACAAATGGCACTCGATATTCTTTTTGTTTTATTCCATTCATTTTTATTCTACAACCAAACATCCACTAGTGCTCTAGAGTAACAATATTCTCTTACACTTATTTATTATAGTTAGAAAATGATAGTTCAGGGATAAAAAAAATTCATAACTTAATATTAGATGTGAAAAATTGAAATAATTTATGGATGATTTATGAAAATAACCCTAAATAAAATGGAGAGAGATCGGAGGTAAGAATAAAAATGCCCCACCCGAAAGTTTGGATGGAGTTCAGAGGGGGGAGGGGGAGGGAGGGGGGAGTAGGGGAGGGGAGGGGCAGAATGCCACCCCTAATGCACACATACACTTAACAATTTGATAACGAATAATGATTTAACTAACAAATAGTGGATAGTAGATGATGATTAACAATTAAAGATTCTAACAAATAAGTATTTTGTAAACTTAGTGATAAAATTAGTTGACGAAAATAAAATGACATAATTGGACATATGATAAATTAATCAATTTAAGCACTATACAAATTTATTACAATACAATAAATAAATTATTAATATCTAAATAAAATAAAATAAAATATCACATTTTTTTAAATATATAGAATTTATATTGACAATAAATTGTATATAGTGCATCATGATATACAAATAATGTTTATTAATTTAAATTTTTATTCATTATTAATATATAAATTTTGTAATTAATTAAACATGAATATAAAAATATAATTAAATGGTGATAAAATAAAAATGAGAAAATAATAGGATAAGTTGAGAAAGAAATAATACATTTGAATAAGGATAAATTAGAAAAAAAATATGAATCGCTAACTTCTAATCGCTAAACATTAATAAAAATAAAATTTTAATAATTTTATATGAAATATTAAACCCTATTTATTTTTATCATTTAAAAAAAAAATTATTGAACCACTAAGCACTAATTGAAATATTAATTTTAGTGTCTTAAAAAAGGCATAATAAAAAGTCATCTCTACTAACCGTGATCAGTGGGTGAATTGAATAAGGGAGAAGAAATTATAAGTTTATCGTTGAAAAGATGGGAATCACATTAGCGAAATAAAGGGGAATCAGGGCAACATATTAATGCGAATTGTCACGTTAGTAAAGGATCGTTTAAAAGAATGATTTAGTTTTGGTGCAAGTTGCCTGTCTCACTTTGCCCTTATAATTTGTTCATTTGAGATAATTTAATTTAAAACCTTCCAGTAACACTAAGTATAATTTTTTCATATCTAATCATGGACTACAATTCTACAAATATTTATCTCAAAATTTTTTGAGAGTGTTTGGTACCAGAACATTCGAGAAAATGAGGTGCAAAAAATAGGCAGATATTCTGGATTATCAAAATTTTTTTTGCATTCAAACGTTTTAAAAAAATATACACAGACTACAGAGGCTCTCATATCTTCCCAATAAAAAAGATGTAAAGAAATATAAATATAAATAAAATGATATCCTCAAATAAGGTTGAAGCATTCAAAGGGGGCATCGTGATTTGACATTAAGATTATTTAACTTAACTTTATTTTTAACATTTACACAATGTCAAATTTATCCTTATCGTGTTGAAAAGTTTATCCTTAATGTCAAATATAAGTAAACATAAGATAAAATAAAATAAAAAATAACAGCACGAGCATAAAATTTCACAAGTCTCAAACATAATGATCAAATATGATTTTTACTCGTATTCTTATTTATTAAACTAATAAAAAAATAAAGGGAGTGACCAGACTTTCCAAGTTTATAGTTTAGGAAGTGTTGGCGAGAAGAAAAAAACATTAATACTAGATGATTTTTTTTAAGAAAAGAGTTTTAAAATAACATAATTTGAGTGACCGAGCTATGAAAACAAATATGGCCGACTTCTAACTTGAGATGGTTTTAAACCACAATTGCATGCATAGATTATATTTGCTAAAGTAGAAATTTAACTCTTCGCTAATTAATGTAAATATATAGTAGCATAAAAAAATAAATTATATACATGCGACTCTGTCTAAATTTAATTAATTAATTATTAGAATGATTAAATCTTAAGTGGCTTGATTCCACTTCGGTTGCGCTCCTCTTGGGCTCCGTCATCGAACACCTTGGACACCGGAGGAGACACAAGTCACTCAAAAACGACGACGAACAGGCAAAACAACAAGCACGTGGCATAGGCTCCCGCAAACCTCGTCTTCTGCTCTGCTGTCGGCCGCGCCGCGGTCCGCCACCGTCGTTCACCCTTTCCCGTCGTCCATCGCGACGTCGACTCGGTTCCAATGCTCTCTTCCTCCGCCGCCGTCCTCCCGTCTCGCTCTCTTGCCCCGTTCCGTCCTCCCCTTCCCCGCTCCCGGTTTCCTGCCATCCCTTCTTCTTCTTCTTGTCCGCTCCCACCGTCTCCGCGTCATCGTCTCGCCGCCACCGGTCCCATATCTGGAAGAGGTCCCGGAGGGACGCGGAGTTCGTTTCCCGTGGCCAAGTCCCCTCTGGACACGCACACGACGGAGCTTCAGGCCGAGATGGAGCGCTTCGTCGAGGCCGCTAACAAGGTGGCGGACGCATCCGGTGAGGTGCTCCGGAAGTACTTCCGCAAGAGCTTCGAGATCCTCGACAAGGAGGACCTGAGTTACGGCCGCTCGTCCTTTCTCTCCATTCAAGGGTTTAGGGTTTTAGCGTTTGATCTTTCGGTCTGTAGTTTTTTGGCTATGTAATGTGGTTTGATTTCTTTTCATTTGATTACTTGTTTAGGTCCTGTGACGATTGCGGATAGAGAGGCCGAGGAGGCCATGGTTTCCATCATTTTGGAGAGCTTCCCTGCTCATGCAATGTAGGACTAGTTAGTTTTCATGGATTCACATGAAATGAATGGCGCAATGAAAAAAAAATGATTCTTTGTTTTGTTTGCTGCATCTTTTTGGTGTTGTATTGGTATTATTGCAGTTTCGGGGAGGAGAACGGTTGGAGATGCAAGGAGAAGACCGCTGATTACGTTTGGGTTCTGGACCCAATTGATGGCACAAAGAGCTTCATCACTGGTGATAAAGTTTTTTTGCATTTGGCATTCATTTTCACTGTTGTCGTTATCATTTCACAGAGAACCGTGCATGAAGTTGGAAGGTCGTGCTAATGCACTTTATTGTCGATATTCACAGGTAAGCCTTTGTTTGGCACTCTTATCTCTCTCCTGTTCAGGGGACAACCGGTATGATTCGTTCTTCATGCTATGCTTCATTTCTTAATGTGGTTTGCATGTTTCAATGCAGTTTCATACTCCACATGCCATGCAATCTGATAATTTACAGAATGCCAATCTATTATGTATGAAATATTGACTTATAGTTGGTGTCGCCTTATCACAATAATCATACTCGATCTTTTGGTTCCAGTTTCTAAATAATGATGTAATAGCAAGTGAATATTCTGTATGCTGCTTTTTTGCAATTTCATAATCTAATATCCCAGCACCCTATATTAATCTAATTCAAATTTACAAAAAATGGTATGAATTAACAAGTGATACTTTGCGGCATACCAAGTGAAATAGTGAATGCAATTGCTCCAATTTTCCGACATCTACTTTTTGCTGTGTTTTTTTCTGAAAACTTTCTCTTAGTAGTTCTGCTGCTGTTTGCACCTCCAAATGTTAGTCTAACATAAATGTTTGTTTTTTGAAGAATCAATCTCTCTCTCTTGTCTCAAAAGATTAAGATTCCGAATCGGAAAGGGTCTGAAAGATTTTTTTAGAAGGCTGAAAGGTGCGAAAGATGTACATAAATTCGTATGATATAAAGCAAAAAAGTATAATGGTCGAGGGGAATTATAGAAGAACTGAGCTTGATCACTGAACATGATCTTGTTCACTTAATAACAAATGAGGTATACTTTGGCTATGCATGAAAGTATTTCAAATGAATTAGTGGGCAAGGAGGTGGAAATTCAAATTCTATATTTAAAAAGAAAAGACCAGTGAACTGTGGGGAAAGGAGAAATGGACCTTTACTTTATTGATGGATCTTGTCCTGAACAGGGTTAACTAACTAAAAGGATCCATGTGGGTATGGTTGTGCATTACAGGAGAGTGCTGCTGAGCAATCGATCATAGCATCTAAATGCTATGAGTTTGAAGAGAAACATCTTTCCAGACCTGTTTGTTATGAAAACTCAATTGTATTCTAGACATGCAATTACTAATGTTTTTTTCTTCTGTTCTTGATTCTAAATTATGATTATGAGACTCATATAAAGGCTTTGCATCTATACAACAACAACAACAACAACAACAACAACTCAATTGCATCTATACTCAATATTTATTTTAAATGTTTCAGATCGTGGGCATCATTGATCAACCTATTTTGAGAGAGAGATGGCTTGGGATAGCTGGGAGAAGAACAACAATGAATGGACAAGAAGTTTCAACACGTCCCTGTAGCAATCTGTCTCAGGCTTATTTGTATGGGCTTTTTTGTGAATAGTAATACTATATGTAAGTTGTACATCTATTGTTATTACATATGCCAATATATATTTTCTTTTCCAGGTATACAACTAGTCCACATCTCTTTGAGGGAGATGCTGAAAAAGCATTTTCTACAGTGAGAGATAAGGCCAGTAAACAACTTTTCCATGTGTGTTTTGATGGCAAATTATATATAGAATCACAACACAATTGTTGCAAATTAATATGCTATGTTATAGGCATTTTGATGGACAAGAATGGCATATGTCACAGAATTTCTAATTATCAAGCATTAAACCAGAACTGTTACATATTAAATGCAAGCTCATAGATTGTTATAATTTCTTATGTCGCCAGGTTAAAGTACCATTATATGGATGTGATTGCTATGCTTATGCTCTTTTGGCTTCTGGCTTTGTGGATCTTGTTATTGAGTCTGGGCTCAAGGTGAGATGTATATTTTAAACTTCCTGAGTATGTCTTGGTTTGTGATAAAAAAAGATATATGTTTGTTAAATATACTTCTTGTCATTGTGGTTGAAGACCTTGTATCAAATATCTCACACATGGATTTCTTATATGATTTTTTTTCTTCTTGGCCATCATTTCAGCATAATCTAGGATCTATGTGAATCGTCTTGTGGCTTGTGCTCATTGACATCTTGGCCCAGCAATAGTTAAATATTGGCACTTCAGAATATTACTACCTGTTCTACTTAAGCAGACTCGAGGTGGGTAGGGAGTATGCACCCCGATCCTGTCCTGACCAGCTGTGCAGTGCCCCATTCCTAACCCCAAACCCAGAATCCTTCACCGCTTCCCATGGGAACCTCAAATCCCCACAGGACCCAAATTTTTTGACATAAATATTATTTATGTAAATGATAATACTAAAGGTTTGAATGTCTATTTTAGAACAATTTACTCAAGGACTATAAATTTTTTACTAATAATATACTCATTTTTATTAATAATATTTTAACTACATATTTAAGAATGTTTGATTTTGAAATTATACATATTTAATTAAACAAATAAAAAAAGGCTTGGCAGAGGAAGCAATCCTCACCCTGAATACAAGAGGGGTGAAATCCCCACAGAGACATAATTACGTGAATTTGGAGCCTTGAGTGATTATACCTGTGGGGATATGAAGCCAACGGAATTTTCACCCTTAGTTCTGTTGATATTACTCTGATAATGTATTGCTGGACTGCTATATATTCTGGCACCTTACCACATTCTAGGTTAGTTTACATCAATAATTTTAGAACAGTTGTTCTTCAGGAATATTTCCTAATCCAGTGGGCACATCATTGACTTATCAAATGCAATATTTAGTACTTTTACTGTGTTCAGATTCCAAAATGGTTTAAAGAGGATAAACCATGATTCTATCATGGTGAGGATGAATTTCTTGATAATCAATTGCAAATCATTTTTTTCTTTTGACAGCCCTATGATTTTTTGTCATTGGTACCAGTCATAGAAGGTGCTGGTGGATCAATCACAGATTGGAGCGGCCATATGCTCCACTGGGATGCATCTCCTGAATCACGCCCAACAAGTATGACTCTTTAGTTATGAAACTTATTCCTTAGTCACATGAATATGCTTCCGTGATTGTCTCCTTACCTTGCACAAAAGTCATCATAATCTTGGATAATCATAACAGTTAAGCTGAACCTGGTGATACAGGTTTTATGTTAAAAGTTATCTCCTACCATAAATAAAAAAGGACCAGGAGGGTGCAGTGCTCATTTGCACTGCATGGGTGCAGTGCATGATTGATCACATTTAGCTGTTCGTTCTTTTATTTTTTTTTCCATTTCTCATCTTGTCTCTTTCTCCCAACTTGCACAACATTTGAGAGACAGACCACCAAATTTCATTTTATCCTCACTTACTCCCAGCTTGCACAACACTCAAGAGACGAGATAAAAAATTAATCAAATAATGAGTGTCTCCACCACCAAGCTCTGCACGCTCGAGAGTTTGCCAACGGAGATGTGCAGAGTTCATTGGTCAGAGCTTCCCATTTCCTTGAGGTTGCCATGCCTGCGGGCTCTCCCAACTCTGCATCCTACGTTGTCATCGCATGGGCTTGCTCACACGTGATAAAGAGAGAAACTTGCAGAGTTCGCCGCATCGGTTCAACTTCCCTAAGGTCACCACGCAAGCTCGCCTGCAGCACTTCCTTTGTGTGCAGAGCCAATTGGTCAGGGAACAACTGCTATTAGCTTGCCATTTCCTCAAGTTCTTTGTGCGCGAGCTTTCAGAATTTTGTGCGTTCCTAGTTTCTGCATTGGCAAGCCTGATCACACATGGAGAAGAAAGAGATTGGGCAAAATGCGACCATCCCGCTATAGAGGAGGTATCTAAGTACCAATGTCAGACCCTTGTTGCCCACCTCCACGTCCCTGGCCAGTTCCTTCAGCGCCACCTTCGTCGGCATTGTCGAGTTTGGCAAAATGTCACCAAAAAAGGGGCTCCAAAGAAGGGGCTACACACTTAGAGGACGAAGGAGTTGACACTACAACAACATAGCAAAAAGAGCAATCCAGATGACTACGCGGGGCCAAGATTGTCCAAGAGACTACACAGAGCCTCAACCTCCTGTCTAACGGCATTGGCATGCCGAACTCAATGCCCATGGTCACATCCCTGCTGATGAAGTAGGCGCTAATTGCTATTGTTCCATCGAGAACGCCATGGCCGCCATGAGGTAGGTGACATCCATGTTAGCATCATGCGTGCTAAAGAATGAGTTCCCTAAAAGGTTCCCAAAATGAGCGGTAGTAGAGGGGAGAGCATACTTGTTGGAATAAACATGGAATTAGAAGGGATGGAAAAGAAAAAGAATGAACTTAGAAATAAACTCGAAAGCATCATGCATGCACAAGGCCATGGAGCTCGCCACACCAACTTTACTTCTGCAAGTCGCCACTCGCGCCGAGAAGCTTTGTCCATTGCCGAACAAGGGGATCTTTTTTGGAACGAACGACGAGATCTGTTCCTAATGTCATCACGCAGCCACGACGTTGCCGATCACAAGCTCATGAGCGACAAAGAAAGTACAACAACAACAACAACAACAAAGCCTTATCCCACTAGGTGGGGTCGGCTACATGGATCATACGACGCCATATTCGTTGATCCATGTTCATAAGATTCGACAGGATTTTATGCTGGCTGTCGGGGCCTAACACAACCCTCCTTTATCCGGGCTTGGGACCGACTATAAGAAAGTAATTGTTGAAAAATATGTTTTCACTTGTTATCCACCAAACACTAGTGCCTCCTTATTTTTAGGGTTTTTTCCGCTGATCCCCATTGAACTGTGAACTTTTTTCGCGTTTACCCACGTCTTTGGAATATTCCATTGACCCTGAACTATGCCGCCTTTTCCATTTAAGTCCATCCGTCAACCTTTGTTAACTTTTTCGTTATTTTTTATTTTTTTGATTTATGAAATGACCAAATTACCCTAAGAACTTAAAATAATATAAATAGTAAATATAAAAAAATGCGGGGGGCGTTGCCCCTCTGACCCCCTAGCGAAGTAAACTTTTTTTTTATAATACATTATTTTATATTTTTCAATATTAGAGGGAAGGGTAATTTGGTCATTTCACAACAACAACAACAACAAAGCCTTATCCCACTAGGTGGGGTCGGCTACATGGATCATACGACGCATTCGTTGATCCATGTTCATGAGATTCGACAGGGTTTTACGCTGACTGTCGGGGCCTAACACAACCCTCCTTTATTCGGGCTTGGGACCGGCTATAAAACATAGGCGGAGTTAACGGAAAAGTTGACAGGTGGAAAAGGCGGTATAGTTCAAGGAGGGTCAGCGGAATATTCGAAAGACGTGGGTAGATGCGGAAAAAATTCATAGTTCGGTGGGGGGGGTTAGTGGAAAAAACTCTATTTATAATAAAGGTAGGCAATACAAGAAAGGAGAATATGCTAGAATATTACTCCAGAATATCATGGATATTATCCCAAAATATATAGGATATTATTCCAGAAAATGTGGGATACTAATATTGAATAATATTACAAAGATATGGAAAGATATGCAAATCATATCTCAACACTCTCCCTCAAGCTGAAGCATAGATATTAATCATGCCTAGCTTGTCGCATATCAATCATGCCTAACTTGGGAGCCAAAAAGTTGACGCCGACGATTCTATATTTCAGCACACCCCTGCAAGTTGACGCTGGGAAGATGGCGGCGACTTGAAGGACACACCGCGGAGAAATCACACAACAACGGTAGTGTAATCACTCATCGAACACCTGCTGGGTGACCTGTGCTGAAGACGATGACCAAGACCCGGGTTCAAACAGTAGAGACAATTTGACAAACACCTAGAGGACAACTGCTGCTGAAAGAACATCGGAGAGGAAGACGCCAACAATGATTTTGCCGACATGCTTCAACTTGAAGAGAGCTTGAGCAACAGTAGTATAACATCCAACTTGAAGAGAGCTGGAAACACAGCTCCCAAATCTGACAACAACGTCGATGGAACACTGATAACGGCAAATGGAGAGGAAACTCCAAAGTGACGACTTGAGGAACGCCAAAACCGCGATCCATCGCCAAAAATGAAATAGGTTCCGATCGTCGATAATGTCGGCCAAGTCCGATCGTCCCCAATGAAGCCGGTATAATTTCGGAGGTTAAGCTCCAATCAATAGAGGTTCAGTGGGACACTCCTTATGGAGTGCAGGACGCCTCAAAGGCGTAGAAAGCCCTCAAGGATTTAGGGTATCATAGAAACGTGACAGCAAAGCTGCAGAGATGCCTCTGTGGGGCAGTGTTGCTAGAAAGCAAAAGGTGGAGAAGAGGAACAAAGGAGAGAAAATACTAAGGTACAAAACCTCGATCTAGGATCGCTGTTTTGATCAATAGAGTCCCAAAGGCAAGTCCAGCAATAACACCGGCAGATAAAAGCGAAGGAAACATGGAAGAGGCAAAAATGAAATTTCGTTCTGCAACAGTTTCCGAGCTCCTGGGAACTGCTAAGATTGATTTTACAAGAAGAAGAAGATGCAGAAATAGCATAAGGGAGAAATATAGAAGAAAACGTAAAGACACACAAAGACGTAGAAAGGAGAACGTGAACCAGAAATAGAGAGAGAAAAGGGGAAATTAGAAATGTGGATCATCGAGCCATAAATACGAAGATAAAGAACTTCGTACTTCGTGGACTTACAGGAGCCATGGAAGGCAACGAATCACTCGGTGAGAGGAGCTCACACGGATCTCTAATCAACTCGCTCTGATACCATGTTGAAAAATATGTTTTCACTTGTTATTCACCAAACACTAGTGCCTCCTTATTTATAATAAAGACGTAGAAAGAAGAACGTGAACCAGAAACAGAGAGAGAAAAGGGGAAATCAGAAATGTGGATCATCAAGCCATAAATACGAAGATAAAGAACTTCGTACTTCGTGGACTTACAGGAGTCATGGAAGGCAATGAATCACTCGATGAGAGGAGCTCACACGGATCTCTAATCAACCCGCTCTGATACCATGTTGAAAAATATGTTTTCACTTGTTATTCACCAAACACTAGTGCCTCCTTATTTATAATAAAGGTAGGCAATACAAGAAAGGAGAATATGCTAGAATATTACTCGAGAATATCAAGGATATTATTCCAAAATATCTGGGATATTATTCCAAAAAATCTGGGATACTAATTCTGAATAATATTACAAAGACATGGAAAGCTATGCAAATCATATCTCAACACTCTCCATATCAATCATGCCTAGCTTGTCGCATATCAATCATGTCTAGCTTTGGTAGCTAGAAAGTTGATGACACCGACGATTCTATATTCCAACAGGAATATCCAATCACACAGCCACGACGTTGTACAGAACATAAAAAAAAAGGACAAAAAGCATGATCGTGACGTAATCACATAAGCTCCATGGCTAACACCCATTGGATGAAATCCAACGGCCAACACTTGTGGGCTGCAAGAGGTGCAGTGCAATCCATGCACTGCACCCTCCTTTAAATCAAATACATCAATTCATATTTTCCCCATTCCGTGTAATTTGTTCCTTTGCTTATATTTTGTTTTAACCCATGTGGGCTCGTTAAGTGCATCAGTCTCATCTTTGAAATAGTTGTCGTACTAACCATTTAGATACTTACAGGTTTCAACGTGGTGGCAGCTGGGGACCGAAGAGTACACCAGCTGGTATTAGATGAGCTAAAATGGCAGTAAGCTCCAGCTCGACTGACAAAGTCGAATAGTCCAAAAGCCTAATAAGTAACTATGGGGCCATATTACCCCTTCGGTTCCTGTAGGTTGTTTATGCATACAGTTCATCCTAATGAGCATATTAGATGAAATAAATGCATCACATCTGGTGTAGTCAATGCAAGGAATTCCAAAGTTACTGGAAGTAGCTACATACCATTCATGGAGATGTAGTGAGGTGAACTATATAGTCGGTGGTAACAACAAAAAAAATGGGGTTCCTGTTAGATGAGTCCCAATCAGCTTTTGTCGGATCATTTATTGCTTTACCAGTTTCAGATGATTAGCCTACAATTTCGTCGGCTTCCAATAACTTTGTGACCCATGAATCTTGCATCACAAGGTCGAGTTAATGTCTATTTGAAGCTGTTCGTCTGTAGAACGTTGAATCGTCAAAATGTCACCTTCGAATATTTTTCATTTTCTGGGTTGTCACTTTAGCATCTAGTTTTGTTCCTGACTTATTTGGTTCTCGTCATCCATATCAAATCCAATCTGAGATTTGAAACAGAAATGGTGACTTCACTTGGTGAATAATGCTCAGAATCACTCTCCAACGAATCATGAAATTAAACAAACTACTCATCGAATCAATTGCTACGGCAGGTTAATATTGTACCATCCGTTAGGATGACAGCAGTAAGATTATTAAACTGATAATTGAATTACAAATTAAAGTTCTTGCTCAGGATCCTCCGCCAACAAATCATAAAATTAAAACAAGCTACTCATCAAATCAGTTGCTATTTGTTTATTCGTCTTTCTTCGTTTTTTTTAATCTATCAAGTTCCTATGGCCCCTTAGTGTTTGTTTGAATTGACTACTAAGTAGATGGTTGGTAGGTACACAACAGCTGAACCGCTGAACAGCCCCAAGGGCGAAGGCTACATATTGATTGCATTCAGTAAATCAATAGTAAGTTGGACGCCCTGTCACGAGGTCCCCTGCTACATATTGATTGCATTCAGTAAATAAGATAATGAAGTAAACATGGTATCAGTAGTAATAGTAGTAGTAATTAACATGATACATGGGGGACCAAAAAGAAAGCGAAGTAATCATCGAAGGGAAAGACGTCATCAATTCAAATACAGCATTAAAATTAGTGTATTCAACTCAGATAAAAAAATTGTCAATGAGTAATTGTCCTTTTTTTTTATCTGAGATGAAAACTTAATTTGAGGACCCAAAAGGTCTCTCTTGTTTCTTCCTTCTTTGGTTTCCCTTCGCTTCCTCCCTTCCCTCCCATCAACATCTCTGGTTCGCCAAACTACACAACTGCTCGAAATGAATGCCCAAGTTATGAACGCAACTGCCCTCGTTCACGCCTAACGCATTTTTCCTTTTGTTTTTTTGTTCCTTTCGTGCTTCTCTATCTCCAATCTCCTTGGAGTTTTCTCACGCCTCCATCTTTTGATCCAATCCGAGAGCTTCGAGTGAGTTGAAATGGAAGACTACGTCGTGAACCTCATCCTGTCCGGGGTGATCTTCTGGTCGGCCACGTTCCTGCTCGTCCGGAGTCTGCTCCGGAAGCGTTCTTTCGATTTCTGCAACCGGGTGGTCTCCGTGGTCCACGCCACAGTGGCCGTCTCCTTGGCTTCTCTGTCCGTCCAGGACTGGAGGTGTCCTGTGTGCCCCCTGGCGTCAGCTTCCTCTCCTCTGCAGGCAGGTGAACTCTGCAACTCTCCTTCAATCCTAATAACTTCCTTTTTTTTTTTGGTTGCTTTCCAGTCTAAGTTCGACATGCAACTATGGCTACTGAATTTGCAGATGAAGGCGTTGGCTGTCACTGTCGCATATCTGATATACGATCTGATATGCTGCCTCTTCGACCAGAAGGTGAGCGTGGACAACGCGATCCATCACGTAGTGAGCATCGTCGGCCTCGTGGCAGGCCTGGCGTATAAAAGAGTAAGCTTTTTTTGGTAGGGCTCGACGGCGCTGGATTTGGATGCAAGCTGCGAGTTTCACCTAATCATCTGCTTCTTTTCTTTCACCTACTAATCATCGGATCTTGCAGTGTGGCACGGAGATGGTGGCGACGTTGTGGATCACAGAGATATCGAGCCCTTTCCTCCACGCGAGGGAGCTCCTCAAAGAGCTTGGGCACAGAGACACCGACCTCAATTTAGCATTTGACGTGAGCCTCTTTTGCCCACCTTTATATGAAAAAAGAGAAAATAGAAATATAAAAAAAACCAAATAAATCCAAAATGGAAGTCAATTCACTGCGTTCATATTCTTGCATTTCCCCCCTTTTTACCATCTTGGCTTCATTAAACTATCATGTTTTAGAAGCATCCCATTAAATGGATCTGATGACATGACTCAGAAAGGTAATAACTTTTTAAGTTCGATGAGAGCGTAGTGGTGCTTAGTTGTTGCACGCATCAATTTTGTGAGCAATAAAGTAATGCTTAGATTGAGTTTATTTTGTTTTCAAAATATAAGTTCAGTTAGCTACTTTGTATACATAGTTAGTGTGAGATGGGACAAATGCTTTCTTTTCCAAAAATCTTTTCTTAAAGTCCCCTATGAACAGATATTTGTCAAGGAAACATGCTTTTTTTTTTTGAAAGAAAAAACAGTTCCGGAAAGCATGAAAATCTTAGTGAACAATGTTCTTGGTGCAGATTTTATTTGCTACTACATTCTCCTTGGCTAGGATGGGGTGCGGCCCGTATCTTGTCTATGTCACGGTAACTGCAGATAACCCTCTAATAATCAAGGTAAGAACTAATTGCACTTTCTATCTTACTCAAAACTCAAAACTTCTTTAAACTTCGGAGTCTTCGCAATTAAGGAATAAATTACTTTAAACGCGTTATGTCTCCAATTTGTAAAGAAGCACTCATCCTATTGGTTAACTCATGAGATAAAGCCCTTTTGTACTTGTTTCCGATAATGGCAGGCAATGGCGACGGGGTTGCAGCTGGTCAGTGCCTACTGGTTCTACAAAATCTTGAGGATGGTCCGGCACAAAGTGGCCAAAAGGGTCACAGCCAAACAAGACAAACTTAACTAATGCAATGGATTGAAATTGAATCTTTGAATGAACTGCCGAGAAGAACTCCCCTTTTAATTGTCAAAGCCATCTGGCAAATCAATTCATGCGCTCAGCGCGCTTATAATCTTTGCTTTCGTATATGGCGTGATAAAAACGTTCGTGCATGGTGTTTTTTTCATGATGAGTTGGAGACACATATCAACCAAAACAAGAGGCCCTTATGGAAAATGGCTAAGAATACAAGATATGAAGCATTATATATAGAAGAGTCATTGAGGAAATAAGCGAGACAAATGATACATTTAATTAGCATGGACGTGAGTGAACGGGATCTGAATTTACAAATTTCAAACTCTGCATGTCCACTGTCAAAAGAATGCCGAAATCCGAATGCGTTTAGCATGTAAACTCTAGACAGGAAGGTCCCAAAGCCTTCTGTCCTTTCAGCACCGTGGACATTGGAAAGGCGGCTTTTTCATATCAAGACAGCGTCCGATGGCCTTTTGAGTTTCGCAGAACTTCTTTCAAAACCGAGGCAATTCTCTCAGCCATGTGGTGCTCCAAAAACCTTTCTTTCACCCTCTCATAACCCCTCCTACCTAGTATGAGCCTTCGCTCAACATGGGTAGCAAGATCTACTATGTTCTTTGCTAGCGGCGTCACCCCCTCTTTACCAGCAGGATGCAGTAAACCTGTTGATCCATCTACGACAATTTCAGTGGTACCACCAGCAGCAGTTCCCTATATTTAAAAGCCAAAGAAGTGAGCCCAAGAGGAAACACGGAGTTCACTATCGTAAAAACCTATTACTTATGGGTTAGAACACAACTGCTAGGATAAGATGGCCAGGATACACAAACATTTTGTGCTACATATATATTTGTAGTTGAAAATAAAAAAAAGAGGGGGCAAAAGACTTACAAGTACTGGCAACTGAAATGCCATTGCCTCTATTGTTATCCTTCCAAAGCATTCTCCTCGTGCCTAATGGGATAAGTTTTATCAGAGTAAGAACGTCTAGCTATGTCCTAAGGAACACCAAGATGAATAAATTAACATTTTTCAGAAAAGCATAAAATATACCTGTGAGTTCTGTACAAGTACATCTATTGCAGACAAGTATGGAGCTACTGCCAATGTTTTATTCACAAAATGAACATGGTTCTGAATGCCCTTTTTCAGCACAAAATCCCGCAATTCCATCTCGAATTTTGGCTGAGCACTCATATCACTGCCGACTACCACTGCATGAATTGAAGGTACTTGCAGCTTCTGCTCTTTAATCATCTCCAGACTTTCATAAAATGCCTTCAGAAACAAATCTTGTCCCTTGCCACGTGAAACACCTGCACATGTTTAAACAATTATAGCTGAAATTTTGAATCGTTACAGAAATTTATATTTAAAAAGATTAAGCGGGCAATGACCAAAAAGTGGCTGAAAGATTAACCTAAAACCAATAAAAATCAACTGCAACAATTCCAATGAAATTTTTGACAATCAAATCCCTTTGGGATGAGGACTACCCAAGTATATTGAACAAGAAATAGTGGCTGTTATTCATTCAACATTTTAGCCAGGGAAATGATATGGGCAATGAGTCATACTGTTTATTATGGCAAAGAGCAGATCTTCACTCCTTACTCCAAGGGACTCCCGTACATGTTCCCGAAGAACTCTTCTAGCAATGTTACTCTCAGCAACTTCCATCAATTCCTTGCTATTCCCTAGATGAACAACATAGGTATTTGGCATTTGAATCCTACAGCAACAAATGTACATGATGAGGTTGGACATTTATGTAAGAAACAAAGCAAGCGAGGAAGACGAAAATGTTATGCAAGATACACCAAACAAGCAAACCATGAATATTTGCATTGGTAAACGTAATCCAGGTACTTCTCGAGGTAAAATATTATTTAACACTAAGAATCTTCCAGCAGCCCAACAAAATCAAAGGGAAAATGACAACGTATATCAGAAGCCAAACATCACAATGCTAGATAGATGCGACAATGATCATAGCATATACTAATGAGTATGAAAATAGTGTCATGCTTATGGAACTATAGGCTGTATGCTGAAATATGAAACAATAATTTGTTTAATGATTCTTTTAGAGGAATTTATTTAATGGTTCTACCATACTTCAGGCGTTCATGAGTCCTGTTTTTCCAGTATTCAGCTGTTGCATGGGAGTCAATCATGGCACCTGCAACAAACGGCAGATGCTTGACATATTCAAGTTTGAAGTAATGCCCTCGCATTTCATGGATCCACCACAAAATCTTTGGAAGGATTTCCGAAACTCTCTCTTTAAGAACAGCATCAAGCCACTTTCCAGCAACAGCAGTGTTCAAAACAACTAGGTCAGCCTTTACAGAGACATCAACAGCCTCCTGGCTTCTCGAGGGAAAGATCTGTAAGAAGAAAGTACAGGTTAAAAACTGTTTAGAATCCACAATATTTGATGCATATAACTGAAGAAAGCCAGCCAGATCAATGTGTTTTTTGTGATTAACGATTACACACAAATCAGATCGATGGTATACATCTCACGTAGTGTATTTTACGAAAGGAACAAAAGACTAACCAAACAGTTAACTTGCCAAGTAAAGTTTTAGTCAATTGAATACTTGTACCTGAACTCCTCGGTTGATCATCTTATGCTCCAAACTGTATACTACTTCATCAGTGTCTTCTGGTTTTTGGATGGTGATCCACACCACCCGGCAACCAACGCCTCGCAGAAGGAATGCTAATTCCATTAACAGCAATGGACCACCTATGCAAGTAATGCTAACTCACATATGCAATAAGCAATCGAAAGCAATGCAGCTCAAGCAAGAACAAACTGGAAGAAAAAATGGTATAAAAGTACCAGAAAGCGAGAGCTCGTGGGAGACAAGCAGCACCAACTTGGACCTCATGAATCCGAGGGGATTCTCGTGGGCGCCGGCTTCCGGCGTGGGGATCTGAACGCGAAGCAGGTCCGGCGACAAGGATGAGCCGCCGGGCCTAGGATTGCAGGGATCCATGACGCCGCCCCGAAGGAAGCAGACGAGCGCGGTGGTTGTGGAGAGGACGAGGAGGGAGAGGAGGAGGCGCTTGCTCCGCAGCGTCGTCCATACGCCGGTCGCCGCTGGCTTCGCCATCGGAGATGGAGGAACTGGTACGGATCTACAGAGTCGTTCACGGATCCGGCATTTTTCTAGGGTTCCTCGAGCGATCAATTGGAATTGGGAAAGATTTGTGCTTAACGAACAGTTGCAGTTGCAGCAGCGTCATAACCTTCCAACAAAAAAAAGGAGCTCCGGACGGAAGTGATAATATTACACACATCGAAGGGCAACTTTGAATTAAAAAAGAACAATAAAATATAAGTTGCTGAAAAGTGATAAAAATCTGCCCGCAAGGAAAAAGAATAATAGAAACATGTAATTTAAAATTTTATAAAAAAGAAAAATGATGGACAATTGCGCAGGCAAGAAAAGGGAAAATAAAAATATATAATTTATATAAAGTGATAAATTAACAGTCAAAATATCAAGAATGTAAAATATTATGGGAAAACTACTAAACTCATAATAATAATAACACAAATAAGGCGCGAGATGCAAAATTATAAATTAGTACCCTTCATAATAAAATGGATTGGATTATGTTGTTTTCCCCAAAAGCCCCAAAAGAAACTGAAAATGGGGAGTTCTTCTGTTTGTTCTCTCGACCGCCGCCGGTTCCATGGATCCACCGACGGCGGCCATATCCTCGGGCCGGCGTATCCTTCCTCTCGCCCTCCGGTGTCTTCTTCAGGTAACGCGTCCTACTTCTTGTTCTAAATCGCTTCTTTTGCTTGAGCTCCGGTGGCCGATCGCCTTCCTATTGATCCGAAGGGGGAGCAAGAAGATGTGTTTCTTCTTTCTAGTCAAACGATTCAGCCATCTACGAGGCAACTTGCTGGTGTGGTAAATTTGTCTGTCATGCCTGTTGTGAGTTGCGACCATCCATCTTTGTTCCTAATTTAGGATACAAGCTACACTGCATTGCACCTGCATGCTAAAAGGGAGTAAAATGTTGTTTTAATTCTTAGTAGGTTGTGTGTGATTCACTTCTTCCGCAGGAAAACATTTATTTGCGTTTTCTGTGTGCTTATTTGATTTTCGCCTTTTGCAGTGATTCTTTGCAACGGAAGTCATCTGAGCTCCTCCCGTTCAGTTGTTTCCATGCTTTGTGGTCTCCTTTGGGGTACATATCTTGCCTGTGCTCAAACTTAAAGAAATGGTGGTCATTAAATAGAAAGAAAACAGAAAACAGAGGACAAGAATCTTATTATTTCATGAACAAACATATGGCGATTATGATTATGAGCTTACCTTGCTCTTCATAAAAAATGCAGCTCTGGGCCGTCCTCGACATTTGCACATTTTAATTAATTTTTGTGTTAATTCATGGAATCAAAACTCAAATTTCTGCTTCATGTCTTATTCTTATTATTATCATCTTGGCAGCCATCTCATTGCATATTCCGCTTGCTGCTTCTGTTGTGGTGCCAAGCTCTAGCTGTTATGTCATTGACAACAGCAGTCATCTCGTTGATTTTGTATCCTTCACATTTACATTTGAAAAACTCCGCCTATATTTTATAGCCGGTCCCAAGTCCGGTTAAAGGAGGAGGGTTGTGTTAGGCCCCGACAGCCAGCGTAAAATCCTGTCGAATCTTATGAACATGGATCAACGAACGGCGTCGTATGATCCATGTAGCCGACCCCACCTAGTGGGATATTGTTGTTGTTGTACATTTACATTTGAAAGCAACGCACATACTTGTGCCTGATTAACACATCACATTCCTTAAATATATACATTGTTTTTTCTTGAACTACATGTCAGACAGACTGGATTGGCCATCCTTTTGAATATGATGGGAAGGTATTAACTACATATTCTCACATGTTCTATCAGTTCATTGATTATTATAGTGTGGTTTCATGTGTAGCTAATGAGATTAATTTTTTGCATGATCCTCCAAAGATGCTGTCTTAATTTCTAGAATTATGTACCTTGGTTTAAAGCTTAATCTTCATTTTGTAATATGATTTTTCGTTTTTTTTATTTCACCTTGTTGAATTCTCCTGTTTCTTTCTTAATAATTACGACATTCATGTTCCTTTTCAAATCCTCTCATTTACAGAATACAGAGAGGGAAATGAGATGTATCATGCACTTGTTGCCTTAGTATTAGATTCTACCATCCATGTAATTCTTCTGACTTGACTAACAACAAATATTTACACTCATTAGGGCCTAATAATTTTTTTGTTATGTTCATAGATCTTATATAATATTTATTGAAATGAGACACCCTAAGAAAAGATATTGTTGACATCTTGGCAAGAAAATGAACTTACCATATCATCAAAAGGATCATCCTGGTCTTTGAAACAATGAACATTTAGATTGTTCATCATTTGTGTCGTTCAGCAATAGACTCTTCTGATAGATGCCTTGTTGATATTTAAAAAACTTGCATTTGATCCATGAAACTTATTAACAGCTTTAATGAACAGGATTCTGATTTGGTTGTTCGATTTTGTAAGGATGTGGAAAGCCGATCTCAAGCGGTATGGCATATAGATCATGTTAATTTTTTATTGAAATTATTATCCTTTCTTGGTGTTATTAGTTCGATTTCTGCATGAAAATTGCAGGGTTATATTGATTTTGGCCATTATGAAACTTCAAACTATTTCATAGCTGGTTCAGGGCATGTGGATTTTGTTCAGGTAACTGTAATTGAAAGTCAATTGTTTGAATGCACCCTTCTCAAAAAAAAAAAAAATTGTTTGAATGCACCAGTAACTCGGAAAATAACATGCTCAGATATAGTAACAACGGCCACCACCTTTTTTCAGTTCTGTCGTATCACAGGGTGTAGTTCTTTGGAAGGAAACACCTTTTGTTTGGTTGCTTGATTTTTCTGATGATATTTTCTGACATCTCAGAGATTTTACAATGGAGACCTTGCAAACTGTGAGCACAGCTATGACAAAATGGGGCGTACAGCTCAGGTTAGGACTCTCTTAATCAACTAGTTTACCAGTGGGTAAAACTATTTTCTAATTTATTAGCACATATGGGGATGTATCTTTTCTAGTGACGGGCTTATGGATTTTCAGGTGGATATATTATGTGGGGATTGTTTAACTGGAACATGTAAAGGTCTGTGAGGTCTTTGTTTATTTTTTCCCTACTATTGGATCTTGTTTGCTATTCCAATGATTCTCTATAAATACAAGGTTCATTGAATTAAAAACTCTGTGGTTCTTTTTCAAATAGCATCTTCTTTGGCTCGATGAATTATCTTGCTACATGTTTCCCTCTGTTTTTATGTTAGCTGTGAACCACTACAATTTGTTCTTTTTGCCATTGAATTATTTCACCATTACAACAAAATGCACCTTTTGTGATCATATAGTTTGGATTACAAATGTGAACTTCTTACCTTGTGGCAAACATCCTTAAGAAAACTTGTGGCAAACAAAGTATTACACATAAATACATACACATTTAATCAAGGTTGTCAGGATCGCTTTTCGAGGTAAGATCAAAAGAGGTCCGGAGGATCGAGGATAGTAAGATCCTACCTTCTAAATAGAAATTTTTTTTGTAAAAATATAATAATAGTGATAATAATAATAGTACCAATAATAATCATTATTTAATATTTTACTCTCAATATCTACATTATACTTAATTTGTAACTTTCATGGGCTACATAACAATATAGAAAGTTAAAAATTAAGATAAACTAATTATGATAATTAACAATGGTAAATCAATTTTCTCATAAATTATAAAAATTAAATAATTTTTGTTTTCTAAATATCATTTTTTTACATAAGTTTATTAATTAATAATAGATCACTCATAAAAAATGAATGGAGAAATGAAGAGGGAGAGAATGGAGAGGAATTTAACCTAATGCCTTACTAATTTTTATTCTTAATACTCTATTTTTTTTTCATTTTTAAAAAATAAATTTAAATAAATAAAATCATAATATGATAGTCTAAGAAAGTTACCTCCTTTGTTGCCAATTTTTTAATTTTAATATTCTATTTTTTAGTTTTTCTCAATAAAAAATTAATTAAAAAAATTAAATCACAGGATAGGTAGGATCTTACGATCCTACCGATCTTACGATCCAGCGATCGATCCTCTTACGATCTTACATTTCCGATCCCCAAAATGAGATCAGGATCGCTTGCCCACTATTGGATCGGATCTTACGATCCTGCAAGCGATCCTGACAACCTTGCATTTAATTCTATATTCGTCAATATGATTTTCTATAGGTTGTAAGATTGACTCAATCCACATATTTCGCACCAAAACTTGTATAAAAATATTATGGTTACTTTTAGGCATTAGTGGAAAATCTGTTTCATTCTAATATTTATTCAAATTAATTAAAAGAGGTCAATTTTAAGTTATACACGAGGGCAGGGCATGTTTGGCAACCGGAACCAGGGGCTAGTTCTGCCAAAGAGGGAGCCCCGACTTGATTCTTGAGGTGGAACCAAGTCACCTGACCCTTAGTTCAGGTGGCCTGGTTCCACCTTTCTGGTGGAACTTGCTTTTTTTTAAAATTTTTTTGTTGACGTGACAACACTAGTTCAGGTGACTTGCTTCCACCTTTTTGGTGGAACTTGCTTTTTTTTTAAATTTTTTTGTTGATGTGACAACACTTTTTTTCAATCTTGTTTTTCTTCTTTTCCTTATTTCTCTCTATTACAGTTTTCTCACAAAAAAATATTTATTAAATATAATATATTTATTATAAAAGGATTAATATAATATTATTTATTACTTATAATTTCATTAAAAAATTTTAATATTTCATTAAATATAATTGATTAAAAAATTGATATTTTATATTTGAATAATATATTTTTTAACAAAATTTTTTGGATAAAAAAATTTAATTTTTACTTTTATTTTTATTAATTAACAAAATTATATTATATATTTATAATACATATTTTTTATGAAAAAATTACACCAAATGCCCTCCAACTTTAAAATGCCCTCCAACTTCACTTTGTAACAGCAATGCCTTCCATATTTTAACTCATTTCATCCGATGCTCTCTTTACCTGGGATAGGCGGTCTCCCGGTTTTCAATCCAAATGATGATCTCCTCTCTCCTCTATGTAACTACAGTCCGATGTGGCAATATTAAAATAATTTAAAAAGTAAAAAAATGCCACATGGAATTGGGGACTCGCGCCCACGCACGCCGGCGAGGAGAGGGGGGGCGAGACCCCCCCCTCCGGAGGTCACAGACGTACCCATCCCCGTGGAGGCCGCACTTGAAAGCGAAGGTGTAAAGCTGGGTCCCAAATTCCAGATTCCTGGCTGCCGCGCAGGCGGAGACCATGCTCCCTTAGACGAGGTGATCCGGCCGGAGGCCCCTCGAGCGCCCATCGTTGAAGGCCCTGAGCGACTCGTCGAACAGGGAGAGTCGATTGAAACGGGAGATTGCGAGGTACCAGGCGGTGACGTGGGGCCGTGGCATTCCGCCGAGCAGGTGGGTCGCGTGCGTCCGACGGTTGGACGTGACGTGTTGGTCGGTGGGCGAGGTCGCAGAGGGGGGCGAGGCCCCCCCAATCTCCTCGCGGCGTGCGGGCAGAGGGTGGGCGCGAGGCCCCCAATTCCACATGGCATTTTTTTTACTTTTTTAATTTTTTTTAATATTGTCACGTCGGACTGTAGTTACGTGAAGGAGAGAGGAGATGATCTCGTGGACCGGAAATCGAAAGACCGCCTATCCCAGGTAAAGAGGGCATCGGGTGAAATGAGTTAAAAGATGGAGGGCATCGCTGTTACAAAGTGAAGTTGGAGGGCATCGCTAAGCAAACCTTAAAGTTGGAGGGCATTTGGTGTAATTTTTCCCATTTTTTATTCAAACATCCACTAAAATTAATTTATCACTCTACCTTTTTCTATCATGGTTCCTAGTCCTCGTCGTTACGTTCCACTTCATCCAAACACACCCGAATTAATTTGTCAATTTAACTATTCATGTAGAACTAGGAAGAACCACAGTTTTGATTGCCAAACGCAGCTTGAATGAAAAGTAGACATTATTTTGACTAATGATGATTTTTTTTTTAAGTTGAAACAATTCTTATTAGATATTTCTTTATTTTTCAGTAAGCTATATATTTTCCTTGTATGGTTATTATAGCTGCCTCCAACTGATTTGCTATTCATGTTTATCACCACGATTTGCTATTCATCGCTCGCCGTGAGTCGCCGGAAAAATGGCAACTGGTTCGGGTTCAGGAGTTGGAAATACAAATGTGCCTGAAGGTGGAAGTGCTGGAACATTTACAGCTACAAGAGTACTCAGAAAAAATGCCCCAGGGAAAAAATGCATTAGTCATCTTCTAGGCATATGCCAATCCGTTATTTTGTTAAAACTTATTTTAGTTTTGGTAATTTGGAATTTGGTATTGGTCCTTTGACATGTTGCTTAATATTTGATTTTGCTTATTACAAATAAATTATAATATTATATTTAGGTTATTGTTAATTAATACATAAATAAATAATCTGGTAGAATCGGCTCGGCCTTACGTGTTCACGATTTACGTTTTTTGTCGTGTCTGTTTTACGTGTTTGACAACATTGATTTCAGCCTTCCAGATTTCATCTTTCCTAATATGTTCGATGGATATTAGCGGTTGAATTGACAGAAAATAATAGTGCTTTTGCTACAATTCTCCATTTGGTATCAGAGCTTTAGGCTCATTTGCCAAGCAGTAATCTTTGCATTCTTGAAAGGATTGTCTACATATTGTCATTCAAGATGTCCAAGATTCAGGAATCTACTACAGTAATTCAATCAGACGAGGCAATCCACATTCAACAATATGGAGAATTGCAGAATATTCATGCCTCTTACAGGTTAGATGGAAAAAACTATCTCAAGTGGTCTCAACTCTCAACTTATTTGTACGATTTTGAAAGGAAAGGGAAAGATTAGTCATCTCATAGGTACAAGTCATAAGCAAGAGGATCCTAAGTTTAAAGCATGGAATGAAGAAGACTCTATGATTATGGCATGGCTGTGGAGTTCTATGATTCCAGAAATAAGTGATAAATGCATGTTTTTTACTACTGCAAAGGATATATGGGTTGCAATGCAGCAAACACAGTCTAAAGCCAGAGATGCAGCTCAAGTATATGATGTGAAGGTGAAAACTATGGCCGCAAAACAAGGGAATATGTCACTTACTGAATATGCAAATCAATTAAAGTCCACATTGCTTATGTTTTATAGCCGGTCCCAAGCCCGGATAAAGGAGGAGGGTTGTGTTAGGCCCCGACAGCCAGCGTAAAACCATGTCGAATCTTATGAACATGGATCAACGAGCGGAATGGCGTCGTATGATCCATGTAGCCGACCCCACCTAGTGGGATAAGGCTTTGTTGTTGTTGTTGTTGTTGTTGTTGTTTATCACCACGATTTCAGTGTGTCAGTCAATCTCTTCCTGAATTTTTATGGATGTTCAGTTAGAAAGCCAAGTTTCCTTTTTGGATGATAGTAATGTGCAATAGTTTTGCAGGTGAACTTGGTTGCATATGTAATGTGGCATATGATCAAACAAAGTGCAGGTATCTGATTCCATGACATGCTTTCGTTTTGTTGTGCTTCAAAAGTCATTTTCTTTTCCTGAAATGGTTGGTGTGGTAAACATTTCCAATTGATACCCACTTGGCATGATTTGCGTTGTTCAGATTTTTATGAAAGGATTTTTCTGCATATTCCTGGCATTCTTAATTGCTCAGAATGTAGGTTGCAATATATCAGGCTTAAGAAGGTTTTGTTGCTTAACTCCCATCGACATTTTCTAATGATTTAGTGATAAACCTGGGTTTCAAGTTTGATAACTGTATCATAACTTGGGATTGAGTAATGGAATTAAGGTAAAAGCTAACAGTGAAGTATCTGTTAGATACCGGCTATTGTTTTTCTTCTCATGTGTAATGCAATATAAAAAAGATGTGACTGTTAACTCTTGCTTTGCACACTGCTTTAATTATCTTCAACCTGATTTACTTGGATATTAACGATATTAACTTTGAATGAAGAATTGTGGGTTAAGAAGACAGTTTGTGAACTAACAAATATATTCCAGCACAAGCTCAGGACAGTGAAATTGTGGCCAGAATATGGTTTAGCTTATATTCAGTTTATTAACTTGATTTATTGTCTTTGTTTACAAGATTCTTGTATCATTCTCATTAGTCATTACATTCTGTGTTATAATGGCCACATTATTTGCTGAGATAGTAATTGGCATATTTTGAACATAGGATTACTGTTGAGCTCGCAATCCCGTGTGTTAAACGAGGTCCTCGTGTGTTCAATGGTTTTACTGTTGGTTTTCATCCACGATCATCAGAAGTTGTGAGCCCTTTTATCTCTTATCTGCAGACTCTGTTACCTCTTTTCTCTTTCTCGGATTTAACTGAACTTTTGGCTCTAGGTATACAATGGAATGACTCAACTGGGTTTTGATAAACTTCATCGTGACTTCAGGTGCCACGTGCCTCCTAAATCATCTTGTGTTTCTCATAGTCATTCGCCCAACAAGGCATCTCCATCTTAGACGTCCTGATTTTATATAATAGCTAGTATCAAATTATATCATGCTTCACGATCACAACAAATCATATCAATTGGGTTATATAGCTTATAATTTAGTATTTGATGTATAAGAATTACTTTTTTATACCATGCCTCACGATCACAACAACTTAATTATTAACTAGACATTAATAAGGCTACTTTTGAAAAGCGACATAATAAGACTATGTGATGTAACAAGATTAGGAATATGGTCCTTTTGTCCATGAGTTAATTAGTTTTTAATTATGGGCCTTCTCTAGTTATTCCATAAGTGGATAATTTAATTAGGGCTTAGCAGTAGGTTAACACTGTAGACTCCCTATCACTATGCTTGTTCAGAAAAGGTTACCATTAATTAATAAACTTTTCCATAAAAATTGCAAATATCTTAAAATTCTTTTTGGTACTAACCCCCAAAGTCCATTCAATAGTTAAAAATTCTTGTCTCTTTTTGGGAAGAAACTCCGCCTATGTTTTATAGCCGGTCCCAAGCCCGGATAAAGGAGGAAGGTTGTGTTAGGCCCCGACAGCCAGCGTAAAACCCTGTCGAATCGCATGAACATGGATCAACGAATGCGGAATGACGTCGTATGATCCATGTAGCCGACCCCACCTAGTGGGATAAGGCTTTGTTGTTGTTGTTGTTGTTCAACTCAGAAGATAATACATGTGTGTTATATTTTTTTTAAAAGGGGAAGGATGGTTGCCAAACGGCGCAACCATCTAGATTTATTGATGCAAAAGTCAGTTACATTGGATCATATCATTACACAAAACATGTTATATTACACCATCCAACTATGCACCATATGTTTAGCAAATGCCACAACGTTTTCAATGTAAATTCGTTTGCCTCTAAATGTGACTCCATTGCATTGAGACCATATGGACCACAAGAACACAATTGGGATTGCTCGTTGTTGCTTCGATGTATAGATGGATATCTTGTTGATGACCTCCAAATCGGTATGTTCTCCAAAAATCATGTGCTAAAGTTGTGTTCAACCAATGACATCCTGCCTCCCCCCATACAGCCCTTGCCACAGTGAAACCAAAAGAGAGATGATCCAGATTCTCATCACTATCCTCACACAATGGGCACGGGGTACCATTGTGATGTAAGGTTTTTAGTTTGCAGCCGCTGACGTTTGAAAATCCATGCAAAGATTTTAATAGGAGAGGAATTTTTAGTCGCCGATAAGATTACAATCCATCCGCAATTCACCATCATTTGTCCTATTATCCTGATCCAACAATTTATATACAGTATTGACTGAGAATTGACCTACATCCAACCTCTCTAATAGACAGAGGAAGTCGTCTACTCGTTGATCTGATAGTGCTGAGACAAAGAGAGGTGTCCAAATACCATTAGACAGCAAGGATTCTGACCAACAATCAGCAACAGTAGCTTGTGGTTCTTGTGCCAAGGCAGCTAATCGTGGAAAAGACACCGAAAGGGGAGTGGAAGAGGCCCAAGCATCCTCCCAGAAGCGAAACATTGTACCCGATCCTAAGGATGGGGAGAAGAATCGTGGAAGCTTTGCGGTAACTGACAATATAGCCTGGGATGATGTTGTCCTATTGTCAAGTGGGGAAGTACCATGGCAGGCATGTATGATAACTGACCAAAGATCTTGTTGTTGGCTCAATAGTCGGTATGTCCATTTTGACAAGAGTGCATCATTCATCTTTCGATGCTCTTGGACACTCAACCCACCCTCTGATTGTGTCCTGCACACTTCTGACCATGCAACTAGATGGAGGCCCCGACTTGTGCTACCAGAATGCCTCCAAAAAAACCTCCTCCTTAAGACATCAATGCGATTGCAAACACTAATAGGCATCTGGAAGAGGGACATGAAATACACAGGAATTGCTAACAGCACTGAGCGGTACTAAAATCAGCCTACCACCACGCGATAAAAGTCTTGAACTCCATCCTTCTAGTCATCTCTCCACCCGCTCAATATATGGAGTCCAATCTTTGTATAGTAACTTTGTCCGAGAGTTGTAATCCGAGGTAGGGTAGAGGAAGACTACAGATAGCTGATTGGAGCACCAGAGAACACCGACTTTCTTCTTCTATATCCATGCCAAATGGTATGAATGATGACTTGGAATGATTAATGAAAAGACTCGAAAAGTCGTCAAAAAGGTCAATGAGTAAAGCAATCCTTTTTGCTGCCACCTCGGAGCCTTCTATAAAGAACAAGGTATCGTCAGCATATTGCAACAAAGGGACAAGTGTACCTTGGTTTGCGATTGGTAAAAAACCAGAGAGAATGCCCTCATTGCAAGCTGAGAATGTGCATCTAGCCAGAGCATCAACAGCAAGAACAAACAACATAGGGGCCAGTGGACACCCCTGTCGAACTCCACGTTGGGGTTGTACCCACCCACCAACAGGACCACCATTAATAAAAGGAGAGAAAGAAACAGTGCATACACACCATTTCATCCAAGAGATCCAATCATTTGGGAAGCCACGTCGATGAAGGGAGCTCCATATGAATGACCAATCTAAGGAATTATATGCCTTGGAGAAGTCGACTTTCCAGAGAAACCCATGTTTGCCTGTTCGTCTCCAGAAAGAAATAATTTCGGATGCCATTGAAAAGCTGTCAATTATAGAACGACCCGAGATGAATGTTGATTGGATCAGATGTATAAGGGAGCCCAAAACCACCCATAGACGGCTTGCAAGAACTTTGGCCACTATAAGATAGATGGCATTTGAAAGTGCAATTGGTCTGAACTCAACTTTTTCAGCTGATGTCTTCTTTGGAATGAGAAAGAGAAAGAATTTATTTAATCTCTCAAACCCATAGTTTCCAGCAGCAAAAAATGACATTCGCATGCCTGCACAGGTATTATCACGGTTTGACTTTTTGAGATGCAGGTTTTTCTGGCAAGAATGCAGCCCTGCACGTTGGGTTCACATGGTGGCCTAATCTTCCATATGTAGGCCCACCTCTCAAGGCGGTTTGGGCGTCCGAGACCTCCGATGCATCAATTGGGCACTCTTTGCCCGGTGGGTGGGTCGGATTATGGGGCTCGAGGACAGTTTATGGAGGGAGGTGTTCTTCACATGCTACGGCCAGGATCTATCATGGGCTTTTAGGCCCATCATACCCCGGGGCGCTTCCTCCTTCTGGAAAGGGGTGGCGGCTCTTTTCCCACTGGTGCGCCATTTTATAACTCTATCGCTTGGCTCTAGGGAGACATTCTCATTTTGACGACATGAGTCGCTTCCCGGGGGCCCTCTGGCGGACTCCTTTGCACGGTTACATGCCCTAGCAGCTCATCCTGACGCATCTGTGGCTGAGTGTTTGTCTCAGATGGGGGACGCGGGGATTGGCTCTTGGACTCCCCTTTTCGGGTCTCCTCTTTCTGATCAGCGGATTTTTGACCTACTAGCGCTTCATCAGAGGATCGCTCCTTTTCGTCCACATCCGACGCAGTCGGATGGTTGGATATGGGTATCTGACTCCTTCTCGGCACGTAGCATCTACCTTCGTCTTCTTCCAGCCACCACCGACTCAGATGATTTCAGAGCAGATTGCAGACTCTTCTGACGCTCCCATTTGCCACTGAAAGTCAAGGTCTTTGCTTGGCTTTTGCGGCGGGAGCGGATTCTCACCAGAGTTTACATGACACTGTGGGCGTCGCAGGCGGGATACCTCTTGTGTTTTGTGTGGAGAGTTGGAGGAGGATGTCGCCCACCTATTTTTCAGTTGCCGAGTATCACGTGAGGTTTGGTCCAGGATGAGTAGCATGGGCGGAGTACCCTTGTCGGCGGACGACTTTTGGCATACTATGAGGGAACGTCGCAGACAAAGACTGGACTAGAGATCTTCAGTGGCGTCCTTTCTAGCCGGTGCCTGGGCCACCTGGCTTCAGCGCAACCGAGTTATTTTTTGTGGGCAGAGATGTCAGGTGGATAAGATTGTACGTCACATGTTTTCTCTTCTTCGGGATTGGGGCTTTGACTAGCGTCTTTTTGTCTTACTTTTGCTGCTCTCTGCTGGAGAGCTTTTCTCTTGTACATGATGTTTTCGCCTTGATGATATATATACATGGATGACAACCAAACTGGTGGTCATCCTTTCCCTTCTCAAAAAAAAAAATCCAAAATTCACGAAAGAAAAAAATAGGAAAGCCATCTGGCCCTGGCGCACCCTCACCTTTTAAGTCTCTAAGTGCCCGAAGGGTTTCTTCCTCTGAGAACTCCTGCACAAGCTCAGATGCTTGAGTTTCAGATAGTTGCGGCATATCTCGGCTATTCCAAAACCATTCTCCGGGTGGACGACGTCTTGTGAAGTCCTTAAAGTGTTGAGCAATTGCTTCTTCAACTAGAATTCTTCCTGTAATCTCCATGTCACCAACTAGTAGCCGGTCCAAATGGTTGGATCGACGTCAACTACTAGCGCACATGAAAGTAACAAGTATCTTCATCACCTTCCCGAAGCTAGAGCTGATGGGATCTTTGGCGCCACTGAATTTTTGTCTTGCGGTCCTCAACTACAATCTCTTGGCGTCTTCTTGCTTTCAATCCTCTCTTGTGCTAAGAGTTCCCTATTGTCTTCTATTCGGTCAAATTGAGATATGGCAGCCAAGGCATCAGCTCTTCTTTGCGAGCGTTCCTCCTTGATTTGCCTCTTGTACACTTGGAGAGAAGCTTGAAGACTTGATAATCTTTCAGCAAACGTGCATGTCGCTGATGTGGACTTAGGGACAGTTTCTCCATTTCTCTCTGATCATCTCCCGGAAACCTTCTTCCATGAGCCATGCTTTCTCAAACTTGAAGTCCCAAATGCTCTTCCCTCATTAGTCTGCCAGAGAAGAGGTGTATGATCGGAGAATGGTCTTTCCAATGCTTTGACAGAGGCAAGAGGAAAGGCCTCAAGAAGTTCCACTGATCCCAAGAATCTATCAAGTTTGGACTTAGCCTGCGGTGATGTAGTACTCCTCCAAGTGTATTTGCAATTTGGTACAGGAAAATCAAAGAAACCCAGCTCATCAGTAAAATCCCTGAAACCTCTGCCCCACTGTCTCGGCCTCTTCGTTCGATAGGTCTGTCTTCACTTTCCAAGGTCACGTTGAAATCCCCTCCAATAAGCCAAGGATATTCTGAAATACCTCTCGTGTTTGTCGGAGCTCTTCCCATAGCTCCCTCCTGCGGGTGTCAGCTTGTGGCCCATAGGTGCACGTGAAGAGGAAGCATGCGCCATCCGATCTTCTGACTAGCAGGACAGTGACTGAAAACATACCCTTGCGTTCATCAAGTAATTCTAATGCCTCCTTCCAGCTAATGATGCACCCCTCTGATCTGCCCTGTGATTCTAATGCTACAAAAGATGGTAGAACATTTTCCCCAATTTGACACCAAGTCTATTTATCGCATTTTTCCAGCTTGGTTTCTTGAAGCAGTGCTATATCTGCTCCCCACTGAATCAAATATCTCCCCAGTGCAGAACATTGATCCCTATCACCCAGACCATGAACATTCCATGTCACCTGGAAATCTGGAATGTTATATTGATAACATTGTAATAACAGCTAAAAGTTTGGCGAGTGAGTGGGCGAGGTTTTAAGATATTTTGTAACAGATACAAGCTTTTATAATGAAAAAAAAATGGATGTGAGCACCTGGCTCACATCCTTTATCTTCTCACACAAAGAAAAGAAGATAATACATGTGAGAAAGAAATGACATTCTGGCCACTTTAAAACCATTTTTCTCACAATTTTCTTCAGTTCGAGTGCATTTCTATACTTTAGCCACTTAATTGCAATGTAACCTAAAAGATTATCATAGTTGAGCAGAGCCTATTTGGCTTTCAAATCTGGATACTCAGACATTGTGATAAAAATTACTTGCAATTCATGCTGTCAAATAATTGGACTCTCAAGCATTATTCCAAAATCTTATTTCATATAACGTTGTAATTTATCCAAATGAGAAGAGTTACCATTGTTATGTTAAAGATGGACTTCTCATAAACTAACAAATTACAAGAGCCTCTAGAAAAGAAAAGTTTGTGTAGTATTTATTCATTTGTTTAAAGTGTATATGCTTACTACACTATTATCTTTCTCAGAAGATTTTTGTTGGATCTTTTATCTTGTTGCAGTTTTGGAACTGAGCAGACCCACGTTTCTCTTTATCTGACAGCAATATCTACTCTTTCAGGTTTAGTTGGGAAACCTGTTTTAAAGGTACATATAATTTTAAAAATATATCTATTGTGACTAGCTCTGCTGGACTTGGACACTTTTATGTGATTATTATTAGTGTTTTTTAGGTTAACCCAGAAAAGGGACTAGACATTCAGGTGTCAGGCTCAGCGAAGAGTGACAAAGGCCCTACAACATTGTCTCCTACAGTTCTCAATGTGAATTGGAGATGTATGTTGTTGCACATTTTACATTTTTGTTTTATCTTTATCATGTCTTCGTTTGTGGACTTGTTGATAAGAGAATTTTCTTTTCCTCTATCAGGTGTGGTTGCTCGTGAGAATCCTTATGACATCAATATTACCATTCCAGTTGAGGGTTATGATCCAGTTGAATTTGTTCTCACAAAACTGTGTGGTTAGTTTTGCAAGCTTCTTTTCTGTACAACTAGTTGTGCACTTTCCAAGGTGCTTGCATGTTTGTTTTTATAAGTTAGTTAACCATTAGTTAGCAAGGGCTAATTTCCACAGCAAGGTGATTTTATCATATGCTACTATACTATCTTTTTTTTCTCTGTTCTCGTTGGGTTTAATCCTTGGGACAAATTTGGAACCTCCCATGCTTCCTCATTACCTATCTCTTGGTATCAGCAATAGACTTACTTTTTCAACCTCCTGTCCAGTCAAAACTGATGTCGAGATATGTCTCACATGCATGATTTTCTTGAATGATTGTACCAGATGTCTCTTCAGGCTGTAAAGGATTACCATGTCGACTCTTGCCATTTACCTTTGTTTATTAGAGTTCTTATGACCATTCCGACATTGTACTTTTGTAGTTCTAACTCCTTAAAGCTAGCTTGTACTATTCTTAGGATGTCCAGAAATTTACTTGATGTTGCCATTGCATTTAAGTTTTTCTATGTTGTTTCTCTTCATATTTTGCACGTCTTTGATTTTCTTCATAACACTTGTTCTTCTTAAGTCATCTGGCTAAATCGTTGGGTGAATTTGTCATCATAACCTTCTGCAAACCTAAATTTTCAGTTACCCTATGAAAAAGTTAGTTACCGCTCCAAGATTGGATTATCAATAGATATTTCTTTGTTCATAGATCTCCTAAAAAAAGGGTATTCATAGATATCTCTAGTTCTCTAATATGTCAGCTATTTGTCAGATTCATTACTCTTTGATTAAAATCTTTTTATTTTACTCATATATCTGTGTGATTACTTTGGTGTTGGTTAGTTACTCCAAAACCATCGTTGAAACCAGTTCTTGTGGTTGTTGCTTCATTCTTTTTGTTGTTTTTTTTGCTTCTTTTAGATTCTAAAAAAAAATTGCACTTCGGTAAAGATTTTTTGCAGTAAGCAAAATTTTCCTAAACATCTTTTGCAGAGTATAGTCAAGGTAGAGAAGATGATGCTACAAGAGGATGGGCTACATTTGGGGTGATCTCGTGCATGTACGTGAAACCCTAATTTTCTGCAGTCAGTTACCAGTCACTACGGCTTTATCTTCAGTATGTTGTGGATTTTTCTCATCTTTATTTATGATAATTATGTAACTATTTCATCCAGTTGCATTGTCTTGTCAACAATATTTTGTTGTGGAGGATTCATCTACAAGACTCGTGTAGAGCACCAGGTTGGTTTACCTTGAACAGCTGAATAGAAAGCATTGAATCTTCTATTGAGAAAATGGATGGCTTTAAGCAAAGATATCTTGCTTTATCTTCTGTGCAGCATGGACTCGAGGCATTGCCTGGTATGACCATTCTATCTGCCTGTTTGGAAGCTGTGAGTGGTCGATCTTAACTTGATTCGATATGTCTCGCTATTTACCTTATATCTTGTTCTTTCATGAGGGAATGACAAGGATTTGGTTATTTTAAAAAATAATGCTAGATCTCTGGGCCACGGGGCTATCAACTAGGCGAGGACACTGATAGTAGTTCCAGTAATCAAGCTTCATGGGAGCGCACACCCGCCCCACCAACACAAGCCACACAACGAACAACTGAAAGGACATATGGTTCAATCTGATGAGTGAATTCAGTATATTCATTGTCCATCTTCTCTTTTATGTAGTTGCTGTCAGCTATTGGCCTTGCATGGTTAGTCTTGGTAGCATGTGTTTCCTGCACTCAGATCTGCATTGTAGACTACAAATCCAGGAAAGCCAGAAGTTGAAGATGGAATGTTTGCTTTAGTAGTTCTACTGGTTCCACCTACTCGTGTAAGAGGAGCAGGTTCCTTGCCAGGAAATGATCACTTTCAGCACTGGGTGCATGGAAACGGAAGTTGGTGCAAATTTTATAAATTCGTCCTGACATCTTCCGGATTACCCAGTAATCCGAGATCTGTACATTATTTATAGCAATCATGATTCGGAAGATGGCATATGCATGATCTTCTATCTTAGGACGAGATGGATTGAACTTTGTGGCTTTTGCTTTGTCCAAACTGAGTTGTGAGAGAATATTAATTCTAGAACTGTAGTGCCATCTTTTGTGTAGTTCAACTGCAACAATGTGCGTTTGATGTCCTTTTCAGACGCGGTTCATTTTGTTACCATGATTGCTCCTTTTTTATTTTATCCTCTTTTGCGGAGACGTTATATTGTTAGTTTTCTTAAGAAAGATTAGGAATCCATTATTTCTTTGTTTTTTTTTCTTTTGAAAATAATTTGTCAATGTCGAGTAATGGAGCATAACCCAGTAATCCGCCAGGAGTTAACAACGTAGTAGTTACATCAAAATTCTTGTCTTTATAAAGGTTGCAATAAGATACACTTCTAAATGTAAATCCAAAGTATGCGTGACGTTTGAAGTCAAACAAAGAATGTGAAGCTATCAGGGAGAAAGACTAATGGTTTGTTTGATATTGAATAAAGAATTGTATACTACTTACTTTGGCCTTAACGTGTAAATATTTATTTGCCACCAAATAGAAGAATTAAAAAAAAGAGTTTACTGAGAGGGTTAAGTGCACCTCGTCTCTAGCAATTTTTTTTTTAATAAAAGTATACATGATTTACGAAAAATGGTTTGATCCGCGAATAATTGATGATTGTCATTTCAAATTATTTTATTAATAATATTAATTTGGAAATTAGTAAACTTTTTGTTAGAATTTTTTAACGAGAGAAATTATGCATCGCAAGAATTTTATAAAATTCAAAAAATTTAAGGTGATGTAGAATTTTATTATATGAGAACAAAATATTACAATTCAGATTATTTTCTGTTTGAACCCTTAGAAATTTTATATATGCACTCACTTTTACGGACGACAGAAATTTCATATCGATCGAGACTTTGAATTAATCTCTCAAAATTTGAACATCTATCTTATGATAAAAAAATAAATCAATTTCGAAATTTTCGTAGTGTGAGGACGTTTTTTACTTCAGACATTTTCCAACGCCAGGATTCAAAGAAGATAAAAACTCCAATTTCACTATTAATAGTCCCTCGACTTAGGCTGCCCTATCAACTTATTTTAGCAATTTTTTTGACCGAGTATACTCGATTTACCCGTACTAGGACATGGCACCTTATTAAAAAAAATTAAGAATAAAAAGAATAAAATAATAATGTAAAAATGATAAAATAATATAATATTTAATAGAAATATTTATGAACAAAAGAGGTGGGCGCCCCTCTCTCTTTGGCCGCTGGCAACCTCATCAGCTATCAAGCAGCCTCGTGCTCGTCGAATGGCCTCCCTCGCGATTGCTGAAGGATTCCAAGCCGACGAAGCCCCCACCACCTAAAGGCCTTGTTTGTTTGCGGAATCGCGTCATTGTTCCGTTTGATTCCATCAAACACCGTCTCAAAATCAGGTTCCGGGGTAAAAACAAATGTGGACCCTCCCGTTCCATTATTTTTTGTGAGCCAGGAGCCACACCATCTTTTTTTCTTTTGACTTTTGACATTAAATCTTTTTTTCAAAATCTAATTTCTTTTTTTCTTTTCTCCCACACCATATCTTTTATAAAATGAATTAGTTAATAAATATAAAATAATTTTAATAAGATATTAATATAATATTATTTATTACTTATTATTTCATTAAAAAAATTATATTTCATTAAATATAATTAATTTTAAAAATGATTTTTATATTTAAATAAATTTTTAACAAAATTTTTCCCATAATTTTTTTATTTTATAATTGTATTTTAAATAACAATAAAATAATCATTTAATTCAAAACTCATGAAAAAATCATTCATCACATCTACTTTTTTCTATCACATCAACCACCTTATTCCTCATCATTAAATTTTACTCCAATCAAGCACAACCCGAACTAATTTATCAATTCAACTATCCACCGAGAACTTAGGAGGAATCCCGGTTCCGTTTCCAAATGATCCTAAAGTGTAGAGAACAAATGGCAAGTAGGGCCTGCAGGAGGCAATGCCGATAGTGCCTCTAGCTTCGCCACAAATCTACACATCATCAGAGACATCGAGATCTACACAGCCCCCTCCAGACCTCGAGCGACAGATGATCGACAATGGCAAGCACATGGACAATGTTGGAAAGGGGACATGATACCTCCTCCGTGGAGGGGGTATCACCACCCATCCATGGACGACACACTCAACATCGACGACAACAAAGGGATAGCAGTGCCTCCAGCTTTGTTGCCAATCACCACATTACCCGCGACATGAGTTCTTCATGGTCCACCTCGTGTCACAGGGTCATTCTTGAATATCGGATCACGTGTGATGACTAGACAACGGGGCACCTACCCCAAACTAGTTTTGAATATGCAATGAAATTATTATGGTCGAGACGATTAGACTTTCAATTACGGACAAGATGATAGTGTTCAATGAGTCGTCATGGAATTGTGGCACTAACGTGTTGAGATACCAATGTGAATACTTGAGCACTTGACATCTGAATGGTCATTTAGAGTGTCGTGAGGCATCAGGAAGGGACAACAATGTGAATTGTCACCCCATGCTCAATGTATAGACATTGAAATTATGAAGCTTACTTGTATTATGTAGAAATATAAAATACATATGAGTTAAGGGATATATTAGTGGACTCTTCCTTAATACACTGTTACATGTGATGTGGAAAATAATTTTCGGAGGTACACTTTTACCTGCCCCCAATATTACAAGATTGCCATTATCCAACTCTACTATGTGTAAATATAAAAGTGAAAATGCAAAAGACTAATGTTTTATGAGTAACTTAACCATTCATAAAGATTGTCTTACAAGATTGTGCCGACAAATAATTTGGTATTGCACAAAATTACGTAGTGTGGACGGTTGCATGTAGTCCTTGAATGGCTCTGAGCTGTCGCAAACTTAAGTTGAGCGCATTGACATCACGAAGTTTTATGCGACATGTCATGAAAAAAAATGGCCCATGACACTCGCACAGCAGAGGGTTAGTGATGACAAGCGTGCAGACGACGATGGAGGGAGGAGAGTGTTGCCTCCTTTTTGTGGGTGACGCGCCTGTCATCGACGATGGCACAATGAGGTTTGACCCTTGCGATGAGCATGTGTCACACACCCACATTTCGCTGCGACAAGCATACGTCACACGTCCATCGAACTAATCCATCAATTCAACTATTCACTAAAAACTTAGGAAGAATTATGATTCTGTTTTCAAACACAACGCCGTGGCGTCTTATAAGACTTAGGTATGAAGACTTAGGAATTACTATTCATCATTACGTATGAAAACTTAGGTTGACTAACGTATAAACACAGAGACGTACTTTGTTGGTCTCTTCAAGTTTTTTAATAATTTTCTGTTTTTTTTATCTTTCGAGGAGCCGAGAACGGAAAGCATGCAAAAGTTCTAAAGCAACAACCCTCATAGTCAAAGCGGAGTAGGTACTGCTTAATTCCTGCACCCGACTTCGGTCTTCCTATTTATCTTTTCTTCTCCCGAACCTTTACTTGCATGCTTCAGCAGATTGTATGTTAAAGTTAAGCCACCTCATATTTAAAGTATATATATTGTGTAAGTATCACAATTATACAAGCAGGTAGGCGTATAAGCATGACATTGACCAAGTACTTCTGCAAATTGAATGGCTTTCCTCCGCGAGGATATATTACTTGCCACAGCGGTGACATGCATGATTACATTACATACATATCTACTTTTGAGCTGAACTACCCTCTAAGCTGAAGAACCAGAGATACAAACTAGTCAAAAAGGACCTTGTCCTTGCTCATTCATTATGCTTTTGTATTTGTTTTATTCATTCATATTTTTTTCCCAAGTAGAATCCATTGATAACTTTGCTTGCATGGCAAATTATTGTGTCAAAGAAGGAAATGCGCATGCATCGGCTACTAACTAGGAAGAATGCAACGAAGGCATGCCCACCAACTCTTGCATTTTATATAACCTCATCTTTGCAGGCCATCACTTTCTACCATCTATAAATAGTGGCGACCGGCCGAGCTCATGTTCCATCGCCAGCAAACAAGCTCCTCTTCTCTTCTTTTTTACTTCTAGCTCTTTGTGTGTGTGCGTGTATCTCTCTCTTTCATTCCTCGATTGCCTTCATCGTTCGAGCGAGCAGAGAGGAGGAGGAGCCATGGATCTCTCTGGCATTGTTTTTTTCTCGATGTTCCTTGCCATCGCTCACTTATGTTGTGCTGGTGGCGACGGATCCTATGAGCAGCTCCACCCTCACTTCTATGACCACTCATGCCCGAGGGCGCAGCAGATTGTGCATTCCATTGTCGCCAAAGCCGTGGCAAAGGAGCCCAGAATGGCTGCTTCTTTGCTCAGGCTTCACTTTCATGACTGCTTTGTCAAAGTAAAATTATATATTACCTGAACTGTGTATATTTTATTTAAACATACACCTCCAGTGTCGACGGTCATAGATTCTAACTACTTCCATGCGTCTGTTTGCTTTTGCTGAGAAACGATCAGGGTTGTGATGCGTCCATCCTCTTGGATAACGGCGGCGGCATCGTAAGCGAGAAGGGTTCGAACCCGAACAAGAACTCCGTCAGGGGGTTCGAGGTCATGGACGAGATCAAGTCTGCATTGGAGAAGGAATGCCCCCAGACCGTGTCCTGCGCCGACGCACTGGCCCTTGCTGCCAGAGACTCCACAGTGTTGGTACATATCTGATCCACTTCAGCCTCTCTCTGCACACATTCACTAGGCACAAGTGATCAGTACCTAATCGAAACGCCTCAAGAAACAATGAATTTAATATTTCACCTCTCATTCTTCTTTTTTTTCTTATTTTTGAAAAGATTATATGGACTTAATGGACTTAAGTACATAAATATATATGCGGACGTACCTATGCTGCATTATGGAGTTCTTTAAGATCACTCTTTTTAACAACTACGTTGTCATCCATGGCATTGCAAATATCTAAACATCTAGATTTAATTTGGAGGGCAGTGAATATGGTGAGCGGACGACAACGTCAAGAATTTAAAATATGCACTATACAATGTGCACATATAGTATATATCTTGTGATACAAAGATTCTAAGATTTTAACTAATTATTACATAACTTCAATTTTTTGTGAGAAGAAAAAAACGATCAGTCCACCTAGCCATGCATGATAACTCGGTGGCATATTATTTTACCATCTAAAAGAAATACTTCAGAAGAACTCAAGAAAACAATATATATAACAGGCTGGTGGACGGAGTTGGGAAGTACCATTGGGAAGAAGGGATTCACTGGATGCAAGTTTGAGTGGATCTAACAACAACATTCCTGCTCCAAACAACACTCTGCCCACCATCATCACCAAGTTCAAGCTCCAGGGCCTCAACCTCGTCGACCTCGTCGCACTCTCAGGTCAGTTCATGAACGACGTATATAAACTCAATATTCTTCAAATGCCTTCACCAGTTTACAATGAATGAACGGCACATGTGCATGCATGCAGGTGGCCACACGATCGGAGCGTCGCGCTGCACGAGCTTCCGGCAGAGGCTTTACGGCCAGCTGAATGCCGACGGGCTGGCCGACAGCACGCTCGAGGCGGCCTATGCGTCCCAGCTGCGATCCCGCTGCCCGGCCTCCGGCGGCGATAACAACCTCTTCCCCTTGGACGCGGTGAGCCCAGCCAAGTTCGACAACTACTACTTCAATAACATCGTGGCCGGCAAGGGGCTGCTGAGCTCCGACCAGGCGCTGTTCACGAAGAGCGAGGCCACCATGGAGTTGGTCAAGCGGTACGCGGAGGACAACGAGCTCTTCCTGCAGCAGTTCGCCGCGTCCATGGTCAAGATGGGGAACATATCTCCTCTTACTGGCACCAGGGGAGAAATCAGGAAGAACTGCAGGAAGCTCAACTAATTCAAGTATTCAAGCACCATCTTCTTCAATTACATATCCTCCACATAATTACTACCTTTAAGTTCTGCTGGTCGACGTGTGTGTGCGTGCGCATTTGTCTGTGTGTGTTAGTTGCCGTTGTCGAATCTGCACTGTTGTTTCCCAAGCCCAAGTGCATATGAGACTCTATTTATATGACCTAATCCTTCGTCTTGGCGAAGAGCTCGTTTAACTGGAAATTTGATCGTCGTTCACATGCATGCATTTGCTTCTTACATAGGCATATTTGATATTTTGATCTATTAATTTACAATACGTCTCCATCCACAGTGGTGCGAAGTCATTATTTAGTGTTAATAACAATTATTATAATAATTTTCATTTTCTTTGTAGATTCCTGACGCATTTTGTAATTGAAAACAAAAAGAAAATTTACTACTCAAATTAGGCCTTCCTGCAGGCGACTTAGGCGTAAGCCCAATATAACCAAAATGTCCATGAATTATGGGCTGAGAAAAGGCCTAGCGGTCGAAAAAACTAAACCAAACCATATTAAAATTTATCTCCTTTTTTATTTCCCTTCCCTTTCCTCCACGAATATATAGTTAAGTAATTAATCCGATTCCCAAAAATTCACAAAATAAACATATCTCCTGCCAATGTTTCTGTGACGTCGTCATTAGTACTAGAAGCCGTGGAAAAGAAAAATAAAAATCGAATTCGAAATTTCTAAACATTATTCTCATTTGAATTGAATTAAAAATGGAGTCGCGGAACACTTTCGTTGGCTCGGCCGAAAGGGCCGACCAAAAAAAGGATGCAAATTGAGGCGCGGCCGTGGCAATGATCTGCTGGATCGCGCGGGGCGGGCGGCAGCAAACCCCCGTGGCCGTGGCCGTGGCCCCGTGGCGCGCGTTTTGTCGAGTGGACTTTGGACCGCGGAGGAGCAAATTTAACGCACCGCGCGCGCTGCGCGCCAGTGCAACGGCCGCGACGGCTGCGCCCGCGCCCGCGCCCGCTCCCGCGTGCATCCAACGAGCTGCTTTTGGAGATCTCCACGTCATGAACAGCACCCCCCTAAAAGGAACGAAATGCGCACGGGTTGTACGTGGGGCGGGCGTGTGGATCCATGCCAGGCATGCAATTTGATCAGCATGACAACATTGACTCGCATTGATTTTTGTGTGTCATATATTTTTCTTCCACGAGAAAATTAAACTGGTTTATATATTATTTTTGTGGATATCATAAATATAATAAATAATATGTGCTTTCTGCAAGCGTCGAGCATGAATATGTATATATATATTTCTCTTTTTTCTCTCGTGCCGACACTTTTAGTGATAATGTCGTCCTTTTGTCCCCCGACGACCCAAGTTGGGCTTTTCATTTCTGCATGAGCTCAATTCTGGTCACGTAGGAACCCACCGAGCACTATTAGGTTAATATCTCGAGAGACATTAATGATTTGTGCTTAGCAGCTTCTCCCTGTCAAAGCCCAAATGGATTTGTGAATGCTGCATGCATCCGTCCAACTCCCCAAAGGACACCACATAATCCAGCGGCAGGTAACACTTGATATCTGTAGCTGTCTCAAATCAACTTGCACATATCTCTCTTCTCAATCATCCATTAAACAATTTCCTTTTTTCAGAGGAAAGACAAAAAAAAAGAAAATATTTCATAGTTCTAAGGATGTCAAAAAAAAAAAAAAAAAGAAAGAAAGAACATTCCGCCTCTAATTAAAAAAAATATTTTTCAACAATATTGAAGACACGAACAAAGATCATCTCTCTGTAGTTCTTGGTAAAAATTGTGAAATTAATAATGTTGCTATTCCTAATTATTTAAGTTTTTAAAATAATTGGGAGCACGTTTATTTTCACATTATATCAGAATTAGTGGCTTGATTTCAAATCTTCTATTTTTGTGTGAAAGAGAATGTTAAAATTATAAAATTCATAATGTTACTCTCTTGACTATTTAAGTTTTTTTTAAAATAATCAAGTACATCTATTTTCACATTGGTCTAAAATTATCATTCCTGCCACCTGCCTCACATGGAGTCACTCCTATTATAAAGTTTTCTATTTCATTGTTTTATTGAATAAATATATAGTTAACACTTAGTTATTTTTAAAATAAATAATTAGAAGTATTACTGTAATTTTTATTAATAAAATAATATGGTATGTTTAATTATCAATGTTATTAGATAAAAAATAAGTATTATTATTATTCTTATTATTAATTGTTTTTAATATTCGAGTACATGTGAGAATTCGTGGTCTGGCGGGCAGGGATCAAAATTGTAATGTCAGCTCGTGATCGGGGTTTAGAAAAATATACATTACACAATCTTTGATTTATGATATATGATTTTTATTGTATTTAAGAACTATATATAACTAAAATCAGACTTGTGACAGAAATGTGGCTACAGAAAACAAGACTTGTTCCAACTTTGTTTTGGATTTGACATTTTTATGTTTCTTTTTTTTCATAATTGAATAATACTTTATGTCATGTTTCAAATATTTGAGATGTCATAAATTTTTTTTTGTATTCATTAGACTATGTATTCGAGTTAATTAAGTTATATTAATTACAATAAACTCAAATACCTGTTATATATAAAAGCAAGTTTGCATTATTGCATTGTAACAATTATTCTACATATTTATATTTATTTAGTATTGGTGTATGTATTGTTGTTGAACATAATTTTTGTAAACAAGGTTAATATAATGTTATTGATTCTTCGAAGAGTATTCTTTGAATGTTATTGAAATGTTAATTTTTCATTTAAATTTAAACTCTAACAATATATCAACTCTAAATATATATATATATCACAAATTAATTTTTTACACAAATTTTTTTTCCTAAAAAAATATTTTATCTTTATTTCACAAATTGTGGAAAGTATTTTTTTATTTTATTACTATGTTACGCATATGTTTAAAGAATAATAACAGATCACAACTTTCTTATTTAAATTTAAATTTTATATTTTTCTTTAGAAGTAAATCACTTTTCTAATTCTTATCATTTGTCCCAACACTTTTTGAAATAAAACAAAGAAGCTTAATGTAAACTTCAATCGATTATAAAAAAAAATAAGACTCCAAATGCCAAAAAATACTATTGGCGGATAATACATGTACGTCTGTAATAAATCTCAGTCAGAATCCATAGAAAGATACTTGTCGAATACGTATGAACAAGATCGTGTACGTCGGTAGATGTCGTTGCATGCTGTCTTTTTCGAATACTAAAGCTACTCAATGTGTATTTTTTTCCTTCAATATTTGCATCAGATATATTATTTTAATTCAGCTCGAGGCACTTGGTGGTAATATATAAGACTTGCAGCATGCATAAAATTGATTGAAATAGACCTGTGTGGTTGATTAATCAAATCAGATTACAAAAAAAATTATGGAGCTAATGACAGTGGAGGGATGATTCACACAAATCAGCACCTCCTGCAGATTTCTGAAATCTGTCGGTGCTGCAACCCCTTTTGCCTTTTTCCGTGGAAATGTAATGTCAGCATCAGCTTACCTTCTTCCTTTCAACCAGGAAAAAAAATAAGTATAATGTAAAGAGATCATATCATCGAGCTTAGAAATTAACATCCAGAATTGAAAAAAAAAAAGAAAGGTGTGATGGAGAAGTTGTTCCTCACCTTGTCTTCTTTCTTCTTGCCATGTTCTTAGTTAATCGCACAAAACTAATCATGCAAGGCATCATCAGTTAATTCCCCTGAGATGATCATGCTGATGGTTCTACAGCAAGTGAGATGAAATTGAGTTCTACACATCAACTGAAGAATGAGTTCATGGGCGTTCTCTGTGTCTTCTGTCAGACAATTTTGTGTGATAGAGAAGATTAACACCTGACTAAGAGGACTTTAAAAATGATTTCTTTTTTTTTCATAGAATAAAGTCAGCATGTATCAATCATATCATGGCTATATTTCATTCCATAATAATAATGACTGTACCAATAATGAGCACTCATTCTCCTAATTAATTACAATATATCCGAGGCTGCTAAGCCACATATGTGTGGTGCTTTCATTCAAACAAAACAATTTGTCTCAACTCCGAGCAGATTGATGCATGCATCTCAACATCTCTACCAGAACCAATAGTATAATGTGACGCCTCTGTCACAAAAACACACCTTCAAACTACATTAATTATTCAATCATCTTTCTTTTACAATTTACAAAAGAGAAAAAAGAGGTATTTGGCAAGAACAGCTGATAAGGATTTCTGTCTTTTTTTCTTTTGTTTTTTAGTTTTGCTTTTTCTTCCCTCGAACGTGGACCTTCCACAAATCTTTCGAAGAATCTTCGAAGGTGGACAGCAGCAGAAGAAGAAGAATTGATGTATGTAATCAATGGGAGCTAATGATGTCTCCTCCAAAATCATAAGGCAGCGCTTGTTCACCTCCAGCAGTCGACACATCGAAGCAGGCATCGGACAGCTCTTGAGTCAGGAAGCTGCAGCTGTAGTCGTCTGAACTCTCCACGTTCTGCAACGAGCTCGCGCCCTCCTCCTGTGCCGATTTGAACTGCATCTGCATTAGCGAATCCACGAAGGAGCCCTGAGACAGCCAGTTGAGGAGGATGTCGTCCCCGTGCACGGGATTCGTCTGGAGTCCCGAGTCGTAGTTCCAGGAGCTGCCGTCGCTTGAAGCTTCTCTGACGCTGTAGGCGTCCGGAGCGTCCAACACTTGGCCGTAATCGCAGTACCCCGGGACGTGCATCGAGCTCAGGTCGACGTTGGAGCTTGTCGTCATGGCATTACTGTAGTGGTCGAAAGGCCCGCGATTCTGCAGGATGCGCTGGGGAAGGTTCAAGTTGGTCCTCGCCGATAAATCACTGTCCGCTTGCAGGTCGAACAGGGGGAAGGGGTTGAACTTGGGCCTCGCCGGCGCTTGCTTCGCGGCGGAGTGGTCCGACATGGCCTTTGCCTTCCCTTCCTCTGCCATCTTCTCCACTATGAGCTTATGCGTGGCCGGGTCGATGCCCCTCTGCTTCAGCTTCTTCTTCAGGCACGAATTCCAAAAGTTCTTGATCTCATTGTCTGTTCTTCCGGGCAACTTTGTTGCAATCTGTGACCATCTGCATGCAGCTCAAAGAGATTAGAACTGAAACAAGTCACAAGAAGCTGGGCATCTTTTTAAGCAAACTAGTAGTAGTAGACTAATAGTACCTGTTGCCAAGGGACTCATGCAGACTTATGATCAAGTCCTCCTCTTGCTGCGAGAAGCTTCCCCTCTTGAGGTCTGGTCTTAGGTAGTTTATCCATCTCAGCCTGCAACTCTTGCCACATCTTTGCAGTCCTGATGAGGAGGGGAAGGTAACTGTTCAGTGTCACATTCCAATCCCAAAGCAAGCTCTATCTAAAGAGAACAGTACATAGATTGAGAGAGAGAGAGAGAGAGATTGAGAGAGAGAGAGAGAGAGAGAGAGAGAGAGAGAGAGAGAGAGAGAGAGAGAGAGAGAGAGAGAGGAGAAGGAGTGCATGCCTGCTTGCTTTGGCACGGAGCTCCAGCAGCCAATACCGAAGGTGATGATGTGGTTGTACAGCTTCTCGTCCTCCTCAGGCGACCACAGGCCTTTCCTCAACTTTGGCTTGCCGCTGCTCGGATGACGGCCCATTTCTGCAGAATGCAAACTGAATTGGACACCTGAGAGTGCAATATGCTAGGTGTGTTTGGGTTTTGGCTGAAGAAACTGGAGGGAGGGAGGGAGGCCTCTGCTCTGCTTGGTTTGGCCTGCGCGCAGGGCAGGCATTTAAGGGCAAGGCTTTAAGCAAGGCTTCTGGGAACCTTGTCATTGAAGAAGTTGGTACTGGTAGGGTAGGCTTCATTGTTCATATCTTAATCAATGGCTAAAGCAAGAGAGAGAAATTGGAGGGTGTGTTGTTGAGGTCCATCATCATCCTCATCAATTTCAGCTCAGGAGAGAGAAAATAAAATAAAATTATATTATGAGTTTCCTTTCTTTTGTGTATGTGGGTGAGGAGTTGGTCCAGAAGTGACCGCTAGCTAAAGGTATTGGTCTCAATTTCCTCTCTTTGTCTGTAGCAAGTAATTAGGTAACTTGTACTAATTTCCAGAACAAGGACACAACTCATTGAACTCAATGCACTCTTGTTCTCCAATAAACAAGTTTCTACTTGGTCCTCCAATTTGATCCACTGTGCATGAATTCAACTGTCTCTTTCTCTCTCTCTCTCTCCCCCCTCTAATTTATGAGCAGGTAGGAAGTACCACTTCTTTCTTTTGTCTGCTACAGTGCAGTCCCATTTCATTATTATAATACAATGCATAATCCTTCTGACTGCTGCTGCAAAAATAAAGCATATCCCCTTTGCCTCGAAAGGACAGTGTGGACACCAACAACCGTAAGACATGCCCAATTGCACTTAATCAAATCGAAAAATCGATGAAGATAGATCATATATGATCAAACACAGCAATAATTAGCCCTCTCCAGTAAAGCAAAATTGGAAGAAAAATTGCTGTTAATTTCTAGCACAAGAAACTAAAGCACATATGAATGATAAAGATGGAACTCGTGCCCCTTATGGAACAATTGTTTTTGCCTACTAACTCTGATAATTCTCCCACGCTGCCAGGGACTGACAGATTAACATTCTCATTGTCTTGTTCCCAGTCTGATTCTTGTCTTCCTCCATGTGTGGTGTCCGGAATTCGCTGCAGACATTCGTGCAATCATTCCAAATTTCCATTCTGATCAGTCCCTTTTTTTTTTTCTTTTCTTCTTTTCATGGGCATGTAAGAGAGCTGCATGCAGCCCTTAGATGTCATCCAATTCAAGTCTGAATTTTGTTCTCATTATGCCTCTTAGATAACAACTATTCCATGTTCCAATCCAGTCTTATATGAAAAAAATGTTGATGAAATGCAAGGGTAAAAAAGTTAAAAGTGAGAATTGTTGGTAGTAGATAAATGCAGGTTCATAGTCTATCACTGATTCATGAAAAGAAAACATAAGTTTGCATGTAATGTATATATTATATACATTGTTATATAACACCAAAAAATGGAGGTATTGGAATGAACACAGAAGGGAGAAATTATTGGTGTGGAGCACCCAAATTATATGTCAAATGTCTCTAGCTCTTAATTTGACACAATGGAACAAGATGGCCATAAAAAAGGTACAATTTTATTGTACCTTTTTCCTCTGAAGGCCTGGTCAATATATATAATTCACTACTATTTCATGTGGGAAATTTTCTAGGGCTTGAATTGTGATTGCACGCCACCTAAACATATCATTATACTATAAAATTACTATAACATTTCTCCCCTTTGGGATGTCAATTAAAAAAAAATGGAAGATTCTTTTTTTACAAACAATTCATGACATGACAATACGATGACTTATATTTTTTTTAATAAAAGAAAAAAATATGATATACAGTATTAATATATCCAATATTCTTGAGACATTTGTTCCAATTAATTGTTAGAGTTATTGGTCGTGCATGAGAGATCATTAGCTTACATGCTGTTCTCCATTCAAACTTGTCGATTAATATGTGGTCCCGTTAAGTAGAGAATATTTGAAAAAAAAAAGAGTTTTAACATAAAAAAAAATTTGATTCAAACTTTTCATCACCATTTTATATGCACACATATTTCAATAAATTATGGCTTGCAAGCATATATAAATTATAATCATGTAGATATATATGTAAGGCAGACCCATATATATGTCCATATCAGGACCATCAGGTTGAGAATTTAATTTAATTTGGGACGAATGAAATCCATGGGATGTCTGCAAGTTTCCACTTGTGGGGCACTTCTTTGTGATCCACTCATCTTTTCTTTTCATGAAATAAAAAAGTGACTTTTTTCTTCCATTTATTTATTTAATTCATAATTGAGATTAGTTGAATGTTTCAATTTTCGTACAATGCATGAAGAAGAAAGGTGGAGTAAACTAGAAACTAAGTATACTAATAATTATTATTCTGTCTAGTTAGAAGATTGCCATTTAAGCTTAAATTAAATATTTTGAATCTTAAATAATTTTAAAGGGTGAGGGAGGGAGGGAGGGAGAGACAGAGAGAGAGTTTCTCAATTGCAATATTCCACGACAATTAATAGAGCAGCACACAATGGCTGACTAAATTATTTGATCAATATATTCATATGTGCCAAATGTACCTTTTTGTTAGCTTTGAATTTCGAAAAAAAAGAAAAGAATTCTTTTACATGATTCGAAGACCATTTAATATTTATGTCAACTATTAATTCGTAAATAAAAAATCATATTATTCTTATTATTATCAGATAAAAAAATAAGCATTCTTTATTAAAATGGTGTACACCATTTCGAAATGATTGACTACTTGCAAATAATGTCCTTATACCAACGGCTAAGCCTTCAATGATATTGTGTACATACATACATATATATATATATATATATATATATATATATATATGGTACTAGGTTTCTAAAGAATTAAAACCTAGTACCATATATATATATATATATATATATATTAGAAAATTTGAGGTACGATCTTTTAAAATACTAGTTTCGAGCAACAATATTAATCAGTTAGTTAAAATTGGCATTGTTGAAAATTTACCTTTCATATGACTAACAACATAATAAAAGTTAATGATAAGTAATAATAGCATTTAGATTAGGGTTCCAACTAATTAAAACATAAAATCTCCTTACTTTTAACATCAAACAATAATAGTTATTTTCACCAAGTCTCAAGTCCATGTAAATTATTTTAAGAATCCATTTACAGATGGAAAATAAGAACATCAGAACATTATTATTATTATTATTATTATTATTATTATTATTATTATTATTATTATTATTATTATTATTATTATTATTATTATTATTATTATTATTATTATTATTATTATTATTATTGTTGTTGTTGTTGTTTATAAACCAAAATCCTGTGAGGATCCTGTGAACCAACTGTTCCACTTTGTACATAGCACAACATGATATTAATTAATATCTCTCCCCATCATTTTATTTGACTAGTTAAGAAGGGGTAAAAGTAAAACATATATATTGCATGCAATCTAATCATCCAATGATGCATGTTCTACGAATCCATAACATAATTGCGTGCAACATTTTTTTTATTATCCAACAATACAATATTTTTTTAAAAAAATCCAAATAAAATGACGTTAAGATATATAATTATAAAAGATATTGAGCCGTCCGATTGAGGACCAATGGCGAGGGATGGAGGAGCAAGAGAAGTGGTCCGATTAATTATTGGCGGTAGTTGATGGTGACAAGAACCACGAACTTAATTATTAAAGATATATAGAAAGTGGGACTTACTTAAACATATATGACATATATCCCTCTCTTTTAGCTCCTCCATTTCTATGATGTGCCTATGTGTGGGCTCTTATTCTTATTTCTTTGTATTCTACTTTTTGGCCTTCCTCAATTTTCCTACATCTATTTTGTTTCTCTTCTTGGAGGGAAACCTTTTTTTTTACATGTTTATATTATTAGCTTGATATATTCATAAATGCAATATATATAGTGCTCATGACTCAAAAGGGTTGGGACTTTTTAAGGGGGGAGAAAAGAGAGGAAAAAAGATGCCTTGAGCTCAATTGTGTTGAGTGTGTCCATTGCTTGGAATTGACCTAGTTGTCTTGATATGTAATGGTACAATGCAACGACGTTTGTTTGGCCTCTTGCGATTGAGGAATATATCGCACTTAATGGGACCTTAATTTACCAAGTAACGAGATACGACTTGTTCATCAATTGATCTTTCTAAGCATGAAATCACATACGCTCTTGAGGTGATTAATTAAGGTCCCCGTTGATAATTAATTCTTAGTTAACTTTCAAGTCTTAACATTCATTAAAATTCTTTAAGATTAATCGCCTCTTATTAATTAATTCATTGCATATTGACCTTGAATTAATTGTGCATGTGTGTGTGAGAGGGGGAGAGAGAGAGAGTGAGTGAGTGTGAATTTGAATTCTTTTACATGCATAGAAATCGTCGTCTTTTGTCGGCGAAGAAGAATTTGGTAATCACGTTTTGGATGTTGGCACTACTTTAATTAGCCCCCGTATCTTTCCTTAAATTTAAATTAATCCCCCAAGATCTCTTAACCGATCCTACGATATAACTTAATTAGTTAGTAGTGCTGAATTGCCATTTATTAAATCAACAACATATGACGTGATTAGGAGGATTTTTTTTTGGTTTAGGTATGACGATGTAGTTCTTACCGTCACTAGCTCTAAGACAGCAAGATGACATAGAACTATGCAGTTTAATACACATGCAGAAACATGATACATGATAATTTAATCTATGCAAGATATGAAAAAATATATATATTTTAATTAAGCGAAATTTATAAACCGAATTATTCAAGATTCATTAGACTTGAACATATATTAAAACAAGTAAACAAGAACGAAAGAAGCTACAAGTAATTTGCACTTTGTATAATTATAGGAAAATGATGGTTAAAGTGTCGGCCACAACTTCTCGGGTCCAAGTCGTAACACGAGGTAGAGAGATATTAAAGTTAATTAATTAATTAATTAGTTAAGAGCATATCATAATTAACACTTTGCACTGTCTGAATTATATATATGGCACCTAATTGCATGCGACGTCTAAATTAATCTCTTGGGTCCAAAATGGTCTCGTCTTGTTTTGTCCCCCCCATGGAAATAAAAATGAACGCGTTAGCTTTTTCTTTCCCCTTCATGTTTATTATATGAATATATTTGTTTTCCATCATTATCCTCCGTATTTATTTATTTGTTGATTTACTGCTTAAACAACCACAAGTCATTTTAACTTCCTGTTGTGATGAAAAGGATGGCATTATTGAGTCTCCCTCACTCTTTCTCTCATCGAGTCTTTCTCTCTCTCTTTCTCTCCCTCTCCCCCCACCCCTTCGCATTGCATCTTCGTGCACCGTCTCTTAATATTCCTCTCTCCATCATCTGATGTGAAACGCCGCGCACACGTTTATCACATTTTCGAACATATATATTTACATGGAATAACTAATTTTCACGATTTTTCTTAAATCTATATGTCTTTTTGTATGTGAAGTTTGAAATCTTTTTGCGATTAATATTATTCGTTACCATTGACTATGATCAATGAGATTATTAGTTTTGATAAAATCATATTATTTATCATTTGAATTAATTAGTATTGTGTTCTCTCTTTCTTATTTAGTTGCTAGACTTATTTCAAGACAATATATGTTAGGTTTTTTACACGAAATAAATTATCGTAGAACAAATTGAAAAATTTAAAGCAACGCAGAGTTTTATTAGATAGAAAATTATAAATTAAATTATTTTTTGTTCAGACTCTTAGGAAGTTTACATAAACACTTTTTTTTATAACTGATAAAAATTTTGTACCCATTAAAATTTTGAATTAACCTCTTAAAATTATGATATCTATCTCGTGATAAGAAAATAAATCAATTTCGAATCGTATACATAATACTCCATAATATTTTGGCCCGGGGGACTGTCTCTCGACGAGAGATTCACCCTTGCCCATTGACCGAGCAGTTAGACCCTCGTAGTGCAAAAGCATCTTTTACTTCAAGTGTCTTGAGTCCAGATGAATTTTCAATTAAAATAGAATTTTAGAGTTTATTAACAATATTATATATATATAATGCTCCACGGTTTATTTACAATATTATATTATATATATATTTCAATTACAATATTATATATTTATATTATTTTATGTGATAATGCATCCAAATATTTATAGTTCTTCCACGGTTTTATAACAAAATAATATATGACAAATTAATTTGTTATATCTTTACACACACATATATGTCAATTTATTTTTGCTTTTGGAATATTAGGCCACTTTAAAACGTAATATATTTGTCAATATATTTTTAAGTTCAGTATATCAGTATCTAGTTGACCTAGTTCGAAGTGGAAATCTTTTCTAAGCCGTATAAGAATTTTGAGATTTAAATAATTAATATTCTTTTTTTTCCACTCTGTGGTCCGAGTTCTGAGTGAAAATTAAAATAATCGGTCGACTTTGTAATTAATTTGAAATAAATTTTGCGATTGGAGCCACTTCAATAAATTAGAAAGAACAAAAACAAATTGTAAGATTTTACAATCGAGGACGTGGAAATTGTATCGCTACAAGATTTAAGATCGTGCGAATTGGCCTTGCCACGAGTGTTGACTAAAAAGTCGCACGTGCACGAGGTTCCTGTCTTCCTAAATTATTTATTATTATTATTATTATTATTATTGAGATAAATACTATCTAAGATAAAAAAATAATCGATCATGATTTGATAGTTCTTAAATAAATATCATCAATATATATTTAAATAAATATTTATTTATGAATTATTAAATCACGATTCAATAGTAATTCATATATATACGTCACTTTTTTTTTCACACAATCCTTGTATTATTACGTAATGTTGATAAATATTATGTATACATTTTGCATGCGTAGTGGACCATGTTGATAATATTGCAACATAATGAATAATTAAGAATAGTATATTGGTCGTAAAAAAATTATGATGTCTGCAAGGTTTTCGAATTTTTTTTTGAAAAAAGGTGTATCATCAACAACCTTAATTACTTTTAGAGTAATCTTTAGTGACGAGAAAGGAGCATGACGCAGTGATCAGTCTCTTATCAGTTCCATACTTAGTTTTATGAGGTAAATCATAAGGTTGATCCCGTTATGCTATTGTATTAAGTAATTTTGATAATGATAACATTTGCTATTTTCATTCTCTTGTCTAGATTCTGATGGTAATTGCATATGAAGTCATCTGATAAGATGAAATATAACACATTTAATAAAAAAGATTGAATTCTCAAAGTTTAATGATAAAGAAAAATAAAAATATATGAGAAAGAATCTTTCAAATTAATTTTAAAATAAAATAAATTACATATGCGGCAATATTTCCTCGTATGCCTGAAGAAGTACAGACATGTCTTGATAGCTCAATTTTTTACACTAATTATTTCCTAAATAAGTGTATATGAATATATGTTGCATTGCCATTAGTAGCCTCTTTGTTTTGCATTTTCCAAAAACAATAATATAGCCAAAGTTCATCTTTAAACTCTTATTCCCACACATAAAGTAATTATAAATTCGGACACTCATAAAGCTCAAACCGGAAAAGAATGCCAAACTAAAAAAATATATTCTTATCTAATATCGAGTTTAGTGGCAAAGAATTATTAAATTTGATTTTGAATTCTAAATTATGAAAGAGTGCAAGGATAAAGTGAACGCTTAATAGGTAATAGACCTTGCACTACTTTAATGTTAAACAATAGATAATAGACATATAAATTATTTTGACAAAATAGTGGGAATGAAGATTCATAATAAATAAATGGGTACGTGTCGCGTACTTTTTGTATCACATATGCCAAGTGATGTTTGCATATATTTTTTTTAAAAAAATTAATTATAATTTAAAAAACATTGATGTCAATAAAAAATAAATAATTAACAATAATTATTTTTATCATTTTAAAATTCAACAATTTCTTACTATTATTCTTCTTCGTAGTGGATAATTTGTTTCTATATTTTTTATGCTGCAAAAATATTTCTTATTATCATCAATAATCATTTAAATTCTTAGAAAAAATAGATAAAAACTATGCATAAAGTCGTTCGTGCGACTCCAAAAGTGCCTCACTCGTTGATTTTTTTATACTAAATAATATATCTTCTAATAAAAAAATTATATAATTAGGTATATAATTAATTCAAATAAATGAAAATAATCGGCTCTACATCTATTGTTATAAAAAAAATGTTTACGGCCCCAACTTTCTTTGACATAAAAAAATATATGATAACTCATTCGATGACTTCGTGGAATGACCGATCTCCATCGCAGACACAAAAAATGATGTGCCCTTTTTTTCTCCATATGTGAAAACGAGAGACGTTCCTACTTGTCATACAAATAACATTATTGCATGCAACCCACCAATAAAATCTTTATAATATCAAGTAAAGATAAAATACGATTAACAAACACCGCTAATAATATTCGAAACCCGAATTTTTAATAATCCAAACCCCTTATATTAAACTATTAAAGTGATTAATAATTTGTTCTCGTTCGAAAAAAAATGGAATTCGATTTTTTAATGTACCAATAAAGCATTATAAAAATAAAATAAAAAAGTTTGTTGATGGTACGTGCCAATGCGAGGTACCGACACGGAGAAGTAAATTAGCCGAAGGATACCACCCACCTACCCAATGCGATCTCCGTGTAATAATTAACATAAGATTCGGGATTAGAGAGGGGGGAGGGTCAACATATGTGTTCAAAAAGATGATTTAATTAAATTATGACCTATCTAGTTGTTTGCTATCATATAACGCATATGATTAATATTTTAACACACATATATATAATTGGGCTAATTTGGATTAAATAAATAAATAAAAACAAAGAAAAGAAGAAAATGGAGAAACTATTGCGTCCAAGTTGCACATATGTGCACAAACGTATGTGTTCGTATGTGACAACATGACAAGTCCCATACCCCCAACGTTCCTTTGTCTCCGTGTGGTGTTATTAATTTATTATATGCAATTTTGTGCTTGGCAACTTGGGTACTCATTCCCATGCATGAAAATGCATAATTGGACTTGGAGTGAGCGAATAAATAATAAATAAATAAATAAAATAATGCCGGTCTTATAAAGGAATTAATGTCTATTGGTTTCGTATCTCGGGGGAAGAGACAAATTGATGCGTCAATAAACTAAAATTATTATTTTTTATTTTGTATTTTTGTTAGAAGTATTAAGTCACAAAAGGTTAATGTTTCTTTTTTCTTATGAGAAGAGAGAGAGAGAGAGGTTGAAATGATCCAGCCCATTAATAATAACCGAATACATGATAAAGGGATCGGCCCAACTCAACGAAAGCAAGAGGTTGGAAAATGTTGTAATGGGCCGGCCTGTTAAAGTGACCCGTACGATCGCCTTGTTTTTTCAATTACAGTAATTTAATTAAATTATGAAAAGAATTCGAGAATTTAATTCAAAACATACAATTCTAATAAAATATTTAGAAAATTTTATTCGTCAGGGGGATTTGATTTTAAACTTTAACGTTCTTGTTATTTCTTATTATCTTATTGCGCCAATTTTTGGTTGTTGTCTTATTTCTAAATTAAATCCAATGACCCATTCTTTTTATGACAATACAAATATACCTTTATTCGTCAGCTCAAGTTTCAAGTTTTCTCTTTTGTTTTGTTCTTCTTTTTTACAATTCCTAATTCATTGAAATAGATCAATGACGAAGGAAAAAAACATTTCTAAATTATCCTTTTAAAGAGTAGCATAATATTTTTTTCCTACTTAGTATGACATCTCTTTTGGCTCGAAATAAAAGTACTAAGGCCTTTAGATGATTTTTAGCCTACAATTAGTTGAAATGAGCAAAAAAAAAATGTCCTTAGAGTTTTTTTACTCTATGTCCATTATATTCCAACTAATGCTATCCAAAGTAAGGCCATTTACATTTTTATAGTAATATACTTTGTTCTCTATTTTCTATTTATTCTACCATAATTGCTATTTTCTTAAAAGAATTATTTTAATCTTTAAATACTTTTATAAGTAGAAGACATCGAAGCTAGAAAGTTAAAATTAGGGATTAAACGCGACACAAAACTGATAATCTCGAGTATAAATTGAGTTGTCAATGCCCAAATTGCTATTTGTTTAAGCTATAATGAAAGTGATGAATAGGGATGACCAGTTTTTTTTTTTTTTTTTGAATTCACAATATTAACACATTTTTTTTCAACATTGACAGGGATTTAAATGAGAGTGTGTTTACAGGACTTTTTATTTGGTGCACTCGCAAACTTTCATTTTACTGTCAAGTTATTATGTCATTTGAAAATTTCTCTGATGACAACACAACATTAGGCAAGGTGAGGAGGAGATGGCCAAATTAATAAAAACAAATGAGGCAAATATATATATATATATATATATATATATATATATAGTTAAAGAATCGAAAAGATATGCACTCAAGATATAATTACAGTAAAGATGGCAAAATTGAATCAAAGACGGTCCATACTCTTTGGCACGTAAGGAAGGTAGAGTATTAAGTAAGGAATAATATTTTGATTAAAAATAATGTTTAGAAGTTTGAGTATAAATACTATAAGCTATTTCAATTAGCTTATAAAGTATAGAGATAATGATTTCATATTTTATTCCTAATTATCCTATTTTTTTTAAAAAATAAATTTTTATTTAATTATTTAACATAATATATTTTTTATTTTAATATATCACAACTTTAATTTTACTTACAAACTGAATATTTTTTATTTTTTTAAAAAAAAATCAATTTTTTTTAAAAAAATATTACCATTCAAAATGAAATATCATATTAATTATTATAAATATGATTCTTATAAGAATGATCATAAATTATATTTTTATGTCCAATTTTGTCATTGTATAAGTATAGACTAATTTGATTGTTATGTTTACCAAATAATTTTACTAAAATTGTAAACAAATATTTATTTATTATCTGTAAATTATTATAATTTAATCAATCATTATTTTCTAATTGAATCGCTAAATTTTTTAAAGATGACCAAAAACTATATCAGATATGGATCGTGAGATATGTGAGTGGAGGGAGAGCTCAAGAAAAAAATGCTATCAGGAGAAAAGTGGTTAAGACTAGCAATGTTGTTATAATCAAATGAAAAATTAAATTATGTGCTCATTGAGTCTAGTTGGATCAGTTATACTATATTTAATTTAGTTGAATCTGTTTTTTTTAAATATATAGATAACTAATGTTGAAAAAAATAAAATAAACTTAAATAAGAACCGAATATTAATATGAGCATTCATAAATTGAAAGCTTTATCAAAGAATGGTATTATTAGAAGGGTTTGGTATTTTTTTCTAAAGAGATTAAATAATGTATGGAGCATTTTTTTAAATTTCATGCATATGGAATACCTTTAGTCTTAACATAATGGTTGAAATTACACGTAATGTGAACCTACCTTTTTAGTTTCATATCTCAATTATTCCTCCCATAATAATAATAATAATAATAATAATAATAATAATAATAATAATAATAATAATAATAATAATGATGATGATGATGATGATGATGACGACGACGACGATGATGTTACGAAAAGAGGGAGAAAGATCGCACAATCACAGATGAACATATAAGATTTACGAGGTTCATCCTAAATCGAATTACGTTCTTGGATCGTAAAGATTTTTTTTATTATGAAATAATGATAATTATAAAAATGTAAAATAACTCAATTGTGAGAGTTTATATGAAGATCTCCAATACAAAATAGAAACCCTAAATCCCCCTAGCCTCATGCTCGCAGTCCGAGCAGTGAGACGCCACCCATTGTTGAAGCGCTTTACAACTTAGTTCAAATTCAAGATATTATCAACAAATAATAATAATAATAATAATAAATAAATAAATAAATAAAATAATAAATAAATAAATAATAAATCCTCTATGTGTAGAAAGCAAAGAAGTATTCAATGTATTCCTTATCCTAAAAAATAAGAGATCACAAATCATTATAGTGACTCGATCCGACCGAACAAATTATTAGCCGATCACTTGTAGAACTAATAAAGGTAACACCTTTTTTTATCGAAAAATTAAAGTAACATCTTTTTAACTGAATTTTTAATAATTGAGATATGGGCACTAAAAATGTGGCCCTCCTATACTAACTTAAAAATTATTTTATATATCACTTATCGATGTTAATTTGAAGGTATTTCATATGTACAAAAATGATCACATTTTTCTTAGAATCATTACTTTTTTTTTGGTATGGACGTGCCTTTTGGAAACCTGGCGCAACCTAATTTTTATGTTTCTCTTGCACTCCCTCATCCGCATCAATGCAATGTTATTAAAATAGAAGTGGACCTACCGGTCCGATTTGATTAATCCTGAATCGGTCATTAATTCATTAGTTCGGTTTGATTTGATAAAAAAATAAAATTATATTTGAATCGCTTTAGAGTGGGTTGAACCAGAAAAATAACCAAACCGGTGAGGCGTTAAAAACAGTTCAATTTCAAAGACGAAAAAGGAGGGAAAAGAAAAAAATGGAAAGAACAAAGTAATAATGAAAAGAACAAAAGTTAAAGAAGGAAATAAGGGGGTAGGTTGTCAAGGTAAACACAAAAGGGTAAGTAAAGAATTAACAAAGGACGGAGAAAAGTAAAACAAATGAGATAAGAAAATTAGGAAGGTAAAAGAGAGAGAGAAGCGAGAAAATTAATAAAGATAAAAAGAAATAAATAAATATAAAAGAATTATAAGGATGAGAAGAGAGGACAAAAAGTTATTATAAAAAAAAAAGTAACAACAACAAAATCTTATCCCAGTAGGTGGGATCGGTTACATGAATACACTATTCCGCTCTATTAGTAACTCGCGTTACTTACGGGTAACGACCTAGCATTAACATAATATATTCGTTGATCCATGTTCATAAAATTCGACAGGATTTTACGCTGGCTGTCGGGGCTTAACATAACCCTCCTCCTTTATCCGGTCTTGAGACCGGCTATAAAATATAGGCGGAGTTAAAAAAGTAAGTATGTATGAAAAATAAAAGAAATTTTTAGGAGAAATTCTTTATTTATATGTGTGTGTGAATCAATTTTCTATTAATATCGTGTAAATTCTAATTTTGCTCTCATAATTTTAATAATTAATTAGAATAGATGATTTTAAACGTGAAAAACGTTAGAATTAAGTTTCTGTCGATAAACAAATAATGCGATATCGATCTTTTTTTTTCCATTGTGAAATAATTATATATATAAATATATATTGTCGAAATTGAATTGGATATGAGAAGAGTGAGGTGTCAGCGATCGAGACCGCCATCTCCGACCTCTGCGCTGCGCCGTCGAGGGGACACCTCCGATGGCGGCGATGCCCTCGTGCCCAAATCTACTGAAAGATCCTCCTCTTCAGTTCGGTTCCGCTCCCAACAAGTCCCAATCTCTCAGGGTCATCTCCGCATCCACGAAGCCGCCGCGCTCCAACTGCTGCGCCGTCGATTCCCGTCGCCGGATCCGCTCGGAGGCTTCGAGCGTCGGCATCTTCTCGGAGAGCGGAGGCGGTGGAGGTGTTGCCGTGCCTGGAATCGGGAGCTTCCACATCCCCCAGAGCCCTCCTCTCATGGCCGCCTCCCCGGCGGTGGCGTCGTCCGTGGCCTCGCGCCCCGTGCGCTCCAAGAAGAACGTGTGCCTCTTCTACTGCGAGGAGATGCGCGAACTCGCCAAGCGCATCGCCGCCGAGAGCGATTCCATCCATCTGCGCAGCATCTCTTGGAGGTTTCTGTTCTGCCCATTCTATCAATCTTAGCAAAATGCATGTCGCGATACTCTTATTTCGTTAGAATCACGCGCATTTCATCGATGTTCAATTGAGATGGATTACTTCGATTGTTCGCTTTCAGAACTTTCGAGGATGGTTTCCCCAACTTGTTCATCCCCCATGCTCACGGCATCCGGGGGCAGCATGTCGCCTTCTTGGCATCATTCAGTTCCCCGGCTGTAATCTTTGAGCAGCTCTCCATCATATACGCATTACCGAGACTGTTCATCTCGTCCTTCACGGTCGTGCTACCTTTCTTCCCGACGGGATCGTACGAACGCATGGAAGACGAAGGGGACGTCGCCACGGCATTCACCCTCGCGAGGATCTTGTCGAACGTACCGATATCTAGAGGCGGGCCGAGTAGTTTAGTCATTTTTGACATACATGCCTTGCAGGTTCATGCCATTATGCCCCGTTTTTATTACTTCTAGTTCTGTGCGATTGTTTCTTTGCCTAGAAATATTTGATTTTGTCATGGTTTGCAATCGTTTTCCTTTTGAGTTCTGTTTGACAGGAGAGATTTTACTTTGGTGATTCTGTCTTGCCGTGCTTTGAGAGTGGAATGCCATTGCTCAAGAACAGGCTTCAGCATCTACCAGACTCTGATAATGTGAGACAGCAACACTTTCCTGTAGAATTTGATCCCACATTGCGGGCCGTTAAGAAGTCCTAGATAGTATCAGAGATTTAGAATTTCGAAGGCTAGATAGTCAAATTGTGTTTTACTTTGATAACTAGATTGTTTCTTCTTTTCCCATTAAAATCATAATCACAAATTGTTATAGCAATCTTCTTTTCCACTCTTCTCATTTGTGTATCTGTCGTGTTGGAACCAGACTTGAGCTCTGTCTTCTCGTTCTCCTTTTCAGATATCTATTGCTTTTCCAGATGATGGTGCATGGAAACGATTCCATAAGCAGCTTCAACACTTTCCCATGGTAATTGCTTGTAATCAGTGTAATATAATGATAAAGAACCTCATCATTTTGATTGTATGTTTGTAATGCATTAACACCTTCAACTCAGATTATATGCAACAAAGTTAGGGAAGGCGATCAGCGCATTGTACGAGTTAAAGAGGGAGACCCCAAAGGTCGCCATGTTGTGATTGTTGATGACTTGGTGCAGTCTGGTAGTACTTTGATTGAGTGCCAGGTATGAAGACCCTTTGTTTGCTGTGTTAACATCCCAACCTTTTTTATTTGTTCTGCTACACGATCTTCTCACAATTTTACAATTCTTGTTGTTGTATTTTTCCATAATCTGGATTGTCTAGAAAAATCAAATTATTCTTTATCGTGCTTGATTTGGAGATTCTGTTTCACTTTCTTGTTCATTCTATTAGAAAGTATTGGCAAAACTTGGAGCGGCAAAAATTAGTGCATATGTTACTCATGGCATCTTCCCTAACAAGTCATGGGAACGGTTTCAGCATGATGACGGAGGTATTAATCTGCCTTTCTTGGGAACGATTTTTATTCTTTTATTTTGACGACATCATCTCTCCAGACAATTTGAAAACATTGTCTGCATAAAGCTATTAGCACATTTGCTTGCAAATGCATTCGAAAAACTCATTCTTAACTTTTAGGTGGCTTACATTAGATTTATATAGGCTACTTTCATTTGTGGATAATTTGTATGCATCTGGAAAAACTATACCTATTAGCTAAAGCCAGAGACAACAACTGAGTTCATATGAATAGACGTGGAATATGCTTCACTGCCGTGTGGGATGGGGGGTTGATCCATCTAAAGATAAAAGTTTATGACTATTTCTCTACCTATCTTTAGTTCTTTCAATTAGAATAATTGAACTACTTGCAATCTGCATTATTTGTCATATTTAGTTAAAAGAGATGTGAGATTTGTTTAAAGACTTTGTATCTCTTTTGAAAAAATATCTTTTCCTTTTCACAGGGAATCCAGAAAATGGGTTGAGCAATTTCTGGATAACTGATTCGTGCCCACTCACAGTAAAGGAGGTAAAGAATAGACGGCCATTTGAAATATTGAGCCTTGCTGGTGCAATTGCTGGCGCCCTTCAGATATAAAGTTTATACAGGGACAGGCTCTCCATTTTTGCTCATCTGAAATTAGAGAGATTACACAGTATTTAGGTCGGCAGTCGGCTAGTGGACTTGAACACCTTGAGGAAGTAAAACTTATTTACCTTTTCTATTATCAAGTGTAATAAGGAATGCCAGCAACGGCATCCAAATATTCGAGACAGATTTGAAACCTGGGCTTGTTTGGTTAAATTTAAAAGCACACCCACGTTCCCACAAACCACATACATTTGCAAAAGTGACTTCCCAATAACTATTGGAAGAAATGTGTACATCAAGAACTTGTGGATAAAGCTTCTTTTTTTTATACTTATGCCATGGCTTTTAAGGCAATAAAAAGTGAAATTCTTTCAAGAAGAACAAAACTATGATGTTGACTATTTTTTTTTTCAAAATGTTGTACATCAACATATGAGCTACACACTGTTTGATACATAAAGCATAATTTATGAACTTGAGATCTATTGTTGGATAGCAAACTGCCTAAAGGTACAATTAGCACGGTCAAACTCATGCAAAATGAGTATTCAAGCTATTCAGCGTTTTCTTTCCCAATATCAGGTAAGTGTATGACCCTTGAAATCACTCCATCTACAAGTGAAGTCATGCGCCTAGTTGCAGGTGAGATTACATCTCATTACAGTATCTCTATGAAAGATTTATTTTCGTATTTCAACATTTGTGCCACATAAGCGTTATAAAGTTTATTAATTGGACTGTTGTTTCGTCATAAAAGTTACCGTTGGAGTAAGATTATGCTTATGCCACAATGAATTATTATTGCTACCTAGTTATGGCATAGATATGCATATTAATGGGGTGCTTGTTATATCATTCAATTTTATCCAAATGAGTGACTACCTTGGAAGATCATGACACAAATTAACCCTCATCAAATATGTAACATTGATCGGACCTAATTCTAATTGGCATAACTGATTAGCAGAGTTATGTGTCAGGATCGAACCTAGTTGTCCTAAATTTGACTCTTGGAATCATCATTTAATTAGAGGAATATCAGAGTGTTAATAATTCGACCTTGAGTGGGTACCAAAAATATGTAACATTGACCTACTACGCTTATGAATTCTATGTACTCCTAATGGCTTAGTGGAACCTTTAGAAAGACATTCTAGTCATCTTTTTTTTTCTACGAAGCTAAAAGAAAAGAAAAATCATGGAACAATGCAACTCCTACGATAGAGGACTAGGTATTAGAATCCTTTTAACGTATAAGAAACTCCTTATTTGTCAAGTATTTTTTTCTATTTTTATTATTGTTTTAAACTATTAATGAAGAAAATATTAAAAAAAATATGTGTAAAGTCGTTTGACATGCATGCGAAAAGTGTGTGACACGCTCATTAAACCCTTGTTCAAAAGTAAGCGGAATGTTCAAACTTCAATAGTGAAATGTCCAAGGAAATGAAAATGTGATCGTCATCATTTTGATAGTGTGCATAAAAATTCAATTCAAGACATTTAAATGAAGATAAACTACTTATATCTAATCTTCTTTGATAAAATCATAGTAACTTTAAGCAATGGGGGATAACATATGAGGTATGGTACAATGGGGATAACATATGAGGTAAAGTTGGTACCAAACAAATATATCATCATAAATTCTTGTTCTTATATATTGTGAACTAGAATTCTATTGAGTCCCTCTGATATCTAAGGAGCAGAATAATATTTCTGTGACTAAAATAATAATTTCAAAAATCAGATTCGAAATTACTAGCTCCTTCCATCGAGCATGCTAATCAATTGAGACAACTAACTTGCCTCCTGTAAATTGTGATGATTCGGTCTGAATAAAGTGGGAGCCTCTTCCTCCGTTATGGATTAAGCTCAACTCATATGATTCGTTGGAGCCGTAAAGGTAGGAGGTACGTACTATAATTATTAAATCCGCCAGCGACAAGCCTTCTTCTTTTGCAAGCACTCTCCGGAAGTGTTTTTGGTTTTGTTCTAGAAGCGAAAGCATGCACATGGCAATCGAATCGAGCTCCAAGACGTTATTATTATTATTATTATTATTATTATTATTATTATTATTATTATTATTATTATTATTATTATTATTATTAGAAAAATAATTGTGCTACCTAAGAAGCTATCTTTTGTTATTCCATTTCCAAAGAGGACTCCATCTATCGGACCACCCCGATTTTGAACTAATTCGCCTAATCTAGACGTGTCGGGACTCGGGTCCTTTCTTACATTTAGCCTATGTTTGGATTCAAAGAAAAAAAAAAGGTAGGGGAGGGGAAGGAAAAAAGACTTTTCCCTAATTTAAATTAAATTTTAGAAAAGAAGAATGAAGCCATTTGATTTTATTTCCTTAACCCCGATTTAAAATGTAGAGGTTGGAAAAAAAATAATCTTTCTCTTCTCCCTTCCCATCCATTTCCCTTCGTTCCCTTTACGAGGATGATCCAAATAAAGCCTTACTCCATTCGAAAATTTCGATTTTTCCTTTTATTTTACAAAATCCTAGGTCAAAATATTTTCTCAAATTCCACCTGACTCAATCCACCGTCACTCGACAATGCATTGCCAATTTGCCACCACCTTACCTTCGTCGTCAACTGCAGAGTCACCGCGACCGGTACACCTGCTGTCGTACGAGGGCACATGAATTCTAGACAAGTCCAATGGCCCTGGTACATCTCACACTCACCCCCAAAATGAAACAAGAAAAAAAAAATGATTTGATTGGTAAATGGTAACAAAAAGGAATTCATTGGGACAAAACAGTTGTGCTTCGCCTGTCTGTGCTTTTGCTTCGTTTTGTATTCTTGCCCCCACGATGGGCATCCCACCTCGTGGGATGGGAGTTATAAAAAAAAATAAACAGAAAGACATGCGGCAAAAACCCTGTGCCCGAAAAGAAAATTTGTCCTTGCAAGGGGGAAACCAAAATGTAAGATTTGTTACTGTGGCCGAGCCTTTTATACCACTTTGTGTGAGAGTTGTATATAATTGAGTAGCTTCTTCAATGCTTTACCGCTGTCAATGGCTTCTCTTGCTCGATCCAGGGCAGTCAAAACATCCTCCGCTCCGCTGCAACCCAGCAAGTGATCAACCATTCCTGCATTTAGGACGATTCTGTCGTACGCCGGCCCCTTTTCACCACTCAGTGCGGCTAAGCCCAACTCAATGTTTCTCAAAACCTATGCAGCAAATTATGAAGAGAAAGCCTCATCACCACTTACGTTAAATTGATTTATATTTAGACTGGTAACAAGAGAAGAAGCTCAAATCAACTTCATCCAGATGAATAGAAAGCAAAAATTGTCAATATTTACCGATCTGTCAGTTCGTGGAGTATCTGTGGGTTCAAAACCGTAGTCTTTGGCATCAACATTGATACTGAAGCTTTCGCGTGAAATTCCTAATCAAACGCATGCGAGGTAAGAACCAATAACACGACAAATCAATTGACACTAACCAACAGTTACAAAATTGTCAAGAGGAAAATGATTCCTTTAGCAAAAAGGAAGGAGCTTTTTTTTTTCCTGGGCAGAGATGAAGCCATTTTTAGAACCAAGTAGGAAACAATCAATCATTGAAACAAAAGCTTACCATCAAAACTTGTAACATCTGTGGTTCTTATTGAGCGGAAACCTGCACAATGGTTTACTGGAACACCTTTGGATGCGTTTACTGATTTCCCTTTTGTAGTCATCGAAAGAGCACCTTCCTCACCCTATATAAGTTGCATGTGTCACATGAAATGATATTCATGAAGTAAATATCATCCACATAAATCAGATATATTTGGATGAATAACAAAGTAAGTTAACCATCTTTTCTGCTTAAAAAAGGGGGGAAACCCACTGCTCTGATCAGTTGATTGAACGAATGAGCAATGTCAAAGCTGTCTCTGAATGTACAAATTATGATGTTTCCAGCTACTAAGGTGCAACTACATGCCTCTCCTATCATTTCTTTCTTACAAAGACATCTTGAGCCATTAATCAACAGTATCTAGTTCAACATAGAAAAACATAACTACTTCCTTGGGCAGATCTTATATACAATAAGATAAGTTTGTGCAAATATTATTGTTTTTTGCGTAACATCTACAAACTTTGACAGAGTATAATGAGAAAAAAACTTGCACAGATTATAATAAAACTACTGTAGCATTCCTTTGATATTATATACGGTCTAGTGTTAATCCTTGGATAACATGAATATAGATTCAAACTTGAGAAAGAAGAAAATTACACACCTTGACAACCAAACCTGAGTGGACTTGTCTTCTCCTCATCAGCATTAAGAGTGAATCTTCATAGCCCCCATGATAAAATCCAGCAACAATAGCTTCTCTACCACGTGCCTACAGGTAAAGGCAGATTACATTTTAATGCTACAATTCAAATAGCTGCTGAATTCAGAAAGGACTTCATAATATTTTTTCAGAGATGAAAATGCGGACTATCTGTATCCATCCAACTATATTAAGAAAGAATATATACAAGTGTCTAAAACTGAAAATCCTCAAAAAGCTATCATGTACCTAGTGTCTTAGTTGAAAACATATAGTAAAGTATGAATGTTATTTATACACATTTTATATAAGGTAAACATTTGATAGGAATTCTAAGGTGAAACAAACTCTAAATATGTTTACAGTGAGGCTCCCTTCCTATAGACATTCAATATAAGGTAGGCATTTGATAGTTTATCTATACACATTCAGTATGTGTAAGCATTTGATAGGCAATCCTGAGGTGAAACAAACTCTAAATATGTTAGTTGAAAAGCTCCCTTTCAAATCGTTCATCATGTAGTAGTAAAGTTTATTAAAGTTGCCAATCATAGAAAAATGACAGTGCAAACAGAAATCTCTCGGAAAGAAAGAGAATGCAGACAGAAATTTCATGACTAATTGGATACATGAATTAATTCTATAAAAAAATGTATGCACTAAAGAAGAAGAATCTTGAGGAAATATTGATTAATGCATATTTCACATGGCATGTTATCTATACAAATATGCTGGCGAACATATTTTTTGAGATGGCATCAAGCTATCTATTATTCACTAATTGTGTATAACCTTTACTAAGTACTTTATGTCTAAATGATATTCTTGAACTTTGTGTTAGGCTTCTCTTAGAAAACAGTGGTATCTATGGAGATAACTAAAGAATGCAGGAATATTACAGTTGTTTCTTGTGAGAAAAAAATACGGCAAAGCATGCAGAACAGAAAACCTAGACTGAAGTTGACATAAGAGCTCCTAAGGTGATAAGGATACAGATAAGGTAGATATCATCACATATAAGACAACTCACCCTAACAATCTGCTGAACTTTCTCGGTTGTTGCCAATGGTGGACGTTTCTTGATGTGCTCCCTGAGACTGATAAGAGAATGTCTGCAAAAAAGATCATCTGTTTAAGAATGACAAGTGAACTATTCAAGTTGTTGCAGTTGGGGTGGGGGGTTGCATGGTGAGAACAATAAAGATTGGAGGTTTTGCATTCTGAATATATAATTCAGAAGATGTGATGTCATTTTTTTCATTTTCATTTTGAAATCTATTGCACGTTTATAAACCTTAGTCTAGCATGATCAGTAAATGACTTCCATTACTCATAAAGAATAGTAAGTAGGCCATTGAATACTTAAAAAAAACAGTAGAAAAAAGGTGAACCAATGAGTAACATTTATTTCCAGATCAATGATTAGATTTACAAAGGAATTATTATTTTTATACTGATGTCACAGTGTCTAAGGTATGAAAAAGAAATGAGAAGTATCCGAAGTCTTAGAATAGGAGAATGGGAAGTAAAAATCATGAATGGTTGAACTGCAGAGGAAATGAAAATTAGAACATTGGAAATAAGAAACACCTAAGTGACTAGTAGTCATTACAGTGATGGATGAGCTTCCTCTTGATTTACATATGCAAAACCAACATTTTCATCCTGCCAGATAGATATTATTTGTTCAGAAGCACAGATAGAAAAAAAAATAATGAGAAAAGTTTCTATATTTTTTTAGTATTTTTTTTGAGAAAAGTTTCAGGTCCTTATATTCACATACCTCCAGCAGTATTTTTGCCTGGGCTGGAGATAAATGAATATTTGCTCCCATAAATTTCAGTAACTGACCTTCTGTGATGCCGCCCTGAAAACCTTAATAACATAAGATTTCAGATTCTTGACTCTAAATCAGAGTACTAAAAACCTACATTAGTCGAAAGGTGAGTTCAAAATCAACAAGCTAACTGGAAGAACATGGGTCTACCTTTGGTGGCATCCATTCCACACCATGTAGCAGACTAGATTCACCATAGCAAGCTCTAACAGCAGCTACAAACAATGTGCTTTTGAAAAAACGCGTGTTCCCATCATAGGGCTCACCATAGTGGGTCAAGGATTGAACATCAGCAATAGGAGCAAGGCCTGATCAGATAGAAGAAAAACTGAATGAAGAGCATCCTTCCATTTGGTGGTAATAGAATAAAAGAAACAGCAAATAAAGACTGTACTTCTTACCTAGCTCATCATCAAATGCTAGGCAATATGCCTTAAGCTCCCGATCAGTTTCCCTGTTCATCCTTTGCCCTATTAGAAATGCTGCAACCAGTGCTTCACTTACTTTGGAAGGAGCATTAACATCCAAATTCAGTGGGAGAACATCCTTTAAAACACCTTGGACCTCCTCATAACCTAAATGACCACCAGCTAATACTTCTCTAAGAGCACCAACAAGTCTCATCTCATCAGTCCCCTGGCCGACGTAATTAGGCCCAATCGAACTACCAGCTCCCATTATTGTTCCCTCAGGATCTGCAATAAAAATTATGTCTGGCGGAAGAACTTGCACAAGGCGTGGCCAGAATGCATTCATGGCCCGTATTTCACCTTCGCTCCATTGTGTAGCTTCTGGAAAAGAATTTGCCCTTATTGTCATCCCAGCAAAGAAGGCACCAACCTGTGCTTTCGAAACTTCTTCATCCTTGAGTTCTCCCATAGCTTAAAGTGGAAGTTAGAGCATTAAAACAGATGTCATTGCAATTAAAAGGACAAAGATACTTTCATTACAGCTATGATTACTCCCTTGAGGACAGTCTATTTTTATTATTAGTTCACAAAAATAGATTAAAGGAAATGCGAAGGATAGGCAAGTGGCATAAGCACAACTGCTATTTTCCTGAATACTACTAAAATAGTTTTACTTACCATTACTTAGATACAATCCTAATACAAAACCGCAATCCATCTAACTACTTTATGGCGTTCACGACAGATAACACCCCAAACCAAATGTAATTGAATGGATTATAATTGTTTCCTAAAGTTGAAAGGCTGGTTAATATAGATGTCGCCATCAATAAGAACAGATGTCGTGCCTCTCTTTCAAACTAAAATATTAAATTACAAAATTATCAAAGTTATCATTCCAACACTATAATGATGTCTTTTTTTTCTTTTCTCTTGACTTCACCATGCAGCGAGATTCAAGCATGATTGACGAGCCCATGTTCTTGAGGACTTGAGAGTTTACAGAAATTCCCAAGTATCTGGAAGAAACCAATTACTTTCTGCATAAAGCATCACTTCCGAATGCAATCAAACAAGACGAGATTTCACCTGATTTGAGGATGGTATCAAGAACCTCAAACGCTTGCTCCTCGGTGAGCGGCTTCGTCTGCTCCGGCCCAGTGCACACCTTCGCCTGAGCCTCCAGCACCTTTCGATTGGGCGGCGCGATCTGCGACGGACGGTACGACGACGACATCGCCGGATTCCGGCCATCGAACTCCAGAAGACCGAAATCGTTGATAGACACAGAATCGAACGCGGACGAGTCCGTCACTCCCTTCTTTATCGGTACCGCGCATCGTATAGCTACCCGGGGATGGTCCCGGCGCCGGAGAGGGATCCAGCGTCTGGAATTGCTTGCTCGGACGACAGAGGCGACAGGGACTAAGCGAGAGGGATTAAGTGTTGGGTTTGGGCTCCGCTGGAGGAGAGAGTTCATGATGGTGGCGGTGACGGCGCCGGCAGTCGCCTTCCGGTCGTCCCTTGAGAACTCGAGGAGTTACAGACGAATGGAAATGGTGAAGGGGTGCGAGCGATTTAATATCTTGTTTTTTAAATAGTTTAACGAGGAGGTAAAAACTTTGAAGTGCTTGACGTTATTTAATATTTTAGTGAGTCCACATCATTTTGACACATATATTATATGTTATTATGATGCTGTTTAGTAGCCGAATAAGACCTTATTCTTTAATATTCCGTCAAACATTGGACTTAACCTCAAATACAATTTTTTTTAAAAGTCTACCAACATAAAAATATAAGAAATAAGCGATTCTTATTAAAAAGCAAGAATTGGTTTATTATCAGCTTATTCTCAAAAAAATTAATAATTCTTTAGAGTTATTTTTTGACAATATGTTATTTATTAAACAAAAATGCTCTCATCATTTTAGTAGAAATATGCTTGTAATATTATCCATAGTAAATTGGAAATGTAACTAGCTTACTTTTTATTTTTTTAATATGAGGGTGATAGTAATGTACATATAAGATAATATTTTTTTTATTAAAATGTATAATTTTTAATTTTACTTCTGTTATAATGATTTCGCACTTATGCTATTACTATGAAAAAGTTAATTATTAGTAAATTAGAAAGAACTATCCTAAAACGATCGACTCAAATATTATCTTATTACAGTGATGATATTACTATACTAGTAAAATTAAATACTTCTTTTTTAAGTAAGTCAATTTTAAAAGTACTTGTTTAGTAATATTATTAAACAAAGTATTATATAAAAAAGTAAAATGATAGTTTAAAGTTGTAAAAGCTAAATGATATCTTAACATTGTAATCATTCAATGATAGATAAAAAGGAGCGATCATTCAATTTACCAGGTCCGGGCCTTAAGTTGATCTTGGCAACATACCCCCAAAGCCCATTTTTATTTTCCCCATTTCTTTTCTCCTTTTGTTTAGATTTTACAACGAAATAATGCTAGAAGAAAAAGTAGGAAATGCATTTTTAAAATTTTTTTCATCATATATGAGATGATCAATGGAAATTCATATGAATCATAATTTATCATCCCCACTAATATGTATACTTCATAGATAAATTTAATAAATCAAATATATGAGTGATTTTTTTTTCATTTAGTTCGAAATCAGAGTTTTAGGATGTACTTATTATCACACTATCGCTAATTTCAATTTTTTATGAAAAAAATTATTCGTTGTTATTGACTATCAGATAGAAAATATTATATTGTCATAAAGAATGACATAGTTTTTAAAAAGAAGTGATATTAAAATATCGAAAACGAACACAGACGGGACCATAATTTATTGTGTGATAAAAAAAGTTTATTTGTGTGTACCGAAGTCAGGCGCATGAATCCCTTCATTCATTTGATACAAGTGCAAGTTAACTGCAAGCTCAAAAAAGTTAGCAATGGCGTTTCGTCAGTTCGGTACCCTGCAGTTACTTCTGACGGTTCCCTCGTTCTCGACGAGCACATCGAGCCCCCCGAGCTTCACTATCGCCTTGGCGAACTTTTTGGCCCAGCGGTTGGAGTTCGTCGCCATGCGCTGCACGATCGTTCTCGTCTTCGGGTTGGCCATCAGCGCCTGGTCGGAGAACAGGAGCCCTCGCCGCTCCTGCAGCGTCTTGTAGTAGGTGTTGTCCAGGGTCCCCCTCGAGAACCTGTCGAAGTTCACCTTCAGGCCGCTCGTCAGCTTCGACATGAAGTCGCCGGACGGGAACGGGCACTGGAACTTGACGAAGTTCGCGAAGGTGGGATCCATGCTTGGATCCGCCCCGTTCCCCTCGGTCGTGAAGTTGTACAGCCGGGTGAGGAGCACGACGCAGTGCACGCTCCCGATGGAGTGCGCGCCGGATAGGACGACCATCTCGCCCCGCGAGAAACCCTTCTGGGCGAACATGTCCGTCAGCTGCTCGACGGGAGCGTAAGGTGACGGGAGGATCACCTCCTGGGCGAGGGAGACGCGCCCGTCCTTGCGTCCCCCCGGCACGTCGAAGAGCTTGAGCCCGGACATCACCGCGGCGTCGCGGGTGGCGAACGCCAATATGTCAGCACAGGACACGACCCCCGGGCACCTCTTCTCCAGAGCATCCTTGATGTTGTCGATCACTTGGAGGCTGTTCTCGTTGAGGGTGGCGCCGTTGCCCATCGACGCCTTCTCGACGGGCTCCCCCGAGGGCGTCTTGTCCAGCAAAACGGAGGCATCACAACCCTGGAGAGAGAGAGAGAGCAAAAGTAAAAGAGTTGGCGCATGATACAGAATTTTGTAGCGAGTGGGTGGCAAAATGTGTTACGTTACGTGCCCGAATGAAGCAGTCGTGAAAGAAGAGGCGCAGGAGGCCGGGCGCGATGGTTCGATCCCACAGGTAGCTCTCGGCAATGGCTTGCCTCACGATGGATTCAGCTTGGGGGCAGGTCTTGGAGTAGTACCCATAGCGCAGGCGCGAGATCTTGTTCTGGAACGCAGCGTCGACGCGTTGGACCGTCGAGAGGGAGCAACAGCACAGCAACAACAACAACATCAAAGACGACATCGTCAACGCCGTCGCGCCGCCGCCGCCGGAGGACACCTTACCGTGCACGGCCATGGTGGCAGTGGCGAGGGCGCCGGGAACGGGGACGAGGACGAGGGGAAGTTGAGACTTGAGAGGGGGGGATCCGGTGGTGCCTCGAGTGGCTCTCCGTGTCCTGAGAACAAGTTTGGAAGGTGGCTGCACGGGCAAATAAAAAGAGAGGGACGAGCTGGGAAGGGCTTATTTTGAGAGGGGTCTGACAGTTGTTTGAGCTAATATAGGGAGGAGTCCATGTGAGATGCATTGACGTCCGCGAGCTAAATATAAGCGGGCTCTCGTCTAAATAGGGCATCCAACCATAAGAAAGTGGTGGCCATCCATTCAATCTTTTGAGATTGAAATCAGTGTATCCCTTTTATGATTATAACGATAGAGATAACAGAGTGAAAAAATGGACATGAAAGCATATAAAATATTATTAATCATTACAGTTTTTTGTCACCATTTTCGCAATTTACACGTAAAAGTTCATGCATTCGTTTTTCCTCTGATGATAACATTAGTAAGGAAGAGGGTTACATAAATTTATAGACTATTCGAGCTTCGGATAGAAAAAAAGGTTAATGATACCGATTCCATCTTAAGAAATACCAACAACAAAGCTTTATCCCACTAGGTGAAATCGACTATATGAATCATACGATGTCATTTCACTCTATTAGTAACCCATCTTAAGAAATACCGCTGGACTAAAATTTATTTTTAACACTTAAAGCTATGACCAGATGGTGGCCTTCAAACAATTCAGAAAAGGACACTTTTATTTGTTACACGCATGATCTGAGGCATCGAATTTAGATGTATATATGTTTTTATATATATTTAATATTATATCCAATAACAACAAACAATAACAACAAAACTTTATCCCACTAAGTGGGGTCGGCTACATGAATCATTCCGCTCTATTAGTAACCAAATCTATTATATCCAATAACAAATCATAATAAATAGTGATGGTATGAAAGTATATTGGAAGCACTCGCATCTTCTCATCAACTGCAATGGCGGCAGTCTAGGCAGTTGGAGTAAATACTAAACGCAAGATGCATGCAACTCAGTCTAAAGTGAAAAAGACACCCTCGCATGAAATGTACTTGTTCAGCCGAAACAGAGTTGACAAGTGGAAACAAGTTTAAAGGTCATCAAACACAACAATGTCTTCGGAGTGTCTGGGATGTGAGATGCATAACTTACATTTACAGTTATATACAAAGATGAAGAAAGGGAGGAATCCACCACAAATGGATTAAGGAGTCCTTCGTCCTCAGTTGACGAGCAGCAAGGATGCCATCATCATTTGACACCTGAAATACCATTTATCCTATACGGAAATAAGATAAACAGTCAGGGTCATGCCCAAGGTGCAAGATAATAGCTTCTTTGAGATAAACTTGTACGAGTCAATGCATACACATGTAATCAGTCAGACCACAAAGGTGGGAATAAATGGGGTCTTAATATCACCAACCTTGGAGGAAAGTTCACTGTGCTTGCAATATGTACAGCTCTTGTGTTGTTATGTGAAAGCATCCAGTGGCTCTGCCTGGCATCATGATGAATTGCTCGTGAAAAGTTCCAACCCGCTTATTGGCAAGTTCCTGGGATAATTCTTGGACATTGGGCATTCCTTCTGCTTGAACTCCATTGCCACAAATCAGAAAATGTGTTCCCAAAATAAAGGATCCTGAAGCACGAATAGCAATCCCATCATGTTGATGAGGGCGACATTGAAGTTTTTCCACAATATGCACAATTTTCTCCTGAGGTCTATTCCCAGATAATTTTCTCCTTATGTTTGATAGTGCTTCAAATATGTCGTTGGCACCAGTATACTGTTTTCCTGAGAAACTACCAAAGAGAAATGGATGCCAAGTATTATTATTAATCACAAGGGAACTCACTGATTCGATTCATTCGAACAGAAAGTACTCCCATGGTACCTAAATGTTGAGCCGTCATTATAGAATGTTTTCATGTGATGCCAAAGCTCATCAGATCCATCAAAGATCAAGTAGTAGTGTACAGTAAGAATCTATTCAAGAAAGACGAGCCACAATCCGAATGAAAAGAATCAGAATATGAAGACAATGGCATGTTTGCAGAATACAAATAACATAAAAGAATAGATGGATCCCCTAAAGAAAAAAGTAGATGGATACTCATACAACTGTATTGAATGTAGACTCAATCATCTGTTCAATAAGTTTATTTTTCCATTTGAAAGGGACACTCGGTAAAGTTTTATCCAAATAATTACCCAGAAGTGTAGGCCTGAAAAGACGACTATGAAAAAAGTCAGTAGGTGCTTACATCTGCCATTTCCTTTAACCTTTGCTTTGGATCAAAAACACTTCGGGCATATGCTCCCAAGTCCACACCAGTATTCTCATACTTCTTTATGAATGGATGTGACAATAACTGCACGTCATTCAATTCAGCAGAAAAGAATAACAGGAAGAGAAAACTGGTACGCATTTTTGAGTAACGATGTAAGAATCTGATATTGAGCTACATATTTAAATGTCGAAGAAAACCATGTCGACTACTCCTATAAATTCAGTATTTTCTCAAAAGAAACTGTAAAATAAGTTAGCATAGCACACATATACCACATTTCACAAAATTTCAGTTTATAACATTTTCTGTACCTTTATTTTTTTATTACATGAATGAGAAATATGTTTACTACCTCATAATCACCAGGACATACAAGAAGTCATTATGAATTCCCTTTCAGCATTTATCTTCTTTTTTATGCATCTCTTTCTTCCAACTAGTCATATTCTTTTTTAGTAGTAGTCCTGCTCATTTGCCTGAACCTTTGTTCCTATATTCTCCTACTTTGATCTTTCTTCCCTAGATGACATGCCTTTATTATGTAGGGTCTTTTCATCTCTAATCTTAGACCAAAATCAACCAAATGTTGATATACCAGAGTACAATTCCTGGCAAGAACCAATTTCATGCTTATTCTGGCAAGCAAGGATGATTTTTTGGGCATACATGAACTTCTAATGAAGTCCAACAGACATTAGCGTTTTGCAAAAAGAAGAAAAACTATTGGAGAGATGAACTAATGCAGCATGAAATAATACCAAACAAAAATTAGCATCATAAAGCAAAACCAAACTGCTTTAAGAGTATAGAACCTCTGAAGAAGCCTAACCACCCAGATAAAGATATAATAAAACTAACATACAGGTCTTACCTGCTCAGCTGTAGGTCTCCTTTCAGCATCTTTTTGTAGGCATGCATCAACAAATGAGCAGAACTCCGGCGAAAACGTATCTTTTAGAGGTGCAGGTGATGGATCATACAGAATCTGCCATACATAAAATTAGTGATTAGAAAAGAGAGCAAATAGAAACAAATAAATATAAGCATAACTACTGCATCGAGTCCCTGGTATGTGAAGTATCTCATGCAGCTTTTGTTCCACAAGATATATGAAATATAAAACTGCAACAACATAACGCACTAATTTTCTTCATTAGTAGATGGATGTCAAGAAGACATGCATTTTCAAACAGCAGAAGTCAAATTGACCCAATAAATTCTTATACTGAGAATCACATCTCAAGGAGAAGTTTTGGGCAGATATGGAGGGTTTGATTGAAAGTATACCAACAACCGAGAAAGTTTATATTGGGGGAGACCTTAATGGACATGTTGGTAAAGAGGCAGGACCACATGCAAGGGTTCATGGTGGTTTTGGTTTTGGGGAGTTGAATGAGGAAGGACAAACTATTATTGATTTTTCCTTAGCATACGACCTTAAGATTATCAACACTTGTTTTAGGAAGAGAGAGGAACATTTAATCACATACAAAAGTGGAACTCATAGGTCTCAAATCGATTTTTTCTTAATAAGAAATACTGATAAAAGACGTTGCACTAATTGCAAAGTAATTCCTGGGCATGGAGTGACTACACAACATAGATTGTTAGTTCTTGATATGCAAATAAAATGTATAAAACCAAAATCCCGAACAGTTTTTGATCGAAAGATCAAGTGGTGGCAGTTAAAGGGGGAGAAGCGAGAGACTTTTAGAAGTAAGTTATTAGAGGAAAGTGTGTGGGAGTTAGAAGGAGATGCTAGTATCATATGGAAGAATGTGGCAAAAAAGGTTGAAATGGTTGCTAAAGCCATTTTAGGAGAATCAAAAGGTTTTGGACCACGAGATAAGGAAACTTGGTGGTGGAATGAGGAGGTCCAAGAAAAGGTGCGTAATAAGAAGAATTGTTTCAAGGCGATACACTTGGACAATAGTTCTGACAATTGGGAAAAGTATCGTTTGGCGAAAAGGGAGGCTAAGAAGGCAGTTAGTGATGCTCGTGCTAAAGCATACGAGGGATTTTATAAGGAGTTAGGGACAAAGGCGGGTGAACAAAAGATTTACAAGATTGCAAGGAACAAAGAGGAGTCGAGAGATTTGGATCAAGTAAGATGCATAAAAAATGAAGTTGGCAAGGTTTTAGTTACTGAAGGAGATACTAAGAACAGATGGGAAGAGTATTTCTATAAGCTATTTAATGATGGATGTGAAGGTTCGCGTTGTGATTTGGAGGACTTGACAGTTAGCGAATGTGAGCTTAATAGGTCATTTTATCGTAGAATTAGAGTCTCGGAGGTTAGCGAAGCTCTTAAGAAAATGGAGAATGGTAAAGCCATTGGACCGGATGGTATACCGATTGAAGTTTGGAAATGTTTAGGAGAAAAATGTGTGTTGTGGTTATGTAAACTATTTAATGAGATTTTACGGTCGAAAAAGATGTCTGATGATTGGAGATTAAGTACATTAGTTCCTATTTACAAAAATAAAGGGGATATTCAGAATTGTGCAAATTATAGAGGGATTAAACTTATGAGTCACACTATGAAATTATGGGAAAAAGTGATTGAGCATAGATTGAGAATGGAGATTAGTATTTCTGAGAGACAATTTGGGTTCATGCCAGGAAGATCCACTACAGAGGCGATTTATTTACTAAGGGGGATGATGGAGAAGTATCGAAGTAGGAGAAGAGACTTACATATGGCTTTCATTGACTTAGAGAAGGCGTATGATCGGGTACCAAGGGATGTACTTTGGAAAGCCTTGCAAAAGAAGAGGGTGAATGTTGCCTACATTAAGGTAATACAAGATATGTACGATGGGGCATTGACTAGGGTTAGGACACCCGGAGGTGAGACAAATGAATTTCCTATAGGAATTGGCCTACATCAAGGATCAGCTTTAAGCCCGTATCTATTTAACTTAGTTATCGATGCTATAACCGAGAGTATCACAGAGGAGGTACCTAAGTGCATGCTATTTGCGGATGATATAGTACTTTTAGCGGATTCAAGAGAAGAGATTAATACAAAATTGGAAATATGGAGAAATACGTTGGAGTCAAAGGGTTTTCGTTTAAGTAGGAATAAAACAGAATATATGCATAGCAATTTCACAAATAAACAACTTAGAGACGATTTGAAAGTTAGGTTAGGGGAGGATATAATTCCTCAAGTGACAAAGTTTAAATATTTAGGATCAATTGTAAGACAAGATGGTGAGATTGATGACGATGTTAATCATAGAATTCAAGCTGGTTGGTGTAAGTGGAGGAAAGCCACTAGAGTTCTTTGTGATAGAAAAGTACCCAATAAAGTTAAAGGAAAATTCTATCGTACTGCTATAAGGCCAACAGTGTTATATGGTAGTGAATGTTGGGCTATGAAGGGACAACATGAATGTAAAGTGGGGGTAGCCGAAATGAGGATGTTGAGATGGATGTGGTCATACAAGATTAGATAAGATTAGGAATGACCATATACGTGAACGAGTCGGAGTGGCTCCTATTAGTGAGAAAATGGTAGAGAATCGTTTGAGATGGTTTGGTCATGTTCAGAGAAGACCATTAGATGCGCCAGTAAGAAGAGTAGATCAAATAATCTGGAGTCCGATTAAAAGAGGGAGAGGGAGACCAAGGCGGACACTTGGCGAACTAATAGAGCAAGATCTATTGGTGAATAATATACCGAAAGGTTTGGTTACTAATAGAGCGGAATGGCGTCGTATGATCCATGTAGCCGACCCCACCTAGTGGGATAAGGCTTTGTTGTTGTTGTTGTTGTTGAAACAGCAATGGCAATTTATGAGTTCCAATGACTTATTCACGCAGACAATACTTCTATTTGTAAGCATTAGGAATATGATAAACTATCTAACCTGCAACATTAAATTCGCAGGTCCTTCATTTGAAGAGTATGGAAATTTTCCTGTACCACATTCAAGTATTACCAAGCCAAGGCTCCAAATGTCAGCTGAATAAGAGTAGCTGTCATTTCGTATTCGTTCAGGAGACATATATGTCACAGTGCCAACAAAGGTGGCACACTGGCAAAAGAGACAACAAAACATCACAAATGCAGGCTTTTCATTAAGAAAATCTGAAGGAAAAGGCTAAAAAATTTAACCAGAAGAATAAACAGTTAATATTAATTTGTTAGAGATGCTTACCATAGCCATGGAATTGTCTAAACCTGCACTGATGCCAAAATCACTGATTTTTACATCACCTCTGAGATTTATCAGCAAATTCGCCGGCTTTATGTCTCTATGGACTAGATGCCTGACTCCATGTAGGTAACTTAGACCCTTTATTGTTGAAATATTTATCAAATCAATTGTTAGTTGTACAAAAATGCACCCGTATTAACAGATGGAAAAGGGAAAGATGAAGTAGACAACAGCTCTTACATGCAACATTTTCTGAACCATACATGCAAGAATTGGCTCTGGTATAAGTTTCTGGGATCGTAAGACATCTGCAAGTGAACCTCCATCCATGTACTCTAACGCAATGTTGATTTGTCCTGAGTCAGCAGTATAAAAGGCCCCATGGAATTCAACTAAAAGAGGAGAGCAGGATGCCTCACATAGAGTTCTTATCTCATTAAGAATTTGCTGTCTTTTCTCCTTTAAGGCAAAAGGAAAAAAAAAACATAAATACTGTATAGATATTATACACAATATGAACTTTCTACACAGAGGTTACTTAATTGAGTCACATTGTTTTAGCACTGACAAAGCATTCAAGCGGAATCATCGTCAGATGAATAGAGCATTGATAGAAAAAGAAAGAAATACGAAGATAACTGTAACAAGATGAGCATGATGTTAAGTTTAAAGTAGATGAAGGGTTTTAACACCACTTTAATATGTGGTTGTTACTTGTTAGAATATGTAAGCAATGCTAAGGAAGGAACATTATGGAAATTTTGAGCCCTCTACTTTAGATTATATGGCCATATAATATGAACAAGATATATGAAGGGAGGTTGCTGTGATTTTTTTATTTAATATGAACTTAGTCTACATGTGCTAGATGTCTCCCACATAAAACACAATTTGTCTGCACTAGCGAAACTAGAACTTGCTTCCATTCACCCATAATAGTTCCAAACAATGGGCGCGTAGGTACCCGTTTTGATTCACTCTTAACATTTTGGTCCCTCGCCTCCGGCAGTCCCTGCCGGCAGCGCCACTCATCGTCTCCGGCAACCCCTGCCGGTGGCGCCACCTCTCCGCCTCCGGTAGTCCCCACCAGCGGCGCCAACGAAAAGCAGGTCTGCGCACGCTCGCAACAAGATGCGCCCTCGTCTCCAACAACTGGGAAATGGCTGGACGGCCATCTCCCGATCCAGGTCCTCTCACCGGTCGGCCACACACTGTTTTCGGTGCCTGGGAGAAGGACATTTCGCCCGTGCGTGCTCGGCCCCTGTTCGCTGCCTAGGTTGCAGGAAAGAGGGCCGTCGGAGGGCCCTCTTGTCACTCCTGCCCACTGAAGGGCGCGCCCCGAGCAGGCGTGGCCATGCGCGCGAGGAGGCGGGCGTGGCCGGGGCGATTCCTACTCCTAGTAGGAATAGGAGTCGTCCAACACTCCGAAGGTCCGACGAGGAGGGAGGAGCTTCTGGAGATGAAGACTTGGACTCCTATCGTGAGTAGGAGGACGAGCGCGTGGAGAAGTGCAGGATCGGAAGGATTCCTACTCCTAGTAGGAATAGGAATTCGGACCTCTCCTAGGTCGAGTAGGACTTGGGCGCGGACGGAGCTTCCTTCTGGATCGAGGGTCACTTGGAGATGAAGTCCTAATCATAGGAGGACTGAAGATGGGGAGAGGCCACAGGAAAACAGTCCTAGTCCTGGTAGGACTAGGACTTGTCCCGGCGGGCGCACTCGGGGCGCGCCCCGGACATGGCAGGGCGCCAGGAGGGCGGCCTGACCAGTTTGCCTTCAAGATGGACTTTGAAGGAGTGCTGGCCGAATTCTTCTAGGACTCCAAGGTTGCTGGATTTCTACTCCTACTCCAAGGAGGTTTTTTCTACAGAAGGGCTTGCATGCCTAATAGGATTAGATCCTTAACTTAGACTAGGAGTTGTTTCTCTTGGGCACTATAAAAGGACATGTAATCAAGGCTTGTAAGACCATCCTGGACAATCTGAGATTGCTCAATAATATTCTCTAGTTTTCCTCTAAACTCTTAGCCTCCCTCTCTTCTTCCTGGGCGGGTGTTTCGTTGTGCATCCGGGGCGTGTACGGCCGGGGTCCAAGGCACGTCCAAACGAGGGCTGATCGGCGACCGAGCAGGGTTCGTCGAGCCGCACGTCTGGTGTTTCATATCCGAAGCGTAAGGGCGTGACAACGTGGTATCAGAGCTTAGGTTTCGACTATGTCAGGAGAAGAAGGTGCTTTGAGCAAAGGCCGTTCGATGGAAGCTGAGGACACGACCCGGGGTCGAGTCCAAGGTGCGGACGTTGGGGAAAAGAAAAAGAATACGCGAGCAAAGTCCAGAGATCCCAGCAACCATATTGAGAAGAATATGGAGGCGCTGGAACGAAGTCTTCAGGAAACGGATGAGGCGGTCCGTATCTTGGAAGCCGCGGCAGGAGAACACAGCTTGGCACTGGAGCAAGGAGGAGCCTTACACCAGGAGCTGTCCAGCCGCGTTGCAGCCATAGAGGAGGCTATGGATGCAAGGTGGAAGGCCATGGAGACAGATTTGTTGCTGCTCAAAGGTCTTCTCTTCGATGCAGGAGGGCTGCGATCGAAGACCCCGGTGCCCAAGTTCTTGGGACCGGAACCGAAGAAATATGATGGTGCGCGGGAGGCGACGACCATCGACGATTTTCTTTGGTGTCTTGAAAAGAGTTTCAAGACGAGCAAGATCGTGGTCGAGAAGGACCAGATCGACATGGCCGTGCGCTACCTGTTGGATGGTGTGCTCTTGTGGTGGCGTCGGATGGAGGAAGGAGACGAGACTCCGATAGAGTCTTGGGCAGACTTCAAGGTGGAATTGAAGAAGCAATTCTACCCCGGCAATGCACAAGAAGTGGCTATGAACAAGCTGACCTCTCTCAAGCAAACGGGTTCCGTGAAGGAATATATCGAAAAGTTCCAACCGCTTATGTTGGAGATGCCCGGGAGCATGGAGGAGTCGACATAGTTGTTCTTCTTCCTGCGGGGGTTCAAAACCATGGGCGGCTCAGGAGTTGAGACGTCAGAGGATAACGACCATGAACGGAGCATTGGTCGCTGCTGAAGCTTTGGTGGAGTTTTCAGCAAACTGGGATCCTGGCGCGGGTGCTAAGGATCAGGGCAAGTCCAAGAAGGACGGAGCCCGAGCAGGTGGCAAGAAGAACGATAAGCAAGAGAAGAAGGCGACGACATCGAAGGGAGATGCCAAGAAGACGGTCAGATGCTTTCTCTGTGGAGGGCCGCACTACGCGAGGGAGTGCGACACGAAGAAGGGGCTCTCGACCATGGCATCTACCGTGGACACCGAGCAAGGCGCTGCACACATGGGGTCTATAATGGCGCTGACGACTGCTGCCGCAACGCTCCCGACGAAGGAAGTGAAGAAGACCGCGAAGGGCCTGATGTTCGTGGAGGTCGCAGTGAATGGCCACACTTCGACCGCTCTGGTTGATACTGGAGCCACGCACAACTTCATGGATTCAAGGGAAGCGGCACGACTTGGCATACGGTATGTCAAGGAGCCAGGCCTGATCAAGACCGTGAACGCGGCCTCCCAGCCAATCCTTGGTACGGCCAAGGATATCCACGCGAAGGTGGGGGAGTGGGAAGGAGCGATCACCATGACGATCGTCAACATGGACGACCATCGGTTCGTCCTGGGCATGGAGTTCATGGATGCGTTCTGTGAGGTGAGACTTTCCCAGGAGGGGATTCGTCTTTTATCTCAGGAAGCTTCGCATGAAGTTGCCACGATCAGGGCCAGCGTGAAGTCCAAGATGCTTTCGGCGATGCAACTTGATAAGGGCATACGTCGGAAGGAGGTCACCTACTTGGCTGCCTTGAAGCTCAACGAGACCGGGCTCAAGGTTCAAGGCGTCCCAGAGGAAGTGGAAAGGCTTCTGGAGCAGTACAAGGATGTAATGCCGCCAGAGCTGCCGAGCAGACTTCCTCCTCGCCGAGATATCGATCACGCCATCGACCTGGTGCCAGGTGCGAAGCCTCCGGCTATGGGGCCGTATCGCATGGCACCTCCGGAGCTGGAGGAGCTTCGGAAACAACCGAGCGAGTTGCTGAAAGCTGGGTTCATGGGATCCTCGAAGGCACCCGGTGAGGCGCCGGTCCTACTTCAGAGGAAGCAGGATGGGTCAAGGATGAACAAGATCTTTCACCCACTATTGGACAAGTGCGTGGTGGTGCACTTGGGCGACATAGTGGCATGCTCGGAGAAGCTCGCAGAGCACATAGAGCATCTCGGGGAGGTGTTCAGGCTGCTGCGTGAGAACGAGCTATTCGTCAAGTTGGAGAAATGCTCGTTTGCCCAACCGGAAGTGATGTTCCTTGGGCACCATATTAAAGCCGGGAAGATCAACATGGACAAGGGGAAGCTCCAAGCTATTCTCGACTGGGAGCCGCCAACGAACGTTCCGGAGATGCGATCGTTCTTGGGACTCGCCAACTACTACAGAAGGTTCATCGAGGGATACTCGCGACGGACTGCGCCCCTCACCGACCTTCTGAAGAAGAACGCGAAGTGGGTATGGTCAGAGAAATGCGTGAAGGCATTTGAAGGCCTGAAGAACGCAGTGGCGGAGGAGCCGTGCTTGCGTCTACCCGACTACGGGAAGCCGTTTGAGGTGCAAACGGACGCTTCCGACTTCGCATTGGGTGGTGTCCTCATGCAGGAGGGACACCCAGTGGCCTTCGAGAGCCGGAAGCTCAACGAGGCCGAGCAACGATATCCGGTCCATGATAAGGAGATGACCACGGTGGTGCACTGCTTGCGCACGTGGAGGCATTATCTTCTTGGGAGCGCATTCGTTGTAAAGACGGACAACGTAGCAACATCCTACTTTCAGAATCAGAAGAAGCTGAGCCCGAAGCAGGCACGATGGCAGGACTTCTTGGCGGAGTTCGATTACGTCTTGGAATATAAGACGGGGCGGACCAACGTGGTGGCCGATGCCCTAAGTCGCAAGGTGCAGCTTGCGACGATAAGCGCCATCCGCATGGACTTCAAGGATCACATCCGGGAGGGATTAAAGCAGGATCCTAAGGCTCTGGAGATGCTTCGACTCGTCGGGGAGGGCAAGTCACGACGATTCTGGACAGAAGATGGGCTGTTGTTCACAGTGGGACGTCGATTGTACGTGCCACGATGGGAGGGTCTTCGACGGTCGATATTGAAGGACTGTCATGACTCGAAGTGGGCGGGCCACCCGGGAGCGGCTCGTACCTTGGCGTTGGTTGAAAACTCCTACTTCTGGCCTCAGATGACAGAGGATGTCGAGGCATATGTGAGGACATGTCTCAAATGTCAGCAGGACAAACTTGAGCAGAAGAAGCCGGCAGGGTTGCTGGAACCCTTGCCCGTACCGGAGCGTCCATGGCAGATGGTGACTATGGACTTAATCTCAGCCTTGCCTAAATCTGGGGGAGCGGGATCGATCATGGTGGTGATCGACAAGTTTTCAAAGTATGGAACCTTCATCCCGGCTCCAAAGCATTGCTCGGCGGAAGAGGTCGCCCGCTTGTTTGTCAAGCATGTAGTAAAATACTGGGGCGTACCTGAGATCATCGTCAGTGATCGTGATCCGAGGTTCACGGGTCACTTCTGGAGGGAGCTCTTCCGGCTCCTGGGGACGGAGCTGCGCTTCTCAACAGCTTTCCACCCCCAGACGGATGGCCAAACGGAGCGGGCCAACCATCTTCTGGAAATCTACCTGAGGCACTTTGTTGCAGCCAATCAGGAGGATTGGGCAAAGCTCTTGGACGTTGCACAATTTTTGTACAACATGCAGAAGAGCGAGGCGACGCAACAAAGCGCGTTCGAGATCATCACTGGGAGGCAGCCAATGACACCTGCAGGACTGGCGGCCAGGTACGCGGGGAAGTGTCCGGCGGCGTATCATGTGGCGCGTGGTTGGCAGGACAACCTCGAGGCGTCGAGGGCCATCTTGGATAAAGCGGTGCGCAAAATGAAAAAGTTCGCTGATCAGAAGCGGAGGCATGTCGAGTTCCAGGTGGGAGACAGGGTTCTTGTGAAGTTACGAACACGTCAGTTCAAAGCACTTAGGAACCTGCACCAAGAGTTGTTGAGAAGGTACGAGGGTCCCTTCGTCATCACCAAGCGAGTAGGCACGGTGGCCTACAAGGTGGATCTTCCCAAAGAACTGCGACAGATCCATTCAGTGTTCCACGTGAGCATGCTGAAGAGATTCTACGAGGATGCAGACGACTCTGGGCGTGAAGTGGAAACACGTGGATTAGTGAACGACATGAGCACACCGACAAGTTCAAGAGGCACACCGGAGTTGCCGCGGACGGCAACAACTTCGGTGGGGGAGGATGTCACTCCTGCCCACTGAAGGGCGCGCCCCGAGCGGGCGTGGCCATGCGCGCGAGGAGGCGGGCGTGGCCGGGGCGATTCCTACTCCTAGTAGGAATAAGAGTCGTCCAACACTCCGAAGGTCCGACGAGGAGGGAGGAGCTTCTGGAGATGAAGACTTGGACTCCTATCGTGAGTAGGAGGACGAGCGCGTGGAGAAGTGCAGGATCGGAAGGATTCCTACTCCTAGTAGGAATAGGAATTCGGACCTCTCCTAGGTCGAGTAGGACTTGGGCGCGGACGGAGCTTCCTTCTGGATCGAGGGTCACTTGGAGATGAAGTCCTAATCATAGGAGGACTGAAGATGGGGAGAGGCCACAGGAAAACAGTCCTAGTCCTGGTAGGACTAGGACTTGTCCCGGCGGGCGCACTCGGGGCGCGCCCCGGACATGGCAGGGCGCCAGGAGGGCGGCCTGACCAGTTTGCCTTCAAGATGGACTTTGAAGGAGTGCTGGCCGAATTCTTCTAGGACTCCAAGGTTGCTGGATTTCTACTCCTACTCCAAGGAGGTTTTTTCTACAGAAGGGCTTGCATGCCTAATAGGATTAGATCCTTAACTTAGACTAGGAGTTGTTTCTCTTGGGCACTATAAAAGGACATGTAATCAAGGCTTGTAAGACCATCCTGGACAATCTGAGATTGCTCAATAATATTCTCTAGTTTTCCTCTAAACTCTTAGCCTCCCTCTCTTCTTCCTGGGCGGGTGTTTCGTTGTGCATCCGGGGCGTGTACGGCCGGGGTCCAAGGCACGTCCAAACGAGGGCTGATCGGCGACCGAGCAGGGTTCGTCGAGCCGCACGTCTGGTGTTTCATATCCGAAACGTAAGGGCGTGACACTCTGCCCTTACTCTTCTCGGCAGAGAGTTGGCACGCCAGCCGCTCCCCCTCTGTCCACCGACCGGGATGCGAGGTGCACACCATCGTCTCCGCCCCCAACTACTGTGAGTGTCCCATGGTCGCAATCGATGCAAAAGGCTGTGGACTTCCTTCGCCTATGTCTCGTTGGCGAAACCACTGGTGGACTTCCAGACCTGCCGTTCCTCCGCACGGCGGTGGTCGCGAATGTCGGCGCATCTCCACCGTTCCATCTCAGCTGCATATCACCGGCGTCCTGGCTCCTGGTCCCGGGTTCGCCTCAGCAGCGCGAAGCCCTCCTCTCGTCGCATCCCCTGTTTCACCAGAATGCTCTATCCGGTGGCGCCCCTGGAAAGAGGACAATGGAGCAATGCCCGTACCGCCAGCAGACAAGGCCGTCATCGACATCAGCGGCCTTCCCCTCCATCTCCTGCAGCTTGAAATCATCATGGCCATCGCGCGCAACCTCGGATGCCCCCTATCTCTCTCCCTGCCGGCGATTGGGGTCACCCGACCTATCGGTCGTTTCGGTAGAGGTCATGCTGCAAACTGGCGCTCGCATCCCCCCGACGGTCACGTGCAGTGTCGGCACTAGTTCTTTCCTGCTGAAGCTCAGGCGCGCCGGATCGCCGTCCTCGTGGGCCGATGTCGTCTCCGGATCTGCTCAACCGCACGCCCGGCCACCGCCCACTAACGCGCACGCAGAAGGGGCACGTGAGGAATCGTATGGTGATACTCCATTTCGAAATCCTGTACCCATGACAGCTGTCGCCTACCAACCCTCAACAACCCACCCCCTTCCCAACACTAACACATCAGCCATCAACCCCAACTGCAGCGCCACGTAACGCCTTCCCCACCAACTCAGCCTTCCACATCACGCCACCTGTCCTTGAAGAAAGCCCACAACCCCCACCTGAACCCGAATCGCACTCAAACCCTGACTACCCTACCCGGGCGGCATCCCTCCAATCCGTCCCACATCCGCCCTCCTCCTACAACCCGGCCCGGCCCCTCTGCGACCCGACCCCCCAGCCTCACCCCGCCCGATATTCCTCCCCGATCTGCCATGGCCGCATCTCTCTCTGTCGATGCCCTTGTTGACAGACCCTCCCCCACACGCCGAGCTCCCTTCCTTATACCCTCTCCACCCCCATGCCACAGCCACCAGCCGCAATCAACCCCTCAGCAGCGGGCCCGCGTTTATGGCCGCCGGCACCGTCGGGTCACCGCCGCCTCCAACCTCGCCGCCTCTCTACCGGAGATCACCGCCGCACACCAGGCACAGAGGACACATGAGACTACAGCGAGCATTCCCTCTCCATCGACAGCGTCCACTGCCTCCTCGGGGGTGGACCGGGCTGACAATGAACCCCCTGACCTCCCTGCCTGCTCAGGCTGGTTTTCGGCTCATTAGTCGACGCTCCTGTACAAGATCTGAGACTCGTCGACGGCCACTGGGCGTGCGGTCCCCCAGCGGTTCCTGGTGCTCGCCCGGAATGGCTACTGCCGGCGGCAAGTTGTGGGCCGAAGGTCGCACACTCACGGGGAGATCACAGTTTCCTTATGAAGGTGCTCGCATGGAATGTCCGCAGCCTTGGCGATGAGGGGAGGCATTACTTGAGGACGTGGGAGGGCGATGTGGTCTTCCTACAGAAGACCAAACTCATGGAATGTAGTACTCAAATATGGGAGCAGATCGGCGGTACTCGGTTGACCCAGCAGATGTCACTCAACTCAGTGGGGCACTCGGGGGGCTATATCATTGGCTAGCGGGCCGACATGTTCACTCTGGTGGATGCCTGGACGGCCCGATTCTCGATGATGGTCCATTTGAGGCGCAGCTTGGACGGGGCCTCCTACCTCCTCTCCTGTGTATATGGCCCCTGCTCGGGCTCCCTTCGTGCGGCTTTATGGGAGGAGTTATCGGCGGCCTGCCTTCACCTTCCGATTGGTCGGGGGCGACTTCAATGTCACCTTGGACATGGATGATCGGCCCACCAGACGACAAGGGAGAGACTCTGGAGCTAAGGAATTTAGAGATTTCATGAATTCGCATTCGCTGTCCGACCTCCCGACAACGAATTGCAGATTACCTGGCGGAGCACGACGGCACCTTCATCCCAGTCTCGGTTTGACAGTTCGGTTCCTTGGAGCTGGTGGAGGCGCACCAACTTGCGGATGTTCAGGCCATGGACCGTCCTTTTTTGGATCACACGCCCCTTCTGCGGCGATCCGGCGACGGTCAACCCCTACGCTCCATCTTACAGTTTGAGCGGTCCTGGCTCGAAGAGGAGGGATTCAGACAAGTGGTGGCCAAGCATTGGCTGAGTGTCGCGGCATCGGACTCGGCAGCACAGACCCTTGCAAACAGGCTGCATAGCTTGAAGCATTTCCTTCAGGACTGCCAGAGCCGGATCCGAGCGGCTCGGGAGGCACGCAGGACCGAGGCTATTGAGGTGATTGCGTAGCTTGATCGAGAGGACTCCCGCCATCTCACGGAGGACAAGGTGGCTCAGCACAGACGAGCACAATCAACCATCCAAATGGAGGACAGGCTCGTGGAGATACAATGGAGGCAGCGCTCCCGACAGACTTGGCTTCGGGAGGGAGATGCCAACGCTCGTTTTTTCCACTTATATGCGAGCTCGGTAAGGCGGGCGAACCAGATTGACCAGCTCGAGGTGATGGGACAGAGGATCACGGGACACCACCATATCGGGACCGTCATCGCCTCCTACCACCGGGACTTCTCCAGACGGCGTCCCCCGCCGGCGTGGAGATGGTCCCCCAGGGGTATTACTCGTCTTACTGATGATCAGTCTTTGATGTTAGTGTAAACCATCACTGAGGGAAAGGTCACGGATGCGCTCCACGACCTCAACGGCGAGGGATCCCCCGGCCCCGACGGCTTCCCAGTTTTTTTCTACAAGGAGTTCTGGCCTGTGGTGAGGGAGGATGTTATGGCAGTGATCCAGGAGTTCTCTAGCGGGAACCGGGGTTTCGAGCACTTGAACCGGTTCATACTCTTCATGTTGCCCAAGCGCATGCCAGCGGACAGGATCGAGGACTTCCGACCGATCGCCCTATCCAATGCCATGTATCTTCTGTTGGCTAATCGAGTGTTGGCTACTCGGCTCCGGGAGGTGCTTCTTGACCTCATCCATCCTGCTCAGTTGGCCTTCATTCACATCAGATCTATCACAGATAGCTACTCCATGGCCTCCGAGATACTGACACAGTGGCGACGCAACAATCATCAGCCCTTTCTCTGGAAGGTTGACTTCTCCAAAACTTATGATTCCCTCTCATGGTCCTTTCTCTGGTATTCTTTGCAGGTGAAAGGCTTCCTAGCGACCTGGATTGCATGGATGAAGCATTGTATCACCACCACTTCTTTCTCAGTCTTGGTCAACGGGTCCATGGCAGGGGGCTGGGTGCAGCCACATCGCGGCGTCCAACAGGGGTGTCCCCTCGCACCTATGCTATTCACGCTCGCGGTTGACGGCCTCATCAGATGCACCCAGGAGGCATGCATGGCCGGCCTTTTTAGAGGATTCGCCAGCAGGCTCGTGCCTTTGCTGCAGTACGCGAACGACACTGTCTTCTTCATCGAGGGGTCGGAGGTGGCGGCCAGACAAGTGGCCATCTTGGTGGAGCTTTTCGGCATGTCTTCCGGCCTTGAGATCAATCATGCCAAATCTTCTTTCAATCCTTTTGACATGGTGACTGAGGAGGCCTTACGCTGCGCCACCGAGTTGCGTACTCCTGTTGGGGACTTACCTATTACCTACCTTGGACTCCCTCTCACAGACCGCCGTATTCCTTCCAAGAGGTGGACTCCTGTCATTGAGCGGCTAGAGCATTGCCTCCAGGGCTGGAGTTCTCGCCTCCTATCCAACGGAGGTCGCCTCATTCTGCTCCGATTTGTTCTTTCATCATCACTCCCGACATACTTCATGTCAGTGCTTCGCATGCCTGCACAGGTATTATCATGGATTAACTCCTTGAGATGCAGGTTCTTTTGGCAGGGATGCAGCCCTGAGCGCCGGGTTCACATGGTGGCCTGGTCTTCCATATGTAGACCCACCTCACAGGACGAGTTGCGCCCGAGGCCTCCGTTGCACCAATTGGGCACTCATTGCCCGATGGGTTGGTCGGATTATGGGGCCCGAGGACAGTTTATGGAGAGAGGTGTTCTCCACATGCTACGGCCGGGATCTATCATGGGATTCTAGGCCCATCGTGCCCCGTGGCGCTTCCTCCTTCTGGAAGGGGGTGGCGGCTCTGTTCCCACAGGTGCGGTCTCTTATAGTTATGACTCCATCGCTTGGCTCTGGGGAGGCGTTCTCATTTTGACGTGACGATCGGCTGCCCGGGGGCCCTCTTGCAGACTCCTTTCCACGGTTACATGCCCTAGCAGCTCATCCTAGCGCATCTGTGGCTAAGTGTTGGTCTCAGATGGGGGACCCGGGGACTAGCTCATAGACTCCCCTTTTCGGGTCTCCCCTCTCCGATCAGCGAATTTTTGACCTACTAGCACTTCATCAGAGGATCGCTCCTTTTCGCCCACATCCAATGTAGACAGATGGCTGGATATGGGTATCAGGCTCCTTCTCGGCACGCAACATCTACCTCCGTTTTCTTCTAGCCACCACCGTCTCGGAGGACTTCAGAGCAGACTGCAGACTCATCTGCCGATCCCATATGCCGCTGAAAGTTAAGGTTTTTGCCTGACTTATGCGGCGGGAGCGGATTCTCACCAGAGTTTACAGGGCACAATGGGCGCCGCAAGCAGATACCTCTTGTGTCTTGTGTGGGGAGTTGGAGGAGGATGTCGCCCACCTCTTTTTCAGTTGCCGAGTTTCACGAGAGGTTTGGTCCAGGACGAGCAGCATGAGCGGCGTGCCCTTGTCGACGGAGGATTTTTGGCAGACTATGAGGGGACTCCGCCTATATTTTATAGCCGGTCCCAAGCCCGGATAATGTCGAATCTTATGAACATGGATCAACGAATATAGTTTGGTTACTAATAGAGCGGAATGGTGTCGTATGATCCATGTAGCTGACCCCACCTAGTGGGATAAGGCTTTTTTGTTGCTGTTGTTGTTGTATGAGGGGACTCCGCAGACAAAGACTGGATTGGAGAAATCCGGTGGCGACTTTTCTAACCGGTGCCTGGGCCATTTGGCTTCAGCGTAACTGAGTCATTTTTTGTAGAGAGAGATGTCAGGTGGATAAGATTGTACATCACATGTTTTCTCTTCTTCGGGATTGGGGCTTTGACTAGCATCTTTTGGTCTTACTTTTGATGCTCTCTACCGGAGAGCTTTCTCTTGTACATGATGTTTTCTCCTTGATGATATATATACATGGATGACAACCAAACTGGTGGTCATCCTTTCTCTTCTCAAAAAAAAAAAAGTCTACATGTGCTAAATTTCAAACTCCCAAAAAGACAGCTATGTCAATGATTTGCAACATAAATGTTGTGGCTACATTAATGTCTCACTCACAGAAGAATATAACCAAAAGAAGTGCACATCTGATGGAAGGAGGCACTTTTTTTACATTGGTTTGAAAGAGGCATTGGTTTCAGGGAAAAAAAATCAGGAAGAAGTCACTTCCAATGTGCCAACTTATAAATAACATGTTACAGTCTGTGTCACAAAGAAGAAGTTGAACCTTTTCAAAGACATTAATCCTCTTTAAAGCCAAAACTCTGTGAATTGGTATTTTCATAGCTCTCTGCACCACACTACTGGCTCCACAACCTATTGTTCCAAAGACATGGATTTCATGAGAAGCACAACGATATGTCTTTTCACCAGTTTCAATTTCATCTCCAAACACAGAAGAGCGCTTTTGCAATCCTAGTTCATTGATGTTATACACCGCATAAGATCTGCTCAACAAGTTAACTGTCCCAGCATCAGATACCTTCAAAAGAACAAAAACAACCAATAAACAATTTAACATCAACTGAACAGTGTACTGAAAGTTATGCTCTAGATATCCTGGCATGAAGTCTATATAACTATCGGGAGTATATTGGTAATATCCACCAATGATGGGTAACCTTAACCACGATGTAGCCAGAAGGCTGTCCCCACATATCACTTATATAACTACTATATCATACCCATATATCAACCACCTCTACTACAAAAAATGCTCCATAAACGTATAAAAGAATACCATAAATATGAACGAACGTAACATTGTAATCAAACTTGCTACAGTTAGCCGAACGAAAATTAGATGGGTTCCTCTTTAACTAACCACGCATGATGAATCGGAGGACTCCGCTGACAATCCAACAGTTGGCCCCTTGTCGGCGTCAAACAAAGGTTCCAACTTCTTCTTCAATTCCTCCAAACCAGCCATAATGACTTGGACTCCTCAGCTCACGTTTCGAAGAGTATGGCGGCAGAAATCCCTTCTCAGAGAAATAAGAGCGAGCACGTTACGCACCGACACTTAGAAATCGGCATGCAGCTACTAGCCCACTACGAACACTGAAATTATAAACGAGGCCGGTCAGTGCTTACGCCACGCCACGCCATAGTGCTATTGATCCATAAGAAAGCAACCATATGAAGCATCATAGTAGGCAATTTACCTTAACTGCCAAGCGCTTCCTCACAGCTTCTGTCAAGGGATACCGACAGGCGGACGCACCGTGCGGCGGAGTAGGAGGCGGAATCGGGAGCTGATGTCGCCTGATACACACACCGTTACGGAGAACCCGTGGAGTCCTGGACACGGCTGTCAACCGGCGGCGCCTAACGACGGCGACGGCGACGGCGACGGCGGCGGAGAGACTGAAGGGCCACTCGGGTCCTCGGACCTCACAATGGGGAAGTGTTCAGGTCTGTTACAAATTGTATGTCGTTGAAGGCCGGGCCCAAATCTATCAATTTGATTTAACAACGAAATATCAATTATCGAGTTGTGTACCTTATTATTCTTTTTCTATTTATATTTTGTACACTTATCTTAAGTAATTTTTAAATTTAAGTTTTTAATATATATATATATATAAGAATACAGAATCAGTTAAGATTAAATTAATGTGAATTATGCAACAAAGCAACAGTGATAATATATAATGAGAATAAGAATTGCTGGAAAAGAAAGTGTCCCATATATATGGATCATCGTTGGATCGTGATCTGACAATTCACAAATAAATACTTATTTGTATACCTAAACAATCTCCAAATCCCAAGCTATATTTTCTATGAAAGTTTTTTTTATATAAAATGCTAAATTATCATAGTTACAAAAACAAATAAGATAATGTCCCATTGCTTCACTTTTTGTCATTTTCTAATACAAAATTGCAATTACTTGTATCATCACAATAAGTCTTGCGTATCAATATTATCAAAATCGATCGTGATCGATAATATACTATATTATTTTTTTATATTATATTATATAACTTATATTACATCTTTATAATTATTATATATGATATTATTTTAATAAAATTTTATTTAATCCAATCGTTCAATCGGGCTGTGATCTGATAATGAGTCAAGTCGGTCGCCGATCCGATTATGAATCATCGTTGTGTATCCCACTTAGAAAGCTTATGTCTAATTTGTGATTTTCATGTATAGAACGATGGATTGAAAGTGTAAAAAAACATCACCGGAAAAAAATGTATTTAAAAAAACTAAATGAATCGAATTAACCTTTGTAATTCGTTTTATATGTATAACTTTTTTGGTGTGTTCGTCATTAACAATTGTTAAATTTATTAAAGGATAGTGTTTGAAAGTTCAAGTACCTAACAATATGTATTGGTATTTCATCGGAAACAAATTTAACAAACTTATATGTTTTTTAGTACTTTTGACATTTAAAGATATGTTTGGATAAGTTTATAAGGCAAACAAAATGATTTATGAGTAATTTTAAAGTTTTTTTTCTGATAAGTATTTATTTTACTTACTTATAAATCAGAAAAAATAAGTTGGATAACTCAACTTATTTTGTATGAAAAGAAAAAGTAATCAATTTGAACAATAAATATATTATTTTCTCTTAGAATATACATAATTTTTTTCACATATTTTTATATTATAATATTATGAACTTTTTAATCATTTGATTAAAATAATATCTTATAGATTTTTTTATTACAAAAAAAGTAACTACTTATTTTTTAAAATCAGATTCAATCATTACTCTACTTATCAACTATTTTATATCAGTTAAGTCAAATAGATCTTAATTAATTAATAACATAGATATTAATATTCAAATTAATTAAAATATCATGTTTATTTTTATGTTGAACATGTGGCACCCTGCACTGTACATGTCCAAAACATCATTCTCTCGTTCCTTCTTCTCTATCTTTAATATAATAGTCCAAATTACATATATTGTTTGTATGATTGATATTTTTCTTATTCCCAAAAACTTTTACTAACGTTTAGATCATAATTTTTTTAGTTAATTATGTGTCTGATTCAATACCCAAAAAAATGTGTTTTAATTTGGTTTTTTTATGTGTTTTGATTTGTGGTGTGAGGTATATTCACTTATATATATATATATATATATATATATATATATATATGAGTAAAATAAAGGTGTTGAGCAGCCCATGATTCACGTCGAGTCACGCACGTATCAGATCGTCCATATGCAATCTGATGGTTGCAATCTGATGGTCCAAATGATCGCGTGCCATATTTTGACATCGCACTCACCAACACTCCTTTCTCTCACTTGTGTGCGATGTAGCTTTCTCACTCTTTCTCGATCTCCGGTGACATAATGACAATCTCTCTCACGCGCGTCATCGGCTCTCTCTCCCTCTCTCTCCCTCTCCCAACTCCGGTATATATATATATATATATGGCATATTAGCGTGTAATCATGCAATCACAATTTTTGAATTAACATCATTTCGATAAATTACCTATATTTTGAATCATAATCCAAAAACTCATAAGCACATAGCTGAGCACGGTCCGAGTCGACTCGATCTGTATCGACCCGGTAAACCGGATAAATAATCTGACTCGGATTAGATCCGGATCGGGACCGGATCCACTTGGTGGAAAACTCATCGGGTTCCCCGTCAAGACTGAGTTTGTAGTGTAGATACCCCAACCTCACACTCCCTCTTTCCATTTCACCGTCTCCCTTTCTCTCTCATCTATCTCACCCTCTCCCTCTTTCTCACACGGCGACGGCGGCAACGGCGATGACTCCGACGACTCTTCTGACTCCGGCCGTCTTTCCCCTCTCCTGACTCCCTCTCTCTCTCTATTTCGGCCGTCAAGGGTCGAACAACTGCCAGAGCTGGATCGCAGTCGCCAGTGGCCACATCCGATTGCCAGCAGTCGGATCGTGGCAGTCGACGGCCAATCCGGCTGTCAACACTAGATCGTGGCAATTGGTGGCCGATCCGATCGCCAGTGGTCAGATCTGGCTGCAGGTGCCGGATCGTGACAGCTAACGTCTGATCTGGCTACCAACTTCCCCTCCCGTCCTCCTCCCGACTTCGTTCGCCCTCCCCCTCCCCCTCCCGTCTCTCGACACCGGCCGCTGCACCTAAGGGTGTTCAACGGATCGGGTCGACTCGCGACCCCGATGATCCGATCCGTCCCAAATCAGTTTGGGTCGGGTCGGACCAATCTGACCCGACCCCGATTCTGGTCGAGTACGGGTCAGAATTTTTCGATCCGAGTTGACCCAACCAGACCCGAAAGACCCAAATTTCTTTATTTTTTTTGTTTTCAGTCTATATTTTATACTAAGAAAATTAAAAATACAAAAATAAAATATTTTAAATATGTAAAATAATATATAAATTTTTAATAAATATTTTTAAAATAAATATTATATCATATTTTTTATATTAAATAATAGAAAAGTAATAAAAAATTTTAAAAAAGAAAAAATGATGGTCGGGTTACACCCGATCCGATCCAACCTGATCGGGTTGGATCGGATCCCATCCCTCCAAAGAGGACTAACCCGACCCAACCCGACCCGATCAAAATCGGACCAATCGGATCGGGTCAAATTCGACCCGTGAATACCCCTAGCTGCATTAGATGGGGCACCGTAGCGATTCTCGGCCGCACCGGCCTGTATTGTCGGGTCTGACAACATAATTCAGATCGGAACCGGATCCGCTTAGACCCGAATCCGTTTCCGGATTTGCTTAGTCCTACGCAAGAAAACGAACAGTAACTAATTTTTTCCGAAGCAGTTACATGTAAAGACCTTACCAAACTGTATTTTTTTATGGGAAAAAGATCCATTGAATTCCAAAGTATATACATTGTGTGGTTTTCATATGGCGATTAAAAACTGAAGTCTATAAATGTTTTTCGTGGATCGAATAATTAAAGTGCACAAAAAGTAAATAGTTCAAAATTTTAAAAAGGAATTAAATCAATTTAAAAGTTGGCTGCGAAGACGTCGGAAAGCGAAATTATAGTAATGGAAGTTTAATAACCATATTTCTTAAATGATAGATTTTCTTCTAAGAAATAAAATTTGCCTTCAAAAAAGATTTTACTCGGTGTCTCTTTTCTCTTCTATTTTACTACCAAATGTCCTCCAACTTTAAAATTTGTTCAGTGATACCATCCAACTCCACTTTGTAACACAAATGTCATTCATCTTTTAACACGTTTCACCCGATGCCCTCTTTACCTGGGATAGCCGATTACGTCACCATCTCCTCTCTCCTCCACGCAAATAGTCATCCGACGTGGCACATAAAATTACACCAATGCCCTCCAACTTTAAGATTTGTTCAGCGATACCCTTCAACTTCACTTTGTAACACAAATGCCCTTCATCTTTTAATACATTTCACTCGATGCTCTCTTTACCTGGGACAGTCAATTTTCCGATTTTTTTGTCGACGTAGCGTCCATGAGGTCATCTCATCTCTCATCCATATAAATAGTCGTCCGATGTGGCACAATATATTAAACCATCTTACTTCCGTAAGTTGACTCACTCACTATTAAATTATTTTCTTATTTTCTTTTTTGTTGTCGTTCGCATGAAACCCCATTCGCCATTCGCACTCCTTTGCCGTTCGCTTTCCTTCATCGTTCACTTTTCGTGTTCGTCGGCGTTGTCTTTGTCAAATTTGTGTAATTTTATGTGTATTTGGTGAGCAAACTTTAAAGTTAGAGTACATTTCACCCGATGTCCTCTTTAACTAGGACAATCGATTTTTCGATTTTTCGTCAACGTGACATCTACGTGGTCATCTCCTCTCTCCTCCACACAAATAGTCGTCCGACGTGGCACATAAAATTACATCAAACATTCTTCAATTTTAAAATTTGCTCACCAAATGCATATAAAATTACATCAATTTGGGCAAAAACGACACCGACGAACGCGAAAAGTGAACGATGAAGGAGGCGAATGACGAAGAAAAGCGAACGACGAAGGACTGCGAATGACGAAGGAGGTTTTATGCGAACGACGACAAAGAGAAAAATAAGAAAACAATTTAACAGTGAGTGAGTCAACTTACGGTAAGTAAGATGATTTAATATGTGGTGCCACATCGGAGCATGCTATGTCGAACGATTATTTGCATGGAAGAGAGATGAGATGACCGCGTGGACGCTATGTCGACAAAAAATTGGAAAATCGACTGTCACAGATAAAGAGGGCATCGAGTGAAATGTATTAAAAGATGAAGGGTATTTGTGTTACAAAGTGAAGTTAGAGGGTATCGCTGAGCAAACCTTAAAGTTGGAGGGCATTGGTGTAATCTTATGTGCCACGTCGGAGCATGCCACGTCGGACGACTATTTGCGTGGAGAAGTGAGGAGATAGCCACGTGGATGCCTCGTCGACGAAAAATCGAAAAACCGATTATCCCAGGTAAAGAGGGCATCGGGTGAAATGCGTTAAAAGATGAAGGATATTTGTGTTACAAAGTAAAGTTGAAGGATATCACTGAGCAAACCTAAAAGTTGAGGGCATTTGATGTAATTTACCCATTTTACTAATAAAGTTGTGAGTTATGTATATAAAAAGTTGAGGAACAATCTCCACACAGTATTGAGCCAATGAATTTTCTGTTTTGTTTTTTTTTAAAAATCATATTGTTTTTAACCTTTAAGCTGCCAAAAATGTTATTTTCAATTAATTATATATCTGTATGGATATAAAGTATGAATACATAGTTGTCTTCATCCATCCTCTCAATTAACGGAAAATCAAGAATGAGAATATTTCAAATTAAGAAAAGTAAACTTGTTATCCTCTATGATATATTGAAACAGCATGTCTTGAACTATCAGCTATTTTCAAAAATATAAAATTCATAAGAAATGAAGTATATGCACATTGAATCGGGTGAAAGGAAAGTAAAAAGTATATAAAATGAATACGACAAAAACATTAAGCAATTGCCTTATATTGATTCCTAGGTTCTTGTTGCTTTTATATGAATGAATAGGTAAGCGAAAATATAAAATATACATTTAACTTGACAAAAATATTTAAGAATATTAGTGGAAATGTTTTCGTGGAAAAGTAATTGGTATTCCACTGTTCCTTTCACAACATGCAATCATGCATATTTAGGGATGGAAGTTGAAAAAAGAAGTTGCTTGCTCTAAAAGACACACGACAAAAATACAAATAGTATCATGCGATTATCGCCGGCTCGCTACACGCACCGTTCTCACGTTGCAAGCTCCTTCCGAAACTGAAACCACCAACTGCTTTGTATCCTTCGTCGAGAGCAAACGAAAGGTGGCGTTGCTGCGCGACGAGGAGACCCCCACACGCGTCCTCGCCCCTTCCCACACGCGTCCAGCCTCCTCCTCCTCCTCGCCACACTATAAAATTTCAGACTCAGCTCCCGCATTCTTACTGTCTCACTCTCTCTCCATCACCTCTGTTTCTCGCTCGTTCATATTTCAGTGATTTCTTTCTCTCACCTCGTGCAAGCTGCAGGAACCAGGAATCAATGGCGGACCAGCCGCAGCGTGGAGGAGGGATCATGACGCAGCATCAGGACAGCCCGCTGGACGCAGTGAAGGGAATAGTTAAGCTGGAAAAGGGGCCGAGCGCAGCGCAGGTGCTGGCTGTCGCGGCCCTCTTCCCCCTCGGCGGCGTCCTCCTGGCGCTCTCCGGCATAACACTCACCGGCACCGTCATCGCGCTCGCCCTGGCCACCCCGCTCTTCGTCCTCTTCAGCCCCATCCTCGTCCCCGCCGCCTTCGTCATCGGCCTCGCCGTCACCGGCTTCCTCACCTCGGGCGCGTTCGGGGTGACGGCGCTGTCGGCGCTGGCGTGGCTCATCAACTCCCTGCGGGGCGCAAAGGGAGGAGGCCGCATGCAGGAGCCGCTGGAGATCGCAAAGCGACGCATGGGGGAGGCCGCCGGACAGATCGGGCAGAAGGCCAAGGACGTCGGACAGAAGATGGAGGGGAAGGCTCAGGAGGCTGCAGGGAGGACTTGATGATGTGTCGTGGCGCGGTGGCATGTAATCTAAAGCCGCATGCACGTGCGTGGGCGCGTGCAGGCAGCTTAGGCGAGTGTTCATTTGGCAGTATGTTAAATTAAGTTGGATGCGACGTCATCCGTGTCTGATGTGTACGTATGTAAACATGGGTCGTGGTGTGTTTGGTGTCTGGTCCTGTCCTCATTGTCCACTGTGTAAACCATCAATAAATTGATCTGTTTCTCTATTTCCAAATCTCTGCAGTAAAGTAGAAAGTGTACTTTTACTAAAGTATCTCATCATACATATACGCAAACCAAATATACACTAGAGAGAATGACAAACAGATAATTATAATAACATGAACGCTCCCGTCTGCGGCTTGTCCCTGAATGTTCGTTCACCTCAAACGAGTTGATTGAACGCAGAACTGTGGACGAATCCACATCAGGGTGTGGGGCAGAGTACAAGAGAGCTGTTTAACGAAATTGCTGCAGTGGAGGACACTACCATTTCTCTGGCATCTCGAGGCTTATGAGCTTTAATCTTTTGTCGAGGGGCAGGTAGTCCTTGAGAAGAATGCATGTCCGATGCATGACGCGAAACAAGAAGATGGTGTCCGTTTGGCTTTCACTGATGAGATTTTGCGTTGGAGCGCCATCATCTTGAGCTAACCGCCGCCTCCAAGCACACAGGCGTTCAGTGGATGCGAGGAGCTTTTCCGCCACCGCTCCGGCGATGGTGCGCCAGCTGCCGTCGGAGAGTAGGGATGGGAGGGTGACTGGTAAGTCGCTCAAAACGGTGGTCGGATCCACGATCAGAAGCGGCATATAGACACAGCAGCTGCCTGACAGCAAACCTACGAACCGCAGTGCCTGCACGGAAAATGGTGTTCAACATACCGGAACAGTATCAATCCAAGTACATCTAAGTCAACAAAATCAACAACAAAGTCTTATCCCACTAGATGGGGTCGGCTACATGGTTCATACGACGTCATATTCGTTGATCCATGTTTATGAAATTCGACAGGATTTTACGTTGGATGTCGGAGCCTAACACAACCTTCCTCCTTTATCCGGACTTGGGACCGGTTATAAAATATAGGCGGAGTTCCAAGTACATCTAAGTACTAAAAATAATTTGGACTTTGGTACACACATTCCAGTCGTAACCCATAACCCTTGTTTTTTTCTTTTTTGGAAACAACAGTTGTTCAATATAAATATATAAATCAAATGAACGGCAACGGAGGGATATATGCAAAGAGCTGCGCATTTAGGTGATCCATGATAGAGATACCATTATTCATCTTAACCATCCAAATGAACCAGTAGCTCTGCACCCCGATCGTGCTTTAATATTTCCCGAAACATGCATAAAGTGATTAACAAACATATACGTAGTCATAGCTTTTGATCATTTGAGAGCAATATGGAACATGAATATCTATCTGCATGGCTCTGTCATGAATTTCATAAGCAGCAAAAAAAATGCGCATGACTTTTAAGCTAAATGGCAGAAACCATGAATAAGTGCAGTCAAGACAGAAATTGGACACTCCATCAGAGGTCAGATATTCATATTAAGAGTTCAATACTCACAGTGGAAGGGTATTCCGTGACACAGCTAATTTCTAATGCACCAAGAAGCCATTGCCGTTTGACAACATTGCCTGCGACTGAGAGAGTTGCAGCAACTTCTATGAGCACTCCCCACCATAGATCTGAAAAGAACAAAGAAGCTTCATAATGAATGAAAAATTTGCATAATTCCGTATCAAACGTCTGGTTTATTTTGCCAGACAACTAGTAACAATGATTACAGTGTGGGACATTGATGCCAAGAGAGGACAACTAACAAACTGTTCAGATGAGACTAAATGAATAACCCAGTAAAGTGTTGGTCTCAGAAGGTATGTTTGGTTATAATAAGCTTCAAACAAGATCAAAGAAGTCAATAGACTGCGACTTGAAGCATTTCAATTGCAGAGCTAACCTTCAGTTTCGACATTAAAGAGTTGCACCTTTAGCTCAGCCAAATCAGAAGCAGGAAATCGTCCTATTCCAACTAGCTTGGCTTTCATAGATATTTTATTTGCAATTGCAGATTTGTTTGCTCCATGATAAACACCAAGAATAGGAACCTAAAAGATTAATGCGCAAAACAAAAGGAAAATGATTACAAGATGAAACAAATTATAAAACATTCACGAGAGGTAAGCAGAGATATGTATGTATATCTTTCATGAAGTTTTGATGTAAAATCAAAATCCTTCTCAGGACATAATGTTAACCTGCAAATGACGTTTCTTCCTAGCTTACAGAAACTGACAAATATTAGAGTAACAAGTGTACCTGCAGGACACCAGATAACCAAGCTTCTTGAGCCTCAGCAAAGCATTTTGTAGCTACCGACCACTCCTCAGAGGCAGCCTGCTTTGCTAAAACACTTTCAGAGGTTAAATCAGGCAAGAAGGAAAACAGGCATTCCATTAATCTCTCCAGATTCAATGTGACGATGGGATCTTTCGAGTCCCCATTAAGGCATAAGTAAATACCCTTCCAAAATGAAACTCTTAGTGCACTTTTCTGTTCTTCAACATAGGTCACATATGAGGAACTGGGTGAACTGAAGTACTCAATGAAATCACAAAACAGTTTCTCCAGCCTGTGACTTGAAAACAGTTTTAAAAGATTTTGAAAGTGTTGAAGTACTAGAAACTGCAAATTTAACTCTAGTCTTCTGAATCGCACCAAATCACAGAGCTCGTCAATGAAGTGCAGGAGAGAACTGATATGATGAGCATGACCCAAGGAGAAACTCACACATTCTTCTCGTAGTAACACAGGATTAAACTTCATATTCACATCAGGTAATTGTGATTCATACTTCATGCAGCGTCTGATGATAGCTCCCCATTCAAAAGACGGCAATCTAGGAGCCCTAGAAAGGCATCTTAAAACAGTTGAAATAGTGGTCAGTGGAATTTGACCTATCTGCAAATCAATGAAGTAAGTCATTACCCACATTACCTTGTCAACTGATACAAAATAATCAATTATTAAAACTGCAGAATCACGGGTTTCTTTTTTTCCGTTATGAATTTTTTTTATGATATCCATAAGTGAAGTCAGCAAGGCATAATCTATTTCTGCAGGCAAGGGATCATCCCCTCCCAGAACCAGTGAGAGTGACATTTCTTTTTTTTTCGGTAATTTGAAGGAGGACAAAACCTATTACAATGATATTAGAAACTAACATCAGAGTAAGTAGCCACAAGAAAATAATTTCCCAGATGTCTCTGGGATGCGATTTGAACCTTGGACTCTAAAGCAGTGACCAAGACCGAATTTTTATCAGAGTAAGTAGCCACAAGAAAATAATTTCCCAGATGTCTCTGGGATGCGATTTGAACCTTGGACTCTAAAGCAGTGACCAAGACCGAATTTTGTATGTATTTTCCCAGGTTTTTCATTTTCCTTTGTCAATTCTGGCAACATTTTCATTTGAAAAACACATTGGAGCATGACAAGAAATTGTAATGGCATGTGCCAGCTGCACTTGAAACCTAAACAGTATGAAAGAATGTGTTTTTAAGATCATAAAAAGCTTGCTAAATTTGATGAAATTTTCTATTTTAGGTTTTCTCAAACACAATAAAACATAAGATAGATAAGATGACAGGTACAATAAACGTGATTCACCAACCTCACTATATTGATGGTCCCTTAGCCACAAGCAAAGTTTCCAAACTAAACTTTCCTCTGAAATGTTTTGGGTCAAAGACATGGAACTTGTTTGCAAATTAATATCTGATAACTCATTTGACCACCATCTTTCTCTAAGAAATGAAAGAGCCCATGCAGCATTTTTTCGTGTCAGTTGATCCTTTGAGTCCTTAGCGATCAGAAACATTTCTTGAATCACTGACATAGATAGGGCCTCACAGGTAGGATTTGAGAATATTGGTTGAGAGGTAAGAGTCGATTCCTGTTTAACATCAGGGTTAAGTAAAATAAATGAAAGAATAAACATCAAGAACAAATTTGGGCAAGATAATAATCTGTCTATAGATGACCTGTGAAGTTTTCTGCTGTGCATTCATGTGCAAGACATCTGCATCTGCACCAAAAGCATTGACAATACCAAGCATTCCACCCAAGCAAACAGAAGGAGGATATGACTGAGTATAAGCATTTCTCATAATTTCAAGTAGACTCATTATATCATTAGAGTCGAGTGACTGCACACCCAAATTCATTATGCATGATACAAATGACCCACAACCAATACAGGATGCTACCAACAAGTTCTGATAAAGACCACCAGGTTTCTTCATATCTAAAATATAAGAAATCAAAGAAGTATAGCGATTGAGCAGAGCATTGCAGTCAACTTCTATTAATTCATTTCTCTGACAAAAAGACACAACAGCAGGAAAAACAAGACAACAACCCATAAATAGAGATATCTCAGCCGATCCATACAATTTTGAAAACTTGTGACTGGAGAGATCAGCAGGAATCCATGAAACCAAAAGATCATTGAGTTTCACCAAAGCATCATAAACTCCAAATCTGTATAAAGTAATAACAGAGCTTCCCAAACCAATAACAAGTCCAGCAACACCCCATGCATCGTCTTCTGTAATGTCACAGTTTTCAAGGGAAAATTTTGTGCATCCACTAGGAAGAAAACTTTTGGTAAAAGATACAAGTGATTCAGATGTAGAAGGGCACAAAAGGGAGATAGTCTGACACAAGGTATATATAGTATCCTGAAGTAAAGTATTTTCCATAGCTTTAACTGTTCTGTCTTCGAAAATGGAATCATCAATTCCCTTCAGAAGATTTTGACAAGCAAAACCCAACCCGATTCCACAAGCTCCTTTAATAAGATGGCTTTTCCCTTTACAAAATACCTAATAATATAAATAAACAATGCAACACAGTTTAGTATTCTCAGGAATAACAAAGACAAAAAAAAGAGCTTGTAAACCTCAATAATTTTGAATGTATTGTAACTAAAGACACTGATGAACATCTTAGCTAAACCACTCGTAAACCCTATAAAAAAGGATCAAAATATTTTTTTTAGGAGATCAAAAATATTTTTTATTCATCAAGTCTAAGTTCTAAAGGGACCATAATACTATTATTGTTCTACATCTGACACGCTCATGATCTCTCTTAAAGTAAACTCACAAGTAAACACTAGGAACTAGGAGCAAAAATGTAACCAACTCTAACTTTCTTGCATCCTAAAAGTGCAGAAGTTCAAAATATCTGAGTAGATGGAGTAACAAAGTAACAGAAATTTACCTCAAGAAGACCATTTATGAGTTCTAGTTTATGATTCACATCAGATATATCAAAGCATGTTGAAACAACCCCTAATGATATTGCAGCTGACCACTGTAGATGTTCATGTTCGTACTCAAACAACCATTTTAAGAGGAAGTCTGATGCATCAGCGATTACAAAATGAGCTGATGTAGGCACAACCTGATAAAATTACACATTAATGACCAATTGCCAAAAAAAGTGAGTCATTCATAGTATTCCCCAAGATAGTATAGCTGTAAGCTGCTCTGGTTAGAAAATAGGTAAGGCAACATACTCATCAAGATTCAGTACAAATACTTTTTGGAGTAAACCAGCACGTAATTTTTTTGAAAGAAAAATAGGATGTTGACAATGGGTCAATCATCCATTTATTAAAAGCTTTTAATTATGTGGTTACAAGAAGGAATGTACAGAGTTACAAGCACATATCATAATTCTCTCCGGTCTTTAATATGGCGTTGGGCTGTCTGCACCATATTCTCCACATACACCCCGTCGCCATTGATGTTTTGTTGCGTTGTTTCCAAATGGCCCATAATACAGCTATAGATGTCACCCTTTTGTTCGATTTCAATGGTACATATGTATGTAGTTCATGATCTACATCAACAGCACCCCTGAACGATGCCCAGAATCTGTCTTCCCACCTCGAATCAAATGTCATCGCGCCCAAATCAGATCACACTCATCTGGACCACAAACACCCAAAGAACAAATGTGCAGAATCTTCAATTTCGTTTGAGCAAAACACACATGACGCATCATCAGGAGGTGCCCAACATATTCGATGAGCCTTCGTTAGTAACCAATGTCTTGGGAGTAGCCAAGAAAATATCCGAATTCGTAGTGGGATTCTTAGTTGCTAAATCAGCCTGCAGTCCATGACTACTGCATCACATGGTTGCTGGTCCAAACCCTCCAGCAATGTGTACACCATTTTCACACTGAACTGTCCAGAAGCCCAAACCCATCCATCCATTTTTTCTGGAATCACTCTCAGCCCAGCTAGACAATCAAGAAGGTTACAGATCCGCAGTCCTTTTGTTAGATAGTGGAGATCTGAACATAGGCATCCATGACCCCTCCAAAGTGCCATTCCTATCACCACACCAACATTGAGAAACCATTGCGTCCTTCTATCAACTGCTAGCACATATAGGCGAGGATACAAACCTGATAAAGTACCCTGGTTTGTCCCGTTATCCTCTCAGAAGCGAAAATCAGTACCATCACCCAACTCCGCTAAGAAAAAAGGTTTGATCTTGAATAGAGTCTTGGTGAGAAAATCAGTAAACCAGCATGTAATGATAACTTCTAGTGAACAAAACTAGAAGCGTACTACATAGCGCTTGGTAGGTTTTGATTGAAAATCATAAATCAATCTCTTCACTTGTATGGGGCAATTGACACGCCATGAGTTTAATTTAAAACACCTAATTTGAGATTTATGGGATGGAATGTATGGGCGAACAAGAGAAATTAGAGGAGAAATTGACCTATCCAGGTATAAATTGGACATTTCATGGGTCGTGGAATGGAGCAAATGACCTAAAACCCCTCTGATAGGCATGTGGCTATTGTGTTACACAGGTCGCGACAGTAAGACACAAATCATGAAACTCAATGGTGAAATGAACTAATATGTAGGCTCATAACTTGTACGTTATGAGTATATTTCACATATCATGAACCTCATGTCATGGGCCATGACAATAGAAGTCAAAATCCGCAAATTCACTAACTACCTGTGACATCAAGGTTATGAGTCGTGATTTGCCAATAAAAAAATGGCGAACACACCACCCCATAAGTCGAAGTTCTCGAGCTATGAATAAGACGAGAAAATTCGGAGGCCACTATCAAGGGCATGAGAATTGGGTCACGAGCTGTTACCACCAAAGAGTGAAATTTTGAACTCACAATAGGTTCGTGACCAGCTGCCACGGCATGTAAAGATGCCAAGTCAAAGTCGTGACAAATTTGCTACAAACCATGAAATTTGCCATTGTTCCCAATTGGTTTTTTTATTGTTACGTCGTTCTATGGTAGATTGTTGATGAAATCCACATTTATGAATTAAGGTGCAAACTGAATATATGTTTTATCATATGTCCATTTACATATATCATGCTACAGTCTGTTGGTTGTACGATTGAGCTTCGCGCCCCGATCAGTACCTTGCCGATCATATACTTGGGCCTCCTCTCCGACGGCCACATTAGCTCCTAGAGTGAATTCTAGTTGTCGAGTGACTGAAGCATAGATTTCATAGTTGGAGTTCCGAGACTTTTATCATTGTCTCTTTTTTTCTTTCATTTAGTTTAATATTTGTTAAACTTTCAACTTTATCTTATAGATTACGATCTTGTTCAAAATTTTTAATATCATATATTCATATTATAGTATAAATTAATTTTATGTTTACTATATTATATGCAATATTTATCATATTAGGTAAATTACTATAGTCAGAATCCCTGCTCATGTTGTTCATCCTCACAGCCACCGCTCGCATTGTTCGCCCTTGCAGCCACCGCTCACCTCTTGCCGCCGTCTGCTCATCGTATCATTCCCTTTCTACTGCCGCCGGTACACCCTCCCTCCCTCCCTCTCTCTCTCTCTCTCTTTGTATGTGGTTGTTCACTGCGACCTCTCCTTTCTGTGTGCTCACTGCCTCTGTCAGTCGCCGCAAGTACACCCACCTGCCTCCCTCTGTCTGCTCGCTGCTTGCGAGCAGGCTGCCTCGCAAACACGAATAATTTTTGTTGCGGCCTCCCTCTGTCCACACAATTGTTTGTTACTTGTTAATTAATTAGTTTGTTATAACTTACAATATGGAGTTGGTTTTTAGTAATAGATTGTTCTTAATATTTCTATTTGAAAATTTACAAGTAAAAAAATGAATGGTTTATGCTGACTTTGGTTCTTGGATGTTAGAACTTGTTCACTTTCGGTAACTTAGATATTGGTGATGTGGAGAATTATGGTATATATTTTCACTATTATTTTGCACGCATACAGTACCACGACATGATTATTCTTTTACATAAACACATGCATAGTGTCAAGTTAACACACTTTTTCACCTTGATTTATTTCTGCTAGCCTAAGAACTCATTTGGATGTATGTCCCTTTGCAGGAAGCAGATGAAGCTTCAGGGGATGGGATATAGCGGTTGATACACCATACACTACTCTTTGCAAGAATGAAGGAGGGATTGCTTCATAGCGACAGATAAGGCCAAATGAACCAACAACAAACATCCTTCGCAAATGGGGACCAACCAACTTCCTCACTCCCCGGATAAAAGGAAGCTTCCTAGGCAGCAGGGACCACAGAAAAAGCTGACGAGCTGCAGGCGGTGGCAGGAGAAGAAGCAGAAGAGGAGAGAAGAAGGGCCGACAGCAAGGAAAAGGGAGAGAGGAGGAACATAGACAAAAAGGAGGAAGCCAAAAAAAAGGGGGGGAGAAAGTCGGGGAGAAGGATCAAATGACAAAAAGGAAAGAACTGAGAGCTGAAAAGAATGCCTTTGGCAGTTCGTGGAGAGATGTGCGTTCTCCACATGGATTGTAACTAACCAGCTCTGCTGAGGCCGAGAGGTGCTTATGTGTTTTGGATTCATGTTCTTTATCCGTGTTTTATCTTGTTGCTTTTCATGATCAGTACCGAGTGTTAAGCTTTCTTGTGTTTTCAATGGTATCTGTTCGATCCATGTTTTATTGTTCAACTTCCTACCTCCTGGATTTGTGCATGGATTTGAGTTCATGAACTATCTTCACCCTGCACCCCGACCATAAGGATATTAGAGGCTCTATCGCGATCAAACATAGAGAAATCAAGCCTGGGTGAAAATAGTTCCCAGCATGGTTTTCACATTTTTCACGTAACTGTAAGCATAGAGGAGTTTTTTGAGTCATTGCTGCCTTGCACCCCCGACCATAAGAACATTAGAGGCTCTATCGCGATCGAACGTAGAGAAATCAAGCCTAAAGCATACAATGGTTCGTAGTTTGGTTTTCGTAAAAACAACAATGGAATCCTTCGTAGTTTTGGTTTTGACGTCGTCCGCCTTTGATCCGTGACCTGAAAAGGTTATGTGTATTCCGGGTTTCTAAAAATAAACGACCGCATTGAGTCAGAGATTGCGATTATCTTAAACGGACTCAAAGAGTATCCACATTTTTATTTCACCATTGCTATTTTTGATTCCTTTCGATTCTGGAAAGTCCAACCCATGGTGGGATATTTTTCAATCCTCATTCAAAATAAGTGACCCAAGTAGGGTAGATAAGAAACGAGTTATTTCTGAAGGACTTTCGGTGAATCCTAGTTCACATTTTCTAAATTGAACTCTTCTCCTCCTTCAAAGCGTTTAAACCGTCTCGGAGACACTAGTATTTTGCATTCAACCCGGGAGGGTTGTGGAATATCATAGCCTCCTTGCCTTAAGTGTATTTCTTTTGAATGCCTTATACTCATTGGACACGAGACTTAAACCCAAATCCAAAAAGAAGTAAAACTCAATCAGTACTTTGGCGATATCATACACAAGGGAAATAATAGCACTCTTCTTACGAATTCTTTTCACGCATGCAACACAGGCTTTCCACCAACACGAATGTGTGAGTGCAGAGTCGAGTGTTTTTACCATCAAGAATGACCAAACGCACACGTGAAAGGACACTCCGTCATTTTACCCGTATCACTTTTAAGCTAAAGAACTTTTGAGTCCTGTAACAAAAGCACCTTCCATAAGTCCTTAGCATGTGTTATTACTTTATTCTCACGTGTTTTCTCGGTACTAACCGTCGTCTTTGCATTATTTCTCTCTTACACTCTAAAAACAACAACAACAACAAAGCCTTATCCCACTAGGTGGGGTCGGCTAAATGGATCATACGACGTCATTCCGCTCTATTAGTAACCAAACCTTTCGGTATATTATTCACCAATAGATCTTGCTCTATTAGTTCGCCAAGTGTCCGCCTTGGCCTCCCTCTCCCTCTTTTAATAGGACTCCAGATTATTTGATCTACTCTTCTTACTGACGCATCTAATGATCTTCTCTGAACATGACCAAACCATCTCAAACGATTCTCTACCATTTTCTCACTAATAGGAGCCACTCCGACTCGTTCACGTATATGGTCATTCCTAATCTTATCTAATCTTGTATGACCACACATCCATCTCAACATCCTCATTTCGGCTACCCCCACTTTACGTTCATGTTATCTCTTCATAGCCCAACATTCACTACCATATAACACTGTCAGTCTTATAACAGTACGATAGAATTTTCCTTTAACTTTATTGAGTACTTTTCTATCACAAAGAACTCCAGTGGCTTTCCTCCACTTACACCAACCAGCTTGAATTCTATGATTAACATCGTCATCAATCTCACCATCTTGTCTTACAACAACAACAACAACAACAACGCCTTATCCCACTAGGTGGGGTCGGCTACATGGATCATACGACGCCATTTCGCAATATATTCGTTGATCCATGTTCATAAGATTCGACAGGATTTTATGCTGGCGGTCGGGGCCTAACACAACCCTCCTCCTTTATCCGGGCTTGGGACCGGCTATAAAATATAGGCGGAGTTCTACTTCAACGCCAAATACAACAACAAAACCTTAAAATGGTGATTCTTCATTCGCTGCATACCTCAGAGGCTCAGACAGGCCAAGCTGATTGCTGAGGGCCTCGCATCTACCAGACACCCTCTGTCCACATCAGCATTCAATGCCATTGTCTTCATCAATTTCAATGGTGATTACAGCAGCATCACCGCCTCTCTTTCTTCTGGAAATGCACCAATACCATATCTGGAGATTCCTTTCATTTTCGTCAGTTACCAAAGCAGCTTCTCTCTAGCGACAAATCTCACCACAAAGAAAACAACTAGATATTTAAACTTTGTCTTACAATTGATCCTAAATATTTAAACTTTGTCACTTGAGGAATTATATGCTCCCCTAGCCTAACTTCCAAATCGTCTCTAAGTTGTTTATTTGTGAAATTGCAATGCATATATTCTGTTTTATTACTACTTAAACGAAAACCCTTTGACTCCAACGTATTTCTCCATATTTCCAATTTTGTATTAATCTCTTCTCTTGAATCCGCTAAAAGTACTATATCATCTGCAAATAGCATGCACTTAGGTACCTCCTCTGTGATACTCTCGGTTATAGCATCGATAACTAAGTTAAATAGATACGAGCTTAAAGCTGATCCTTGATGTAGGCCAATTCCTATAGAAAATTCATTTGTCTCACCTCCGGGTGTCCTAACCCTAGTCAATGCCCCATCGTACATATCTTGTATTACCTTAATGTAGGCAACACTCATCCTCTTCTTTTGCAAGGCTTTCCAAAGTACATCCCTTGGTACCCGATCATACGCCTTCTCTAAGTCAATGAAAGCCATATGTAAGTCTCTTCTCTTACTTCGATACTTCTCCATCATCCCCTTTAGTAAATAAATCGCCTCTGTAGTGGATCTTGCTGGCATGAACCCAAATTGTTTCTCAGAAATACTAGTCTCCATTCTCAATCTATGCTCAATCACTTTTTCCCATAATTTCATTGTGTGACTCATAAGTTTAATCCCTCTATAATTTGCACAATTCTGAATATCCCCTTTATTTTTGTAAATAGGAACTAATGTAGTTAATGTCCAATCATCAGGCATCTTTTTCGACCATAAAATCTCATTAAATAGTTTACATAACCACAACACACATTTTTCTCCTAAACATTTCCAAACTTCAATCGGTATACCATCCGGTCCAACGGCTTTACCATTCTCCATTTTCTTAAGAGCTTCGCTAACCTCCGAGACTCTAATTCTACGATAAAATGACCTATTAAGCTCACATTCGCTAACTGTCAAGTCCTCCAAATCACAACGCGAACCTTCACATCCATCATTAAATAGCTTATAGAAATACTCTTCCTATCTGTTCTTAATATCTCCTTCAGTAACTAAAATCTTGCCAACTTCATTTTTTATGCATCTTACTTGATCCAAATCTCTCGACTCCTTCTCTTTGTTCCTTGCAATCTTGTAAATCCTTTGTTCACCCGCCTTTGTCCCTAACTCCTTATAAAACCCCTCATATGCTTTAGCACGAGCATCACTAACTGCCTTCTTAGCCTCCCTTTTCGCCAAACGATACTTTTCCCAATTGTCAGAACTATTGTCCAAGTGTATCGCCTTGAAACAATTCTTCTTATTACGCACCTTTTCTTGGACCTCCTCATTCCACCACCAAGTCTCCTTATCTCGTGGTCCAAAACCTTTCGATTCTCCTAAAATGGCTTTAGCAACCATTTCAACCTTTTTTGTCACATTCTTCCACATGATACTAGCATCTCCTTCTAACTTCCACACACTTTCCTCTAATAACTTACTTCTAAAAGTCTCTCGCTTCTCCCCCTTTAACTGCCACCACTTGATCTTTCGATCAAAAATTGTTCGGGATTTTGGTTTTATACATTTTATTTGCATATCAAGAACTAACAATCTATGTTGTGTAGTCACCCCATGCCCAGGAATTACTTTGCAATTAGTGCAACGTCTTTTATCAGTATTTCTTATCAAGAAAAAATCGATTTGAGACCTATGAGTTCCACTTTTGTATGTGATTAAATGTTCCTCTCTTCCTAAAACAAGTGTTGATAATCTTAAGGTCGTATGCTAAAGAAAAATCAATAATAGTTTGTCCTTCCTCATTCAACTCCCCAAAACCAAAACCACCATGAACCCTTGCATGTGGTCCTGCCTCTTTACCAACATGTCCATTAAGGTCTCCCCCAATATAAACTTTCTCGGTTGTTGGTATACTTTCAATCAAACCCTCCATATCTGCCCAAAACTTCTCCTTGAGATGTGATTCTGCTCCTACTTGGGGTGCATATGCACTAATAATGTTCATAGTCTGCTTTCCAACAATTACTTTCACGGATATGATTCGATCCTCAATCCTTTTAACTTCCACAACATTCTTCCTCCATTCTGCATCCGCGATAATACCAACACCATTCCTTCCATTTACCTTACCTGTGTACCAAAGTTTGGAACCATTTAACCCAATCTCTTTACTTCCCTCTCCTACCCATCTAGTTTCTTGCAAGCATAAGATACTAATCTTACGCTGGTCCATTACTTGTGCCACCTCGAGGCGCTTCCCATTCAACGTCCCAATGTTCCAAGAACCTAATCTGACCTTAGTCTCATGAACTAGCTTCTTTAACCGCCTCCGTCCATTAGAGTGCGGTAGCCCTTGCTCATTTAACACTGCATTCAGGCGAGGATGCGGCGGCTCTTGCTCTCTTATCACTGTACCCGAGCTGTACAGCGCGTTACTTACGGGTAACGACCTAGCATTAACACAATATATTCGTTGATCCATGTTCATAAGATTCGACATGATTTTATGTTGGCTGTCGGGGCCTAACACAACCCTCCTCCTTTATCCGGGCTTGACAATTCTGCTTCATTTTAAAAAATTGCCATATATTAATTGGGTATCTGTTAATTAATATATAAAATATATTTCTAATAGAATCATCCATGTTGTGTTATGCGTATACAATTTCATCTTTTTCCAGTTGCTTCGTATCGTATCCATTTTACGTGTAAGACAAATTGGGCGCAGGCACCGCCTCCGGGACCCCTCTCTTCACTTCCCCATTCTCGCATTCCGGAGCTCCTAGCACATCATCAGGAGATTGCTCCGTTTCACTAGGACCCCTCCAGGATGGGCAGTTGAGTGTGGCTGTCGAATTCCTTCTCAATTTGCAACCTCCACCTTCATGTTCCTCTTGCCACCTCATCCTCGGACATATTCAGGACAAACTACAGACTCGATGTTCTCCGGTGCCACTTAAAGTTAAAATCTTTGCTTAGCTCATGCAACATAATAAGTCCTCACCAGAGTACACAAGGTGAGAAGGGCGCCCAACACTGACACATTGCATTGTGTTTCGAGGCGGAGGAGGATGTGGCTCATATATTATTCGAGTGTTCAGTGTTCCAAGAAGTTTGGTCACAGACGAAGACCATGGGCGCCTTCTCATCAGCATTGGAGAGATTCTGGCAGTCAATCCAAGTTCTCGCCAACCAGAGGCAGTGTTGGAGAGCATCATTGGAGTCCTTTCTGGCCGGTGGCTGGCCAATTTGGCATTAGTGCAATCAGATTATGTTTTGTGGGGAGAGATGCCAAGTCGATAGTATTGTACACATCTCTTTTCTTCTTCAGGAGTAGGGCTTTGGTTAGCGGATGTGCATTTTTCTTTTTCTTTTGTCGCTCTTTCCTTGAGAGCATACATTTGTATATGTTAGATCGTTGCATAGTGATATATATGGAGGACAACCACAAATCCTGGTGGTTAGCCTTTTTCTCCACAAAAATAAATAAATAAAGTTTCTACGATTTAGGGTTTAGGGTTTAATAGAGCAAGATTATTGGTGAATAATATACCGAAAGGTTTGGTTACTAATAGAGCGGAATGGCGTCGTATGATCCATGTAGCCGACCCCACCTAGTGGGATAAGGCTTTGTTGTTGTTGTTTCTACGATTTGTTATCTTGATCAACATATTACTGCCAAACCAAGGCTTTTCCATTGGCAAACTGAGGATTAATGAGATGCATAAGACCTTAAAGTTTGTTCAACACCGTTCTTCTAACATCTTTAAAAAATTATGTAGATTATAAGATATTCAAGTTCCAATATCACGAGATATTAGTTGGCCTTTCAAAACAACCTAGAAATGAAGTGTCATAATTGAAAATTTCATATATCAAATATGAGACTTCTCACTGTGCACAGGGCTCCAATGGCCAGGGATATATTCACCACAATCCGTGGAATAGACTCCTTTCCTACTTTGAACAATCTCTGCACATAAACAAATAGATAGTTAGCTGAATTATAATGAAAATACTTATCCATGTTGCTATGAACACTAAAAAAACACATCTCTTTGAAATATCTAAGACACTCCCAATCTCCTTCCAATTTGTGCCTTATGTCTTGACTTGCCTGCTTACGGGAGTAAGCATATCAAAAAATATAGTCTATGCCACCAATATAGTCCAAAAATTAACACAAGGTGCGCGCCAGTGACTATCTCTTAAGTATCCTCCATGCAAAAGGAACTATAAGACTTTGCCATGACAACACAGCCACTGTCTAGAACTTCTCTAATGTATAGCAATCTGAACTGATAAAATAAAGAAGGATGTAATTGGCACAAAACATAAAATCAAATATCATGAGTTAGACATGATGAACCTTCAAGATATCGTTAGCAGCACTAGAGATCCTATCTGAAGGGGAACCTTTAGAATCAGAAATTACTGCAGCTCTCATCCAACGATGGAAGAATGGTTTCCATGATTGTAAAATAAGGAGTCCTAGATATAAATCTCTTGAACAATGAAGTGACTCAGCAATTTCCATCATAGCATTTTCATATGGTGCATGTAATTTCAACAAATCCTGTTGGCAGATCACATGAAAAATGTCAGCAGAATACAAGTCTCCTTTTTTTTTTTGAAACGAGAATACAAGTCTCCTAGATGAAAATTTAGGAGCAAAACACAAAAGCAGTATATATTTCTTGCCCTTGATATTCCTTGGTCTGTCAAATCTTTTGGTGTGAATGCAAGGGACAATAGTGCAGCACCAGGCAATTCAGTACACGACGGTTTTACTGCATACAGATATGAAATCCAAGAGAAGATCCATAAACAATCCCCTCAAAAAAAAGATCCATAAACAAAAAAAGAGTCGTTGATTTCAGTTTCTTCAACTTTCAATGAAGATGATAATGTGCAAATGAACTTGGATTAAATGATAACAAGCATTGCACTCAGGCACGAATTTCAGTCATCCTTCCCATCTTAAAAAGACCCATATACCTGAAGAAAAAATTACTCGAGGAAGAACATCCAACAACTTTTCAACTTTATGCACCATTGGTCGTTTTTGTTTGAGGACTCTACGCCGTGTTCTGAGTTGAAATGAGAAAGTAAGAATCATATAGATAGCTTCAAACACGCGAAGAAAGAGACACTAAAACTACAAAATGATATTGACGTATGCTCAATATTGATAATCTTGATTTGAAATTCCTCCATGGCACCGAGTACTTCCATATTATCCTCCGAAAGAAGACACTCTAAATTTTTTCTCTTAAATTCAGGTATTGCTTCCTGGATATGCAAAACCTGGAAGGACAAATAAATGAAATGAAATAAGAGATCCAAAAGACAGAATCTCGACAAAATGTAAGGATTTAGTTCTGATAATAAATGAATGTTGTTTAGTACTGATTCGGCTATGAAATGTGGATAAAACACAAAATGAAGTCGACGAAGGTGTGTATCATAGCTCTGAAATACTTGGATATATCTAGAGGCCAATGCAAGTACTTTGGCTAGATAGCATCATTCACAACAAAATTAGAAAATAGTATACTAAATAGAAAAGTATGATTAATCACCTGATACTCACACAAGGATTTGAAGGCAGCCACTCGAACTTTTATCCACGAAGGCTCTGTCTTATGTCTCTTGAATGATCCGAGATCCCACAAAGTCTGAAGGATAGTTTTTGAAACTTCAAAATAACTTTCTGCATCCATTGCACCCCACCTCAAAAGGGTGCATAAGCTGCATAATAATATGGAAGAAGAATTAATATGAACACTGATATTAAAAGGGTGCCACATTGACATGTTTATTTTAACTTTTCTTAAATGCTTTTACTCTTAGCTTCATAGCTCTAGTACATTTGGTGATATTTTATTTACTCCTAGATTAAGTTGTTAAATTGTATTGTCCTGTCGAAATGAAACTCCATGCAAACAACACCAATTTAGAATTTGGAAAAGAAATCAGGCAGTATCAAACATACTCATGTGCAACAATCGGGTCAACGGAATGATCAAGCAAATGCTCTGAAATAACATCCCAAGCTGTGTAAAAATCTGGAGAGAAGTTGCATGAATAAGATCTATGATACTGAACAAAGTTGAATATTATACAAAATCATAGGAAAACATAGTATTTCCAATTTAACAATAATCTGTAAAAGAGTGATAGTATCATAACACTAAATTCCATGCATCTAGGACAGCACCAAATGCACGGGAGGGTTCTGCAACATTAAATTCAGGTGTTTTTTTTTCAAATGCACGTGATGTTCAAATCATGCATTTTCTCCAGTAATTGCACTAACCACTTCACAAATGTTTTCATACTGTTTCCGAGGACTGTAGACATGTATAAATATTTGCATTTGAGAATTGTTCATTTTTGGTAATCAAGGTTTAATGAATTCCTCAAAGTCCATACAAGGAAGCTTACCAACTACATCAGCCTCACAAAGATGTGCAAGGCTTTCAAGCCCAAGGGTTTGGACAACGGAATCCCGGCTCTCAATGCAAGACTGTCAAACAAATAAATGAAAACTATTTTTTGGTGTTTCATTGATAAGAGCATAATGAGAGACAATATCAGGTCTTACCGAAACAGACAGTATCAGATCAACACCCCTGTCAGGATTGTGCCTACAAACATCGCGAACTGAAGCAGCAAAACTTACGCAAATTTCCCTTTTCACCATGAATTGCAAAAACATGGCTGGGTCTAAAATACCCTATGTTCAGTGAAACCATTAGCAAAAGGTTGTTCAATACGAACATGGAAAAATAGGTAAGCCTGCCAATTAGAAAAGCTTATTTATAGGTTGAAAGAATGACAATATTTGGAACTCGCAAAAAAAATGACACAAATATGAGCCTTACTTGTAAATTTCCAAATGCCAAATCTGTAGTCATCCACATCTTGCAAAGTAAGCGGACACCAGCAGCATACAATAACCTGAGAAATCAAAGTGCTAGAAAATATGAATACACAGCTTTCTTCTCCAGTGCACAAAAGGTTGAAACAGGAGGAAACATCAAAGTCATCAGTATAAGATAACTTCAAATGAAAGTCTCAGATGTATATTAATGAGCTAATCCAACAATCAACAAGTTGTAAACAGCATCCATCAACTTAGCTGTGAGTGTAATGACCACTAGGCTAGAACCATGATTAGTATAATCACCTTAGGTGAAATTTTTTCCAAAATCTTCATAAATGTGAAGTTCCAATAAATGTTGCTAGACGTGTACAGAAGTTGTAAAAAGAGATTTTTTTTCCACAATAATGACATCCTTATAGATTTATGTAAAATGTGAATGATATTTGAGTATAGTAAGTAGTAACCAAATCTGATTTCTCTTTGACAACATACACAATATTTTTTAGTCTGTTCTAGCTTTGTATGTTGCCGTTCCACCCATTTTCAGACCACTCCAGCTTATGACATGCCAATAACTTTAGAACTCATTGGTGAACTACAACTCTGAAACAATAAGCATATTTTTGGAACAATAAGATATTTGTGCTTCCACCAGTTTTGAAACATGATTCACAAAGTTGTGTGCTTCCGAAATGATAATATAATGAGAACTCCCAAACTTTAATGATTAACTGATGATAACAAGATCAGCAACTCCCCCTCAAAAAAACAAGATCAGCAACTAAAAGCAACAATATCTAACTATGTTAAACATTGATAACACACGGGTTGACATCCTTCTGAAGCATTGGCATAATTGTTTGGAGAACAAGTGGGATCATAATAGAAGAAGCGAGGGACGGAAGCATTGCCAAGAGTTTGAACTGCAAATACCAAAAAGAGGAAATAAGAATACCTAGAAACACCATAATGAAATTGAAACCAAAGGAATACAAGACTAAAGCAAAGAATTTCGAGAAAAAGCATTCCTCCATTAATACATAAAACATTGAGCTGTTGTTTCTATCCAAGAACCAGGAGAATAACAAAATTACAGAGGGGCAGGAAAGATAAGAGATTAAAATTACATGCAATTAAAGCATAGCTAACACAAGTTATAGGAATCATTTAAACTAAAGTTTAGCTAGCACAAGTCAAGATTGGCATTCCTGTACAAGAGACAACTGTAGTAAATCAAGACTGATGATGAAAGGTGGCATAAGAGTAGAAGGAATATGTACATAATCTCTTTCAAAAAAAAAAAAGAAATAACTACATAATTCCTAGAATCCATTACGAATAGGTGGTGGTTCCAAAGATGAAGCGATGAAGGAAACAAACTAGCAGATGATATCTAAGTTAGATAGGTGATCATCATTGGCGGCGTGACAGTTTGCGGGTCAACGGCGCTGGTAACAAAGGGGAGGAGCTGCCAGAGCGTCGCCGGTGGGTGTGGCCGTCAGCGGGATGACCACGGGGATGCCAGTGAGTGCGGGCGGTGAGAACCGTGACCGCGGCGAGGCTGGAGAGGTCTGGCCAGGGTCGGGGGGGTGGGGCGGAACTGGCTTAGATGGGGTTATGGGCGTAGTGATGGTGGCCGGCCGAACCGGAGGGGGGCCGGCGACCTGTCGGACTGAGGGCGAGGGGAGGGGGTGAGGGATGGGGTCACTTTAGGTCGGGACCGGGTTCGAGGTCGCTCAGGGGAATCGGGATCAGACTGGGAGAGGGAGTGGGTGGATTCGGCCTTGGCGGATGTTGGGGTTGAGGAGTGGGCTGGAGCTTGGTTCATGGGAGGGATGGAGCCAACTCGCGAGCTGGAGTTGGATCCAGATTCAGGAGAATGGTGCGGTTGGCAGGAGGCGGGGGTTTTTGGATGCTTCTCACCTTCTGCCCCCAGGTGACCAGATTGTCCAACAGCGGTCCAGTCCGCGGTACGGTTCTCATCTGCTGCCCCCACGTGAGAACTCAGGCCAGTTTGGCCAACAGCTGTCCGGTCCGCCAGAGCCTGCGACGACCAAGACTGTCCGCCAATGACCACCTCCGCCCAGGATGTAGAGCCGGCAGAGGGCTGCAGCCGGAGAGTAAAATTATCGGGACCGGCACAGAGAGTCACTGATACAGGGAGGACGCAGCCTGGATGGATCTCAATGACGACAGAGGTGGTGGAGAGGTAAGGCGAGTCGAGAGGCGGGATGGCGATGGAAACCGGATTCCCGATATATCGCGCCATCGCCATCACATCCTCCGGCCGTTGGAGATGGAGGGGTAGCCCTAGAATGTCAACAGACCGGCGAGTCCAAGAAGTCGCCATGACAGCTCCGTCATCCATCTTCCATGAGCGCCATGAGACCCTGGTTTGCAGCGGCAGACAAGTGAGAGCGGCGAGGAGGGCGTCCCTTTGCTGCATGGATCCCGGGATGATCAGCCATAGTGACGGCGACACCCGGCTTAAGTGAAACGGCGGCGACGCTCCCACCATGGCGATGACCGCAGAACGAAGGACTGCAGGCGTCGGAGGGACGCCGTCAATCTCGCCGACGAACGACGCGCTAAATCTCAGTCAACCATGGAACAGTGAGAATGGCAGTCGCTGGAGCCACTATTGCAGGCGTGATGGTCACGTGTGTCAAGGAGGCAGGCTGACCGCCCGTGTCCCTCGCCCCTGCACCGAAAACATCGGAGAGGGCTGGAGCAGTTTCGAGCGAAATGGCCATCCTCCAGGCACCTGTTGCAGTGCGAAGCAAGTCGGCGATGGTCTCGAGGGCGGGTGATAGAAATCCACCCGTCCCCCATGCACTGCATTCTGCGACGCATGATGGATGCAAGAAAACTCGTGGGGCGTTCGTCAAGGGGGTGGCAACTTCAGCAGGGACAACCGGAGAGGAAAGGAAACGCAGGGTTCTTCGCCGTGCAGGTGGAAGAGAGAGTTTAGAAGAGTGGTGTGTAACCGGGAGGTGGAACAGAGGCGGCAGAATGAGGTGAGAAGGAGGTGAGATCCCTGCTGGTGGTGTCGCCAGCGACCAGGTGGCAGCTTCAGCGGGGGCAACTGGAGAGGAAAGGAAATGCAGGTTCTTCGCCGCACAAGTAGAAGAGAGAGTTTAGAAGAGTGGTGTGTAGCAGGGAGGTGGAACAGAGGCGGCAGAACGAGGTGAGATCACTGCTGGTGGCGACGCCGGCGGGGGGTCGTCAGCGACGGCGGTGGCACCGCCGGGGTGAGATCACTGTTGGTGGCGCCACCGGCAGGGGGGGTCGTCGGCGACGGCAGTGGCACCGCCAGGGTGGAGCCCCCAAGGGTGGATAGCCTCGCGGCCTGAAATGTGAGGTCACGGGTGCCCTAGGCACTGTAGCGCCCTATCGGGTGCCCTAGACGAAGAGGAGAATCGCAATCTCTCTGCAAGAGTGAAGATTGTTGTAGGTGGATATGGTGGCAGTAGTTCTTCTGGTGTATGACAGGATGCAAAGAAAATGTTTTCAAAATAGAGATGGAGGCAATAGCATATATGCTAAAGAGCTAAAATTTTCATCTAACTTGTGGGAATAACAGTACTACTAATACATGTACCATGCTTTTGGAATGCTGCTTCTGAGCATATAAATTTGCAGACTTTCCTACGTTATCATAAGCTTTAGAAGTAGATATATAGTTTCTTTCCACATCTCGTTAGTGTCACATCAAATATGAAATACTCCAAACGTTTAAATCTCACATTTTTTAAGACACTATTGTAATGGCTCGACCTTTTTCACATGTCAACAGATTTGAAATATGGACATTTACATATCTGCACTTCAACTACTCAGAAATCAGAATTTACGACAGAATAGAAGGAACTGTGAAGACATACCAACTTTTCTGATGAACCATGCTGATTCTTGCACAGTACATTACTGTAAAAGAGAACCAACAGAACCAATGGGGTGCTTAATTTAGGGTCCAATACACCTATAGCAGCCAAAGAATCAATAGCAGACATGCCAACTTCTGGATGCAGAGTGAGCATGGAAGCTACAGCACTCAGCAACACAGATAATCCTGCAGAGGAATCAAAGTGACATTTTATAATGAAGAGGCAAGTGTTGCAAGTCAACCTAGTAAGTTATAAGAAGTAAGGATAACATGTTCGAGATCAAAAGATGATACAACATAAAATCTCTTGCATAAGTGTATTGTATACAAACAAACCTGGCAGTGCATCTGTAGTAGACTGAGAAAGTGTTGTGACCTTTTGTCTTCCAACACTTGACAAATACTCTCTTAGTTTACATGTCCAATTTTTAGCATCAGAGCATCTTTCATCGTTTCCATGTATGTTACTGCTGGGTTGTCCAATGAAAAACGAAAGATGGGTAGAAGACTGATCCTGAGAAATAATAGGAAATAAGGTCATGCAGAAGTCCACGTGTAAGATGGGATTGGCAAATGTAACAGTTTAGTCGTAATAAAAAATCAACCAGTAAAAAAGCAAAAATAAAATATCACCAATTCACCTAGTGTTGACTAATTGATGTGCAAGTCACAAATCTAATAAAAATGCAGTGAAATTAGAAGAGTCTTTAGCTCATTGATGCATATACATTCTTGGAACAGACTAAGCCAACATGATATGATTTATCAAGATCAGAAATGCATAAAGTGCAAGAGTTAGCAAAATATCCCTGGCAAATTTCCAGAATGCAACACAAACTTATTGTGGAAGATTCTGCAGAAATATTACTGACTCTCCCCAGCCAACCTATCAGTCATTCCTCAAGTTAAAGTTATTGATTGACCACATGATGAAAAGCATTGTTGGATTAATCGATCACATCATTACCCCAGAAAAGGATAATATAATTATATCAACATCAAACTAGAGCAACTGACACAAGATTGAAGAAAACAAGCTTAGTACACCAACAAAATTTGTTTATCCATCTTAACAACTAGCAAAAAGAAACAAGGATATGGGGAGCTGCTTTGGTCATGCTATCATGAGTTCCTAAACTTTTTTATCATCTTAAGATTCCCATAACCATATAATTAAACAAGATGGCAACAATGTAAACTGAAATTACTTAGGACGAATCCAAGTTGTTACCTGCATGAAATTACTTATAATGGTTGTACGGTGTTTGTCCAATTGAACTCATGCAGCAACAACTTGGTACCATCTTGGTTACGTTAAAAAAAATGTCATCTTGATATGTTAAAAATGTTTATAATGGTTGTAAGGTGTTTGTCCAATTGAACTCGTGCAGGTAACAACTTGGTACCATCTTGATTACCTTAAAAAAAAGCATGTCATCTTGGTGTAACTCTTGATAGCCTCAAGTTCTACTGTTTTAAGCATCCGTAAGAATGAATTTTTTCAGTAAAAAGGAAATTGAGAACTATGCAATGTTGATTAACTGAGTAAATGTATCAACCTGGAACCAAAGACGATTAAGGAGATTAACGAGAATAGAATCAAGTCTGCTTATGCACGGAGTGTAAGAAGCAGGAATCTGTTTTCTCCTTGCACCAACTAACAAGTCAATAAGCATATTGTTGACTCTTGAGAGTAATTGAGCTGCAACACTTTTAACCGATTTACAAGGTGATGACATAAGATTAATAACAGGGAAAATATAGAAGAGCTCCTCACTGGGATGCCACAAGTCTGTTCTGAGATCATGTTCTGCATGTACAACAAGTTCGTACATCAAAGTCCATATGAATATCTTAATCAAGTTGCAAAAATCCAGCTAAACATATAGTAACTTCATATCAGCAAAGCCCTCAAAAAAGAACAACTTCATATCAGCACATGCAATATGAAATCATGGAACAATATCTCACAAAAATCAATGGATGTAATTTAAAATATAGACATTGGACATTTGATCTTTTTAAATGATGGAAAATACAAATAACAAAGGAAACTATTGAATAAGACAAACTTCCCTATTCAAAGATGCCCCCAAGACAAAATCTTTCATAGTGTTTAGTTATAGCAGTCCTGGTGGACAAGAGAGCCCTAATTTAGTCTTAATAGATTGAGTAACATTTTAATTCTTTTATCAAATGTAATTTAATAAAAAGATATCCATCAGTCACTATCAATTGATGTAAACCCAGATACAATGTTCGTCAATGTACATATCAGCCGATTGACTCTCTAGTTGTACCAACAGCTAAAAAAAGGCAAATTTCTACCTATTCCTGACAGCAGCCTGACCCCTAAAACTAAATGTTTGTCTCAAAATACGAACAGAACTCATATTCCAATTGCACACAATAGGATGTACTTTTCTTGGGATGTAGAAGGAATGTTAAGACTTTGTAAAACAGGTTATACAGACATCGAATATTTACATTAGCTATCTTTTTCAGCCATACAATATCTTAAATCCAGGCTGCATTTGGAGTCATAGCTTGACTATCTAGTTATCAAGAACTTCATAAAAGTTCCGAGTTCACATTTGGATGCAAGTTCTCGACGGAGGCGAGAACACAACACTAGAATTAACTGACATGATGTAAAGCAAGAGAAAAATATTGACGGGCTGAATATTGGTGAATTCTTGCCTCCATCGAGAATTCAAGTTCTCAAATTTGACAGAAAAGTGGGCGTTGAACGGAAATCAAATTCTGATAGTGTCGAGCCCCATTTGGCATAATTTACCAGAACTCAGGTATAATCCCACCCAAGTTCTGGCACCTATAATATGTTGTATCTTACTTGGAACAATGAAGGAAAATATGTGGGCCTTTTGGTCACATTATCAACTTTACAGTTTACACTAACAACCATAACATGTACATAAAAGAAACCAGAAAATTGTTATCCAAAAAAAAGCACAAGTACAGGTTATATAAAATTGCAGGGAGAATACCAAATAAGCAGAAACATGAGATGTTAATAATAAGGGTCTATTAACATAATCATTCAGATTACATGCGTCATGAGAGATGGAGTAACTTAAAAAAATTCTTCTGAGAAATTCAAGAAAATGCAGTTACAGAAGAAAATCATTCTTCTTTTTCTGAAATTTGTATATAGAGAAAGAGTTTCTACAGAAAAATTTAGGAAATCACAAACAGGAACATTATATGTTTGTCAGATTCATTTTGTCCACATAAGTCACATCAATCTCAAGATGTGCCAAAGGTACTATTTTTTCTGGAAAATAAAAGGATAGATAGAACAGGATAGCACCCATGTGTATATATAAAGATCGGAAAATGTGTACATGTGTGATTAAAAAGGAGAGCTAGAGGAGCGGACGACAAAAGATCACAAAAGCCTCGCCCCACTCTCTAGAATGTTAAAGGAACTAATAACTGGAAGTTTTAGAAAAACATGAGGGCAAACACACCATGTTCAGTTTTCCAATCACTCAAGAAAACTAAAAGCTTCATAACTGAGAGTTGTTCATGTTCAAACTCTGCCTGGCTGAGAATGATAGAGGCACAGACAGTAATTGAATAAATCTGAGCCGGATAAAACAATTTGAGCTCTCTCTGGGCTACAAATAGATGTTTTGCTAGTCCCATGACGAACCCAATGCCTCCTCGAGGTATAGTAGCACCCGTGAAGAGAGAGAATATACTCTCTAAAAAGTGCAAAGTGCAGGAATGGGCATCAGCAATCAGCTGCACAAATGACATCATTTGTTAGCACAAGTTTTTCTTATAAATAGAAAAAGTATTCCTGCCACAGAATAAACAAAAAACATATGTCGTTTACTGACAACAGAAACAGTCATTATCAAAAGTATCTACAATGAACTATAATGCATTACTGACCAAGTTCGATCTAAACAAACTACCGTAAGTATGTATTTAATTATCTGGGTGAAATTGTGGGTTATGAACGTGTTCAATCTTAAAAGTCATTAAAGTTTGTGCAGAGTCCACTATCATTTGAAGCAAACAAAACAGACATACATTGAACTTGAGTTTTCAAGTCCACTATTTTTTTAGGCAGTGTAACTCGAAGCTCTAGAATTCATTCTCTCATTCAGAAAAGAAGCAAAATATGAAGCACCTCTAAGAATTGAAGCATCAATCTTTACAATCTTTTTCCACTAACATTGCTGGATGACAACCACAATTTTGGTAGTCATCCTTTTTCTGCTCAAAAAAAATCTTTTTCCACTAAAATGAAAAACATCATCACCAAACATTAGTCATAAGGAAATGTTTCGCCGAAAAATAGCAATAATTAGCATTCAACGATTAGGACTTTTTATGTTGCACTTGGACCTGATAAAAATAAGTGAAGAACCACTGAAGCCTATAAAGTTCTGGGATTATTAGACTGTATACAGTCAATGTGCAATACTGATATGCACCAGAAAATTTCCTCCTTATGTGGTGGCCGGATATTGAGCTAAAGAAGCTAACTGAAATCAAGAAGAGTTAGATAAATAAATAAATAACATCTATCTAATACCTGATAGCGACATTATCTATTCCATTATGAGATCAATATGTTAATACAGGTATTACCAAGTGATGATGTATTGATTCTTAGGTGCTATCAAGATATGCATGAAATAAAGGAGTAATGACAAATAGAATATAAGGATCGAATAATAATTATGACATGATAAGATAGAGTCAACAACAACAAGCCTACATACTAACAAATGGTAATCTACATTGAAGAACATTAGAAAAGGAAAGTCATTATATTTTTTTTTTAAACGAAGGAAAGTCATTATATTACAATTGCTTAAGCACAACTTGACACTTGGAGTTGACAAAAGGAAGTACCTAACCTTTTTATCATCAACTACTTGCTTCAAGACCACCACAAATGTATTGGCTAGACACTCAGCAAATGCACACAGGTACCTGAACTCCTGAAATGGTCATTTATGACATAAGATGCATAGAACCAATTCAGTGAAAGAAATTGCTCTATGTCAAAAAGGTAGATTTACAAGCTGAAATGAAACCATTAAACAATTTGTGCATTAGTTGCTAAAAACCTTTAAAAATTTTGAGAGTTAACAGAGCTAAATACATTGAAGCTGCAAAATTTAGCTGCTCGAGAAAACATGAATCAACTGGACTAATGTCAAGAGTTACTTTCAGCTCCTAATGACAACGCCGATTAACTCAACAGATGGGAGGCAAAACCTCCTAAAAAAGATACAAGGGAATCAATTGAATCATTAAAGAAGTAACTTTACCCCGTCAGTGCTGCAGGCAAAGTAATTTAGGCAAACAGTTGAAAGTTTTAGGATGTCCAGGGCCTCCGATGGAATCGAGCACGCAAGGGACGCAATAGAAGATGTCAAATCCAGCACAAACGATGCCACGTCCGCCGAAGAAGGGATGCGAATAATAGCAAAGAGAAGGAAAGGTCTCAAGAATTCCAAGGCAGGTCCCAATCCTGGAGACTTGTTGTGCACTATGAATAACAATACTTGCTCAATCAATTCTGCTCGAGCTTCTTCCCTAGAAGACAACACCTGCCAGTCGAATTGGATGAGAACAGTAAACTACACGGGCGACCAACCAAATTGGATGAGGGACAACCTTGACGAAGGGATGGGTCTCCACGGGATCGAAACGGCGGCCCCATGAGGTGTCGAGGCGGAATGCCAAGCGGGCCAAGAAGCCGATACCCTTGACGAAAAGCGGGACAAAACGGGAATCGCAGCCATCCAGGGCAGACTGGAGTTCGATCAAGGCAGCTGCAGGCTCGAGGAGGCCGTCCCTGACGAGACGGCAGAGCTCGCGAACGGCTTGGTCTACTACGGCAGCAGAGGGAGACGCGAGGCAGAGGGAGACGGCGTCGCGGCCGGCAACGGAGCCGAGGCCTAGCGACGGAGCAGCGGAGCGGAGCTTGTTGAAAAGGGCGACCACGGCAAAGCGTTGAAAGGAGGGCTGTGAAAGGCGCGTCTTCTCCAGGATTCCACTGTAGGAAGACGAGGAGGAGGCGGAGGACTCCATTCCTCCCGTCGCCTTCCGCTTGCTGGAGACGAATAAGGGAGCGGAAGCAAAGGAGAGCGGGGACTTTTTGAAAAAGTAGCACGGCGAATGTTTGTTGAAATGTTTTGTCCCGAGCCAGAAAAAAGGTCGAGGGTCCGGTCCAACGTTAAACCAGACCGGTTGTTCCGATTCAATTATGTTCTTATTTAATTTTGAACTTTGAAGACGTTATTAAGCTAGATGTCATTTGTAACACCTTCAAATCGTACTCCGTCACGTAATAAAATATGTTTCAAAGAAGTTTTGATAAAACATAAGATTTTGACTAGCAGAAGATTAATCATCATATATTATTGCTAATGAGAGTATAACATCATAATATCAATATTTTCATAACCGGAACGACGATCGGACCAAACTTCATACCGGGTCATGGTTGGACCGGTCCGATCGAGTTTGATCGAATTGGACCGAATTTTATTAAAATAATATTATATATATATTGAATATATATTACAATTAATATATTATAAAATATATCATACTAATACTAATAATAATAAATTGGTATAAAATTATTATTTATTATATTCTATAAATTTAAGCTATCTTAAGTTATCATAATTAATAAATTATTATATTCTTTATTATTTATGTAGCATTTGTGATTATATACTAATTTATTTAAATCTAATTCACTTTTAAAATTGTTGGTTCGTATTTATTTATTCATCCATTTTTCTTTCGTTTTGTGTTTCTCTTTTTTTTATCAAATTTATTCTTTTTCTAATTACTATTATATTTAAAAGTTTTAATACTTATTCAAACATTATTATAATATAGTTTTGGTGATAAGATATTAATATGTTTTATTCCAAATCATTATTTTTTTTTGTTAGCTTATTTAATTTATTTTCTTTATTCTTTATTTCTTCTTCACCGTCTTCAATTTCCTTTAATTTCAAATTCTTCTCCCTAATCATCTCCTCTAATCATTTATTTTCTTTGATTATCATTTCCTCTCCTTATTAATTATCTTTCTATATTTATTTCCCCCTTCTAACTCCGCCTATATTTTATAGCCGGTCCCAAGTCCGGATAAAGGAGGAGGGTTGTGTTAGGCCCCGACAGCCAACATAAAATCATGTCGAATCTTATGAACATGGATCAACGAATATATTGTGTTAATGCTAGGTCGTTACCCGTAAGTAACGCGCTGTACAGCTCGGGTACAGTGATAAGAGAGCAAGAGCCGCCGCATCCTCGCCTGAATGCAGTGTTAAATGAGCAAGGGCTACCGCACTCTAATGGACGGAGGCGGTTAAAGAAGCTAGTTCATGAGACTAAGGTCAGATTAGGTTCTTGGAACATTGGGACGTTGAATGGGAAGCGCCTCGAGGTGGCACAAGTAATGGACCAGCGTAAGATTAGTATTTTATGCTTGCAAGAAACTAGATGGGTAGGAGAGAGAAGTAAAGAGATTGGGTTAAATGGTTCCAAACTTTGGTACACAGGTAAGGTAAATGGAAGAAATGGTGTTGGTATTATCGCGGATGCAGAATGGAGGAAGAATGTTGTGGAAGTTAAAAGGATTGATGATCGAATCATATCCGTGAAAGTAATTGTTGGAAAGGAGACTATGAACATTATTAGTGCATATGCACCCCAAGTAGGAGCAGAATCACATCTCAAGGAGAAGTTTTGGGCAGATATGGAGGGTTTGATTGAAAGTATACCAACAACCGAGAAAGTTTATATTGGGGGAGACCTTAATGGACATGTTGGTAAAGAGGCAGGACCACATGCAAGGGTTCATGGTGGTTTTGGTTTTTGGGAGTTGAATGAGGAAGGACAAACTATTATTGATTTTTCTTTAGCATACGACCTTAAGATTATCAACACTTGTTTTAGGAAGAGAGGAACATTTAATCACATACAAAAGTGGAACTCATAGGTCTCAAATCGATTTTTTCTTGATAAGAAATACCGATAAAAGACGTTGCACTAATTGCAAAGTAATTCCTGGGCATGAGGTGACTACACAACATAGATTGTTAGTTCTTGATATGCAAATAAAATGTATAAAACCAAAATCCCGAACAATTTTTGATCGAAAGATCAAGTGGTGGCAGTTAAAGGGGGAGAAGCGAGAGACTTTTAGAAGTAAGTTATTAGAGGAAAGTGTGTGGAAGTTAGAAGGAGATGCTAATATCATGTGGAAGAATGTGGCAAAAAAGGTTGAAATGGTTGCTAAAGCCATTTTAGGAGAATCAAAAGGTTTTGGACCACGAGATAAGGAGACTTGGTGGTGGAATGAGGAGGTCCAAGAAAAGGTGCGTAATAAGAAGAATTGTTTCAAGGCGATACACTTGGACAATAGTTCTGACAATTGGGAAAAGTATCGTTTGGCGAAAAGGGAGGCTAAGAAGGCAGTTAGTGATGCTCGTGCTAAAGCATATGAGGGGTTTTATAAGGAGTTAGGGACAAAGGCGGGTGAACAAAGGATTTACAAAATTGCAAGGAACAAAGAGAAGGAGTCGAGAGATTTGGATCAAGTAAGATGCATAAAAAATGAAGTTGGTAAGGTTTTAGTTACTGAAGGAGATATTAAGAACAGATGGGAAGAATATTTCTATAAGCTATTTAATGATGGATGTGAAGGTTTCCATTGTGATTTGGAGGACTTGACAGTTAGCGAATGTGAGCTTAATAGGTCATTTTATCGTAGAATTAGAGTCTCGAATGTTAGCGAAGCTCTTAAGAAAATGGAGAATGGTAAAGCCGTTGGACCGGATGGTATACCGATTGAAGTTTGGAAATGTTTAGGAGAAAAATGTGTGTTGTGGTTATGTAAACTATTTAATGAGATTTTACGGTCGAAAAAGATGCCTGATGATTGGAGATTAAGTACATTAGTTCCTATTTACAAAAATAAAAGGGATATTTAGAATTGTGCAAATTATAGAGGGATTAAACTTATGAGTCACACAATGAAATTATGGGAAAAAGTGATTGAGCATAGATTGAGAATGGAGACTAGTATTTCTGAGAGACAATTTGGGTTCATGCAAGGAAGATTCACTACAAAGGCGATTTATTTATTAAAGGGGATGATGGAGAAGTATCGAAGTAAGAGAAAAGACTTACATATGGCTTTCATTGACTTAGAGAAGGCGTATGATCGGGTACCAAGGGATGTACTTTGAAAAGCCTTACAAAAGAAGAGGGTGAGTGTTGCCTACATTAAGGTAATACAAGATATATACGATGGGGCATTGACTAGGGTTAGGACATCTGGAGGTGAGACAAATGAATTTCCTATAGGAATTGGCCTACATCAAGGATCAGCTTTAAGCCCGTATCTATTTAACTTAGTTATCGATGCTATAACCGAGAGTATCACATAGGAGGTACCTAAGTGCATGCTATTTGCGGATGATATAGTACTTTTAGCGGATTTAAGAGAAGAGATTAATACAAAACTGGAAATATGGAGAAATACGTTGGAGTCAAAGGGTTTTCGTTTAAGTAGTAATAAAACAGAATATATGCATTGCAATTTCACAAATAAACAACATAGAGACGATTTGAAAGTTAGGTTAGGGGAGGATATAATTCCTCAAGTGACAAAGTTTAAATATTCAGGATCAATTATAAGACAAGATGGTGAGATTGATGACGATGTTAATCATATAATTCAAGCTGATTGGTGTAAGTGGAGGAAAGCCACTGGAGTTCTTTGTGATAGAAAAGTACCTAATAAAGTTAAAGGAAAATTCTATCGTACTGCTATAAGGCCAGCAGCGTTATATGATAGTGAATGTTGGGCTATGAAGGGACAACATGAACGTAAAGTGGGGGTAGCCGAAATGAGGATGTTGAGATGGATGTGTGGTCGTACAAGATTAGATAAGATTATGAATGACCATATACGTGAACGAGTCGGAGTGGCTCCTATTAGTGAGAAAATGGTAGAGAATCGTTTGAGATGGTTTGGTCATGTTCAGAGAAGACCATTAGATGCGTCAGTAAGAAGAATAGATCAAATAATCTGGAGTCTGATTAAAAGAGGGAGAGGGAGGCCAAGGCAGATACTTGGCGAACTAATAGAGCAAGATTTATTGGTGAATAATATACCGAAAGGTTTGGTTACTAATAGAGCGGAATGACGTCGTATGATTCATGTAGCCGACTCCACCTAGTGGAATAAGGCTTTGTTGTTGTTGTTGTTATTATTGTATTTATTTCCCCCTTCTAATTTTGTTTCATTATAATTTTCTCTCATTATTAATTATCTTTCCATATTTATTTCTCCCTTCATAATTTTATTTAACGTGTGATCACGTATTTCCTCTTTTATTATTATTTTTAAAATTTTCCTTCCATGTTTGTAACTTCTTTCCATTTAAATTGACTTTTGAAAAAAATTTTCCGAACCGGTTCTTGGCCGGTTCACTAGTTTTCCCGGTTCAACCGGATATTGGCCGGTTCAATTACTAAAATGATTTTAATGTCAAACCGGATCGGACCAAGTGCTGGTTCGTGGTTGAACCGATTGAACCGGTCGGTCCGATCCGATTTTAATAACATTGCATAATATACGAAAAATTAATAAAGAACATCATATAAGTTCAAACAAAGCTAATATATTAATCTAATATTATGAAAAAAGAAATCTATAACACAAATCTAAAGAAAATTGATTGGTCACCCTCTGATCTGATTCTGCATTTAAGAAGATGCATGAGAGAAACCTCCATACGAGTTTTGCAACTTAATATGAAAGGAAAGTAGAGACAATCATAAGATCATGACACTAAATAAGAATCATAGAAACGTCATCATACAATAAGAAAGTGGGCATGATCATAACAATAGTAAAGGAAATCATAAGATATCGCATATGAATGAAAGATCAATAATGAAGGAATTGGTAATAAATAAATAGAAGTATTTCGGAATACCTCGCAGCGAAAAAATGGATCGTTGAAGATTTTTCTACGTTGTTTCAGATTCGTCGTCGGAATCCCAATCACGTACGGATAAGGACCACATGTTCACAATCCAAGTACCCGAACATATTGTCGGAGTTGGGCAATCCACGGACAGATTGCACATGGAGAATTGGAGATCCCACACACACTGTAGCATGACACTTTGGACGAACATCATATCGTGATTGAAGTCTGCCATGCTATTTATAGTGTATCAGAATAGCAGGTAATTAAACTACATAGTAGTTAACCAAAACTGCATTCTGCATGATGGGCCACTGAATGGAAAAGCCCATTTGGGCGTCCAAATTCAATAATCTCCCACTCGCACACAATGGGCTTTTTTCCATATTTGATTCTGATAAATATTCGTTATGGTAAATGAATCGTGCGACCCACGAGTACATCCACAACTTACGAAGAACTATGACATATTAGGGATACATAGTCACTCAACCATTTGATAGCCTATACTATGACCTGTTAGGGATACATAGTTGCTCGATCAATTTGAGAGCCAAAGTTATGACCACATAACTGTTCAATCAGCGTGTGAGCTCATGCTATAACGTATTATCGTTGTATAGCTACTCAACTATCATGCGAGCTAATACTATGATTTTACATAGTCGCTCAAACATCAATGTTACTCGCTTTGCTTTAGAAACATCTTGCTTGCACACTCCGAATGACACACGTCTTATCATGCATGATTTCGATTTATTCGTATTTGTATGCTTACGTATTTGGCCAATTGCATCACAAATATCATGCAGCACAAGTGAATTTTCCTCTCGTCCTCATATTTCTCAGTTCTAAGTCAGTTGCTTTCCTAGTCGTGGCTCGACGGGCCGCATACAATTTTAGCCTTTGAGTACCTCGTTAAAGTAACAACACTAACCCATTACTTTGAAATATAGTCAAGAGTCTAAGGGCAATCTCTGGACTTGTCCGGTCTTTAAAGACTCACACTTTGATGAAAAACTATAAAGTATTCATCAAGTCTTAGGGTCGACTTAGCATACTAGGTTCATAACCAAGTACTGCGGTGGAGACTCCCACCGAAGGAGTGTATGTCATAAACTCGTAACACCGCACAGATTAGAGTCCAAACGTCTACCCATGATGTCTGACCTGAGTCCTTCCGCTAGTCGCCCAAGAATTGACGCCACGAGGTCTCACATCTGACTTCTTTTATCAAGCTACACAGAGTTATATACAAACCATGTCATCCTCTCGAACATATCAAGGCGATATTAGATCATATATCTGGATCTAAATCATTTCATCTCCGCTTGCTATGCACTAAGCATTGAGGCGACTATCCGTGTGATTGATAATCTCGTGCCTGATTTGACATACTCTACATGCATTATCAAAAACATTAACTGACTCTAGAATAAAATTTAACATAATTTTATTCATCATAAGAAGATATAGAATACATCACCGCATCAACTTTGCGCATATTAATGCGTCAGTCGAAAATGCTTAGTACGTATCACATACTTACACATGTATTCATCAATCATATCTTCTTCACATTGTCAAGACATACTAGACATTAATGTTGTCCCTTATAATGGTCCATCATTTTTATCAAGCAATAGTGACATACATATTGCAACAAAGGGCATACTTGATCATTGCCAATACAAGCGTAAAAGAAAGTTACTTAACCAGAGGGCTTCCATACCATCATTGAGTATAACACAAACTCAATTTTCATAGTTGACTATTTTATACAATTTTGCTTTAGCTAAACTTTACAACAATATCATTCTATAACATGAAGACATAATTGGAGATAGATTTTTGCTTATTAATATCGCCATCCTAAGAGGCGTCTATTTGATAAGCTAATCTATAGCTTGATCTCCATTATAGTGCAAAACAAGAGTCAACATACCTATAAGGTATCATATTATTCTTTTAATCGCCATCCAACATAGGCGCCCTGCATTAATATATAATTTTTCATTTGACCAATGACACAAATATCAGACTGCTCAATTTATTGTACATGTCTGATCACTGACCATGTTTACAAAAGAACGTTTATTTACTTATAGAGTCATAGAGAAAATCATGAGATTAAAAATTATCTCTTTTAATAAGAGTTCCGGTGAGTGTTTCTCGTAGAATGTTTAATTCATCTTTAAAACAGATGACTCTTGTTACAAAGCAATAAAATTATTTGAACAATTCTTATTTAATTTTCACACCTGGTGTGAATAATTGTCTCACCCATGTCATTTCTATAGAAAGACATTAAATTCTTCAATAAGAGAAGAAATCCCTTATTACTTCTAACTATACATAATGTTATTTCACATAAAATGTCATGATGACATATTTATCCATAAAAATGGATATACACGTAATGACACTTATATAATTATTTAGATGAATACTAAATTCATAAATGGATCATCGCAAACTACATATTGCGCTCAATACTTTTACATTTAAGCATTCAAATAGCTTTACGTAATTTTCATCTAATAGTGAAATAATAGCTAGACTTTTGTCGAATGAGAAAAAAACATAATAATTTCTCTAGAGTCAGTAATCCTTTTGCGATTATTATTTTTCGTCACTTTTAAATCTCTTGTCATTCATATCGACTTATTTCGAATGCTTACCTCTTGGTAAGACGGATGATTTAACAAATTCTTGACGTGAGTTTCTTCTTTAGACTCCGACTCTTTGCATTTAATTCATTTTCTTTATCTAGGCACGAGAGAGCACTCATGTTCATTTCATATAGTCATTCAATATTGACAACGTGAAACACAACACATATGTTTCAATAAACGAACATTAATCGTGAGTTGATTGTGAATTGCTCCCACTCGGAGTGAGGCGTGGGAAGAGAATGTGGACGAACCACAAATCAATCCGCATGTATTGTCAACTCTGAATCTTCAACTTCTAAAATGAAGATATTACTTAATCTCGTTCAGCCAAAAAAATATATGCATGAATGTCACATCTCTACTTGATATTTCAATAACACTTAGGTAGCATTAATAACAACATTCCAAATATAACATTGGAATTTTATTTGCGCCACGCACATCACTGACTATTTGAATAAGTCACATCCATTTCGCATTATCAAATTAGTCAGCAAGGCATTAATCTTGCGATCATATTTGAATCTCCATCTAAGTTCATGAATTTGTACAAAATAATTCATGTTAGCAACTTAGATAAATCATGTGTATGATTTACAATGCGAAAATGTGATGAAAGAAATCATATAGAATTTTAGACATTCGATACAAATGGATTATTGTAATTTTCTGTTCATAAATGATTTTCGTATACTAAGTCAATTAGACATTGTCACAAAAACATGCAAAATAATTTTAGCGAGAAAGTATATTTCTCGAGCTACTGTATATTTATATTGCCTAAAAATGTCACAAATTGACTAGTCAAAACTTTTGACATACTTATCTACGTCATATATGACATAAATATTCAACTTGAATACTTAAAGTAATCAAGACATAGAAAATTATTTTCAAAAAATTCTCGTAAAGGAATTTTATTAAATATGAAATTTAATGATAAACGTGAATACATAGCTACGTTTGTCTAAATAACAAATGTAGATACTATACACATATCCACTTTAAAAAAAGTGGTATAACAGGATAATGAGATAAAATGATTCATCTATTGCAAAAGAAAAATTTGCAAGTCATAATCTTTTTAACTCTCACTTTCATATTGTTTCCAACTTTGTCTTTGGGCTTGTAGGCTAAGTCATATAAAGAATTCATTATTCTTTAATTGCATGATAAGTTGTTCCAATAATCTCAGTCTACGAAAAGGACAAGGTTCAACAATGAATCAACATTATCATTTAAACAAAACTACTATACGATTATATCAACATTTTTCGACTTAATACAATCATGAGCGAAAAATTATCGTATTTGCTACAAGCGTAGCACTTTATTTTGTTTATATCAACTTTGCCATCATGCTTCTCACATCGATGCGAGTAACGTTAGCCCTTCTTAGTATCTATACATTATTCACTAGACTACGATTTCTGTCAAAAACTCGCAGTAATTTTCTTATTTTGACATGGACAACATATGTCATAGTTGAAGATGACAAACGTTCTTCAAAGAAATGTCAAAATATTTGATATTTTCATTAAACATCAATTATGTGCGCAAACTTACTGTACTTATTAAAAATAAGTAACTATGACGTAGTAAAAAAATATGATCACTATAAATAGCATGGCAGACTTCAATCACGATATGATGTTCGTCCAAAGTGCCATGCTATAGTGTGCGTGGGATCTCCAATTCTCCACGTGCAATCTGTCCGTGGATTGCCCAACTCCGACGAGGTTCCGACGATATGTTCGGGTACTTGGATTGTGAACATGTTATCTTTATTCGTACGTGATTGAGATTCCGATGACGAATCTGAAACAACGTAGAAAAGTCTCCAACGATCCATTTTTCCGCTGCGAGATATTTCAAAATACTTCTGTTTATTTATTACCAATTCATTCAATTGATATCAGAGCCATATAAGCTTTGTTCTGTTCCGGCCTTTCTTTTTTTCATTGTCAAATGAAATGGGCCGATATTTATTTGCATGTGATTTCAACTCATTGTTACAACGAATCGATGTCTTGTATGAAGCGGCAATTTAAATGGCATGTGCTTGTGTAGCCATGCATTAAAGAAAGGCCGCGATTTTGAGTTGAAGCAATGCAAATAGTCATGCGCAGACACGAATGAAATGATACTGTTCACAAAAAAAAAATGTTGTAGAACAGTGTCAACGCAGTGCAATGTATGGAAACCGCAATGCAATGACGGAGTCACATACCAGGGTTCATTCATTTTTGCCAGGGTGACTGCGACGCATCAAATTATTTTGACTTTCATATGTGTCACGTTCGACTCATCCCTGGATGTAAATGATTGAATTAAATACATGTGATTATCCCATGCAGGTGCATAACACCAAGAGTTACTGGTGCATGCACATGCAGACCCCATGGGCATCGTTTCACGTAAGTAACATGAAATGAACGGTGCGACGTGGTTGTCACGTGCAAATACAAGGCATGCATTATAAAAAATGACTTGCTATGGTGCTCGCGCGGGTCTATGGCCTGCTGCGCACTACTGCACGACGTGTAGGCCAACGGCCCATTGCCACTGTGTGTCAAGCGCGAGCGAGGGCAGGCTGAGGCCCGCTGCACGGATTCAATTGAACAAATTTTTTTTTTTGGAAAATCAGTTTTAGAAAATCCGAAATTTTTTTTCTGAACAGTTTTTTTATTCTATGTGCTATATGTACGTGACATAAATTTATGCATAGTATGTTATTATGCATTTTATAATTATTTTATATCATGATAATCATATTATGATAAATTAGAATATTTGTCATTTATGCACATTATTTGATTAAAAAATTATGAATAATTTTTCGAAAGTTTCAGACTATTTAATATGCATATGTGATTTTGCATATTATGTCATGTTATTATTATGTGTAATTGTAACTTATGGAAATTATCATGTAATTTTAATTAGAAAATTGATTGGATAAATTTTCTAAAATTTGTATGGCATATAATTTTATGCATTTTAGTGTAATAATGCATATTTATTATTACATGAAAAAGTCATGTTATTTTGTCATGCATTACATATGATTATGAATTTAAGGAAAATTCTTTCATATGTGCCATTACATGATATGTTTTAAGTGTAGTATGTCACACTTAAATTAAATTTTCATATGAATTAGATATTCATGCACATAATTATTTTATATTTACTTAAAGTGTATTTAAGTGTGACACTTAGATAAATTGACATGATAATTGAAATTTGCACATTATTAGTTTATTATGTGAATTGGACTATATTATAAGAATTTATATTCTTAATGATGGAACATGTGCATATATGAAATTATGTTACATATTATACATAATGTGTGTTATGTGAATTTATACATAGTTAATTCACATAGTTATATTAAGTTATGCACAAACTATTTTTGTCACATTTTTCACGTGAAATATGCACATTAATTATGAGAGATTATATTTCTTTATGAATAGAAATATGTGCATATATGTTTCTTTTATTACACATGAAATATATTGGATGATTTTTATGATAAAAATTTATGCAATAATTTTTTAATTAACGAAACATGCATGATATGAATTTATTTCATACTTGAGACTTATGTGACATAAATGTAAATTTAGACATGTAATAATATTTGTGTGATTATTTGTATGTCTATTATCATGCTTATGTTAATTATATGAGTGTGACAAATAATATTCATTTATATGTAAATGAATTGTATGATTATTTGCGTGCATAATATACATTCATATATGTGATTTATGCAATGTTTACTTTGAATGCATAAATATTTGTGAATTATGAATGTCACATGTTTCATAAAACTTAGGGTAAAATAAATTTGACATTATGAAACATAGGTAGTCCAAATAGAACTTAGGCATCTAATTTGTATGACGGTCATGGTAATAATTTTTGTTTATTGGTGCGTGACATGTGCATGTCTAGGAAAGTACTGAAAAGAGATTGTTAGTGAGAAATTCAGTACCCTCTTTCTCTGTGGACTTACCTGGTGTACTGTTAACGCAGTCTCCAAATATTATTATGCTTACATGGCGTGATGACATTTTTCTAATTATTGTGGTGACAAGGCGAAGAGGTGATGATTTTCTAATTGGCACCTTGCAAACGCAAGGAAGAGCTCCCATTTGTTTATAGAAGGAGACAAAGAATCATTCAAAATCCAGAACTTGAAGCTACATTGAACATGGCAGGTCAAGGTCAAGGTCAAGCACCTAGGACTTTAAAGGATTTTTATGCACCTAATTCAGCAAGAGGAGGACCAGTTTTAGGAAATGTTCTTAGCATCACAATTGAGTTGAAACCAACTCTGGTGACTATGGTTCAACAACACCAATTTGGAGGGATTGAATCTGAAGATCCTGCCCTGCACATTGACAACTTTAAGGAAATTTGCGGCACACTACAATACAATGGAGTGCCTACTGAAGCTATCTACATGAGACTCTTTCCTTTTTCCTTAAGAGATAGAGCCAAGTTGGGTTCAAGTCTTTGAAGCTTGAAGAAATTGCAAATTGGGAGCAAGTAGTTCAAGCCATTTTAGCTGAATATTATCCCCCAAGTAAGACATCTCAATTTAGGAACAAGATATCTGAATTCTATCAATAGGACTCTGAAACACTATATGAGGCATGGCAAAGATTCCAAAAACTGTTAAATGCTTGTCCTCATCATGGATTCGAAAAATGGCAGTTGGTGAATTATTTTCACAAAGGACTAAACTATCCATCAATAGTGGCTTTGGACACTGCAGCTAGTGGTCTTTTTGCTACCAAGAACATAGATGACGCTTATCAGCTCATAGAAAACTTAACCAAGAACCATCATTTTTTGCAACATGAAAGAGCAAGAAGGCCAGCTCCAAAATATGAAGTTGACAGCCTACGAACTTTATCATCCAAAATGAAGGGAATGCTGCAGAGATTAGAGAAGCTGAGCCTAACACCTCAAGTGAACATGGTTGCAAATCATGAAATTAAATGTGAAGTTTGTGAAAACATGAGGCATCCAGCTGAAAGTTGCAACCTTATTGTGCAGTTACAACCAGACTAGGTCAATGCAATGAGAAATTTTGGTCAAAGGCAACCTAATGAGATGTACTCAAACACTTACAATCCTAGCTGGAGAAACCATCCCAATCTGTCATATAGAAACAATCATTTCCAGCAAGACCCAACTCAAAATCAAAATTGGCAGCCAAGGCAACCAAATCAAAATCAACTACTTGTGCAACCTTTCAACAACCAAAGTGGTCAGCCTACTGTCCCACCTTGTGGACAACAAGCTCCTACACTGCAGAAGTCTAAAGTTGAGTCTATGCTTGAGACTTTCACGCTGAAACATGAAGAAGATATGAAGAGAATGTTTAACAAAATAAAAACAATTTCTCCTCACACAAAAGTGTTAGAAAATCATATTGCACAAGAAGCAAGTAGCTCAATCAGAATACCAGGAATTCTTCCGGGACAACCAGAGATCAATCCTAAAGAACAAATTCAAGCCATTCATCTCAGAAGTGGAAAAGTAGTTGGAGATACTATGGAACATGTTGCTGAACAGTCCACGAAAGAAAAAGAAGAGAAGATGGAAGAAACTGTAATTGAATCAGATGATGATCAATTTCAGAAGGAACCAAAAAGGGTTAAGTTAGCCAAAGAACCAGAACAATCCAGAGGAAGACTTCAAGCTGAAATGCCATTTCCACAAAGGTTTCTCAAGAACAAATAGGATCAACAATTCAGCAGATTTTTTGAAATCTTGAAGAAACTTGATATTAATGCTCCATTTGTAGAAGCAATTCAGGAAATGCCATCATATACTAAATTTCTTAAAGACATTCTGTCCAAGAAGAGAAGTATTACTGATAATGAAATTGTGACTCTAACTGAGGAGGCTAGTGTAGTAATTCAGAACAAGCTTCCACCTAAACTAAAAGATCCTGACAGTTTTTCAATCCCTTGTCAAATTGGGAATAGAAAAATCAAAAGAATCCTATGTGATTTGGGAGCTTCCGTTAGCCTCATTCCCTTGTCTTTATGCAGAAAATTAGAGATGGGAGACATGAAGCCTACAAACATGTCACTTCAACTTGCGGACAGATCTGTTAATTATCCACATGATATTCTTGAAGATATTCCTAACAAAGTGGGAAAGTTTTATATTCCAGCAGATTTTGTTGTATTAGATATACATGAAGATATTCATACTCCAATAATACTTGAGAGATCTTTTCTTGCAACTGCTGGAGCAATCATTGATGTGAAAAATGAAAGATTAACATTTCATATTGGAGAAGACTCAATAGAATTTCATCTTGCCCAAGCTATGAATTGTCCTGATAATGGAGCAGCAAATTTTGAGAAAGGAGAAGTTGATCAACTGGCTCAACAAATGGCCTCTATAATTCACATGGAAGATCCTTTAGAAATGTGTTTAACAGCTATGGAGAAAGGAATTCTATTAGACCAAGAGATTGTTGAGTATAAAAATTATTTTGATAGTTTAAAATAGCTCAGTCCAGAGGAAGAGAAAGCTAAAAATGAGCAAATTCTTCAAGTTTATGAAAAGTCAAGCAAAACCCAGAATGAAAAGAAACCTCTAAAGGTTGAACTGAAGTCACTTCCACCCAACCTAAAATATGAATTTTTGGGAGAGAACTCCAGTTATCCAGTGATTATAAATGCTAACTTAGCTGAAGATCAAGTTCAAAAGCTGCTGGACAAGTTGAGAGAATATAGACAAGTCATTGGTTACTCATTGGATGATATCAAAGGAATTAATCCTTTTATGTGTATGCACAGAATACCTACGGAGGATAACTACAAACCAACCATAGAGTGCCAAAGAAGACTCAACCCAGTGATGAAAGAGGTAGTAAAGAAGGAAGTCCTGAAACTTCTTGATGATGATATTATTTATTCAATTTCAGACAGTGAATGGGTCAGTCCAGTTCAGATAGTACAAAAAAAGAGTAGAATGATAGTGGTCAAATCTGATGCAAATGAGTTAATTTCAATCGGAATAGTGACCAGATGGAGGATGTGCATTGATTTTAGAAAGCTAAATAAAGATACAAGGATCACTTTCTCCTTCCATTTATTGACCAAATGCTAGAGAGACTAGCACATCACACCTATTTCTGCTTTCTAGATGGATTTTCTGAATTTCTACAGATTCCTATACATCTAGTTGACCAGGAAAAAACTACATTTACATGTCCATATGGAACATTTGCCTATAGAAAAATGCTATTTGGGCTTTGTAATGCACCGGCCACTTTTCAAAGGTGCATGATGCCAATTTTTTCATACTTCATTGAAGATATTATGAAAGTTTTTATGGACGATTTTTCTGTTTATGGTACAACCTTTGAAAACTGCTTGGATAACCTTGTTAAAGTTCTAAAAAGATGCCAAGAAACAAATCTAATTTTGAATTGGAAAAGGTGTCATTTTATGGTGCAAGAAGGTGTTGTACTTGGACATGTGATTTCGGGCAAAGGCATTGAAGTGGACAGAGCAAAAGTTGAAGTAATAGAGAAGCTGTCACCTCCAATAAATGTGAAAGGAATCAAAAGTTTCCTAGGGCACGCTGGATTTTATAGTTGGTTTATAAAAGACTTCTCACAAATAGCAAGACCACTCACAAAACTATTGTCAAATGATGCAAAATTCTGTTTTGATGAAAAATGTCACAAAGTTTTCAACATCTTGAAGCAAGCTTTGATATCAGCACCTATTATGCAGCCACCTAACCGGTCTTTGTCGTTCGAAGTGATGTGTGATGCTAGTGACCAAGCTGTGGGTGCAGTTCTTGGTCAGAGAAAATAAGGAAAATTACATGCTATTTTTTATGCAAGTAGAATTTTAGATGAGGCTCAAATCAATTATGCAACAACCGAAAAAGAATTGTTGGCAATTATGTTGCTGTAGACAAGTTCAGATCTTATTTAGTTGATAGCAAAGTCATAGTGTTCACTAATCATCAAGCTGTAAGGCACCTGATTTTAAAGAAAGAAGCAAAGCCAAGGCTGATAAGATGGATTCTGTTGCTGCAGGAATTTGATATAGAGATCAAGGATAAAAAAAGGATCTGAAAATCTGGTTGCTGATCACTTATCCAGATTACAAAATGAGCATTCGAAAGATGTGAACTTGGAATTGCCCATGATTCATTCCCTGATGACTGTTTGCTATCTATTTTGTCAATGTCATATCTTTTGTATGCAGATTTAGTTAATTATTTGGCTTGTAAGGCGCTCCCAACAGACTTTTCATTTCAACAAAAAGAAGAAGTTTTTCCATGAAGTAAAAGATTATTATTGGGACAATTCTTTTTTGTTCAAGAAATGTGCTGATGGATTATTTAGGAGATGTGTCCTAGAATCAGAAATGAAGGACATATTGCATGAATGCCACTCTTCACCATATGGAGGACATGGGGGACCCTACAAAATAGCCTCCAAAATTCTGCAATCCGAATTCTATTGGCTTACATTGTTTAAGGATGCTCACAATTTTGTGAAGGCTTGTGACCTATGTCAGTGATCAGGGAACCTCACTAGAAGGTAAGAAATGCCCCTTCAAGGAATTTTAGAAGTGGAAATTTTTGACGTACGGGGAATTGATTATATGGGATCTTTCCCGAGTTCTTTTGGTAACAAATACATCTTGGTGGTTGTTGACTATGTATCAAAATGGGTAGAAGCCATTCCAACTACTGTTGCAGATTCCAAATCAGTTATGAAACTGTTCAAGAAGATTATATTTTCAATATTTGACATTCCAAGAGTAGTGATGGAGGTAGTCACTTCATAGAAAAAATTTTGAAAACCTTCTATGAAAGTACGGAGTTAACCATAGAGTGGCTACACCATATCATCCTCAAACAAATGATCAAGCAGAAGTTACAAACAGGGAAATAAGAAAAATTATGGAGAAAACAGTGCAGATTACTACGAAGGATTAGAGTTCTAAATTGGATGATGCATTGTGGGCCTACAGAACTGTCTATAAAACCCCAATAGGCACCACACCATTTAAACTGATTTATGGAAAATCATGTCACTTGCCCAACATAAAGCATTTTGGGCTATCAAAGAAATGAATTATGGATTCAAGCAAGCCAGTGAGAAGAGACTCTTATAGTTGGAGAAATTGGAAGAATTGAGACTTAATGCATATGAAAATGCCAGAATCTATAAGGAGAGAACAAAAAGATGTCATGATAACATGATTTCAAAGAAGGAATTTCAAAAGGGAGGTCTAGTTCTATTGTTCAATTCCAAGTCCAAACTGTTTCCTAGAAAATTAAAATCCAGATGGTCAGGTCCATTCAAAATTCATAAAGTTTATCATCATGGGGCTATTGAAATAGAGAACAAAAAATCTAAGATTTTCAAGGTGAATGGCCATAGGCTGAAAGCATATAATCCAAGCTCTGAAGATTTTAGGAAGGAACTTCTGACCCTATCCAATTCTCAAAGAATTGAGATATGACACTAATTGTAACAATGTCTAGTCTAGGACATTAAACAAGGGCGCTTCTTGAGAGGCAACCCAAGTTTATAAATAACTCATTTATTTTCTACTTTTTTATAGATCAAATACGAACCCTAGTGCTAAAGGTTAGCTCATAACACAACAGCCTAAAAGGAGACAACTGTTGTGCATACAGAATTAAGGGAGTGCTCCTAACTTATCTCCTGAATTATGTTCATTACATTCTAATCCGTTATGAATGCATGCAATCATTATCAAGGACATAATAATGAATTTTCTGAATCAAACATGTTCAACATAGTTAAGGAAATTGTATGAAACTGCTTAGCTTCATTTTGAAAATTTTATGAAGTGAAATGAATCCAGCCATTCTAAACTATTGTTTAAATCTCTGCTGGACATATGCTTAGATTCAAATTTCATGAAGTGAAGTGAATCCTTGAAGATGTTGAATTTACAAAATGAAGATCCTACAGCCAATATTGAGGAGTTGGAGCAAGCTTGCTCTTGATTCTTGCCATTAAACAACCCTCATACTACCCTCTCCCAATTTTGGATGACTCAACACTGAGGACAATGTTGATGATAAGTTTGGGAGAGGAATTTTGGTACATTCTAAACTCCAGCTTTATCTCTGTATATACAATTTTTGTTTTGAGTTCATTGTAGGCATGTCATTCATCTAGCATCATGTGTAATTACCACCACCACATATCAGTTTCAAATGTATTATATTTCATCATATGTACAACCATGCATTATGCATTTTTTATGAACTTTTTTTTTGTGAAAAATAGAGAATTTCCTATGTAGTTACTAATACACTTCATTACCAGATTGCTTTTTCTCATAGAACTTTTGCTCTACTCAGCTATCATTCAGAAGCATTAGGTGCAAATTGAGCTGAAATAGTTTCTTGTGGGTAACATTGTCTAACACCTGGGGAATGGCTAGAAAAAGATGATGTCTAGAATGGGATCAAAACTTTGGCGACTATCTTGATTGAAAACATAACTATTTAGACTAAGAGGCCAAAAGTAGATACTTGGCTTTGAGAATCCTAATCAATCGGAACAGAAAAAGATAATAAATATTTGCATTTCTGCATTTCATGAATAAAGAGAGAAAAAAATGCTCTCCTGAATAAAACTAGGATTTTTATCCTATTGATCAACATGAATAAAAATCAAGGGGTAACCCTTGCTTATTTGCATATGCATGAACAAGGCTAGACCTTGTTTATAATAAAAGTCAAGACTTGCTCTTGTTTACAAAAAAGAAAAAAAAAGGAAGAGAAACTCCTAGTTTTGTTCACCCATTGATTGAGACCTCAACATTAAAGCAGCAGCTCTTTGCCTCTGAAATCAAGAGAAATCAATGGAAGCAGTTCATTTTGGTTTAAATTGGCTTCAGTTTATGTGGCCTTTCAGCTAGAACTTGGTTGGAAGAATAAGAAAAGAGGTGCTGGATATGTGGGACACATTCAATAAGCTAATTCTCAGTTCATGAACTCCTCTTGCGAATTGTTCGAATTCAATACTTTGTTCTTAAATTTTGAATGTTTTGCTTGAGTACAAGCAAGGATCTAAGTTTGGGGGAGTTTGATAATTGGTTTCTACATATGGAAGTTTTATACCATACTTCTTATTATTTACTTTAATCTTGATGCATTTATATATTATTAGACTAATTTTCCTAAATAAATCATCATTAGGTTAATTTCTGCATGTATAGTTTCCTTTCTTCTTTTATCTCTTTATTTTGTGTAAAAATTGATAAAGTAGTGTCCTTTTTATTAGTTCAATTTGTTGCTGGCTATTTTATCTTGTGTACGGGACTGTTGATGGCTGGGAGGCACCTTTTGGGAACCAGCTTTTGCACTAAAAGCCACTTGTCATTTTCTGCTGGAGGAGATTATTTTTTTCTGCAGCTGTCACAGAATATTTCTGCAAAAAAGATGGACAGATGGCATGCTAGGAGGAAGAGGAACATTCTGATCCCTTGATCAAAAGGCATTTATGGCTAATATAAAAGGAGATGAGATTGTTGAGAAAAAAAGGGACTGGCTGGCTAAGCATTTTCTAAGATTTGAGGAGTCTCTAGCAAGAAAGGAAGGGGGAAAGCTAATGCTGAGAAGTGAAAGTTTGCACTCCTGATTCCTTCCTTATTTGATTTTTATTTTGAATCTTGTGATGACTATGGAAACTCTTGTTTACATTTCTGTGTGATGTTGAAATAAGCCATGTGTAGCTAATTTCTTTTGTTTTCTGGAAATGGTTGCGACCTAGAGTTTGCTTGAGATGATGTTGAAACCTTATGTTTAATGCTTTATCAGTTCTCTTTATTAAGTTTTCAACATGATTCTGTGATGGGATTGCTTTGAATGATAAATGCTGAAATGATGTTGAGTTTAGGGCTATTTTTACTGAACTGCTAGCACTGTGTTCTTTCCTTACTGACCATACTATGAGAAGAGGTGATCTCCCCTCATTTCTGTGATTCCAAAATCAGGCCTCATGATTATGTTGTCTAAATAGATAAGTGATAGCATAGCAAATGTGTTATATTATGGAACCGAGAGGTTTCTTTTATGCTAAGTTGTAATCTGAGAAGTAGCAACTAGTTATTACTCTCTAAATTTGTGGGTTATTAAGGGTTCAAGAATGCATATAAATGTTGGGAGTTGAATTCTTATGAACAATGAGTTAAAACGAATGCTGAGGAGTTATATTTTTGCTCAGGACACTAATTGAGAGGTTGTGTCCAAAGTTTTCAACTTGTTTACGTGAGAGTATGTTATTTTCGATATCAATAGAACCCATGAACTGAATCTTTTATAGATTTCAGCAATCATTTCATACAAAAACTCTAAAAAACTTTCGATTCCCAGGAAACTCTTTTCCCACTGCTTTGAATATCTTTATTTTCTGCATAGTTCTTTTCTTGTCCTTAAACTAAAATACTAAAAATATCTGCATCTACCTTTCTTGTTAGAGGCTAGACATCATATTTTGCTATCAATTCATTTTAGTCTTGTTAATATTCTAGTTAGACCAGATTTTATTTTGGTGCATTTTTATAGGAACTAATAGCTAGTTTGTAAAGTCAATTATAGACTTTCAAATCTTTGAGGATACGATACCCCGGGCACTACACGATCTGTGCACTTGTAGATTTGTGAAGGCTAAGGATTTTTAGAACTTGTCTGAGACCATCCATTCTATTCTCATATTCCTTACATTACTTGATCCACTCACACCCCTACAGCCCTACACTCATCATCTGAGAAGGCCTTCGCTCGCCATCTCACATCAAGTATATTGCAACTAAAGATCAATTGCCAATCTCATAACAAAGGCCATTGCAGGGCGTCAATTCTTTGGTGAGAAACTTTGTCTCGATTTTCGACCTCGCCAGGCTTAAGGGGGGATCCAAGCTCATAATGTGCCAATGCACTATGAAAATGTCATCAGCACGACTATTTCCATGTTGCTAACTATTTATTTATGAATTCTCCAAGCTTTGTAACTACTAATTATATGTTATCTGCTTTCTATTATATGTACATATGTATATAAATATTTAAATGACTCAATAAAATATGCTAGAGTTTTTCACATCCATTGTTTAGTGTTTATATACACCTTTTAGAACAACTTTTGATGTGTTAAAACATTTACAATTGCCATGTTCCACACTTTGTTGATGATTTGATAAATGCCTAGTGATTCATCTCTCTCCGTAGACCAGCTTCAAATATCGAAGGCTGGCGACCCCACCTCCCCCTTCCAACACCCAGCCTTATACGGGGCTTCGGATCATTACATCAATTACCCCTTAGTTGTCCTTTTTATCTCCTTTGTGCACCCTCACCTATTCATCAGATAGAAAACCACAATTTGAGAAACCATGTGAAGCAATTCAAACCATACCATTCTAATTTATCATAAACTCATAAATATTTGGGTAAATATCTAGAAACATATAAAAGCATTTCACCAAACATTCATCCTCCTACTAATTGCATCAATTGCTTTCGTTTCCGTGCTTCTTTGGCAAAAATGAACTCTAATCAATTTAGTAGTTTCCAAAACAACTTAAACACTTATTAATTATTTTATTTCTTCAATAAAAAGTCTCTTTAAATTCAGTGATATTTTTGAAATTTCATATGAGATTAAAACTAAACTCAAATATTTATCTTCTTTGCCCTTTCACCAAAAAATAGAAAAATAAAGCATTTTATTCTAATCCCAAGTTAATAATGATGTAACACCCAAGACGTCAGGAAAGAAAAAAAGGGGAAAAGATAAAAAACTTGAAACAAATATGAGGTGGAGTTGTTTCCAATTGAAACTCAAATTCCTCCTCTATAAAATAATGATAACCAGACTCGGGTTCTTTGAAACTCGGCTCGGGTAGGTCCATACTCGGATCGAGTTCATCAAAACTTGGCTCGGATTCACCATTATTGAGAGCTCCGAGCTCACGACGAAGATGAACTCAGCTCGAGTTAATGATAACCCGGCCTAGGCAGTCCCACGACGAAATCGCGTCAGCCGCGACCTTCGCCCGAGCAGTCAAACGAACACGGCCCGGGTTTAGTCACAATTTTTCCTAGCGACATCCGATGAACTCGGCCCGAGTTCCTACCTTACTTGGCTCAAGTTCCGATAGTAAGTTGATAATTTTTATGATTGTTTGATATTTGATTTACGTGCTTATTTTAGATTTAAGTCATAATGATGATTACGCCATTTATGCTCCTCATTTACTCTTCATGATCTTATCTTGTAGTATTGATTTAAGTTTTAATTAATATTAATTTAAAAGCTGCAAGATAAAAGACAAAAAATGTTAAATGGAGAGTTTGGCGACGACCAAGTATGGGTTGACTTTGGTCGGTTATGGGCTCACTACGATCAATTATGGACTGCCTTTGTTAGTTATGATGATGATGACGGGTTGAACATGTCTCCCCGTGAGTTAAAATATACCACATGATAAGTCAAAGAGGAATAATAAAATGATGAAAGTATATGAATAATGAAACTTTCTTATGATGATCGACTTTTGCCACCCTTATGATGACTTTTCTATGATATTATTTGTTGGATTTGGACGCCCAAATGGGCTTTTCCATTCAGTGGCCCATCATGCAGAATGCAGTTTTGGTTAACCTGATATGCTTCCTCTTAATTCTGCTTCTGGTTCAGATTGGTAGAATCCTTCTGAGCTTGCTGACCTTTGCATGCATACTATTTTCTTTTAGCTCTGTTCACTCAAAAATAAAAGATTAAGCAGTAGAGTTGTAACAGTTATCAGAATAGAAAAAAATAGATGCAGAGAAAAAAAAACTATGAAATTAATAGAACACTAAAAGTATGAACAACAGAATAAAAGAAAGATTATGAACAAAATGGACTAGTTTAGCTAACTATGTAAAGTAAGTTCTAATGCTCTCAAATCCCGGGCAACGGCGCAAAAAACTTGATGAGTGTAGGGCTATAGGGGTGTGAGTGAATCAAGTAATGTAAGGAATATGAGAATAGAATGGATGGTCTCAAACAAGTTCTAAAAACCCTTAGCCTTCACAAATCTGCAAGTGCACAGATCGTGAAGTGCCCGGGGTATCGTATCCTCAAAGATTTGAAAGACTAGAATTGACTTTACAAACTAGCTATTAGTTCCTATAAAAATGCACCAAAATAAAATCTGGTCTAACTAGAATATTAACAAGACTAAAATGAATTGATAGCAGAATATGATGTCTAGTCTCTAACAGGAAAGATAGATGCAGATATTTTTGGTATTTTAGTTTAAGGACAAGAAAAGAACTATGCAGAAAATAAAGATATTCAAAGCAGTGGGAAAAGAGTTTCCTGGGAATGGAAGGTTTTTTAGAGTTTTTGTACGAGATGATTGCTGAAATATGTAAAAGATTCAGTTCATGGGTTCTATTGATACTAAAAATAACATACTCTCACGTAAACAAGTTGAAGACTTTGGACACAACCTCTCAGTTAGTGTCCTGAGCAAAAATATAACCCCTCAGCATTCGTTTTAACTCACTGTTCATAAGAATTCAACTCCCAACATTTATATGCATTCTTGAACCCTTAATAACCCACAAATTTAGAGAGTAATAGCTAGTTGCTACTTCTCATATTACAACTTAGCATAAAAGAAATCTCTCGGTTCCACAATATAACACATTTGCTATGCTATCACTCATCTATTTAGACAACATAATCATGAGGTTTGATTCTGGAATCATAGAAATGAGGAGAGACCACCTCTTCTCAAAGTATGGTCAGCAAGGAAAGAACACAGTACTAATAGTTCAGTAAAAATAACCCTAGACTCAACCATCATTTCAGCATTTATCATTCAAAGCAATCCCATCACAGAATCATATTGAAAACTTAATAAAGAAAATTGATAAAGCATTAAACATAGGGTTCCAACATCATCTCAAGAAAAACTCTAGATCACAACCATTCCCAGAAAACAAAAGAAATTAGCTACACATGGCTAATTTCAACATCACACAAAAATGTAAACAAGAGTTCTCCATAGTCATCACAAGATTCAAAATAAAAATCAAACAAGGAAAGAAACAGGAGTGCAAACTTTCACTTCTCAGCATCAGCTTCCCCCCTTCCTTTCTTGCTGGAGACTCCTCAAACTCTAGAAAATGCTCAGCCAGCCAGCCCCCTTTTTTTTCTCAGCAGCCTCCTCTCCTTTTATACTAGTCATAAATGTCTTTTGATTAAGAGATCAAAATGTTCCTCTTCCTCCTAGCATGCCATCAGCCCAATTTTTTTTTTGCAGGAATTTTTTTGCATGGAAGCCGTTATGTTGTCACACCAGAGAATAGGAGGTGGAAGAATGGTGGCACCAAGTTCATGTAGAAGAGTGTGAAGCGAAAGAAGCTAAGTGGTTGCATCAACAAGAGCCTTATATTCTAACTCCATAGACGAATGGAAGATGATGTCCTACTTCTTCGTGGACGGTTGTTGCTAATATATATTGCATATCCATCCACAAATTTTTTTATCATGTGGACTACCAGCTCAGTCAGCATTGGAGAAGACTTGCAGTTGCATAGAGATTGTCGAAGTAAAGTACATACATATATAGGGTACTATTGAGATAACAAATATATACTTAATGGTGTGCCAATGTTGGATGATCGGTTGGTGCATAAATTAATTGACATGGCTGACGATGAAGATGATATCCGAACGAGTGATGCACAAATAATGAATGGTGCCAACAATTTGGCGATAGAGGGGGTGGGTTATTGCATGGCTTGCCAACTGGTGTCAGTTTTTCTTTAGCATGAAGAGAACATTTAACAACTTGGCCCCACCCATTTTTGCGTGTTTGAAAATATAGACACCTAAGAAGATAACAAAGGACGGGTGCCAAGATCGCAAATAACAAAGGAGCGCATAAGGTGCTTGACGTTGTGGAGGAGAAGGGAGCATGAACCTGTGAGAATAATATTATCGGCATAAATGAGAACATAAGCAATGTTAGGACCCTATTTAAGAATGAAGAGAGAGGTGTCGATAGCTGAGTCAATTGAAGTAATGCAGCAACCAACATTTAAATCGTGTGTAGTGCTTATGCCAAGCTGATGGTTTGTATTTTTATACCTCTTTTATCATGAAAATGCTATATTTCCTCTAATATTATACAAATAAAACATGAACTATATATATTCAACCTTTTTTCCTAACTTTTTAGAATATCAAGTCATCTGGCCTTTTTCCAGCCAACACCTATGTATTCCTGATATTTTAGCTGATAATCCTCTCTATCACATAAGTGTGGGTGATTCTTCATAAAGCACTGGCTATAGAAAAGAGCACAAAGGATGTAACACAATGGAAGGAGCATATTCTATATTTGAACAAAAAGGGCTTTGAACCACTGGACAAGTGTCTCTCACCTACATGTACTGCTTGGCTAACATAATCGGTAGGGAATCAAGAGACAGAGTATTAGCTAGACACCTGTTGAGCATAAGAAGGCTGAGGATCACATCAAGCCAGGTGTCATGAATCGAAGAGGGATCACAATAGGAGAAGAAGTATAAGAGAGGAGAGGAGACAACAGGAGAAGAGGTCGGGGGGAACACACTGGACAGAAGGGAGCTATTGAGGAGGAAGAAGAGTATCTACACTGATGAGGAAGAGTGGATCATCTCTGAGTATCCCACTCGACACTATGAATCTTACTTTTAATCTTCGCCTTCATTTTCGCACTAACTTATTGTATTAAGTTTAATCTTAGTTTGAAGCTTAAACTTAGTATGTCTAGCTAATCAGCCAATGAGGCTGAGGTCATTGATGAATTCGAACTTGGTTTCATGCTTTCCTAGATTTCGGATGTTTGTTTTTTATAGCATTAACTTTATTGCTTATCTGATGAATGTTGTGTTTCGAATTCTCTTCCTTATGCGACAATTCCTCTAGGAAGGGGCATATGTTGTAAACAATCTAGTTATGAACCGAAAGGTTAGCAGATTGTAGAAGGAGAGACTCTTGAGTATAATTATTATCTTTCCAATGGTGAATCGAGGGAGGAACCTAGGGACTTCTAATATAGCTTCGCTTAGATAGCAAAATGACTCGATTCGAACATGAGAGCAGGAGAACCGAATGATGCTTTTCACGAGAGTGAGAGACATTCACTTTGAACGTTATCATTTGAATGTGGATTGTAAGAAAATAGCATATATTCACCATGTTCACCATAAAATGATCCCTTGTACCTCTATTTTGCATATCATTTGATAAAATAACTTTTAGTTCTGAGATTAGTTTACTTTAGATTATGAAAGTTAAACACAAAAATAACCAAACAAATTATAAACTTCGAAAATCTCAAATACATGCCATTACTTTTCAGTTGTTTACTTTTACTTGTCATTCACTCCCACAAAACCAAACTCCTTCGATGCAAATAGTGATATATGTCGAAAACTCTCCTTATGGTTTGGCCCCAATTTGTACATCGGCGACGATTCTATACTTGCAACATGAGAAGTGTAGTTGGAATTATAAATTTAAAACTTATTTACATTTCTGCAAAAGGAAATCCGATCTCCACATACCTGTATCTAGTGTGCAAACACTGACTATCCCATAACTGCATTATCTTGCACAACACAAGCCATAAATTAATTTGTGCAGTTTACAGATATGTGATGGATGGACATGAACTATGAAACCTGGTGGTTGCTCCATAGAGACAACCTCGAAGAGATGACCGTGAAGGAATATGTTGTTGACAGTTGATGATGCAACTAGTTGTGAGAAATTGCTACAGAACGAGACAAATAGTAGTGGGCTTAATGATTGGACTAAATACCTCGGTGTAATTGATACCAAATTCTTGATGGAAGCCTTTAGCCACCAAATGCACTTTGTGCCGTTGAAACGAGTTGTCAACATCAAATTTTGTACGATAGATCCAATGATAGGCAATAACATTATAATTGGAGGGTCATGGGACAAACATTCTATTGCGAATGAGTGTGTTAAACTCGCCTCGCATGGTAGATCGCCATTTAGGGATAACATTGACTTTGCGAAAGCATGTGAGGGTGTCCAAGTGTAACATTCAAAATCACAAATGAGTATTAATTTAATTATAAATTAAATTAAGCAAATTATAGGTTTGATATAGATTTAATGGAATTGTAATATTATAATGCTCCTTGGGCAATTAATTTGATTAAGGATTAAAACTCAGCTCATTATATTTTGAGAAGAAATTGAAGTTAATTATGATTTTATATCTAGTTCTGAATTATTAGATGGATTAGGCATTAATTAAGATAAAGCTAAATGTTCTAATTAGTTTTAAGCCCATTTATTATGATAAGTACTAACTTAATTTATTATAATTTTATTTCCTACTAGTTACATGATATGTTTAGTGTTCGATGGACTTTTGATAAAATTCTAGTTATTCTCCACCATATAGAAAAAAAGAAAGTAAAATAAAAGAGAGAACATAGAAAATAATATACATGAAGGTGGGCCACAATATGTTAAGTTAAATGGTGAGCTGCTGCATCATAATGAGTTGGCACTCATGCAAAATACCTTGACATACCATGTAGATCATATATGTATATATAGACTATAATATCATATTATGTATTTCAATAAGATATACTGTAGTATTCGACTATAAGATTTACTAAGGAGTTTAAAATTAAACAGGTGATGCCAATTCAAAATCAAATAGGTTATAGAACTTTGCTTGTCGTTTGCTATATGGCCGAAATTTTACTACTAATAATTGAATATAAAAATTTCTTAAAAAATTATAAAATTTATATGACCTGATACTTTCAAAGACTAGTTTCTATGGAATTCGGAATGATCTAAAATCATATCCATATATTATGTTGTATGCAAAAGAGTGAGTAGTTGTTTTCCAAAATGACATAGTTAGCTTGTAAATTATGCTCTTATTCATGTCAATAATATAAAAGTCTGAAACTTTTATGTGGATTTGTTGCTTCTATAAGATACCTAATCCAATTGTAATAACTCAAAAATAAATTATATTAAAGAAGATATCAAATTTACACGGGTTACATCTCTGTCTCACAGATTTTAAAGTAGAATATAAATATGCTCCACCATGGAATTTTCTAATACTTATATAAAATAGTATAAATTATGAAAATTAACTATACCTACTACATTTCATATCTTACTGAGATTTGGAATCAAGTTATTCTGATATCCATAGAGAAAGTATGCATTCATATTTAAGATGCTATCATCAAGTCTTCCAAAACTGTTACCTTATTTTGTAAATTATATATTAAATTCAATATGTTACATAAGTATTTGATAATTTAATATAAGAAGATACAGATGTTAGGTTTTATTTACAATTGGAATAACTTGAAAAAGATATGTCTGGTTAAAGTTATAAATGCTTTATCGAACATCACTCGGTATGTCAGAATGAAACTCGAGGTAGATTATGTTAGTATTTGCTAAATTTATTATTCTCGATCTAGAAGGATATAGATTCAAGTAATTTTATGAGTTAAACCTTAGGAGGTGTATGTTTATAGAAATTTAAATCATGATAACATAATGTTTTTACTATTTTATATAAATAATAAAAGTAAAGGTCACTCAGTTTGTTAGATTGCAGAAATAACATGAAAGTTAGCTGAATCTTGATTTTCTTGAAAACAAACCATAATGAAATAAAATTTGAAAATTCTAAATATTTAAATATTTGTAATATGAAAGCATGAAAAATTGAAATGATGAAATATGGGAATGAAATGTAAGAAGATATGAATTTTCTTTTGCTAGGTATGCAATCTGTCACGATATAAGATCAACGCTTAATTACTTTGATTATAAGAGTAAAAGCATAAGTGTCATATAACATTTGCAGTTATTTATATTTCATATATGATATGTTAGCACTCAAAACATAGTAGTAATATGATGATGATGATGATGATGATGATGATGATGATGATGATGATGATGATGATGATGATGATGATGATGATGATGATGATGATTATTATTATTATTATTATTATTATTATTATTATTATTATATTAGATGAGTAAAGTAAGAAAATAAAGGAGAAAATCTTTTGATTTCTGTGTAAGTTGATTTCTTCTACTTTATGTATTCATCCATTTTTAATTCGGTGTGACATTGACTGTGATATATATTGAATATTTATTTGAAAAAATTCTTGGGAGAAGTATGTTGGAATGATTGACCAATTGATTGCACATTGAAAAACATGTATGATATGTTATGAATTGCTATTGTAAAGTGCAATCGCTCAAATGAATGATCGATATGATTTATATTCTGATATCCGAGATATAATTGCTATATGATTAATTATGCATCTGCATCTGCCTGCATGTGCATATGATTGTTGGAGCTAATTGCTATATCACTGATCACGATAGAAGCCGCCTCTACAATCCAATCCATCATTTTGTTTCTCAGAAATGAGATGAGATAGACTAGAATTAAGTGTCATGCGGAGCTAAGTGCTACATCATAAAAAATCGTGATGGGAGCCTTTAGAGTCCGTAGGGACCATCTCTAGAATTCACCTATTGCTATATGTTATCCGAAAGGAATGAAATAAAACGGAGCTAAATGTTATCCACCTACCACTATATTGTTGGAGCAAAGTTTTAATAACATATAAAATTATATTTTAATGATACAAACCTCGAAAGATTAAAATTAAATGTTAAAAAAGTTTAAATTAAAAGGGATAACTTTTGCATTATATTTTGAATACATAATTTACTATGATCTTATTATATTATGGATGAATGATAAATATCAATTGTAGAGAATTATGTTAGCTATCCATAGAATCTAAGATTATCTAATTTGAATAACTGTGCAAAAAGTTATGCGCAAAATGGTGCAGGTCAATCAACGTGTCGGTCGAAGCAAAAAAGGTCGGGTGAGACAATACTGGTCGACCGAATGGAGATATTGGTTGACCGATCAAAATTGAGTATGCCCTGGTTGACGCCGAGACAATACTGGTCGACTGACCAGTCCATGGTCCGGTCGATCAATAAAGCACAAAAGCTGAAGAAATCACACAATGGTCACATAAAATGGTCGATTGGTTCATATGTGCGGTCGACCGGCCTCCGGGTCAAATGAATAATAACGGTCAATTTTGAAGGAGAAATTTGTGGAATAATTTTTGGACGAATTTTTCACATACTAGAACCTATAAAAGTAGTGCCTAAGCCAGAAGCAAAGACACCCATCAAAGCATTAAAGAAAACTTCAAGTTATCGAAACAGAGATTCTTTTCTTGAAGTTATCATTTTGGTTTTCTCTTCTTTCTATTCTTGTGAGCTTGCTTTTGTAAAAGAGAGAAACAAATTTGTAAGAAAAATTAAGAGAGCTTTTGTGTGAAAGAAGTTCCAAAATCTTACATCTTGAGCAAGAGAAAATATTAGCTTCTTAGGAGGAAAGGTTTGCCTTGCCTCTCTAGACGGAGAAAATGTGATTGTGTAAAAAGCTTTTTTCCTTACCCCATTTGGAACAAAGGAAGTGTTTTAGTAGAATCTCCGACAATCTCGAAGTTGAGAAGTCGGAGTAGGAACGTAGGCCAAAGTGTGACCAAATCTCGTCAACAACCACCGTGTTATTTGTGTTTGAATTCTCTCTCCCTTTCTTTCTCATATGATTGCTTTTGTGTTGGTCTGAATATTAACTAATCGATTTTAAGCTTTCACAATGTGTTTTTGTCAAATCGATATTTTGTTTTTCAACACTAATTCACCCCCTTTCTTGGTGCCTTTTGGGATTCAACAATTGGTATCAGAGCAAGTTGCTCTTATTTTAAGATCAAATTATTTTAAGATTTAATTGTTTTAATATTTGATCGTATTGTTTTAATATTTAACAATCTTTAGAGTCATGTCATCAAGTGGTTTTGGTTTTGCTGAAGGACAATCAAATAGTCATCTTCCCTCTTTTTAACTCATTGAATTTTTCTTATTAGAAAATTAAGATTCAAGCCTATATATGTTTTATTTATATAAATACGTGTGACATTATTGAAAAAGACTATTATTTACATGAAAAATTACTTTCAGATCATGACGAAAGATAAATTTTTTTTCAAATTGGATTGGAAAATAAAAAATATATTTTTTATTGTGATTTGGATTCAATAGAGTTTAATCGAATTTCAAGTTGTAAAAGTGCAACTGAGATTTGAGAAAAACTCATTATCACTTACGAAGAAATTGATAAAGTTAAGGAATATATATTAAATATTTTAAATCACCAATATGATTCATTCAAAATGCATGATAATGAATCCATAAAAAATTGATATGGTTGTACGATTTAATGATATCTTAAATGATTTAGTCTCTCTGGGCGAGACAAGAATTAACCTCAAAAAAGTGAAAAAGTTTTTCAAATCTCTCTCTTCCAAATGACATACAAAGAGGATCATGATTGAAGAAAAAGATTTGAACAAATTAAATTTTGATGATTTTATTGATTCACTTATAACCTATGAGATCTCAATCCAAAAAGATTAAGAGGAAAAAGTTCCCAAGAAGAAAACATTGGCATTGAAAGCAGACGAAATTGAAGAAGATTCAAGTGAAGAAGAAATAGATGACAGAAACTTACATGCAACACAAAAAAACTATATAAGTATATCAAATTGATAAAAAGAAAGAAAAGAGTGAGAAGCCAACCAAAAAATCATACAAACACCACAAAGAAGAAAAAATTTAGAAAGGTAAAAAGAAAAAATATGAAAAGTCTAGTGAAACAAGTGATTCATCGAGCTCTTCTAGTGACGAAGCATACCTATACTTAATGACACACGACGGTGAGGTATTATCTAACTCTTTAAATTTAAATTATGCTCATCGAACTCTTCCAAAGAAAATTTTTCTTTATATATAAAAAAAGAATTTTCTCCCTTATAAAAATATATTTTTTCATTTAAAGAAGAAAATCAGAAATTACTATGTTAGATTGAAAAATTAAAAGAAGAAAAGAATACACATTGTGTGGAAAATGAAATTGATTCTTTGGAAATTACACATGCATGTGAAATTGTAAAATTAGTATGCTCTTTGAAAAAAAATAAAGAAAGAGAATACTCTTTTGAAAAATCCACAAAATAAGACTATTTGTCAAGTAACGAAAAATAATCTTAGGAATCACATTTTGGACATAAATTTTTTTATTGGAAATCTAATCATTTCTACGATAGAAAATTACATTTTAAATGCTTTACATGTGAATTTCAGGGTCGTTATGCATATCAATGCAAAGTTAGAAAATAATTTTAACATGGAATGATATAAATTCCAAAAGGAACCATGACTAACAAAATAGGATCAAAAAAAAATTGGGTATCAAAGATTACATAATTACTTTTCAAGTGTGTTTTAAATGCAAAGCAAATGATAAGTGGTGAATGCAGAAAAGTTATGGTAAAAATATCATCTATTTTTTTATTTCACAAAAAATTTTAAAATTACTATTTTTTTGAAAGAAAAGAGAAATATATATAAAATAGAAAAAGATTGATCATAATGATGGAGGAGTATGTTAAAATCTTTCAACTTTATTTTAACATATCATTAATATCATTATTGTATGAAAGTTTTATGTAATATTTTGATTCTTAATATATCTTTTTGAAATCTGTGGCTTTCATAATATATAGATCAATTTGATTTCAATTTTAAAAATAGACATAAATTTATGGGGAGCTATTTTTTAACTCTATATGATGCAATACTTTTATGACAAAAGGGAAAATAAATTTTTCTAAAAGAGGAGGAATTTCATGTGGTTTCTTATATTCTTCATTTACAAATTATCTTTTTGATAAAACAAAAAGAGGAGAAATATAATAGAAATATGATATGAATATAATTAAGATTTAGGGGAAGTAAAATTAATTTTACAAGATTTTACAACTTTTTGCAACTTATATATTTTTCATATTTCTCGATTTGTCTTCATAAAAAATGGGAAGATTGTTGGAGCAAAATTTTAATGACATATAAAATTATATTTTGATGATACAAATATCGAAAGATTAAAATTAAATGCTGAAAAGTTTAAATTAAAAAGGATAACTTTTGCATTACATTTTGATTACATAATTGACTAAGATTTTATTATATTATGGATGAATGATAAATATCAAAATTGTAGAAAATCATAATTGACTAAGATGATCTAATTTGGATAATTGTGCAAAAAGTTATGTTTAAAATAGTGCAGACCGATCAATGTACCGGTCGAAGAAAAAAGGCCGGGCGAGACAATACCGGTCGACTGAATGGAGATGTCCGTCGACCGATCAAAACTGAGCATGTCTCGATTGACACCGAGACAATACTGGTCAACTAACTAGTTGATGGTTCGGTCGATCGATGAAGCTTAGAAGCTAAAGAAATCGTGCAACGGTCACATAAATCGATCGACCGATCCATATGTGCGGTCGACCGACCTACGGGTCAAATGAACAGTAACGATCAATTTTGAAGGAAAAATTTGTGGAATAAATTTTCACATACTAGGGCATATAAAAGGAGTGTCAAAACCAGAAGCAAATGCACTCATCCAAACATTGAAGAAAAATTTCAAGTTATCGAAAATGAGATTCTTTTCTTGAAGTTATCATTTTTGCTTTCTCTTCTTTCTCTCTTCCATTTTTGTGAGCTTGTTTTTGTAAAAAAGAGAAACAAATTTGTAAGAAAAATTGAGAGAGCTACTGTGTGAAAGAGGTTAAAAAATTTTACTTCTTGAGCGAAAGAAAAGATTAGCTTCTTAAGAGGAGAGGTTTGTAAATGGCCATCTTCCTTGCCTCGTTTGAAACAAAGGAAGTGTTTTAGTGAAATCTCCGATGATCTCGAAGTTGAAAAGTCGGAGCGGGGACGTAGGCCAAGATATGATCGAACCTCGTCAACAATCATCGTGTTATTTGTGTTTGAATTCTCTCTCCCTCTCCTTCTCATATGATTGCTTTCGTATTGGTCTGAATATTAACGAATCAATTTTAAGTTTTTGCGACATGTTTTTGTGAAATCAATATTTTGTTTTTCAACACCAATTCACCCCCTTTCTTGGTGTTCTTTAGGATCCAACATATATGATATGTTCATCGAAAGGGATGAAGTAGAATGAAGCTAAGTACTACATCATTAGTCACAATGAGAGTCACTTCTAGAGTCCACCTACCGATCGCTGGCCAGTTGATGATCCGTGCATTCGTACGAGAGTCTGCATGCATATATTTGATATGATTTGAATGATACCAATTGCAATAGGAGTGTGATTATTTGAATTAGGAAATCATATATATTATTTTCAAATATATGAAAACACTAATGGTAATATTATAATTATTTCATATCTTTGCTTGTCTCTTCGAATTAATTAGATGGTAACACATAACTTATGTGTTATCAACTTACTAAGCTATTTTTGCTTATAATATTATTTCTAATATTTTTTTAGATAAGTATAGTTTCTTGGATCGTGGGAGCTCATAATCGTAGCAGGGTTTAACTCTTTTGATGTAAAGGCAATGAGGGGAGTTGTTACTCACATGTCCTTGTGTTAGGATGTCGAGAGAGTTTGTTATATGTAATATATATGTGTTATTTTGTAACTTGTAAGAAAGCAAAGTCATTTTGTAAAATGTAAAACTTAAGGAAGTTGATTTGCTCTGAAATGATCATCACATATTGTGTAATTTGTTTATTGATATACTTCTATTCTTATGTTATTTTAAAAAAAATTACACCACGTTTCTGCATTTTTTCTCGATTTTATATGTTTGACCGTAATGAGTCGGGAACGCCGATTTACATTAAGATTTAAACCATAGTCATGACACCAAGTCAATGGTGAGCGCCAGAAGATAATAGCTTTTAATTCGGTTAGTTGACGGTAGTTGATGGGATGGCAAGGACACAATGTGCGATGATGAATAGGCAGAGATGAAAGAGGTGAGGGAGATGAGTTGGAGGTTGAAGACAATGTGTTGGAGGGTGGAGATTACGTGGATAAGTGGATTGGTGTGGTAGCTGAGGTGAACTCCAAATTAAATGGAATGGGATAGATAGAAATTGAGTTGAGGACTGTGGAGTACAAAAGGGAAAAACCATTCTTAAGTAAGCGATCATGACATGCCATATAAATTTGACTAGTGGGAGAATGATAATAACGACATCTGAAGTAATTTTGCAGGTATCCAAGAAATACACAGCAAGGGAGTGGACATCGAATTTGTGGTGAGTTGTAAGCATTAATTTATGAAAAAATGGAATAATAAAACACATTAAGGTGATCGTAAGAGAGAGGGCTGCCGATTATGAAGGTAAAAAAAGATGATTGGTTGTGTAAGGTGCGAGCGGGTAATAGGTTTATGAATGCAACAGAGGTCTCAACAATGAACAGTGCAAGTGTAGCTTCGAGTACATGATGTATTTTTCGCTCAACTAACCCATTTTGTTGATGGTTATGTGGGCATGTTAGTCTATGGGAAATGCCACGAGCTTGAAAATAAGATCACAACACTATGTATTCACTTCCATTATCAGTCTATAAGCATTTAATTGTGGCATCAAATTGGCGTTCAACCAACTTATGAAAATTGAAAAGAAATGAGCAACATCATACTTGTGCATAAGGGAGTACATTCAGGTGTAGTGACTATAATCACCAACTATTATTAAAGAAATAATCGTTGCCATAAGAAGATGGTGTTGGAGTCGACTCCACACATCATCAAACAACAATTGCAAAGGTTCTGAGATAATGTTATTGGTGCAGGGTAAATGTAATTAGGTAGATTTGCCTTGAATGAATGAGAAGCATCTTTCTTATGGTGCTAGTAATAGATAACTTTTGGCATCGAAGAATTGTGGAGAGGATTTGTTTGTGTGGATGTCCCAAGCGAACATGCCATAAGTATGAGGAAATAAAATTAGTAAGCGCATCAGGTGAAGCAGCAGTGTGAAGAGAAAGATGGTATAAGTCACCTTTAGTTTGTCCGTGGATAGCATGCATTTGGTTTCGTGATCCTTGACAACAAAATGTGATGGGTGAAATTAAAAAAATAATTGTTATGAGATGTAAAATGGCGGACAAAAAGAAGATTTCGAGTAAGTTTAAGAATGTGCAGTATATTAAGCAATGAATAGATTCCAATGGTTGAAGAAAATTGTGATGCACCAATAGGGTGAATGGGAAGTGCAATACCATTGCCAACGACAAGGTTTTTAGCTCCTTCATATTGTTCTAAAAGTTGGAGATTCTAAATGCCGTGTGTGGAATGCTGAGTGGTATCAATATCGAGGACCCATTTAGCATAATGGCCAAGCAATGTAGGTGATGTTGAATGAAGCAGAAAAGAGGTGGTCGCACTATATACATGAATTGGCTAGGAACCAAGGATTTGTTGCCTACAATGCCATGGTGAGGGACCTTGAATCCCACAAATAGGGCATGATGATCTATTTGATCCTTGATCTCCATGGCTGCAATCGCCACGACATGAGTTTCTACGGGAATGTGATTGTTCAACAATTGTGGAAGAATGACTTTTGTTTTAGTTGTTCGCTGCATAATTGGCAAAAGGGTGATTGATATCGAACAATTTGCTAGATTGAAGACGAATGTCATGAGAGGTTAATATGCTCTGCAACTCTAGAAAGGTTGCGGATCAGGAATGTGCTATGAGAGAAGCCACAACATTGTTGAAATCACTATGAAGGGTGTTGAATATTGTTGCGTTGAAGGCAGAGATGGACAACGATTGTTCAACAGTTGATAGCTCATCGGCTATGTACTTGACTTGGCGTAGAAAGATAGGCAACACTATATTACCTTGTTTGAAGTTATGGAGCTGCATTTGCAATTGGATAATCCGAGTCTCAGTTGGGACGTCATATGCTTGACATAATGCCAAGCCAGGCTTCACGTACAGGTGGTAAGCCGATGACACAAGAGATGAATTCTTTAGATAAGGAGGCAAGCAGCTAGCTAAGAAGTTATTAGTTGCAGCACTAAGCAAATGGTGGAGTGTTGTTTCTGGTGGCTCGAGGAAGGAGTGTTGACAATGTCTTGAATCTGAACCTAATTATAATCCTATGTGGGCTCCTATATAATTAGATGCTTCAATAGATATCCCTACGATTTTAGGATTTCTATTTCCTATTTTATATTGAAGTTCACTATATAAACTTCATGACGGTTAGAATTTTGCATCCTTGTAATCGTCACTATTCCATAATAAAGAGAGTCGTTGCCGCCCGAGGACGTAGTCCGATTTAGTATGAACTTCATAAATCTCTACGTTCTTCTGTGTTCGTGCGATCTCTTTCTCCCTCTTTACGTAACAAGGAGCTTTACGGATCAAGGTGACTCTCAAAGGTTGTAGTTGCAAATTAAGGATTTAATATGTATTTGTCAAAGGTTGTAGCTTTAATGAAGATGATAGTTTGGTATTGAAGGATGAAGAGAAAGATGAGTTGTCAAGAAGCTGCCTTGGTTTGATATCATGCAAACACTCAACAATGGAAAATTCAACATATTTTATTGAGTGATTTGTACACATATCAAAACATATATAACTCCATATTTTATTGAGTGATTTGTACACATATCAAAACATATATAATACGGAGTTAGTGATTACAAAAGCCTGATGAATTCACAAGTAAACAATTGATATCAAAGAACAAATCACGTGGGTGATACGTTCATAGTGCATTGACACATTTTAGCTTATTCGCGTAGAATGTGACAATTGTAATACTTTGAAGCATTGAAAATTGTTTTATTTAGACAATAAAGCTACATAGTCCTCCATGATTTTTCAAAATTTATCTAAAAAATTAAAACCATATTCACATTAATGCACGCATTCCTCACTTCTTGTTAGGGACTCAATGTTATCGTAGTATAGTATTATGATATATCGTAGTGTAGTATTATGGTCATATCATACTTATTATTTTTTGAATATTCATTCGGATCCATAACTATTAACAAGTAGAATAGTATTTTCCTAATTAAATAATGATTCGAAATATCGAATAAGAGACTAGTAACTCCTACTAATTAATTATGCCAACCGATCGTATCATACCTATTGTTCCTTTTCGTATCATACATGTTAACTTTTTTAAACATGTATAATTAAACACAATCATATCTCGATACTCATAATGTCTCATTGTCTTATCCATGATGTGGAGTCGCACGGTCCTAAAATATTGATATAAATTGAAAAAGAAATTAACGAATAGAGTTTTTTTTCGGTGAAAATGAATGCATTCGTTATGTAATATACCATCATGTATCCTTAATATAAAATACAAAGTGTTTAATAAACTGAGAGGGCTTAATGTTTGTATAATCTTAATATAACAAACAAAGTGTCAATAAACTGAGAGGGCTTAATGTTTGTATAAGACGATTAAATTATTCGTGTACTTATTGCCGCGTATAAAACTTAATGACACATAAAAAAATTTGGAATTTATGGTTGTGTTAAACAAAGTTTCATAACGAATAGAAATAAAAAAAAGCCTTAAATTTTATATACGTTCATAACTAATTGCTCACAGAATGTTGGAGCCCTATTTTAAGTGTCATACAATTATTAACCTCTAAAAAACTGTCATATAATAAGCTGTATCGGTAAAGCCCACAAGACTTTCCCAGAAAATTATAGTGGGCTGGGCCTCCCTCGTAGCCCAACCCAATAACACAAGAAAATATCAAAACAGTAAAATACACAAAATAAGAACAACAACAACAAAAAAAAAAGTTGATGTCACCACTCACCAACGGTACTACTACGCGGTGGATGGATGGATAGGCCTCGTTTTTGCTCTCCTCCTCCGTCGTGTTCTCGTGTCCCCGCTCGCTGTTGCTGCGCGCGAGCGTCCGCCACGCCGCCCTCCTCTTCCTCCTCCTCCATCCAAAACCTCATCGCGAAACCCTGCCGAGTTCTTCCTCCTCTTCCCTCCAATTCCTGAAATCTCATCTCGCCCTTCGCCTCGTCTCATGGCGGCTGCCACCGCCTCCGTCCTCCTTCGAGACCCCTTCTTCAAATGCAAGGCCGCCGCCGCCAGCTCTTGTTCTGCTTCGGCTTCTCCTTCGTCGTCGTCGTCGTCGTCGTCGTCTTCTTTTCCTCTCCCTCTGAAGTGGAATCCCTTATCCGTCCGTGGGTTACTCGGAAAGTCCACCAAATCTGCACCTTGTCTTCCCTTTCAACTTCCGAACCGAGCCGCTGTGCTCTTCCGGTCATTCTCTGACCTGATGCTGCCTTCCCCGGCGGTTGAGGAGGAGAATGAGCAAAGTAGGAGCTTGCTCGGCGACCTCCTGGGTTCCGCTCTCCAAGCTCTCAGCGCGCTGAAGAAGCCCGCCCTCTCCACCGCGGCGATGTTGGGAATACTCCTCGCCGTGGCCAGTCCTGCGGCCCTGGCGGACGCGTCCCACTGGACTGCGACGAGGACACCGGAGGCAGGCTCGAACGTGATTTCTGCCAGCTACTACGATGCTGGTTCTAAGCTTGGCTCCCGATGGGATTCCACTGTGAAAAACGATGGCTTGCTTCCTCGCTTTCTGCTGATGGAATTGGCAGTGGCCTCCTTGCTCAGTGGGATTAATTCCCACCTTGCGCGTCGCCATGGTCACGAACCAAAGCTGCAGGTTCGTTACTGTTCAAATTATATTCCTGGTATAAATTGATTTAGAAGATGTTAGTCTGCTTGTTGCTATCCTCTATATTTTCCCCTTAGAACTGGCAATATCTTTTTTGTTTCCAGGTTTGCGCCAGCTGCAGTCCACAATTTTCATGGGCAGCTGACACCACGAATGATCTGGCTCTATTTGGTTTAAAATTTGATAAATCAGGTCTGTTCACAAGTGAACTTTTTTTCTGTCGCTCTCTAATTTCATTAATGTTATATTGCTTGTATGGAACATCTTCTTGGCATTGAATGGGATGATTAGTTCGGCAGAACGGTATTTGATGAAGTTGTACATCAATATGGTGCGTCTGTTCTAATTATGTGCATGATTATGCACATCAATATGGTGTGTCTGTTCTAATTATGTGCATAATTATGCACATCAATATGGTGTGTCTGTTCTAATTATGTGTATCATTATTTTGCACATCAATATGGTTTGTCCCAGAGACTTTGATTCTAACTTCTTGTAAATATGAAAAACAATATATGATTATTGCGTTTTGAAGAAAGGTATCCAGGTAAAGGAATGGTTTATTTCAACCTTTTCATTACTATCTTATTTTTGCCATAATCAAGTGTGTGCTATTATTTTGCCAACAGATACTTCACATAGTAACTTCAGATGCCAGCTGGTTGCACCTGGAATTTCACTCTCAAACTCCCAACAAAATTCTGTCAAAAAACAATGCAAGCAGATCCTGAAAGCAGTTGCTACAATCGAACCAACATACGTGGTTTCGAGTAATAATGTTGATGAATCTGAAGAGAGTTTTCAATTCAGTTCCAGCATGGGCCTTGAAGCGGTTCAACAGTCAAACGGAGACTCTCATGAAGTAGATGATAGAGAGAAGTTGAGACGCATGAGGATTTCTAAAGCAAATAAAGGAAATGTTCCATGGAACAAGGGAAGGAAACACAGTGCAGGTAACTGTTACATATATATAACACATGCACACGCACACCCTAATATCATATGCACACTTGTTACATGTAGAACCTTTACAAATTTAATCTACAATGACAGTGTTCTCATCTGTATGACATCCTTACAGAAACTATTCGACGCATTCGAGAGAGGACCAAATTAGCAATGCAGGATCCCAAGGTGATGTCATGTAAGAACTAGGAACAATAATATACATATGAAATATCGGTAGTGGTGTGGAGTATAGATACTTGGTCAAATCAATAAACTGTCTAAGATTCTTGTTTTTTTTATAAAATATGCACTCAGAAAGAAACTTCTGGAACATTTAATTAAATGTATATGGTGGTAAATTACAATAATTATGTGAGACGAAACATCATCACCTCAATATATTTTCTGCTTCTCCAATTGTATCAAGGACTCTCTAAAAAATATTGTATCAAGAACTCGGTGTTGTATGTTCTTAACTTTCTTCAACATTTCACTTAGGATTGTCAAATTCATTACTCATGCTAAACATTCAATATCTATACACTGCTTCCTTAATTTTGGCCACAAATTGTATAACGTCTCCTTATTGGTTAGCCGGTTAATGCCATGAACAAGCACATTCATAGTCTATCAGATTATTATGAACTGTGAAAATCACTTTGAGTATAAATGCCATCGTGATGTGCAGGTGAAGATGAAGTTGGTCAACTTGGGACACGCTCAGACGTGAGTTTCCCTTTCTTCTGATTTCTGTTTTAACTATGAAGTGGCAAGTAATGAATTACAATTTCTTATCACACAATTGTGCAGTGAAGAGACGAGAATAAAGATTGGTGCAGGCGTACGGGAAGGTTGGCAGAGGCGCAGAGAAAAACTAATGGTGCAAGAAGGCTGCTTTTTTGAGTGGCAGAACTGTATAGCAGAGGCTGCTAGGAGAGGTTGTGCCGGGGAAGACGAACTGCAATGGGATTCATACAAAATTTTGGATGAACAACTGAAGAAGGAATGGTTGGAAAGTGTTGAGAAGAGAAAAGTTATGCCTAGGCCAAAAGGGAGCAAAAGGGCTCCGAAATCACCTGAACAGCGCAGGAAGATATCAGAGGCTATTTCAGCAAAGTGGTCAGATCCTGTAATGATCATATTCTTTGGCCTTCCTTTTTGCATAATTTTCTATGAACTTAATTACATTATCACTCTCTTAATTGGTTTTCTCCTGTCATCCTCTCAAAAATAAAACTCCTTCAGTGTGACTATTCAGGAAGATTACATATAGAAGATTGCGGTGGCTACCATTTGTAATACCATCTGCCGTATGGACCTTCATTAGATGTTTCATATGGTATTAACTGACCTTTGATCAATTCGTTTCAGGGATATCGTGATCGAGTTTGCAATGCACTGGCTAAGTACCATGGCATACCTGCTGTTGGAGCTGAAAGAAAGCAAAGGAAAAAACCTAGTGGTGAAACACCTTTGAAGAGGGAATCTGTGAAAAAGAGGCAACCAATACCAAGCAGTACTAATCTTGAAACAAAAAATATCAAGAAGGTAATATCTAAGAAAAAGAGAGCATCTGTTCCATCGTACAAGGACCCTATGGCCAGCTCTAAACTGGAGATGATTAGGAAAATTAGAGAACAAAGAACGATCTTGGAAATGCAAAAGAGAGAAGCTACTGAAAGAGCCAAGTAAGTGTAACATTTGATTTTCTCCTTTAATAAGATAATTCAGTCTTTGAATCTTATCAATATAATTAAGGACGGTTGATCAAGTGAAAAGTGAGACATTATTGTTATAACCTTATTCAGTCTCAATTTGAAGTAATTTCAGATATGTTTTAGAACCTCTCTCTCTATAGATATTCTTTGCGAGCATGTACACATCAATTCATTAACCTTAAGCATCTATTGATTTACCAGGAAACTGATTGCTGAGGCAGAAAAGGCAGCAAAGGCCCTTGAGATCGCTGCACTGAGGAGCCCTCTTGCACAAGCGTCACTTTTGGAAACTAGAAAATTGATTGCCGAGGCAACGCGATCTATTGAAAACATTGAGGCTGGTCAATTAACATCTCTGGATCTAAAAGATAATGCAACGTCAGGTTCTGATGAATCGCCAAATGATTTCCAAGAGAATCCAGAAATCCTAAGCTGTGGGAAGAATAAGCTGCATGTTAATGGCATTCATCATCTCTCTTCTGGTAACCACAAGGATTCTAGTTCTGATGCATCATCTTTGCTCAATGCATCGAACAACATGGAGCCTTTAGCAGCAGCTGGATTGCCAGTAACTTTCACCGAAGTAACATCTGGGTATGATCCAACTTTCGATCCTCGGATTTTGGCAGAGCAATCAGAAACAACAGTCGACCAGATAAGCCGACCTCCAGATAGATACGATGACCTGGAAACCGATAAGAAGGCATTCAGATCTTCGGAAGTGAAACATAAGGAGACTTCTGGCACATCAGCTAAAATTAAGAAAAAGTGGGTTTGTGGGCGACTGGTTGAAGTTGAAGAACAGTCGGAAGACGATGACACCGAGAGGCATAAATGAACCATGGGAGCGCATCATATTCTTAGCTGGTAACTGCAATCAATTCAAACTATGTTTGAGAATCGCCTTGCTTCGGAAATGAAACAGATCTTTCTTTGTCCAAAGGCTCAAGACAATTAAAGTGTAGTCGTATGATATTAACTATTTATTATAGATGAGGAAATTTCATGGTGCCACAATAGATAGCTTGAGCGAAATTTGTTGTCCCGTCCTTGGTAAATTTTTGCTGGAAGAGCTATAGAAGATTTGTCCTTACACATAGCACTCAGAATTTGAGCTGATGTGTTCCCTTATACTTGTGTTCCCGTTTATCGGATTCATGATGACATTGTCCCAGCATGTAAGACCAAACACATTGGTTCCAAGGATCGTTGATATATATACTACATAATGTTGAATTCTTTTTTGTTGCTTAAGTTTCCGTGCAGTTGATCTTGCATCACTTTTTGAAATTAGATTTTTGTATTTGCTAAAATGAGCAACGAATTCACAGCATACATCACATTAGGCACGTATCTGTTGCTCTGGATACCGCGAAATGGCAGTCCAATTACCTTCCCCTCAGCTGGCTTCCTGGGCAGAAATATCCATCTATTTCCAACTAAACGCTGCTTAAATTAGTAAAGTGGATCAAACACACAATTCCTTGTCCAATTCAAATGAACAAATTTCTTCACAGGAAGACGGTAAATAGTCAAATATAACAAGTGACTTCAGAACGCACAATAGAGTATCCAATGAAGCTGACAAATGAACAAAGCAACAGATGAGGGAACACATTGTCTTTAACAGCATGCGCGAGCATTCACAGTAGCAGGGTAGATGTTCGCAAAGTTTAATATACACAGCGATTCATGGCAGGTACCCATCATAAGTTATTTACCGCCCAAACCAACCTTTCTGCGGCTGAATCTTGCCATCATTCATGAGTTTGTCGAGAACCACATTCAGATCGACCGACTGTCCGTTCTCAGTCAACTTCCTAACAGTAGCCCTAACTTGTTCTCTCGAAAACCCCATGGTTGCAACTTTCTCCACCACATCATCAATGGGCACTTTGGCCCCTGAAGAACTACTAGAACTAGAGGCGGTTGGTAAAGCCTGCGGCAAGATCTGAGCTGTGGGAAGCCGAGGGTAGTTACCACTTCCATCAGATGGTGCTGAAGATGAGAAAGGTGAAGGTTTCATTGCAGAGCTACTGTGGCGTGAAGGTGATCCACTGTACGGGTATGCCTCAGAGAAGCCAGGCCCCATTGGTGGGCCATACCCTGAGGAATATGAGGTCTGTCCTGAACCTAGTTTGTTTGCAGGAGGCTCATACATGGTAGAGTTCGCCCCAAAGAATTGTTGAGGGGGAGGTCCACCCGATCCCTGAGGAAATGGAGGGGCAGGTTGGCGAATGCTAGGGGGATAAGGCTGTGGTGGAGGCATATATAGAGCAGATTCTTCAGGATGATGAGGAGCTGGAGGTTGCAGTTGAGGTGAAAGATTACCATGTTGGGACTGGGATGGCTGAGGATATGGTGGAAGCTGAGGTGCAGACTGATAATGTTGTGGTGGTGGTGGCGGCGGCAGCTGCTGCGGGGGTTGTTGGACAGGAGTTTGGTACTGTTGATGTGTAGCATCTGTTGCCTGAATTTGTGTTGGAAAATAAGCCTCCCGTGGCAATGGTGGGACTGAAGGGATCTGTGGTTGAGGCAGTTGAGGAGGATACTGAGGTTGAGGTTGACTCTGCTGTGGTGGAGGAGGTGGTGGAGCATTCTGAGCAGGTAGAGCAGGATGCATAGTTGGTTGAGCAGGCGTAACCGGTGATTGATATGTCTGCTGAATGTGTTGCGGTGGAGGTCCTTGCTGCTGCTTTGCTTCAGAGTGCCCAGTGCTTACATCTTCTGATTGCTTATTCTCATTTTTAGAACTTTGTAATTTAGCAAGCTGGAGCTGAGTCTCCACAATCTCTTGCTTGTCCCGAAGAACCTGAACACCCGTTTGAACCTGCGCAAGCATTTTGTAAATAGAATAACCATTGGAATTATAAAAAAAACTTCCCTCTTTTTTATTCATTGCATCTCCAACATTTAAAAATAAAACTCTAATAGGACTCCCTAGCATTTGTTTAGGGGTAAGACTCCCAAACACATTCCACTTTCAAGATGCTAACTTTAGATTTAACTATACATAACCCCTAGAGAATATTAGTGTAACACACAAATGAAATCATGAGATTGATTATAAGGACCTACTTTGCTTTGTAAATGTTTATATAACTATGGAGCTCATAAGTACTGCTTAATGGTCAAATGCAAGACATGCCAAATAGATGTATAAATACTAGGAAAAGAAAATCATTAGTGGAAGTGCTAAATTGTCAAGCACAATCATGGTACTATTTGTATTAATGTATAAGGATGAAGATGCCATGGCACAAATAAAAAATGGCATGTCATATTCAGAACCTTTTGTACAATAGACAAGAACCAAAAGGTAATGATCATGGAAACAGCATAATGAAAGGTATAGAATATTAGCACATTAAATGAAGTAATTACATTGAGAAGCATCATTGCTAGAAATTGCAAAAGCACACCATTCTGGTGTAATTCTTTTTTATACATATCAGGATGACTACAAATCAACCTTAATGCCCTCAGAAGAAAGACCAAAAGACACCCATCTGGTAAAATGGGACTAGGTTGTTCCGATTAAACTCAGTACGTAATACAGGCTAGCATTACCAGGAAAGTATAATTCAACTTTCCTGTAGTGGAAAGAAGAATGAGGTGCCTGAAGAAGACTGAAATTAATCATCACCTAACAATATATTAAGAACATGCCTTGCAATAGATTCAGACGACTAGGGTGAAATTTGGAAAAGAAAGTTTCATGAGAAATATTACAAAAGCAGTCAGGGTCATAATGCAGATAGAGGAATCAGAATACCATGTGCGAATGGTGCATACAGCTGCAGCAAAACAACAAAGACAAACAAGGAAAAACTCTGTATTTCCTTGTGGCAAGATACTGGGGAATTAAGTGTTCAATCAATCTCTCAGCACTCCAGAAAAAATGCAAGGGAAAAAGAGATATCCATTCTACTACTTGAAATACACCAAATAGAACAAAGAGTTACTTTTAAATTACAGATGGGCATGGAAAGAATACCTCTCTGAGAACATTCTCCAGTTGTCTCAGTTTTCCATCTGTGCTTCCATTATTGTTACCAACTGTCACCATCAGTTCATCAACAGAACCTTCTAGATGGTGAGTTCTACTCTCAAGTTGTGACAACCTTGAACTCAGACCTTCCAAGGCATGCAGCAGAGTATCTGCATGTTTCTTCACTATGCTCTCAATCTCAGAAACAATAGCACCATCATATGAAATCCTCTCTTTTTCATGGCTGACCTTTCTTAGTTCATGAGGTTCTAAGATGCCTGCATTCTGATTTAATATACACAGAGTTGAAAACAGAATACACGTTAGAAGAGCAGAAAAGAGTTGATAACATCTAGGTTTTCACAAAAAATATTTAATAATAATCACAGGTGATCATTCGCATCAAAAGATCAGATATGACCATGCAAATACAGTTAACCTGACGTGAAAACATGATTCTATGCCAAAAAGAATCAAATTTTAGCTGTAAGCCAAAATGAAGAGATTAGAATCTAGTCTGAGCGAGATTTAGAGGGCAATCATGCCATCCAACATGATTCTGTGCAAAAATCATTCACCACATTTACCTTAGTTATTATTTCAAGAGTGGCTAAGGCATCAGCTTCAGGGTTCAATACAAGATATGTAATCACAAAGCCAAGTCAGGTCCACAGCGTTGCAAAGTTGATAGTAAAAGACTTACTTTATACAAGACCACATAGATGTTTCGAGGGGAGGGGGACAACAGCTCCTAAATTATACAAAAATGTATGGAGAATTGAAGAAAATGTATAGTCCACAACAAAATAACAACATGCCACCGATCGCACACAAGCACGACATAATTTAAACCCATTGGGGCATCTCCATAAAATCTAAAAGAGAACTAAAATATATCGTGCAGTGATAGAACCTGAAACATATCAATTTCAATATTTTCTTCACAAATAACATAGAGTACACGGAAAGAACTATCGATGTATCTATTCAAAACCACCCTTACACCTATATAATTCAATCAATTAGACAAATAACAGGTGCAGCAACAACATATGATCGGAAAGAACTACATGAACAGGGCAAATAGATCAAATGAAAGAGATGGAAAGAGGATACACCTTGAGATTGGAGGAGAGCTTCGAATCCATGGAAGCCCCCCAAGAGGAGGAGACGGCTGGCAACCTGGATCCATCGAGGCCGGAGGAGGTAGGGGGCGAGGAGGATCCAACGGCCCTGATGGGCTGGAAGTCGTAGCTGGGCACGATGTCCTCCTTAATCCTCTTCCCGGTCGCAGCTCCGTTCATCTGGTGGTCCTCGGTTGGGGTCATCAGGTCGAACAGCTCTCCTCCGCCGGTGCCGGACCCAATCGACTGGGATTGGGACCCCGCGAGACCCAGGATCTGTTTATCCATGAACTGCGACGTGTTCATCGGATCGCCCGAAGGCCGACGCTCCCCGATCGCAATTCCGAGCCGATCTCCTGCTTATGCTAGAGGCGGCGATGGCGGTGGTCGGCTCGTGTATTGGATGAGGAAGACAGAGAGAGGAAGGAGACGAGTGTTCCTTGGTGACGAGGAGAGAGGGAGGAGACGAAAGCTTAGGAAACAAGTTGCACAATATATTGGTATTGTGGGAATTATAATAAAAACGTTCCATCTTCGCCGTAAAACAATTGGGCCTCTAAGATTAACGGACCAGATTGAAGCCTCTCGGCTTGTTTGAGGGTCAGGAAAAAGCCCACCAGCCCATCTCCTCGTCCTCAACCAAATTTGTTTAATTAATTTTGTACGAAAAATAATAATTATATTTTATAATCATAACAGATTAACAGATTGGGTTTTTTTGTGAAATATATATATACTTAAATTAATAAGGACATAAATTTTAGCATTTTTTTTCTAATTTTAACAGCCTCTAGTCTAATTATCTCAAGAGATAACAAAAAGCACCTAAAACTCTGAAAAACAAACCATACGAGTTTAGTTAAATAAATTAGGTTTGATAATTAACAATTTTCAATCAACGGATTTCTATTGAAAGAACATTAAAATTATTTTAATTACACAACGTGTGGGATAATTGATTTCGAAAAATATTCTTTCCTTAAGTTATATAATAATAATGATTTACTTTTATTAAAAATGACGGAGATGGTGGTAAGTACAATAGTATGATCTTTGGCAATTGTGGATGTTTTGGGAGCCCTATAATTATAATTGATACGGAAAGATGAGGCGATAATGGAACCAAAATAATAAACAGGTAGTTATGGGCTGCCAACTCATGCACTTACTTTCAAGAATTAGAAGGTAATTATGTCCGACAAGGAAGGTGATTATGAGAGATTGAGCTTTCTGAGATTTGTTAGTTTTGAATGTAATATTTTATTCTTCCATTGTGTTCGAGTATTTTTTTTCTATTAAGACTAATTCGATATTCGATGTTCAGAGTTATTAGCATTCGACTAATTTAATATTCGGATGAAAGTGATATGAATAAGTTCCGATCAAAATGATGACTATGCGAGTTACTAACACTCAACGACTCTCAGAATACAACTCCATTATCCGATTATGTCAATCATCATTAGTTATTTTTAAATGGGATTACTTGGATTTAACACTCAATTCGAACTTTCTATTAAATTATTTTGATAATAGTTATAAAATATCAATTTTACCCTTTATTTTTTAAACATTTTCTTGTATTAAAACATCAATAAGTTGCAATAAAGAATACTTTTACCTGTACTGATATCTTTGACCTGATAAATTTTCAAAAAAAAAAAAGTTGCAATAAAGAAGTAAGGGCAGTTGGTATTTCATTAAAAAAAATAAGTTGACGAACTTTATTGGGAAAATCTAAATCTCAAATCGAGAGTTGCTAGATTTTGAAGAATATATAGTTCAGAGTTGGACGTTGAGAGAAAATGTTTTTTTAGATAAAAGCAAACTATAATGGATTTTTTAAATAAAAAGCAGACCAATAATGGATGTGAAAGAACCATTGAACAAATAATTGATAATATATTAATCTTGATAAATTAACCCTGTATAATTTCAGGTTAAATTATAAAAGGATGAAACTCAATTAGAAAATTGATTAGGTCCATTAGGTTGTAGTTAGTTGCACTAATACTTTGTAGATTAATGAATACGTGAGGAACATTCCGACATGAAGCCAATCATCTCAAAATGTTGCTACATGCATCAACCAATAAGTTTTTTTTTAAATAGATATCTCGAACCAATTAACTCGGCAAGTTGCTACATGCATCAATCCACCTACCCTAATGAATCAATTTATAATTAAGATGTGTTATATTAAAGTATATTGCTTTTCATTATCTCCAAAATATTAACTGTCTTTTTGTTTTCGTGTGTAAAACCTTAAAATTGTTAATGTTAAATGCGATGCATATAACGCTTTGGTCAAATTATACAATTTGAAAATCATTATGTTACCCCCATCCAATTCGTTCTTATAAGCTTTATTGTTAGATAAGGGGAAAATTACATACATCGTCTCTCAATTTTGAATCAATATCTCAATGGTCTCCCAACTTCAATTTGTAATTACAATATTCTTAACTTTGATTTTCTTGCGCGTTTCGTTCACTTGACCGTTGATAGTGAATTTTTCGATTTTCTCGCTGACGTGGCTGCCACATATACTATTTCTCTTTCATCCACACCATTTAAGTCATCCACATACATTTAAGCATACATGTTCAGCTCGCTAATATAACACTTCAACTGGTAAATTACAACTTAATCATTATCCAACTCATTTGAATAAAACCATTAAGAATAAGACCAATGATAATGGTATCAACTTTCTAATCAGATGCATGTAGTTTCTTCCTCTATGCTTCAATTTTAGTCTTTAGGTGACAATTTTTTTCCTTCTCAATGTCGATTGCAGCCTCAAAATTTTCCATTCTCCCCAAAAGCTTGTTATATTTACTTTGTTGATCGGAGGATCCTCCTAGTCGAAGTAGTCGCATGATCTACTATGATATTGGCAGAAAAAGGAACAAGCAATGCGAATTTGACAAAATATGCAATTATCAACAAAAATGGTACTCACTCCGTAGTTTCGACATTTGTAAAACATGTGTAGAATTGATTCTGGTCCAAGACGTTCTAATGATTGCTTTCTCCCCACATCCGTATCTTCTTAAAGGACTCTTGCACTTGCCCATTGACATCGTGTGAGATTGAGGAAAACCAAATGAAAACCTAGTTTCAAAGAGAAATCAGTGTCAAACTTGGTGTCGAAAAAATGGTAGGTTCGAATGGCAACGAAAACCTCATCAAAACCTATGTTTTCCTATCTGTGACATCGACGTCAACTCGGCTGCTCATAGCGCTCCCAATGAACATTAGCAAAAGCTTCGTGTTGACGGCCCAACGAAACATTCACGACGACCCTAGTGACGACCGCAACCTTTGCGATGACTCTATCGACGGCCAAAATCTTTGTGGCGACCCTAGCGACAGCCTTTAGATGACTTATGTGTTGCATCATAGTTTCGATCTAGTGCATCGTTGACGAGTTGAGAAAAAAAAGGGAAAAGTATAAACAAAGAGGTTAACGATGGTGGGGGTGAAAAAACAACAACAATAACAACAACAACAACGATGGTGGGGTGAAAAAAGATATATTATATTTTTTATTTGTTGCCTAGTGATGTGAATGAATGAGAAACAACGTATCTGGTAGCCATGTAAGCAAGGAAAATGAAAAACCGACTATCAGCGATGGACGACACGTACAAAAGAAATTAAAGTTTGAGGATGGCTCATTCAATTGGAGACCGAGTAGTTACAACACTCAAAGTTAGGGAACGATTCGTATAACTTAACTCATAGATAAGTATTCACTCTAAGATAGTGATATTGTCCTTTGAAAATTTTATAAGTTAGAACGTGGATTATGAAGAACAAATCAAATTACATCACTATATAACTATCGTCCCTCCTCCCATGGTTGACTTTCAATTTTTATATAAGTAGGGCTGAGCAAGGTCCGGGTCGACTGGGTCGACCCGGACCGCACCGACTCGATAGGTGTGAAATGCATCTAAAATGGGATAAAAACCTATAGTGATCAGTTAGTGATCACTATAGGTTTTTATCCCATTTTAGATGCATTTCACACCTATCGAATCCCTAAATTGCCCAACTTTTGGCCAATTTTATTTAGAATGCATGGATTGTGATAACTAGTTGATATTCCTCATTTTATACTTAATTCCACGTGCATAGAGGTTTTGAAATGTCAAAATCCATAAATATTTCAATTCTATGCCAAGTTCATTTTTAGGATAAGTTATCACTCCTATATGTAAAGTTATCATATTTTGAGTGAACTGATTTCAATGATTTTCTTGCCCTAAATCCATTATTATCATGAATCATATTTGGATAGTCACATCTCAACTTGTGCACAGTTTTAAGTCCATTTAAATAAGTTATCATTTTTCCAAAGCCAAGTTATCGTTAAAGGGCAATTCTGTCATTTTGACATGCAAAGCTGTCAATTCTGCACCAAGACATTAAGCAATCATTGTATTATTGTCCTAACTCATTGCTGTTCAAATTTGATCACATTTGGATAACCACAACGAAAGTTATGACAAGTTATCATTTTTAAGGCAAACAAGTTATCATTTTGGCACCTAAGTTATCATTTTTATGAAATCATATTCATATTTGATTTCTGACTTTACTCACTTGCCACTCTAATTTATTTGATGCCTCTAATGCCTTGAACCACTTGTATTTGGACATTTTCCATCAATTATGCAAAGTTATCATTTTGGGGGTTCAAGTTATTAGTCTTATGAAATGACATTCATACTTGATAGTTGAGCTCATCCAACTGCTGTCCAATTCCAGACTTGATTTAATTCCTATTTGAACATTTAGATACTTGCTGTTTTGAATCTCTCACATTTGGACAATTATGACAAAAATGATGCAAGTTATCAATCTGGGCATATAGTTATCATTTCTGCATATCAATTTTACTTGTGCATAACACCAATTTATATTTAACAGGAAATTTGATTTCATCAGCCCTCTTAATCCTTATTTGTCTAAATCTTATTTGTGGACTTTGATATTTGTTGTTTTGTGTCTTCTAGCAGGGAAAACATGCTGCCAAAAGCTGGAAAAAGTGGGGGGGGGGGGGGGGGGAACCAAAAAACTTGATAGTGATATTTGTGGGTGTTTAGTGATAACTTGCTGATTTTTAGGTCAAACTTGAGATTTTTTAATTTTTGGTTCAACTCCCTAATTCACTCTCTACTGCAAGTATACAGGTCAATTGTAGTAACCCTAAATGTCGTATCCACAGTGATTTGAATTCCTAGACTACCTAAAAATAATTTAGACTAATCCTATTTAAAGTGACAAAAATAGATTTTTTAAAGGAAGTGAAAACAGATTTTTTTAGGAAAGCAAAATGATAACTGTTTTGAGGTTTCTGAAAAGTTAACTAAACTGAGTTATAAAGGTTAATCTAGAGTCTAAAAGGGAGAAGCTAAACTCCATTTCTTCTAGGATATGGTAGTAATCTAGGTTAATTGTGGATGGATATGGATTGAAATTAATCCTGCACTGCAATCATTTCTGGTTTTTAGATTTCAGCACTATTTTGAATTGATTATTGCAATTGTTAGATCCCATTGTAATCTATAACTGAGAAGTATCATTTAATCTAATCTTCCTTCATAAATGAATTAAGAGCCAATGTCAGGTTTCTAGATTCCATTTTATTTGAAAATCTAATTTCTGATTTCTTGATTTCCTGGTTTTCTGAAATTTCTGAATCTGATTTCCAAGGCTGTTTGAATCTGTTCTCAATCTGATTAATTGAGCAACCGAGAGGTTGCTATTGCCCCCCCCCCATCTTGTTCAAAAAATGAATCAAGATGTTTGGCATACTTTTGATTCAAATCAGTTTGCTCTTCTGATTTTTGAATTTTAATTCTGAAATTTATTTTCTGATTTCTTTGGAATTTGTCTTGCCAATTGAACCCCTGATTTCATTCAATCACTGAGAGGTGAGCCTTAAGAATTTCTTGCAGTCCAGAGATGGGTCAAGAAGCAATTGGCAAGCCTAAATTCCATTGAATAATATTTCTGATTCCTTGAATTGCTGATTTTTGTTTTCTTATTTCTTTTTGAATTCTGATTTTCATTGTCAAGCCTCATTTTAATCTACTATCGAGAGGTAGTCTTAAGGTCTTCCTTGAGAGTCAGAGATGAATCAAGGAGCATTGGATAATCACTGAATTATCCATTTTAGATAGGATGTCTTTTAACCCCAATTAATTAGAGTTTGTGTGGATTTCATTTTCTTTACAACCGAGAGGTTGATTTCAAATCCCCCGAAATTCAGAGATGAACTAAGGAGCACAAGCACTATTATTGGATAGATTTCATCCTAGTTTAACTAATTGAAGTGATTTCATTATTTTATGATTGCAATTACAAGTTATCACTTCATATTTCCTTGAATTGTAAAAATCAGCAATGAACTTTCATTTGAGCCCAATGATAACTTGATTTTCAGTGAGGATCCTCTTCTGATTCAACCTAACTAACAATTATATAATAATATATTGCTTAGTTAAAGGCCAATTGAGCTGTGAGAGCAGCTATATTTCAGGTTGAATCAAAATTGAAGTTTTAATGATAACTTGATCCAATCCATCCATAATTAATTTAGATAACCCCAACTCCTAGGAGAATCTTTCTCATTGATAGATAAACATTTTTAGACTCTAGATTAGCATTTATAACTCAGTTTAGTTAACTTTTCATAAACCTCAAAACAATTATCATTTTGCTTTCCTAAAAAAAATTGTTTTCACTTACTTTAAAAAATCTATTTTTGCCACTTTAAATAGGATTAGTCTAAATTATTTTTAGGTAGTCTAGGACTTCAAATCACTGTGGATATGACATTTAGGGTCACTACAATTGACCTATATACTTGCAGTAGAGAGTGAATTAGGGAGTTGAATCAAAAATTGAAAAATCTCAAGTTTGACCCAAAAATCAGTAAGTTATCACTAAACACCCACAAATATCACTATCAAGTTTTTGGCGCCGTTGCCGGGGATTTGAGGTCAATTAGACTAACTTAGATAGTTTAGATTAGTTTTTAGTCCAATTTTAGTTTTTGCAAGTTATCATTCCCAATTTTCAATTTTTGTACAGATTTTTTTCTTTTCTGAATTTGATACTTCTGAATTGAATTTATGCAGATTTGGAATTTCATTGAGACCTCTACCTATCTAATCCTCAACTGAAAGAAGATTCAATAGGAGAAGGAGATTGCAAAGAGAATAGGATAGGAGAAGAACTTTTGAGAAGGAGGCTACCAATCAAAACAAGGCTGCTCCTAGGACATTTAAGGATAGTTATTCACCCAGCAATTGTAGAAAATTATGAATTTGACTTCTGAGAGAGAAAGAAGAAAAGATGAATATGAGTTGACAAACTTGGTTCTATGACTATTATAAATCAAGTGAAACACCCTTGAGCCAGGAGGAATTGGATTCTATAGTTGAAGATGTCGTGTCCAAAACTCTTCAAAAATATGGTTTTGATGTTGGAGAACTATCACAAGTTCATTGCAATCAAGGATCACCATAATTTCAACAGCCCTCTAATGCTTACATGTATGCCTCATATGGTCATGAAAGTTCAAATTACTGGAATCAAGAAGAAGGCTTCTCAACTAGTAGTCATTATATTTCAAATTATTGGAATCCCGAGCAAGACTTCTTAAGCAGCAATCCTTATGTTCATGACTCACAAAATCATTTGTATTATCATCACAATCAAGGTCAAGAGTCAAATTTTCAGGTTGCAAACAAGGATATTTCAGAAAATCAGCAATCATTCAATCCAATGGAGATTATGTTGGAGGACTTCATGAGGTAGCAGGACGAGCAACTTGCAAACTTGAAAAAAATATGTATGAAAGTAGATGTTCTTGGAGCTGGATATCAAGCCTTGGAGGTCAAGCTTTGTTTGTAATCCAGTCAAGAAGCCCCACAAATTCAATCTGCCCTTCTGAAAGAAGAAATTTAGGAAATGAAGATGGGAATTGAGAAAGAGACGAACGAAGAAAAAGAAGTAATCATGGAGGCTGAAATTGAAAAGGAGTCTATCACACTTATAGAACAAGTCAAGAAACAAGATGAAGTTGCTGAAGTTATTGAAAAAGCTACTCCAATGGTACCAGCAATGAATCACATTGAAGATCCACTCATAAGGTTCCCATCCAATGAAGAATTAATTCTAGAAGACTTTGATTTTGATTCTTTGGAGAAACTATCAGATACACTCCATTGTGATGAGGGCTGCAACTCAACTCATTTATTGTCTATCCCTAAATATGAGTTACTTCCTGCACCCAACTGTCCAAAAGTTTCATTTGAAACAATTTGCTCCATAAACCATCATGGATCAGTTGAAGAATGTCAACATCTTAGGATCAAAGATGAAGAAACATCAAAAGAGAAGAAGTGACCTGAACTTGAAGCAAGCACTAATTCATTTGAAGTCATTCAAAGTTCCAAAGTCTCACCCATATCATTTTCCATTGAGCAACATGTTATTACTGTAAAGCCACATGATGAGACTGAAATGGTTAAGGAGGATAAAAAAACAGAAGAAATTTCTTTCTAAATAGAGGAGGTTGTGGCAAAATTCAAATTTGTAGAAGGAATTGAACATTCAATGAAGGGAGATCAATGTTTGCCTACTGAAAGATGGAACCAAGAGCTCAAGGATCTTCCAACAATGCTGCATTTTAATAGGTCATTGAAGAAATGGCTGCTTAAACAAGATGGTGATCCAGGAGATTCATATGTCATAGATGAGAAGTTTTGGAATGAGAAGTTAGTATATTTCTGGTACAATGAAGGAGGGATACATCCAACTAAAAAACAAAGGTCAATCATTGTCAAATTTAAAGATCCATACTTGATTAGTGAAGTTGTCCACAGATTGAGATCTCTACTTAATCACATTATACTATTTAAACCTCCTTGACATGAAGAAGTTGTAATGATGTCTAGCCAAAGACATTAAATAAAGACACTTCTTGAAAGGTAACCCAAGTCATTTTACACTTAACTTTTCTGTTTTGCAGGAATAAAAAAGGGAGGAATAAGATCCATCCACAAATTGACAAGAAGGGAGTATCCCTACCCTTAATTTCAATTCTTTTCGCTGAAATCCTATTGATAACTGATATTATCTTTTCTCTCATGCTGAAATCATCATATTAATATCTGAATTATCATTCATATCAGTTATCTCATTCCAATTTTGCTGAATTTCAGTGGATTTCAGTGAATATCAATGAATTATTGAATTGTGAACTTTAAAAATCTAATATTGAATACCCCACCTATCTCTCTTGTTTCTTTGCAGGATTAGATGCAATTCATGAAGTATGGAACACCTGAAGAGTAGGATTGAGATGCAAGACCCATTGGAAGGGATCAAATGCAAAATTTCATCAATTTCATACTCTCCCTACCCTCTCCCTTGCCTATATTTTCACCACTGTGGACAATGCTGAGAATAAGCTTAGGGGAGAAAACTTGGTACTTTTCTAACCTTTACACCATGTTTTTAATTGATTTTAATGTCCATATATCATTTATCACCAGGTTATCAGTAGATTTTGCAAGTTATCATTGGTTATCACTAATCGAGTCCAATTCAAGTTTTGCCTTTATTTTGACTCTAAAATGGGTGAAATAGATTATATGACAGATAGTACACTCCAATACCAAGTGGCCAACTTGGCCATTAGTCTTCTTGCTTTAATTGACATTATTAATTCAGATGCATTTGAATTAATTTTCAGCTGGAAATTTTTCTTTTTGTGGGTAACACTAGCTGACATTGATGGATTAATTGGAAAGTAGAAGATGTCTAGAAATGAGTCAAGGATCTTGCTGCCTTGTTAAATAGGAAATCTTGACTATTTGCATTTAATGATCTAAGCTATACTTGAGTTTGAACCATTGCTCACTTCATGAACAGAGTAGAAAAAGAAAAATGAAAAAGGAAAAGTGAAAAGTTGCATTTTGCATTGCATGCATACATGAATAAAAAGAGTGAAAATTTCAAAAAGGAACCTCTCCTGAATAAAGCCAAGATTTTTATCTTGTGACCAACATGAATAAAAATCAGGTTCAAACCTATTTATTGCATCATCATGAATAAAAATCAGGTTTTCAAACATGTTTAAGCAATGAAAAATCTGTTTATAAAGAGATTGATGTTTCAAACTTTTTAACATTTATAACTTAGTTTAGTTAACTTTTCAGAAACCTCAAAACAGTTATCATTTTGCTTTCCTAAAAAAAATTTGTTTTCACTTCCTTTAAAAAATCTATTTTTGCCACTTTAAATAGGATTAGTCTAAATTATTTTTAGGTAGTTTAGGACTTCAAATCACTGTGAATACGACATTTAGGGTTACTACAATTGACCTATATACTTGCAGTAGAGAGTGAATTAGGGAGTTAAACCAAAAATTGAAAAATATCAAGTTTGACCAAAAAATCAGCAAGTTATCACTAAACACCCACAAATATCACTATCACCGACCTGACAAACTGAGAAAATAACCCGGTCTGGATCTAATCTGGTCGAGACCGGGTCCAAATAATGAAAAACCTGTCGGATTTTGGGTCAGGACAGGGTTTGTAGTCCAGATACCCGACCCGGACCCGGCTCGAGTTATTAGTATATAAAATGCATCTCGTATTCGCTACTTCATTTCATCGTCTCTTTTTCTCTCTCCCTCTCTCTCACGGCGGCGGCGACAGCGGCGGCAACGACTCCGACCGTCCTCCCCTCTCCTGACTCCCTCTTTCTACTCGGTCGTCAGGCATCGGGATTCGGCACATCGGCCGTCGCCGAATCGTGACGCCTGGAGATCGGATCGGTCGCGAATGGCCAGATCTAGCACCTGACGGCCGATCCGGCCGCCAGGCGCTGGAATCCAGCACATGGCGATCGACGGCCGTCAGGCGCCACTATCTGGCACCTGGCAGCCGAATCGGCCGTCAGGCGCCATAATCCGACACTCACGGTCGGATCGGCCATCAGGACCATGATTCGGCGTCTGGCAGCCATATTGGCCGCCAGGCGCCGGATCTGACAATTGGCGGCCGATCTGGCTGCTAGGCCCTCCCCCTTGGCCCTTCACCCTCCCTTGTCTCTCGACACCGGTGTTTCCCGGCCGCAAACCCAATCAATTCTTGGATTGTCGGGTCTGATCCGATACCGGACCCGACCGAGTTTGAGTCCAGTACCGAGTCAAAAAATTTTGGACCCGGCGTAATTCGGATAGGGACCGGGTCTGCGTAGACCCGGACCCGGTCCCGATTTTGCTCAGGCCTACATACAAGCATCACTTCCTATCATACAAACAGACATAAAATAGATCATGTCAACTCAAAACCAAAACAAAACAAACTCAAGAAGAAAAGATTCTATAATCTAACAATTTAGCAAACAACACAATTTGCACACTTGTTCCCTTACTCTACACATATATATTATAAATTAAATTAGAATCAATAAACATTAAAATTGATGATTCCTTTTAAGCCCACAAGATGAAAAAATAATGATAATTAATTCTGTTGTATCAATGAAAATTGTTTGAGGACGAAGATCCAACAAAGAAAAGCGTGAGAAAAAAATAAAAATAAAAATAAAAATAAAAGAGTGGATTGTTTAACGAGGATGAATTTCACTAAAGGTCTTCTAAACTAGTGGCCGCCAACCGCTCTTCTACACGAGGGGAGGAATCGTCGCAAGTCACGGGGTCACTTGTCGAGGGAAGCTTGTAGTCGCATGGGGGAGGCGAGCTTCCAATCGGTGTACTACGATCGAGCATACAGTCGCTTGGGGAAGAGAGAGAGGTGAGCTCACAGTCATCGGGGGTGGGGAGCTCGCGTTGGGTCAAGGCCCCCCTTCGCCGTAGAGGGGGACAAGGGGCCCCCTTTTCGATGTAGGTGCCATAATTATTATTTTATTTTTTTAATAGTGCCACACGCCACGTCAATAAATGTTTGCGTGGAGGAGAGATGTCACATTGACGCCATGGTCAGTAGTGCGACCGGGTAACAATCTGTAACCGGTGAAAAAGGTATTTGGTAAAACAAATTAATAAAAGATGGATAACTATTTTGTTATAAAGTAAAGTTGAAGGATAGCGCTGAAAAAATATCAAAGTTGGAAGATATTGGACGCAATTTACTCCAAAAGATAGAAGCAGAGGGTGGTGTGATTAGTTGGGTTCTGTGAGGACGCTCAGTGTAACGCCCGAGATCCCAGGGGAGAAAAAGAAGAGAAAAAGGAAAAGAAAATAAAGATAAAAACAAAAAATGAAAATATAAAATTTGAAACAAATTCGAGGTGGAGTTCATTTCCAACTAAAACTCGGATCCTTCCCCTATAAATATGAAAATAAAATGAAGCAAACAATCCCTTTTGTTTTCTCACGAGCCGGTCCTAGTTTTTCCTTATTTTTGTGCGCCCTTCTTGCCCTCTCTCACGTCGGAAGCACTGCCACCTGACATGACATCCGTCGGAGGACGTGGACGCCAACGAACACATGGCTGAACCAAGAGGAGCGGATAGAGGAAGAAGAGGAAGAGGAAGAAGAAGAATGAACTAGTTTATTGGACAAAAAGTTGCAAGGTATGGAACTATGATAGATTCATCATATAATCTTAATTTTAGGCTTGAAGTATGCTCTAGTTAGTCCCTAATTATAGTACAATAATTTATGATGATGCTTGATACCGGTCGCCATAAAAAAGATGATCAAAACACGGACTGTGTGATCTCAGTTTCTGCGTAAGAGAACTCGGACCGAGCTCACCATAATTTGCCTGGGCAAGTCCAAACCTGGACCAAGTTCACCGGAACTCGGCTCGGATCTGACATTGCTGATGCTTTCGATCACTATAACTAGATGAACCCGACCCGAGTTAACGATGACCTGACCCGAGTTCCACCCACGACGAAGCAGTTGGGAGCAACGTCTGCCCCAATTGACGATGATCCAACCCGACTCGGGTGTGATCTAAACCTAGCTCGAGTATATGCCATGTTTTCCGAATTGATGCGTTCCGAACTCGGCCTGGGTTTCGGCCATATCCGGCCCAGGATCCGACATGATTTATGTTGATTTTATGATGTTTAGATCCCTAATCCATGTACTTACTCCAGATCATAATGTTGATGATAATTATATTGTGTATGTCTTTGATTTACTCTCCGTGATCCTATATTGTACTCTTCATTCAACTCTTAATAAAGATTAATTAAAATAAATAAGATAAATGACGAAAAATATTAAATAGAGAGCTCTTATTTATGATGGACTGGTGATGATTAGGTTATGACTTTGGTCAGTTATGGACTGATTATGTTCGGTTATGGACTGACTCTATCAGTTATGATAATTATGATTGACGAGTTAAGACAGACCTCTCCGTGGGTTGAAATATACTTCAAATAAGTCAAAGATGAATAATAAGATGATGAAAAAGATAAAAACGTATGAATAAAAAATCTTTCTTATGATGATTGGATTTTGCCACCCTCTTATGATGATTTACTTATGATTTCTTTGATCTCTTATTCATATGTCACTTTACATGATTTCCTTACTCTTATGATGATCATGATTACTTCCCGTTAGATGATGGTGTTCTTATGATTTATGTCTAGTATCATGATATTATGATTGTTTTTATCCTACTCCCATATTGAGTTGCAAAACTCATAGGAAGATTTCTCCTTTGCATGTTCTTAAATGCAGGCCTAGGTCAATGATGCATGCAAAATACAACATATTTTATATTATTATTTTAGTTAATTTTTCTGTAATTTGATCATGGCATGCATAATTTTAGATCATTTTTAATCTTAATTCCGGATTTATCAAATTTATTTATTAATTATCTAAATATTTTAATTGTGGATGGATTAATTAAATGTTGATAATTATTTTGCAGGAAAAATTGAATATATGATTATCCAAGGATTATATTTGATCAAGAATGGATGTTTCGACCGAGAACTCCAACTCTAAAGATCATATCGGCCAGTAAATCATCAAAGATCTATCCATATTGGCCAAAATTCAGAAGAATTTTATCTTTACGGCCGAAAACTCCAATCGGTAGAGAATTGGCCGAAATCCACATGAAAAGATCTTGGGCAAAATGACATTATCTTTATCCCAAATTCTTTCGTATCGGCCGAGATAATCACATCCAAGGCGTAAAGTTGACTTTATCACCATTAGATGGATTTTGTTGGGGGTAAAAGCTGATTACTTTGGGCGTAAGCCATATATTTTGGCCGAGATACTCGTTGTTTTGACCGAGATGAGACGAAGGACTACTGTTTTGGCTGAGATTCGCAAAGGGGTAAAGATAAGAAGCCTATCATTTTGGGAGTAACGATTATAGAAGAGTTATATTTTGGCCAAAATTCGAAGAGACTGTATTAAGTTTTATCCTGTGAATTTAAACACAGCCGTACGATATTACGACCGAGATCAACTTAAAGTCCATCCGCACCTATAAATAGAGGAGAAAGCCATCATCCCAACTGATGCTTTGAAGTTCAGGTTTCTTCCACAGCGGATCATGAGCTCTGCAGGCTTCGACCAAGAGGAGAGATGTGCAACGGCTGGAAGTTGATCGTGACTCTGATCAAGTCCGAGAGACTGTCCAACTGTCTGCCCGTGATCCGAAGCTTCGACTTTTATCTATTTGGGTGTAATTCTTCCAATTTTTATAATTCATATTTTATTATCTCTCCAGAATTTCTAGGATGAATTCCATATTTCTATGTAGTTCATTTTAGGAGATTATTATTGAAGGGAAACTATTTGGACCATATATTATTTATTTTAATCTTTTCTGATCAATTAGTTAATTGTGCTTAGTGCTTTTAATTTAATTATTTGGATTTTTGAGTTGAATAATTACCAGTTTGTGGACTATTTGATTTCAGAATTCATTAATTAAATTAATTGATTTTATTTGAAATTAATAATTGACATAAATTTGATAACTAATGTGTAGAGAATCAAATTTGTGTGGTCTATTAATCTATACCAGTTTGTGGAGTAATTAATAGTCTAGAGAATCCAATTTAATGCATCTTAATTTTAATATAATTTTGAGGGTACTAGTCGTGGAGACTTCAATTCTTATTAATTTAAGATAGTTCTGCATGCTTAAATTGAGGGATGCCAGTCGTGAAGACCGCAAGATAATCATGTTAGATTACTTTAGGGAGACTCTAATCCATCTTTAAAGATTAAATTTATCTTTTATGGTTCAAATATTTATCCTGATCTATTTTCATCCTAAGGCCTAACTTCAACACCATTATCTTATTTTTATTTTATAAAACTCTTTTTCCAAAATTCCATGTTTTTCTTCTCTCTTATTAATTTATAAATTCAGATATTGAATTAATAATATTCCTTGAGCGACTAGTGCACTTGCTAGCGATTTTATTTTGCTACATCATTTTACGCATCAAGTTTTTGGCGCCGTTGCCGGGGAATATTTTATTAGTTAATTTTTTATTTTTATGAATTATTAGGAGATGTAAATAAATTATAAATAATTTTCTGTAATTCCTTGCCTGTAAATACGCATTATTGTACTCTTTATTTTTTATTAGTGTAAAAAGTTAATATTTTTCTTTTTGCAGATAAAGGTCACGACATTTTAGATTAAAATTGTTGACTTCGGCTAGCTTTATGGATCTTTCGGATTTCTACGTGGACTAATGGTTTTGTCGGCTTTATGAGTTTTACGGTCGAGAATTGATCTCATGGTTTTTTGCGGCCGATAACTTTCTAAATTCCCTTTGCGACAATTTATTTTGCGGCCGAGAATCTGAATCCAGTTTTGCGGCCGAGATGTTTTATGCCACCATTTTACCTTGCTTTGGCCGGTTTATATGTGATTATGTTTTACTCCCTATTTGGATCACATTTTGACTTACTCCCGATATGGATTTTTCGATCGTAATGAGATTTTTCGACTTCTGTTATACATAATGATATGTTCGTTTTCGACCGAAATTTTTATTTGTGATCTTGCTTTATATGTAAGAATTGGATTAATACCACTTTTGATACAATTTTGTTTCGACCGAAACCCTGATACTTTTCTGTTTTGCAGCCAATGGAATTAGTTTGTCGACTTCATTTTTGTTCTTTACGCCTGGAGTGGAGTTGATTAATTTTTATGCCCAATATCGGTCTAAATTCCCTTTTGACCGTAATGATTAATATTTTTCACCATTTTAATCTCGAATTTCGATTTGTCACCATTTTGATTCTCTTCGTATGATTCGCGCATTGCACTGTAGGCCTGTGATTTTGCGATTTTGTCTAAGATATGTTCTTTCAGTTTTGCGGCCACAAATATTTAACCTTTATTCTACGATTAATTATCATCTTATTTGATTTTAAATCTGTTTCATATCGGTCGAGAAATACTTTTGTTTTGCGGCCATAAAATTTTTTGTTTCTTAACGTATGATTTGACCTCATTCGACTTTCATGACTTCGGAAGTTTACGCCCGCAAAAGACGTTTAACCGATAAACTTTTTATCTTTATACTTTGCGGCCGACAATAATTTTCTGAAATTTTCTTTGCGATAGGTATGACGTTGGTTAAATCTCTCTCGTGTTATTTTTCCTTTTACGCCTTGAATTTTCATCGCATGTATTACAGTCGATATTTTCTGAACATTTGTTTTTACGCCACCTTACGACCTTGTTTCGGTCAGTTTATTTGTGGATTTTTCTTTCTCGGCTGTAAAGGATCACATTTGACTTAATTTTCATCGATTTACGGCCGATATGAATTTTACTCTTCCTCGGCCGTAATGAATCATTAGTTGACATTTCGTTCGATTTTTATTTCGGCCAAAACCCTATTTTGTTTTACGGCCAAAGGTTGTCGACTTCGGTTTTTTATGCCTAGAGTTTTATATGCGAGGAGTTGATTAATTCTTTACGCCCAGGAGTCAATTTAATTCTCTTTCGGCTGAGATGATTCATCACCGTGTTAATTTTTATGCCATCTTACGACGTTGTTTCGGCCATAATCCAACAAGTTTTTTGCCTTCACGTTGATTAATCCCTTTCGACACTGTTTCATGATTTTTATGGCCGAACGAGCCTCAGGTTATTCTATTTCTCAACTAATTTAATTTCGGCCGAGATATATTTGGCGGTCGATCAATCTCATTAACCTCTCTGAAACTATTTTTGCTGATTATTGCTTTTACGCTCGTAATGTTGACACATGGTTAAGTTTTACGGCCGAACGAGTGCATGATTTTTATGATTATCCATTTTATTTACTTTCGATCGAGTTATTTGGCATTTGAATTGGTTTGAAGAGCGTTTGGCGGCCGTAATTAGGTTTCTGATGAATTCCTTTCGAAAATTAATTTTAATGACAAATTTTCAATTCTATAAGGCTGAAAGACTTTTTATTTATTAAAATCGGGACCTATTATCTGTATTTCTTTTTATTTCTTTTTGTATATTTTTATTTTATTTTTTTACTGAAAATTGGTTGTTGTAGGTACTACTGAATATTTATCACAACCAATCCTGGAATCTTCTGACAAGCGCAGAAGGAGTTCAAATCTAATTTTGGAATTTGATTCTGAAATTGAAAAAAATGCTCGTTGATTAAGAAGAGATATAAGAAGAATGGTTGAACAAGCACGCAACAATGAGCAACGAAATGAACTAGTTCCGCCATAAAATAATCGGCGAGAAGATGAAGCAGAACTCTCTATTAGAGAATATGTTTCGACCAGATACAATGACCGAGAATCATGTATTGTGCTGCCTGAAATCAATGCAAATAATTTTGAGATAAATTCGACAATCGTGAGGATGATACAAGCATCTCAATTTGGAGGAGAATTTCATGAAGACCCTCACGATCACCTTGACAAATTTCTTGCCACTCTTAGCACCTTTAGAAATAATAATGTTTCTACTGAAGTTATTCCTTTATTATTATTTCCTCAATCTTTACGTGACAAATCTTCCACATGGTTTAAAACTTTGCCTGCATGATCGATTCATTCATGGTTGGAGCTGGTAGAAAAGTTTGTTGGAAAATATTGTCCACCACAAAAAGCAGACAAATATAGAAGAGAGCTAAGGGCATTTGTTCAAGACGATGACGAGACATTATATGAGGCATGTGAACGATATAAGGAACTGTTAGTCAGAGTTTCTGAAAATAGAATTCCAAAGTGGCAAGTGATGAAAGATTTCTATCATGGATTGCGAGCTGCAGATCAAGATAAGCTCGACCAATCAGCAGGAGGGACAGTGCTGGGATCTAAATGCCCTAGTGAGTTATAGGATATTATTGAAGGTATAGCCCTCAAGTCAAGCCAAGAAAGGAGACCACCTCGTCGAACTCATGATGTGCATGCTACAGAAAGTAGAAATTCTTCTGAAGTAGTGACTCGAGTCACTTAATAAAAAATTTGAGCAGATGATGTCACTAATGGTGTGCAACAACTGTGGAGGAGGACATGCGAGCAATTATTGTCCTCAAGGTAACATTTCTAATCCTGATCAAATTGAAAATACTAACTTTATCTCCAATCCATTTTTCAGGAACAATGACTATGATTGGAGGAACAATTAGAAGTTTCCTACAAGTCAAATCAAGGGCAAGTTTTTTAAAAATTTCAGAATCAAGATCATCCACAAAATTATACACTTTTGACAAGGCAACAAGATGCTCCTGCTCAGCAATCGACTAATCCCATGAAAGAGATGATGGCAAGAGTTATTGACACTATGCAAATCATGCAGAAGACAATGGAAACAAGGACAAACAATCAAGATGCTACAATTAAGAATTTAGAAATGTAAATAGGGCAGATGGACAATATGATGGCAGGTCGTGCACCAGGGTCTCTTCTAAGCAATACAGAGAAAAATCCTAAAGAAGAGACCAAAGCTGTGACTCTTAGAAGTGGGAAACAATTGAAAAGTCTAGTATCAGATCCCCCGTCAAGAGTAATTGAACATAATGAAGAAACTGCAGCATCAAAGACACAAGATCAGACCACTGAGGATATCAACCTGAAGAAAAAAGAAACTGACAATTCAAAAAATACCAGCAACAAAAAGGATTTGCCCTATCCATAGAAATTTGCAAAGAACAACTAGATAAGTAATTTTCTCGCTTTCTTGATATTCTGAAGCAATTATCTATTAACATTCCTTTTCATGAAGCTTTACAGATGATGTTGAGCTATGCTAAATTCATGAAAGATATATTATCTTTAAGAAGAAAGTTTGAAAACACTGAGAGAGTAATGTTGACATTGGAGTGTAGTGCCATTTACGATCGAGATATACCTAGAAAAATGAAATATCCTAGAACCTTCACCATACCTTGCACTATAGGAAAATTCTTTTGTGCACAAGTTTTATGTGATCTTGGTGCTAGTATAAGTTTAATGCCTTACTCTATATTTGTGCAGCTAGATTATGGAGAACTAGAAGAAACAAACATGACTCTTCAATTTGCAGATTCTTCATGCAAGAGACCTCGAGGAATATTAAGAGATGTTTTGGTAAAAGTTGATAAATTTATTTTTCCTACAGATTTTATTATTTTGGATATGAAGACAGATGAAAAAACCTCCATCATCCTCGGGAGATCATTTCTAGCCACAGGAAATGCACTTATAGATGTTCAACAAGGGATGCTCACACTTCGCATCAACAACGAAAACATCACTTTCAATATAAAAAATTCTCTCAAACAACTTTTTGATCACTCATCTTGTTATGCCATTGATTCTTTAGAAGATGACATGACTGATGCTTTTGATGATATTGTTGCAGATTTTGTTTCAGATCCATATGCTAAGGAAGCTTTGGAAATGATGGAGAATTCTAGAGAAATTGTGGAAGAGGATAATGCCCCAATAACAATAGAGACACTCGAGGAGGAAATCGAAAAATTGGATTGTCCTCCAAAATTTGAACTTAAAGAACTTCCATCTCATTTAAGATATGCCTTTCTTGAAAATGATACTTACCCAGTTATCATATTTGTTGATTTGACAGATGATATGGAAAACAAACTTTTAGAAGTGTTGAGGCAACACAAAAGAGCAATTGCCTAGTCGATATCAGACATCAAGGGAATATCGCCTACTATTTGCATGCATAAAATTTTGATGGAGGAAAATGCCAAACCAGTTGCTCAGTATCAAAGAAGGCTCAACCCAACTTTAAGAAAAGTTGTGAGAAAGGAGGTCATCAAACTCCTTGATGCATGTATTATATATGCCATTTCTGAGAGTTCATGGATAAGTCCTATGCAAGTAGTCCCTAAGAAAGGAAGAATTACTATGATAAGTAACAAAAATAATGAATTGGTACATCAAAGAACAGTTACAGATTGGAGAGTCTGTATAGACTATAGGAAGCTTAATGATGCTACCCGCAAAGATCATTTTTCGTTATCTTTTATTGACCAAATGTTGGAGCGTGTTGCAGGTCATAGCTATTATTATTTTCTAGATGGCTATTCTGGATACAATCAAATAGCAGTAGCACCTGAGGATCAAGAAAAGACAACGTTCACATGTCCATATGGAACGTTTGCCTATAGAAGGATTCCATTTGGTCTATGCAACGCTCCAGCAACATTCCAAAGATGCATGATATCAATCTTTGCAGATATGAATGAGAAGATACTCTAAGTTTTCATGGATGATTTTACACTTTTTGGTAGCTCTTTTAATAACTGTTTGGATAATTTATCTCTAGTTTTGTAGCGATGTCAAGAAACGAATTTGATCCTTAACTGGGAGAAACGTCACTTCATGGTTAAGGAGGGTATAGTGCTTGGCCATAAAATCTCAGCAAAAGAAATTGAAGTGGATAAGGCCAAGATACATGTTATTGCGAATCTGCCTCCTCCAACCAATGTGAAGGGCATTCGAAGCTTCCTTGGGCACGCAGGATTTTAGCACCGTGTTATCAAAGATTTTTCAAATATGGCTAAACCCTTAACTAATCTTCTTGCTAAGGACACAAAATTTGATTTTGATTCAGACTGCCTTGCTGCCTTTAATTTGTTAAAAGAAATGCTAATTTTTGCCCCAGTTGTTGCAGCACCAGACTGGTCTTTACCATTCGAGCTGATGTGTGATGCGAGTGATGGTGCCGTAGGAGCTGTTTTGGGGCAAAGAAAAAACATTTCATGTCATATATTATACAAGCCGAACATTGAATGCTGCCCAACTAAATTATGCAACAACAGAGAAGGAGTTTCTTGCTGTTATTTTTGTTTTTGACAAGTTTAGATCATATCTAATTTGTTCAAAAATTATTATCTACACAGATCATGCAGCCATCAAGCACTTGATGAGCAAACAAGATGCCCAACCTAGACTAATCCGAGGATACTAATTTTGCAAGAGTTCGATGTGGAAGTAAAAAATAAAAAAGGGACTGAGAACTGACCACCTATCAAACCATCTCCAAGAGAAGTCATAGACATACTTGAAGAATTTCCAAACGAGAAACTTTTTTCTATCTCTATAAATTTTCAAATTTCTGACACTACATCATGGTTCGCTGATTTTGCTAATTACCTTGCAGGATATTACATTCCAAAGGGCATGACCACTCATCAAAAAAGGAAATTCTTATCTGATATCAAGAATTATCACTGGGAAGACCCGTACCTTTTTCGATTATGTGCAGATCAAGTAATTCGAAGATGTGTTCACGAAGATGAGATTGAGAATATCCTAAGTCATTGCCATGATGGACAAGCTGGAGGTCACTTTAGACCCAATCGAACAGCAACTAAGGTACTTGAATGTGGACTATATTGGCCAACCATTTACAGAGATGCAAGAAACTATTGTAAGTATTGTGACAAATGCCAAAGAACAGGTAATATTTCTCATCGAGATGAAATGCCTCTCACAAATATTTTATAGTGTGATATTTTTTATTTTTGGGGCATTGATTTTATGGGACCATTTCCTAAATCCTTTAACAATCAATACATCTTAGTAGCGGTTGATTATGTTTTAAAATGGGTGGAAGATGTAGCCACACCAACAAATGAGGCCAAGGTAGTTGTCAATTTTTTTAAAAAAATATATTTTTACTCCATTTGGAACACCTAGGACTATCATAAGTGACAATGGAACACATTTCTGTAATAGAATAATGTCAACTCTTCTTAACAGATTTGGAGTGAAACATTTTTTTAGTACACCATATCACGCTCAATCTTGTGGACAAGTGGAAATTTCAAATAGAGAGATAAAAAGGATTCTAAAGAAAATTGTAAATTCATCTAGAAAGGATTGGTCCTTAAAATTAGATGATGCACTCTAGGCATATAGGACTGCTTTTAAAACACCCATAGGTACTTCTCCTTATAAATTAGTATTTGAAAAAGCATGTCACCTTCTGGTGGAACTAAAACACAGGGCTTATTGGGCAACAAAATTTTTAAATATGGATCTAAAATCATCACAATCAGAAAGGTTATTACAATTAAATGAGCTTGAAGAATTTAGACACTATGCATACGAAAACAGCAAGCTATATAAAGAACACACAAAAAATTTACATGACATGCATATTAAACATAAAGAATTTTTACCTGGTCAACAAGTGCTTCTTTATAATAGCAAACTCAGATTATTTCCTGGAAAACTTAAATCAAGATGGATCGGACCTTATGTTATAATTAATTGTTCACCCTATGGAACTTTTGAGATTGAATCATTAGACAAAAAACAAAGACTCAAAGTGAATGGACATAGATTGAAACTTTATCATGGTGGCTCTTATTATCATAATCTTTCTATGACCACTCTCTATGATGTGTGAAATTTGAGATCAAGACTAAGTCAAGCTGAAGACTATAAATCAGAATTATTTTTATCCCTTTTATTATTTCTTTTCTTTAAATTAGTCTTTAATTAGTTTGTTGATTAATATCTTTAGTTGTGGTAATAGTTTTTATTTTGTTGAGTCATCTGCGAGAGGAGAAAACTTCGGACATGACAACAGGGCGTAAAATCTGACACCTGCGCAAACTTTCCTCTTACGGCCGAAGTCTCACGCCGTCACCGCCGCTCCCTTACGCCCAAAAGCACCACGCCACCAGGTTCCTTACGGCCGAGACTCTCAATTATCGGCCGAGATCTTCATCCACAAAATTTTGAGGCCAAGCTTTTACGGCCGAGACTCTCCATTATCGGCTGAGATCTTCATCAACAAAATTTTGCGGCCAAGCTTTTCATCGGCCGAGACTCTCAACTATCGATCGAGATCCATCAATTATCGGCCGAGATCCATCAATTATCGGCCGAGATCTCCTCTCACTGACACCATTTGCAGCAGTGAAGTTCATAACACTGACACCACAAGAATCTCGACCGAGTCTCTTTAGTTTTTGCGGCCGACACCTTCATCGACATATATATTGAGGCCGAGCATCTCTCCACCGACAATAAATCCTGTTGTTTCTTTCCCCTCTTCTTTATTTTCCATTTTCTTTAGTTTTTCCATTTTATTTGTATCTATTTTCCTTGTTGGCCTAACACTGAGGACAGTGTCTGGTTCAAACTTGGGGGAGTTTGCATTTCATGCATCGCATTTTTTCTTATTTTTCTTTTTACTTGCTTATGTTTGCATGTATATCTAAAAAATCCCAAAAAAGTGAAAAATTGAAATTTTTTTGAAAAATACCATTGCATGCATTTATTTTTGATACCATCTTACAAACTCTTGTCTTACTATTTTAATTAACTTTTAGTAAAAATTCAAAGACATGTCGTTAACTGATGAAATTTGAATGCTTTTCTTTCTCATCACTTGCTATTTTAGTATCAAACTTATGGACTATGTGCCTATGCTAATTATGAATGACTAGACGACAAAATCATATTCATGCCTTTTTATTTATTTCTCTTAAGTCTTGATAGTAGTAGCCTTCTTATTGATCATATCAAGTACTTTTTGAGCTTATAAAAAAAAGTGAATAAAAAGAAGGGTTAGTTAAACCCCAACAAATGAAAAAAAAAAGAATAAAGTTATGTGTAGGTACAAAAGTGTTATCCGGAATCAAGGTGTGTTCGGGTAATTAGATCCGTAGGGATTCATGTCTGACGACCTAAGGGCAACTGCTCTGGGATCCGTCAATCGAAAGCCTACTACAAGGACCATCTTGTGAAATATAAAGAAGCACAGGAGTACTCAATCATGGCTAAGTTTAAACTCTTCATTCAGAACCTTGATTGTTCGGGCAAGTAAACTCGAGGGGTGCTTTATCACCTGTTGTCCTAAGGTCATCTGGTCTGGGAGTCATCAGTCTAAAGTCCGCTACATGGACTTTCTTGTGCAATCCTGCTTGAAGATTAGAACTTTTAAAATGATTGAAAATAAAAGTGAAAAATAAAAATAAAAAAAAGTTTTAAGCTCAATTAGTACTTGTGTTCAATATTAATGCTAGTATTTGATAGACAAATTTTTTTTCTACAAGGATGAATTTGAGATTGTTTAAATTTGTGTAGCATTCAGAACCTCTATGAAGCTAAGTGTATGAAAAATGGTGAGATGCTGAGTAACAAATGTATAGAAGAATTATGTGAGAAAATTAGTCACTTGACAATGTGGAGGCTACGATAGAACTTTCTTGAGCCTTGCTTTGAATTTTTGCTTGAGGACAAGCAAGACTTTAAACTTGGGGGAGTTTGATGCATGCAAAATATAACATATTTTATATTATTATTTTAGTTAATTTTGCTGTAATTTGATCATGGCATGCATCATTTTAGATCATTTTTTAATCTTAATTCCAGATTTATTGAATTTATTTATTAATTCTCTAAATATTTTAATTGTGGATGGATTAATTAAATGTTGATAATTATTTTACAGGAAAAATTGAATATATGATTATCCAAGGATTATATTTGATCAAGAATGGACGTTTCGGCCGAGAACTCCAACCCCAAAGATCATATCGGCTGGTAAATCATCAAAGATCTATCCATATCGGCCGAAATTTAGAAGAATTTTATCCTTAGGGCCGAGAACTCCAATCGGTAGAGAATCTGCCGAAATCCACATGAAAAGATCTTGGGCAAAATGACATTATCTTTACCCCAAATTCTTTCGTATCAGCCGAGATAAACACATCCAAGGCATAAAGTTGACTTTATCACCATTAGATAGATTTTGTTGAGGGTAAAAGCTGATTACTTTGGGCGTAAGCCATATATTTTGGCCGAGATGAGATGAAGGACTACTGTTTTGGTCGAGATTCGCAAAGGGGTAAAGATAAGAAGCCTATCGTTTTGGGAGTAACGATTATAGAAGAGTTATATTTTGGCCAAAATCCGAAGAGACCGTATTAAGTTTTATCCTGTGAATTTAAACACAGCCGTACGATGTTACTGCCGAGATCAACTTGAAGACCGTCCGCACCTATAAATAAAAGAGGAAGCCATCATCCCAACTGGTGCTTTGAAGTTCAGGTTTCTTCCATAGCGGATCGTGAGCTCTGCAGGCTTCGACCAAGAGGAGAGAGGTGCAACGGCTGAAAGTTGATCGCGACTCTGATCAAGTCCGAGAGACTGTCCAATTGTCTGCCCATGATCCGAAGCTTCGACTTTTATCTATTTGGGTGTAATTCTTCTAATTTTTATAATTTGTATTTTATTATCTCTCGAGAATTTCTAGGATGAACTCCATATTTCTATTTATTTCATTTTAGGAGATTATTATTGAAGGGAAACTATTTGGACCATATATTATTTATTTTAATCTTTTCTGATCAATTAGTTAATTGTGCTTAGTGCTTTTGATTTAATTATTTGGATTTCTGGGTTGAGTAATTACCAGTTTGTGGGCTATTTGATTTCAGAATTCATTAATTAAATTAATTGATTTTATTTGAAATTAATAATTGACATAAATTTGATAACTAATGTGTAGAGAATCAAACTTGTGTGCTCTATTAATCTATACCAGTTTGTGGAGTAATTAATAGTCTAGGGAATCCAATTTAATACATCTTAATTTTAATATGATTTTGAGGGTACCAGTCGTAGAGACTTCAATTCTTATTAACTTAAGATAGTTCTACATGCTTAGATTGAGGGATGTCAGTCGTGGAGACTGCAAGATAATCATGTTAGATTACTTTAGGGAGACTTTAATCCATCTTTAAAGATTGAATTTATCTTTTATGGTTCAAATATTTATCCTGATCTATTTTCATCCTAAGGCCTAACTTCAACACCATTATCTTATTTTTATTTTATAAAACCATTTTTCCAAAATTCCATGTTTTTCTTCTCTCTTATTAATTTATAAATTCAGATATTAAATTAATAATATTTCTCGTGGGTTCAACACTCTTACTCCTATTTACTATATTACTTGAGCGACTAGTGCACTTGCTAGCGATTTTTTTTTTTGCTACATCATTTTACGCATCAAGTTCATATGTGGCTACATATAGGTGTCTTGAGTCCTTTAGATTATGGAATAGATTTTCTTTTTCGTATATTAGTTTGATGTATTAGTTTTCTTTAGACTCATATACAGTTCTTTATTAGTCTTCCACATATTATGATGTTACGCTCTTTTTAGTATTATTCAATGATGATTAGCCTTTCACTTTATATGATGTTGAGTTGACCAATTAAAGTCTTATCTTTGATCAACATGATGTACATGTAAGGATGATTCATAACATTCTCGAAACGTATTGTCACCTGACGGGATGCAATTTGGGGGCGTTACAGTTATGTATAAGAGCCTAAAGTCAGGACATTCTCATGCCCTATTGTATGATGTCATGGTCCATGTGCAAGTGTCATGAATTCAATCTCCACTAGTGCAGCCCCCACCGGCACGGACGCCATCAGTCCAGCCTGTACTTATATTGACACCATCAGTCCAGCCTGCACCAGCATTGACACCATCTGTTCAGCCTCCACTTGTATAGCCTCCGCTTGTACAACCATTGCTGCTAGTGCCTTCCAATGATACCATCCAGGAATTTATGAAGTTGTGCTCTCTAGAGTATGATGACATGGGTGAATTCAATAAGGCTGAGAGGTGGCTGAGAACTATAAAAGAAAATCTATGCCAGATGAATTGTGAAGAAGATTCAAAGGTCCTGTTTGCCACTAGCTGCTTGACTGATGATGCTTTGGACTGGTGGAGGACCGTCGTCAACACCAAGTATGAAGGACAGGATGTCATTCCCTAGAACACTTTCGTGATGCATTTGAGGCATGATAGTTCCTCGTATCAGTGTGCCCAAAAGCAGAGGGAGTTATTGCAGCTGAGCCAATATTAGATGATCGTGGCTCAGTACTATGTTTAGTTCGTTCATTTGGAGAGGTATAACACTCTCAAGATGAGCGACAGACAGAAGGCAGATCACTTTTATCAAGGTCTGAATTTGACTATCAAGGCCAACACTTTAGCAAGCCAATGTGCAAATCTGAACCTGACAATTGAGCTGACAACTACTATGGAAAGGAATTATGCTAGGGAACAAAAGGAGGTAGGGATATGAAAGGAAAGGCTCCCATGCAGTCCTCTGTGCAGAATCAATCATGCCGAAATGATCGACGTCAAAATCGAGGAGGACCCGAACGTAGGAACCAACGTCGAAATAATAGGCGAGGCCATATGAGCCTCATGATGTTAATCGCCAACAACAAGTCCAACGTTAGATAAAGATGATGAATACGAAGTTAAAATGTTCATGATGACCTAAGCTAAATGAATGACCTTTTGCAGCCCCAATGTCAGTCAGCAGTAGGCGCAAGGTGCTGGTGCTTGCCTACACTGCAGAAGATTCTACATTGGAAAGTGCAGGATGAAGGCTGGAGTTTGCCTACACTGTTGCCAACATGAGCATTTCCTTTGGGACTGCCCTACTAAGAATAAAGATGATCAAGCCCCAGCTCCACGTGGTGCCAAAGGTGAGAACAATCTAGTTCAAGGAAGAGTCTTCCACATAAAGAAAGATGCACTGTCGACAGATGATGAGGTACACTATATATAGCCATTCTTGCTACTACCATCTTATTTGATTCGGGTGCATCATGCTCCTTTATTTTTAAGGACTATGCTACGATTTTAAATTTACCCCTACATGATATAAGCCGCCCTATGGAGGTGATTACTCCTATGGGAATACTCCATGCCACGAAGTACCTCCTTGAGGTACCAGTGGTGATAGAAGGCAAGAACTTTTCTACATATTTGATAATAATTTCTATGACGGACTACGATGTGATTTTAGTATGAATTGACTATCCTACCATGACGTAGTCATTTTATGTAAAAGTAATCATCGGCACCCAAGGTGAACGCAAAGCTATTGTGCGAGGTACTACAGGCAAAGAATGAAAAGTTATTATCTCTGCTATGAAAGTTTTCTAGCAAGTGTGATGAAGACGGATGACCCATCAACCCAACTATAACAATTGGATGTTGCACGTGAATTTTCGGATGTCTTTCTAGAGGACATTTCTTTTTTACGTACAATTGGATTCATGAACTTGTATCTTCTTGGGATGCTCTAATGCTTTTTGTCAAAAAGAATTATGGCTCCCTACGACTGTGCATCGACTACAAAATGCTGAACAATGTCACATTTAAGAATAAGTACCAATTACCGTGGATCGACGACCTCTTCGATCAGTTATCCAATGCTTCGGTATTCTCCAAGATTGATTTATGAAGCTGGTACCATCGGCTTAGAGTTGTCGAAAAAGGACGACATTTCGATCAAGGTACAGTCACTATGAATTCTTAATGATGCCTTTTGGACTGACGAACGCCCCTGTAGCTTTCATGAATCTCATGAATCGGATGTTCAAAGCGTACTTGGATTAGTTTGTCATCGTCTTTGTAGATGACATTCTAACTTATTCAAAAAATCCAGAATAACACAAGGAACATCTGAATATTGTTTTGGAAAAATTAAGACAACACTAATTGTATGACAAGCTGTGAAAATTTGAATTCTGAGTTGATCAGATTATGTTCCTTAGCCATATAGTATCAAAGAAGGGCATTTCTATGAATCCTTTCAAGTAGAAGTGATGTCTCACTGGCCAAGACCAAAGCATGCTATAGAAATCTATAGTTTTCTCGAATTGATAGGTTATTATCTCAGGTTCATCAAGTGACTTCTCAAAGATTACATCCTCCTTAATGAACCTAACAAAGAAGGGTGTGAAGTACATATGAACACAAAAATGTGAAGACAGTTTTCAAGAACTGAAGGCCAGATTTATCACTGCACTCATACTCATCATTTCGAAAGGTACGAATGAGTATGTAGTGTATAATGATGCTTAAGTCATAGGATTGTAATGTGTGCTAATGCAACATGACAAGGTAATCGCATATGCATCCAGACAGTTGAAGAAATATCAAGTGAATTATCCAACTCATGATCTCTAATTGGCAACGATAGTATTCACATTGAAGATTTGAAGACACTACCTTTATGGAGTACAGATTGAGATGTTCGTCGATTATAAGAGCCTCAAATATGTCTTCTCTCAGCGAGATCTTAATATGCGACAAAGATAGATGAATTCTTGAAGGACTACGAGTTCACCATTAATTATTACCTTGGTAAGCGAACTCAGTTGCAGATGCACTCAGCCGCAAGTAAGAAAGATCACTAGCTAGCTTATATGAAGAAAAGTGTTTATGTGATGATGAAGGAGTTGAGCTTATGGAACCGAAGACCTGGAAGGAACGAAGCGGTATGCAAAGATGCATCAGATACAACTAAATCTGATGGATAGAATTATTAAGGCTCAACCACAAAATCCTGAGTATGCAAAGATGTTGAGAAGATGTCAGAAGAAAAGTGAAGATGTCAAGCTCTCAGCAGATAGTGTGATCAAATATAGAGATCGTCCGTGGATCCCAAGTGTTAAAGCTCTTAAAAGAGAAATGATTAGGGCTGGAAATTAGCCGAGCCGTTCGTGAGCAACTCGTGGCTACACTTATTTTTGGCCTAACTCGGCTCGGCCTATTATCAAAATAAGTCAAGTTGAAATATTAAATAAACCTATGTTCTTAAAGAGGCTTAGCCTTTTAATAATTGGCATAGCCTTATAGCTTATTAGGCCAAGATTTAGTAATATTATATATATATATATATAATTTTTAATCATTCATCTTTTAAATCTTCAATTTTGAGTTCAATATTACTATTTTTATTATATGTTTAGGAAAAAAATATATTAGTGGCGTCTCTTTTTTTTATTTCATGTCTATTGTTTCTTTAATAAATAAGATTTATTATATTTAATTTAATAGATCATAAAAAAATATGTTTGGCTTAACAAGCTAATAAGCTAGGCCAAGCATTAAAAGTTAATCAAACAAGCCAAGCTAAGTTTATATTTATGGCTTGTTACAAGCTATAGGTCATGCTTAAATACTTTTATTTTATAATAAACTTTGCCTATTTAAGTGGAAGCCTAGCTCGACTTAGCTCGTGTCCAGTCCTAGAAGTGATGAATGAATGTCATAAGTCTGAATTTACGATCCATCTGGGCAGCACCAAGATAAACAAAGATGTGCAAAGAACCTTTTAATGGAATGATATGAAACGAGAGATCGCTGAATATGTTTGAAAGTGCTTGGTCTGCCAATAGGTAAAAGTAGAGCACTAGAAGCCATATGGGAAGATGACATATTTCACTATTCCACAATGGAGATGGGAAGATATCTCCATGGACTTCATAACTCGCTTACCCCGTGCTCAGAAGGGGCATGATACTGTATTGGGTAATAGTTGATCGAATAACGAAGTCTGCACATTTCTTATTCATCAAATTCAAATAGTCAGTGCAAAGTTTTATGAATCTGTGCGTTCACGAGATTATCTGATTTCATGGCATCTCACTTTCATTGTATTAGATCGGGATCCAAGATTCACAGCCATATCCTAGAGGAGCCTACAATACTCTTTTGAAATGAGACTGAATTATAGTACGACATTTCATACACAGACGGATGGTCAGGCAGAAAGGATCATTCAAATAGTTGAAGATATGTTAAGAGCTTGTGCCCTTGATTGACAGGGCAATTGGGATGATCACCTACCACTTATCGAATTTGCGTATATAACAGCTATCATTTCAGCATTGGCGTGTTCTCTTTGCAGCTCTGTATGGGAGAACCTATCGTTCACCTGCATGCTGAAATGAGATAGATGAAAGGAAGTTCTTAGATGCTAAGGAACTAAAGCAAACGGAAGAATATTCAGCAAGAGTCGAATTAATACAACAGAGGATGATGACATCTCAAGCACGATAGAAGTTTTATGCTGATAAAGGACAACATGAGTAGAACTTCAAGGCAGTCGATCTGGTACTCCTCGAGGTACTTGAGCTAGTTGGAGAAGGTGCTTGCAGATTAGCATTATCTCCACACCTCGATGCTCCGAAGGTATAAGCATAATGATGCAAATATTATAAGGTGCGAAGAATCCAATCTCAAAGATGACTTGACCTATGAGGAGCGACCCATTCAAATTCTAGAGACCAAGGTTCAGCGTCACAACAAGAAGAATGTACCACTGGTCAAGTTGGCTTAGAGCCATCATCAAAGAATTCCTTGCACTATTTGCTAAGTCCTAACCTCAGACTAAATTTGAGGATGAATTTTATTTTTAAGGGGTTTATGATGTAACACCCGAGATCCCAAGGGAGAAAAATGAGAAAAAAAGGAAAAGAAAAGAAAGATAAAAATAAAAAATGAAAAGATAAAATTTGAAAGAAATTCAATGTGGAGTTCGTTTCCAACTAAAACTCGCATCATTCCCCTATAAATATGAGATTAAAATGAAACAAACAACCTCTTTTTGTTTCCTCACAAGACAACCCTAGTTTTCCCATATTTTCGTGCTTCCTCTCTCACGTCGGAAGTGCTGCCACTTGACAAGACATCCGCCGGAGGACGTGGACATCGATGGACACATGTCTAAACTGAGAGGTGTGGGTAGAGGAAGATAATTATGTTGATTTTATGACGTTTAGATGACCCACGTACTTACACCAGATCATATTGATGATGATAATTATGTTGTGTATGTCTCTGATTTAATTTCCATGATCTTATATTGTAGTCTTGATTTGACTCTTAATAAAGATTAATTAAAAATTGTAAGTTAAAAGACGAAAAATATTAAATGAAGAGCTTTTATTTATGATGGACCGGTGACAATCAAAACTTCGTTCAGTTATGAGCTGATTACGGTCGGTTATGGACTGACTCTGTCAGTTATAACGATGATGATGGATGAGTTGAGCAGGCTTCCCCGTAAGTTGAAATATACCATAAATAAATCAAAGATAAATAATAAGATGAAGAAGAAAACAAAAACATATAAATAAAGAATATTTCTTATAATGATTGGCTTTTGCCACCATTTTATGATGGTTTACTTATGATCTTCTTGATCTCTTATTCATATGTCATGTTACATGATTTTCTTACTCTTGTTATGATCATGATTACTTCTTGTTAGATGATATTCTTATGATTCATGTCTAGTATCATGATCTTATGATTATTTTTATCCTACTTCCTTGTAAAACTTATAGGGAGATTTCTTCCGTGCGTGTTCTTAAATGTAGACCCAAGCCAGAATGATGTATGTGACCAACGGTGATCGATCAAACTCGTAGGTTGCTACACATGAGTGTCTTGAGTTCTTTATATTATGAAATAATTTTTTTTTCGCATATTAGTTTGATATATTAATTTCTTTTGGACTCGAATTTTTTTATTAGTCTTTCTACATATTATAATGTTTAATATTATTTAATGATGATTAATCTTTTACTTTATATGATGTTGATCAGTAGTAATTTTATCTTTGTTCACGTACACATAAAAATGATCGTATAGTCTTTGAAATATATTTTACTATGTGACCGAATGTGATTTGGGAGTGTTAGATTCAAATCCAAGATTCTCGTAGTAAGCAGATCTGTGAGCAAATTAGGAGTGTCGAGTGAAAACCTCGAAGACGAGGCGGTCGCTAGCTTGCATTTGACCAAGGACGATCAAGAGGCCAGGCGAGGCGATAGGAGACGACCGTGCACAATACATATGGAACCTCTAAAAATAACGGATGCAGTTCGTAAGGTAAATAGTCCCAGTTTTAAGAGAGAGATTATAATTAAATGTTTTTGTAGATTTAAAAACCTTTATTGCCTGACTCGTGCAATTCGAATTAACCAAAATGATTAAAAAATAAGAGGAAAAGGAAATTACAAACTTGGGATGCTACTTTCGGAGGATAAAATAATTCTAGGAAAAAAAAGTGATTCATACATTATTTTACTTGAAGCCCACTAACACAAATCCATTAATAATATTGATGTTAATAACAACATAATAATATAGCCGCATCAGTGCATATATACGCGCACGGTGCGGGTTCAGAAGAGGTATTCTATGCGGCACAAGTTCGAAGAGGATCCGCACCACGGCACATGAACAGAGACGACGTCCCCGTCGTAGCTGAACTCCACGTCTTCTCCGTTCACCCGGCAGGCGGCGGGCTTCGCGGAGGCGTACGCCTTCATCTCTCCCGCCCCCTTGACTTCGACCCTCACCTTCGATTCCTCCATTTCCAGCGATTGGATTGCACCCCCGGAGTTCAGCATGTTCGCGAGCCCGATCACAGCGAATTCTACAGCAGCCGCCGCCACCTTGTCGCATGTTGACGAGGGCAGTGACTTCACCGGCGACACTGTAAGGAGCTCGTAGTCGAACGGGTCGAGCGCGACGTCCACCTTCTCCTCCGGTTTGAGCAGCCGCAGCTTCCCGGGACGCGCCATGTAGACCGCGAACCGCTCCACCCCCTCGACGGGCACCGGGTATTTGGCGTTACGCCACTCGACGTCGAGCGGGCACGTCGTCCCCGTCAACCTGCGCGAGCATTGAGATGCGCACTTGTTCCTCCGCGACTCGCGGCACCATCCTCCGCCTTGGCAGTTGAAGACTCCAATCACTCCGGTGAACTGCAGACAATCACGAAACAAGGCGCGCGGCACGGAATGAGAGAACAGAAGGAGATGCGATCATAAGTGCTAACGACTGGGGTTGCTATATGTTCACCTTGTTCAGGTTCCAAATCTTGAGCACGGTGTTCCCGTCGTGCAGTGGGTCCTCGAAGAGGCAGTCTCTGGTGGGCAGGGCGTAGTACTCGCAGCGCAAAATGGTGCCGTCAGGCAGCGCCAGCCGCTTCAGGAGCTCGAAGTTGTGCTGGCCGACGGAGTCGCTCACGTAGACGGGGCCGCCAGATATGGCGCGGGACGCGGCGTGGAACGCGGCGCAGGGGTGGCTGGACTGGAACATGTCCCAGTCCGGGTGTATGAAGTTGCCCATCCACAGGCTGTTGTAGGCGCAGTGCACCATGTGGCAACCCTGCAGCCAGAAGGTGCCGTTAGGATCGCCGGACGGATCAGTGCACCAGAAATCGTCCCCTGACCATGAACAACGACAAGAACATCAGAAAGAAACAACGGATGCTTGTCAAAAATGTCGGCGGTGACAAGTGGAAAGAGATCAATTATGGGTGTGGGGGAGACAGTACGCACCGACACGGCCGAGGCAGATGGACTCGGTGCCGAGGAACATGAAGTCATTGCAGTGCTCCATGCTGGCGATGACGCCATTGCCTTTGAAGTGCTTGTTGATGGAATCTGTAAGCGCCCGGTAGTAGGACTTGCCCAGCTCCACGCGTCCTCCATAGTTCTCGCATAGCATCTCCAGCAACTGACATGAATCCAATTAGCCCGAAATATTAAAACCACCACAACTCAAATTTCAAGCTCATATAATTATTTTTTTCCATCCAAACTCCTTTGGCCAAAACTATTAGCATGGAAACTTCAAAAAGTACACCTAAAACTACTAATTCTCGTGTAAGATACAATTTTGTTCCATACTATTTTATTTGTTATGCATACTTGAAGAACAGTTTTTTTATTCATTATTTTATTCACAAATCGTAATTAAATTAAATGTGATTATTAATTAAAAGTTGGCGTGTATTAAATTATGCTCGGTGTTCGTCCCAATGCATAAAGGAAGAATACAAACGAAATAAAAATGTCTACTAATTCCCATCAATATTGATAATTGGAAAACTACGACTCCAATATACTTTGATTCGTACGTCTTTCAGTCTTTGTAAGGAATTAAGTTGATTAGCCAAAGAAGTCTAACATTAATATATTGGACCTCGAAGGGGAATGGATGAGTTAAACTGTTAAAGTAAAAGAAAGGGACCAACCGACCGGCACACTTGTCATGACCTCCCAAGGACATGAGCGCGCCTGGTCGGTTAACTACGAGTCTCGCATAGAAATAAAAAAGAACACACAATAAAAGAAAGGACGCTATAATTGATTTTTTTGAATGATAAAATCAACAGAAATTATGATTCACTGACAAGTCCACAACAACATTTCTGTTGAGAGACAAGTGTTCCTAGGATAAGTGGGGCCAATCAGCCAATTGCTGACCTATTCCAAAAGTTTCTGTTAGCTTGAGATTGACATAAAGTTCTGTCTTTTCTAAAAATTGTGTGGACTAAACTTTAGGATGAGATTGTTCCTTCTTAGGATAAAGTTACTAGGATAATATTGTTCCGTCTTAGGATAAAGTTACTAGGATAATATTGTTCCGTCTTAGTGTTCACTCTCCGTCAATAATCACTAATTCACTATAATTTTTAAATTAAAAAATATGTTCTTTTTATTACAAAAGGAAAAAAAACTCGAAAAATATAAATAAATACTCTCTTCTATGTGGGCTTCCAGAGTTCTCCGGACGCCTCTGCTCCGTTATTTTCCATTTTTAAGGCGTCAAAGAGAAGACCACAAGACAGAGTGAAGGCGTCGTGGAAGATGCAGGTCAAGACTCGAAGAGTATTCTGGAATCTAAAAATTAATGGGACGATAACTTACGTGTATGACGTCCACCTTCACGCCGTCGATGCCGACGGACTCGAGGTGCGTGTGAAGGCCCTCGTACAGCTCCGGCGCTCGCTCCGGTGGCACCAAGCCGATGCCGTTGTTGACGATCTTGTCGACGGCCAAGTCCTCCATGGTCGTCTCCAGTCCCGGTGACAGCTTCGGCTTCACAACCTGGGACGGCGGCAGGCCAGGGGTGTGCGGCCGGAGCCCGCCCCAGTAGCCGCACAGGGCGTGCCACACGTAGACGTGCTCCACGCTGTCGAACGCCTCCTTGAGGTCCTTCACGAACGCACCCATGCCGCCGGCGCTGGCGCCTTGAGCGGCGGACCTACTCTTGGACTTGTAGTCCCGGAACTTGTAGTTCTCCTGGAACTTGATCAGCCTGCAGGGCATCTGCTCCCCGGCGGACGTCCGGTTCATGCCTTCCTGGTCCGTGATGGGGTCGTCGTCGTGGCAGATAGATTGCCATCCGTCGTCGATGAGGACGAGGCCCGGCGGGCATCCGCCCTCCGCGAGGCCCCTCACGCCCTCCCAGACGCCCTCCGGGCGGACCTTGAGGTAGAACGCATCCCAGGTGCACCACCCGAACTTGTCCACGATACTCGGCGGCGTCTTCTCCTCTAGGAGCCGGAAGGTGCCGAGGTGGACCCTCACCACCTTCATGGCCTCCTTGACGAGGGCGTAGGGGTCCTCGCCGGCGTGCATGTACAATGAACTCTGGAACAGGGAGCTCCTCACCTGCGTCGACCCGCTCTCCACACACAGGTCGACGTAGTCGTCGTCCCCGGGCTGAAGAGAGGCTCGAAAGGGGCCCTCAACGAGGGGAAGGAGGAGCACGTAAGGGCGGCCGCCGACGGCACCCTCCGAGCAGTCCAGGATCACGAACTGGGTCTCGTGCTCCAGGTCCCCCCCGTTGGTGCCCACCCAGTGCGTCGTCCACCAGACCTTGAACCGGAAGATGCTCATGAAGCGGATGCCCCGCAGCCGGCCGATCGGCACCACGTGCCGGCTCTTGGCGCTCTCGGACAGGAATCCAACGAAGCACCCGCTGGCGACGCTGCCGTCGACCTCCACCTTCCCCTTGCAGAGCTCGGCCGCTGGGCTGAGCGTCACGTTCTCGGGGGCGTCGAGGAGAAATGGGTGACCGCGAACGGTGAGGTTGCGGCCCTTCACAGCGAAGGCGGAAGGCGTGGAGTCACCATTGAAGTCTACACCTCCGTCACCGGAAACCTTCGTCAAGTTTGGCGCCATGGTGATTGCCGATCAAGCTCTGAACCAAATGTTGGGAGTGAGAGCGAGCACTGGAAAGATTGAGGAGCACGCCGCGACCGACGCAGGCTTCTTATAGGAACAGGTGTTGGGCCCGCATAAATCACGGTAGTGATCACGTTATTCGAATAAATTTAATAAAAACGAAATAAAACAAAAATGGAAGTGATTATTTAATTAATAATTAATTATACTGTGGCTTAACAGAGCTGAACTTTGTGTTTTTTTTCTTTTATGTTATTTATTGATATACTTCTTTATTTTTTTACTAAACAATAAGCCATAAAAAAATATAGGTTCCCGTCAAAATTCTGTAATCACTTTTTTTTCTGTATTCTAAATTTTCCTATCAATTAATTTAAAAGTATTTGTTCAGCTCACAAGAAGTGTTTTTCTTGTGTAAGGAGTTCAATTCAACCTCTCAAGCAATTCATCTTTCTTTTTTTTTAATTTCTTAACGTTATTCCTCTGTCAAAATTCATTAGTTAACATATAAAATTGTACAAAATATTAAGTCAATATTTTCACCTGCACCGGATTCAATTATAATCAATATTTCTTAAAACACAGGATGCGTGTCTGATTCAGCCTATGTTTAAAGTTTTCAAGAGAAGTAAAGGACAGTCTCTTACAAAAAAGGAAGGCAAATATAATTTATAATGTAATCGGTAAATTTTTAAAAGGAAATAAATGGAAGCATATAAAAGGAAATTTGTTAAGAGGAAATAAAGGATGTAGCTAAAAAAAAGAAAGGAGAACGAAAAAAGGTAACAAATATATTTAAATAATAATTTTCAAATATTCTATTTATTAAAATAAATTTATAATTTAACGCAGCTCGAGAATTAAATTTTTGCAACAATCATCTAAGTTAATTACAACAATCAGATCTTAAATTTATGACTGTTGATCATGATTAGAAATATCATGTATAATAAAAATACCAATACAAAAATATATACAATCACATGCATTTATGAGAAAATTATTTTTACAAATATATGTAATTAATTACACATATCAATATAATAATCAATACTGAAAGATAATAACAATATGAATTAAATTAAATTAATAATAATATATATAATATTGGAAACTAGGTTGGATGTTTGAGTTTTTAGAATTGTGTTATAGTCCCGAACCAATTTAATTGTGAATTTTGAAGAGATATCTTGGTCACAAGCCTGATTTTTAAATAGATAGGTTTTATTTTCATAATTTTTTGGAAGGGGCCGGTCGAAATAATCGGGTCTTCCTCGGATATGTTGAGTCCACTTTTTAAAAGACTAAAATGTTCCTTTGAATCCATAATTTTGTCACACGTGCGAATCCTAATTTTAAAAGAAAAAATGCTAAATCCTCCTAACAATTTAGCCTAAAAATTCTCCTAATATTCACACATTTAAATTACCTAAAAAAGAGTGAGTTAGGAGGATAATCCTCCTAATTTAGGAGAATATAGCATCTCCCTTTTAAAAGACTTCAAGTGATCTTTTACGGCTCTGTTTGACATAATTAACGATTTGACGAGTGGATAGCGATTGATGATTAGCAGTTAGCGATTCATTTAAGATATTAATAAATAAGTGTTTGATAAACTTAACGGTGAAATTAGTAGATGAATATAAAATGATATAATTGGACATCAATAAATTATTCAATTTAATCATTATACAAATTTTATTAAAATTTAATAAATAAATAATTAATATCTCAATGAAATAAAATAAAATTTCACAAGTAATTTTTTTATTAAAATATATTTATAATACATTTTATATAGTTCATACATGATCTAAAAATATTAATTATTAAATCAATTTTTATATCCAATGTTAATAAATGAATATTTTGTAATTAATTAAATATGAATAAAAGGAATAATGTTGAATGGTGATAAAATAATAATATAAATTAAAAAATAAATAATACATTTGAATAAGGATAAAATCGGAAAAATAATATGAACCTCTAAACGTTAAAAACTAAACGCTAATAGAAGTAGCTTTTCAATTTTTCATTCAAAACGTTAAACTTTACTTGATTATGTGTGCAACCAAATAGATAAAATAGTATTTCAACTGCTAAACGCTATTTGAAACGTCATTTTTGAATTACCAAATAGAACCAGCATTCTATAAAGAATTTTTTTTATAATTTCATATTTATGATAATATAAATATTTATACAATAATTAAACATAAATTTTTATAGCATGCATTTCTGTCGATTTTATTTGTATATTTTTATTCCAAGTGAGTTTTTTATGTAGTAAAATTATAAAAAAATATATAAAACAATATATAACGTATAATTTTATTATGGGTGCACTTTCTGATGCTTTTCGAATTAAAAAGAAAACCCGCAAGAGCCCACAAAATGAGGGCATTCTTTCTTTTGCAGGTAGGGGGTCAACAGACGGGTACTTGTGGTCGAAGGCAGATTTTAGAAAAAAATTATTTATTTTTGTGTAGTGCCAATGTTTTTTCATTTATGGGTCGTTTAAAAATAGAATCGTGGTTCGTGAGTTGTGTTTGGTTGAAGTGGAATTTGATGAAGATGAATAAGGTAGTTGATGTGATAAGAAAAAATAAATGTGATTGATGAAGTTTTGGTGAGTTTTAAATTAGGAATGATTATTATAATTGCGGAGCATAATTTTATTATTAATTAAAATAAAATTATAAATAAAATTTTTTACATAAACATTTTGTTAAAAATATATTATTTAAATATAAAAAAATCATTTTGTAAATTAATTATATTTAATGAAATATTAAATTTTTAATGAAATAATAAATAATATTATATCAATCTATTTTTAAATTTATTTTATTTTATTAAATAATTTTATAAAATATATGGTGTGAGAGAAAAGAAAAAGAAAAAATGAAAATGAATTTTGAAAAAAAACTCTCACGTCAAAGTCAAATGAAAATAAAATTTGAAGCACCTCTCAATTCGATCATCATTTTTTGTGGAAATGAGAGGGTGGAAATGGAGTCACATGACCTCGGTTCCATTATAGTTGTTCTCGTCGCGAAACCTAATTTTAGAGCGATGTTTGGTGAAATCGGACGAAACAAAAGTGTGATTTCCACCCGATTTCGCAAACAAACAGGCCTTATTGTTTACACCCCTAGATAATTTAACCAAGAGTACATAATTCAAAACAGCGTAGGAATTTCTTAGTCTCGCAAATTATTGAATGAGTTAAAAATGGTTTATTGTTATAATCATATGATTATTTATCAACACACCATTTTCAATAAGAGACGTGGATAAATAGTAGAAGGTATTATTTTTAGTTTTTTACACAGCTTGTCACGAGGGCACTCATCTCCGGTTAATGTTCTGATTGGGAAAATGGTACTTGTTTGGTCGACAAGATTATTTTTCATATGCACAGTATTTAGAGAGGTAATTTCATTGGGGTGCCTACGATCGATCACACATTTGATTTATAACATATGACATTTGATTAATCAATGAACATCTAAGAAGCTCTAGAAACAATATGAAAAGTCTACTTTACAAACGTACATCTCCATAAGCCAAGTGACACGTTAACATGAAAGATAAGAAGAACACGGTAAGCTCAATTATTAAGTGACAAATTGATTTCATGATAAACGTGTTGTCGGGGAATCCTTGTCAACCACTCTAGCCAACCATCAAGACAGAGTAATTGAAAATTTTCATTCGAAATATTATTTAAGGGGGCCAAAATCAATTATAACTCAAAATTATCTATATTTATATATGTGATTAATAAAATTTTAAAAACTTAGGGACCAGGGCTCCCCATAAAATATATGTAGGTCCCTCCCTGCCGTGTTGTGCAATACGATATTAAGAAAATCAGGGGATTGCATTATATGATATTCAAAAGATAGTTTTGTAGCCCATATTTAAGCTTTCGAGTCATCATTAGAAAAGAAATTATTTTTTTTATATTTCTTCGACTCTAAATTAATCAACTACTAATAAGTTTAGACATCAAAGATCTCCCTCTGGGACACACAAAAATAAATAGTGTCACAACATTTTAATTTATAGAAATGACAATAGTCATTAAGAAGGATAATGATATTTACAAGTTCTCAAGATTTTCAAACATGAAACACGATACTTTAGTTTCCACGTACTTGACACAAAACACTTTTTAATGTAACACGAGTTAAATTATCGGTTGATTTTTCAAATATCAAAGGTTGGCCACCTAAAAAATACGTGAATGTGGAGATTTTATTAATTTTCATATGTTATTTGTTTTGAAAATTATTTCAAGTTAAAAATGGTGGCTTCAAAATGTACGAGCTTCATGGTACACATCTTATAAAGGTCAATTTGTTGTGACCAATAATATCAATACTATCATTTCAATCAACTTCAATTATCAATATTCATTTTCATCAACCATAAAGATCAATTTGTTGTGACCAATAATTCGATCATTCTTTATCATCAAGCATAAAGGCTGACAATAACAATTTTATTAACTATAACAACAACTATATATGCTGCAATACTTTACTTTACTTCAAGAAGTTAAAATCTAATAATCTTTTATCATACTTCAATCATGAATGTTGCAATTTAATTACTATTTTTAAACAATTATCCATTTTGTTGATGTGCCTTGAATTATGTACCATGTACCCAAAATTATGAAAAAAAAATGAAAAAGGAGGAAAAATGAGAATTTGTGGCGGGTGCGGGGGCGAAGCCCCCCGCGGTATGGACCTTTATATATGAGTGTTAGGGTTTTATATGATGTACATTCTCTTTTGGCTCATAGAAAAATTTCTGGCGGCGGCCTCCTTTACCCGTGGATGTTTCTCTGTTGTTCACATTGATCAAGAGAGTTTTACCACGTTAAATCTATGTGTTCATCTTCTCTTTCTTTCATTGTTTTGATTATTCATCGATTCTCGGTGTTCTATTCACAATAAATTGGTATCAGAGCCGAGTTTCTTTTTGCGAAGATGACTACAATGAAGTTCGACATCGAGAAGTTCGACGGGAACACAAATTTCAGTTTGTGGCAGATTCGGATGCATGCCATCCTGGTTCAGAATGGATTGAAGAAGACGTTGTCGGGTCAAAAGCCTGACGTCATAGAGGCGTCCGCCTGGGAGGATCTCGACGAGAAGGCAATGTCTGCGATTCAGTTGTGCTTGACGAACGATGTTCTTCAAGAAGTTCTCGCAGAGAAGACGACGGTCGGTCTTTGGACGAAGTTGGAAACTCTGTATCTGACAAAAACCCTAGCGAATCGACTTGTGTTGAAGCAGCGGTTGTACACCTTTCGTATGGCCGAAGGTACGTCGATCAAATCACATATCAGTGAGTTCATTGCCCTAATCAATGATTTGAAGAACGTAGATGCAAAGGTTGATGATGAAGATCAGGCCCTATTACTTCTTTGTTCTCTGTCATCTTCATATAAAACCTTTAGAGACGATGATCTACGGTAGGGACAAACTCACGTTTGAAGATGTTAAGGACAGACTACTGAGCAAAGAAAAGTTGGATAATGAATTGGGATCAAGCAGCAAATCTGATGAACAAGCCTCAGGTCTGATCGCAAGAGGCAGACATCAGACGAGAAATCAAAATCAAGATAGATCCATATCCAAGTCGAAGAACAGAGATAAAGTCTGCAATTATTGCAAGAAGAGGGGTCATATCAAAGCAGAGTGTTACAAATTACATAATAAGAATAAAAAGATTAACGATGGCAATGAGAAGGGAAATCAAAAGGTTGAAGTTGCAGATGTCGGTATAGCAGAAAGTGTGAATGAAGATGTTCTATTGGTAACGGCATCAAGCAAATCCAGATCATCAAGTAAATGGATTCTTGATTCTGGATGCTCATACCATATTTGTCCCAATCGAGATTGGTTCTCCACGTACAAATCTGTTAAAGGTGGAGTTGTTCTTATGAGCAACAATGCTGCCTGTAAGACTGTTGGTATTGGGTCCATCCAGATTAAGATGCATGATGAGATTATTAGGACATTATCAGAAGTCAGACATGTTCCTGATCTGAAGAAGAATCTTATCTCTCTCGATGTCTTAGACTCAAATGGTTGCAAAGTTGTTATTGAGTCTAATGGAATGAAAATTTCCCGTGGTGCTCTTGTGTTGATGAAAGACCTTAAAATCAGTAGTTTGTATGTTCTCCAAGGTTCGACGGTGATAGGTTCAGCAGCAGTCTCATCTACCTCAGAGGAAGATTGCACAAAGTTATGGCACATGCGTTTGGGCCATATGAGTGAGAAGGGCATGCAAGTTCTCAGTAACAGAGGTCTTCTTCTTGGTGCAAAAGTTAGAAAGTTAGAGTTGTGTGAGCATTGTATCTTCGGAAAGCAGAAGAGAGTTAGTTTCGGCTCAGTCATTCATAAGACGAAGGGAACCCTTGATTACATCCAATCAGATTTTTGGGGTCCTTCTCAGGTTCCTTCGAAAGGAGGAAATAGGTATTTCCTAACATTTATTGATGATTTCTCTAGAAAAGTTTGTGTCTATTTTCTAAAGCATAAAGATGATGTATTCGAAATATTCAAGTCATGGAAGACTTTGCTATAGAAGTAATCTGGAAAAGTTATGAATAGGTTGAGGACTGATAATGGACTAGAATTCTGTAATTCTAAGTTCAATGAATTCTGTGACAAAGAAGGTATTGCAAAGCATCACACAGTTGTGAGAACTCCACAGCAGAATGGAGTCACAGAAAGAATGAACAGAACTCTACTAGAAAGAGCACGATGTATGTTGTCAAATGCAGGACTTGGCAAGGAGTTTTGGGCAGAGGCTATTAACCTGGCATGTCACTTAGTGAATCGGTCTCCTCACCGATCCTTAGACTTAAAAATTCCTAAAGAAGTATGGTCAGGTAATTCTCCTAATTACTCACATTTAAGAGTTTTCGGTTGTCCTACATATGCACATGTTAATGATGAAAAGCTTGAACCTAGAGTTAGGAAGTGCATATTTCTTGGTTATAAATCTGATGTTAAAGGTTATAGATTATGGTGTCCTGAAATCAAGAAATTTATTATCAGTAGAGATGTTACTTTTGATGAATCTGTGATGCTTCACTCGAGAAAAGATTTGTCTATTATTGGTGATACAGAAAAGCAAAAAACTTTGAAGAAGGTGGAGTTAGAACTGTCAAGTTCTTTTGATGAAAAGAATGATACTCATGATGCTCCTGAAGTTCATACATCACCTCAAGTTTAGCAGCAATACATGTTAGCTCGTGATAGACCGATGAGAGAAATAAAAGTAGCTCAAAGGCTCGGATTTGAAGAACTGATCGCTTATGCATTAAGTGTTGCTGAAGATATTGAGTTACCTGATCCTTCCTCCTATTTTGAAGCTATTCGAAGTCCTGATTGTAATAAGTGGTTAATAGCAATGCAGGAGGAGATGGAATCTCTGCAAAAGAATGGCACTTGGGATCTTGTAAAACAACCCGTGAATAAGAAGATTGTTGACTGCAAATGTGTGTTCAAGAAGAAAGAAGGAATCAATAATGAAGAGACAAAGTACAAAGCAAGATTGGTGGCAAAATGGTACAGTCAAGTGGAGGGTGTTGATTTTCATGATGTGTTCTCTCCAGTTGTGAAACATACTTTTATTCGTACTTTGCTTGCTATTATTGCTTTACAGAATCTTGAACTTGAGCAATTAGATGTTAAGACTGCATTCTTACATGGCGATCTAGAAGAAGATATATATATGGAGCAGCCAGAGGATTTTTATGTTGAAGGTAGAGAAGATCAAGTTTGCCATCTGAAGAAGTCCTTGTATGGACTTAAACAATTCCCTCGGCAGTGGTATAAAAGGTTTGATTCATTCATGTTGAGTATTGGTTTTGCTAGAAGCAAATATGATAGTTGTGTTTATTTGAATTAACTTACTGATGATTCATTCATCTATTTGTTGCTCTATGTTGATGATATGTTAATTACAGCGAAAGATATATCTAAAATTAATATTTTGAAAAATAAGTTAAGTTCTGAATTTGAGATGAAGGATCTTGGAGCAGCAAAGAAGATTTTGGGAATGAAAATTTCTAAAGATAGAAGTTTAGGAAGACTATTTTTGTCTCAGCAGAAATATATTGAAAAAGTCTTAGAACGTTTTGAAATGCAGAATGCTAAGACTGTCAGTACACCGATTGCAGCACACTTTAAACTCTCAGCTTCATGTTCACCTCAATCTGATGAAGACAAAAGGTATATGTCAAAAGTTCCTTACTGTAGTGCAGTTGGTAGCATTATGTATGCAATGGTTTGCACTCGTCCAGATATATCTCATGCTGTCAGTGTTGTTAGTAGATATATGTCTAATCCAGGAAAGAAGCACTTGGAAGCTTTTAAGTGGATACTGAGATATTTAAGAGGTACTTCTGATGTATGCTTGGAATTTGGTAGAAATTCAGCTGGGCTGATTGGCTATGTTGATTCAGATTTTGCAGGAGATCTTGATAGAAGAATATCCCTAACTGGTTATGTCTTTACTATTACTGATTGTGCTGTGAGTTGGAAAGCTATTTTGCAGGATACAGTAGCATTATCCACTACTGAAGCTGAATACATGGTCATCACTGAATCTGTGAAAGAAGCTATCTGGTTGAGAGGATTAGTTGGAGAGCTCACTATGAAAGAGAAAGCTACTGTCATATATTGTGATAGTCAGAATGCAATACATCTTACAAAAGATCAAATGCATTATGAAAGAACAAAGCATGTAGATGTGAGATATCATTTTGTTCGAGATATTATGGAAAAGCAAGATGTTCAAGTTCAGAAAATTAGCACACATGACAATCCAGCAGATATGATGACAAAGAGCTTACATGCTGCCAAGTTCGACTATTGTTCAGACTTGGCGGGCGTTACGCAAAGATCAAGCTAGGCCCTCGTGGGCTATTCGGCAAAGGGGAGCATGTTGAGCATTTTATTTTTGAGAGTTTTGTGAAATTAAAGTCAAGGTGGAGATTTGTTGATGTGCCTTGAATTATGTACCATGTATCTAAAATTATGAAAGAAAAAAATAAAAAATGAGAAAAAATGAGAATCTGTGACGGAAGCGGAGGGCTTGGACCGTTAGGCCCAAGCCCGTAGCCCGCCACTGATTCTCGTGGGGGTGCGGGAGGCGAAGTCCCCCGCGGTATGGACCTTTATATATGATGATTAGGGTTTTATATGATATACATTCTCTTTTGGCTCATAAAAAATTTTCTAGCGACGGTCTCCTTTGCCGTGGATGTTTCTCTCTTGTTCACATTGATCAAGAGAATTTTACCACGTTAAATCTTTGTGTTCATCTTCTCTTTCTTTCGTTGTTTTAATTATTCATCGATTCTCGGTGTTCTATTCACAACACATTCTTATTCTTCAATCGTAAAGATTGCAATTCAATATCTTTTGGTATTTAACTTCAACCATAAATACTGTAATTATCTTTTCTATCTTCAATTTCAATCATAAAGATTGTAATTATTTTTTTATCTTTAACTTCAACCATAAATACTGCTTCAACTACAAGAGTTACACTATACTTCAATCATAAAGGCTACTTCAACCATAAGGGTTGCTTATTACTTGTTCTTATTTTTAGAGTTATCATTCAATCACAAGGGCTGCTTCAACCATATAAGCTGCTTTGAGAGCTCTCTCAATTTTAAATATCTTAAATTCTTTATCTTTATTAGCTTATGATGTCTCTATTTGCTTTCATTTAAACTTTCTTTTCAATTTTAGATGCACAAGGCATCAATTCATATATCATAGTCATAAGATCAATATCATCATCATGAGATCAATATCATAATAATATGATCCAATATAATCAATGGCATAAACACCACAATTAAACATAATCAATAACTTAAAATATATTTTTCTATTTTCAGAACCCAAGCCGAGTGGGATGAAATTTGAGTCGATTCCTATAACCAATCATACCCATCTTTCCTATAAAATCTGAGCTGAGTATGGTGAAATCCGGGCTGGTTCATCGGAGGTCAACTCTTATTCCAATTCGATCCATATAACCTGAACCGGGTGGGCTGAAACTTGAGCTGGATTTCCCGATTTCAATTCGTGATATCCATCTTTGACGAAACCCGGGTTGCGTCTTATGAAATTCGAGTCGAGTCGATTCCATTAAATCTGATAACATCTTCTTCATGGAACCCGAGTCCGACTATCCAAAACTCGATCTGGATCCTTTTCAATTTTCATCTATCCATTACCATCGACGGAACTCGGGCCGAGCTAATCAGAATTCAGTTTGGATTCTTCATAATTCCATCGCTCTCGGGTTACTCAACCCGGATCATGTACCGCTAAACCCAGGTTACGAACTCTCTTCGATCTATCTAAACCCTATTCGAATTCTACCGAACCCGACTCAGGTACTACAGAATCCGGGTCGAGTTCTATAGTCCTTCATGGAGCCGTATTTTTGATGTGACTATTTGACCCCGATTCAATGTCATAAACAATTCTATTTTATTCAAAATTCATCTAAACAATAATCAATACTTAGGACAAGAGTCCTGAGGGCTTATACCGACGAAAATCGTCAATATTGGATCCCCTTGGTACCTTAATTTGGTTGTGAAATCAAGTAGAAATCCATTGGTTTGTTGTCTGTATAATATCGATACTTTGGTCAACGATTTCTTCACGATGAGATCATGAAACTCACACATACTACTTAAATCTTGTTCTCCTATGTCGGGGCTTCGAAACAATATACTGATCACGTTCTCAGGTGTCTCGGTTTATGAGAAAACGGAGGAAAAAAGAAAGAATTCTTGTGTAGAAATTTTATGGAGACTAATGATAGTCTCTAGCCGCCCTTTAGATTTTATTTATAGTTCTTAACTAGGATTTTTTACTATCATTAAGCTTTGAGCTATTTCTCATCAATCATGGCCATTCATCATTAATTACCTTATGCTAAATATTCAGATCTAATTAGATCTGAATTTCAGTAATTATTTCATAATCATATTTTTCAAAAGTTCATCTCTACTTAAATTCTTTTTTATCTCTTCCATGATTTCTCTCAATCAAATTTTATTTTCAATTTATCCTTTTTTTCTTTCTTTCTCTAATTTTTGAAATTATTTAATTCCATAATATTTTATCACCTAATTTTTGAATTAAAATAATAATAAATATTATTTTAGTGACTGAAATATTTTTAAATCATAGGACTCTCAATCTTATCATATTTGGAGGTCCTATATTCATTAGATTTTTATTTGAATCTCAAATCAAATTGAAATTCTTAATCACAATCTAATTATAATTCCTACTTCCATTAGCATTTAACTTTTCTTTCTTTTCTAATCATACTTTTAATCTTACTTAAATTCTAATTCCTTCTCCAAGTAGAATTACTATTTCCATCTATTCAAATTCATTCTCAAATTATCCTTTTATCTATTAAACTTGAGGTGAATTACTTTAAAAATTTGGAATGCTACATTTTACTTCCACACACATCCAGCGCCTTCACTTATCAGGGGAAAAAATAGATCCTTCAAATTTTGCTTTGTTAATATTTCTCTTATTTGACTATCAGATTATTTAAACTACATATGTGTCACATTATGTAACTTAAATGAAACAAATTTATATTTTATTTATTATTGATTTCACAATTTGCAATATTTTCTATTTTTTTAAGAAAAATTTTGTCATTATTTTTTAACTTAGAAGTGTGTGTGAAGGAACATTCCTTGAAATACGTCATGAAAAAAAAAAGTATTTCGACACCATAAAAAGAATATTAGGTGCACCACGAAGAACTTCACAAATTCACAATAATGCTACGTACTCTTTCTTCTTGGATTCCACCAACCCAATCGTCTCTAAGCGGATGCAAGCTCTTATGTTCAGTTGTTTTTTTCTTTTTTTCAGAAAGTATCTTATGTTTACAAAATATCAAAAGCACCTGATATTTTACATTGTAATAATGTAATGAAACATAACCATGGAACCAACTCGACAGTCAAAAGCATAAATAAATCGTGATAATTGAAGACAATCATAAAACCAAATACTTTTAGTTATGTTCAAATTGATTATCGTATCATTATTTTATTAATTTAATGATGAAAAATAATACTCATGTTCCCTATGGAATGTTCTGCATATCCATTTTTTTCTATTTATTATTCGTAAAGAATTTACCAGTACGAAGAACGCACTTGTCCTAACAGATACAGATTCTTAATTCTCATACTTTTCTTCTATTCCTCCTCTCCAAGTCATCGACATCCAATTTCACTATGACGTGGGACGATATTAAAATTTTTAATAACAAAGTACGTGACAGTTTTTGCATATAAACAAAAAGAGAAAAGTTCCTGTGGCAAGCACAAGTGCATAAAGATTCACAGGAACTAACAGTAGCAGTAAACCCAAAACCCGCTCTTACAATAATAGGTCCAACCGGCACACGGTTGTTACTGACATAAAATAAATAGCATCAAGGAATAGTGGTAAGAACAGGCTCAGGCATCACGAAACTATAAGATACAGTTTGGCGCCATCATCAGATATGTATCCATAATGAAGAAATTGGCCCCTTTCGTCAAACATATTTGATTTCTCCATTCAGGATCTTCATGCTTTGATGGAAGGAAGGATAAAAAAGGAATGCAGTGCATCAGGCTTCCATTTCGGCTACATCGAACTCGTTGTAAGCTTCTCCTTTTTCGTTATCGTCGCTCACTTCTTTGTTCATTTCTTCTTTCTGGGAGAGCATTTCCATCAATCTCCGTATCTCATTGTCCTTGGCATCTAGTTTTTCTTGCAGAATGTATACCTGAGATATACATATAGTAAATTTATTATCTTCAAAATTATAACATAATTTTTCTTTTTTTTCTCTGTTGAAACAAATTCTTTTCCAATTTACAAATGGAGTACATGGAGAAGATAAGTTAACAATAAAGGGTACAGATGTTTTGAACTGTAAACTATATTGCACAAATACGGGTACGGGTACGAGATATGTCAATTTTTTTAAAAAACTAGGATAGGGTACAGATACAGTAATCTATATTAAATATATAATAATATAATAATTAATTGTAAACACTCATAAGCAACGCATAAAAGAATTAACTTAAAGTTTTAAGAAGAGGGAATTATGGGAAAACAAGTCTTACAGGCTATCACCTATTGGCTGATTCCCCATGCACTTATTTAAGCTAGTTGGCTATTCAACTTTTCTCTGATTTTTTCCTAAACTGGATCCTAGATGGCTTTGGGGAGGCTCCCCTGAAGGAGGAGCTCACGAAGAAGAAACAATCAAGCTTTTTGTATTTTCCCCTACTCATTTTCCTTACTTTTTCCTTAATGTCGTCTAGTTTTCATTGGTTAATAACCTTTTTACATCATCAATCAGGATGATTTTTCATGTTTATGTTTCTTGTTATTTGTTCTCTTTTCAGATCTGCGAAGGGCCACACCATTTCTTCTCAATTTGGCTTGCATCTCGTACCCAACAGCCTACACAGACGTACCGTCACACTGGGTACGTACAGGAGCATACCCAATGCGTACTGTACGCACACCCTTACCTGGTACGTACCGGGTAAGGGCACTCCACTCAATCTCGCATACTTCACAGATGGTAAACCTCCAGAATGAATAAAGGTACAAAACAAATGTATTGATTATTTTATTACAATTTATATCGATATTTAAAGCACACAATGCAAATGCATCAGTCATATATGTAATAAACATGTGAAAAAATGAATGAATATTTTCCGGTTGTGAAGTTTCACTAAGAACTTTAGCTTAAGTGCCATATTCAAGAAATTATTTAATAAACTTGAAAGAATACTGACGCCGATAATCGAACATATCCATCTCGTATACAAAATATGAGGATTTAATGCAACTCAGGCCAATTGAAATTGACAAATAGACAGCTACACGTCCTACAATGAATTTAGACTTGAAGATATTAAAGTTTTATAAACTTCAAATATAACTTGTTATTCCATTTGGACATGCAATACCATTTAAATCTGCTAATGCGGCAATGCAAAGTCAACATTACATACAATCTTTCATATGAAATGCAAAATTACACTTCAACCTTTCTTTTTGTTTCAACCCTTTTTGGTGCTACCAAAACTACCAGCAGAAAGGAATGGTGAAGATATGTATTGTTTGTGTGTTGGGTGCACCGTGCACATATATATTGTGTATATTGTAAGAGAAAAGCATAAATCCGCCTATGTTTTATAGCCGGTCCCAAGCCCGGATAAAGGAGGGTTGTGTTAGGCCCCGACAGCCAACGTAAAACCATGTTGAATCGCATGAACATGGATCAACGAATAGCGTCGTATGATCCATGTAGCCGACCCCACCTAGTGGAATAAGGTTTTGTTGTTGTTTGTTGTAAGAGAAAAGCATATGGCTGTCTTCAGAAGCCAGATAAGATTACTGGATTCCACGAGTCATGCAAGATTCTGCAATGGCACTGGCAAAAAAATAGTTGTGGAAGAAATATTACCAATTCATTTGATCTCTCCACATCATTTGTTAGATCTTCCATGTGTTTGTACAATGCTGCAGAGATATAAAAAAATTAAGAAGTTTTTTGTGAGGAGGAAATTAAAGCTTACCAACATAAAGTACATATTTGAACAGTAAGACGGTTTCTTTTTGTTTGAGCAGTGGGGTAGAGTATTATGTGCAAAATGAAAAGCTTAGGCGAAAAAATGATTTGCACTCCGTTGAGGTTAGTTGACATAGTTTAAGGGTTATTTTCATTTACCTCCTCCTAACTATAGCCTTATTTCCATTTCAACCAACTAGAGAATTGGCCATTAACCTAAACTATCAATGTCTTTCCACTTTGCCCCATCATTAATTTTTTTAAACTCCCTAAGCTATCAATGTTTCCCACTTTGCCCCATCATAAAATTTTCCATCTTTTGATTTATCATATTACAATTGTACCCTTTACAATCATTCAAAAACTTTAATGAAGGGTATAAACGTAATTAGGTAAAATAAAATAATGGAAACAACAACAACAAAGTCTTATCCCATTAGGTGGGGTCGGCTACATGGATCATACGACGCCATTCCGCTCTATTAGTAACCAAACCTTTCGGTATATTATTCACCAATAGATCTTGCTCTATTAGTTCGCCAAGTGTCCGTCTTGGCCTCCCTCTTCCTTTTTTAATCGGACTCCAAATTATTTGATCTACTCTTCTTAAAATAAAATAATGGAAAGCTAACAGAAAATTTGATGGTGGAGTAAAGTGGAAAACTTTTAATAGTTCAGAGGTTAAATGACTAAATCCTTAATTTACGGATTGAAATGTAAATAGCCTCTTCACAAAAAAAGTGTAAGGCTATAGTTTAAGAAAGGCAAATGAAAATAATATTTGCGAAAAAAAAGTATTTCTTTTCATTCGAAAATGTAGACTTACAATATGGAGCTCTAAATATAAGATCATATAGTTTTCGAAAGGCCTATATAAGAACTAGACCCACTTATGACAGAGAAGGTTCCAGTTTCTATGTCAAGGACAAAAAATATCACGGAAGGTTATTAGACCAAAGAAACATCCAAACCATGAAAAACATGTACCATAATTATTCCTAATGAGCTATTGAATTGACAAGAAAGGAACAAATAAGATCCAAGTCAACATATACCAAGTAAATGAAGAAGAAAATATAAAAAAATTACTCACCTTCAAATTGGTTCCTGAGCTCAGTATTCTGAGACTTCAGCACAGCAATCTTCATCCCCAATTCATGGATCTACAGTTTAAAATCCAAGTTTTAACATTTCTAAACAACAAAACAAAAGTTCACATGAACATCTATCACAATTCTTTCTCCCTTTATGTGCCTGGAAAGTATTCAGTAATAGATAAAGCCTTAAATGTAACTATGGATTATGGATAAGTGTTCGGGTCCATGTCTAAGGAAATAGTTCTATTCGTCTAGTACAATTGTATTTGGGTTGCATATGGTAATTGTACAGCCATGAATAATTTTCTAAAAATGGCTCGCTAATCTAAATTATCCTGCTAAATACTATTTGTGACATCTGCTCTCTTGTAACTTTCTTTAAGGTACCTTGTAACTTGCTGCTCATAAGGCTTATCTGGATTCTGGAGGTCCAATGGTTATTGCATTTTTTAGTACAATAAGTTCAATGTAATACCTTTCCTTCCGAAGCCATGGCTCCAATTTCCTCATTCTCCTCCTGTAATGTTCTACATTTTGCCATTAACATCTTCCCCAATTTGCTTGACGGAGTAAAGTTGACAGCAGCGACATTATCCTGCAATTCCTTGATTTTCTTCTCTTTTTCTTCCACAAGATTCTGGTCCATAATACAAGTAAAACAATCAGCAATCAGCAATGTCTAGTTGTTACATACAGATAAAAGACACGCTGGATTGTTAGTCTGAATAGGAAAACGGTTATCTTCAACTGTGTGGTATAGGATTAAGGCATGGGTAGAACCTTCAGCCGTGTAAACTCTTCATGTATAGCGGGATCCAGGAGTAGTTTCCTTGTCTGCAAAGTGAATGAACAAGAATAACAATATAATAATAGCTTCATATTTTTCCAAATGACGATAAACTAAGAAAGTCAACATCAATATGAGACAGACAAAAACTAATGTTTGAGATAATATACCTGCATTGATGGTGGTCTCAACTGTGTCTTCAGATCCCGAACTGCAGACTAGAATTTTGCATGAAAATTTCATTAGAAAACAAAGGGACTAAATTCTCAGAGGAAGCCCTACAGTCCCATTTAACAATAATACGCCATCAGAATATAAAACACCGCAGCTGTAGACAAGTTAAGATTTAGACCATGGTCCTGGTCTGAAATATCGTATATGATACAAGAATTCCTGTCTGCATGGCATTGGCAGACAGTAAATGCAAAGAATTTGACAGTTAGGCACAGGATGAGCCTTGATCATATGGCCACGTCGATCATTTGGTAACTGACAAGTCATGGGTTTAAGGATTGTGTATACATATTTTGCAAACATAAGGTGAAGACTGTAGGAATTCATTACCCTAATTTATTCATACTAGCATGAGAGCGCTTAGTGCATGAGGTATGCAATATAGTGATGCTTAACATTTAATATAACTTTGTAGTATAACAAGGACAGATAGTTCAAAACTATTATATAAGACCATGAAAATACAAGCTGGAAACAATTTCCAACAACTTTTGCAACTATACAAACGCTACATAAACCAGTCGAATGAAAAATGCTCTGTGAGATCAACTGCATATCTTTCGTTCTGGGATACAATTTAATTCTACATTTCTGATTCACCAGGGAAGATTAAGTTCAAAAGAAAATATTCCCATTGACAAACAAGGTGTTGGAAGTTGGTAAAGGCATAACATGAAAGGATACTGTACTTTAAGGTAATCTAATTGCATACGGACACACATTCATGATCCTTTTAGTTCACTAAACATACTAGTTACCATAATCCACGATTATGAACTTCCTCAAATGTTACCAAGCAGTGTCCATTTTGCCAGGCAATGACATGTCATTATAACCAGTAGGACAACGCATAAAATCCAAGAACTAGACTTCAACACATGCTAATTATCTTGGCCCTAAAGGTCTCTGTAAGTTGAGGACAAAAACAAATATGTTCATTTAGGAGTCACCCTCTTCCAAACAAAAGGATCATGGAGTTACATTTACAAAATTTTTGAGGGTTGATATATCAACAATTATGTTCTATCTGCAATGAAACAATCAAAAGATTTCTCATCTAAGTTAGCATACTTACTAATAAATTTCCAAGAGAGAGCATTAAAGAAACATCGTACCTTCAGATCCGAGATTTCCTGTTCACGTTTTGCAAAGGTGACAATAAATGCAGCCTCCCTTTTCTTGGCTTTCTCTAGCTGGCAAGTAGTTGATTTACATGAATAACCCATATTGCTTGGTATCCTATGCTTCTATACACTTAAAGAAAACAGACCTGTTCTTTCAGAGACTCCTCGGAGGATTTCAAATTTTGAAGATATGTTACCACCATTCCAGGTTCTACAAATTGGGTAATCACAATTTAGAAAGCCTTCGGAAAACTTCCCAGAAACCAATCCCACAAAAAGATTAGATCTCACCTGGAGATGCCCCAGAAGGTATAGCTGGTCCATTTTGAAAGGAGATGTGCCACTTTTGAATCTCTGAATTGGCAGCTTCTAATTCTGTCTGTTAACAATATAGCAAAATTTATCAATTACAATAACTGGGGCAAGTAAACCAGGTATTACATATAACAGAAGTACCATTGGATCCATAATATCTGTAGTCTCATAACAGATCCACATAAGTCAACAGCTTCAAGAAAAACACTAACAATTATAAATCTGATTCGTTCTGGATAGGGAATAAATATAAGCCAAACTCCAGCCTTGGAGAAAATGAGAGGAAATATTGTTTCAAAACTCAGATTACATATTAGGAGGTGAATCACGAGTATAAATCTAAGTTTAATCTTCAGAATGATATAGAATTTAGAAGAAACAAAAGGTGTAAATCAAGTTCCACAGAAACTAAGTGAAAATGAGGCAGCCATACTTCATACATCTTCTAAAAAATTTATACATCGTGCAAGGTGCAATACCTAGACATACTGACATAATTCAGAATATATAACGTACACCATCAGTTAACTATTTATCTATATAATTGAAGCATCAGATATGCCATAGAGATCTCACAGGAGTTCAAGTAAAAAGTTGGCAGCAGAACAACTTAAAATTAATGAATGGAAAACTGAAGTGGCCTTTAAGTTACTGTATGAACATCATTTGGCTTAGTTGATATGAAATATTTTAAACTTCAATAACAAAAGTTGATCTAACCAAGAACTTGATGTGCATTTAACTATTTTTTTTATAGGTAATTAGACATTAGTCAATTTACCTAATCAAATGTACTGTCACTCTAAGGGAGCGTTTCCCTAGAAGTAATCTTTCTAGATTACTGATAATATAAAGTTAAATTACCTGGACCCACCATATTACCTTGTTTACTTTGTTTTAATTTGCAGGTAATCTGGATTGCCTAAGATTGCCACCCAAATGACAATCTATTTTTATTTTCTTTCCATTCATGCCCTTTCCAATTTTAGACAAATAAAACATAAAAATTCATATAATAATAACAAATAATATTATTTTCATCATATTATTAATAATATTAATTTATGTAAAATTTATTTTATTATTGTTATTGACATGAATCGCATATTATTATTTTAAATATTACATACATTACCATTATTTTCATTTAAAAAGATATGAAATATTTGTAATTATATTTATTTAATTTATTAATTTTATTTGAGTTTTTAGTTGGATTATATAATATTTAACTTAATATTAGTGATAAAGGGCATTTTAGTAAAAGTTGTATAATGTCATTTAAATTGCTGGAAAGATTACTATGTACATAGTAAACAAAGTAATGCACATTGCTAGTAATTTAATTGGTGACAATCTTTCTGAGAGGCAATGCAGATTGTTAGGTAATGTGAGAAGGTAATGCAGTAAACGCCTCCTAAGTTAAGTTCCAGGCAAGTTATGCAAGTTTCAAAATTTATATTTAGCCCCAAGATTGTGCATGAAACAAAGTTAAAGGTACGAATTTAAAATGTGAAGTGAACCGCACACTAAGAAGCTCTTAGAAAAATGGCCATCTCCACCACTGTCCTCAGAAGTACAAAGAGGCATAGCACATGCTACTATAGTTGAATTTTGGACTATCGGAAACAAAGAGTTTGAAAACTAAAGTAAAAAAATGAATTATTTGAGACTTGAACATACCTGACATGCAGCAAGGTCATCTTTACATTTCTGCAAGCTGAATCGTTCATGTTAACACAATTAATGGATACTCCGGTATCTTTTAGGCATATGTGTGAATAATAATGACTTTGAATACCTTTCACGCAGAGAAAGAATCATCCCAGTTGTCACACCAGGTCCACTCTCTTCGATCTTTCCCTTCCCCTGTATGGTGAATAAAGGGACATCAATTCCATCTATTCTGAATTTTCTTCCCTTTATTTAAAGGTTTGTAAGCCCCCACCGTTAGGATATCATATCTTTTGTCGTGGACAACCTAGAATGTCTTAAAATTATCCCAATCATATGGAAATTTGATAATATACTTCATATATGAACTACTTATTCTAATAATTTGTGTGATTATTAATGTGTATAGATCAATCTGTCTGCAAACCTCCTGGGAAGCAGACAAACGCACCAAAGAGACACATCGGTGAAACTAAATGTCGAAATGGATGAGGAAAAAATACCTTCTTGGAACCGAATACGTCGTCTTCCTCGTCGTCCAGATCCGCGAAGCCTCTTTTCTCGCCTGCAACTACCAATTGTTCAAATTCAAATAGAAAGGAAAAACAAACAGATTGTATGTCAGAAATGGAAGTACCCGAGTGCTTAGAAATGGATTCTCCCTCATGGACGTCCCCTCCAAAATCATCTTCCTGGATAGCATTCCACCCACCAAAACAAGAACATGAGAGAGAGGTACAATTCCAGAAACGTGACAGACAGAGGTCGAAAGGGAGGCGAACTCACGTCGTCGAGATGTGCATTGGAAGCCATGAGCAGGGGGGGACGTCGTGCAGTTCGCTGGTGCGGGTCGGATGCGTCGGTCGGCAATGGAGGAACGCGAGCGGTTCGCTGGTGAGGAGAGAGAGCGTAGGGTTAGAAGAGGACTTGGAGGTTTTGCTCGTTGGAGCTCGTGTATCTTGACCATTGAATCCATTGGACGACTGAGATAAATCTTATAAGATATGAAAAAATAAACTAAAATATTTGGACATGGCCTGTACTTTGTAGAGGCCTAAACTATTTTGGGCCGTAATGCATCCAAACAAAAGCCTATCGCATTTGTTGTTCCGGGCTATATTTGGATCCAACCCATTATAATCGGTAGTTGATAAGCCCACACGTAAGAGCCCGTTTACATGTTGGACCTAAATTAACTTTCAACTATAAGGAAGTGCCGTGTTTGATTAAATATGATGATAATTTATGTAAATTTAGTAATTAAAAATGTGAGAAAATAATGATATTATCATGATATATATATAAGATAATGATCTGATTGAATATACAATCCTTATTAATATAAATTACTTTAGTAAAGTAAAAAAGGGAGATGTCAATGCATTTTCAGACATGAAGATGGTTTATTGGCTTTTATTTATGTTGAGCGGATTCAATTACAAATCGATTCTCATTCAAAATGAGTTTTGTAAAAATTAAATTGAATCGGGTTGAATAGATTTGGGTTTTTTTAGTTTTTAGATTAGAAAGTAAAAAATTAAAAATGACACGTGGTAAAAAATCGAAGAACCCATGATAAAAAAAAAATTTTAATTAAAGTGAAAATAAGAGGAATCATAGTCAAGGAGAAAACAAATAGAAAATGTATAAGATACAATAAAAGGTAAGAAGTGTATATAAAGAACAAAAGGTGAAGCGTTCGAGGAAAAAAAGAGGATAATAGGATAAAAGAAATTAAATTGGTAAATGAAAATAAAGGAGGAAAGAAAATAAATAAAAATTTAAGAGGATAGAAATCAGAGGGGTTCACAGAAAATGAGGGAATATGAGAGTAAAAGAATATGGAAACAGGTAAAACGTAAAGAAAGTAGAAAATAGAAAAAAAGGAAATAAATTATTTTAAATGTCCTGTGAAAAGTAAGAACATTATCTTTAAATTCGTATTCAATATCGAGTGAATTATTTTCAAATATTTTTATGTGATGTTATTCATGTTATATATTATATATTTTTAACTAATAAAATAATAATATAACAACCGATAAAAGAAAGATAAAAAAAACCGTGATGAACTTGGACGACTGGGAGAGAGGTCATATTCCATTCAAAGTTAGAAAAGGAAGGGGTTTTAACCTGAACTCATTAGATCAAATTAGGAGAGGAGATTTATATAAGATAAAATATAATTCATTAAATCTCTTTTTTTCTCCCCTAAAAACCTCACAAAATTCTCCCCCTGCTGGATTTTTGGATCGACCGGTAACATCCAAGGAGAAATCGATAGATTGCTGAACACCAACAAATCGATTTCCTTCTTCTCTCGTTCAAGTTCTCCTCTGTATTACAACCGTTAGAGACATGCTGAACTTTCTTGGCCGATTGCAGGTGGGGAACGAGAGGGAGAACAGAGAGATCAAAGAGGAAACAGGGGATTCGGCCCTTAGGTCTCATCGGATCGAAATGAGGAACAAATGCGTGAAAGGTGGGTGAATCGAAATCATCTTGCATGACTATTGAATAGAATTAAATCCTGCCCTAGATGATTATGTAAAGAAGAGAATAAAAAGAAGATTTCCAAGGTTATCGTTTGATTATTTGATTTCTTGTTTGATTTGTTTGATCTCTGATTTCTAATTGTTTGAATTAATGTTTGATTCTTTCAGTTCTATTATTTTTTTATTGATTGTTAGGAGGTAGGAACGAGTTTAGGTTGAAATTGTACTAGAGATTGTAAGAAATTTTTGAATTCTGGAACTCATCAGGATGTCGATCGGTCCGTATGCTTTGCCAGCAACTGGGCAATCGATTTATGGAATCAACCATCAACTTGTATTAACCTATCGATCGACCGACCTTCGTTCGTTGTGAGCCATCGGTCGACCGATCCCTGAGTTCCACCTATCGATCGGTCGATCGTTCAATTGAATAGATCGATCAATCCGATTAGCCCAGAGTCAACCCATCGGTCGACCGACCTTAACAGATCGGTCGACCGACCCAAAGCCCAATCGGTGATTAATTTCTAGTAAACTTTTTTATTAGATTTATTAATTAATTCACTTCATAATCTGAATATTGCATGTATACAACTGATCATATTTTCTGTCCTCACAGAGATCCATCCCTGATTTACAAGATTTATTCTTTTGATGATTTATTTCTTATCGATCTTATCGTTTCCGTTGAATAAAGAACAAAGAGTCACAAATTGTTAAAAGTGATTAATAAGTTCAGATGGAAGATTGATAATGGATTATCAGTCCAAGCCAAGTGCATCAAGATACGGATAGCTTCCTTGGTCATAGTCTGATCACCCACTGACCCGCACAAGGATGTATCGTTTGCTCGGCATACTCCAAGAACTAAAGACACCTAAAGTCACCTTGATTCTAATAATAAACTAAGATCAAGAAGTATGATTAAGTCAAGTAAAATTATTGTCATGATTTTTAAGTATGGCATGATTTTAAATTTACCAAGCATCATTCGATTCTCATGATTCATGATATCTTCTTATTCTTATTATGATCTATGATGTTGTCATGTTATCCTTTTTACGTTCAAGTTAAGTATGATTGTTTATCTTTGATTATCCTATTCATGTTATGCATTGTATGTCATGTGGTTTCTCATTAGTCTGTAAAGCTTACGAGTGAACCTCCTTCCATGTGTCTGATTTTCACAGAACCGGATCAGTGACGAGGTGGAGTAAGTGTGTGGTGACGAAGCTCTGACGACAAGATAATACATGAACCACAAGGCTTATTAAATATTTTATTAGTTTCCTTTTTTCCTTTCTGCATTTTTAGTTACTCATGATGTAGAATCTTATCATATTTCTTAGAGCTGATAAAAATCTTTACTAGACTTTCGCTTATCTATGGTATCTTCTTTTTGTTTTATTGCTCTTTCGTTGACGTGTTTTAGTTTTTGACTGAGATACGGTCAACATGATAGTCAAAGTCATAGCATGTCGTAGCGTTTTCAGTTTGGTCTTCGCCACGTGACGAGAGTCAATTTGGGAGTGTTACAAATAATATTTCAATAAAAAAATCTAGTTCAATCAAAGTTGAAATCAGTTAAGTTGGTAAAACCATGTCCTAGTTGGTAAACTGATTTTCAAAACATTGAAAAGGGGACACAATACAATGATGTAGCTATATTTATTAGGAACATTAAAGTTGTTCAAGAGTTTAAAGAATTTATGGCTCTGTTTGATTTGCAGGGATAAGCATTTATACTATTTTATTATGTCAAACATACCACTAATTCATAAAAAGGACTAAGGGTAAAGTTACCATTTTGAAAATAAATATGTGAGTAGTGACTTTTTTAGAGACAACTTATTCTATTAATATGTTAGAATAAGCTATTCTTGACTTAATCTTCGAAAAAAAAATATTCTACCAGATTAAGTGCTATTATTCCCATAATAACTATCCTTAAATCAAAAAACACCTAAGGACCTATTTGTTATCGGAATAAAATAAAAACAACGCCCGTTCTTATTTTTTCTACCAAACAATCGTTTTCAAAATACACGCCCATAACAATAATTACGAACACTTCAGAGCAAATGGTTCCTCCTCCACCCAAGAACATCCTAGCTCATGGTTTCCACTGACCTTTGTCTAACAATCCATAATTATTTTATTCAATAGTATTATCACTTCGAGTGTGTCTATTACGATTCCAAAAAGTATTATTATAGTGAATTTGAACATTTTTATTTTTATCCTTGCCTAACAAAATAATTATGCATAATATCTCTTTAAATGATAATAGTATATCACTCTCTCATTTTGTATCAAGAGAGTGGGCACTGAATCATGAGATATGACTAATATAACAAGATCCAGATCCAATTTGATTTGTTGCGTTCAAATTTGACCTGAAATTCATAGCATGTTTAAAGAGGACTATGTTCCATGATTTCATTAGGAATCCCATTTCTATTCGATTATAATCCACATTCTTATTTATTTAAGAATTTGTTTTCAAGGATTTTGGTTGTTCTCCTCACAAGTGGAATTGGAAGTTTTGTGGAAATTCTTGATCCCCTAAATTTTTTAGGACTGTAATTGAGTTGAAAATGCATTCCGTAAATATTTCATATATGGTGCCATTTTAATTAAAAGACAAACCCGTTTGGTAACAGGTGTCAAAAGTGTACAATTAATATTTTTGTTCTGCACAATTCTTATGTATTTAAAATTTAAATTAATTACTCTTCTACTGTTCTCTCTAATGGCAGAAAATGGACAACCGTGTGGGCTGCCCGGCCCGGCACGTGGCTTGCACGATTCTTCGCCGGGCTGGCCCAGCACGAGCATCTGGCCGGGCTGGGGCCAGACCGTGTCGAACTGCCCAGCATGAAGTTGGACATGGCCCGACACGGGCCCAACGGGCACGACCTAGCTTGGACTTAGGCCGATGAGTAAGAAATTTTTTTACTTTTTGAATTTTTTAATTATGTAGTTAAATATTTAATGATATATGATAAGTTTTATAACTATAGTATACATATATTTAATCATACAGGATAATTTTTTAAACTATATCCTATATAAAAATATTATATTATATATCTAATAATCATAATATTATATATTATAGTATTATTATTATTTTTTATTAATTTCTACCGATTTAAATCTTTTGGGTAAAAATAATGTGAATCATTTTTTTTATTTTAAAATTTTTTACTTTTACTTTTCTAATTTAATAAGTACATACAATAAAAAATGAACGATCCGATCCGGCATAGCTAACCCAATAACAAAAATTTCATAAAAGAATTGGAGCAGGCTACCATGAGACAAAAAAAAATTTTCTTTTGCACCCGACTGACTCAATCTTGGGATACTGTTTATATTTTCTTTAATAATCCGATCGGATCGAGTTGAGCCAAAATCGTAACGAATTGACCGATATATGCTTGCCGGCACTATCTGACTCCAGATACAATTAAACTGATGGCACGACCCTAAAGTTCATGTGAACTTGGTTCTTTTGCCTTTAAAGTCGCCTGACATTTTTTTTTTTCTTTTTGGCCAACTTATTCTTAATCCCGCAATATTTGGATGTAGGGCTATCACTTGACTTTTGGGCGATTGTCTATCGGTCTGACTCAACATCAACCCCATTATTATGGGTGCATGATCATATTTATTTATCTATTTATAAACTATACCATACATTCTAGGAACCAGTGACATGAGATGGGACAGGTTTTTAGGTTTGGGTGAAAACTGAAAAGTGTACTGAAATATTAGGTGAAAAGTGTAGGGGATAATTATATAAAACAATTTTACAAGAGAGACGATTCAAGTGCCACTGTGGTGTAATGATATGGAGCATTAGATAGTTTGGAAGAGATGATCTTTAAGAATCTGATTAGTTAGTTCATTATTGCAAAAAAAATTGTTAATCACAGGGTGCTTACATTAGGATAGAAAGTTAAATTTAATAATATCCCAATAATGTATTTTTAAATCATTCACAAGGAATTCAACTACTCAAATATCATTTCATTATTAATCTTACATAGCTTTTTCTATGACCATTCATCTGAAATTAGAGATAATGTTAATAAACTTTGAGATATTATGCATATAAAGAGTAGGATTCTTCTAAATTAAAATTGAACTACTTATCGCCTAAATCAGTTCCATTAGCGACCTTGGTGCCTGTGCAAATGTGCTGCTTTTTTTTTCTTCACGTTGCTTTTTTGTTCATTGGTGCAGAGAAGAAAAAGGAGAGGAGAAAAAGAAAGTGGTGACAAGAGGAGTAGCATCCTCAAAATCCGGGAGATGTGCCTTGATTGAGTCCGCCGTTAGAGATTTTTCTAATGATATTGTTCTCAATGGAATGACATGGATTCAATCATTTAGTTTGCATTGGGTTATAGTTGGATTTCATTACATTCTTCATTTTGATTAATTAATTGATGGTGTTTTCTGATCGAGAGCAGTACTTTTGCTCTTTTACTTTTAGTTCCATGGCAATTATCTAAAAACACATATGATACCACTTGAGCAATAATGACGCTTAAAAACTAAAAGGCATCTTACATATGAATTATTGTCTTCCTTTTATTTATTAACTATCATTAAATACAAATTAATAAAACCTAATAAATAATATTATGCCATAATAAATCATCGTAAGCAGTACATCTCTTTATAAAAAAATCTGATATTTACAATTTCGTGACATTTATAAATAATGAATTTAATTATTGTCAATGACTTGTGAAGTAATACTTGAACAAGAACAAATGTCAAAGAAACAAAGAACGATATCTATACTCGGTTTATAGACATCTCACAAGAGTACTACACGAGCTCCATAAATCACTTGTGAGTTGGAGCTTAGAGAAAGTATGTTTACATCTAGCACAACTTTATGGAAAGGTTCGAAAGAAAACAAGTTGCTTAATACAATTGAAAGGGCGAATTGCTCCACTAGAAGAAATTAAACTTGACCCGTTAACGAGGACGTGCATGGGAGATGGAGGAGAAAATGTAGGACAATTTTAGGGTTTAGACATGGCATGCAACGTGGACTTAACTTTTGGCATCTAATCATGCATGGCCTAACTTTGTCTTAATTAATGACATTAGCAATGTTGTCTTGCTCACTTAATTAATGACGTATAGCCTCCGAAGCCCAACTCTAGTAGTTCTCGTAGGTTTCTTTGTTTAATAATAATTAACCATATTGATTAAGTATTGCAAGTAACGCGTCACGTGTACCAATCGCGTAGAGATCGATTTAATTACCAATGTCTTTTCCGGTGTTAATAAAAACTTTATTGTTAGGTTTAAGTTATTGATTAATTAACTTCGTTGATTAATTGGTGGAGAAGGCAGGGGCTCAAAAATTTCAATGACTTGTTACTCCACTCTTTGCATGTCCCTTACGTTTGTGATGCTTCTTTTGAGAGGAAACAAAAATTAAAACATGTGAAGTGAGATGTGCATGGGGATGGAGTCACATCAATTAGTGGTGTTGATGCATCCGGGATATGCGAAGGAAATGATCCACGGGAATCTTTTATAGACCTGTGACCACTTAAGGCCCGGCTTGAAAATATTGGAAATTAAAAATAAAAATAAAAAAGTCCATTAAAAATATAAAATAGTATTTGGATGTTAATTTTATTGACCCAAAATATAATATTTTAGAGTTTAAAATGAGGTAAAAATATTACTTGTAACGTTGCCTTTGGATAACAAAAGAAGAGAAAAAAAAAATTACATTAAGAAAACATAGCAATTAGTGATCACTTCATTATTATTATTTTTTGTTACGGTCATATTACGCACCTAAAATCTCTAGCTAAATATTTCTCCCCCATTTTTAGTTTGACACTTTTTTAAAAAGCGTAATATTATAAGATTTTACGTCTCATGGACAAAAATAATTTTAAGAGTGCCTAAGGGGAGGCTACAATAAATCAATAATAAATTAATATACGAGGAAAAATGAGTTGAAAATGCATGAAAGTACGATGATGATGAATTTATATTAAAATTATCAAGTATTTAAGCCAGCAGCCAATGGGGCTTTCACTTCTGCATCCTATAAGGAGCACTAATTAATAATTAGTTCATTTAAGCCCAAACAGATGACGCCAGTTCAAACGAATGATAATGAGACCATATTTTACTTGGACTAATTTTCACAATATTTTTGGAACTTCTAAAATGTTTATTGAACTTTTAGGGCACTTTTGATACGAAGTAATTTAAATAGATTATCAATTATTTTATTTAAAATTTTTAGGGCTCATCACATTATTTTGTTTGACTTTCACTAATTACTGATAATTTTAATTACTCTGATAATCTTCATTACTATCTCACTAATAATTTAGATAGCAAGCATGACTTTTCATATTATCACCTGGTTAGAATATATTTTGATAAAAATATCTATTCAATTAAAATTTCATTTTAATTACTTTATTAATAAAGAAATATCATTCGACTTTATTTTCTTTATTATTTGAAATATTTTACAAATAACTCTTAATTTTGCCTCATTTTTTTTTTATATATTCACTTTTCTATTTTTTTCTTTATTTATTTATAATAATATGTTACTAATTTTGAAATAATTTTTAGAGATATTTTGATAATTTTTTTCTCCATATGACTGTTAGATATATTATTAATACTTATCAAACACTATAAATGTAATATTATAAATAATTTAAATAATAATTTATCTAAGTAGTGATCTAAATTAGTAGTTAATTAAATCTGTAATACATCAAATGACCCCTTAATGCCATATCCAACATACATTTTTTTAGATAGGTGCACAAAATTAGGTTAATTCTAAAGCAAGCAGGACTTTAACTTTAGATAGACAAAGGCTCTTTGTCTAATTAGAAAGAGGTTGGAACTCATGATTAACTAGAACAGAATCAAAATAGAAAAGGAATCAATTCCTAATTAATAGATAAAAGAATCGTAAAAATCTAAAGGTAATTTGAATAAAGAACTTTAAAAGATACAATTTAGCGCGTGCATGCACCATCTCTTCCCTCTTGAAAATAATTCGAAGGATGATTGATATCTTTTTGCAATGAGGGAGAATGTAACACATTGGACCTATCGATTATATTGCTTTATATTTAACTTATAAATTGAGAAGTTGAATATAACAACTTTTGAATTGTCACCAATTAATAATTAGGACTCCTTGATGATAGAAATATTTGATATTCGACTGATAGTTACGGCCAAATTATATTGGTCGATGGATAATGGAGCAATTATTAATCAATTAATAATTGTCCTAATGGAACAATTTTTAGTTGATGATTGTATCGAAATTGAGTTTGATAATTTGATTATTTATAATAATTAACAATTAATGGATAATTGATTATTGATTAATGATAATTAATAATTAATGAATGTACTGCTAATTGAAATGGTTTATTGTTAATTTTTGATTGATGATTGCTATACGAGTAATTGCAATGTTGTTGTCTTGTTACATGTTTGATATTTTACGCAATTAAATGATAGCACATGAATAGTGTATAAATGCAGTCAGCTGTTTTCCTTGTAATCATAGGGGATAACTGGTTGCCAATTTGCCATATTAATACAGTTGGTTGTTCCTATGATGCTTGACTTGCACATCCACATGAACATGAATAAACATCTAATAGTTGGTATCAATAAATAAACAATGTATAAATGTGGATGTCATTGAATATTACAGTACAATTTTTGTTACAATAATTATTTTATTTAAATATTTCGCCTAAAGTCAAAGAAAAAGCTAATAAATAGTCCTTGATATATATAGTTTAATTCACCTTAAGAACACCTTTTGCTCTCGAAAAATTCTGAGCGCAGATCAACTCTTCAGATAAATTAAGTATTTTAACGATAAGTTTTAATCAACGAGCCAAATGCGCTGGACATTCCTTCAAAATAGAAGGTGCTCAAGAGGTGAATTAAACTCATATATATATATATATATAATACAAAAATATACAAAATTTTATATAAAAGAGTTATACAAAATTTCCCTTGATATATGTTCTATTTACTTTGGGTGCTCTGCCTCGGTTGGAGACATTTTTTTTCTTATTTGGTGTTATTTTAATAAAATGTGTGATAATTTAAGTATTAAAAAAAACATTGGATGAAACATTTCAAATGTAAAATTTAAAAGTTCACGACTACAAAAACAAAATTATGAACATTACATATCGAAACGCAAAAAAGGCTACAATTCGAGAAAGTAAAATTAATCCATGAGATAACAAAGAACTAAAGAATATAATATGCATGATGTTTCATTTCACTATAACAAATAAGTTTTTTTTCGTAGTGTTTCTTTAAATAGAAAAGATAAAATATTCTTAAAAGATATTTGCATGAGAAAAAAAGAGAGTAAAACCTTCCAATAAGTGATTTTAATGGAACGATGATGGTGACGTGGGTCCGGCGAGGGGCGGAGGAACCAAATCCCCAGAGAAATCTCACGGCCCAGCGCACCTTCTTCCTCTGACCAAGCGAATCCAACTCATCATTCATCATTACAATAATTCATATCATTATTTATTATTAATTATATGATGATGAGGGAAATGGGGGACTGCATTGTTTTTTGTAATTTTGTAATTTGTTTCTTTTTGGGATTTGTTTTGTCCCTTATTATTATTATTTTTTTAATTTTTTTTGCTCTTCTCGTCGATCGACAAAAACATTTGCCCCACTTAACGTGTTGTTTGTCCGACGCCCCACAGTGCGCCATGGCCCCCTCACATGGCCGTGCCCATGAGGCCATGACCACTCGCAATCCCCCCAATCTCCTTTTCTCTTTCTTTCCTTCTCGTATATTTAGAGAACGCATAATAATGAAGAGTTACAGTAAGTATGATGTAGACTTCATTTGACATCGTCAGCATATTTTAAGCAATAAAATCTAAATTTTAACTAACGAATCATAGCAATTGATTATAAGCATGTGTGGAAATTCAATTAGCGAATAATATGATAGAGAAAACACTGGTAAGTGCATAATTGACTATAACATAAAGGAGTATTTATAGTGTTCTTTGAAGAAGTTTATGTCACTCCATTTTGTCATAAAAAAAAGTTTGGTTTAATAACAATGAAAATTAGCAAATCCATTATTATTTATACAGGGAAAATATCATTGGAAAATGAGAGCCCTAATGTTAGAAACCAATGGCATAAATTGAAGAAGAAGAAAAATCGACCTATTTATGTTATATATTGATTAACATGATATCTAAATGATACTTGAAAATTGTGTTTTCTACATGCATTTAGATTCATTAATTATCCAATTCTGCATGCTATCACTCGAAGATTAAGAGATCAATAATATATATATATATATATATATATATATATATATGACAATGTACGTAATTGATGGCTCGCGATGATTATTAAAAATACAAGTACAAAGATGTATACTTTGAATCCTAATAACAATAGGTCTAAAAAAAATTATTGTTGTATCAGAACATATATCTACAAATGTTGCTTAGAAATATGCAAAGCTGATTTTTTTTCTTGATTGTTGGAAATTTTCGAATGAGATAATTAACCCATTAAATTTTGCACGAATTGAAATTGTCCTTTTTTTATCAATCAAATTAGGATGGAGGGCGAGTGACTTATGTGCGTTTTGAGTTAGATAAAGACCTTGCAGCGGCTCTATATGACCTCCATGATCACGCCAACATGAGACACCACCTTTTCTTTTTCTAACTTATCGCCATCTCACTCTCACTCTCGCTCTCTCCTCCTATATACTCTTACCATGTGCCATGCATGCTCCTCTCGCTCCCATCCCTCGTGCCTAGATTCTCTCTCTCTCTTGCCCTTTATTGTCCTCATGCTTTCACTATATCTATCTATCTAAAATATATGTATATATATTATACATATTATGTCACTACTCATGTAGACAGTTTCTCATCCTCATGCTAATTAATTAATGATGCATCTATATGTGATCTACGATATATCAACGTTACACATCTCCTACTTTGTTAAAGCACATCAGTGATGATTAACAATATTGCTAGATAAAGTTTTCTTTCTCCTTCCTTTCTGCCGGATGATGATGATGATTACTGAATAGAAAAGAAAAGTTTGTACTAATGAGGGAGTGCACATGCAACATATATATGGTGCTTGGTGGGAGTGGGAGGCCATTGCTGTTGCTTCATTAACAAGCATACTCAAACAAACTAAGTAACTGTAGATATAAAATATTGCATACGACAAATCTACAACGTTTAGCCACCTACTGAGATTTTAAAAAATAAAGCACTCTTAAGAGAGAAAGAAAGAAATCAGGGGTTTAGATTTTTAATCGATCTATTGATGGCTCGACATGTAGATCGGATAGATATGGTCACGAGGGCAGGGGGGAGAAGAAGCAAAGATTAGTCCACTTTCTCACGTGATAAAGATAGAGTATTTTTTTTCTTAACTTGTAGTACTCGGGATGCTTAAGTTTTAAATTATGGCAGGATGCATATTGCCTTTTGTCAATGTTAATTAGTTTTAGTTTTCTTACTCCTGATAAATGTTAACAGAATTTTGTGTTTTAACTTGCACAATATATTTGTAATGACCCCTTACAAAATAATTATTAAGTGTGCGAAAAATTCCCAAGAGACTTACTTGAACAGAAAAAAAAGCTAATCTAGAATAAAATATAAAACAGGAGTCCGAATAAATTTAAGACGAGTTTTTAATATATAAAAATCAAGTAGGATCCTACCAAAAAAAATGTAGCCTGGGGGACAGTTTCCTATTTATACATATTTTTCATATCACATTGATTCACAAGTCATTAATTCCATTGTTATTATTATATAATAGTTATATATGATTTAATAATTTTTTTCTATTACAGCTTAAACATTTGATATTTTTCACAGTTTAATATTAAGTCTTATATTCACTTGTAATATTAACTTTTATTTTATTATATAGATCTTAAAAGTATTATCGTTCAAAGGAGTCCGAAAAATATTTAAGCTAGTTTTCATTTTTTTTACTTGCATTTTTTTGTGTGTAAATTGACATGAAAAATGTTTAGTATTTTTTAAAAAAATACTGAAAATAAACTCAATTAGAAACATATTCACTTTTCATAATTATATTGTGTATTATGCTTATTTACTATTTTAAATGTAACTAGAGAATTAAAAGATCCAAGTTTACATGGCTTTCTTAGTTCACCCAAGACATTATTGGGCATGCTACACATACTGCATGAAGATTAAATATAAAACTGGTCGAATTGAGGCCATTGAAGGAACGAACATGCAACTGTGCAGCACCCAGCAATTTCAACTCTTTTTTTACTAGCTAATTAATTATAGTAAGTTTCTAATGGATCTAGATCTGATCACTGAACTGTGCTCATGTGAGCAGCAAATTACAGGATGCTGTGGTGACTTCTTAAGCCTCAAAGGTACAAGCTTAATATATGAGAAATGACAGGTCCATTTGCTAATGACACAGGCATAATATAACATAAAAATGACATAGCATAGATTGGATCTACACCATCATGCTCAGCACGATCTACACATCCCTCTGTCCCTCTAAAATAGAGTACCTACTTGATGTTATAATTTTTCACCATTAACCATCATCATAATGCGGTGCAAGTATTATTATATAACCCACCAGTGCAGGGGAATCTCTTCTCCATCTAACATTACAAATTAACACCCCCCATCATGCATGGCAGTGACAAGTGAGAGCACCACTCTTTAACCATCTTTTTTCAGATAGATGCATAGGTAGATAACCCCAAGAACTAGCCAGCCAAACCCTTCCTAGAAGTTACATCTAGAACAGCTGAAGTTTTGAAATATAGAGAGACCATGTTGCCATGCCTTTTTATTAACTATCACAAAACCTCTAAAGCTAAAGATCTATTTCTTACTCCACTATTTCTTCTTATAGACAGATATGGAATTCAAACATGCTAAACATATATAAACTCTATCTTATTAGAAAGCTAAAGATCTGCCATTAGAGTACTTACAAGTCCTAGCTGTCACTCTGTTTTCTCCATTAAACAAATGGCAGCACATCATCCAAATTCCACACCACCACCTCCATCTCCACCTCCACATCATGCCTGCCTGCCTGCCTTGCCGTGTCTTGGATCCGGAGATTCTGGACATTTGAAGTCGAATTGATCAATTACTTTATCATATACAATGCATAAATTATTCTAATGATAAAAAGATACATAGATTAGAAGAAAAAAAATTGCACCAAGCAATCTCGTCCTACTGCTGATGTGCTCCTCTACTTGTAGTGCAGCAACAAAAACATATGCTGCTTATGGAGAAAGAGAACTAAACACTTCATTTACTCCTTCCCCTTTTCTCTCCTCTGTTTCCTCCTCGAGAGGCGCCCGCCGCAGTCGTGAATGAACAGCGCGCGGCGCATGCAGCGATGCCGTCAATGCTAAGCAAGACATGGTGGACGCTGTCGAGGGCGCTACGCCTCATCCCTTTCCTGCTGCTCTACTCAATCTCCTGCTCCCCCCGCGCCCTCCTCTTGGCCATCGACCCGCAAGGCGAGGCCTTGCTCTCCTGGAAGGGCGGCCTGAACGGCTCCCTCGACGCGCTCGCCGATTGGAGCGCCGCCGATGCCACCCCGTGCCGGTGGCGTGGCGTCACCTGCGACGACGCGGGGCTGGTCGTGGAGCTCAACCTGCAGTACGTGGACCTGCTCGGCGGCGTGCCGGTGAACCTGAGCGCGCTGGCGGGATCGCTCTCCAAGCTCGTCCTCTCCGGTACGAACCTGTCCGGTCCCATCCCGCCGCAGCTGGGCGACCTGCCGCGGCTGACTCGGCTGGACCTCAGCGGCAATGCGCTCACGGGGGCGATTCCGGACTCCCTGTGCCGCCCCGGAAGCCGCCTGGAGGAGCTGTATCTCAACTCCAACCGCCTCGAGGGGACGATTCCGGAGTCCGTCGGCAACCTCACGGCCCTCCGTTGGCTCGTGCTTTACGACAACCAGCTCGCCGGAGAGGTCCCAGCCACCATCGGCCAGCTCAAGGACTTGCAGGTATTCAGAGCGGGAGGCAACAAGGATCTGCATGGCCCATTGCCGTCCGAAATCGGCAACTGCAGCAGCTTGGTCATGCTTGGCCTCGCTGAGACGAGCATCTCTGGACCCCTGCCGCCGAGCTTGGGACAGCTAAAGAAGCTGGAGACGCTGGCCATCTACACCGCGCTGCTCTCGGGGCCGATCCCGACGGAGCTTGGCCAATGCAGCGAGCTCCAAAACATATATCTCTATGAGAATTCGCTCTCCGGCTCGATCCCCCCGGAGCTTGGGAGCCTCAAGAAGCTTCAGAACCTCCTGTTGTGGCAGAACAACTTGGTCGGAGTGATCCCGCCAGAGCTCAGCGCGTGCGTCGAGCTGGAGGTTGTAGACCTCTCAATGAATGGACTGACCGGAAGGATTCCTTCCAGCCTCAGTAGCCTCGCCGCGCTCCGGGAGCTGCAGCTCAGCGTCAACCAAATCTCTGGCCCCATTCCGCCGGAGATCGCCGACTGCCAGAACCTCACCGACCTCGAGCTCGACAACAATCAGATCTCCGGCGGAATACCACCGGAGCTGGGCCGGCTGACGGGTCTCCGGATGCTGTACCTGTGGGCTAACAGGCTCACCGGAGCCATTCCGCCGGAGATCGGCAATTGCGGGAGCTTGGAGGCGATGGATCTATCGCAGAACAACCTCACCGGTTCCATTCCGAAGGGTATATTCCACCTCCCAAGTCTGGCCAAATTGTTGCTTCTCAACAATGATCTCTCCGGAGAAATCCCACCGGACATCGGCCATTGCTCGTCGCTCATCCGTTTCAGGGCTAACGGGAACAGAATCGTGGGGGCGATCCCACCAGAGATCGGTGCGCTCAAGAACCTCAGTTTTCTCGACCTCGGATCGAATAGACTTACCGGAGATATCCCGACTCAGATCGCCGGCTGCCGGAACCTGACCTTCCTCGACCTTCACGACAACGACATCACCGGAGTCCTCCCTGTTGGGCTTTTCGAGGGCATCGTGTCGCTACAGTACCTGGATATCTCCGGCAACTCCATTGGTGGGGGCCTGCCGTCCGAGATCGGAATGCTGACGTCGCTCACCAAGCTCATCCTCGCAGGGAACCGGTTCTCCGGCTCCATACCGCCGGAGATAGGGACGTGCTCACGGTTGCAAATGCTGGACGTGAGCAAGAATGCCTTTTCCGGCGAGATCCCGTCGGGTCTGGGGAAGATCCCGGCCTTGGAGATTGCCATGAACCTCAGCTGGAACGACCTCTCCGGCCGCATTCCGTCCGAGTTCTCGATGCTCGTTCGTCTAGGAGCGCTCGACCTCTCCCACAACCGTCTGACCGGTGATCTGCAGCCATTGGCCGGCCTTCAAAATCTCGTTACGCTCAACGTCTCCTTCAACAACTTCTCCGGCAGCGTTCCTAATAATGCCTTCTTTTCCAAGCTCCCGATCGGGGACTTGGAAGGCAATCCGATGCTGTGTCTGGCTCGCTGCTCCGGCAGGGACGGGGACGGAGGCCACACAGACGCAAGGAGGGCTGCTCGAGTAGCCACCGCGGCGCTCCTCTCCGCCGCCGTCCTGCTGCTCGGAGCTGCGGCCCTCATCTTAATATTGCGGAGAAAGAGCCTTCTTCGAAGCGGGTGCGAGGACGAAGAGAAGGATACCAGTGACATGTCGCCGCCATGGGAGGTCACATTATACCAGAAGCTAGACATCAGCATGGTGGACGTGGCGAAGCACCTTACGGCGCCGAACGTGATCGGTCGTGGTTGGTCGGGAGTCGTCTACCGCGCCAAGATCCCGTCGACGAGCACGCTAATAGCCGTAAAGAAGTTCCGCTCCGGCGACGACGCCTCAGTCGCAGCTTTCTCCTGCGAGATCGGAGCCCTCGCGCGCGTGAGGCACAGGAACATCGTCCGGCTCCTTGGTTGGGCGGCGAACAGGCACACGCGACTTCTTTTCTACGATTACCTCCCAAACGGCACGCTCGGCGGACTGCTTCACGGTGCCGGCGGGATGACGGCTGGCCCTGCCTTGGAGTGGGAAGTGAGGCTGGGGATCGCCATCGGAGTCGCGGAAGGACTAGCGTACCTGCACCACGACTGCGTGCCCGGAATCCTCCATCGCGACGTCAAGGCCGACAACGTCTTGCTCGGCGAGCGCTACGAGGCGTGCCTCGCCGACTTCGGCCTCGCGCGCGTGGCCGACGACGAGGACAGCAGCCGAGGCAATGCCACTCCGCCCCCGTTCGCCGGCTCCTACGGCTACATTGCCCCTGGTAAGTCAACGGCGTGCACCATTCTTGTTTTTTTTTTTTAAAAAACCATTCTTGTTTTTGGCACCATAATATTAAGCTAACGAAACGGCGTGGTGGTGCGCGAGCGCAGAGTACGGATGCATGGCGAGGATCACAAAGAAGAGCGACGTGTACAGCTTCGGGGTGGTGCTGCTGGAGATCATTACGGGGCGGCGGCCGGTAGACCCGGCGTTCGGGGAGGGCCAGAACGTGGCGCAGTGGGTCCGAGATCACCTGCGTCACAAACGGGACCTGAAGGAGGTGGTGGATCCGAGGCTCCAAGGGCGACCGGACTCCCAGCTGCAAGAGATGCTCCAGGCGCTCGGCATCGCCCTGCTGTGCGCCAGCACCCGCCCGGACGATCGCCCATCCATGAAGGACGTCGCCGCGCTGCTCCGCGAAATCCGGCACGACGACGGCGTCGGCAGCGGCGGCGAAGTTCGAAAGGGAGTTGCCAGCGGCGGTGGAGGAGAATCAAGGAAGAGATTGGAGCTGACATCCCCGCGGCCGACGGGGCTGGTCGCGGTGCCGGCAGGAGGTGGCGCGTCGCAATGCTCCTCGGCCTCCTCCCTGGGCTGAGGAATCAGCCGCCATTGCAGTCGTGAAATTCCCGCCAAATTTGAATCTCGGGCCCCTCCTTCGAGCTTGGATCGTAGTGGTCGTGTGGTCCTCTGTCTCAATGGTTGATCACTTCACACATTTCGTCGAGTCCCTATCGAAGCAAAAAGACGGGAGAGAAACGAAGAAGGAAGGAGTGGAAGAACAAACGGAGCCATGGGCAGCAAATTGTACTGATGAATGGAACAAGGGGCAGAAACACAGACATCAACTGGACGGGTTATGAACTCGATTGACGAGTTCTGCTGGTGAATCGATCTGAGGATGCAGAAATATGTATGCATAATTGTACATGGTACCAGGATGTAATTTAGTGCTCAATAATTCCTGCACAATACATCCACAGTCCTTGCAGTGTCTTTTGGTGTGGATTAATTATTTAATAATAATAACAATAATAACCCAATTCAGGATCCAATAATTCTCGAACACAGTATTTTTGTATCCTTCTCCTTCCTTCCATTCGCATGTATATACAACTTGTATTTATTTTTGGATTGTCACGAGAATGTTCAAAGGTTTTATGCATTTCTGATCGCACGACTAAATCATTAGCTCTATGCATCGCGCAACACCGCGCAACCAAAACTTTTCTAACGCCACTTTCTGCTCCGACACGCGACTCCTCCCCCATGTTCTTGTGAGCTGTGGGGGGCCTTGCGAGAAGATGATATGCACTTTAAAAGATGCATTACTTGCGAAAGCTTACAAATAGGACGGACACAGGCGGGCGGCTTCTGAGAAATGATTTGTTTTGTGATTTTGAGATCCCACCCTCACTCTGTCGACGCTGACCAGGTGATGTGATGGAAAAGTATCTCATCATCTTTTGTATACTCCTATTCTAAATTAATTACGATAATAATTCATTTGGGATATTCCCAATACGTTCTTTAATTTCAATTTGAAATTATAGTAAAATTTCTCTTTTTTTTTTTCATGTCATTTTCAAATAATAAAAAAAAATCTCAATGTCATATTTAAATGAATAAAAAATAAAAATGTTACAATAGACATTTCATTAGCCATTTTAATTTCTACTTATAAACTTATTTAAGTAGGGATGTAGAAGTTGTGCTTCTCATCCTAATGTAGTCTTTTGTTAATTTTTTTATTCTTAATTACTCCAATTTTAATTGAAGCAAGCAGCACATCCATCAAAAGATGGCAAAATGTTGGTAAGAAACAAATAAACATTAGAAACTTGGTTAATTTAAATTAGAAACACATGAATAATAAGGACCATAAAAAAGAGTAAAATGAGATGGCAATATAATTTACCAATATTAATGTGTGGCCCAATGCAAGTATGGTGTCAAAGTTATTAACTTAGGACAAACTATAAAATTAAAGGGGAGAGAGAATGAAAAGGCAAATTATGTCGAGATAATTGTACTTCAATCTTGCCAACAATATCTACAACATTAATGTTTCATGAAGTATAAAGAGGAATTGAATTGCATTCATTATCTTCTGCCTTTTCAATGAGAAAAATAATCAATAAAGTTTTAGTTGCTTTTTTTTCTTTCTCAAATACCTATCTTCGCAATTTTTCTCCATCACTAGGTCAAGGGGATCCGGGATTACTAGCAACCAACTAATATGTCATCATTACTTGTATTTGAAATTTACTAAGTTTGTGCGAGATTCATTTAGTGTGCATTATCAATTTAATTTGATAATTTAAATCATTACTAAAAGAGTTTAACACTATTTAAATTATTGGAAATATAATAATATATTTTGATATTCATTGTAAGTAATAATTTTAAAAATTATTAAAATGTCCTAAAAGAAATGAAACTTGGACACATATTACTAAAGCTAAAAAAATATAAAGGTGGAAATAAATAAAAGAAGAGTAGTTAGTATCACAAGTACAAGATTCAAATAAATAAAACAAATAAAGTTGAATGATATTTTCGTAACAAAAAAAGTTTGGCTGAATGAATATTTTGTTCAAAATATATTTAACCCAATTGATAATACTCTGATATCTATTGGTTGAATTACAGGTAAATAAAATTATTAAAATTATCAGTAAATATTATCCACGTCTGTTGTAATGGAGCATTGCCTTAGATCCCCCATCCTCACCCCCATGTTATTAGTTCATAGCCCACTTTTTGACCTTGCTCAAAACCAGCCCACTAAAACCAGCCCGCTTCTGGCCCAAATAGCTGAAGTAGGGAAAATAAGGCTTTTTCAGCATGAAATTATACACACGCGCTCGATGGCTCAAGCATCTTTTCAGATATATTTTTTTAAAAAAAATAAAAATAAAATAAAAGCAGTATTAGCTATTTATTGTCTGTCCAAATAAAATAAAAAATATATTATTTTCATAATTAGACCAGTAACAATTGAACACATTTGGTGGCATTCAACCGGATTCTTTTGAAATAGGTTTATTTGAAACAACTTTTAAGACATAACTAATATTATGACTTGTATGTAAAAATATATTACTAACCTACTTGAATATAAAGATATTATCTATTATATTTCAAAATGTTAATATTGATAAGAAAATGATACTTAGGCTTTGTTTAGTAATTTGATTAGTTAAGAGGGTTGAGTTACAACGGTGTAGTGAGGTTGAGTGGTGACTGCTTATGTAAACCATGTTTGAATATAAATTAATGTGATCGGTTGAGTTAATTTGATTTATTTTTTTTGGATATAAAATATAACATGTATGTTAGGAAATGTTAAGTTTGGTAAATATTTATTTCTAAAAAAATTATTTGGTTAAGAAGAAATGAAGGTAGATTGTGAATGATTATTTATAACCCCTTTAAAATAATCAATTTAAGTCAATTTGATGGACTTAGAAAAATCAACCTATTATTATTTAAATTAATAAAAGTTATATGTAAATAAAGTATAAAATTTTTAAACCCACCCCATCCTAACTAAACTTAGTCCATCCTTTCTACACCTATAATCCAAATACACTCTTAGGCTTTGTTTGGTAATTTAAGTTAAGATGGATGGATGGTTTGGGTGGTGTAGTGAGGGTTGGTGAGGTTGAGTATGGTGAGTGTTTTATATATATCATATTTAGATATAAATTAATGAGACGAGTTGGGTTAGTTTAATCCACTCTTTGTTTTTATGTAAATAAAATATATGAGTTAGAGAAGGTTAAATTTGGTAAATATTTTTATTATCCTTAAGAAAAAAATATTTAGTTTATTGGATTGAGAAGAAATAATGGTAGAATGAGTATAATTATTTCTAACATCTTCAAAATCATCAATTTGGTGGGTTTAATTTTAAGTCAAATGATGAAACTAAACACCAAGATAGCCTTAGTTAAATTTTGAAAAACATAAGCAAGGTGTAGAATTTTTAAACCCACACCACCCTAATTAAACGTAATTCATTCCTACTAAACCCTCTATCCAAACACACCCTTAGACTTTTTTTGTTAATGTAAATTAATAGGAGTGGGTTAGGATAGTGTAGTGAATGTTGATAAGATTAAGAGTTGCGAGTATTTATATACACCATGTTTGGATATAAATTAATATGATGCGTTGGATTAATTTAATCCACTCTTTGTTTGAATACAAAATATAAAATATGGGTTACGAAAGGTTAAGATTGATAGATGTGTTTTATTATCCTTGTGAAATTTTTTTTTTGTTTTATTTGGTTGATAATAAATAAGGATAAAATGAGGATAATTATTTATATTTCCACCAAAATCACCAATTTGGAGGATTTAATTTTAAGTCAATTGATCGGCTGCCATTTAAGAACACTAACTTGTCATTAGTTAAATTAATAAAAATTATATTCAAACAAAGTGTAAACTTTTTAAACACATCCTATCCTAATTAAAAACTCATCTCTTCTAAATCCTCTATCCAAACACAACCTTAGGATTTGTTTGATAATTTAATTATGGAGGAATGAATTAGCGTGGCGGAGTAGGGGTTAGTAAAGTTAGGTGTGGTGAGATTTTATAAAAATCATGTATGGATATAAGTTAATGAGATAAATTGGATTAGTTTAATCCACTCTTTGTTTGGATAAAAAAAATGATATATGGATTAGGGAATATTAAGTTTGATAAATATTTTTATTATCCTTAAGAAAGATTTATTATTTATTGGTTGAGAAGAAATAAGGGTAGAATGAGGATGATTATTTTGAACCACTTCAAAATCATCAGTTTGGAAGGTTTAATTTTAAATTAAGTGATGGGGTTAAAAACAACAACTTACCCTTAGTTAAATTAATAAAAGTTGTATTCAAAGATATAAAATTTTTAAACTTGCCTCATCCTAATTTAACTTGGCACTCTAAATCCTCCATCCACACGCATCCTTAGGGATTATTTGAATTGAAGGTTTTGAAAGGGTGAATTGGTATGCCAGAGTATAGATCATGTTTATGATGAATATGAGAGAGAAGTTAAATCCTCATAGAAAATCAATAATTCTGTGTCAAATTAACTATTCATCGCCCTTCTCTATCCTTTCTTGTCTATTTTCATCTTATTAATCTCCCCTCTCCTTCTTATATTGATAAACAAATATTATGGATAAAATAATTTTTATTTATATTTATTGTTAACATATATTTATCACTACTTTTAGCTTTTTAAAATAGATGAATACAATAAGCAAAAACATAAATAATATAATAAAAATAAAAAATAGGTCAAATAAAAAAGAAGAAAGAAAAAATTAAGTGATAAAAAACTATATGATAAATACTTATTACTCATTAAATATTATAAATAATTTAATATATATTGAATGGTAAAACTAATTTTTACATAAATAAAACTTTTATTATTTCACCTCACATCTTTTATAATTTATTATTAAAATATAAACTTTTTAATGACACATCATATTTCATCACCTCAACACTCATCACTCATCACATCACTTCATTCTATGCTTTCATTAAACATTTGCCAAACGTTAGTGATATTGTTTGGTTACTATTGCCTTTTTATTTATTATTTACGACTCTATCGATGATATGTTAATTTTTTTTTGTCGTAGATCACTCTAGTTTCTTATCAATATTTGTTTTTTAATATTTTCATTTCTTGCTCTCTCTCTCCAAATTCTTTTTAATATTAAATTTCATTTTAGTTTCCACTTTCCGATCAATATTGTCCTTGTTTCTTTTTAAAGTTTTTTCTTTCCTTTCCTTCTTTTTCGAGCTAGAATGTGTTTCTGTTTTCTATGTTAAAATGAATTGGACCGGTGCTTTGTGGTTGATCTCATCCGCCCGTTTCAATTTTAATAACATTAATAAAAAAAAAAACGAGTAGGTGATAAGATTAAGAGAGGTGACCATCGATCTCATCCATCTCTTGATCTTTCGTATAGTGCCAATCGGATGATTGAGAAACGATTAACATGATTAACATTCTCTAGGTACATTAAATCTCTGGTTATTCCTTTCACATCACTTAAATCGTAATTTTTTTTCGCACCTAATCTTGAACTATAAATTTTAGTCACTAAATTTATTTAAATTTGAATTTGACATTTGACTTATTTTATTAAATATAAACTATATTTTTATTAAATTTGATTGTAAAGTACCATTTTTACCCTTATTTTCATATTACAATAACAATATTTTAAAAAAGTAATTAATACAAGTAAAAGTATTAATTGATAATAATATTTTTATGCAGTGCTTATTTCAATATTTTTATTTTTTTCATATTAATAAATAAGGGACAAAAATGATATTTCAAAGTTATTAAAAAAAGAACTTAACAAAATTTAGATTAAATTTAAAATTTAGTCAAGTTCGTAAACTAAAATTTATAAATTTACAATTTAGAATTAAATGCCAAAATAAGTTATAATTCAATGGGTGTTAAAAGGAGATGACCCTTAAATCCCTCAATTATATATGACAAAACAGATACAAATTTCCAATCTATGTAAAAATACACAAATCACACGGGGGATATCATGCATGCAACATTTGATCTTGAATGGATAGGTGCCGTGTGGACTGGCGGCCCTCCTCATATCACGGCCTGCACTCTAAATGGGCTATGGGCCTATCACAAAATAAACTATTAATGAAATCGTGTCGGATTTAATTCTTGAATTCACCGATTTAATTAGTTTTCATTAGGTTCAATTATTAAAAAATAATGCACATGGTTGATTAATTTTCCTAACAAGCAACCTAGTTACCTAGATTCAGTAACTTTTTTGGTGAATTATCGAAAGTAAGTAAAACACAGTATATCTCACAATTTGGATGTTTGAGTTGAAATTGCTAATACCAAATATGACTCTTCATAATCGAGCTCTCGAATTCGAGTCTATAATAATTTTTTGTTAAAAGTTTCATTCGTAATACATGATGCGAGACGACTTCTCAAATACGAGGGATGGTAAAAAAAAAAAGACTCTTCGCTAATAAATTTATCTTCATTTTTTCATTCATCTATTCAATATTTTTTTAGAGTTGTCAACTTTTCAGAGTTGGGATAGAATTTAACGGTCCCTTGCAACTCTTCAATTAAAGCAATCATAAATTTCAAAGACAATTAAATGAAAAATTACTTACATTATTTTAAAGCATTAATTTAAAAATAAATTATAAAGCAATTAACAATGTTAAATTTAAACGTCGGAAATTAAGTCATCAACTTACCTAGTTAATCATGTAAATGAAATGATGAGAATTTATGAATTTAAAAAGAAATAAAATTATTAACTAGGGTTTTATCATGATTGATTTTGGTGTCCAATCGACGCTGAACCTTCTTGATCGAATTGTGGATATTCTCTAAGTGAGTTTGCACCTTTTATATTAATACATTTCTTCCCTTATTGAAGCTTGTGTGAATGCTAAGAAAATAAATAAAATGATGACATGATGCAAGCAAAAAGTATTTAACAAGTAATTTATTCATCTACGTTCTTGCTTCTGGCAATAGGCTCAAAGTTTTTTTTAAAAAAAATTTTGTATCAACCATGCCAAAGTAAATTTGTTGGACCTAATTTAACCTGCTGTGACTCTAGAACATCTCAACAATTAAAAAAATAGCCGATCTTGAAAATTTTGTACAAAACTTCGCCAATATGAGAGTAGAACGTATAAAACATGTTTATTATTATATATCTAATAATCATAACAACATATATTATAATATTTTATTCTTTTTGTTTTTTTATTAGTCTAAATCTTAGGGTAAAGAAAAAAATGTGACCCGATATTTTTAAATTTTGTTTTCTAATTTAATAAATACATACAAAAAAAAAAGAGAGACCCGACCTAGTTACATTGGATCAAAACTATGTCGGGTCAGTCTATGGGACCGACACAATTTGAACTCAATTTGACTAGTCCGAATATGATTCCAAAATTTTAGAAAAGGCATCCAATTATGTTTCTTTAGATGTAAACCATACTACAAATTTATTAATAATTTTGCAGAGACTCGTGAGAGCATAATAGGGTTCTTGGGCGAGTCAAGATCCATAATTTCATCAGAAGAGGAGTCAAGATCATCAAATAGATCAATTGACTCACTCTGCTCTCTCATTGCCAAGATGTAGTCGGAGGTTCTCATCCCCTGTATGTAGACGGAGAATTAAAATGCTTGTTAGAACCGATCTAAGTAGTGGAAAGCTAAGATTGGTGCTCTATGTTGACATTATTTTTCTAATTAGAACGACATGGAAGAAGAAGAAGAGATGCTATAAGATGTCAAAGTGGCTAAGAACATCTGCAAAAGGATGCCTTGCGAGTTAGGAACAGGAAATCGTTGCACCAACGCAAAGGAAAATCGAAGGAATCATGAGTAGTATAATAATTGATACGCCGGAAGGACTCCTCTGGGAACTCGACATGGAGCTTCTCCTTGGTTTCTCGTGCTATTCCTTTTCACCTCATGCAGGTAGTGATCACTTTGTAAACCTTTTTTTTTTATCCATTGCAAGCTCTTGAAGTTTGATATCCAAGAATAATAACATTAGACTAATTCGAAATCAAAATTACTCGCTCTTTACTAACTGGGGTTCCCTACATGCAAACTATGACATTTCATCCCAGATTTAACTTCTTAAATTCAATCTGACTACAACTTGACCACTTGCCTTCCTGAGTCATAATTCCACGTACCCAGTTTTCGGTCAACACTCACTGGACATGAAAGATAAACTTTCTCTCTCTCTTTCTCTCTCCAGGTCTCCCCCCTGGCCCTGGCCCTTCCTATGTAAAGTTTGTAAACAGTAGACAAACCGAAGGTTGGTGCCAAGAATTAATGGCGGCCATTATTTTATTTTCCATCAACCCGCAAAATTCCAACTGTCGTCGGCATTGATGTATACTACTCGCTAGCATTCTCTTCTCTTCTGTGTCTTCTCTGCACTATATACTTTCTAAGCTCTCCCCCTCTTCCCCTTCCCCTTCCTTTTCTTTTTCTTATTCTTTTTTATATTAGTAATTACTTCTGTGAGCTTGTTGTTCCCTATGCATCTTCTCCTTCTTCCCTATCATCCTGACATGACATATTCATACTTCTCAATTGGAGCCAGCAGCAATTTAAGAGGCCCTGTCGTTGTTTGGTTTTAACTCTCTCGATCGAAACATTTCATGCTTGATTCAACTTTATCTCATCATCAATGCTTTGGGGGATCAAGTTCATCAGATCAAGAGAAGAACTGCACACATGACACTTGAAAATGCCTCTGGAAAGTCCAACTGGGACTCCACAATTTGGCAAGGGGTTGTTTCAACTCCAGATCATCTGGTGGCCTCATTTAATTAGATTCAAGTTTCCAGTCCCCGTCCAAAACTATAATTAACAACAACATAGGCTCTATACTTTATTTCTAGGTCCTCCTGTCCTGTATTTATTCTAATTATATATAAAAAAGTTAAAATTATCATACATAAGGTTAGATTGAAATATGTGTCTTCTTCTTCTTCTTCTTCTTCTTCTTCTTCTTCTTCTTCTTCTTCTTCTTCTTCTTCTTCTTCTTCTTCTTCTTCTTCTTCTTCTTCTTCTTCTTCTTCTTCTTCTTCTTCTCATCATTAGATTTTTAATGTAGCCATCATTTAATTACTTGGCAACCTAGTCAGTAGATATGTTGATGCTATAGATAGCAATAGTATGCTGATACATATATGTTTGAGGTTATTGATGGCCATGTCCTACTTAATTATGGCTACTTATAAATATATGTATAGTTTGGCTTATTGACTTCCCGTTCCAATTGCCCTGCATGTAACCATGTGCCCACCAAAGTTGTCCACATGATCAACAACATCTCATTAATTAGATGATCCATATATGCACATATCAATATATAGTAACTATACACATCAAAGTCTTGACAATATTAATCGTCTAAAGAAAAGGAACAACGTTTTAATTTAAGTTGGTGTGTGTAATATTATTAATTGCACCAGGTACTCCCCCATACTGCATGAAATCATTACCTTTCCTACTAAGGTTCTGTGTGCAGTGGAGTGGCTTTAATTATTATCAGGAGGAGCACTCTGCAAAAGAGAGATGGGCGTGATTCAAAATCTGCTGGCTCAAGTCTCATAAAGAAGCAGCAGAGCCTGATGGATGGGGGGTGGCGAGCCATTTGTAAATGCAAATGTGCAGCACTAATGCTGCACTAATGATGGCCTGAGCAGAAAGTTTACTACTGCTAGCTATGCATGCATATTTATGCATCTCCCTCCCTCCTCTCTCTCTCTCTCTCTCTCTCCACCCATCTCCTTCATTCCTTTTGCTTCTTTAACTGGTAGTGGACTCTTTCTTGTGCCTTGCAGCTATCTATGTATACATATCATCTCTCCACTCTCCACAGCCAGCCCATTACTAGTCTGGAAAGCATTGCATGAAGTGATCAGGCATCCTATTCCTAGTTCTTCCCCTCATGGCATGGCGAGGGAAAGTCGAATCTTTGTGGGTCACTCTTAATTTCGTGCCCTCCCCTTTCTAGTGCTGCGCAGGCAGTGCGTGGGCTTGTTTTGTTAATTTGTAGGGTAGGAGAGAGAGAGAACGGGAGGGAGGGGGAGAGTGAGACTGAGAGGCGTTGTGTAAGTGGCGAACAAGATGGCAGAGTCATCAATAAAGAAGTTGATGAAATTTAAGGCCCACGTACGCCCACACTGGCGCACCAACAACCAGATATAGTCCCTGCAATAAAAAAAGATATGACTGTTTCACCAAAAAGCAAAGAGAGAGACTGCTAATTTAATGCTTTGCATTATTTGTATCTCGTGTCCGGTATTATGAATCTTTTTTTTTTCAAATGCATCGATATATCTATTTCTTACAAGTTACAACCCAAAAAAGGTAATTAATGTTGGGACTCAGAAATAAATAATCGTTTTTTGGACAAAGTGGAATTCAAATTTGAATTGTTAGCTTCCGGCAATTTTAAAACATAGTCCTGTTGGTAACTTGAGTGAATAAATATTTATTTCTTTAGTGGAAGAAAATTATAAGTGAGAAGTTCTAAAGTAAACTTTTGACTGTTCTTTTAGTTTAACATATATACACCAAAATAAATTAATTGTTGACGAACAATTTTATGGTTTGAAAGGTTGACAAACGATGGAGTACTCCTAGAATTTTCTGTGCATGTGCTGGGTGGATGAGTGGGGGCGTGTTTGAGTCTTGCATTGTACTGGAGACAAAGGTGGAAAACACACTGCATACATACGCTACCAAAAATGTTGGTCATTTTTTTCACTTTTATTTTTCCCATAATATTGCGTAAATTGAAAAAAAAAAGTTGAAGTGCATGCAAGGAATCATGGTGCCGAGTTGTACTAAGATTTTTAATAGCTTTATGAGTTCTAAGTTTTATGAATTATGTTTTTATAGGCAATGTGTTTTTTTGTTTTCTTCATAACTTTTATGGCTTTAATAATTATAAAAAAATTATTTTCGCATAAATAGACTTCAATAATTACTTAGATACTTTTGAACTACAATTACTTGTAGGCATGCATGACACATGCTAATCAATAGTTGCATTATACCACCACCCAAATGAAATATGTGACGAATGTAACAAATAAATATAATTTACAACAAATTAAGAAAATTGATTCCTCGATCATTTGTCTACCAAAAAGGCAGCCATACTTGATCTTAAGATCTGATTCATATTACTTTGTTCTTATTTTTACCATATATATGCCATGGATTTTCTCAAACACGGAAGAAAAATATCTACAGAAAAATATACAAAACTCACAACAATTTATGGCATACCTTTCCTCTTTCTATATAATAATGTACAATTTTTAGAGTCCATATTTTTCAAACGTCATGCAACCAAACATACTTAAAAAAAGTTAGCACATGTAATAAAGGGTTTTAAAAGAGGTTCTGGCGGTGTAAGAAAGTAATAATACACAATTCCAAGGAGTATGTCCAACTATCATTCAATTCTTCTGTTCTGCCAAATAATCAACAGAAGAAAGCTGCATCATCTTTGATATATATATATATATATCTATATATATATATAATCATTTATACCATATCGAAAAATTATAAGATTATATATAATATGTATGAAATAGTACCACCATGCACGCACCACCGCAAGTGACGTAGAACATTATATGGGGAAGTGAGAAAGGAATCCTAGAGAAAGAGCTCAAAAAGAAGCACTCCGGATTGCTGGTGGTGGTCTCTGCTGCTGGTTCCTCTCTCCTTTAGCCTTGTTGTGGCCTTAACTCCTGGACTTGGAGGAATGAACCCGAAAGGACATGAAATTACAAGCACTAATATATAAAAATTAAAAGGCTGAATCAAAAGAAGAGAAAAAGCTAAAGTTGCTGTTCGAGCATGTTGATGCCTCCCCACCATCAACCAGTGGAAGAAAAGGAGAAGCATCTGCTTACCGGAACTAAGAACTTGTTCAAGCAATCAAAACCCTCTCTATCACATGGAGAGAATATTATCGATCCTTAAACAAAGCACACACAGCCCCAGTCGAGATTCTTTTGCTAGGCCTCGGAGTTCTGCATTCTAGAACCAATTAACTAATCATGCCGGGTTAAGGTTTCCAGGTGCTTAATTAGTTTGTCAGGCTCATTAATTACTTTGCACCATGATGTTCGAGATTTGACTTCCCTTTTGAAGATATATACATTGGAAGAAAACACTGATAAGTGATAATTTATGTAAGTTCAACTGTTCTGTGTATGTTTTTAACAGTGACCAGGTCTCTTTCTTTGATGTGGAGGATACTAACGAGGATTCCAGAGTTTTACGTATAAACTAGAACGTTAGTAAATTTGTAGGGTAGAAATAGGCTTCAATGACCTTTCGACAACAACTTTGTTAATATTCTTGACCCAATAAAGAAAAGCAACTTTGTTAGTATTAAAGATGTATTTGTTTTAGGATTATTTTCTCTTTCTCGAGATGGAGCAACTTATTTTTACTTAATCAAGGCTTCTTTGTATATGTAAAGTCATGACCAAGTAGATTACTCAAGAATTTTAAAATCGTAAATATAGTAAGGAGTATCTTCTAACAATAATTTATATTTTGGGGAGAAATTATTAACCTTTTTAATTATTAAAGAATGGTCAAAAGATGCTGATTTCAAAATTTGACCCATCTTTTATTATTTCTTCCCTTTATGTACCACATATTGAGCTCGATTACTTTAGATGAAAATATTTCAGCAATAACTATAGGGTAACTATGAAAAATATAAATTCAATAATAAAAATCCTAATAGCCTACTTAATTAAGCTTTGATAGATAGACTATTAGTTGTCCAAGGTGGTCGTGGGAAAAAAAAGGTTATATGTATTACAACTATTAAGCTTGAATAGGATTAGACTGACTGACTGAGAGAGGCATATATAGAAATAGGACTCAGCGGCAGCATAATTAGTGTGTTTACCAGTAAGCATTGGAAATGGCGTTGGCACCTTGGTGCATGCCTGCCTGCCTGCATGCGTGGTTATGGCTGGTTTGAATTCCATGGATGAATGAATAGTTAATTTTTAGTTGGGTGGAGTTTACTGCGTATATGGAAGTAAGAGAGAGGGAGAGAGACACCTCTCCCTGACAAAGAAGAGTATTTAATTTAATAAGAGCAATAGGGGGAGCTGCGGGTGGGGGGCCATTTTTAGCATGATCACACAGGGTGAAGAAGAAGACAACCACTACACCAATGCCCGCGGATACGGACAGCTCTAGAAGAAGAAGGGATCACAGCTCCAAAATTCTCCTGGGATGGCTTCTAGCTACCGCGAGCCCGATCCGGTCTCAATCATTGCCACCCTCCTCGGCTTCCTCCTCCTCCTGATCCACCTGCAGCTCGCCCATGTCGGCGGCGCCGACGTCGCCGCCTCGGCGCCCGGCAACAACACGCTCCGGCCGAGCGAGGAGGCTCTCAAGTACAGGAGGGTCAGGGCTCTTCTGAGGAAGCATAACAGGCTTTCCGTCAAGACAATTAAGGCACTGATCTGCGAATTTCTTCATCCTGTTGCTCCTGATATCCGTATAACTTGGAGGTAATGTTTCTGTATCATATGTTGCTGCAGAGTTCGGATGGTGATCTTATCGACTGCGTCCCAATTCATCTCCAGCCAGCGTTCGACCATCCACAGCTCAAAGGACAGCGGCCGTTGGTATGTGCATATATATGTGATCTTTCTTCTTTGTTAGAGCTCCATAGATTTATATTATTTATGTTGAGGGCACAGTGAGTTATCTTCGGGGTTGCAGGAGCCACCTGAGCTACCGAAAGGTTACGGCCTCACGACTAATGAGGCTGATGAGTACAGTATCCAGGCGTGGACACTGTCCGGGGAATCATGCCCAGATGGAACAGTCCCCATAAGGAGAACGACAGAAGACGACATTCTCAGGGCGAGCTCCATCGGCAGATTCGGTAGGAAGCCCGCCGCAGCTGCAGGAAGGGTGCGACGTGATTCGACCGGCAACAGCCATGAGGTAACGTGCTGTGACACAACCTGCAGCCCTTCCTGGATCTGTATCTTATGATTGCTCTATACAGAACGATTTCATCAAATCTTTGTCATAGATTTGCCTATCCTCTTCATAGTTGAGTGATTTTCACAGCGTATATCTTCTACCCAAAAGACATGGCGTTCTGGATAATTTTCATGACACTTTACATTGCGTTCACCTAGGACATGAGAGGCTCTCAAACTTGATCTTTTCTTCCTATAGTAAGGCTCACGATGTTCGAGAGTGTTATAATCCTTGAAAACAATATATTGCACATAAAACTATGATCATTTGGAGAGAGGAACACCTTCTTGTCCATGTACAGAAGCTTCAGCAAGGGGACCAAGAAACACTAAGATATAGACTCCAATTTGCAACCCAGACTAGTCTATAATCTAAATCCGTAAAACACTATCAGCCTATAGGCTATAGCTAACATCAAGTCCACAAGCTTACTTATGTTAAATGGTCGGATGTGTCTTTTTATACTCCTAATGATCAAGAAATATACGTGTTTTATACGGAAGACATGATAAGATATGTATTGTTTTGTTGCTACAGCACGCTGTTGGTTACATAATGGGAGATCAATTTTATGGTGCAAAAGCAAGCTTAAGCGTTTGGTCTCCCAGAGTGGCCTGTACATCTGAGTTCAGCTTGTCGCAAATATGGTTAATCTCCGGTTCGTTTGGCAATGATCTCAACACTATTGAAGCCGGATGGCAGGTATGATAAGCAACTGCACATGTAATGTTGCTCTCTTTCTCTCTCTCTCTGTCTCTCTCTCCCCCCTCCTCTCCCTCCCTCAGTTGTTGTGCCCCATGTCAAAAAAATGATTCAGACTTGCGATCTTCCTTTACTCAGGTTAGCCCAGAGCTATATGGAGATAGTAATCCCAGATTCTTCACATACTGGACTGTGAGTGCCATTGATCTTCTTGATATCCCTTAAAAAAAGTTGATGTGATTGTATATATATATATCACTAGCAGTAGCAATAGTACATATAATTCGATTGTGCAGACTGACGCATATCAGGAGACGGGTTGCTACAATCTGTGGTGTTCGGGTTTTGTACAGACAAATAATAAAATAGCTATTGGAGCAGCCATTTCACCAACTTCAGCATACAATGGTGGACAGTTCGATATAAGTCTGCTCGTCTGGAAGGTAACTTATTCCCCAAACGGATATAATAGAAACAAGTAGTTCATGGAAAGATAATTAAAAAGCGTCTTCCACTATCCAAGTTGAATTTTATAGTTAATTAATCACGTCAGATTGCACCCACTCTATGTATGTCCATAAGATTCTCCATGACGAGATCTTGTCCACTCTCGTGGGAAGAAGATAGAGAGCGGAAACATCATTACCATATATGTCATGCTTAAATCACCATCACTACCAGCTCGTCAAAGAAACAGTAGGAACTAGGAAGACTTGGAATGTTTTTTTTTCCTTGTTTCCTGTGTGACTAGGCAAAAGTGTTACAGATGTTTGATGTCGAGATATCCAACTAGATCCCCATACTGATCCTTGGCATGTGGAATGTTAGTGGTCTTTCCCTGCTGCTTTGTTTCCACTTCCACAATGAGATTCCTGTATTGTACTTATTCACTTGTCATTTACCTGCGGAGATGATTCTGATGCTAGTGGAACTTATCCACATAGAGATATCATCATCGTCTACCAACGGATACGTATGAGCCACCATTAATTAATTTACCATGTGGCAGTAGATATCAAGCTACTTGTCTTTTTCCCTGTACCTACGTCGCGAAACAACACACGACATCGATCATACATACATGCTACATGCAGACAGTGTCAGCCTGCAGCCGCATATGAACACCGAAAGATGTTTCAGCATCCCAACCACCAGCACGCACTGCGACATGGTTGGCCTGCGTACGTTACCTGCACTTGGTGTTAACTTTAGCACGCAGGATTGTGCCTCCACTGCACCGCCACCTGCCGGCCACGCCGGCGAACTCTTGTCCACTGCACTGCTGTCTGGGCTCCAATTTCCAAGTTCCAATCATGGCTTCAGATTAATTGTTCATAGCTGAGTAGGGCATGATTTCGAGCGCGATTTAATCAAGTGCTTATGTGATCACATACTGCAGGATCCGAAGCGTGGGCACTGGTGGCTGCAGTTCGGCTCGGGGGTCCTGGTGGGCTACTGGCCGTCCTTCCTCTTCAGCCACCTCGCCGGACACGCGAGCATGGTGCAGTTCGGGGGCGAGATCGTGAACACGGGCTCGTCGGGATTCCACACGCCGACGCAGATGGGCAGCGGCCACTTCGCGGCGGAAGGATTCCGGCGCGCGGCCTATTTCAGGAACTTGCAGGTGGTGGACTGGGACAACAGCCTCATCCCCCTGACCAACCTCCGCCTCCTGGCGGACCACCCCGAGTGTTACAGCATACAGGGCGGGGTGAACAAGGTCTGGGGGAACTACTTCTACTACGGAGGTCCAGGAAGAAATGTTAGGTGTCCCTGATCGATCATTAAAACATATAATTAATAACTGGTCATGACCTGGGAAAAGAGAATTACATACCTTTTTTTTTTCTTCCTTTTTGCTCGATCTCTAAATTTAACGATTTTTTTTAAGGGTGTTCATGGCATGTAGGATGGAAATTACTTTTATTTTTGCTTTTACTTTTTGAGTTCTCGATGATGAGTTCTATGTACTGGGTTGTCATCTCATCTCATACTCATCTCATGTATCAGCAGCTAGCAGCATCGATCGCATGCATGCAGTGCAGAACTCGGAATGGCTTTGTAAATTCAGGAAAAAAGATCACTAGTGGATGTACGTACGTGAATACTTTTTTGTTCTTCTTCTCATCTTCTGCTGCTGCTGTTACTGTTGCTGTTGTTTTCACTTTAAGAATGTTTGACCGACTGCTCGCTGAAGATCAGATACTTCCTCTCATCGAAAAAAAAAATAAACATTTATATCGAAAGAGAGAGAGAGAGATGAGATGCATCCTGTTACATCAATCATTCATTACCGTATGGTCTTGTTCTTGAGTTTTCTATGTAAACAAACTGAATATATACTTGTATGTATTATGTGTGTATGAACGTAGAGCTAATAATCTCAATTCGCTTATATAGTGGAGACGACATTTTAGTTTAGGATAAAAGTGAGATGTTCTCTTTTAAAGGAAGAATATTGTGTCTTTTTTTCTATTTATTAAATTATAAATCAAATGAACGATCCAAATTTATTTAATGATTCTTAATTTAATTTATATTTTTAATCTGATAAATAAAAAAACAAGGGTCACTTAAAAAAGAACACTATTATTAGGTCGATTTAATTTAAGTAAAAAAATGAAGCAAAACATAATTTTGATATGATATTCTTTTATTAATTTAGGCTCGACATTTGCCAAAGAAAGGGAACCGACTTATATAGATATAATGCAGCAGCTTAGATTGAATAGTGCACCAAGAAAAATTTTATGCTTATCTTATACTTTATTTTAATTTAGTGGTTTTTTAATAAAAAAAGATCAGGCCAAAGAACTTGCACCTGTAAAAAAAAGGGATTTATAAGGTGTACTATTTGTAACGTCCAACTCCACGTTAGGCATCAAAAGGGTGTAACCGTAAAATCAAACGTTTAAATTCAAATTTAAATTTTTAATAAAAAATCAACGTTCAAAATAATTCAATTATGAAAATTTTTAAAAATTTTGACATGACGTATTTATAAATTCGTCCATGCGTCATGTGTACAATATTTCATATAATTTATCTTAGGCAATTGAATTTCAAAATTTTAAACATTGCATATTTCATAAGAAAAGTAAAAGAGAAAGACTCCAGCAAAAAACATTGAGACACAAGCTCATTCTCTCCAACTAAATCCATGAGTCACATGCTCGATAATCATATATGAACGACAATTACTTTCACTAAGTTTTTACTAAGTTTCCTATCGGCTAACATTTCATGCCAAGGGATATATATATAATTTTACTAAGTTTCCTATCGGCTAATAATATCGCTCCTCAAGCCCTATGTCATGTGAAAAGCTATAACATCCGCTTCTCAAGTCCTATTTCATGTCAAGGGCATTACCGCCCCAAATGGTCATCTCGGTGTTGATCACATCCGATGTAAGTCATGAATACAATTTAACATGTATCTAAGCGCACCATAGTTAGTGACATTTCAAGTACCTCAATAATCATGCTCGTAAAACCCACATCACAAATCCATATCACAAAAAAATCATCAATTGTGATAAGATAACATATCAAGCCAATGAAATCTGTTCCATATCGGCATGGAAAAGAAACATGTAATAGCCCGAATGCATCATTGCTATTTTTATGGATAAATCCACTCACCTCGGATTACATAGGGTCTCAAATACCTCCCACTCGAATCTGATCAAAAGAGAAAAATACCTATTACATCCATTTAAACTTTATTTAAGAACATAACCTTATCATTTAAGACATTTATCACTTATAGACATTATTTATTTTTTAGTTCATTTATCACTCCATAATAATTCTTTTTAAAGGCATCTTGGTACCTAGAATTAAAATTTATAAATATTTTACCTAGGTTCATAAGTAACACATTATAACACTAGTGTAACTAATTTCATAATTGATCAACACTATGTGCTTTTAGTATGCTTACAATAAGATAAACAGAATCACCAACTAATATCGCCCTATTCAAACCCCCAATAAACAACTACCTATTGTATCCAGTTAATCATATAATAATTCTAATTAGACACTATAACCAATTCTTATCAATTATAAAATTAAATTTTATAAATAGTTTCGACCACCAAACATCCTTACCATAACAATGAAACCACGCTCTCGAAACCAAAGCCGCACAAACGTCGAACACAATCGTCGATCGCCTTTTCATCAATAATAAAATATTATTATTTAAAATCAATGCATATAACTGTAATTAAATATAATATGCACATTTCTCTTTTCCTTACCAACAAAATTTGAGGACGAATCATCGAAAACATCGGAGGACTGTCGATTGGAGCTCCTCGTCAGACTTGTCGAAAATGTCACTAGATAGATCATCAAAAAACCCCAATCTCGGCCATCTACAATATTAGGAGTAAAACACATTCAAAACCCCTCAAAATGAATCTAATCGACCTGAGGACAATACCTAACTTACCAGCAAAAAGATCAGCGCGGATTAGAGCAAAATTGGTCAACGGCGAACTTCCCCCTTTCTCGTGTCGGCACTCACCGTGTCACCCATAGTGGACCAATCTTTGTCTAACCCATGTCAAAATGTTCATCCCGTCAATGTCTTTTTAATGGTACCTCACACGTGAAAAAATAGAGGTGGAATGACGATGAACAAAATGTCAAAAGTGAAGGCTACTGGGGCGTGTGTCTGTGTGTCGAGCGTGAATAGTGGAAACGAGGGGTAGAGGAAGATGATGTCTTCTCTCTCTCCTCCTATGTAGCCCACGTTGTCTTTTTTATTTTTTTCCTTTTCTTGTTTCCTGCAAAAACCAAATCAACCTCAACATTTAAAAAAAAAATTCATTTTCTTTTCTTCAAAATGTACAGGACATTACGCTATTAATCGAATTAATTGAGTAATCTTTTACCTTTTGTCATATACACAACACTAATAAAAACTTATATTAATTTTTTTATTAATCATGAAATTATCAAATCTCATATGTCATTTATCTCAAAAATTGCTTCAATTCATGCAAGTTTTGTAGGATCCCAAATGCACCAAGAAGGGGAAAGGGAGGTGGGGTGAATTGGTGTTTTAAAACAAAAATAACGATTTCACAAATTTAGTCTCAGAAGCTTTAAATTGATTTAGCAATCTTTAAATCAATGTAAATTAAATTAAATTACAAACATAATATAAGAGGGAGAGGGAGAGAAAATGCAAACAAAAGATCACGGTGATTGTTGACAAGGTTCGTCCACACCTTAACATACGTCTCCGCTCCAATTTCTCAACTTGAGACCGTCGGAGATTTCACTAAAACACTTTCTTTGTTTCAAATGGGACAAGGAAGAAAAGCCCCATTTGAGAGGTAAGGCAACCTCTCATTCTAGAAAGTTTATCTTTTCTCTTGCTCAAGAGGTAAGATATGAAATATCTTTTACGCAAGAGCTCTCTCAATTTTTCTGAACAATTGTTTCTCTCTTTTACAATGGTCACAACGAGAGAAGAGAGAAAGAAGAGAAACTAAAATGATAACTTCAAGAGAATGATCTTCTTTTGATAACTTGAAGTTTTTTTCAATGCATAGATGGATGGCTTTGCTTCAAGCTTTGACACTTCTTTTATAAGCTTTAGTATGTGGAAATTTCATTCAGAATTTTTTTCACAATTTACTCATTCAAAACTAGCCGTTACAGTTCATTCCAGCTGGGGACCGATCGACCGCACTGAGAGATCGATCAATCGGTCTATATGACCGTTGTTGATTCCTTCAATGCCAGCAACTGGTCGGTCGATCGAATTATCGATCGGTCAATCGATCGGTATAGTATCGATATTTTGATTTTTGCATGTTGAGTTGATCGGTCGACCGGACTATCGATCGATGTAGTCTCGTTATTTGAGTTGAGCAAGCTTTGCATTGACCGATCGATCGGTATCTCAGAAAAAAAGGTCGACCGGTGTAGTCTCGATCGACCTTCTTTACTTCAATCGGCAAGTTGATCGACTTGCACTATTTTGAGTATAACTTTTTGTGCAGCTATCCAAATTAGATAATCTTGAATTCTACATATAGCTAACCATATTTTCTACAATTTTGATATTCATCATTCATCCATAATCTAATAAAATTATAGTCAATTATTTAATAAAAATTTAGTGCATAAAGTTATCCCTTTTTATTAAAAATTTTCAGCATTTAACTTTAATCTTTCGATGTTTGTATCATCAAAATATAATTTTATAGGGCATTGAAACTTTGCCCCAACAAGTTTAATATGCAAACTTAATATTCTTTTATCCAGAATAAAAAAATTAGTAAATAGCAAGTTGTGTTGACAAGTTTAGTTCAAAACGTCTTGTTTAGGCCAATATTAGAGAGCTTTTCAGAAGTGTATTGTCTGTTCATTTGATTTGCTACTTTATTCAATTGTAGAGTATTTCTAATGATGCGATGTCTAACAATGCTTTTATCTTTACAAAAATGAACAAATTTAAACGAACATAACTTCATACCACGTATGAAAATATTTCACTTTCTTTATTTGTGATTCTCCATCTCTGAATCTTTTATTCTTTGGAGTTTTTTAAGAACCTATTTTTTTGCTTCACAAAAAAGAAAATACTCAAGACATCTTCAAGTAGTAACCAATCTCAATTAGAAATCATTTCACTTCATAATGATGGAATATGAGAGAGACCATTGATGTAGTGAGCATAGTTTTTGTTTTATGCACCATCTTAATATCGAATTGAAATTGATGTTGTTTGTCAAAGAGACACTATAAAAAATTATTTCAAATGTCTTTTGAGATTTTAAAAGTTCTACTTTATTGAAGATGTTCGTCATGTTTTGAATCATATTCCAAGTCACATGTGATATAACTTAATTTTTTAACTCGGTGCATGAGGCATGCCTTAGTTTAGATATTGGGTATATATGAGAATATGTCCTTCAACAAGTGTGACACGTTTTAGTAAAATCGTGCAGGCCGAGGCTCAGAGCGGACAATATCATATGCTTATCAGAAATGTTACATGATGAACTATCCACCATATCAAAGACAAATTATTTCATCTTACAGTATATAAAATGACTTTTGAACCTTGTTGAATTTGATATGCTAACCATTTTTTTCTAAAAGCTTAAGCAGTTAGGAAGAATAATATCAATGATTTTATATTCTTAATGTTTCTCCTCACGTGTGAGTTACTGATAACTTTGGGCACTGATTAGTTTTCCTAAAAGCTTAAGCCTAATACATGGATAACTAAGGTAGGAAAATATTTTTTTTAATAAGAGTTTAACGAGGTTTTAACTTGTGACATCAGATACCATATTGAATTTGATGTGCTAACCATTTTTCCTAAAAGCTTAAGTCATTAGAAAGAACAATATCAGATTTTATACTATTCACACTCCTCATGGACAACAAAGGGAGGAAATATTTTTTAATAAGATCTTAACAAGGTTCGAACTCTTGACATCTGACTCTGATACCACTGATACCATGTTAAAAATTACAAGTCGACTTGTAGATCGCCGATACATCGTCAGAAGAGTATATTAAGCAAAATGAAAATGTGAAAACAATTGCAGGAGAAAAAGGAAGGAGATGAACATGGGAGAGAGAAAATAAATGTAAAAAGAATTTTCTATTACAATCTTGATTAACCAAGTATATGAGATTACTGATGCAGCAAAATACAACATATAATTAACCATGCATTTAATCACATTTCGATTCCTTTTCATATAGCATGCATCAATTTATGGCCTTATTTGCTTTAATTTTATAAAAATAGAAATCTACTCAACTTATATGTTTTATTGTAGAAAAATAAGAGAATTGAGTTAGGAAGCCACCAGAGAAAATCACACTCAAATTAAAGTTAAAACGGAGTTAGAAATCACAAATTAGTGGAAACTGCTAAGGCTTAATTGAATATAACGGGTCATTATGTGACCATAATGGCCGTAACAGCAGGGGGATGAACAGCCTGTTACGGCTCGTTAAAATGTCCAATTTTGGACCAGAAACTTGCCGAGTTACGGGTCGTGACCAAGATATTACGAGCCATTAAAATTTAACTTTTACTCTGATTGGACACTGAGAGATCGTGAAATCAGTGCTACATGTCGTTAAATTCATATTGAAGGCCGTTACAGAGCTATTTCGGGGCGTTATGAAGGTTGTTTTCAACTTTTCTTGAGAATTTCATGTCCAGATCGAACTCAAACTTTATCTTAAGCCTCAGGGATGATTAAGAAACATATTTACTCAGATTTGAAAAAATTTTGAATGATTTTAAAGACCTATCAAAGTCTATTCTAAATTTACTTGTTTTAATATGAAAAGACTTCGAATCAAATCGAAACTCTACCAGAACTCTTGGAATATCTAGAAGCTATAAATAGAGGTCTTTGGAGATAAAAAATGTGTGCTTGGGTGTGCTTGGGATCTGTGAGCCGTGCCACATTGCAGAAAATGAATTTCAAGACTTGAAGATCAATCGAAGGAGAAAATTACGTAGTAACTCGTCGTTTGTGTTGTGCAACGTTCGAAGGTCTTGAAAGCTGAGAATTCTTCTTTTATCTTTTATTTGAATGCTTTTTTATCTAGTTCTTATACTTTATTTTTTGAAATGTAGATTTTATGTTCTTTTCAAGAAGGAAAGATGTTCAAATCCTATTATTAGTTAAGTTAATTAATTTTTCAATTTCTTTTGATTATGCATGTTGAGTTCATTGCCTTTTGATAAGTGATTTGATTTCTGAGATTAGATTACAAACCTATACGATAAGTGATTAGTTTCAGGATCTATTATTACTTTGATAATTGATTTTTTACTTTTAAGTTGAAGCATACATAACGCGTGTTCGATAACTCGATGTTTGTGTCAAATTTAGTGCAGTCTATTATTCTATTCATATTTATAAAGATACATATTCATGCATCTTAATTCTCTGTAAAATTAATAATTGACTCGTCATTCACGGATATTAGTTTTATTAGAAGTTAATGTAGTTTGATTTACTCGTCTTGAGAGGTCAAGACTTTAGGTACTCCTAATCCGTTATAAGAATCGAAGTTATTATTTACTGTTATAACTCAACCATTACACGTTTATCCTTACATTAATCATCCATAATTCTCAAGATTCAATAATAGTTTATTTTATTTGTTTATCATTTATTTTTTGCATATTTAATTTTATGTTTTTACCACAATACATTTTCCTTCTTCTAATAGATTAGATTTAGTTAGTTTCTCGTATGACAGACAACTCTACTCTATATTTTATTACTTGATACGACTAATGCACTTGCTAACAAATTTATTTATCACAAATTCTACGCATCAATTACTATTTATACTACTAAACTAATAGCTACAAAGATTAAACAAGTACGATGCCGTTATATGAACTTTATGACTGCTACAAACACGACGTTCTGCGTTCACAACTGAAGATGTCGACATAAACCTGCAACTCATTTTCTCTCACTAAGAGGATGCCTCCAGTATTCATTTAGCATTCTTAAAAATTTAAGACTTTAAGTGATATTGGATTCTTCTTTGGTTGCATAGCATGTCTATGCAACGATTATCATTGAGTTGCACGGTTTTGATATGCAAAGAGTCAATTCCAAGCATTCAATATGATGCATTGTTTGGCAATCTTTTGATAGTTGAGATTAACTCTTTACTCGAAGTCATATAATAAGTACACGCCGAATAAAAAACTTAATCGTCATCAAGACATCTTGATAAGTTACAATGAGAGTCAAAGCATCTTCTATACTTTCGTTCTAATATCAACCATGTCAATTGACACCTTTTTAAGAGAATTTTTCTTCCAATGGTCAGCCTCCTTATTAATTGTATATTTTTTTTTAGGATGTGGCTTCTTGTTCGGAGACTTCTACTTGCCCTTCTTACTATTCAAGAAATGTCCCTTTTTCAATACATAAATATTTTATTATTTATTTATTTATTACTACGTAATCATTCACATTATGCTTAATATTATCATAAAATTATTTATATCTTATATAAATATTTTAATTCCATATTAAATAATTATTTTATTAATTATTTATTATACTTTAATTAGTATTATAGTATCATAAAATATTATTAATTGATATATATCATTAAAATTATTAATTAATTTTTTATCCAATTATGTTAAGTATTTTTTTTCAAATAATAATTAAAATATAATATTTATTCAACATATTAATTTTAAATATATTTTTCACCAAATAAAGAAATAAATTATTTTCACAATTCTTACTTTTTATCCAAACACTTATTAAAACTTATCCGTTTAATTAACCTTTTTATTCCTCATAATTATATTTTTTTATCCAAACATAAATTCAAAATTTTTCTATCTAATCGATTAGTTTTTTAGAACTAATAAAAACACAAATTCTTGCATCCAAATACAGTCTTAGAGAGATAGGAGACTTTCGAGTTTTAATTAAAAATTGTCATTTCTTTATCTATGGTCTAAATTATCATCTTATTTGTTAAACTCAACAAGATAATCAAGTGTGTCTTATCTTTCTGCAATATCAATTTTTCGAGTTTGTTCTCTTCTATTTCCTTTGATTTGATCTTCACGAACGGCATTGTGTGGTATCATCTTTTTGTCTGATTTCAGATCACCAATGAATCCTAAAACTTTGACACAAAAAATTCTTATGAAAAAATTATAAGAACTTTGAATACAGAAAATACAATAGATTAATGAAGTCCATCCTTAATTGAGTTATTATAAGACCGGCACTCTTTTTATATGAAACATATCACAACATACAAAGTAATCTAAATTCGAAAGAGTTTTCATAGAGACTTTAGTAGTGGAAAAGTGGTTATTGTGGCAGCAATTATTTAAGCAAAATATAGAGATAAAAAACAAATAATTGAATTAAAATTTAAAGCACTACAAATGTCAGATAATTACAACGAATGTTACTTCACAAAAGGATCCGACAATTTAACGAGCACATTACACTTGATTATGAAGAAAGCATGTGAATGATTTTTTTTCCTTCATTTACTTTTATTCATTCAGCAATTCACATGACTGTTATACATGCAAATCACGAACAGATTTTTCTCATATTTTCTGCCAATAGAAAAAGATAATTAGCCTTTATGAGGGATAAAAAATGGTTCAGGTGGGATGAATTTTTCATGTAAATGAAATTAACCTACAAATTTTGGATAACTTGTCAAAGCATAGAAAATCATTATAAATTATTTCAAAGAAAGAAGTCAATGATGATGCTCAATTTTAGGAATATCTATAAAAGTAACAGTTTCAAATATAATTAATATTTTTAAAATAAAATATTTTGAATTTTAATAGAGGTTCTAATTTAAATAGATGATCTTACTTGTCAAAAGTCAATATAATTAGAGCTAAAATTTTTAATTTTTTTTTCTCAACGGGTTTTTAGGATTCAATCACGATTACCCGTAACACATGAACATTCAAATGTGACATTATAGCCATATGCATCTTGATCATTACTCGTAAAAAGTCGCCACATCGCTCTAAAATAATTATAATATTATATAATTTAAAATATTAGTACTCTTTCTTATTTTCTCATGTGGTTGTTTGGCAATTAGAACCTTCCCAAACATCTCGATTTTTCTTTTGAAAGCAGAGTCACGTGATTCTGGTTTTAATGTCTTAATTAAGGTTGTTATTTTTTTCTTTACATTTTTTAATTTGATGTTTCTTTTTTTTTTGCTCGGGCCATCCCGCCTAGATGCCAATCTCCCCATGTTCTCGATTCTCTCTAATAATTTTGAACATCCGAATATTTTATTTATAAAATAATTAATAATTATAAAAATTAACATAATCATTTTAAAATAATATGTATATTAAATCATTTTGAAATATAATTTATTAAATATAATATTTTATTATAAAATATTGAGAATTACATATAATTAACTATAAAATCAGCATTAAATTTTTTAAAATATATTAAATTCAGAATAGGGTCCCGCGAGGCAGGAGCATTTATCCCCACCCGAACCTAGAAGTGACCTTCAAAAGACACTTTTGATCCCATCCTCGTGAAAGAAAAATTTTCTTGAACGGTGTCCCGATCGAGAATTCCTTACGAGCCCATGACTATCGAGGATTTTTGTCAACCCTACATTCTTCTCTTATTTTCTCTTTTGTCTTTCCCTCCTTTCTTTTCACGTGGTGTGTTTGGATGGAGTATTTATAAGGATGAAATATGTTTAGTTAGGATGAGGTGAGTTTAAAAATGCTACATTTTGTTTGGACATATTTTTATTAATTTAACTAAGGTAGGTTGATGTTTCTAAGCTCATACTTAAAATTAAACCCTCTAAATTGATAGTTTTAAAAAGGTTAGAAACAATTATCCTCATTCTACCATATTTTTTCTCAACCAAATAAAAAACAAAATTTTCTTAACGATAATAAAAACATTTATCAAACTTAAGCTTCCTAATTATATTATATTTCATATTCAAACAAAGAATGGATTAGATTAATTCAACCCATCCGATTAATTTATATTCAAATATAGTTTAATTAAACACTAACCAAACTCAACATTACCACCCCTTATTACACAACTCTAACACATCCCTCTTAAGCTAAATTACCAAACAAAGCTTTGAATTTGTTTGGATTGAGAGTTTTGATAGGATAAGGTGAAATATGAGGGTGTGAATCATGTTTGAATAATTATTATATATTAATTAGGAGAAATGTGATGAAGTAACTAAGTACTTCTAACATCATATATTAATTTTAAATCAAATTAACACTCTCCTACTTCTCTTTCTCTTCCTCTCTTTTCTCCTCTCTCTCACTAGTCACAAATATTATGATAAAATAAATTTTTTTATTAATATTTACTTTTAATTTATATTTATCTTTTATTTTTAACTTTTAAATAAAATAACTTTTAATTTATATTTATTTTCATTTTTTAACTTCTATTTTTTCCATTTTTAATTATATCATTTAATTTTCTATAAAATAATTATAGACAATTATGTAATATAATTAAAAATAAAAAAGTCAAACAAAAAAAAAGAAAAATACAAAATAAATGATAAAGAATATATAGTAAATACTTATTAGTCATAAAATATTATAAATAATTTAGCATATAAAAAAGAGTAAAAATGACTTTTACTCAAATAAGATTTTCATTACTCATCCCACATATTTTATAATTTATTATTCAAATATAAACTATTTATTATCCAAATATAATTTTTCTTCACCACCCTTCATTCATCATTCACCATACACCCCACCCTACACCTGGATTAATTATTTGCCAAACAAGCATCTTAATAAACCCCCATCACTCATCATCCTCTAACTAGACTCCCTTCTCTTTCTGCTTCGTATATTCTAAACTAAACATATTTTCTTAAAAAGAAAACAAATTATAAAAAATAAATTGGAAAAATACTTATTTATACAAACAACTCAGCTGGCCTTGAAATATCCAAATAGTCGACAAATCTGCATGGACAATGTGTAAGAAGCATTAAAACAACACGGTCTTGTTCTCTTCTAAAAATTTTGTATTTTCTTTTAGTGACAAATTAACAAGGTCATAAGACACACAACTGAACATAAAAGAATTTCACCGTTGTGGCTACGTGTAAGGAAAGAATTTCAGCATAAACAAAACTATTTTCTAAAAAAAACAACAAATGAGCCTCGTAATGTGTTTTTACTTTGCTGCAGTCGGATTTCAAATAGCTACAGCAGCAAAAGTTTTTTTTGGAGTAAAGCAGCAACGGTTACTTGACAACAACGCTGTAAATCTGTGATGCAGGTAGCAGGTTCAAGTTCAATTCTGCTATCATTTAGACGTGTCGTGGAGGATGCCACCTGGGGTTTGTACAGGGTTTAACTCTGCTAATACATCAATTTAGGACTATAGCCGACTGCCAAAAAGCAATTTAGAACAATCTGTTATCAGATGCATGCTAACCAAGAATGCTTGTGGAAGTAAATCATGTAAGAGCACCAAGTTTTTTTCCTTTTGAGAAAGGTAAAAATACCAAGTTAAGAAGTTTGATGGCAGAGGACCGCGTGAATTTTCTTGCAAAGAGGAAACACCCGGATGGCTTGCCTTTGCTGCTACACCATTCTCTCCTATTCTCAGTTTCATAGTGAATATTATCTATATCCTGCTCGTGGAAAGGAAGAGACTTTGTAAGCCCCCCTACTAAAATGAAAATAAATGCCATGAAGTTCCAACAGAAAGTTCCATCTCGCTTGAGCAGACATGCATCATCATTTTCATTGCATTGATTGAACATTTTAGTTGACTCTTTTGAGTATAATTGATAAGCTCGTGTCAATAGTTTACTAAGTTATTAGGTGCTAACAGAAGCTCCAAGACATTTGCCAATCTTCCAAGAATGTCTATGGCCATTCGTTGAGCTGATGCTAACTTAACCTGCATTTCATCCTTTTAAAGTGACCTAGAATGCCGGCATAAATACATGGAAGAGTCAGCGTCAATACAACAAGGTACCCCAAATTTTGTCCAGTTTTGCAACTAAACCATTCTAAATCCTTAATGACCCATCAAATTTTGTTTCAGTTCATTTTCTTGAAAGAGAACCCTGGTTGTAACTAAAGTGCCAAGATATCTATCCTTAGTTCCTTCAAAAGAATAATCTAGGATAATTGTCAGTTAAGCTAAAAAGATATTGATGAATGTTGTACTGGATGACGACCTTTCTGAATGATAAATAACTACTCTGCTAAAAAAAAAGATAAATAATTACTTCCACAAATATTATCACTCAACCACAGAGAACTAGACAATCTTTACCTTTATATTTTTTATGAGCTTTACTGTAGCATCTGTAAGCTTGTAGGTCACAGGATGCCATCCTCGTCTTTCACGGTCCTTGGAAGATGAAAGATCCCAATAAGTATGAGTCAATGTTCTCCGAGTAAGTTCCCCTTCGAGGTTATTTTGCTGGATAATAGAACAGAAGTTGAAGTATCTAGAAAATTATTGAATGAAAAAATGATACTATAGGATTCCCAGATGATCATTCTTTAAAACCACTTCAAAAGAAAACAAAAGAAGTGGTATATTCTCTAAAATGTCAAAAGGCCCCACCCTCAGAATAACTGGAATATCACAATTCTAAAACTTTCCAATTTAGTGGTATATTATCAATTATCTAAATCTCAATATTCGGTGCAACTTACTGCAAGCAATGTCTGAACATAATGTTCATCTGGGACACAGTTGTGCTCCTTCCATGGTTCAGTGGGCTGAAAAAGAAGGAAAGGATCATACTATCATTAGCAATATCTTTATTTCAAAAGGGTAAACCTTTTATTTATTGAGAATATTTGCATGGGTTGTTCTACTCTAGCTATGATACACTTTGTTTTAGACATTTTTTGAGAAGGCGCTTTGTTCTAGTTATTAATTTCAATGTAGTTTCATGAGGCCTTTTGTTGATGTGTCTTGAATTATGTATCTTGTACCCAAAATTATGAAAGAAAAAAATGAGAAAAAGGAAAAATGAGGATATGTGGCGGAAGCGAAGGGCTTGGGCCCAAGCCCGTAGCCCACCACTCGTGGTGGTGCGCGAAGCTCCTCGCGATATGAACCTTTATATATGAGGGTTAGGGTTTTATATGATATACTCTCTTTTGCTCATAATGGATTTTTTCTGGCAACGACTTTCTTTGCCCGTAGATGTTTCTCTCTTGTTCACATTGATCACGAAAGTTTTACCACGTTAAATCTCTGTGTTCATCTTCTTTTTCTTTTGTTGTTTTGATTGTTCATCGATTCTCGGTGTTCTATTCCCAACACCTTTGTTTTGCAATTCTCAACATGAAGCAACTAGTAGGATGATGCGAGATAGAAAAACCATGATGAGTTATTAAAAATCAAGAAAACACTCAGTTACGAAGAAAATGGGTTGTCAAATTCTTAAAAAATAAAACAATCTGATTATCAAACAATTAATTGAACAAAAACTGGATTAACAAGAGCGACTTTTAAGAGATATATAGACAATTTTTTCTTTGATGGGAAAACAAATTCCTTTAAGGAAAAAGGGCACTTTATTAGAGCAAGATATGCCTATAACCTCCTCTCTAGCCAGACAGTGTCTTTAACATATTTCAATTTTTTTCAATGGGCATCTTTAGCATATTTCTAAATCGTCTAATCATCTTGATTCTAGGCAAGTAATAACAAATGGCATCTTTTTAAGAAGAGAATAGGAGGGTGTTCCAAATTTAAAAGCAAAAGAAATATATAAGTTCATGATTTCAGTGGTTTCATCATAATGCATGAAATGTGAAATATGATCTGGTATGTAGTCCTATTGTAATCAAACATAGCATTTTATTTTTTCCGAAAGTTACTATTACAAAGAAGATATGTTTTTAGATGGATTACTATAAGACATTTGAAGCGCTAAAAGCATGCAACAAGAGAAGTATACTTACAAAAGGCTGGTCCCTCCAAAACTCAGGCAAAGACTTTCTCTGGAAATAAAATGGAGAAACATCAGACATAAAACAAAATTATGATCTGGTCTTATGTAGTTTTGATACATTTAAGTACTAAGTATGGAAAGGTGAACTGGTACTGTATTTTGCTCTGAGATAAAATTATTACATGCAAAATTAAGATAAAAGAATAACCTTTTTTCATGAACCCACATAAGCAATACATGTGTGTGTATATGTATACTTTTGGGTGAAAAAGTTACTAGGCCCAACCCTTATATGTGTTCCTCATAGATCATATGTTAATATATCATATTGTGGAAGGAGTGTCAAAGTACATAATATAAATCCTTTGGATGTTGCAGGAATCTAAAAATCAGACAAGGTATATAACCAATATCAACAAGAAAACAAGTGACATTCTTCATTTAGAACCTGAAAGTCTTGATGTTCACCATGAAAAATAGGGAGTTCATTCTTACCCTGCAGTACACCTGAAATTCTGGGAAGATTGTATCATCATCCACCATCACCTCTGCATGTTTTCTGGTTAATACAACCCACTAAAAGATGATCCAGGAAATATATGGTTAGGGAAAAAATTAAGCATATGTAATTATAGCGACTAGCCGACCCCACCTAGTGGGATAAAGCTTTGTTGTTGTTGTTGTTGTATGTAATTATAGCGACCTATAATTCAAAGGGGGAAGTTTTACCTGAGACCCTTTTCTCCAGTTTTCTACTGGAATAACTGGATTCATTTTTGGATTATACCGTCCCTCCTTTTTGTCAGCAAAACTAACGAAGAGACACTATTAGAACCTAGAATATTATGGACATCCAGATATTCATATTGCATCCTAGAGTAATACAATATCAGGTAACCATGCAACATTAGGGATGTTCTCCGTGAAGAGCACATGGTGAAGGGCAAGACAGCCACTAAACTACATAACTCAGATATAGATATAATAAAATAAATGAAAAAATAAACCATGATTGCTAGAATACTGTTTAGTCAACCTAGCGAACTTCATGAATATTGTCACTGGTTAAGATAACATGTTAGTTAGCTGATATTTTTTATAGATAATTCTGAGGTGCAAGGAGACCTTTAACGTGTATAAAACATGTGCACATCAAAGAGTTAGCAACGAACACACCCATGGTGGCAAAATTGTTAGAGTTGGTGAATACTTCAGGGCCCCTTGTTTCTCACACGGGGTTCGCCCACGTGAGCTTAGGGGAATCTGAGTATTACCCAATTAACAGTATTGCTGGCGTACGAACGAAAGGGGGGGTTCGGGGGGCCCCGCCCCCGACGGCGGTCCCGCTCGCCGGTGAGCGGGCGGGGGTTCGGGGGCAGCGCCCCCGAAACCTAGACGGGTTTTGGGCTTTTGTTTAGCCGGCCCGTGTGGTTCGGATTAGGTTTTTTCTCTGTTTGTTTGGGTTTTAAACCCGGTTTGGAGAGGCTATTAATAGCCTAATTTCTGATGTAATTTGGTGTGGCGGCTGTAAACCTAAACGATATAGTGGAACCTCTTTGCAGGACGTAGCCCTCATCTCAAGGGTGAACCTGGGTAAATTTCGTGTGTCTCCTCTATTTTTCTGCAATCTCTCTGCGATCTTCTCTCCTTGTTCTCGAATTTTCCCATCAAAAATACCATAAGAGTACTGAAATCCTGGAAATATGAAGAAAAATAGTACACAAGATTGGATACAAGTTAGAATATTTTTATATACTCCTCAAACATTAACCATGACAATATGAGAATCGGCACTGATACGAAAATTTATTAAGACGAAGTAAAATGAAGCAGCCCTACAACTCATCCTTAATTAGCAAAACTAACTATGCATCATTACCTGTCAACGAAGCTAGTTGATGTAGACATTATGTAGTCGTATGTGTAACTGAAATTGTACAATGGTATGCAACTGTCATAGAGAACAAGCTTCTTCATTTAGTTACATCAACAGATGCCACATTCATAAGCAAACACATAATTATAACAGAAGAAAAGGGAAGAAGACAACATAATATTGATTATATCATATATACCTGTCTGATAGAAAAAGAAATCTAAGGTTGAAAGGATCTTTTAGCGCGTGAGTGAGCAGGATGCGCTCAGCTTGTATCATACTGGATTCTCCCCAGTCTACCTGAACGGAAGGAGACACACAAATCAATCCTTCCTTCGCGAGTTTAAACAGCGAGGATCAAAAGTAATCCGACGCCAGTTTTTCCAGCTGCAGATAGAGGGGGGGGGGGGGGGGGGCGAATGCTCGACCTGTATGCTGTCGTTGACCTGACGGCCGTAAAAATACGGAGATCTCGTCGTCGCCTCGTTCAAAAGGAAGCCCGGACGCGAATGAACAAAGATCGAGAACCGCCCTTCCTGATCCACCTGCACATGCGTACGCGTGGCCGAAGAAGATGACGACCGAAAGAAATGTGTTTGAGAGAATGCCGCAGAAATAAAAAATGCAAGATTTGACAAGTCGAACCTGGAAGAAGGCATCCCAGACGGTCTCCAGGGGGATGCGGTTTCGAGCTATGAAAAGGAAGGCGATCTGTGGCTGGCGGTGAAGAGGTGGAGGAGGAGGAGGGGGTGGGGGAGGAGGAGGCGGAGGAGAGAGCGATGGCCGTGTTGCAAGAGAGATTATAGTGGCGTAATGTCTATGCAGGACGACAAAGCTCGCGAAGCAGAAGGCCAGGAAGACCGTGGCGACCATCTTCGACCTCCACCGCCTGCTCAGACCCTTCCGCTTCATCGTTTCTTCTTCTCCTCTCGCCTCCCTTCTCCCCGCTTCCCGTGCGCCCCCGCCGCCGCCACTGTTCGATCAATGCCTTGCAGTCGCAGGGTCTAACCAGCACGCCATGGCGCGCATCTCCGGTTGCAGAGGGCAAAACCACGGCGATCGGAGGAGGGAAATCCGTGAATGATCTCACACTCTGCTCTACTCAGAAATCAAAGAACGAATCGAGATCCAAAGATGGAAGGATCGTTCCGAACATCCAACTCTTCTTCTACTATTTCCTACTGCTTCTCGGTGACGCAGAATTTGGACACTTTGACTCGGGGTCAAGCAAAGGAAAGAAACGAAAGCGGGAGGTGGTTAGTGTAGTGTGGCACAGCGGTAATAAAACGATTAAGGCAAGAAAATTCGAGATAAATTGAATTAAATCGAGTTAGCTAATCATTATACGTAATAATAAAAAGAATTCAATTAATTGTTATACTGAATAAGAGATTAAATACTAAAGAAACGAAGGAAAAAACATATAATTTTATAATAAGAATTCAGATAATAAACTAGTTAATAAAATGGTAAATGCGGAAATTGACAATGAAAGAAATTGATTAAGATATGATGTTTTTTATTTTCGCGTGACTATGTGCGGCCCTTGTTCCCAGAGGTTTCATCTTTCACATGCAACTCATTGTTACCCCTTCCAGTATCCGTGATCGTTCAACGCCACTTTTTAAATATCGAGAATTAATTATAAAAAAAAAGAAATATTGTAACGCTCCGAGATTTTTTTTTCTTTTGCCTGTCCAGAAGGCTATCTCGACAACGTCACTCAATTCTATACCTTGACTTTGACAAGTCAACGAACTGACTTACATAAGCGGAAGACTAATTTACAACATTCTATTACAATATGCGGAAGCTATTATACCATATCTAATAACTTGCAGGTTAGGGCCCACGTCTATACAGTAATGGATCCTATATCCATGTGCATGTCACCCGTCAGAGGAGTCACCACCGTCTCACCATCGCCATCACCATCACCTGTATGGATCCAAATACAGGGGCAAAGCTCAATGAGATAACTCAGTACATAGGGTCACCCATAATATTTATATGAACCATGGTCAATATCAATATCAATACTATCAATAAATAATTATTCATAACAATATATAATTGATCAGAGGTCAATGAAGACTACAATTCAATAATAAATAATTCAATTAATAATTAACAATTGATCAATGTTCAATTGGCCAAAAGTCGATGAAGGCCACAATAACAATTATTAATTCAATTCTATTAATAATTTATCAATTCATCTATCAGGCACAAAGACCATAATTTACTATCCATCAGCCTTAAAGGTGCAATTTAATTTTTTCATCAGTCATAAGTGTGAAATCGATAGTCTATCAACCACTAGGACGAAATCAATTGTCCATCAGCCACTAGGGTGCAATTCAATTAACAATTCGATCATCAATTCAATTATCAATTCCATCTTTGGAGTTATGATCAACCCTTTCGGGCGCAATAAGAGAGCTTTCTATTATTATTAGGGGACACCATGCCACTTCAATCAATAAGTTTGGGTATGATGGGGGACGAAGGATCACGCCGAAACAGTTAGCCCGAAGGCCCTATCAACCCGAAGGCGTAGTTAGCCCGAAGGCCCTATCAACCCGAAGGCGCAATATTAGTCCGAATGCCCTATCAACCCGAAGGCGCAATTAGCCCGAAGGCCCCATCAGCCCGTAGGCGCAATTAGCCCGAAGGCCCAATCAGTCCCAATGGCAATCAGTAGACATGGGCCCAATACATTTTCAACTTTTATCTCAATTACCTAAGATGTCTATCTTTAACAATTATCTTAGGTTAAACATGACCCAATCAGAAAATCACTATTAATCAATGATATGATCAGATAGGATGACGATAAATCAAATACGATAATAATTTGATGAGAATCAATCAATAATAAGGTCAATGGATCAATATCATAATCAATATCATGATTGGGTGTAATGATAATAATAATCAATATGATGATAATATGATCGGATATGATCATAATAAAATCAGAGATGTTAATCAAATGATCGGCAATGATTAACGATCTTAATAATCCAATAAACTATAAATTAATTCATAAAAATATGTTTTCTATTCCAGAACTCAATCCGCGTTGATCATTAACCGGATCGTGCTAAATAAAATCCAAGCCATGTCAGACAAAACCCCTATCGAATTTTGTCACCATCAAGAATTGTGTTTCCAACATAATTTTCAGAGGTCATATCTATGTCATTCAATATTCAATTGATGCAAAATAATATATAATTTATGTATAACGAAGAAGAGTTTAGGGGTCCATGTCGCGGAAAATCGACGCCATGGGGATCCCCCTACGTACCTCAAATTTGTTGAAAAATTAACTCTATTCTCGATCGTCAATTGGTTGCACCAATGCCGAATTTTGACCAGCAATTACTTTTAATCATTTTTCTCTATATATTCTATTTTTTTCCTGACCGAGAAATAAAACGAAGAATTTCATTGTCAGAAAATTTTAAATCAAATTGAAAAAAAACTAAAAGGAATTTTTTTTATTTCTTCTGCTTATCGGCCGCAAATCTCTTTTCTCCTTATTTTCTTTTATCTACTTTTCTTTCTCAACTTCTCTCTCCTATCAACTGCACGCACATATTTTCTTTTTATGTTCTGCTATTTCTCTCTCCAATCTCTCTAATCTTCTATTACGGCTAATCATTCGTTGGCCACCAAATCATCCCATCACCATTTCTTTTCTTTTTTCCCTAATGTTACAGCCACCATATTTCCCCTTCAAATCTTCCCCTTTTCTCTCCCTTTTGATTTTACTCCTCTCTCTTTCTCTTTCTACTTCTTTTGCGGGCATGAACCAATCTTTTCTTTTTTTTTTCTTTCAATTCCCCTCTCTCTATTCTTTTATTACGGCTTGGCCACCAATTTTTTCTCTCTCTACTTTCTCTCTCTCCTTCTTAATCTCTTCTCTCTCAATTCATTTACGCCCGCAAAAATGTCTGCTCCAATCTCTTTTTTTTTTCTTTTTCTCTCAATCCCTTTCTCTCTCCTATTTTGTTACGCTCTCATTTTTTTTCCACCTTCTCTCTTTCTCTTTAGGGGTGTAAAACTCTTTCTTCTTCTTTTTTTTAAAATCTCTTTGGTTACAATCGCTAACACAGCCGTAAATAGAATTTGATAATAAAATAAAATCCAAAGGCCCCTCCTTACCCTTGCTAACGTCTGAAATCCCGCCTTCGCCGCCGAGAAAATTACGTCGGTCGTCGAAGAGCGCCACACACAAACAAATAATTTCTCTCCCTCTTTAAGTTTAGTCGGCCAACTTCTTATTTATAAGATTTATAAATCATTAGTTTAACTTTAACTATAATATCTAATTTCTCTCAAATTTAATCCTCTTTTTTATCTCTTTAACTAAGAGAGATTTATCCTAATTTAAGTAAATTCCGAAATTATTTAAATATCCCATCATTAATCAAATTCCTCTCCAATTTTCCTTTATATTTTCGGAATTATTTAATTTTATAATATTTTATCATCTAATTTTCAAATTAAAATAATAATAAATATTATTTTAATGACTAAAATATTTTAAGCCATAAAATTCTCAATCCTATCCTACGTGGAAATCCTATATCCATTAATATATCTTTTAGATCCAAATCAAATTAAAATTCCTAATCTCAATCTAATTATGATTTCCACTCTAAATGGGATTTAAATTTTTCTTCAATCCATCAAACACTCTAATTGAATTATAAAATTACTATATTACCCTTGATAAAATCGTGGGGTGTTACAAATATATTTTTAAATATCGAGAATTGACTATTAAAAAAAAAGGAAAAATATAGTATGCATAACATCTCAGCTAATTTCATCACCGTATGGCCTTTCTTTGCCAATTGGAGAGAGAAATGATGTTGAAGTTGCAACGCCCGCGCGCTAAATAATTTGTTTTTCATGAGGAATTAAATTGGACAGCTCTTGAGTCGAAAAAGTCGGGAGTTTTGTAAAGAAAGCGAATCATCATCCTTTGGGAACTCTGGTTGACATGTAGCAATCTGGTAACTAAAATCGTGGATTTGGCATCAGATGCGGTTGGATTTGGCATTCAGCTAACTCTGTGATTCAGCATTGTAAATTGTGAATCTGGGTATCTGTCACCTTTCCCCCAATTTTTATTTCCTTCCTTCGTCTGAGGCCACATGTGAACTGTGAAGTGTGAAGTTTCTTCGTTGTGATGCTTTTGTCTGAACTTAGATATCTCCCTTCGGCTCTGTCCGGAGTAAGCTTCCACCACATAATTAAGTTAAAATCAACTCGTACAAATTCTTCTCATCAAATGATGGCGGAGCAATAGGTTTTATAATTCGTCCTGCTTGCACATATATATATATATTTCGTAACTAAATTCTAATCATGATTATCATACTCTTGATTTTATTAAACTATTTTAAAATAAATTCGACAAAATCTCTGTCTTATTTATCTTGGCATTACTCATACATATAACAAATGCAAATAAATTTATCAATGATTAATAAAAGAACATAAGACATATTATTTACATTGTGTCATCTTTTCTTTTTCACACACTATTTACCATATAGTACCCCAAATATTATGTCATATCACTTCACAAATCATTTTTATTATCATCTATTCCAACACCTATACTTATATAATACATGCATGCTAAAATCAAAAGAGAAGAAAAAATAAAAGTGCTTCAATGACTCAATCTCTTTATTGCATCAAACGCAAATTTTGAGTGGACTTTCGAGAACTTAGAATTATTTAATAATTGTAACAAAGATAATATAAGCAACAATCATTTAACACTTAGTGATGTTGTGATTAGTATTGTGATTTATCCATTCTCTCTTAACTATTTTCCTAGGTCCAAGATGTTCAAAACAAAATGCTCATATTTAAATGATATGTATTTATTAATGCTATGTTTTGTGTTGTAAAAAGTTAAGGAATGATAAGATGTTGAGCGAGGAAATAGTATAAGGTGTAGGTTTGGATAAGCAGATGACTTAAAAACAGACAACCAAGCCTACACAATAGTACCCTAGCATTTTCCAACTTATTATTACACCAAGTGTATCTATCCTCCTTGGAATCATATCAATTAAACCTTGGTATTGAATAAAGGCTTTAAATGCTCAAATTGATCTAACGAGTTTGAACTATGCATCCCACCTCCCGTTTATCTTCAGAATTTAATAAAGAATTAAAATCACTAATAATGGACCATGACATACGATCAAGGTATAAGGTATCGAGTTCATTCTAAAACTCCGTGCATGCAGTAGGTAAAGTACTAGCATAAAGAAGAAAGAAATGAGAAATCTTCACATAAAAACCACAACATGAACAATATTAGGCGAAGTAAGAACGAGTCACCTGGTTGATGAATTTGTTCCATGCGACAATTATGTCGTCCGACTGCCCAAACCATAGATGACCCATGGAGATTGTTGTGCATTTTGTATGAGCTCCTACCAGCACAATGATGTCAGGCCTATTATGCTTGATTATTTTAAAAAGATGGTCCCTGACTTTGCTCCTTCCTACCCCCTCGATAGTTTTAGGGCAATATTTTCATGGAACCTTCGACAGTTGAAGTTGTTATTGGTCCTTCACAATTTCAACAATAAATAAGTCATCTATGGGATTTGAAGAGAATTGCTTATATTTTAAAGTCTTCTTGATCGGTTTATGGCCCTTGCGCTGCAACATATAACTCACCTCTAGCCTATCTTAGACAAATTAGTTTAAGACAGTATAGTAAAGCACGAATTTTTTGGTTAAATCTAGGGTATAGGAATACTAAATTCTTTCATATGTCAATAATAATTAAATCCAAAAGAAATATTATCTCATCTCTAACTAACAACTATGCTCAATCTATAGTTGGAGAGAAATGCTCAATCTATAATTGGCTTTTGTAAAACATTATAAAAGAAATTGTCAGGTCTTGAGACCACGTCAAGACTAAACTACCATCCACTGTCGGACAAACTTACTTTCTCTAAACCAAACTGCTACGATAACTTGGTTACACCTATTACTGAATATGAATTTAGAGATAGTCTCTAAAGTGTGGGGTTGGGCAAGTGCCCCTGCCCATTGCATCATTTTCTTTTTTTCATACTTGCACCATGCCCCTTGAATGAACTGAAACTTCTCTAGATGTCATTCCCAAAATTGAATCTCCTGATTTCACACTAATTCGTTATGCAATGTTATATATAAAATTATTTCTATAATCCAAAGAAATAATCTCATATTATTGATCAGGCTCAACTAGCTTTTATTTATAATAAATCAATCCAGGATAACATAGCGCTTGCTCATATCATTAATCATGATCAACCAACTTTTATATGTAAAAATCAATCCAGGATAACATATTCTTTTGTAAGAGAAAATGCATTATAATAAAGGTTGATATGGAATAGAGTCTCCCGGCAAAAACTATCTTACACATCCTATCCCCCCACTCATAGAATGGATCAATGCTTGTGTATTTTTTCCTGTTTTCTCCTACATTATTAATGGTTATGTTTCTCAGGGAGATCTAATTTTTTTCCTTCTTTTCATTTTGGTATTCCAGATTTTCACTTCCATGATGAACCGACATGTTAGATTTGAGCTCATAGAATGGATTAATGCTTGTGTAATTTTTCATGTTTTCTTCTACATTATTAATGGTTCTATTTCTTAGACCTTTAAGAATTATTCAGACATTAGGCAGGATATCTGATTGTTTCTTTTTTTTTCATTCTAGTATTCTAGGTTTTCACTTCTAAGATGAATCGACATGTTAAATCTGGGCCCATCATTCCTTATTCCCTAGGGCACTCAAGTATTAGACACATAATGTTTGTAGATGACCTTTTTATTTGTCATCAAGCTAATAAATCTAATTGCCTAACTCTGCAACAGATCTTCCATAGCTATGAAAGTTTAACAAAATAGAAAGTCAGTAAAAGAAAATATGAAATCATGTTCCTAACCCAGCTATCCAAGGATAGAAAATCACTATAAAAAATGTTTTAAAAGTTTAGAGAGGGTTCCTTCCCTATGTCTTATCTCGATGTAAGCATTTCTTATAAATATATCCCTGCTTGTCATAAAAAAATCCTCATGGAAAAGATTGTGGCTCTGATATCTAGTTGGAAACAAAAATTATTAAACCAAGCCAGTAAAACCACTCCGATTAAATCAATATTCACATTTATCCCTATATATGCTATGAGCTTTACCTATATATCCACTGGTGTTCTAAATTCCATAGAGAACCATGCGAAGTCCTTTTGGGCCCCGAATAGTGGAAAAGGGATTCTAGACTTGTCCTTCTTTTGGGACCCCTATAGTGAGAAAAGGGGTTCCCATTTGATCATCTAGGAAACCATCCTCCGAGTGATCTTGGGATGAGAAATTTAAAACATATTAGGACATCTCTTTTGGTTAAAAGGATTCTTGACTTCCTAAATCAATTAGACAATCCCTATCAAATTTGGTGACCAAAAAGTATGGAAGATTACATTTGTACAAAATCTCAACCTTAACTAATTCTATGGCCCAAAGTTGAAAACTTATCCCGTTCTCCCTCTTCAAACTATTCGGATGGGCATCTTTAAAAATATCGGTGATGACATATCTACTTTTGTGCCTCATTGTCCATGGATATTCACCATTTTCATGAAAATTCTCATATGTAAACGTTGACATTTCAGTAAATTCCTTGTTGGTCTGCAGTTTGTTATCTGAATCACACTTGGAACGTTAATATGATGGAACATTTGTTTGATCAGAATTTAATTATTTGCATTTTATCAATTTATATTCCTTCTCATGTCTGTGATGACTCGTGATTATGAGTGACGGATACCCACGTAGCACGAGAATAAGTTCACTATACAAATTTATTATAGGCCCCTCTATGCCATCACCGTCTCTTGGCATACCACCTTGGAAGTCCTTATGGGACATTTTTGTTCCTCCTAAAATAAATTTGTTTCAGTGGAAGCTTTTGCATAAAAAAATTACCAACTTCTCATGTTATTTTGTATTTTAAGCCATCCATCATCTTGTAAGTTACGTGGTTGTCAAATTGAAACGATTGCCCACCTTTTCTTCCCTTGTTCCTTTGCTTCTCAATTTTGGGCAATTGCCCAACGTGAACTAAGTCTCAATTTTGATTTCATGCACTTTTGGTCGTGTGGATCTAAATTTTCAAAGGTCAAGACTTTGACTCTGCTTCAAAACCTTATCCACTATTTGTATTTTATTTATGGAACATTTGGCCAGTTAGAAATGATTTTTTTGGGGAATAGGGTAGCAATCGTGACTGTGGTCTAGTAGAGAGTAGTGGCTTGTTTTAATGAATATGTTGATATGCAATTTTCTGAGGCACCACCTCTAGGATCACTAGCTAGTCTAGTGAGAGTTCCCACTCACGATTATGTTTTCTTGGTTGCAGACGCTTTGCGTAGGTCCGACAATTCTATATTGGAGCTAGAAGCAATGACGTTGCTAAAGGGAATCAAACATTATCAGCAAATGGGATAACGCAAGACAATCATGGAATTACATTTGAAAGCACTTGTAAATATCATCCATACATGTGATTACTTTGTCATTCTCTTCTTTTAAACATTGGAACCTTAGACATTGTTATTCTTATAGATAGGTAAATCATGTTGCAAATAAACTCGCTAATTTTAGTCTTGCTGCCTGCAATGACATTTTTTGGGAGACGGTCCTCCAATCATTGTATGCACACAACTCTGAAGTTTGTTTTAATAGATAAGTAACTTCTTATATAAAAAAGGTAGCACAATTTGATTTGTCTCTTTATAATAATGCTCTAATGTGAAATAAGGAGCCAGACTCCAAGGTGAGAGGTGGTCATACATTATTACGTGATATATACTTTTATTTTTTTACTTATTTGTAATATATATATATATATATATATATATGTAGGGTTTAATGCGCATGCTACCAACTTAAGTTGGTAGCATGTTGCTACCACGATCTGGGCCGTCGGATTTTGGATCCACGGTCCAGATCGTGGTTGCATTCTCGACCGTGCGATCTAGATCTAGATCGTGGAGCGGCGAAAGGGGGCAGGAGAACGGCGGCGTGCGGCGGACTTGGGGGGCGGGATCGGCGGCGCCAGGGCGAGAGCGTCGATAGGGCGCGGGATCGTCGACAGGGGGTGAGGGGGGATGCTACCACGATCTGGACCGTCGGATCCAAGATCCGACAACCCAAATCGTGGTAGCAACATGCTACCAACTTAAGTTGGTAGCATGCGCATTAAATTCATATATATATATAAAAATATATATAAATATATATATATATATATATATATATATATATATATATACAAAAGTATTACTTAACTTTATATTTTAAACAATTTTTTTCAAACACAAATATTCATTAAAAGATCTGAATAAATTTAAAAGAAAAAAGGTGTCCTAAAAGGTATCGACTCTCTGACATCAATAATTTTTTTCCATTTCTTTTTCCAACCAATTTGGACGGTTCAATAACTATATGATGATTTTTTTTATCGAATTTGATTAAGTTCAACCCGTTCAAGTCCTTTCCTAGTTCTGACATTGAACTAGTATAAAGTCAATTGATGATCGATCAGTAGAACCGACCGCCGAATCGTTTCTCATATAACTACGATAAAAGTTTGCTTGAATTTCAGCAGTTGTGCTAAAAAAAAGTCGGAAGATGTTAATTGAGAGAAAAAGGAAGATAAGTCATAATTTATACAAGGTATCTCCCCTCAACTTAGCTTTTATTAAAATTATAAAATTAATGATAATATTTTTCATTACGATTTAAGTTTTTAGAGAAATTAATAGCACACTAAAAAAAGTAATATTTAATCAACAATAGTTGGTATAACTAATTAGTGGGGCTGTGTCCTCAGATGCTAAGTGCTAATAATTTTAAATTCAATTCACATAGTCGTCATCGTTGATCGGAGTATACTTTTTCACTCCAGTCCGAATATTGGATTAGTCTAGTCATCAATGGAAAAAAACAATGCCTTTTTTATTTATAATCTTAATATCTTTCAACTTATGTATCTTCATATGGTATCCAAAAATGAATTTAAACGACTAAGTAATTTCATATGCGAAAAAACCGAGCACATTACTAGAAAAAGAAAAAACACACAATCACCCACTCAACAACAGCAAAACAAAAAAAAAAGTGAACGACAAAAAAAAAAGAAAGTTGAGTACCAAATGCACGCCTGACACATGCAGGACACCAAACAAAAAAACGTAACGCGCAATGCAGGCAGGTAGGCAAATCACGTTACAAAATTCTCCGACGAGCTTCCTCCGATGATCCCGGCGCCTGGATTCCGGTGCCGTAGAAACGTCCGGAGCTGAGCCCTCTGGTACTCTAATATACTCCCCTCCAACTGCGCCCTTCCCGCCGACGACGTAGAACCTTGGGCCCTGCCGCCACTGCAGCCGACGACCCTCGAGAACTCCACGAAACCTTTGATCCCCCTCCTGATATGTGGATTCTCCGCTCGCTCCTTCCTGCTACTCCGATCACTTGGACCTGCTCCCACGGCCACGCCGTTCATGTCATACGAAACCTGAGGGCATGAGCTCGTCGGAGCACCGCCGTCCGATTCTGCGTCCGTCTCCAGTTTGCTCCGCCAGCAGCGGCGATGTCCGGAGGACGTGAACTCCTGTAGCTTCTGGGCCATGAGCTGCTCGGCCTCGGCGAGCTTTATGTGGACTCTCTCCTCCCTCCACATGGCCGCCGTCCGCATCATCCTCCTCCCCTCCTCGACGTCCCGCTTGGCGCGATCCGCCTCCTCGCGATTGCTCCGCAGTTCTTCCATGAGGGTCCTGCAGAGGCCCTCCGCTGCCTCTCTCGCCCGCCGCTCGTCGGCGAGCTCCCTGCTCATCGCCTCGTTCAGGGTCTCCACCTTGAGCCGGATCCTGCGCTCGAACAGGATCTCGGCTGTCAGCTCCCTGATCCGCGCATGCGCGAGCTCGAGCTCAGCGCTCGACGAGACGTGATCCATGGAGTTATTGACAAAGAGTCAAAGATATCCAGATGATTTAATTAGTTAATAGAGGTAGTTATATTACAGGGGACAAGAATTGTCTAGGACAAAAGGTGACCAGCGTCTATGGGTCTTTCGGCTTATGATTTGACGGTTCAATGCTTATTTATAAATTGTATGATCACGATTCAACGGTATGGGTCACTTTTTTTCATACAATTCTTATTCCTTATATGATTAAGAATTAGAAGATTACGGTGACATTTTTCATTTTGCATATGTTAAGTTCTCTCAATTTTATTTTTATTAATAGAACTCTTTCACAGCCTTCATTTTAGATTTTGCTATGGACTAATCTGATTTGTTCCTAGCTAATAAAGCTTTTAGCAAATGTATATTTTTTTTCATATTCATAAAAAGGAAGACAATTTGTTTGCACATGAATTTTTTTTTGAGGATGTCCACAAAGCTTTATAGTGTGGCAAAATGGTGTATTAGATCACATGTACATCTTTCACATTGGTGGCATCAATTTGGACTTCATTATTGCAGCCACCACTGCATACTTTAGCTTCTTTAATTTGGTGAAGATCAATAATCATGTGAACGACCCTCCTAGGATGATCCTCTTGCCTTTCCAACTACTATTTGTCTACTCTTCCATCATGATTTTAAGTAAACAGGACGATAACTATATGTAAAATTAATTTTATGTAATTAATAGTAAAGAATTACTTGAGAATCAATCTATTTATTCCGTTGACCATTTCACTGTAACTCCCGACAAAGGGATATTGTAACATTCGACCCAATTAAAATATTATCTATTTTGATATTTTACTTTCACGTATTTAAAAATATATTTTGACTTTGTTTGATAATATCAAAATTAACGTTTAACGATTAAAGCATTAATTTTTTTTGTTTGATAAATGATCAAAATAAATAGCGCTTAACGTTTCATATGAAAATATTAAAGATATACTTTAATTAATGTTTAGATGTTAGCGTCTTTTAATTTTTTTTCTAATTTACTCCTATTCAAATATATTATTTCTTTCTAACTTATCTATTATTTTCTCATTTTTTATTTTATAATTATTTAACTATATTTCTTTTTATATTAATGCTTAATTAATTACAAATTATTTATATGTTAACAATGAATAAAAAATAATTTCACAATTAATACTTTTATATTATGGGTGCACTATAAAAAAAAATTATTGTCCATATAAATTTCTACATATTTTAATAAAAAAATTAGCTGTGAAATTTTATTTTATTTAATTAAGATATAAAAATTTAATTTATTTGTATTATAATATAATTTGTTTAATACTTAAATTAAATAATTTATCATATATCTAATTATGTTATTTTATATTTATTAATTAATTCTATCATTAAATTTGCCAAATACTTATTTATTACAATCTCTAATCGCTAATCATCATCTGCTATCCACTAGTTAATTCGGTTGTCAAAATCGTTAATAATGTCAAACAGAGCCTTTGGGCTAACGTCTTTATTGAATGATTTAATTTATTATTCGTATTTTTCGTATGGCTCAAATTTATACATAAGCTAGCTTTTAATATCATTTTGTAATATTTTAGTAACTCGTACGAATTTAAAACATATCTTAAAAGATAAAAAAAGTAAGTAGATATAGGCTCATGTGTCGAAAGTATTCAATCCGTCCTTAACTTCATATCGTTATAGATGTAAACAATGTATAATTACTTAATGACTCAATCTACCAACGGGACGGTACGTCCAAAAAAATTGAGAAAAGCAGCAAATTATACATCTGAATTGGCCACAGAAAGCAATAGATAATAATTCACGAAATTCACCAAGAAAGTTTTTTTTATGAGCGTGAAAATTTTATTTCTACAAATATTTGATAGTGGTTAGATTACATGAGCTTGAAGGATAGCGTGGATCGAAATTGAATCCATACATTAATATATAAATTTACGATAGTTTTAATTTATTACAAATTCATCATAAAAAAATAATGCCTTCAATCTATAAATTAACCACCAATCCATATGTGAGAGCCCATTTTTATGTAGAATTTATGGCTCATACAATTCTTAAATCCACAATACATCATCACCAACATTAACAATAATAATATAAGTAAATAGTTTCTCTGTAAAACAAACTATATTCATTACTCGTTCAAAGTTTATCAGTAGTGACCAAATCCTAGGTTGGTCACTGATTATGTCAACAATATACTTAACCTTATCGAAAGAGAACTGGTGAGTTAGATTTTTAAAAGGATAAATTGCATTAAAAAAGTTTGAACTTTAATTTTTATTCTTATAATTTAACCTAATGTTTTTTTCATAAAAGTCATAATTTTTAGTTTATTCTCAAATTTAGACTAATTTTTTATTTTTATTTTGCAAAAAACATGAACTTTTAAATTGGTTATATAATTAATATATTATTACATTTTTGTTAAAAAAATATTAGATTGGTGATCACCATATAGATAAATCAATGACATATCACAAATTTTAAACTTAAAAAATAAAATTTAACATTTAACGATACCATTTATCTATTTATAAAATATATTTTTTACAACTTTTAGTTTAATGTTACCTTTTTTGTAATTAGATCATTAAATGCTTATTAGACATGTATAATTAAATATTAAGTTATCAACTTAGTTTTTTTTTACCTCTTTACATATAACTATAGAATTATTTTAAATTTATGCATGCTAAACTTTAATTGATTCTTTATAGCATCAAGATTGTAAAAAGATAATAATTTTAATCATTTTTTATTTAAAATTTTGTGTTATATCATTCACTTATTTATATGGTAATCATTGATTTTTTTTAAAATAAAGTTATAAGAATAAACTATATTTATAACCAATTTAAAATTTTATATTTTTTAATGCAAAAATAAATGTTCAAACTATCATTGATAATAAAAATCAAACTTCATGATTTTTTGCATAAAAAAATAAAAAAGTAAACTAAATTTGAGAATAAAATCGAAATTTAGACCTTTTATATGCAATTTATGAATTTTTTTAAAAATCATGAAGTTGGTCAACATTTTTTTTTGTCCTTGCTCAACATCAAATAACTTAGTTTAACTTAGTTTGGTACCAATAATTTTAGACGGGTAATTAGTTTCGAGCAAAAGAAAGATAAACTTAAGCTTCTATACAAGTAAATAAAAGGGAAATAGGAGAGAATAGTTATATCATTAAGTAGAAGGGATAAATGAGCATGAGCATTCTTATCAATTTTCTTCTTTTTGCAATTTGGCAGATCATGAGCATTCTTTTAAATCCTACAAATTCTCACACAAGGAAATTTGACCTGATCATTTGGAAGACTATTTCAGCCATTTTCTTTCTTCATTGCAGCCACTCGACCGTTTCATTCAAAACACAATTTGCAGATGGCATAACAAATTATAACCAAGCATTTTCAACGAAAAATAGGCAACACACACACCAAAAAAAAAAATAGACAACATCACCCAACGCCAATTATAAATCCCCCCATGCATGTCCTCCAAGATCTCATCCTCCACCATTTTGTTTCCCCTCCAAAAAGTTTGAGGAAAATAATAATAATAATAATAAATAATAATAATAAGATGTCGATCAAGAACAAGAACGTCGTCGTGCTCCTCGCGTTCGCGCTGGCCGTCGTCACGGCCTACCCGAAGAGGGCCGAAGCCGCGCCGAAGAACTACTGCGATTGCTTCGTCCAATGCGTCGAGGAGGCGTTCAACGACTTGAACTTCACGCCGGGGCAGTGCGCGAACGTCTGCAGGGACCTCCCGGGATATCCGGCGGCCGGAGACAGGCAGTGCGGCATGGGACCCCTCTTCAGGATCAAGTACCATTGATGCTTCTTATGCACATTTGGCACCCACACCCTTGTCGTCCTCTGACATTTTGCTTGCCTCGTAATTTTCAATTTTCTTGATGTATTATTTCTTTTTTTTTTCCCCATGACTAATCGAGAATGCCACGATGAGCTCGAGAGGTATAGGCCCCCTTGCAGGCCCTCCTGGTTCATTGGATCTCGATGACTCTAGTTATCAAATAATTGAACAAGTCCGACGAGTCTGTTCTTGGAGCCACTAACAAAAAAGTTGTTTGGCTTCAACATTTTTATTCCCTAATTAAGGTCAGTTGGCCCAATTGTGTATCGAAAATAGGAGTCCAATGTGAGAACAATCATATCGTTGAATCCATAAGGAGTTCTTATTGAATTTTTCCCACATTGTATTTGAAATCTTTGAGTTTGATTTTGTCGATGAATTAAGAGCTCTAGAATCATACTACTATTTTTTTTAAAGGAAATTACTTCAAGAATCTTATTTTTTGTAGCCGAAAAAATATATGATAATGCGAAAGTAGTAAATAAAAGCAACATGGATAGAGACATTTTATATAGACCTGAGCTTGAGCAATTTCCTCTCACCAACCACAACAGGGCATTATCTTAGACATTTCGTCATACATGTTGGGGAGGGGAGAACAAAACAAGGGACAGGAAAAAGGAAACAATGGGAAAGGAAAAGCGTTCAGGAAATTTAAAGACGCAGGATCCGAAGCGAATCGAAGGCCTGGAGAGCAGCAGATACGAGTCGGCGCAGGCACACGGCGGCGGCATCAATGGAAGGTTTAGTAGCCCGGGGGCTTGTAGGCGATGAAGCTGATGCATTGGACCTGGCGGTTGTTGTCGAATCCGATGATCCGGATGAAGCTGTCGGGCTTCTCCTTAATGGCCTCCTCCAACTCCTGCACCACCTGGACGGCGTCGGTGCAGCCGAACATGGGCAGCTTCCACATGGTCCAGTAGCGGCCGTCGTAGTATCCCGGAGATGCATGGTACAGGCGGTGGACGAATCCCTCCTGCAGGAACGAGACCATGCCCAAGGAGAACATGGACGGCGATCACTCAGCGTTTTGTGCGATACCCAGAAGGTAAAAGTCATCATGCTGTCCACTTGTTTGTAGAATTGAAGCACTCAAAGTAGTCGTCATCGAGATGAGATGGATGATTTTTTTTTCTTTCATTCAAATTCAATTCAAAAGTATGTCCAAAATTCTAACAATATAAACTCCACTATAGATTTCTTAGGGGTTTTATAATCCACAAACTCTTATCTTTTTTCACATTCAAATCATTGTTATAACTTGAATCAACCGATTCCTTTTTTTAAAAAAAGAAAGTCATTTCTCTTTAAAAACAATGACATGAGTCCGCATGAGAAATTATTTTTCTGGATATTAGAAAAAAAAATCATAATTGGGCTTGCATTAATTGGGCGTCAAGTTGTCTAAAAAGGAAACAAGAAAAAACCTACAAGTGGGCATTTTATTAATTGGTTGTTTTAGGAATTTCTAAATTGGATGCAACATTTCCCTAATTCTTGGAGACACAAATATAAGCAAATCCTTGTTTTGTAGGAATCTAGGCTATATTTATTTCTAGAAACAAAATTTCTTAGAAAATATTTTCCTCATTTTTTTTTTGTCTCTGACAGCAAAACAAATCACGTTGCATAAAAAATATAAACGTTAACTAAAACTTTTCCATATTTATAGTCTCATGTTGTCTTTAGTGATATATACATAATTTATATCTTCAAAAAGAAAATCAATCCATATAAAAAAATGTACTTTTCTTGGGCTATATTTATTTCTAGAAACAAAATTTCTTAGAAAATATTTTCCTCATTTTTTTTTGTCTCCGACAGCAAAACGAATCATGTTGCATAAAAAATATAAACGTTAACTAAAACTTTTCCATATTTATAGTCTCATGTTGTCTTTAGTGATATATACATAATTTATATCTTCAAAAGAAAATCAAGCCATATAAAAAAATGTACTTTTCTTGAATAAAAAACTTCTATTTTTTTTTTAAACTGAACTTATACTGGATTTAATTAATTAAACTGGACTAATCAAAAGTACCTTGCTGAACTCAAGGCAGGGAATCCATTTGGAGCGGAGGAGGTACTCGATCTGCTTGATGAGCTGCTCAGTTGTCAAAGGAGGAAGGTAAGAAAGGGTCTCGAACTTCTTCAATCCCTCAACCGGCCACACCTGCCACACAAAATTCACATGTGTTTACATACATACATAGCATATAATAAAACTTATCCGCATATATGCAATTAATTAATTAATTACTAGTCTATAGTTAGATCCCATATATTTATGTATACCTTCATGCACTGCACTCTTCCGCCGTTGCTGGGGAGAGTGGACAGGCCACTGTTGGCCTTCCGGGTGACCGGGAAGCCGGCGGCCGACTTGAGGCCGGTGAAGGGGGCGACCATGTTGGCCTGGGCCGGAGTCGCCCGGGACATGGTGGCGGCCGAGGAGACCATCATGGATGAAGCCATGGCCAGCTGCTCTTGTGCCTGCTTGCTCGAATTGGGATAATGCTCAAGCAGATATGCTAATAGTAGTAGCTGCCCTGAGGAGGTCTGGAGCAACTAGGCCTGGTGCATTTATATAGGGGGGAAGCCGGATTGATAAGCAATTGCTGAGCTGCGGCTCTACGGGGTGGGGGATGAGACCACCACACAACATGGTGGGGGATGCGAACACCACACAAGAGGGCTACCGGATGACATGCTATCTTATGGGAGCACCTCTTGGAGCGCCACGTGTTCCTTTTCTGATAGGCCAATTATTGAACAAGTTTTTTTAAAAAAAAATAAATAAATGATCAGACAATAAGAAAAATAAGGATAATAATGAGAAGTGATGCCTGCTTATCTGATGTATATAATTAAATATTGTTGGGAACTTGGGAGTGTCCGATCCGGATGGATAAGAAAATATAGTTTCAAATTAAACGAAGCTATATCCTAAAGTCCATAAGAGCTAGTAGATGTCGTTTGATTCTGGGAGCTAACCAATTTAAATAGATTTCTTGTTTTGCTTTCGTTCGAGAAATAAAGAAATATAACTTCCAAAATTTCTCAATAATTTGATGGCACTGAATGAATTTTTTTTATCTTGATACAAAACTGTCACGACTCATTAATTATTATCAAAAGGAAGGGCCTTGTGTGATTTTATGATTCTCAAAATTTAGAAACAATAATTGTAATGCATTTTTACTGATATGATAATTACTTTAATGTGACATGTAGTAGGTAAAATTATATTTGATTCGGAAGGGAATTTATTGGGCTATCATTGTACGTGTATCTAAATATATAATAAACTAATGCATTGTTCTTTTAAGCAAATGTGGTATGTCCGAGGATTTTAAAAGTTGCTATATGTGGATTTGAACATAGAATTAGAAAAGTAAAGGTACATTAAATATTACTGAGGTAACTAAATTTGAAGTGTTTTACTTCAGCCTGTCATCATACCATTCTCATATTTCTGGATATCATTAGTTTATCAAAATGGACTTGATTGGTGTTTAATTATCAAGGGGTCCACCCTATTAAATTCAGAAAGCGTCACTTGAACCTTACTTTTCCGATCTCACTTGTCTAGTTGCATTAGAACACCTCTGTTTTTAGTTTGTATTTGGATGAACGGACATATCAGCAAAAAGGAAAAAAAAGAGAGATTGATAATCCCAATCCATGAAATGATACACATCTTTATACTTCTCAATTTAAAGAAAAATTCGAGTTCAACTTTTACTGAATCCTTATGCATCTTTTTTTAGTCTCTCCATTGAATAAATTTATAACCCTCCCTTTATGACCCGACCCATAATCTTACTTTTGAGCAATCAATAATTTAACTTGATTAGCTGATAATTCTGTAACGGTGAACATAATGCACTTGGCAATTTATTTTCATCGGTTTCTTTGTTCTACTTTATTTTCACTTTGTTTGTCTCATTTATAATATGGAAAAAAAGAGAAGAAAACACAGTCACGCACATCAGACAATAAATAAAAACAAGTTGCCTTGAGTAAATCCTAACGTTGTGGCACTATTGTAACAAGTGTCATTTGACGCATGCTATCAGGGGATCGATCAACCATGGACCCTTTTTTTTTTTTGTCATTGTATAAAAAAGAAGCTGGGGAGGGTCAATATGTGTGCCCAAAGTAACAGTACTACTCCTCTGACCTCTGTGAGATTTGTTGACACTGTGTCAATTCTCCCACTCCCTTTCTTATTTGTTGGTGACAAAAGATTTTGCAATGAACAAGTTCTGGCTGGAATTGTAGAGAAAAACACATGGCTGACAGAAGGATTATGATCATGAGATCCAGGTCGCTTGGGTTCATTGTGAGGATTTCCACCACTAAGAAAATGTTAGTTTGGTTTCCACCAATCACAAAAGAGTTTTCTATTAATTTATGGTCCGTATTTTTCAAGTAACTCAAGTTTGTACAGATATCATTTTATAATAATATTGTTTGCTTAGAATTTTTTATCCGCATAAATTTAAAATACATTAAGAATAATCGTATTCATGCTATGCTTGAGATTATTTAATTTGGTCCTTAGACATCATATCACACTGGCAGTTGAAAATTTTCATCTTTTGGGAGAATGAATAACTCATGAACTCAGTTGACGCTTCGGCTCATTTTGTCTGGAAGCCCATTGATCCACAACTTTTGAAAGAATGATTGTCCTCTACGCCTTCTGGGACCTTAATCTCTCATGTACTATTTTCGCATTAATAGATGCATAATCCTTTTCACACACAAGTACACAACAAAAAAGATGATGGCATCGTGATAATAATAATCATATTTTATTAAAAAAGGATAATGCACATTTAATAGATACATGATACACTATTTAATAGATTTATTAAATGTGTACTTGTGTGCGTATTATGCATTAATAGATTTTTATTAAATGTGTATTATGCATCTATTAAATGTGCACTTGTGTGTCAGTGTGTGCTTGGAGATAATATATATCGATTATGCATCGTGATAATAATAACATACAACTTTTTTTTTCTTTTTGGTTTATTTCATTTTGAATAGCCAGATGAAAACAAAATGTCTTTCCTTCAATGGACACTTTGACGTACATGTTTTTTTTCATTGTATTTCCAAAGTCAATCATTTTAAAAATTGTTAAAAAATTTTTAAAAAAAAAGACAAGCAAAATTAGTTGTAATATTTTGAAATTTTTTTCTTTGCTTACCCGAAAGACTATCTCGTGATTCAATTTTATATCTTAATTTTTTTTAACTTTGACCAGTCAACACACTGACTTGCATAAGCGAAAGATTTAAAATACAATTATCTTTATAATGACAGAAGCATTCTATACAATATATATGGATATGTGGGTTATGAGCCAACAACTACACAATAGGAGACTCTATCAATGTAGATATTCAATGTGCAAAGTCATCAATCATCTCACCGTCGTCATTATGGTCACATGTACGGATCTAAGTATAAGACCAAAATCCACTGAGATAAACTTAGTACGTATTCAATACTTGCCTTTATCCCCCCCCCCCCCCCCCCCATTTTTCACCCTGGGTCTGCCCTGCGCGTGCGCGCATGGAGATAATATACATCTATTATGCATCGTGATAATAATAACACAACTTTTTTTCTTTTTTCGTTTATTTCAAAATGTCTTTCCTTCCATGGATACTTTGACGTGCATGATTTTTTTTTCACTATATTTCCAAAGTCAATCATTTTTAACATTGTTAAAAAATAAAAAAAAAGACAAGTGAAATTAGTTGTAATATTTTGAGATTTTTTTTTCTTTGTCTACCCAGAAAGCTATCTCGGTAACATCACTCAATTCGATATCTTGATTTTTTTTTACTTTGACCAATCAACACACTGATTTGCATAAGCGAAAGACTTAAAATACAATGATCTTTATAATAGAGGAAGTATTCTATACAATATCTATGGATCTGTGGGTTATGAGCCAACAATTATACAATAGGAGATCCTATTAATGTGCAAATCACCCGTCAGAGGAGCCACCGATCATCTCATCATCGTCATCACGATCACATGTACAGATCCAAGCATAAGAGCAAAATTCAGTGAGATAAACTTAGTACGTAGGATTATCATAACAATAACTATATAAATCATGATTAATATCAACATTAATACTATCAATAAATAATTATTCATAACAATATATGATTCATCAATAGCAATTAGCAATAATCAATAAATCATAAATAATTTGATTAGTTATCTATATCATCAATCACTGATGACCAATATCCATTTAACATTAATACTTGCCTTTGTTTTTCTTATAGTCCTTAAATTTGTCCTCCCCCCCCCCCCCCCCTCTCATTTTTCACCACTGGTCCGCCCCTATGTGTGCTTGGAGATAATATACATCTATTATGCATCGTGATAATAATAACAAACAACTTTTTTCTTTTTTGTTTATTTCATTTTGAATAGCCAAATGAAGACAAAATGTCTTTCCTTCAATGGACACTTTGATGTACATTATTTTTTTCATTGTGTTTTCAAAGTTAATCATTTTTTTAAATTGTTAAAAAAACTTTTAAAAAAATACAAGTGAAATTAGTTGTAATATTTTATGATTTTTTTTTCTTTACCTACCTAGAAAGCTATCTCGGTAACGTCACTCAATTTTATACATTGATTTTTCTTTAACTTTGATAAGTTAACACACTGACTTGCATAAGCGGAAGACTTAAAATGCAATGATCTTTATAATAGCGAAAGCATTCTATACAATATCTATGAATCTCTGGATTATGGGCCAACAACTATACAATAGAAGACCCTATGAATGTACATATTCAATGTGCAAATCACCCGTCAAAGGAGCCACCAATCGTCTCACCATCGTCATCATGTACGGATTCAAGTATAAGAGCAAAGTCCAGTGAGATAAACTTAGTACATAGGATCACCATAACAATAACTATATAAATCATGATCAATATCAACATTAATACTATCAATAAATAATTATCAATAATAGTATATGATTGATCAATAACAATTAGCAATAATCAATAAATCATAAACAATTTGATTAGTTATTCATATCATCAATTACTGATGATCAATATCCATTCAATTTGATTCAATTATCTTAAATCAATTATCAATTGGTTATAAATCAATGAAGGCCACAATCAATGATTTCAATCTTCAATTCTAATAATAATTCAATTATCCATCATCCACTATGGCATAATCAATCGTCCATCAACTATTATAGCATAATTCAATTATCAATTCAATTAAATTAACCATTCAATTCAATTATGAAAACATCTATCAACCATAACGGTCTCCATTGACTAAATGGGCCTCCATCGATCACAAGTAACTCCATCGATCACGAGGACTTTCATCGACCATAAAGGTCTCAATTGACCACAAGGACCTTCATTAACAATTATGCATTAACAATCGACTCCAAAAACCTCTATCGACCCCAGTGAGCCTCAATCGATCACAAGGATCTCCATCGATCACAAGAGCCTCCATCGATCATAAAGATCTCCATCGACCACATGGGCTTCAATCGACCATAAAGGTCTCAATTATCAATTTAACAATTCAATAATAACCAATTTTTCAGACCACCGCTTAAATGATGCACAATCAATCTCAATCATTCGACCTATCAATTTATATTAATTAACAATAGGCATTAATCCATAATCAATTATCGTCTATCAATTCTCAATTATAAATTAGCATCAATCAATATAACAAACATAATCAATAAGAGGACTATCAATGCATGGTCAAGAGCAATCAATCATAGAAGAAAAATAGGTTTTCTGCCCTCGAAAAATGTCCTGCATCAGTGGAAACACAAGCCGTGGTCCCAATCCAAAATTTCCACCTCTATTGGGCGAAACCCGGACCGGGGCAAACCCAGGCCGAATTAGCCGGTTCACACCCCTATTCATGAGCATGGTCAACACAAGTTGTGTTGCCCGAAACTCAAGTCATGTCATCACGAGCGTGGTCCGTGTCCAAATCGAATTCGGTCCGGGGTCTTTGGAACTCGAGCCATGTTAATAATAATCGGGGCCGTATTCAATTGAACCCGAGCTCTGTTGAACAGAACCCTGGCCAAGTCCTATCGCCTTTATGAAATTATGTTTCCGACACAACTTTCGGTCATCCTATCTATGCCATATCATATCCAATCAATGCAAATAATATATCAATATAATATCTGTATAATGGAGAAGAGTCCATAGGTCCTTGTCGCAGAAAAGCGATGCCATGAGGATCCATCTACGTATCTTAAATTGATTGAAAAACTAATTAGGAATTCTTTAGTTTGCTGGCTGCACAAATGGTCGACGATTTCTTTATGATGAGACCTCGAAACTTGTGCTTACCACTTGAATCTCGTTCTCCTATATTGGGACTTCAAAACGATATGCTAGCCGCACTTTTATGTGCCTTGGTTTGTGAGAAATTAAAGGAGGAAGAGAGGACTCTTGTGTAAAAATTTTGTGGAGATAAATAATACTTTTTAATTATCCCTTAAGTCTTATTTATGACTCTTAATTAAGATTTTTGACTCCTATTGAACCTTAGGCTAATTTTTTGTCAATCATGATAATCCATTATTAATTATCTTATGTCAAATATTCAGATTAATAAAATTCTAATTTCACTAATTATTTTATAACCATACTTATAAAAATTCTATCGCTAATTAAATTTCTTTTTATCTCTTCCATAATTTTTTTCAATCAAATTGTACTTTCATCTTTTCCTTTTATTTCCTTATTTTCTCTAATTTTCGGAATTATTTAATTACATAATATTTTATATCTATTTTTTAGATTAAAATAATAATAAATATTAGTTTAATGAAAAATATTTTAAAGTCATAAAACTCTCAATCCTTTCTTATTTAGGAGTTTTATGTCCATTAGACTTTCTTTTAGATCTCAAATCCAATTGAAATTCCTAATCCCACTCTAATTATGATTTCTACTTCAAGTAGGACTTAATCTTTCTTTAACAATTAAACTTAGGCCAAATTACTTTATTACCCCTATTGAAATCTTGGGGTATTACATTAGTTGGCAAAAAAAATACAAGAGTTCAAGTAAAATGCAACTAAAATTTGTATAATATAAAATTTGGACTATTGAGTATTGAATGATGATTATGTAGTTGAAATTAAATATAACAAACTAACATTAAATTCAATGATGATTGGATCTCAATGATTCCATGATCCAAATTTATTGATTGCATATTGGTTTTTTAAAAAAAAATTAATTGCATTCTACTTAGCTTCAATTAACACGTAGGTTGTATTTGGATGAGAACTTTTAAGTTCTAGTTAGTCCCAAGAATTAATCGATTAAATAAAAAAATTTGGGCTTGGTGTTTGGATGAAAAATGTAACGATGAAAATTTTAAAAGTTGATTTGATAGATAAGTTTTGGCAGGTGTTTGGATAAAAAATAAGAATTAAAGAAACTTTTTATTATTTTATAAGATATAAATTTTATAATTAAAATAAAATTTGTATTATTACTATATATATCTATATATTTTTAACTTAATTAAAGAAATTGATTTCTATTAAAAAAATAAGATATGGCATAATATATTAATATTCATTTTAATTAAGTTTTTTATAATATGAAATTAATATTATAATGTTAATAATATGTTAATAATATTATAATATAATATAAATTATATTATGTATTTTTTCTAAAAATAATTGATAATTTTAAATAGTAAACTTTATTTGAATAAAATAATATTTAAATTAATTTTATCATGAAATTTTTTTAACTATACATGTATATATAAATTAATATAATATATAAATTAATAGATATATAGTTCTAAAAGTAGGTGGTCCTATTTTTAGATCTATATTAGGTGAAAAGCAAAAAAAAAACTTCAGGTGGTTCTTGCTAGAAGCAAGAATTAGCCAAGAACTAAAATCCCCGAACTTTCCATCACGTGATGGTTTGTCCGGGATTTTAGCTCTTCTTACAATTTTTTTTTGTTTGTTGTTTGGGAGAATCAGCTAGAACTAAGATCAGTTCTGACCTTATTTCTAGCTATGTAATAGGGCCGTAAAGTTTTGATATAGTAGATAGTTAAGAAAATGGAAAAACTTATGCAATATCATTTCTAAGCGTTAACAAAATGTAAAATGAACATGCATTTGATGGACGAACATAAACAAGTTCATCACTTTGAGAAGAATCAATAAAATGTGCCAAGTACATATCAAGAGGTGATCATGCATTTGGAGGACTTCAAGAAATTAATTGTAACGTTCCTAGAACACAAGTCTCAAACATGTGATCATGAGATTGCGTAAGAGAAGTTATTCAATTTTCATAATTCAATTTTTGTGAAAGACTTTTCAAAAAAAATAATTTAATATAATAAGTTTAACTTCATTCATATTGTAAATTTACAGATATTTTATTTTGAATGTCTTTATAACATTCAAAATAGAATATCCAAACATTCAAAATAGAATAAATTTACAATATGAATGAAGTTAAACACTAAAATTTAGCTTATACCATATGCAAACATCTTGTCATAGAGCCACACTATTTTTATATCATATTTTATTGTGATTGTTCACTTGTACGAATCCAAGTATAAAGAAAAACTCGTAAGTATGAATTATGCAATATATGTGTTTTAAAAGATAATTAGAAAATGAAAAAACAATGGTCGTCAATTGAACATAAAATATAATAACTAACAAGCAATTTAACAATATGTGGATTAATTGATGTTAATAATTATAAGTTATCAGTGGCATGATCAATGATCAATCTTATAATCTATTATCAATTATTAATTTGATCTCAATTAGATTAATGAAAATTATCAATTCAATAATAAGTATTTAACTTCTTTGATCTTATGAATTTAATTGAAACGCTCTTAAACTATTTATTAAGGAAATTGTATGCCACTTTCATACAATAATGGTTAGTAGAGAATTAATATCATGAAATGTCTATCCCGACGAAATAATTAACAATTGCCAATGATTCATTGTATGATGGGGGACAAATGATTGTACAATAGAATAACTATAGTTTTCAATAAAAGGAGGTATATCAATCTCCTAAGTACATTATTTGTTATATTCAATTCGATGAATAATTCATCAAACAATAAATAGAAATCATGATCCACAAAACCCAATCCAAAAAGTATAGTAAGTAATCAATACAATCAATAATAGGATCATCTATAATAATATGATTAGTAATAATCAATAACAATAAATATCATAATTAAATATAATTAAATATATAAAAATAACTTTTCTATTATCAAAATCTGACTCGCTCTATAGGAAATCTAGGTTGTAAGCATTCGAGAAGGCCTTAGTCACTTATGGTGAAGCTTAACAAAAACTGACAACTACTAATCATGGGAGATAGTAGTCTAGATAGGCAAAAATAGTCGGTAGAAAGATGAGACATGATAGGCAAACAAAGTGAGCAAAATCATGCCAAACTAGTCTTTTAAGTTGGTTGAAAAACTAATTATGAACTTGTCTCTGATGAGTGAACTTTTTGCAATCATCACTTCGTGGTGCCATTTTGGATCGCGTGTGAACTACATGTCAGCACTTCAAGTTGGCTCAATGGTCGTATGATAGTGCACCTCAATTTACATGTAAATATGAGAAGAGACTTATGTGCAAAAATAAGGCTCTTATGTGTGAAAAACAATCAACACTCTGAGTGTATTTGTATTTTTTTAGGTGAATTTTAACCTTAATTAGGACTCAAATTATTTTGAACTAATTTTAATCCTTTTAACTTAGTTAAATTTCTGATAACAGCACATAAAGTATAATTTCAATAATTTTTTTTAGCCTAGCTCATCACGTTGGCAACTATCTCAAGATCTAGCGCTCATACCATATGAAAATTACATGTGTTACCATTTTTTTATAAAAAAATTATGTTGTGAGAAAGAACAATATTTTTATATTTATTATTTTAACAAATAGAATTATCCAAAAAAAATTATTCATTTCATATACACACAATCCATACATGAAATTGTAGTTATGATATACACAGTTGTAAACTTAAAATCTGACCACTAATCTCACTTTATTTAAGTCACACAGATATTTAATCATATACTTTATGTATATATGCATGATATGTGCATATATGATCATGATTATTAAATTAATGATGTATTCTTTAATTATATTTTTATAATACTCATAAGGGAAAATAATGAACTGCAATTGTGCGCTAAAGCTATGTTGATTATCTTTTCAAGAAAAAGGAAATCGTTTTTATATTTAATATATTAACTTAATATTTTAATATGTAGAATATAAGGAACCTTTTAATATGAGAGTGTAATAGAGACAATAAAGTGTCCAAAAAAACCTTAATATATTGTTAGCTCGTAATCTATAGGAAAATAATATAAGTATTAAACATCTGACTTGGTCATCTTTTATAACATTTGATATAAAACACTAATGTGCACTGACATCCAAAATAATATATATGATAGAGTTAAGATAAAAATACAAAAAAAAAGCAGCTGACAAATTTCAAATCCATCCCAAATCCCCAAACATTTGAATTCATGACACCTAACTCCATCTCTGTCTATGTTGATCAAATGAAGAAGTAGAAACAGATTGACAATTTAACATTCTCAAAAGATGAGTTGATCATGCCATATTGTCTTTATTCAAATTCAAGTTGTTATAATTTGTACTGTACAGTAATTGATAGGACTCCAGAACTCTTTCCTTCCACAATCCCTAAACATGCAAGGAAGGAACAGCTCTGTCCCCTTCCTGTTCACGGTCTGGTCGAGCCCAAGCTCTCTCGCCCTTGAGAGGACAGACAACACTTTTACCTGTGCGGTTGCATCACATGCATGTCCTCCCATTGCTCATGGAGTAGATCCCACTTCTATTTCTTCTTCTTCTTTTCTTTCTCTTCTTTACTTCAAATGTCACCTCCCACCAATCTTTTATTTTTATGAAATAAAAACAGACTTCTCTCTGGTGTTCATGCATGCCAAGTTGCATTCGAATGCATGGTGTTCACCATCTGATGACCTGAAAAAAAAATTAAAAAAAAAAAGCTCTCCCTGCGTTGAAACATTGCTTAGTCAATGGCGACAGAAAAGTCTGATCATATTCTGTAATATTTTATATTTCCATTTTTTCAAATTGTCACAGGTTATTTTGCTGCAACTTCTTCCTGCCTGGCAATTGCATAGTATATGCATATATAATTCTCTCATTTTCAGAGAGCTTTTATTGAAATGGGCAGTAACTACAGGAGAGCCACAAATGGAGGCTTGACTGGAGCTTGTTTCACTCCATTTATGATTTAACTCTACGAGCGACGCGTTCTCGTGCCCCCATGCTAATTAAATTTAAACTGCGCTCTGCTCCGGAATTCGAGCTGGGGAGTCCCGAAAGAGAAGGTAGTACTGCATGACAGTATTTTATGAATCATGATCGCATGACAAACTTAATCATTAATCAAGCACTTTGACAAAAATAATGCACAGGAATACGAAGCCAATGCATCCCCCTCCCTCTTCCAGCATCCCACATTCCACAACCAGGAGGGAGAGAGAGAGAGAGAGAATTCCCTACGGAAATCACAGAAGCAGCATTAAGAGCATGAACTGAGTTCTCTTCTTCTTGTCCAAGTCTCCATTCCTTGCTGCATTCGTCTACTTATCATTCATTCGTGCGTCACCACCTCTGCGTGAAGCAGCCTTGACATGCCATGCATCCCCTTCTTGCAGCATTTTTTTCGGCAAAAGCTTCTGGCAAGTTAAGATCGTTTTGAGTTGTTGCTTGTTGATTACTCTATATGAGAATTCCACTCCATTGGCCTCCTCCTGCAAGCAGCTTCACAGCTCTAGCGCCTCAACTCCGCCGCAGCGCCGCCGCTGCGGATTCGGCCGTCTTCTCCCCCACTTCCACAGCCCGCACGCAGCGGCACTGCCAGGGGAACCGGACAGGGGCGACTTCGACGTCCGCGAAGACGTCGGAGGAGAGCGTCGTGATGGTCATGGGCGCCACGGGAACCGGGAAGTCGAAGCTGTCCATCGACCTGGCCACGAGGTTCCGGGGGGAGGTGATCAACTCCGACAAAATCCAGGTGTACAGAGGCCTCGACGTCACCACCAACAAGATTCCCCTCGCGGACAGGCGCGGCGTGCCGCACCATCTCCTGGGGACGCTCGACCCCGGCGCCGGGGAGCTCGCGCCGAGCGAGTTCCGCGCGATGGCGTCGCGCGCCGTCGCCAGCATCGCCGCGAGGGGCCGGCTACCGGTGATGGCTGGCGGGTCCAACTCCTATATTCACGCCGCCCTGGCCAGAAGCTACGTTCCGGAGCGCGACCCCTTCGCCGAAGGCCGGCGGCTGCGGGAGGACGGGTTGTTGAGGTACCGGTGTTGCTTGCTGTGGGTGGATGTGGAGGCGGAGTTGCTGGCCAAGTACTTGGACAGGAGAGTGGAGGAAATGATGGCGGAGGGGATGGTGAGTGAGCTCGAGAGGTACTACGCGTTGGAGGGGCCGGCGGTGATGAAGCGGCACCAGGGTCTTGGGAAGGCGATAGGGGTGCCGGAGTTCGAGGGATACTTCGTCGGAGAAGAGGGGAGGAAGGGGACGGCGGCGGAGTACGAGAAGGCGGTGGCGGCGATAAAAGAGAACACGCGACGACTGGCCGGTGAGCAGATGAGGAAGATCAAGAGGTTGATGGAGCTAGGTTGGGAGCTGACAAGGCTCGACGCGACGGCGGTCGTCGCGGCACGGATGGCCGGCGGCGAGATTGAGGAGATGACAGAGGCTTGGGAGAAGGACGTGCTGAGGCCCGGTGTCGCAGCGGTCGAGAGGTTTGTGGAAGGAAACAGAGACGACGGTCGCTGCCACTGAAGACCGAAGCAGGCAGCAACGACGCGTCGCCAACTGCGCCGCCGCCGTCAACGGCGACGGCATGGTCTCATGGTTCGTGGCGTACAGGTGGACAATGCATATGACCAAATTACCACCCAGTCTGAAATGGATTCTCATACACATTCTTTATTTTATTTATTTCTCATTTGTATGATTGTGATTTGTGAGAAAGAAGAAAAAAAACTCGAGACGAAAAAAAAAAAGAGGGGAAAAATTTGTCAATTTAGGCATTATATTTTCACTTTCAAAGTAAAGTGCAAAAAAGCGTGTGTTCCAAAATTTTGATAATGGAGTAAGCCTTTTTTGACATTTTGGAAGCTGGAATTTTTGGAAATAAAAAAGAAATTGGTACAATTAGAAGTCACATCTAATTAGATCGACCAATCTTACATTAAAAAAAATTCAAACTGTATCATTCAGAAATTAACTTAATATTAGCTGAGCAATACAAATTAAATAGAATAATCTTTAACGTTCTACATTGTCTATTAGTCCAAGAATTAGTAATCCGAAATAGAGAGGGAAAAAAGTTTTCAATGGAATATAATTTGGGCCGGTCCGTCACCTCTCTTTGTAATCGAATAAAATAGTTGACCACATGAACAAAGTCCGAGATATATAGTGTCGAATATATATATATATATATATATATATATATATATATGTGTAGAGAGAGAGAGAACAAAAAATAATTATAAAAATATTTTTAAATATATACGTGAACGAGTCGGAGTGGCTCCTATTAGTGAGAAAATGGTAGATAATCGTTTGAGATGGTTTGGTCATGTTCAGAGAAGACCATTAGATGCGCCAATAAGAAGAGTAGATCAAATAATCTGGAGTCCGATTAAAAGAGGGAGAGGGAGGCCAAGGCGGACACTTGGCGAACTAATAGAGCAAGATCTATTGGTGAATAATATACCGAAAGGTTTGGTTACTAATAGAGCGGAATGGCGTCGTATGATCCATGTAGCCGACCCCACCTAGTGGGATAAGGCTTTGTTGTTGTTGTTGTTGTTGTTGTATAAGAAAACAAAAATTGGTGTTACTCCAATCAACAGAAATAGTAAGTATATATATATATATATATATTTCAAATATAGTATATTAAAATGCATCTTTTTTGTTATCCACTATGATTTTTTGGCTTCTTTTTCATGTTTACCATGTTCATCTTGCATATTGAATCCTCCGTTGAAGTATTTATGACAAAATCATAAAATTGAACTTAACTATTAATTTAGTTATTTTGTCTAGTATTAATTTAGTCTAGTAATCAATTGCCTTAAATGAGTCAAGAGCTGTGTGTATGTTATTTTGTCTGTGATTTAACCAATTAATTTGATTTGTTCCTGAAAGAAATGAAAGTTCGAAATTCATCACAATTTTCATAAATATATACATTATGTTCATAAATATACATGGCATATATTTTCTCACAACTAAAAAAATATATTATGATTACCTAAACTTCATAAAGTTATAGGAGCCCTAACCAAGTTGCAATATATTTAAATAGTCATATATTTCTCCACAACACCCCCATCCCCAACCCAAAACCATTACTATAGCTCCCACACTATGTTGACCAAGGACAGCTTAGCTTATGTATTTCTCACCTGGCCCTCATGCAGCAGAGTGAAGGTCTATCTAGGCAAGAATTAATAGGGAGGATTATTTATAGTTTGGAATAAATCCTAACCTTAACCCTACGAGATGAGCCAAGGGGTTGACCTATAAATCCCATGTTTAATCTCATTAAGTATGTATTCTTTGTTCCAACTGTAACCCCTGTCTTCACCCAATCCGACCAGGCCTGTCGGAGATGCAGCACTAAACACATGGATTAAGAATTCAACTATGCCTAACTGTACGTATAGACAAATCAGCCTTTTTATCAGATGTTGTCCATGACTCCATGTAGCCGATGGCCATCCCATCTTCAAGGAAACATGCCATGAGATCTACAGCCGAGATGTTCATAAAAAGTTTGACAGCCAGCAGGTGATCTATCTCACTGATGTCTTCCACTGATGCTGCTGCATGCATAACAAGGGGGACAAGAACTTGTTTAGAGTTGATGTCTTCCATTATCTAAGGAGCAAAGGGAATAGACTCCACCTGGATGGTGCATGCTGCACAGTTTTTTTGTTTGTGGAGACAAATTTAAAGTTGAGTGTATGACTTTTGGATGGCTGAGACCTTTAAGATCAGCAGTACTTAAATGGAGCAAATTCTTCATCTCACACTTGTGTTGCTTCTTGGATCCATTCCCTTCCTATTGCTGCTGTATAGATATTTAGCTTATGTAGATACATTTACATCAAGCATCTTTGTTCAGAAATTAATGTGATGAACATATTGGAACAGATCTCATATGTTCTGTTTTGAGACACCGCTTCATTATACTGTTTTGATCCTATTGTATCACGTGTTAAAACAGTACCTGATTCGAGTCTTGAGTAATTTAAGGTCATACTGCAATTTTCCTCGGACTTACCAAGCAATCAGAATGCACATTAGATTGCACTTGGATATGTATTTTGTTACTATTGTGTATATTTGTAAATGAGCCAACTGTAGATCATTTTGTTTGTGTTTCTATTTTTTTTATATCAGTTTGCATCTTACATCTGATTGGAATTGTATACAAATGCATGATAAATATATGAGGTCTATTAGGATTTAGGATGCATACATAACATCCTACAATTTCAATTCAGTCAACTAAAAACTTAATATTTAGTGCATTAAATGAAAATAAATAAAAGCTTAATTAATACAAGTTTCATCTAAACCTAAAAATAAAAGCTTAGAGAGAATACACATTAGATGAAAAGAGGAAGATAAAATGCATTTCAGCAATTTTAAAAATTGGTACATCCATATGCAGAAACTGCTCAAAATGAAGAAAAAAAAAACTTGTCCTCAACCATTGTGTTAATGAACTCCCCAACCTCCGTTCTCTCCATAACAAAATCTCATTTATATGCATTACCATATTTACTAAAATAGTGACATAATTTTTTTTGGAGGCGCCGGCTTAGATCTATAGAAAGTTTTCCATGTTCATAATTATTAACTTTAGATTAATTCAAACTCGAAAAGATAGAATAATAATAATTTTTTTCTTGATATTCCAAAATTCGAATTCTAGCTCCTATCGAACGTTCTGGTCAAATAGTGGCATAATTTTAAAAAAGTAATAAGAGCAACTAAGCACCAATGTTTTAAAACCCGGCCCAGCCCGGTGTTCGGCCAATAAAACGGATCATGGGTCAGCTCAAACTTGGACTGCCCATTGACCCGTGTTGGACCGATCAAACCCGGTCAAAATCTGAGTTTGACCGCTTGACTCGTCGGGTTCTCATGACCCGGTCAGTTTTTTTCTAAAAAAAAATTTGCATGATGGCCCGATTCTTGCTTCACTCCCGACTCCAGCAAGGGTCAGTGTGTCCGCTCCACTCCCGACTCCAGCATGGCGAAGCACTGTCGAGATCCCACAAAGACCGTCGAGATCCCACAAAGACCGCTGAGATCCGACGACCACGGAGTCACGGACCTGGAAGCAGATCCGATGACCACAGATCCGACGACCGCAGATTTGGCGATCGCATATTCGACAGCCATAGAGTCACTGATCTGGTAGTATGGGCTTTGGCGGCCGACGATCTCCAGAGAATGCTGCCTGCGATCCGATGACCCCTACCTGCGATCTGACGATGCTCATACGATCCGATGATCCGCATACGATCGGTGAGTTTCTTCCATTCTCAGTTCTTAATTTCTTTGGTCCGACGAGTTTCCGTCGACTTTTTCTTTGCGTGTGCATGACCTCCTTTAGGCTTTAACAGCACGACCGTTTGTCGGCGACAATGCTGGACGAAGGCGCACCGCCCTTAACCGGCCAAGGCACGCCGCCCCTGAAGCCATGTTCGGACAAAACACACCTTGGCAGGTCAGGGCGTGCCTAATTGGCCAAGACACTCTATGGCACGGCTAAGGGGATGCCCTGAGGGCGCGGCCATGCTCGGCCAAGGCACGCCCTACCAAGCTAGGCTGCCCTTTGGCCGACAAGGGGGCGCTCAGGCGAGCCGAGCACGCCCATGACCGCCCAAAGGGGTGGCGGGGTGCCCAGGCCAGCAGACATGATCATGACGGGCTATTATTAATTGTGTCAGATTTAAATTATTAATTGTGTTAAGTTGTGATTATAAAAAAAATTATTATTAGTGAATAATAATAATAATATACATGTTGATTATATATATACTTTTATTATTTATATTATTTATTATAATCCGATCCAACCATTCGGTTTGATCCTATCCGATCGGTCCGACTCGATCCGTTGATCTATCCGGATCGAAGGTCGTGTTAAGTCTTACAACATTGCTAAGCACGCTATGGTCAATTGCATTGAGCTACTATTGACTTGGTAAGTGCTACAACTAGTTTTTAATGGTCGTAGCGAGCATCGTGTTGCATTGGTCGAAATTTATAAGAAGACCAATATGGTCTACTTGTAAACAATTGATACAAAGTTGTACATTGCATCCACCCTGCCAAGATTCATAAATAATGGGAGTAAATTATATGGATCGTGCATGGTCAATATCTCAATAATTCCTCGATTTCAATTTGCAACTCGATTTTTTCCGAACTTTATTTTTCTTGCACGTCTCATGCTCCTGACCGGTAATAAATTATTTTTCAATTATATTACTGACGTGGCACAATAAAAATAATAAAATATTATAAAAATAATAAAAATAAAAAAGCTGACCTTGTTGGCGTGCATCCCGAGGGGTCCGACTCCCCCCATGCGGCCGCCAGCGACGAGCTCGCATGGGGCGCCAGTCCCCTTTTTCTTCCTCGAGCGCAACGAGAAAGAAGAGGTGGACGAACTGAGGAACACCCCTCCCCCCTCGGCTTCTTCCTCGCGCGACAATTGTAATAAACTATTTGAGAAATTTAATAGTGCAAAAGCTAAAAAATATAAAGTTAGGGAACAACTCATATTTAAAAAAGGCATAAACGTTTATGATTCAACTGATTTTTAAAATAAAAAAATGTTCAGAGAAGAAAAGTCTTACTATAGTATCATATTGAAAAAAATATTTTTATTTTAGTTTTTAGGAAAAAAAGACTGTTAAAGGGAAATATAAAACAAAAAGTGAGAACTGAAATTAAAATTCATTGGTAGTATCTGATTAACAAATTATTATACTCTCTATAAGTATAACATACATTTATGTAGTCTTCCCATGTATTAAAATAACCCCACATTATACCCCTGGCCAGTTTGATAAAGGGTTAAGAAACCTACTTTAGAATAATAATAATATGTGAAAATCAATTTATTTTGCATAGTTTCAAACTCGAAACATTGAAAAAAACAGATGTTCTTGATATGAGCAGGAATTCAATAAGTCAATAACACTACTTTTTCAATTTTTAAAGCACCGACAAGAAACAAAATATGAATAATTACATTTGACCATGTAATTATTATTCTAATGATGTTTGATTATATTTGCTAGGACAATATTTTAATCTTAATGTTATGGCCATATCAAAATGGCATGGGTATATAATTAGAATATCATTATTGTCACTTCAAAACATTCTATATTTATTTCTTTTCTCTTTTCTTATTTTTTATTGTTATATATTTACATTTTATTAAATTACTTTGTTATGTTAATTTCAATTCACTTACTATTGTTTTATCGAAAACATGAAGTTATCAATTAATGTAATATCACACTTATTTGCACTTTTATATTCTATTATGTTATTAATAATTGATGTTAACCTAGGTTTATTTTGCTTGTATTATTTTATCATTTTTTACTATGCTTTCCTTTTTTATTTTTTATGTTATCTTAAATTAACTTTTATTTCTTTTAAATTAACCCATTATCTAGTTAACTCAAAATTATTTTATTTCAATGATAAGTTATAAATTAATATAACATTCTATTGAATCTTTATAATACGTCAACTCTCCTTATTTGCTGCTTTTTTTTTGTTCCTTCGATTCTTTCCTTTAATTTTTTGCTGATATATTTTTATATCATTTTTTGTGATATTTTTTTATTGACTCATCCTTTAATTTAAAAAATAGTTGAATGTGAACTTTGTAATTAATATAATATTACACTTTTATTTTTATATCTATTTAAGATTTTAAGTAAAACCAATCATCTAAGGTAAATGCATGAGTGATGACATGTGACGTAATGCAATGTCGGTACATGTCATTTAAATATCTAAATTAACAATTATCATAATTTATCTTAAATTTAAATTTTAATCATAACAATATTCTATATGGTGTATTGGATAGAATTTCAATTGTGTTAAATATATATCCATATATATAAATATTAGTATAAAACTACCGTATGATTTAAGAGTCCATATAATATCGTCTTTCTTAATACATATTAGGACTAAAATTAGAATACAAACTTTATAATAATAATAATAATAATAATAATAATAATAATGTATCCTAATTGTAATACATATATATATATTAAAACTCTTAATTTGTTTCTTAGAATTGTGGTGTGTATAGTTATTTGATAACAACAAATACTGCTAATTTGATTAGAAGTAAGATTGTTTAATTAACAAAAGATATATTATTTTTTTCGAAAATCATTACACAATAAAATTTATGCATCATAAAATTAATATAACAAAAGGCGCCACTATTGCCATTCCAAAATTCACTATTGCACTTGATGATGTAAGTGTTGACCATTTTTACTATTGTGAGATAAAATGGAATGGCAATTAGTGTGTTTTGGAGTGACACCTCAAAAAAATTTGTTAAATAAGATAATAATATTTATAATCCTATTAATAAGATAATTGAATATAAAAGTTATAACTAATTTGATTAGAAGTATCATTATTTGTTTGATTAAAATATTTATAAGCCTAAGAAAACTCTAATTTGATTAGAAATATAATTCATTTAACTAATAACGGAATATGTTATTTTCCAAAAGTTCATTATATAATAACTGTATCAAATTCGATCGAGGAGGGGTACGATGATATTTTTGAAATTTTTTATTATGTATATATTATTTAATATTTATTTTAAAATATAAATTAGATTTTATTAATATTATAATATTTTATATTAAAATGATTTATTTCAAATTTAAAATTTTAAAATAAATATAGACTAAAATAAATAAATATAAAATATAAAAAAAGTCTTATCATTGAGTATGATCCTACCCACCCAAGTTGGGAAATCTCAATCATTTGTACCTAACTCGAATTTGGGGTTAGATTTGGTCGGGGTCACGTCTGACCAACCCGAACTAAGTCAAGTTAGATTATCGAGAACACTGGCCTGATTTGGGTCATCAAATTAACTAGGTCCTATTTTAAATTTAATGATAAAATATAATTTTCTACATAAATGTAATGATAAAATATTATTGTCTATATATTTAAATAAAGCGAGATTAACATAATTACAAAATAGAATTTTAAGTCTCACTCATTTGACGCTTTTGCATGTTAAAAATTATTTCAATAATTCTTAAAATTATAATTCTAAAATAATTTTTTTATAATGTCCGTGCATTTAAAAACAAATTACATCAACAATTAATACAATAAGTCGTATGTCCACTTTTCTTTCAAATAATTAGTAAAACTAATGTATATAATAATTTAAATTCTTATATTCAAACACTATTCTAAAGATAAAAATTATTTTTGTAAATAAAATATTTAAGGATTCAGTCTTATTTTTATAATAAAAAAGGAAGTTGTGCAAAAGCTTTTTTCTTAAAAAAAACAAGGAACCGAAAAAAGACATTTTTTAAAAAAAATTAGTGGAAAAAGACTATTTTGGGTCGGTCATAAATTAGACAGAGAGAGAGAAATAACAATCTCTCTCCATCGTCTTCGCATCCCCGTTGCGGCGGCGCTCTGGCGATGTTTCGCACTCTGCTATGGCGGCGTTACGGCGACGCTAGGTTCAAGTAGGCCTTAGTTCTCCCCTTCTAGGCCCCATCTCTCTCGGCACGCGCCTGCACGCCTGTCGCCTGTGGTTGTGCAGCTTCGGCGGGCCGAGGAGGCGACTCCCCTCCCTCGGGAGTCTCGAACGCCGGCAATGCGCGGCTGTCGTCTCTCTTCTGATCCCATATCAAAGCGTGCCGCGACAGAAGAGGAGGACTTCGAGGTCGGTGCTCCGGCGACGCTCTGTAGCTCTGCACGAGATGATGAGGCTTGGTCCGCTTGGAGTTCGCCAAGGCGCGGCTCGGCGGCGCCACCCGCCCTTCTTGTGGGAAGGGCGTGCATTCTTGGTGAACGTGAAGCTGAGATGGGTCAAAGACCGGGAGCTGGACTCGGTGGTGTCCCGCGAGCACTGCCTGCGTCCTGCCCTCCAGCTGCTCGACCTAATATCCTCCAGCCCTCACGGCCGCCTACCCCTGCACGAGCTCGCCGGCCGCCACAGGCGGTGTGGCCTCCCCAATGGTGCCAAGGTCGCAGGCTTCCTTCGCCGTTTCCCCACCCTCTTCCGCGAGTCCAAGGACGTCGGTCGCAACCCCTGGTTCTCCCTCTCAGACGACGCACTCCTCCTCCGCCAGCAGGAACTCCAGGCCGTTTGTAATGCGGAGGCCGACCTCGTCGATCGCCTGCGCAGACTCCTCATGCTGACTGGCGGCCGGACTCTTCCTCTGCACACCATCGACCAGTTAAGCTGGGACATGGGCTTGCCACCGGACTACCACCGGAGCCTCGTCCCCCGGTACCCGGAATTCTTCGAGCTTGTTGAGCCTCCCGGCGACGAACGCGTTTGGCTTAAGCTCGTGGCGTGGGATCCTCGTCTTGCGGTGTCCGAGCTACAGAAGAGCAGTTCGGCCTCGTCCTCCTCTTCTTCGTGTTCTTCGCCAGAGGCGAGAGATGACTGTCTGGCGTTTCCAGTGAGGTTTACAAGGGGCTTTGGGCTGAAGAAAAAGTTTATGGAGTGGCTGAAGGAGTGGCAGACGTTGCCTTACACCAGTCCGTACGCGGATGCCTCAGGCCTTGATCCCCGAACGGACGTATCGGAGAAGAGGAACGTGGGGGTCTTCCACGAGCTCCTCCATCTCACTCTGGCGAAGAAGACGGAGCGGAAGAACGTGAGCAACCTGCGCAAGCCACTCGGGCTGCCCCAAAAGTTCACCAAGGTGTTCGAGCGCCATCCGGGCATCTTCTACCTGTCGCAGAAGATGGCCACGCAGACGGTCGTGCTGAGGGAGGCCTACGGTGGGGGAAGAGAGCTTCTGAGCAAGCACCCGCTTCAAGATATCAGGGACAAGTATGTGCTCCTGCTGAAATTGGCGTTGCTGAGGGACAGGGCTGAAGATGTTGAATCAGATACCCGGGCAGAGAAATCTGATGAATGTTAACTTACTTTCTGGCCTCCGGTGGGTAGAAGGATGGGATTGCAGGCCTGGTACAGGTTCTTCGTTGCGTAATTCTTTGTTTTATGGAAGTTTCATATGCACATCCTCTAATGAAATATTGACACTCTTCCATGATCACGATATATATCACCAATCTTTTCATGATTTTTTTGTCTCATTGTTACAAGTTAAACTTATCAGAAAGATGAAAGATTCATCTTTGGACATACTCTGCAGTTGTGTGCCTCTATTATTTATGTGCGTGCGTACGGTGAATAATCATAATTATCAGGAGTAAAGGAGGTTAAAGGGAGGGAAAGAAAAAGGGTACGAAGGAAGGGGAATTTGGATGAATTAAGGGTTGTTTGGTTATTGGAATCAAACATCCCCCGGCTGTTCGAGAGGGAGGGTCACGTGATTCTGAATCTAGACTGCACGTTCCACCAAATCGATGGTGGCTATCTTTTTTTTGCATTTTCATTTTTTTTTTTTGAAATTTGACGTTTCACCTTTTTTTTTCAAACTTCTTTCTTTTATTATTTTCTTTTTTAACCTTTCATATATAACTTAATTTATTTATTATATATATAATATAAATAATAAAGGAGTAATATAATATTATTTATTATTTCATAATAGATTTTTAATATTTCATTAAATATAAATGACTAAAAAATTGTTTTTTCAATATTTAAATAATATTTTTTAACAAAATTATTGACATAATTTTTTAATATATATTATGTTATCCAATTTTTTTAACAATTTTATAATCTATATTTATAATATATATTTTAAATTCAATCATCCACTAAAATTAGTTCATCACATCGATTTTTTTCCATCACCTCAACTATCTTATTCTTTATCATCAAATTTCACTCCATCCAAATATAATCCGAACTAATCTGTCATTTCAACTATTCATAGGAACTTCGTGGAACTTCAATTCCTGTTGTCAAACAACCCCTTAATGCAGACAGGAGGGAAACGAAGGAAAATTTACTTTCATTATTCTCCTCTTCCGTTTGAGCAAAGTTATTTTTCAACTCTCAAATGGGATGCAACACAGGAGAAAGGCACGTTGTCGGCCTACCCAAATCCATGCCGGCCCATTTTAGCACAGTTTTTTCGCCCACCAACATGCAACACGGTCCGCGCATGATCGATGACTAGACACTCATTAGCGTACGTATTTGAGATTAACATGGATCACACGGTCAGCGTTTAGAAGAGGACAACAATTCACACGGTTATTTGAAACCTCATTGTGGTCGCATTGATCTATCACAGCCCGTTTTTCATTTTAAAACAAGATTCTCAATTTGACAACACGAACCGTAGAGAGTCACGAATGCGGTCAATGGGGACGACACAGATAGTATTTAAGATAACACAGGCCATGTCAAAATATTTTTATTGCATTCCTTTGCCTATAAAAGGTGCGATCGGAGGATTCTTCATTCAAGCACTTAACTCTCGAAGCCTTTGAAAACTCCTTCTCTTTTAATCTCTCCATTCTTGTTCTCTCTCACTCTTCCTATCTATGAGACTCTCACACACTCTCTCATATTCTCATTTTTAATTCCTTATATATAATATTATAATTACATAATGCATATTATAATATTTATTCAATAGTATTTATTATTATTATGGCATTATCTCATTCTTAGTTTATTATATATAATTGCATAATGGACTTGTGATATATGTTTCATCTATACGGTGATTTTGCTATTTATTCATCTTATGGACCACCTACTCATATCCATATGGTACATCATATAACTAATAGTAATGGTGATTTTAATTCTTTATCAGCACAATTAAATGGTGATTCATTGGGTTATATGCAAACTAACTATCCAATTATTTCAACTACATACAAAATTTTTTTTGTCATTCGTAATCTTAATATTGCTTTAAGTTCAGCAGGTTCTGAAACATCCACATGTCCGTCAAACTCATTTGCTTTCGCGCGATTTGAGGTAATATGTAAAAAAGAAAAATATCAAAATTAACTAGTAAAGTTTGGAATTATTTTGAAAATTTATAGATGAAAATGATAAAAAAAAAGATAAAGCTATTTTTAAAATTTGTAAGACAAGTAATGCTCTTGCCTCTTCTTCGTGCAGAGGTAGTTTAAAACAACATTTCGAACCACATCCTATAACTAAGGAATAATTTTTAACGATTCAATTATCGCAATAAACTCAACTAGTTACACCCGGTCATGGTGCTACCAAAAGCTCTTTATTTGCTTATAATTAAGAAAATGCACGTGAATGTTTAGCAAGATATGTTGTACATGTAGAAATGCACTACACATTTGTTGAAGATGATTTTTTTTATATTATCAACAAAATTACATACAAGGTGTCTTTAGAAATGTTAGTGGAAAAATCATTAAAGAAGGATTAATTAAATTATATCGTAAAAAGATAAATGAATGGATTAATTATTTTTTACATTCTAGATTCATTTATAGTTTGACCAATGACATATGGACTTCTTTAAATGATGATGGTTTCTTATGTGTTACAATTCATTAATACTTATAATATTCTATATAGAAAATTGAACATTGATGCTGATGTGACTACAAGATGGAATAGTACTTATGACGTGCTTAAATTATATATTATATTTAGACATGCATCGATACTCGTATTTTAACTACGATGCAATATCTAGCAACTCAATTGCTAATTCAGAATGGAATGTTGCAAATACTATTATGGAGTTGTTGCAAGTTTTCTACAATGCTACTTTAGAGTTGTATGTCATTTATTCTCCTAATTCACATTTAATAATTAATCAACTTCGTGTAATAATAAGTTCATTTAATGAAAAACATGAATTATCAAAATTTTTAGAATATTATAATAATTTATCTCTCACAGAAACTTTAGCAATGGATCTTACATTTAAGGAATATGATCCTAAATGGTATACAAGAGAAATTAAGAATTATTTTCTCGAACAATACGTAACAGGTCATTCAGAATTGCAAATTGACTATTTTATTAATCATATAATAAATGACATAATATTTATGAAACAAAATTTGGTGTATATATAGAGCAAGCATCTTCATCGTGTTCACCAGTAGCACCAAATCTTTCAATAATAAATTATTTTTTAGATTCATGTCTTTCTATTAGAGGGGGCACATTAAGAAGCTCGAATGAAGGTTAATCTAATTTAATTGTCCCTTTGTATAATGAACTTTAAAATTACTTGTCACGTGCAAATAAAATGTCATAGTGAAATCGATCTCTTGACTTGGTGGAGATTAAATAATAGTGCATATCCAATTGTTTCTGCTTTAGCTCGAGATCTTTTAGCTATTCCGATGTCTACAGTGCCATATCTCTTGGCATTAGAATAATATTTTCTATAGTTCTATGATTTTGGATGAGAAAAGAAATAGAATGAACTTTAGGTCAATGGAAGTTTGTATATTATTAAAAGATTAGTTTAATGCAAATACTTAAACACAAGGTTGGGAATCCATATTATCATACATGAAAAATGATGATGAAACAAACATGTCCTCCGTCTATAATTCTTCATAAGATAATTATTGTAGGACATGTAATTCTAAATTCTTCATAAATTTGCATTTATTGGTAATTTCATAGTAATCAATAATAATAAAACATTAAAACTCCTATGGACGTAGGCTAAAATAGTTGAACCACGTTAATCTCGTTATTCATTATTATTTATATTATTGTACAAATGTTATCTTTCTATTTCTCTCTTTTACTCTCATTCTCTTTCTCATAGTCTCATTCTTATATATAATTCTTAGTACGTATCAATGTTATAGACTTATACTAATATGATATTCTATTATTATAAGATTATAATAAATTATATATAATATGTATTTATTAAATACTTACCAATTAATTTATGTATAAGGTTATAAGCTTAATAGCTTATAAGCTTATAAATTATAACTCAATTATTCATTTTACAAATTTATTCACTTAACAAAGAATTTATGATTAAACATATTTAAAAATTTAACTATATATTTATTATATATTAATTATTAAAATAGTTATTACTCACTAAGTCATATACTATAGAATAACTAATAATACTAATTAATATAATTAACTTAACAAGTTAATTAAAATTTGGAAAGGTTTATAATATTTCGTATAGAAAATTGAATACTGATGTGACTACAAGATGGATACTTATGACATGCTTAAATTATGTATAATATTTAGATATGCATTGATAATCGTATTTTAACTACGATGCAGTATCCAGCAGCTCGAATTACTGATTCGAAATGGAAGGTTGCTAACGGTGTTATGGAGTTGTTGCAAGTTTCACATTTAATAATTAATCAACTTCATGAAATAATAAGTTCATTTAATGAAAACATGAGTTATCAAATGAATTTTCTGAAATAATTTATTTGATGAAATCAAAAGTTTTATAATATTAGAATAATTTATCTCTCATAAAAATTTTAGCAATGATGATGGATCTTACATTTAAGGGATATGATCCTAAATGGTATACAAGAGAAATTAAAAATTATTTTCACTAACAATATGTAAGAAGTCATTCAAAATTGTAAATTGTCTATTTTATTAATCCTATAATAAATGACAAAATTTGGTGTATGCAGAAAGCAAGCGTCTTTATCACGTCCACCAGTAGCACTTAGATCTTTCAATAATAAATCATTTTTTAGATTCATATCTTCTATTAGAGGGGGCACATCAAGAAGCTCGAACGAAAGTTCATCTAATTTAATTGTCCCTTTGTATAATGAACATCAAGATTACTTGTCACGTCTAAATGAAATGTGATAGTGAAATCGATCTCTTGACTTGTGGAGATTAAATAAGCGTGCATATCCAATTGTCTGTGCCTCAGCTCGAGATCTTTTGTTTATTACGAAGTCTGTAGTGGCATATCTATTGGCATCAGAATAATGTTTTATACAGGTTCTATGATTTTGGACGAGAAAAGAAATAGAATGAACTCTATATCAATGGAGGTTTGTATATTACTAAAATTTTAGTTTAATGCAAATATTTGAACACAAGGTCAAAAATCCATATTATCATACATGAAAAATGATGAGGAAACATACGTCTCTTCCATCTATAATTCTGCATAATTATTGTAGGACATGTAATTTTTAGTTCTTTGTAAATTTGTATTTATCGATTATTTCATAACAATCAATAATAATAAAACATTAAAACTCCTATGGACGTAGACTAAAATAGTTGAACCACGTTAATCTAGTTATTCATTATTATTTATATTATTATTACATAAATGCTCTCTTTCTCTCTCTAACTCTCATTCTCTTTCTCATAATCTCATTCTTATATATAATTCTTACTATTAAAGTACCAATGTTATAGAATTATAATAATATGATATTCTATTATTATCAATTTTACAATAGATTATATATAATATATGTTTATTAAATACTTACCAATTAATTTAAGGAACAATAAATGATTTAAAATCACTAAACCATCCAATGCAATCAAAGTTTCTTAATTTGGCTAGGAGAAAAGTTTATTAATTGAACCGTACTCAGAGTCTTCTACATGATGATATTCAAGTTTTCTACCAACAAGAAGGGGTCAACTTACTTTTTCTCATTGGTTGCTCCATTGAACCTATTCAAGATAAATAAAGTCTTCATAATTAATCTCCACAATCCTAAGTTGTTTCATCTATCAAACATCTTCACTTTGTATCTTGCACTTGTTAACAAAACAAACAGCCATTCTAAAGTTATCTATAAAATGTAATCATACACCAAGATAAAGAACTAGCCATCATGGATTTGGTATATAGACACCAAGGCTCTGACATCCAATGTTATTAGGATCGGACCGGACGACGGTCCGGATAAGTGTCGGTTTCAAGACGAACCGGATAATAACAAAATATTATATTTATGATATAGTAAATCAATCTATGATATTTTGATTATATAAATATATATGATGACAAAATGTAATTGTACAAAAAAAATAACAATAATAAATGTATAATTAATTTTAAGTTTTTATATTAAAATAATTATACACTTAATAAATTAAAATATTATTGAATTTGATTATTGTATACAAATTTTTTATTGGTTAATTCTTTTTGTATTTCATATCTTTAATTTTTTAATGTTAGAAGCAACAAATACATATTTTTATCCAAAATATTATGACAAGATCATAAATTTTATAAATAAATATATAGTATAATTAGTAGTTAACTATTTAATTTGACTTATTACATATTAAATTAAGGAAATTTAAAGTTGTGTATATATATTATTTATTTTTTTGGTGCATAGGAGATCATGGACCTATTGCAAAGAAATTAAAGACTAAAAATAAAGGAGTACATATGTCTCATTGGTGGGATTCGAACTCGTGATGGTGTATGCCACTATGCTATCTTTTTATATAATATACTATACTAAGCATATTATAGTATTGTTGTTGAAGTTTGTACCATTCATTCAAAACTAATTTATCTAATATGATGCATATTATATTAATATAACAAAAATATAATTAATTTATATTATAATATACATTTATGATATTAAAAAATTGTTTAAGATCATAATCCCACATTGATAGTTAAAGCTTAAAGTTTAATAAATTCAAGACTAAATGAAGAGAAAAAGAACAAGTAAGTGTGCAAAATAGTGCAACATTGATAGTAGTAATAAAGTGAGAGTAAACAGACAAGTACAAATGAATGAAGAGACTTGGTTAATATAAATGTTTATGGAAGAAGTTTATTTTTTAATATTTTTAAAAATATAATAATATTTTTATTAAATTATCTCTTAACAAAAATAAATTTAATAAAAAAACAAAAAATACGGTTCAACCTAATTTTTTTTGCTAGTTTTAATTGGTTTTGACAGATTCATTCCAGTTCAAATAGAGGTATGATTTTTGGGCTTCAATCGGCCATTATTGTGGCTAGTCTGCAATCGTATTGGTCCGATCAACTGGTCTAATCCTGACAACACTGTTGACATCAATAGTTTGAACGAACACAAATATCTGAAATAAATTGTTGTGAATTTGATACAAAAAAATGAGTATAATAAAATAATATCAAGATAGACATAATATGGAATCAATTGTTAAAGCCTATCATGAAATCACAAAAGCAACCACAAGCAATTGAAGACGCTATGATTTACATGATTAAATCCTCTATAATAGAGAAATAAAAATTAAACTTGCAAAGTAAAGAGAATAGAAGTTCACCTTCAAAAGAATATAAGAGTTGTATGAATATGCAATCTATCATGCAAGCACCAAACTTTTCATAAGTTACTAGTTGCTGCACAGTCTACACTATTGAGTAGATTTTTCATCATTATTCAAAAAAGCCATTCAAGACCATCACGAAACTTTCTACTTTTCAATGTTTTTGTAACCAGATTGGTGATAGAATCCAATATTTTCAAATTTGAATCGACGATAGGACCGGATCATTACCAGGTCGTGATTGGAACGGTTTCATCAAATTCGACTGAATTGAATCGAATTTTATTAATTTTGAATATATATCACAATTATTAATAATAAATTAATATAAAACTATTACTTATTATATTCAATAAATAAAATATCCAAAATTATATGATTAATACATTATTATATTTTTTATTATTTATATAATATCTCATGATGTCATATAAAATATAATTCACTTTTAAAGTTTTTTCCCCTTTTATTTATTTTCATTTACTCTTCATATTGTTTATTACCCCAAATTTATTCCTTTTTATTTTCAATTTTCCCATCATTTTCCCTTACTACTACTTCTGCTACTGCTACTGCTACTACTGCTACTACTACTACTACTACTGCTACTACTGCTACTACTGTTATTCCTACTACTACTGCTACTACTATTACTACTGCTACTACTGCTACTACTACTGCTGCTACTGCTACTGTTGCTACTGCTGCTACTGTTGCTACTGCTGCTACTGCTTTTGCTGCTACTATATGCTGCTACTATATGCTGCTACTGCTGCTACTACTACTGTTACTACTACTGTTGCTGCTACTACTACTACTACTGCTGCTACTACTATTACTACTATTACTGCTACTACTGCTACCGCTGCTATTACTACTACTGCTACTACTACTACTGCTGCTACTATTACTACTACTGCTGCTGCTACTACTATTACTACTACTACTGCTACTACTGTTACTGCTGCTGCTACTACTACTACTACTGCTGCTGCTACTGTTGCTATTACTACTACTGCTACTACTACTACTGATGCTACTACTACTGCTGCTACTACTACTACTACTGCTACTGCTGCTACTGTTACTGCTGCTGCTGCTACTGCTGCTGCTGCTGCTGCTGCTACTACTACTCTAGAATTCTAATGATAGGCATAATTATATATTATTATGTTTATTTAATATATTTTCTAGTCAACTCATAATTATATATGTCTTTTAAACTCACATAATTTCAAAATATTGTCTCTTAATCATCTCCACTAATCATTCCTTTTCTTTAATTACCATTTTTCTTCTTATTAATTATCTTCCTATATTTAGTTTTCCCTTTCTATTATTGTTTTTAATCTCTGATTATTTATTTCCTTAATTATACTTTTTTAAAATTTACCTTCCAAATTTTTTTAACTTCTTTCCATTTTAAACTGATTTTTTTAAAAAATGTATTGAACCATTTCTCGGCCTCTTTGCCAGTTCAACCGAATTTTGGCCAATTTGATGGTAAAAACTATTTTGAAGTCAAAACAGACCGAACCAAACACCAGTTCGCAATGGAACCGACCGGTCCGATTTGATTTTTGATCGAATTAGACGATCAATTGGGCCGTGTTTGGATCGGTTGGATCGAGTTTGATCGAATTAAAATAGATTTATTAAAATAATATTATTTATTAATTTTTAATATATATATATATATATATATACATTACAAATATAAAAAAGTAGTAACTTACTAAAATAAAAATACTAACATAAATACATATATTTTAAAATATTATTATTGATAAGAAAATGACTCCCAATTTTTTAATACTTAATATTGAATAATTATTATTGAATTTTTATTTATCATTAAAGCTACTAATAACATGCTAAATTATTTTTTTACCATCAATCACTCTTATGTTTTATTTTTATTTAACTTTGCTTTTTCCATTTCTTCCTTTCTCTCTTCATTAATTTTACTTTTGTTTTTTTTCATTTCTTCCTCGCTCTTCATTAATTCTCTATGTTTCATTCTATTAACAATATAATAATTTATTATTACCGTAAATCACTCTCTTCATTAGTCTTGTAATAAGTCTTATTTTCAAATTTTCATTCCTTTGTTTTCCTTTCCATTTTAGTGGTTTTTTTAATTTTTTATCCTTTTTAGTTAAACCGGCTTTTTCCCAGTTCACCGATTTGATGATTTAACTAGTTCAATTGGTATTTTTTCTACTGAACTATACTTTCGATATTAATTTGGAATCGGACCAAACCAATTGCCAGTTAAAACGATTGAATTGGTCAGTCCGATCCGATTTTAATAGCATTGCTATTTTATGAAGGCAACCTTTTTTTTGTAAATTACTAATACTAAAATTTACACAATATTTTTATTTTATACTCACAAGGTTTCATATCCCAAAATCCTCTAATTTAATTAGGACTCTCTCTAGTAGAATATAAAGGATTCTACTGTTATAAAGAAAAAAATAAGTCAGTCTCAAATTCTACTCTTAATTAACTATGATAATTAAATATGAACTAAGTCTCACATTTAATCCGACATAAGTTATCATTAGGAAACTTTATTATATTTCTAATTCAAATTTGATTTGTGTTCCATGCCTCATATCATACTTTGTCCTAATTTTATACTTTAGTTCATAGCTAACAAAAGTAATAGAAGACTTCCTTTACCCTTTTTAAGAAATTGACATTTTCCCCGAGGGAGCATTTGTTTGCGAAGCCAAGACCGAACCACTCCGTTGTCATGTCCGATTCCACCAAACACCTATTCGAAATCAAGTTTCTAGACGGAACCAAATGGGTGGAACCCACCTTGGCACCTTACTTTTTTTAGGTTGATACAACGGTTTGCTTTTTTTTTAATCCATTTTTTTTCTTTTTCTTTTCTCTCACATTATATAATTCATAAAATAAATTATTTAATTAACATAAAATAATTTTAATAATAGATTAATATAATATTATTTATTACTTATTATTTTAATAAAAATTTTAATATTTCATTGAATATAATTATTTTAAAAATGATTTTTTATATTTAAATATATATATTTTTAACAAAACTTTTTCCATATTTTTTTATAATTAATAATGGAATTATACTTCATAATTATAATAATTATTTTTAATTCAAACCACACACAAAAAATTCATTAATCATATATACTTTTTCCTATCATATCAACTATGCACCGAAAACTTAGAAGGAATCACGATTCTGTTTTGAAACACCCCCTAAACTGAAATGACAAGACGTTTGACGGAATCCGAAACGAACTGAGTTCCAAAAAAAGGGGTCATGTGACCCCTTTTTGCCTTTCCTGGAACCGGGTACTGTAGCAAGTTTAAATTTTTTTTTTGAAGTTGATGTCTTACTTTTTTTTTCAATTTCATTTATTCATTTACTCTTTTTATTTTTTTCTCACACACACATGTAACTTATAAAATAATTTATTTATTAAATATAAGTTATTTATATAACATATTAATATAATATTATTTTTTACTTGTTATTTCATTAAATTTTTTTAATATTTTATTATATATAATTTATTTAAAATTTGATTTCTTGATATTTAAGTAATATATTTTTCTATGAAAATTTTTTGAACAAAATTTTTAATTTTTACTTTTGTTTTTATTTATTAATAATATGTTATTTTATATTTATAATATTAATTTTTATTTCAAAATTCATCAAAATTTAATCCATCACATTTACTTTTTCCTATCACATCAACTATTTTATTTCTCATCATCGAATTCCGCTTCATCCAAACACAACTAAAACTACGAGAATTTGATGGAATGCCTGGTTCCTGATGCTAAACGGCCCTAGAACAAAGATTGAAGGTAAGGGCTAGGTCATCACGGGAAAAAAAAATCATCCAAACAACCTCAAAGAGAATATCATTTTGAAGTTCATGTTCGAAATATAGATATTAGATATAATTCCTTCAAAATTAATTTTCAAAGTAAATTGGATGTAAAAAAACCCGTTTGAATTCATAGTAAAACTTGCTAAATGAGCTACATATAAATAAGTCACTTGATAAAATTACCCTGGCATTTATGTATCAACTTTTGTCCTCTTCTTAGATTTATCAGTCATAATCATTTTTTTTAATTAGAATAGCACAAGATTTTTGAAACAAACATCGGACGTGATCGTGGGGCCCGCAGCCAGATCAAACGAAATCAAATGTCTTCTTTGCTTTGGTTCCATTCTTCCGTCAGTTTGTGATGCCACATATCACACGTGGCATCTGGCGATTCGCTAATCTCGGAATTTCATGCTTCAATGTTTTCACGGAATCCCTACATTCAATTTTTTTTAATGTTTTTTTTCTTGACTATTTGGGAATCAAATATTTTGGTCCTTTAAATAATCGAAACATCCCTTTCATTTTTTTTTTCACGACCCCGAAAAAATATTTTTTGGAGTGTTTCTTACGAATCGGGATTCGTTTCCCCCCTCGAGGGAGCTCGCTGCTCTGCTCTCGCTGGCCGATCGACTTCTTCTGCGATCTTGTGTTCCAAGGTTGCGTCAATTCGATCCCTCCATCCATTCTTATCCTAGCAAATTTGGTGTTTTTTCATTGCTGTAGCTTCGATCTCTCGGAGGGTTTTGACCTAAAATGGGTGTATGTATGTGAGGATTGTTGCAGGGAGCTGTCAATTCATTCTCTACATCTTTTGTTATAAATTTGTGTTATAAGAAATAATTTTTGTTTCACGAGCTAAAGGTGTGCAATTTTTAGGTTTGTCCTAGATCTTTCTTTGCTTTCTTGGCGTTTTTTTTCTTGTAGTTTCTGCTGAGCATTCGATCTTTGCGTTTTTCAGGTTTGTTTGTGAGCGTTGATTTGAGCTCATGGAGTAGTTGTCATTTGTTTGGTGGAGTGGTACGGGGAAGTTGGACGGAGAGTGGGAAACATTGGGGGAGACAAGTAGGTGAGGTAAGGGTGGTGGTCGAGGAAGCGGCGGAGGTGAGATGGCGTCGGGGAAGATGGCAGGTCCTTCGGCGCCAGCGACTCGGCGAGATCCCTACGAGGTTCTTTCCGTGTCGCGAGATTCGTCAGATCAGGAGATCAAATCTGCATACCGGAAGCTGGCCCTGAAGTGAGTACTCTATCTGCTTATTCTCTTACGATATGCCAATATACAATTGTTTTGTATCTGCAGTTCAATGTGCATGAGATCTATAATACTTTGAGTTTGCTCATAGTTTTTACATCAGAAGGATTGGTTAGTCTATATATAAATATACATGTATATGTGTATATATATCTAATCAGATACTGGATGCATGGTACTGACTGTAATTTGTGATTTGTCACTTATATACTGGTAGTTCCAGGAAATTTTTATATTATGTGTAGTTATTTAGAAATATCAGGCTTCCATGTCAAAAATGTCTGCTGCTTGGACTTTTTGAGCCTTTCTTTTGTCCAGTATATTTCTTTTGAAGCAATTTTGTTGGACATATTTATTGTCCTCTTGATGATCTTATGCCATCATTCGTGTTAGCTTACATTACTAACCAACTTGATTGTGAAGTTTAGTATAGATAATATGTTTATTTTGGTAATGGTAATTAATTTTTCTAACAAGTTATGCAATCATTCTTCAGCTTTGTGATGCTTGTGTTAGTTAGCATAATTCAAAGTATTTTTTTATGTATGAGGAGATTTTCATTCATTGTTCTGTTCTAAGCAGATACCATCCAGACAAGAATGCTAGTAATCCTGAAGCTTCTGAGCTTTTCAAAGAAGTTGCATATTCATATAGCATATTGTCAGATCCTGAAAAAAGAAGACAATATGATGCAGCTGGATTTGAGGCAAGTGGCTATAGTAGCGTAGCTTAATAACATTAAAAAATTGACATGTTCGTCAATAGCATGACTGCCTTATCTTGTGGTTCACATTTTCAGTTTCAACATCAACTATGTTCAAGTTTTCTGTTTTCTTTTGCATATGACTTTTGAAAAGACCATGATTCAGTAAACATCTATAAATTTTATTATGTACTTTTTCAAGATCGTCATTGTGTCTTCAAAGAAAAAATTTCTTTTGAATTACTGCTTATTTTGCGATATTATTTTTAGGGACATTTTTTATGTTAACATCAAAGGGAGGTAAACAGGTTGTGAACAATAGATAACTTGTATCTTTATGTTCTATGACAAGGTTGTCATGTTTGGGTTTCTGTGTAAACCCGTTTTGTGTGTGTGTGTTTGGGGGGGGGGGGGATGCAGAGTTTAGGAAAACCACATATTTAGAAATAATAAGTTAAGGAACTACGTTGATAGACAGTTTTTAGTCACCTGTTACCTGTAAGACACTAAATCTATAACCAAATGTGGATCATAGAGTGTAGGCAGCAAATGTAAACAGAAAATGGAATATTTCAAAATTGTCACAAAATTGATATCACTTAGGTCATATATCACTGTTTGCGACATAATGCTTGAACGATTCATAAGAAAAGCTCATAGCAGCATTATAACAAGTTTGCAGCATAGCACAATCTATAATAAAATGAGTTCATAGAAACAAAGCAGAGCAGAAAAGAATGAAGCAAAGAAACCTCTGAAACTAACCTATCATTGCTTCCAGACAAAAAACAATAGAAAAAGTCTCTGAAATTAAGGTAGCAGAAAACCTTAAAAATTAGAAGAAAAGGACCTGTGTCTACCACCTGTTACCTCTCCTTTCAAACGTGTTATCAAGTCAGCAGCAGTTTTCTGCAGTCCTAGTGTATCTGCTAAAAAACCAACGCGATTTGGCTGTCGCCAACTCTGTCCACCATGCTCGCTAAGTGCTCGAAGTGACTGCCACAAGGATGTACCTTTGAGATATCGATCCCTATAGGAAGTATCTGTCTCCACACGCCTTGGACTTCAGGTCATCAGAAGAAAATTTGGGTAATGTTCTCCTCAGCAGTGTCACACATGGCGCATGAGGTATCCGTATTGGGTGCCCACCGAGTGTGGTAGGCCCTCATGAGGATCCTACCTCTCCACATCAACCAAGCAAAGATCTTGATCTTTAGTGGCACACATGATGTCCACACAAGTTGACAATCAGCTCTAAATGCATTGGTAGATGTGCTCTCTGGGAGAAGGTGTAGGCAGAGGCTGTAGATTGAGAATTTGCTAGAAATCCAAGTTAGCCGTCCCTCTTGGAGTCATCTGGTTTGAAAGGGTTGATGTGCTCATGGAGGGTTAGTAATTCGGAGATGCAGCGTTCTGGAAAAGAGGGATCTAAAAAGTGGGGTCCACTTCCCACTGGCTTGGCCATCCTAAGCTGTCCTAGCTGTTGATATGAGGGGTCTGATGATAGTGCCTGGAGTCTTGGGAAGGCCCCTGCCAACGTGCTCCTAGGTAGCTACTGATGTTGCCAAAAGGAGGAGAAGGTTGTCCCATAGCCAATGGAGGTGGCCATAAAGGGTCACACTAAGGGGATGAGTGGGAAGACACCATGCAAGAAGGATGATGTCAGGATGGGCTGTGATTCCCAAAAGAGGTCACTGCCATAACATGTGAAAAAGATTGGACTTCAAGAGTCCTCAATTCTCACCATGATCTGGTCCACCCACCAAGTAGGAAGGGTCTGGTTCGTGCAGTGTAGGTCACAAACTAGATGGACACCCCTAGCCAGAGGAACTTGCACCTCAAAGGATCCCATTGCTGCTCACAATGGCTGACAACTGGGAACTGGCATATAGTAGATGGGAACCGATGGAAGCAATACAAGTCTGCTCCCACATTTAACTAGTCTTTTACTCCAGCCCTAGGACTTGTGCTCCATCCGCTGGATAGCAGAAATCCAACCATGTGCTCCAATATGTTTATCTGACAACTGAAGGCTGATCAGCAATGAGCAAAGATGAGAGGATAAAAGGAAATCAAATCGAGATTTTGCTGATTAAACTATCTGTGAGAGGAGATTTTATGAGAATCATATAAATGAACTGATTACTAACATTATTAGTGAAAAATGAGGAGCGAGGACTAAGTGAGCCGTGAGGACTGAGGACCGTGCATATTTAACATATTACTCCCATTTCAGGATAATTAAGGTTGCAACCACGGTGATCAACATTAAAGATTTAAAGAAATTGTCAATTAGAATGGACAAGGTTGTTACCTCGTAGGAGTCAAAATCAATGGCACCTCTATCGTTGTGTGGATGCCATTGACTTCCCTTTTCAATGGTTGATTGCGACTCGGAGGCAAGAGGAGATGCCACAGTGACTAGAGTGAGACTGAGTGCAAGTTATTGAGAGGCAATGCCATGATAAAGAAGAGTCCCTAAAACCTAACTTATTTTTTGTTACTATCCTTGGAATGCAAAGGAATCAAATTTTGGAGCTTTATTAATGGATCTGATGGTTTCACTGTTTGAGCCAAATGAGTACTTTCCATTATAACAACTTGGAGCCCATTTTGGTCCGGTTTCAGTTCAAAGATGCAATTTAGACTTAGTTGACCCATTTTTCTGCCCTAGAAACACAAACAAACGGGTTTAAATATTAAAACACGATTTTGATAAGCTCGTTCTATTTTTTGATTCCCTATAACCCATTTTGATGAAGATATTGTATTGTAGTTTGATTCATCATTTGATATGCTGTCATGCTCAACTTCATCTTGGTGATCCATAATGATTTCATGTTCTATGCAAGTTTTCCTCTCATCTGATTATATCTTTCTTAGGATAGAAACAACTTTATATTATTATAGATATGATATCCATGTTGCCAGGTCATTTTCCTTTTTTGTATTTTACGTTGCACTTGTATTCATAGTAGATTATTGGATCCTTTTAATCTAGATAATCATTTGTATCCATTGCAACAATTTGTTATAGCTTGTGTAGTTTGTTTATCCGTTTTGCAGGCTTTAGAAAATGAGGGAATGGACATGGAGATTGATTTGTCCAACCTTGGTACTGTGAATACGATGTTTGCAGCACTTTTCAGGTGATAATAAAGCCAAAGTATCAAACATTGCAATATTATGTAAACATACTTTAATTTTGACCCTTTCAAATCTTTAGCAAACTGGGAGTTCCTATCAAGACTTCTGTTTCTGCTACTGTTCTTGAAGAAGCTTTAAATGGAACAGTCACCGTCAGACCACTTCCCCTTGGGACATCTGTCAGCGGAAAGGTATTTTTCTGAACCTTTTATTTTTAGTTAGTTGATTATTTGGGATAGTCTATTCCTATTCTTTTCTGTAATATTACAGGTGGATAAGCAGTGTGCTCACTTTTTTGGTGTAACAATTAATGACCAACAAGCCCAAGCAGGGATTGTCATTAGAGTAATCTCGGCATCACAAAGTAAATTTAAGGTTGAAGGAAGTCGACACGAGCATTCTCATAGTACATATTTACATTTTTTCCCTGAATAATTCAAATGACCCCTAATCATTTTAACATCTGACCTTGTCAAAATTAATATCTATTATTCTGAAGTTTGACTTCACATGTTAAATTGCCACAGCTACTTTATTTTGAACAAGAAGCAACTGGTGGCTATGGTTTGGCTTTACAGGTGACTTACACACATATATGTTTTATCTTTTAGCTCCCGGGGTTATTTGTTATTTCCAATCTTATATGTACCTTTTTTTTAAAAAAAAATCTCAATTTGGTTTGACTGCTAGAAAACCTTTCAAAATATAGGATTATATGTTGGATAATATCGTCTTATTCAGCAGCTATTGGTTTTCTGTTGCATAAATCATATCCATTTTGTTTCGCATCAAAGAAGGAAAATATCAGGATACTCTCGTAAGTGAAGTTTATCTCTTAGTTGATCAGCCTGTGAATAAGATAGAGTTCTGGAGTATGTAAGGATTGGGCCTGATGTTAAAGTATTATGGACCCTCGATGAAGGAGTAAGGAGCTTAAATATTAGTCTTTCACATCAAAAGGCAATAAGTAGGGCTAAATTGTTTTACTCGCTCAAATTTGAAACCTTTGAACTGTGCTATTGTTTGACCCTGGTTAGTGAACTTTCCTTCTTCCTTATTCAACTGGTCCTAACATCCTTATCTTTTAATCAATCTTTAGAGTATGTAAATCAGAGATGTATCTTGATCTCTCACTACAAGTTAAGCAACCCTAGATGGAGGTGTCGATAAAGTCCAAAGCGAGGATGTAGCGTTGAGTTATGATAAAACTTTTAGATTGTAAAAAATTGTACCAAAAAGGGAGTGCCAATTCACCTAACTAAAGACACCTTGGGTTATGAGAACAGGCATATTTTTCCTGCCTATGTAAGCATGCATTTACCATCAGGCCATCTGTCAGTAATGAAATGTCATTGGTTACTGAAGATGTATGTAGATAATTTAATTAATTGTGGCAATGATTTCTCAACAAGCATAAAGTATCAAATGCCTTTGAGCAGGCATATAGTTTAGTTTTCTTGTAATATTCTGTTGACATCTGTTTCTGTTTTCCAACAATTATTGATATAGAATTATGGTTCACCTGCTTGTCAATTTGTTCAAATTATTTGCTACAAAGAGGTGCAGAGGTTTTATACTGTGGCTGAACTAAGCATGGAATTTCTTACTCGTTATTATTCATGTACTATCAAGATGCATAATCACTATAAATAAATTTTGTTCAATATAGTTTTGAGTCTTTTATAGCCGGTCCCAAGCCCGGATAAAGGAGGAGGGTTGTGTTAGGCCCCGACAGCCAACATAAAATCATGTCGAATCTTATGAACATGGATCAACGAATATGGCTTGGTTACTAATAGAGCGGAATGGCGTCGTATGATCCATGTAGCCGACCCCACCTAGTGGGATAAGGCTTTGTTGTTGTTGTTGTTGTATAGTTTTGAGTCTATTTGTGTGCCCTTCAGGAAGATAGTGAAAAGACTGGAAAGGTAACTTCTGCCGGAATGTATTTTCTCCATTTTCAAGTTTACCGCATGGATTCAACAGTGAATGCGGTAATGCCATAATTCAATTTTAATTTCGAGTTTAAGAATACATTGAAAAATAATGGTTGGATTCTCATCATGTATTTTAATTTGTGCAGTTAGCAATGGCAAAAGATCCTGAAGCTGCTTTTTTCAAGAGACTGGAAGGTCTTCAGCCATGTGAAGTCTCTGAACTGAAGCCTGGAACCCACATATTTGCTGTTTATGGTCTGTAATGTATTTGCTGATGTATTTTTTTCTAAACGTTTGATAAAAATCCTCAAACGATTCTCTTTTGGTTTGCAGGGGATAATTTTTTTAAACCTGTTACATATACCATTGAGGCTATGTGCACCAAAACCTATGAGGATACAACAGAGAGACTCAAAGAGGTCGAAGCTAAAATTTTAGCAAAGAGAAACGATTTGCGGCAGTTTGAAACTGAATACAGAAAAGTAGGTTTCCTTAACCTCTTTATCCTTCATGAAATAAATTTGGTTTCATCATAGAGTATCTTGCACTGCTTGCTATTTTGTAGGCCTTGGCACGCTTTCAGGAAGTGACAAACAAGTATAACCAAGAAAAGCAATCAGTAAGTATCTTAATAGATGGATGGCAACCTCAAACCACGGTGGCCATCCTTTTTCTCAAAAAAAAAAAGTATCTTAATAGAACTCCTATGCCTACAATGATTTTCTGATCAAATTATTCTAGAGAATCCTATGGTACACTCTTTCTTTAACTAAGTTAGAAACCCTATTATGACAACTTACGTTTGGTTTTGTTCTATGAAACAAGATTTTATTCATCATATATCTTTGGCAGTCATGATATCATGTAACCTTCCCTGTGTTCATAATAAAAAATAAAAATGGCATCACTTCAAAAAATTTAAATATAAAAATGGCAAGTTATCTCCTAAAAAGAAGGGCAAGTTATGTCATGTGTTTTTTTACACTTCCCCTGTTGCTTGTACATATATCTATTTGCACCGAAATCCAGTGTTACTTATCTTTTCTATGGTAATGCTTGTTATTTTCCCAAGAGTAATTTCTACTGGTCATGAATCAGAATGTACAGTATATTCTGTCATGGAGAATGATCAGCTTACCAACATTTCACGTGACGTGGAAAAAGTTCATGTTTTGTGTATATACATGACTTCAGCTTAATCTAGCTAAATCATGTATTGGTTTCTCTGAAATAATAGTTCTGATTTTTGAATGAATGTCACATAAGTTAACCATGCCTCAAGTAAATATCCGCATGTGGGGGGTGGACCCCCGTCCTCGAGCGCATGGAGTGGAGGCTCGAGGGCTGGAGCTCGCGACTACTATCCCGTGGTGGCCGGCTCATCCTGCTACGCTCCATTCTCTCGGCGCTCCCGACATACTACATGACGGTCTTTCATGCACCGGCCCAGGTTATCAGGCGTATAGACTCTCGGACAAGGTAGTCAAAAACGCGTTTTGAGTCGTAGAATCGTACGATTCTACGACTCCACCCTGGCGAAACGTGCTCGATTCCACCTGGAATCGCGTTTGGCTGGGACGCAGTAGAAACGCGCGTCAAGACGTAGAAACGGTAGAATCGCGTCCCCATTTTTTCTCCTCCCGCTCTTTCGCCCACGTGAGACGGCGCATGACTTCCCTTTTTCCTTCCAAAACCGCGGATGCCCTAACCCCTTTTCCCTGCTCCAACTTTCGCAACCATGACGCACCGCGACGCTGCTGCTCCACCATGACGCCGCTGCTCCAACTCTCGCTGGCCGGCGTTCACTTCTTTCGGCGCCCCTGAATCCTGATCATGCTGCTACTCTCGCTCCCTGCTCCTGTTGCTCCAACTCCGGCGTTCGCTTTCTTCTGCTGTTGGTAGCCTGGTACTCTCCCTCGCTCCCCCGCTCCCTCTCTCTGTCTCTCTCTTTGTGTGTGGCTGCTCACAGTGCCATCTCTCTCCTTTCTATGTGTGACCTCACTTCGCCTGTTCGTGTTCATCCCTGCAGCCACCTCTCACGTTGTTCACCCGCTGACCTAGCTGTCCGCCTGTGCCGGTACGCCCTCCTGCTCGTGGTGTGTCTCTACGTGTTTATGATTGTGCCCGTCCTCCCTCCTTCCTCTTTTTCTATTTGTTTGCGAACTCTCTTTTGTTGTATGTGCGAACAGCTGAATCCCGCCGTTCCTCTATTTGTTTGGGAACAGAGGAACCGAGGAAGTGAGGAACCTCCCTCAGTCCCTCTTTCTTTGTATGTGCGAACAGAGGAACAGAGGAAGTGTCGAACCTCTCTCGGTTCCTCCCTTGTGTTTGCGATTAGATGAACCGAGGGGGTGAGGGGTTGAGAATGTTAGAAAATTTGATGATTTGATATTTTGTATGCAGATGGTTTGATGATTTTAAGTAAGCAATTCTGCATCATTTTTAAAAAATGCCATATATTATCTGGGTCTATTATAATTAGTATATAAAATAATTTTCTGGTAGAATCGGCTGTGTCGTGTTACGTGTATACGATTTCGTGTTTTCTCGGCTTCTCCGTGTCGTGTCCGTTTTACGTGTTTGACAACATTGCTCTCGGAGTAGATTTTTTTGACAGGGGTGCGGATCTGATAGACGAGGGGTTCATCTTGTTGCATGGAGCAGTGTCTGTTGCCCCACCTCTCAGGGAGGATTGGGAGTCCGAGATCTTCGCTGCACCAACTGGGCTCTTCTTGCTTGGTGGGTCAGGCGGATCATGGGTCCTGAGGACAGCTTATGGCGCTTGGTTTTCTTCACATGTTACGGGTGCGATCTATCTTGGGTGACGAGACCGATATTGCCCCGCGGGGCTTCATCCTTCTGGAGGGGAGTGCCAGCACTGCACCCACGGGTGCGCCCGCTCATGACACCATCACTCGGCACAGGAGAGCTTTTCTCTTTTTGGCGACACAGTTGGTTCCCCCGGATTCCCCTCGCAGAGGCTTTCCCCTGCCTATATGCTCTGGCGGCACATCCTAACGCGACAGTGGCGGAGACATGGTTTGAGGTTGGTGATGTCGGCTCTGGATCCTAGACCCCTCTTTTTAGATCAGCCCTTACGGACCAGCGCATCACCGAACTTCTGGAGCTCCATCGGAGGATAGCCCCATACCATCCCGACCATTCCAGACTTGACGGATGGGTATGGCTATCAGAGGCATGGTCAGCACGCAGCTTATACATCAGGTTCCTTCTAGGCTTGGCGTCAGAGGAGTTTTGGACAGATTGTAGGCTCATTTGGCGATCACGGATTCCGCTGAAAGTCAAGATCTTCGTTTGGCTTATGTGCGGCTCCTCACTAGGACATACAGGGCATGCTAGGCACCCCACACGGACACGTCTTGCGTTTTGTGTGGTGAGGCAGAGGAGGACGTTGACCATCTATTTTTTGAGTGCCTGACAGCACGAGGCATTTGGCAGCGGATGGCCATTGGGGGTCCTTTCCCCCCAGATTCTTAGGCCCTATGGCAGTCGTTTCGAGCATTGACACAGCAGAGACAGAGATGGAGAGCGCCACTAGCATCTTTTTTGGCTGGTTCCTAGGTCTTATGGCTCCAGCGTAATCGGGTGATTTTTTGTAGGGAGCGATGTCACATTGAGCGTATTGTACACCACATCTCCTTCCTTATTTGAGAGTGGGGTTTTAGATAGTTGATATACTTTTGTTTTTGCTCTGCTCTCACTTTGAGAGCTTACACTTGTATATCATTTTCATCCCATAGTTATATATACACCGGATGACAATCACCTAACCTGGCGGTCATCCTTTTTTCCCTCAAAAAAAAATATCTGCAATGTGAATCCTTCATCTCATGCTGAAGATGTTTAATTGTTTATTGATGTTCGGTTTCTGAAAGAGGAAAGAATTTAAAAACTAATGTCACAGAGGACTCTGGTGATCATAGACTTCATTTGTTTTGTGGAAACAAGTTTCCACTATTCATTTTCCTTTCCTTCCTACATGTGTTTGTAAAAAGGAAAAGTTTTCAAAGAAGCATGAATTCCAGTTCACTTATGTCTTAGATCAGGGAAAAATAATTGATTTCTATGTTTTTTGTATTTTCTTAAACATATGTAAAAATGCTTTCCGAGAATTTATTTTCCTTGTTCACTTGTGCAAATTAATGCAACATTGGATCCCTAGCTAGATACACAAGTGAATGGACTTCCTTCTAGTTTTAAGATCAGATGCCTGACAATCTACTAATGCAGCCTTGTTACAGTGTGGTCCTTGATATTTGTTTTGTCACAATAATACTGTCTTTTTGCAGGGATCTTATTAATTTTGCTGCTTATGCTTTTCCTTGCAGGTTGATGAGCTATTGAAGGAAAGAGACACTATTCAATCATCTTTCACAACTCAAAGAACTATGGTCAATGTTAGTGGGAGTTCTAGCAGCAGCGGGAAGATTCCCAACGATGACAATAGGTCAGATGGTCCGGGAGAAGATGGGACTCTCGATGGAAAAGATAAATCAGCCAAAAAGAAATGGTTCAATCTCAATCTTAACCGCTCTGATAAAAAAGGGTAAACAGTTTTTTGTCCAACATGATATCTTCAGTGAGATAATGGGTAGGAGACAGGACATTTCATCGTTTACACATTGTATTATTAAACTCATGAAGGCAGGGCTAAATTGTTCATCATCCATCCTTGATGATTCTTTTTTCTTGATTTTTTGGTCCTTTTGTTCTTTGCACCCTCTCAGTATTATAGTTTTTCATGTCATATCATTTTGGTGGTCCTTGTATGTGTAATATTTCGTAGTGTAGGGTTCAGCTCCCATTCAATTGTTCTAGTTGTGGAATGATATGAGTATTATCATTGACAGTTATACAAATGTATACAGATGGTGATAAGCGCTTCTTATTTTCAATACCCCGTTTAATTTTGAGATTATGCTTTCTTTTCTTTAGTCTTAAGTTTGTGTTTTTCGTTACCATTTTTTTCCATACGAATCAATATTGTCCTACTTTCACGCTCGATATCTAATTGTGGTTGGCATTTCAACTTTTATGTCATTTAATTGTTTGTAAACGAATTTTAGCATTGACTTTTGAAGTAAAGGTTTTGAGACATGCTACAAGGGAAAGAAGGGGTGTTGCTTGTAGTGCAATGATAAATAATCTCTCCGAGTTACTCTTGAAATGGGGTAGTAATGTGATAACCCATTTTGAGAGTCAGTCCCTGTATTTGGTACTAAAATTTGGCCTAAGTTTTGATACTTTTTGTCAAATATAGCATCGAGTTTCAAGCGCAGTGTGACAATCCACAAAGAATTTCGTTTAGGCACTTGTTTGTTTACAAATGTCTTTGCCGAAGCGTCCGATCAGAACTAAACGTCTCAAAATTGTGGCATTCGAAGCGTCATAAAAAAGCCTCTGCAAAGCACAAAAAGAGCTTGTTTAGATGATGTGTTATGTCTAAAAGTCGCATGGGTTGATTGAACGAAAAATGACATCGTGACAAGTGATATTAGAGCCACTTTTCAGAGGACCATTCAATTTGGCGTTCGACGATCAAAATAGAATGATGTCAGATCCAATCACACAGGAGAAGGGCCATCCAGAGCGAGGGTGTGCTCGTTCAAAGGACGTCATGACTGCCTTTGATCAATGCCTCGATCAGTTTCAATTACACGTTGGCGAGATGCAAGACTAACTCGTAATACATGAGTGAGAGTTGGAGAAGTTAGTGGACATCACAACGGGGCAGGACGAGGTCGCGCCGTTGTATGCGTGGCTCGAGTCCATGATATGGCTTGAGCATATTTGCACAAGACATCGAAATGCATGAAGAAATGGGCCGACACCGCCCAACGGGATATCAATTTTGATGTTGAAGATTTGGTCTTTATAAAGATGGTCCAACATCTTCAATGAAACGGGAAGAATCTGCACAAGGGCCTCGTCAAGCATTATGAGAGCCCATTCAAGATTCTAAAGAAAGTAGGAAGGATGGTCTACAAGTTTGAGCTCCCGCTATAGATGCAACAACACCCTCTCTTCCATATCATCTTTCTCAAGTCTTACATCGAAGATCACAAAGATTCCGAGTGTGGGGTTTCAAACTGCACTCCGCCGGCTAACCGTCAACAGTTTACTAACCAAGTCAAAGAAGTGCTCGTCGTCCGTGTGAATAATCGGAAGGGCTATCTTGTTCGATGGAGCGAAAAACCAGACGTCGACACAAGTTGGGAGAATGCCGAAGCCTTGTGGCAATTCAAGCAAAAGATTAAAGAATTTGAAACTGCAGCTCCGAGAATGTCGCTGATTTGAGTGGGAGAGAATATTTCGGGGGCTCTCCACAACGTGGTTGTGCCCTGGGACTACCGAGTTATTTACTTGTATTTTTTTGTTTTAGCCCACTTTTCTAACTTAGTCTTATTTTCCCATAAGATAGCAAAGTGCACTCATAGCTTATCTTTCACATCACATATCACAAACCTACTTTCCAAAATAGTGATATATTAGGGGAGACCCACTACTCCGCTAGTGCTCCTCCGAATGTAATCATTTTATTTACTTAAATTTCAGAGCTTCTCAAAATTTAGCATCGAGTCTTAAGCATGGTGTGACAATCAACATAAGTGTCCCAATGATTGAGCATTCTGCCAGACGCCTGTTTGTTCACAATCTCCTCCGTCGAAGCGTCCGTTTAGGGCCAAACGTCCCAAAATTATGATACATTTGACAAGTGGCATAAGAAAGCTTCTCCAAAGCACATAAAAAAGCTTGTCTAGACAGTGTACACGTTTAGACGTCGCACACGTGACATGTGCACCTTGCTGGTTCAGGGATTTAAGGAATCCCCGGTTTAGGGATTTAACATTCTTGTTGTAGCTCGTTGATGCGACATTTGTCGGCTCTGGATGTAGGGAGCACCTTGACGCCTACTTTAGTGGGTAACATTGTTGTTGAAGGTCATCGCCATCTTCGCTTGTGCTTTCTCTCACCTGAATGGTGCACAAGGTTGTCGCCGCCAAAGTCCATAGCCCCAACTCCTCGTTTGCGTCGCCTCACAACTCTCGCTTCCTCTTGCTTGAAGTTATCACAGCATCCTTTGATTCTCAAAATTGCAACCAAAGAATGAACTTGCTATAGTCTGACATTGCTTGTCTCTTGCTTGACACCAACAGTCTCAATGGGCTAGGAATCTGAACAAACGGCGAAGATCGTGTGAGGTCATACAAGGAAGGGCGGACAAGAAAGAAATTGAAGATAGTTCGGCAAGTGTTGGATGGCTAGCTGCTTGTAGTGCATACATCCTAAAGTTGTTGGAGCCAAATGACCTTGCTACAACCCAACCACCTCGCCTCGCCACCACTGAACGATATTGCTGCAGCCTACCGTCGTTGAATGATCTTGCCGCATCCCGTCACCGCTGAACGTTCTTGCCACTGCCCGCCGCCAATGAACTAGGGTTCTTGCCACCACCATTGAATGCTATTGCCGTACTCCGCCGTCGCTGAACCTCTGCCCACGGTCAACTGCAATCATTCAGTAGCACTTGCGAGGACGAGTTCGTGCGACAAAGGTGAAGACGTAAAGCTGCAACAAGATCGTTCGGCGGCAAAGTCATTCTGCCTCATGCAGTTGAGCAGTGCACAAGCGAAGTCAGTCAATCTTGAGGTCGTTCGGCAACATTGGAAAGGACGAGTTCGTGTAGCATGGTCGTTAGCTGCCGGTGCGACAATTTGACTAGAGCAAAAATCCTTATGGACATGCATGAAGAGAGACATCAGATCTAAGAAAACTGACCTAATCTTTGCTGAGTCGGCTACTTGACATATGTCGAATTGACACTTGAACTACACGACTTATGATCTATCATTGATGCGACATCCGACGGCTCTAGACTTAGGATTTGTTTGGATTGAGGATTTTGAAGGAGCATGGTGAAATATAAAGGAATGAGATTAGATAAATCTTGTTTGGTTATATTTTTATTTTAGTTAGGAAGGGTGGGGTGGAATGATTAAACCCTTCAAAGACCACTTTTTTCATTATACCAAATTGATGAAATGAGAAGAAATAAACAATTTAGAACAAAATAGCTCCTCTCTTGTTACCAAATTAAATCATCGTTACCAAATTAAACAAATTCTCTCCTCTCTCTCTGTCTCTCTCTCGCTTACATTGTTAAATTATTTCCCTCGTATGAATATTATATTGATAAAAATAATTTTTATTTATATATATTTATCTCTCATTTTTTACTTTTTAAAATATATGGACAAAATAGTTCAAAAAAATATAATAAAAAATAGAAAAGATATGTGGAACAAAAATAGAAGAGAAAATTAAATTAAACGATAAAAAATAATTATTACTCATTAGAATATTTTATATATAATAAAGGGTAAAAATAATCTTTTAATAAATAAATTTTTCATTCTTCATCTCATTATTTTTTATAATGTATTATCCAAACTTTTTAATGACATCACACTCCATCACTCCATCTCTCAACATATTACACCATCTCATTTTTCATTAATTAATTATCAAACATAGCCTCAGGGAGCAATTTGCTACGTACTTTACATTAAATTCTTCTATTTTTTATTAGTGAGTTATTCTTTTACATTGTTATGAAAATCAGACCGGATTGGCCGATTCAACTGCGAACTGGTCGGTGATCCGATCCGGTTGAAGAGCAAAACCATTTTTCATGTTGAACCGGGGAAAACCGATTAAACTGACCGGTTGGACTGGGCCGGTTGAACCGGTCCAACCTGGTTCAATTCATATTTTGAAAAGAAGAAAGTAAAAAATGATAAAAATAGGAAAGTTAAAAAAGGAAAAAAAGATAGGAATATAAGAAAGGTAATGGAAGGAAGGAATATGACATGTATAAAATTAAATAAGACTGAAAATAAAAAAGGTAAGTATTTGAAATAGCTTAACATTAAAATAGAAAATTATTAAAGGGCATAAATAAATGAAATAAAAAAGGAGAGTGTTAAAAAAATAAGAAATAAGAATAATTTAAGATAAACTTTATTAATATAGCATATATAATTACTAAATAATAAATACTAAATTAGTAATAATCTATTTATATTTAAATGTTAATCATTATTATTATTTATTATTAAAACTTTTAACAAATCAAAATTATGTTATATTAATTTTTAATATTATTAATAGATTATTAGTGCAATATTCATATACTATAGGGTTATTTCCTTAAACTATCAGATTTTTCAAATCTAACCATAAACTACGAACTTCATTTTTTGGGTCTCTAAACTATCACAATTTTTTCAATTTGATCCTCCTATCCACTTCTATCATATTTCCCATTAATTTCATTTTTTCTATTTATAAAAAGTCCGAACCCCTCTAACCTTTAAAATAATACATAATAAATATAAAAAATAATAAAAAAGAAAAATGCGGGCTAACGCAGGCGAGGCCCCCCCTTATTTTCTTGCGCGCGGCGAGGAAGAACATGAAATCACTAGATTCTATGGATTTCGATGCTCCCTTGTGTGGAGTTTGAGAAGCTGACATACATGAAATCCTCAACGAAGAGATCGAGGTCAATCGAAAACGACATCACTGGGTCCGCCGATCATGGAGACCATGCTGTTGAGGTCGAGTTCGATGTGGATCCCGTTGATGTCCTCGAACTCCACATCCATGATAATGTTGAGCTCCACGGTGACGACGGATGACGCACCGGGTGGTGCCGTAGTGTTGACGACGTCGAGGAACATGCCGGCATCGCCGACGGAGGAGTCGTCTGAGGTGAGCACGAAGGTGAGCCCCCCGTCGGCGAAGGAGGGCTTGAGGTCGGTCACCGAGAAGGAGAAGAAGGTGGAGAAGGGGAGGGGAAGTCTGATGGTTGGGTGTCGGAGGCATACGGGGTTCGCGAACAGGGCACGACCACGCACCGCATGGAAGAAAATGAGGGGAGGGGGGGGGGGGGGGACGCCCCCCTGAGCGAGCTCGCCGCGCTCAAGGGGCATCGGCCCCCCCCTTTTCTCCCTTGCGTGCGGCGAGGAAGTATAAGGAGGGCCGGCGCCCCCTTGCGCGAGCTCGTTCAGGGGGGCTCGGCCCCACTTATCGGGGGCAAGCCATCGCTAGCGATCGCAGGGGGATCCCATCGCATCGGACCCTAATCCCCGATCTTCTTCATCTTCGCGCCACCCACCTTCACCCCCGCCTTCGTCTCTAGGTCGATCTTCAACGGTAGCGTGGTATTCTTCTTCAAATCCGACGTTGTCAACGTGTCTAGGGTGCCTCGATGCGAAGGTGATGGCGGCAGACAGTAGGGTCGTGTTCTTGGCCTCGTGGACGAATGCCGGGAATGACCCATCGTCAATTTTTAATTATTATATATATTATTTTAAGCAAAAATAGACACACTTCAATGTCCCTGAAATAGGGGTATAATGGACTTTTCACAAATGTAAAAAATTAAAGATAACTGAGAAGTTGACGGAAGGATCAAATTGAAAAAATCATAATAGTTTAGGAACCCAAAAAATGAAGTTCGTAATTTAGGATTAAATTTGAAAAATCGTGATAGTTTAGAGATAATTTGAGAAAATAACATTGTATTATATCATATAATTTATATTATATTTTTATAATTATTATAAATAATAATATTTTAATAAATTTTGATTCAATTCAATTGAACTCGATCGGACCGGTCCAATCGTGACCCGGTAAAGAATTTCAGTCTGGTCGTCGGTCCGATTCTGAAATGTTCTTTTATTGATTAGGTCTATAGATCTAAATAATCTCCCCGAGTTACTCTTTTGTTTCTATTTTGTTAATAATTTACTCTTTTATAGATTGGATCTGTAGACCTCAAAAGATGACTATATTTTTTTGCGGCGAAAACGAGGATCCCGAAATCATATCGAATCACTTTTTGAGAACTTTTGGAACAATGTCGAATAAAAATAATTAGGCTGCCAGCCATGTGATTGTTATATTCTTTTACGTACATTGTTGCGTCATAAATAATTTGCATTATCCATGATAATCTATTTGGATGAGTTTAAATGGGCGGGCCGGATTTAGTTGGTGGGGTTAGTATTGTCATCACACAATTTAAAATAAAAATTGATGTTTTATCATTTGTGGTCCAAATTGATTTTCTTAAGGTTTAAAAACGTGCATGTTTTTTGTTTCTTTTCAATTAAATTAAAATTAGATAAAATACACTTAATGATATTTGCCTAATTTAATCTCTCCTATTTTATTCATTATAATTTGTATGTATACAAAAAAGTAACCCACCATATTTTAAGAATTCAAATACAAATTATGTCCTATGAATGCATATCCAAATGTAATTTTTATAATGACATTTATTCCATAATTATCCTTAACTGATCCATTCATCGTCAAAAACTCAAACTAAACCTAAGCCAACAAAAAAAAATGCTACATTCTAAATCATATTGACTACTAAAATCATAATTGAGTTTTCTAATATTATAATTAGGTAAATTACATAAGAAAATTTAAACTTTCACATCTGTTGATATAACCTAGACTTCTATTTCTATTACAAATCATTACCTTTTATATTGGTTGCAAATTTAGCTTTCATAATATTTCTTTGTTGAAAATAACTGTTAAATATTGGGTCAACGATTATCACATGAATGAAGGATAAATGTCACTAAGTACCCTTTAACTTTGGGCGCTTTCTCAACGCTATATTCAAATTTCACTTTATAATAAGGCTGTTTTCAATTTTTTAACTTATTTTACCAACTACTTTTTTTGACCTCTCGTCGATGGTTTTCCGATCGTGCTGTCGACGTGGTGTTCACACGATGATTTTTTCTCTCCTCCACTCAAGCACCCATCCGACATAACATCATTAAAAATAAAAATAATATTAAAAAATGGGCAGAATAGGGAAAGGGAGAGAGGGAGGTGGGAGGGGGGGGGGACTATCCCTGCGCCGATGCGAGCCGGAGGGTCGCAGTCCCTGCGCTCATCAATGACCTCATCGGAGGTTGCGTCATCGAAGATCGTAGGGGCCAAATCCCCTTTCTTGTTCTGCCTATTGTTTTATTTATTTTTTATTTTTTTAATGATGCCACATGGGATGGGTGCTTATATGGAGGAGAGAGAAAAATGTCACGTGGACGCCACGTTGATAGCACGATCGAGAAATTGCTGATCAGAGGTCAAAAGAATAATTGGTAAAATAAGTTAAAAGATGAAGCACGATTTTACTAAAATTGATAATAGCGTTAAAAAAATATCCAAAATTACATAATATTTGATGAAATTTATCTCATAAATAAATGTCATGTCACCAACTTTTTAAATTTAATTTAAAAATCTAAATAGTAACTTTTTTTCTTCTTCTCAGCTCCATCACACTATGTTGCAAGTTAAAAAAAGCGACAATTGATTACATTTCTTGATTTTTTTTTCTTCCACAAAATTATAACGGACTAATGGAGATTATATTTACAAAGTTGATAATTTTTTAACAAAAAATAAAAGTATACTCTATATATGCGATGATATAAACGTTTATATTTTCCTACACAATTGATCCTTGAATTTATCGTTGTTTGATCTGCCGTGATAATTAGCTTGACTATGAAAGAGGAGGTGGACCCAGAAGATCTCGCCAAAATCTTTTGAACCATGAAACCAATGAAAGTTTCATGAGAATGCGGGGGGTCTCACAGCCTCATCACAATCTTGTCAACTTTTGTAGAAGAGTCAATATTCATTGATGAGTCGAACTCAAATTCCAAAGGTCCAGTTTTTGCCCCCTTTCATCTTCTTAAAAGTAGTGAGATCCGCCACATTGTCTCCATTTTGGTGGGCACCATGATTATTCCATTTACAGATATCCATTTTGGTCGTACACAACATGTTAGTGAACATGGAGAATGTTGGAGTTGGCAAACAACACTAATAGAAAGCTAACAACTTCAGAAAAAAAGAAAAAGAAAGAATATGGCGCCATATTCGCAGAAATGTTGAATTTGTTGGAGATGTAGCACAGGAAACCAAAATCCACTATGAACAACTACAATTGAAAATAATCTGCGATGTAATTATTTCAAACGAAAAATGCCATGAATAAGAAATACATCATACATCTTTGCACCATTTTTTTCCGGTAAACAAAATATTACCAAGCAACTTAAATAAGCCATCCACTTAACTTAAATCCACTTCACATGTCGTCTAAATTATAAGGACAAATAATAGTATCAATACTGTCGAACTAAAGGAACAAGGTGACGCAACTTTAACAGAACTAAAAAGCTCAAAAGCATTGCGTCACCACGTCCAGGCACTGAAACGAAACGATTTATGTCATAAGATTATTGACATTTTACCAAATTCTCATCGTAACAAGAAAAATGGAAAAAAAAAAGAACATAAACGTCATGATTCATCCATTCGATAGTCTCATTGATGAAACTCCCACATAGCTTTCTTCTTTCTTATACAACGCTACTTGATTGTAATTACTGACAAGACATTAACATGGTTACTAATATTTACTTGGTTCATGTCCAGAAAAGTGAAAAAGATAAGGAAAAAGGTAGCATACAACAAAAGAATTACTGATTTTGTGTTACCCTTGGAAGATATACATGTGCGCTTGCCTCTTGATCCCTAAAGTAAAATAATCGTGCAGCCCACAAAAATTGGCAGCAAATTGAATTTGAATCAGAAAAGAATTGAGGGAGTGCTGATAGAAGAGAGGAACCCAACTATAGCACTTTAACTCCGCTTGGCCGCTTCCCTTCCATAGCATCTTTTTTGTTCCGGCAATCGGCGCAGAGGAAGGGACCTTCCCATGGCTTTGAACTCATTGAGAAAATAGAGCCCGCATGAACGGATATACCTTCACTTGGAGCCAGGTCCAACTGGCAGATGGCGCAAGTGAACAGACCTGGAGTTGCTCGACTCGTTGATGTATCATTTCCCAACCTAAAATTGGACAGGAATAAAAAATGATTAGCATTCTCCTAAGAAAACCAATCTCGTCACAATGAGGCAAATGACAAGAAAGAGAGAAGCTCAAGAAACAACATGCTACGAAAGGTAGCAACCAGTCCTCCACAAAAGATAACAACCAGATGTGGTCAAGTTTTTTTCTTTGTAGGACAGGAGACATGGTTGAGTTAATAACGGTGAAATTATTTTTAGGAAAATACTGAAAAACTTATTGAGGGTTTAAAATAAGAAAAAGCAAGTCATAAGGTATGACAATAATATGGAACAAGTTCAACCAGGTGTGCCTTAAATTTTGCATGTGAGCCATCAAGAAATGTATAATAGAGGGATATTTTTTATCAGATGAATAAAGTCATAAAAAAATATATACATGCATTTCTATAGCATGAAAGCTACAATGACAGTACGAAGCACTTGCCAAGTTCACATTTCATTTTATATTTCTTTTTTCATAAGAAAAGGTGCTCCTAGACAAGGTCAAGAATATTTTATATGGGGCTCGATCAAGTCAGTTTCATAGGCAGAAATAGGTACAATTTAGGAACCGCAAATTTTAACAGGAAACTGTGTATGTATGTGCATTTTAGCTTTGTAGTCCTATGATCTTCCTTAAAAAGTGGCTAAGATTCTAGTCATGATAATAAATAATACGATAAACATCACAAGAACACAAAGCAGATTCTCAGACTCAATCCAAATAATTGTGCCAAAGTCTTCTAGAATCATATAAACCTTACTAAAATCAGTTGTCTTAGTTCCAATTTATCTATGGGTTTCACGACACAATTATATATGCATCATACTTCGTTCAAGATGTACATTCTGGATAATCTACAGATTCTGAATTAGCCAAATAGAAACTTAGCGTCATTCATAATCCTTGGGCCAAAAATGGTAAGTTACTTTTTAGTGAAACAGAACAAGGGAGATAACAAAGGATGAAGTTGCACAATCTATCTTCAAATACTGAAACTAAAGTGCAATATCAGTGCCTTTTAATTTTAAAAAGGTAATAAGGCCAAAAAATTCATAATCACGAATGATCCAATGATCAACACTTTACACCCAATCTGAAAAATAAAGATCTTTGCAATATTATGTTTACAAGAAGGTGATTGGTGTAACTTTATACTAAACAAACATTAAATGATTGATGTCATCATTGGACAATACACAAATGAGGGCAGTTTGTAGTCAAATTTTCAATCCGGAAGACGTAATTAAACTTGTCCACAATATCTAATTATAAGTTCAATCAGTCCTCAAACGATAAACAAGTAAAGCAGCACAGTTCAGTTTGTAAGAAACAGAAAACTTAGAAAAGCTAGATAATGTACTAGGGGCCTACATGAAAGCAAATTCTTTGAAGTAAAAAAAAAACATTAAACAATATAGTTGAACATTGCAGTATTCGTGCAGAATGTTCCTGTTCTTATCTAACAATGCCTCAACGTTAGTGAAAAAATACCTTTCTGAAAGCATCGCTGAACCCTCCTCAAAAAGTTCTTCCACAATGCCAACAGCAGAGAGCTTCTTTGCAAGCTTATTAGCAGACTCTTTTGGCTTCTTCCTGAATATAAGAGACTTAAACTTATTCATTTTTTTGGGCGGGGATGGAGGTGGAGCTGAATGGTCAGGTGGAATTATATCAACCACAATACAAGTCGTGTCATCCTTCAGTCCCCTTGTCCTCAGTGCTTCCTGGTTCATTAGTATAACATATGGATATAAGCTATTTTCATGTTTTTCACACTAAAAGGGTTCTTCAACTAAAAGTAAAAATTTCAAAGACAAAACATAAATAGAAACATTTCTTGACTATAAGTAGTTAAGGAGAAAAAATGAAGTGCGCTGAGCAACCTTCACAACTTGTCTAGCAGCAAGCTCTGCAGGTAAACCTCGGCATGAATTTGCAGCCATTTCTGAGGACAGTGCATCCCATATGCCGTCTGAAGCAATTATAAGTCTTCCTCCAGCATTTGATAACTGTGTTCGGAGAAGATTCTTAGGTTAAATTGAAGTAAAATAATGTAGAGAAAACTATAAGAGAAAACAAATGAATAATTTGATAATACGATTTACTATTCTCTCACCAAGTTTGAAGAATTTCTAGTACATGCATGTCCAATAATACATGTCACATTTGTAGTGCAGACTTTAATTATATCATTTCCAACATTGAGAATAAGGAATCATGACAAAACCACCATAATGCATAAAAGAAAAAAAAAGGAACAAGATTGAATAAAAAGATGTTATATTAAGTTAGTATGTCAATGCATAAAACTAACAGTTTAAACAATATATATGAAATGAATAATTTGGGTGCTAGACTCTAGCATAGTGATTCAAAAGTCCAATGCGAATGAATTACTCAAACGTAGAAGACAAAAGAGTAGAAGGCAATAATTGTAAGAGCATAGGGTCATACATAAGACAGGAAACTTTAAAATTACATCATACTATAGATTCGAGTAAAGTCCATTGCAAATTTCTTGACATATCATAAACAAATTCAATGGAATAGCAACCATTATACCTTAACTTGTTTAACATACGGTACAGGGACAATGAACTCGCCGACATCCATATCGCCTATAGACCTTGACAAGCACAAGCCTCCTGGCCAGCAACGGAGAGGACCTATCTGCAGAAAAACAAGAGATAGAATCTTTGAGTTTGATCAATTAACATTCTCTGAATTTAGTTGAGATGTATTTTATTTGACATGAGATGAACGTCCAATAAAGATCCCACCTCAGCACCACCAACAATGCTGAGCCTTCCTACTTCACCTCCACTTGCTGTCACACGCTCCCTCCTGTCAGTTAACGTATATATCAATGAGACTTACAGATAAATGAGGGACGTTCTAAGGCACACAACAAAAAAGATACTCACTCTTCAGCATTTTCTTCTAGCCTATGATCCACAGTTAATAAAGAAACCACACCACCCTGTGCATCCAAAATGCAACGAGAGTCTCCAACTGAAGCTACAGTGATTGTCCACCCATCAATAATTACAAAGGTGACAGTGGTTCCAGAAGTTTGACCTGATATGGGGAGCAAAGTTGCTTCACTATAATGTGCAAAAAAGTTGACAATGGAACATTTGACATAGAGGTTTTAGAAGCGCACCTTTGCTTTGAAACTCTTTATCAGTTTTGACAAACCCAGCAACTAGTGCACGAGGCAGAGCTTGAAGCCACTCTTCTCGTCCCAGCCCCCGTGGCATTGCTCCCATTACATGGTTCAACAAGTTATCTCTAGTATATATTGCCGCTGCATTTCCATTATGTCCATCAAGAACCTTACAAGAGCAAAAAGAATCCAAATTAGTCAATGTCTCTGAAGGCATAATATACACAGTTTCAGGGGTTTCTGATATTACCAGAGTTCGAATAGAGTACTATGACCAGGTAAAGACAGAAGTTAAAAGCCATATGATAAGTGGTCTACAAATTTTAGTTCCATTGCAAGGCTAATCCTAAGCTTTTCAAAATTTTAGAGTACTATGATCAAGTGGTCTACCTGAGTGATTATAGCTCTTCAAAATCCTATAGCTTAATGGCTCACCCATGGTATTTGATTTTTAGTACAAGCCAACAAAACAAAAAAAGATCCAAATGTATGACATGCTTTCTTTTTCTATTCTTAGCATATCAATTATATGAAATTATGGCATATGATAGAACAGAATCGGGGAAAAAATACTTAACATAACCAAGTTCAACCACTTTCTGTCTAAATCTTAGTTCAGTCCACAGTATAAATCACAAACAGCTCTTTTCCCCTCTCTAAATTCCAATGTCCCCTTGCTCACAGAATGTGCCGGTCTTGAGATGAACTCGATGACAATTTAACTCCGTCCAGCAAATAGTACACCTCGCATTCACTCCAAACAGTCAACGGATCAGTCCTCAAACATCTAAACCCCGCACAAGAGCAAGAAGCCAAAGCGCACGCGCACGCGTCAGCGAATTATACGAATATCCCCACCAATTGAGCAGCTAAGGATGACCACTGCTGCCATCGGACCAGGCACATCAGCGCAGGAGGATAGTACGCCAAACAACCACGTCCACATTTGGCTCCCGATCAAAGAGAAATAAAAAAACCATACCAGAGAAAAGGAGCAAGAAAAAAGAAAACTCACGGCGAAGACGGAGAAAGAGGAGGCCGGGTTGCCGTGGACGCGCTGGCAGTCGGTGCGCATGAGGAAGTAGTCCTCGCCCTTCTTGGACTGCGCGGCGCAGCCGTAGCGGACGCACGGCCGCTCCATCCGCTCGCTCTTGAGCTCCTCCCCGATCAGCGTCGCCAGCGGCACCATGCTGCTGCGCTGCTTCCTGTGCCCCCGCCGCTTCCCGCCCTCCTCCACTCTTCCTCCTCCTCCGCCCCCCGTCGTCGACGCCATCTCTCTCTCTCCTCCCTCCTCCTCCTCCGGATTCACGTCCTCCTCCCCGGATCCATCGTCCGGATCAGGAATTGTTTGCGTTCTTTTTCGTCCGGATCTGGAAGGGAAAGGGAAGTGAAGAAGAATGAGACGATAAAACGCGGAAACGGCGCTCGGTGGTGGGGGCAGGTAGGTGACCGGGAAGGGGGAGATGATGAACTGGAAGAGGACCCGACTCCACCACCACCCCTCCGCCCTCCTCCTCTTTTCCTCTCTCTCTCTCTCTCACACACACACACACGCACACGCTTTCTCTCTCCTGCTCTGCTTTCTTCTCCTTGTGCTGTATGACTCACTTCCGTGCGTCTTCTTGCTTTCTTTGTTGTTGCCAACGTTGGAATTATATAATTTTCTTTTGATTTTTAGAGTTTTGTAAATACATAAAATATATAGGGAGATATGGAAGAATGTGGGGGTTGTGATGCAAGCTCATATATCTGGGATTGAAAGGAATCTGAGGGCGGAGTTGGGGGGTGGGGGAGAGAGAGAGAGGTATTAAAAAAAAAAAGAATGGAGAACAGCAAAGCAGCAACTAACGCTATCGAATTTATTATCCTTCAAGGAAAAAAATATAAGTAATGGGTTGGGGTTCCATTTATTTATATTACATTTAATGCAAATAAAACATTTTTAGGACAACAGATTCACTACTGAAAATAAAATTGATCGAGTTCGGGGGCATCTTGCTCTAGATCAATCGTATTAATTATGTGATTCATAAAAATAATTAGTTAACATATGAGGGATGAATTAATCATGACATAAACAAGTTGATCTTGATTATCGATTGATTTGTTAATCGTGATCAAATATGCTACCTGAGAAATTAATATCAGATCGAACAAGAATAGCACTGTGTGATGTATGAGGTGTCGAGCGAGCCATTTTTCTCATAAAATTGTGATTTTATATTATTTCCGAGAAAACATGATTTTGCAGGAATTCTTATTTTTTTTCCAGTCGCAAGACGTAAATTGATTATACTTTCCATGACAATGGTCCTTTCAAAATCAATATTTAGATTATGAAAAATTTAGACCAACGATATAATATTTAAATAAATATAGCCAGAAAATAGAGCTCGCCGCCTTCTTTTGTCTTGGGTCTTGAGTGTGACAACGCTTCGGAAAGAAAAAAACTGTCCCAATTTTATTTTATTTTATTACGGAAATCATCATTATGGTCATAGAAAGGGCCGAAGAGGAGATTGCAACACATTTATAGAGAAGAAAATGCTTAAAAAAGGTAGCAAAAGAAAGAAAATATGAAGACCGTGACTGTGGTACCAAAAGCAACATCACACGAGACAAAAATACATGTTTGAAATTATACAACCACCTAAGTATGGTAAAATGAAATAGGTTAACAGGAGCTCTTCAAGCATGGTAGTCCAGGAGTAGAACATGCCTATCAAGGACATTCATCACCATTCTCCGGTATCCTTTTTTTCCCCTGTGATAGAGCCATTTTAATCCTTGCCGAAATCAGCATTGTAGTGAGCACTCGACTCCAGCTTTTTCGCCTCCGTCAGTTTCCGCACAGCCTGAAGTAATTCAGCACGTAGATAACTTAATATTCACAAATGTTGACAGAGAACTGTCTAAGTCAATTTTAGTAAGCTAGACGAGTGACAATTTTCAAGCAAGGTCCAAAAAGCATGTCAAAATGATGGCATAAGACATTCAGTATCTTAAATCGATCTAATGAATTAGTTAGGATATCCTATATAGTCCTGGATCGAGTGTTACGAGGGATCAGCCTACATGTTTAACGCAACATCCCATATTAATCTTTTCGGCCTTCGTCACTTTGGCTCGAAGAGTAGGTAGACAGGTTGATGGATCATCAGTCTCTTATCGGCTCCCCGAGCTGGTGAATTGAGAAGAGGCTGATTCTAGGGTAGAAATGTGGTTTAGAACAGAACAGGACGTCTGGACCCATGGAGGCCATTGACCGTCTTAAGATTTCTCATTCATACACACTGAAATGTATTGATAAATATAAATGGACCAAGCACTAACTATAAGGAATTCTCATATCAACTGTTCAAACTTGTAGCCTTCTCGCTATAAGAATGGACTATCAGGCTGGCAAGCCATTACATTTTCAATAGCACATTCAAAAGTTCAATCATCACGAGAACCAAAGCAATAACATTATAAGAGAATGTTCCTTACATTGTCATAATTAACTGGAGAATATAGAAACTTGGTGATATCAATAAGTCAACAAAATACTGCATTGTGCCTGAATTTTTAAATGGATAACTGAGTAAAAACAAAGCCATCATGACATTAGAGGAATCATTGCATCAAAAGCAATATGTTTAGTAGTGTGATAAAAGAGGTTCAATATGGACAATCTAGTCAAACAAACATTAGGGATACATGATGAAACAATCACTGTAGAACTTAACAGACAAGGATTAAAACATCTGCAGATGTATTGTTGGTAACATCCTTTTAACGCTAAACCCAAAAGCATATAGATGTTTTTTTTGAAGAGACTAAAAGCATATAGATCACTTCAACATGCCCAAGGACATTACTAAGGAATCAAAAGGGATAGCTCAATTATCAGCTTTGTTCATCTTCAGTGAAAATCTATCAGTTTATCTTCAAAACCATTAATGTTATTTCCAAGAACAAAAATGTTACCTTCATAAAATCTTCATGGATGACATAGTCACGTTCTGCACGAATTGCTGACATGCCAGCTTCTGTGCAAATATTCCGTAGATCTGCTCCATTAAAGCCCTATGGTCGAGAACCATAAATTGAATGAAGAGGGGTGGAAATAACAATTGAAATTGGATAATTAAGAAGTGAATGTCAAATTACATACTAACCTCTGCAAGTTTGACTACAGCCTCGTAGTCTATCTCTCCATGTTTGGCAATGCCAGCTGCATGGATTTTCAGAATTTCCATTCTAGCCTGCTCATTTGGAAGTGGGATTTCAATCTTTCTGTCCAAACGACCAGGGCGAAGAAGGGCTGGATCCAAGACATCAGGACGGTTTGTTGCCATGATCATCTTAACCTGATACAATTACCAAATATACAAAAATTTGAAATCAAGAATGTTTTTTTTTAGAGCATGAAATCAAGAATGTTGAGCCTATCTTTTTTTGTTTGCATGTTCTGCTTTAGAATGTTGAGCATATACTTTATAGTTAATCATGATATGTTAAAAATTTTCACTTAGACATTATGCAAGTAAGGACGCAATTTGTCTACGACAGAGGAAGTAAATGCATCTGCAGCATCTAATGCAGTACATTAGATTCTATGATGGATAATCAAATATGCACAAAAGTTCAATGAGTGATTTCATTTGACACATTTAAATGGAAAATGTAGGCTTTTTATGAAAAAGAGAAACTATAGATATGAAACAAAGATAATGACATCGAATTAATATATGAGAAATGACATTTACTTTGCCAAGTTGATCAAATCCATCAAGTTGATTTAGTAGTTCCATTAATGTTCTCTGGATCTCACGGTCAGCACTAGTTCCCTCGCTAAACCGACGTCCTCCAATTGCATCAATCTCATCCATGAAAATAATGCACGGCTGAAAAGGTAGAGTAACCAGAATAGATATCATATAATGCACGGATCGAATTAACTATCTTGATGCATGATGTGGAAAGACCAAAAAAAACTGATTGACGTTAAAGAATCGAACATCCTTACTTGATGGTCACGTGCATAACCAAACATTTCTCGAATTAATCGTGCACTTTCACCTATGTATTTGTCAATTATAGCACTGGATACAACCTACATCAGAATATTTTTTAAGTTTAAGAAAAGACTTTGATGACAGATTTACTTACACAAGTCTTAGAAAATACTGACCTTTAGAAAGTTAGCATCTATATTACTAGCAATTGCTCTGGCTAACAATGTCTTTCCTGTTCCAGGAGGACCATAGAGAAGGACACCCTGCATTGCCAAATAGATACAAGGAAATGAAGTTCTCTCGAAAGCAAATACCAAGCTGAAATTTCAACAACCTTAGATTGATTTGCTCAACTTTTTCAAATGCCCCCTAAAGATCTAACAATTTCAATCGTTTTGAAACTAAACAACATTCAAAACAATGCACCATTATTTTTTAAACGGCTTAAGGTATTTCAGGCACACAACTATATCAGTGATTGCATAGATTGACTCTTCTGGTGACTAATTCACAAGAGTTCATTTAGGTCCAGTTTTTTTAAAGGATGTCTACTCATTCGTTATTTAATTTCAATTTCATGCTGGGCTTTACATACATCTCATCATTTCTTCATACTGTGTACATTCCTCTCAAGATTTCAACATTCACAATACATCTAATTTGAGTCCTCTAAAACTTTTATTCTTAGATAACTCCTTTTTCTTAGCAATAAATTCTTCAAGTAATTTATAACTACTATAGAAATACCTTTGGTGGCTTAATTCCAACTCTTTGAAAGAGTTCAGGATTCATCAACGGAAGCTCGATAGACTCTCTTAGTTCCCTGATCTGATCAGACAAACCACCCACAGCTGAATAGCTAACATTACCCGGATCTTCATGGAGCATGTTATACACAACAGGATCCACCTGAGATTAAAGATAGGCATGACCAATCAAATTGCAAAAGCACTAAATAAAAAAGAATTTTTTTTTTTGCAACTTGTTATATGAAGCAACTATAGGATGATGATGATGATGATGATGATGATGATGATAACAATCTAACACCAAATTTTTTTTGAGACAGATCTAACACCAAATCATCTAGATTTTAAACCGTAAAAACCAACCTCACGTGGAAGAGCTCGCATTATTGTGAGTGTAGTCATGTCTAGTACCACACGTGTTCCAGCTGTCAACTTCTCTTTGTCTACCTTACTACGACAGCCAACAACATACCGTGGACCACTACTGGCTTTAACAATTACTGTGCCAAAAAAATTAGCAGTATTAGTCTTTTCATATCACTACCTTCTATTATTGTTAATCATGACTTGATAATATCAGTTTTCAGCTGGAAGTATAAATAACAACATTAGCATTCAACTTTAACCAAAAAATCCAGATGCCAAGAAAAGAAGTATAATAGATAATAAAATTGCTTTGATATCCATACATATTATCATGGAACCACAAAATCAGAACTCAGTAGCAGAAGTTAGAAGAAGATAAATCAATGGTCTTTTAACATGGCTTGAAACATTTTAAGTGGGATAAAAAAAGAGAGAGAAGAGGAAACAAATGATAATACTAATTGAATGACTCCCATAACTCAGATGTCATCCTTTTCCATTCACCCAAAAAAATGATAAAGTACACAAAACCAAATCTCAAAGTAGTATTATGAGTCCCCAAATGGATTATTTTATCTTAGTATAAATTGTACAAAGTCAAATATTACTTCAGCAAAGAACAGGACCTTTCTCTATTTATGCAAAGTTTAAACATACAAATATTTTCAGAAGTCAGTCATTGGTTCAATTAACATAGGAAAATGATGCAAAAACAATGTCTCTACACCCTTTTCAAAAAAGTTGAAAGAAACACGATATGTTTCTTCTAACTGATAAGATCTTATGTATTTTGTTAATCCAGAGACGAGCACAAGAGAGATTAATCATGAAATCAAAATTTACGACATTTATCTAAAATTAATATACAGGCATCAGTTGGGTTTTGCAAATATATAATGCACTGATAATGTGGACAGAAGCAGCAGATGCCTAAGAAGCACAAAGAGCATTGTTATAGTACCCACATCGGTCATTGTCAAGAGGCCTAAGAACCTCGCCAATAATCTGTCCTACGCTTTGAAGAGCCTTCAGATCATCTTCAGTCTTCGCAAAGTCCTTTTTAGAAGCCCTCAAATTCTCTCTAACTGCATTTCCAAATTTCAACACATCAAACCACATCCATTAGGGCAATGAAAGAATGAATTGTTGTCAACTTGTATTGATAAAATCAAGCAAGGCCAAGAAAACCAACTAAATGTCAATAGCAAGTAATAGTTGATGCAATTTTTAGAGTAACAATAGTTGCTATGTCGCTAGCAAGTAATAGTTGATGCAATTTTAGAATAGTAATAATTACGAAGGCTACAAAATTATTAGAAAACCAACTAAATGTCAATAGCAAGTAATAGTTGATGCAATTTTAGAATAGTAATAATTATGAAGGCTACAAAATTATTAGATAAATAAGACATAATTTCATATAATATAAAAAAATCAACAAGAAAATATATGCTTTTTATTAAAAGAAATTTACCACAGGCCCTGCATAAATAACATAAGATGTTATCTTTGTTCTACAGCCTACTTAAATAGCTATAAAGGTTATGAAGGAAGTTTTTATAAGATTGCAGAACATGTATCTAAAGAAATTAGTCCTTTTTTTAGGAGAAATTAGTCCTATTTTTGTGCTTTGCAGACATCACAACATCTTTCAAGTATATCTGAATTACACACAGTTGAATGCAGGACTTACCACATAACTTTAGCTAAGAAAAAATATAAAAGGAGAATAAAGACATGTCTTCAGGTAGAGATTTCTAGTCCATAATTTAGGGCAATGTTAGGCTCTTTAACCATTATTGTGGTTCAACATAAAAGAAAATGATGAAATTGCAATAACTGAGTGAAATCACAGTTTACTTTTCAGTACTAATGGGTCGTCTTCCATTGAAGATCTTCAAGAAAGAAGTGTCAATTTCAATAAGTAAAATCTGGAAAAATCCCATCAGGCATGCGCAACATTTTTTAAGGGTGATACATGTGTAATTATATACATGAACTGATGGTTTATAGGCATCTTCTACAAAAAAAAATTGGTTACAAATTTCTATAAAGAAAATGGTTCCAAGGTTACTCATATCCCAAGTTCCTAATATTCTGCTCTACAACTCCACACCTCATACTGTGCATGTATTCCAGACCAGTCACAAGATTTCCGTCTCATGGCTCCACCTAACCCAGATATGAACACCCTCAACTTCAACAGAGATGGGGGATTTTAGTTTTTCTCTCCAAGCATCCAGGGCAATGAACCTTGGAATCCTGGAACTCATCAAAACCTTGGAATCCACCAATGTCGCAAGTTGTCGCTTTCATATGACAAAAGAAATGATTGCTTTGGAATGCACTAGGATAATTCTGGAATCCATTGGAGTTCTTCACAATCCACTGTAGTCATCGTAAATCCACACAACACAAGAACACAAAACTTCATTTGGGGAAATATTCATCCATAACTTCATTTATATCAATAAAGCCCTTCTATAGAGTTTGACTCCAATTATAAAGAACTAAAATAATAAACAAATCAACTTAAGATATAAAAAAAGAAAAACAAAAGTAATTAATAATTCTAACTACAGGGACTATTAAACTAATAATTATCTCTGTGCTACATCAATTTGCATAAGCTGCCACCAAAGGTGATTCGACTGTCATCCCATTATTGTGTGCAATTAAGATTCTTCTTCTTTGGTTCATCAAAGATGACTTGATACCCAAACTCATTGATCTAAAATTCAAATCATGTTTACAATTAATTTTTTTTAATAGGGGGAAAGTGTCCAGATACAAATTATTTATTCATGGGTGATTATGTGGACCGTGGATACTATTCTGTTGAGACTGTCACTGTAAGAAACATGTCGTATCTGTGATTTAACATAATATCAGTCTACATCATACACTGCTATCTCTGCTGTTTGTTTCGTGACATGTTCATATCATATCTTTCAGACTCAGTGTTTTATTTATAATGGGGGTGTTTAAATCATCCCATGCTTCTGAGATGTGAAGCAACTGTTTAGACTGTGATGAGCTGCCAATTTTGGTCCAATCAAAACTTGGTCTAAGTGAATGTTGATACTTATTCTTTTACTGGTGCACAGATATGTAAATTAAATTCAGAGTGTGTCAACAGAAAATTTCCTTTGCTTTAATTGTAACAGTACAAGGCTGGGTGCATATGAACTGGTATTTGTGCTTGCGAACCTTCTGCATCTATTTTGTTTGTTTTGCAAATCTGAATATTTGCAAGACTATAATCGTGTTCAAGATGTTAGACAAATCATAGAGTTTCGAAAATGTCACTCATCCCGATAGAAATCATGATCAGTGTCAGAACTACATGAATTGGGGACATGATAACTCTTTGAAAATGATGGCATATTAGGGACTATGAAGGTTAAAAACAGAGGCCTGTGAATAAAGTAGGCAAGAATTATCGCTATCATCTTAAATGTGCAGATGCCTAGTGTGTGTCACAGATAACATGTCTCTATATGTCATGTGGCTTCCCTTAATCATTTTTTTTTAAAGTAGGTGAGGATGAGAGCCATGTGCACTCATCCATATTTATTGATATAACAATATTACATCAAGATGTTGAAATAATAATTCGTACACGCTGCCGTTAATCATATTCCACTTTTCCTCTTAAATTTGATGTTTACGAGTATCTATGACAGCTGAAAATCACAAGACCTTGTCCATATTTGTCGAATTCAGTGGAATTTTTCTGTAGTTCTGGTGTTAAAGGATAACTCCGCCTATGTTTTATAGCCGGTCCCAAGCCCGGATAAAGGAGGAGGGTTGTGTTAGGCCCCGACAGCCAGCGTAAAATCCTGTCGAATCTCATGAACATGGATCAACGAATGGCGTCGTATGATCCATGTAGCCGACCCCACCTAGTGGGATAAGGCTTTGTTGTTGTTGTAGGTCAATGGGAGCTTGATTGCACACATGTTATGAACCTGAAAGACATGTGATTTGGGTTTCTTCCCAACTCCAATGTTATTGCAGTTCTGGTGTTTGGGATTCACGATTTGATCAACATAATGGGCATTGAGCCAAATGGTTTGTCAAAAAATAAAAGGAAAAGTCGCAATGATGTTATGTTCTTAACAACAACAACAACAACAACAAAACCTTATCCCACTAGGTGGGGTCGGCTACATGGATCATACGACGCCAATATATTCGTTGATTCATGTTCATAAGATTCGACAGGATTTTATGCTGGCTGTCGGGGCCTAACACAACTCTCCTCCTTTATCCGGGCTTGGGCCAGGCTATAAAATATAGGCGGAGTTGATGTTATGTTCTTAACAAACTGAAAATTTTCATGCTGTCTTCCTGTCCATTTGTGCTCTTAAGCATTAGAAAGTTTTTCCTTTTTTTTGACAAAAACGTAGTTTCTTGATGTAATGGCCTCATAACAAAAAAGATGCCCGACTTGGAAGCAAAAGCATTTTAAGTGATAGACTGAAGATCTTCAATCAGGGTTTGAGTGCCCTCACAAAAGCAAATGCTAAAATGACTATCAGCCCAGGCGTCAATTCAGAAATGAATAAATAGTTCAAGAATGATCTGCGAAATGTATTGTTTCAAATAGGCTCAACAAAAGAAAATTGTCTGACATGTATTAAATGTCCAAAGTAGGTCTTGGTATCTTAACTTTGAAGCTGCTATATTAGAACCATAGAATTCCTTAGCCATGAAAGTCAAGAAGTCATCCTTTGTAACAAATTTTGATGGATATTTTTTCTCAAAAAAAATTAATGGATATTTAAATAAAATGCACCAATACATATGCCTTGCATTTTTTTTTTCAATCATCCATATAAATTTTGGAAGTTTTTCAACTTTGACAGACATCCTTTTGATTCTCAAAAGGAAAAGACAACACCTTGTAGGTTTGAAAAAAGATATTGTGGTCTTAGCATATAGAATCAATTATTGAGTAGACATAGGAGAACGAACAAGGGATTAGTGACTATTGACTTAAGGACAGTTGTCCCATGACCATATACTTATCACAAGTCATGATTCGCATACAAGATTAAAATCCATCCCACTGTTTTATTTCTATTAAGAAGCATCCATCAAATACTTGTGCCCTTGGACGAAGAAGGACATCAATACATGCTTAATTCACTGGAGTGATGTTAAGGGAAATGATTTATAGGACTTCAAATGACAACTTAAATGAAGACAAACGAAACGTATTGGGCAACCCAGACACAAGATGGGGCTCCTTTCTCACAACAACACACTCTATAGCAATTTGTATGGCGCTGTAAATTTTTATCAAGATTTATTGTTACCTTGAAAGATTCATAGCTATAACCAAACTTAACATTGAAATTATACAAAGTCATCATATCATAATTCTCGGATTTACAGTGATATGGTACTGCTCTACAGACTTCATTTCTCTTGAGAAACATGTCGGATTCTTCTAAAGCGCGGACAAAAAAAAATTCGTCCCTCTCCAAATCCTATCTCGATTTATAAGTTCGAATGGTCTCAGAAAGAAAAAACCTACTCAAACCCTCAGCAAAAACCTAATATTTCGCATCTTCGTTACCAAAATTAACAACAAAAAGAGAAGCCAAGGGAACAACAAAAGTAACATCCAGCACCTCATTATTAAAAGAGAAAGCAGATCGAAATCGATCAGGAACAGATCAAAAGGAACTGATCGTAAGAGTAGAGGGGAGGAAGGTTAGGGCACCGGTGCGGAGCCTGGAGTCCAGCTCCTTGTGCTGGAGAAGCCGCTTCCGGTAGTCGGCGACCGCGCTCCTCCTGCGAACAGCGTCGTCTGCAGTTTCGGTCATCCTTCCGACCTCCGTCCGCCGCCGTCTAGTGGGAGAGCTCCTTTTTGGCGAGCGAGATGGAGAACAATGGAGGGGAAGGGTCTTTCTCCCGAGACGGCACAGAAACGTTTTAATATATCAAGCACTTTTATGTAATTTGATATTTTATTGTTTAGATATTTAAAATAAATTTATGTAATAAAACATATTATATTTAAAAAAAAACTACAATGTTAAACTACTGTTCTTAAAAACCACGAGTATTACAAAAATATGAAATTACAAAAGGTCTGACGATTTTAAACGGCGGAATGAAATATAGAGAAATGAAATTAAATAAATTTTATTTCAATAAAAAATTTCTTTAAATTAAAAAATAATTAAAATTTTTAACATCATATTTTTTATTTCGTCAGAGATAAGATCATCCTTACCAAATTAAATAATATTTCTATTCAAATTAAACAAACTCTTTTTCTCGTATTTCTCGAATTAAACAAATCTTACCATATTCTTATTTCTTTCTTATCAAATTAAACAATCTCAAAATTGGATTGAGATCCGATCCAATCGATTCAAACGCTGAACACCCTTACGCTCTACACTCAATTTTATTTCTCCATTAGTTAATTGTCATACAAACTCTAATAATTACTTTTATGTTTGGAAGAATCGCGATACACAACCCAAGATACACCTTATTATATGTTAAAAAGAACAAGATAGATATACTATTTGTGACACTTAAAGAACTTTTCCCATTTTCCTTAAGATTTTGTTTAGGGGGTCGATCCGTTCAAAAGTAGAAAACGAATCATTTTTTTCTATTTCTAGGCGCGGTCACATTAAAAGTATATTTACAAATTGTTGTGAAGCTCGGCATTTAAACCTCTCATCCACTCTGAAATTTGATTATAATAATTTACAATTAATATTTAATTCTACTAGCTAATTGATTGGTTGACCGGTCGAGCATTTCTTCTTTAGCATTTCCAAATTTAAAAATCATGATATTTTGCTCGCACCTATTATTGTACCCGTCTACCGCCAAGTGAATATTTTCTTCCCTTTTCCCCCATTTGAGGTCTAAGAATATAATATAATAAATAATTAAAATATATTAAATATATAACGTTTATTTAAAAAACGAACTCAACATAGACCTAGTTCAGGAAGAATGCACTATATTTTCTTTTTTAGCATTGAAATACAAAAAAATTGATATTCTTTTCTCATTTTCACTGTCCATGATTAAGGCCTAAGCCTTATATTTTGTTGGGCAGCCCAACAGTAATGGGCCTCACATGGGCTTGCAAAAAACGCGAGTTTGATCTTAACATTGGGCCATCTCTGTGCATGTTTGAACTTATAAAAAAAAAGAGACATTATGAAACAAAATCTGTGTTTTTTTTTCAAAATTAGACTCCACACCTTTTTTAATAAAAAAAATTCCTTATAAATATGAAAATAAAATAGTTAAAAAATTACAGTTTTTAAAATCAAACAGCCATTTCATTTCAGTCCTAAAAATCCTAAGTAGCACTGACAGGGAATTATATAAAACTTCACTTCATGGGTAAATTAATAATTTGCGTATGCTTGAGAATTTTTTTTATATAAATATATGGTTTAATATAAATATCAAGCTCTTTTCGTGTGGAGCATGTGAAGTGTCTTTACGCATATTTTTTTTATTTGTATATCTTTCTTCGTTAATAGTTTTTAATGTAAAAAGTTATAAAAAATGATTATATTTATCATGAAGAATAATAATGTGCATATGTTTGTAAAATTTTAAAAATGATATATATAATTATTATTGATTATTTAAGTCATATTTTTATTATCATTAATATTTAATGAAGAAATATATCGAAGAAATAAAGAAAAATACGTGTAAAGCCATTTGACACGGGCTACATTTACATTAAACACACATATATATATTTCTCATTTAATGTATATATGGTTACAAAAAGCAATTTTCATCAAATAGAAAATGAAATTTCAATTCATTGAAATCAGTACAAAAGGAGCAAATTGTTTTCTGTTCAAATATAATAAATCCATATATTTTTCACCTTTTGCCCACTCTCATCTCATAATAATAGAATTAACAACCAAATATTAAATTGTATTTTCAACATTTTTTTTACGAAGAAAGTATAAAATTATGGAGTCGGAGATTTAATGTACTAAAGAGTCAGGTGTTTTCTTGTAATTGAGACATAATATACGTCAACATATAAGAATTTAAATAATCATGCAATTATTTACTTACTTATATAGATATACATACATGCATACACTTGAAATTGTTATTTATGTCTTAATTAAACTAGACATTAGACGTCTCCACGTAGTATGTCATATATAGATAATGAACAAAACTCAATTAAATAATGATAATAATAATTAAATCTAAGTTATTAATATTTAAATTATTAATAGAGGATCATAATTATCTTGTCCTCATAATACTTTACTTTCCTTCATCATGAACAAAGAGGAAAATAAGGAACAGAAAGTTGCAAATTTTTACGGCTTTTATTATATAAGAATGAACTGCAAAAAGAAAAAAAGAACAACTGGTGTTGTTTTTCTCAATTCCCTCTATCATCTTTCTCATTTATTCTTTTTTATAGATGAGTTGTAGTGTAAATATATCTTAGTAGGGATACCATTAGAAAAATTGCAAACGAGATCATCTTGAGCATATTTCTCTAATTTGTTGGATAATTAAAATGAGATAACAGATCGAGTCCATCGTCATATTATTTATTATCTTAATTAATTCGCATATATATTTTTCAATATTATCACTCTAGAGACAACTATGGGCACAAGTAATCAACCTACATATATGTTATTAAAAGTTTGATGCGCACAAGCAATACGATAAACTCAAGTATTCCATATTAATAATTTAGAAAGATTATATCCTAAAATAACGCCACCGTAAACAAACATGGAATACGATAAACTCAAGTATTCCATTGTTCTTGTCATTATTGGAGTCCACATGTCATAAAAATGGGTGTTTGATAGCAAAAGCAAGAATTGTTCCTATACCAAATAGGTCCTATGGGATTAAGTAATTTTATAAAATCCACATAAATATAATATGTTAACATACATACGAATGAATTGTACATGAGACGTGTACTTTCTTCATAATTGTATACGAGTGGAAAAAAATTTGTTCCAAAATGCAAAAAAAAAAAATTATTATTATTATAAAGAATTATTATTATTACTATTAGTTTCAAATATGATTTCCCAGAAATCTTAGTTATTCCAATAATCACAATTATTATAATCCTTATTTTTTAAATTTTATCATTACGGCTTTGTTGTATTTAGAGTTTTAGTCCTCCATGGTGCTCATTTTTTATCACATCCAACATTTTTCGACTAATCTGCGATTAATACGTGAAAAATACCATTAAACCATGGTTATAAAGCAACATAACCTTTAAGATAATTAAATTGGAAGCTAATGATCAACGAGCCTCTATCACCTCCATTGTTCACGCTAAGGAGATGAACTAATTGCGAATGAGAAAATGGTTCCGAATTCAATTGTAACGATTAGTCTCACATGAACAAAATACGAGAATGCAAGTAAAATATTATACCTACTACATTTGAATAACTTGGGCGAGCAATACTATCCATGATCCATTAAATAAAATCTAATTGACATAACACTCCAAGCTAGCTTGGCATAATATTATTATGGCTTGCTAGATATACTAGAGACCAACTCAGGTCATATGCATGCATGATGATGGTATACATAAACTTCCATCAATGGCAACTTGGTATGGGAACTTTGCAGAAATCAGAGACCTTCTTGCTGTTCTTGGAGTTGATGTAGCCTTTCAAGTTGGGGTAGTTCTTCTCGTAGAGGCAGAAGCAAGGCTGCTGCTGCTTCAGCTTGGCGCAGCAGGTGGCCGACGGCGTGACCGACGACAGTATCGCCTGAGCGCAAGAGCTCAGCTCCGTCGGGTTGCAAGTCACCGACACGGCCGCCGGAGTCCGGCACAGGACGACGGCCGAGATCATCAGGAGGGTGACCGCCAAGGTCGACCGAGACTTGTTCATCATGTCGAAGTGTGCTACTTGGGAGAACTCAAATTGTCAAGTTGCAGGGTTTGGAAGGTATATTATGAAGACCCTTTTATAGGCGAAATGCCCTATTTTTTTCTCTTTAATTTAATATACATTGTAAACATTACGAAAAAATAAGGTGTATGAATTTTTTATTTTATTTTCCACTACAAAGAAGTAGGAATATATTATCCATGCATATAGAGAACACGTACAAGTTGCATTATTGATGATGAGTTCACATATTTCCTGTTCACATAAAAAAAGGACCACTATCAACCCCACTAATGATATGCTTGGAAATTGTAAAGATTTTGAGTTGCATATCTAATTATAATGAATAGTCTGCATGCATGAGATTAGACTTGTTACGTTAATATGTAAAGTATATTTCACCCACTTTTCTTCATTGATTACCTTAATAGGAGAAGCATATGTTCATTAATTATATAGTAGTATCTCATACTCATTCGACCTTCATGTCCAACAAGGCTAATATCAATCGTTAATGTAGTTTATGACTCGTCAAACATTTTTCTTGTATAATGATACCTTGGAAATTCATTGTGACATCTTTTATCGAGCTTAATCTTCTAAAATACAATTAATGGTCTAGAATCATGAATAATAATTCCATTTTCAGACTCCATATAATATGAGCATTAAAATCAGTAACATATAAACCAGTATACCTCTAGTACTATCTCATATGTGAAGAAGAAAACCAATAATTATCTTCTAACAATTTTATGTACATGTTACAGTACACGTGATATAAAGGTATAAGTTCACAAGCTAGATATAAGAAACTTTGGGAAAACAAGAATAAGAAAGGAAGAATAAAAAACGAAGACGTAAATGGGTTAAACAATGTTTGTGCACTCATACATAGAATGGTAGAAGTGCATGTGAAACAAAGGGACAAAGTCACAAAGGTGGTGGCGTACATCTTGAAATTTGCAGCATCCAATGGGAATAATGTAGGCAAATTAGGAGTATGTGGTCCTCTTGAGCAGGTCTTCTTGGCCTCTTCTTTTTTAGAACTTTTTTTATTGATAAGTTTTAACATTAACGCGAAGAGTGGACTTCGTGGCAGTCCTTTGATGCCAAAAGGATAGCAAGACAAGAAGAAAGTGGTTCATGAAAAAGTGGAACCCCTGTACACACATGATGTATAGGTCATATCCCATGGTGATTTAACAAGCTAGTTAGAAGGTGTGTATAAAGTTGTTTTTCCTTTTCTTGTATTTTTTTTTAAAAAAATGCAAGTTGTGATCAACCATATCTATAATCACTAGGCAGCATGCAATACTTGTAAGATCTCGTGAGTCCTAATCAGGAAAAGTGAATGATTGCATTCTACCCAAAGTTGTTGCAAAGTTCATTGCCCACAAAAAAATAATTAATTAATAAAGTTGTTACAATGCATGAACGATATGAAATTGGTGGTGCACACGGTGCATCTTGCACTATTTAATATTTATTCAACACCCTCATGTTTGGAATCTACTCTGATTTTTAGGCTACACATCTGTTTAATCATATAAGCAAGACAAGATTTTAACTTTTGAAGTGTACATAGAGAATTCTTCTTTTTTTCAGTTGCAAAAGCACACAAATTTCCCATTGTTTTACTCGTCACCATTGTACTACAAATATGTTCATGTTTTGAAATATGTAAAAAAACTTCACATTTTCTTTTTGACACCCACTCAGATCTTCTCCATTGGTTCTCATGGATAGACATAATTCTTCTTAAACTTAATTTTTAAACAGAAAAAAACTACTTGGATCCACTTTGTTTTCTCTTATAAAGAACTTATCATCTAATTCTGAGTGGGGAGGATACACCACATTTTCTTTTTCTTCGGAAGAAAGGTTTTGATTAGCTCACATAAATTTTTTTCATTTTTTTTTGCTACATGACTTTCATTCTCAATTACATATACACTCGAATGACAATCATATAACCTGTTAATCATTCTTTTTCTTCTAGAAAAAACAGCTCCTCTTATCATAACTGAATTTAAAATCATGTCTTTTGCCATCTGAACTAATTAATGTTGGATGTATCTTGACCTATTTATATATCCACATAAAAGGGAATAAGGAAAGTAAATAAGACTAATAACGAGATAAACATATATAAAAAAATGGTTTTCTGAGATTTAGATTGAAGTTTTCCTGCCTCAGTTTAGTTCATTCAATCGTTCTTTTATCAGTTAAATCGACGACGAACATAGGACTGTTCAAGACTTGGGAAAAGGAGAAAGAGACGACGTTGGAAGAGACACATGAACACGCGCATTTAGGACTCGGTTCACATAGATTTCTAGGACACTACAAACTATTTATTCATGACATCTTATAGGACACTGTAAACTATTCATTTATGCCATGCCATTACCTGAAAAGATTCTCCACAAACGTTCTCGTGTGGAACAGCAGATCTCACCTGTATCTCTTTCTTGTGTGAAATAATATAATACAAACTACATATTAGTTAAGGGTAGAGGAAATAAAGTATGCTAAAGATAAATAATGCTATTAGTTTTCCATGAACTCTCTTTATTTGTAAATATTAACACTCTACCTTATCCGTCAAAAAATAAGTTTAAATAGAACAGCCATTTAATACACTTCTGCAGGAAAAAAGATGGAGAAGAAAAGCAGACGAGAGCAAATTTTATCATTTTTCTAGGTGTTTCTATCATCCTTTTCATTTTAAGTAGACTTCTTATTGTAGCAAACAACAATAACAAAGCCTTATCCCACTAGGTGGGGAGACTTCTTATTGTAGCATGAAAGTTTTTTTTTTTTAAAGGTTAGTATGAGAGGGTTAAATGAACAACTTTAGACTAAAAGGCAGTAGGTGTCCAAAGGCACTGTCAAAACAAACTGCAGCTTGTCGTAACATGATTCAGTAGTGGTCAGCAAATATATTCCAATGTCATTTATAGAACAGGACGATTCCAATGCTAACTTTTTCCCTTCCTAAAAGGAAGTCTTTTTTAGATTATCTCATATAGTTTGTATGAATTGTGTGGTAAATTATGCTTTTTCTAAGAAGGTTATACCTTAGGTGGATACTGCCTAATACTGATACAATATAGTATTATCAAACTACAGTGCTCTACAGTTAATACAGGAGAACTAGCATTGGTAAAGCCAGAATTCAGACTCTAAAAATTGCAATGAACAATAGAAAGTGGTAATTATGAAAAATAAATAAATGAAAAGTTTTTATTTAATGATGTAACAAACTGATTTTTATTTCCCCACAGGATTTGTTATGCATCTCGCAGAGGTTTTGAATAAGTAAGATTATTACAATTGCTGAATAGAAGTAATATGCTATACAGATATACATACCCAACTCCTCAATTTGGATGCCCCACATAAAGGGATCTCATCAGATACAAAGACTTTACGTCGAATTGAACTGTTTCACATATCACAATTTATTGTTGTTCCTTATTTCAGTTGATGATATATCCATACGAAACCTGTCCTTTGGTATGGATATAAACATATCCTTCAATTCTTCTGGGATACTGAAATCTTCAAGGACCTGTAAATTTGTAGAAGGTAACTGTTAACTCTTTAATTAATAGGAGTGGAAAGCACCAAGACTAACAAACTGGCGGCGTACCTTGAAAACACCATCAACCAGACGACCAGCCACAAGGAATGTGCAACCTGTTCTTTTACATTCAAGAAGAACTTCTAGCATTTTTGTGCGATTTCCATCATAATACTTTGTCTGCAAGACAAAAAAAATAACTTTATTATTCTAGAACAAGCATCGACGGGTCACTTACTTGAGATAAAGAAAACCTATAAAATTAATGACAACAAAAAGAGCCCTTGATCCACTGAAATGTTGAGCTTTAAAAGCCTTGGAAGACGATGAACATGCTCAGGACATTGAGATATTGTTAAAGCCCTATTTGCATCCGATACAGACAAGAACAATCTAAGAAGGTAGCTTGGTGACCAATGTATACATCTTGGATAATTTGGAAAGATCCTTAATTCTTTTCCCTGAAGCATTATAATGCCATCATGACCAGTATGAATCCCAATAAGAGATGGAAATAGAGATAAAGAAATGACAAGTAGCTACTCTAATAACTCAAAACAGCTTTAAATTAGAAACAAAACTGTAACAAAGAGTAGATAATAGAAAAGCTGAAGCTTGTCAGACTGCAGAGACAAGATGTACTGGGATTCATTTAACTTGTTTTGAGTTATTTTATATATGTAGCATGTAATGCAATTAAATTGATTATGAAATATCTTCATAATCATGCTCTGATTGGCATTTATTACATATACTTGAGTAGTCCTTTCTGAGCTAAAGTTAAATTTTTTAAATCATGGGAGTGTTTTGAGGGAAACTCATTAGTAGGAAACATCTCTTCTTTTCATGTGAAAGATTAAAGTTCAGTCATGTTATACAAGTTGATTATTATGATTCATTTGACGGTGGTAGATGGTGAAAAAGTATTGAAAGTAAGATTTTATTCAAGGTAAAGGTCCTGTTTTACCACTTGAAATCATACTCTTTCTATCAGTTAAGGGAAAAACAACTCAGGACATTCTAAAGAAGTTTAATGGATGATCCAAGGAAATAGAAGGCACACCCTTAAATAAAGATTAACAGCAAGAATTAGCAAATTAAAAGGGTTTGGAATACTTAAATATCTCTTGAGGACAAATTTTGTAAGGCAGATACTTGATTTTATCTTTGATTTCACTTAATATGTCTTGGATAATTAATTGATGTCGTAAAGAGAAACAATTTATGTATGCATCTTGATACTAAGTTTTTACCTGTATAGTAATCTGATTCATAACCTGTGAAAATGTACAACACCTAAGGACATGAAAATAGACATGTTCTTCTATATTCATGTGTAAGATATTGGCATAGAGAAAATACACAGACCATCTAACAGCTTTCATTTTCTATGAATCTAAGATCTGAAACTTGCAAGTATATATTTTTTTCTACTACTTGCATCCTAGGAAAGGATATGTTTGGTTAAGCTAGTATAGTCACAATGTAGTATCTAGCAAGCACATTTCTGCTGAGGTGCGAAAATATCGGCCTTTCATAAGCCTTCTATTGCCATTGAGAATAAAAGGGGTTTCTTTTCAATTTCCAACTCTCCATTGGCATTTTTTTAGGGGTCTTCATTGGCATTAATGCTTTGAACCTTCTTGTCAAAGGAAGATTAAGGCCTCTTGCATTAATGTTCATTTTTTTTCCTTTTTCTGGTTTGAAAGGGAGGAGAGTTCATTTTTGGATGGTCACACAGCTTTGTTTGTATTTTCTTATCTCTGTATCAAAGTGTTGTTTCGAATATATGTGAACCATTTCAGTCAACAAGGCAAGAGGCAAGTTGGGACAACATATCGGAACCAGGCATCTGAAAATGGGCATATCCTCCATGGTGGCACTCAATATTTTAGTTCCATACTCCAGCTATAGACAAGTTAGAATTTAAGAAAAGAGTTAAGCCACTATCATGTTCTTACATCAATAAGCCTTATAGCAGTATCTACACCAATGACAAATGCACTCCCAGGAAACAGTCCAGCTTTCTTATAGAAATAAGGCTGATTGGAAATAATCACATTTTTTCCTGCATCGAGAACAATGAAAAGTTATAACAAGAAAGGTTAATTATCTTGATTAAAAAAGATAAAATTGTTTAATTAATACCTTTATGAAGCAACAAAAAGGCACTAACCTGCATGCTTGAATTGTTCAACTCGACGTTTAATTTCAGCTACAGACAATGGAGGTTTATCAGCGTTGACAGCTGATATTTCAAAACAAGGGAATCCATCACCCACAATACTGCAAAGTCAGTTGAATGTTGGATTTTTTTTTTTTTTTGAGGAGTGTTGAATGAAGTTCAAGGTATCAAATAAATATTCTTTAACTTGTCATGTTCGGACACAAATATTGATTCTTATGGGCATTAACTGGGAGAATTCATAAGATACGTTCGTATTGTGTCAAAGAAATTTATCAGTTTATGCACCTTGATGCAATATCCAGAAGTCTGAGGTGGCCATCATGTAATGGATTAAATGAACCAGGCAATATGATCTTCCTTTCTGCAGCTGATGGATCATAGTCTGCAAATCAGGTGGATAATGAGATCATAAACCGAAGCGTAGATAATCCAATAAGAACTCACTAAAAATAATCAGATACCACAGGAAAAAGAATATATTTTCATGCAAAGTTTTCCGTCGATAACTTGTTGCAGCTCCTCATCTTCATCAATATGCTTTTCACATTCACTGGGTTTTTCAGCATCATTGAGTTCAGATTCAAAGGAAGCACTAACTCCACATGCATCTGAAATTGCCTTCCATGATAGAATTTAATCAGGACATATATCCAAAAAGAATAGAAACTAATGTATAAAACACGATAACATTAGTTCTAGTCAACAAATTTTGTCCAAGAAATCAAAAGAATCATACAAGAAAAATAAATGACAAAGCTGTGCCCTTAGTCTAATGTGGCATATCACTTTTTTCTGTCCTCACTCCTCAGGCATAGCCTACACTTTTCTATTTACAACATACAATTAGACAATTTTGAAAGGAAACTGATTCCATTTGGAAAAACAAAAGGAAATAGATTTAATGCTGAAAATTTTGAGTAATTCACATCATCAGATGCAGTAACTGTGGTGCATTCTCGAGTAACTAGCACAAGTTTCTTTAGAGGGAACTAGCAGAATTGTTACTGTTAATCTAGAATATAATGGACATGAGAAAAGATCAAGCAAGGCCTTTTGTCATGTTTGATAGTTCACTGACTGAAACCATATCATCTTCCTTCAGTAGATATGAACAAGGATGCAATAACACATAGCACATGTAGAAAAATGGATTGACATATATCTTTCTAACAAACATTCTGTCATTTCTTTAGGGGGGAAATTAGGCTAAAGTTTAGGTACACTACAATCTTTGATCTTGATATACAAACTAGTTAGCAGACTTTCTACAAATTAGTTAGCAAACTTTTATTGTGCATGTTTCAAACCAATTATATCGAACTACTTGTGAAATGAGAACTTGAACTAAGAACAAAAACAAAAGAAACAATTCTGTAGATTGGTAGATGGCCAATATTAGATTGAATGTTTTACAAAAATGTTCCCGGGTTATGTTATAAATTACCAATTAGTTTCGAAGACATGTATTCAAAGAAAATGCATACCTTTAATAATAGATGGCTAGAAACTTTATCTTCTTCTTCTCGTGTTCGCAATCCCTAGTAAAGATTGTGTATAAGTTAATGAACAACTTTAAATGGTATATGAAGAAAATGACTCTTGCTGCTAAAAATTGTCTGGTTAATACCTTCAACAGAGTGACACTTGAGGTCCGAAGACAATCACTTGTTCGGGTTGATAAGTAAAAGCTATGAAATAAGAAAATGATTAGAAATTTACATAATTACAATTTACTCCTCATGATCTCAGAATAAGCTTGTCAAATAGGAAAGGTATCCTCTATTACTAAAAGGAAGACCAGCTACTGTGATGTTGACTTTTATGCCCTTCTAGATCGCCTGCAAATAAGTTTTTGAAATGTTTCTCTTCTGAGTTAAAATAAGATTTGAAAATTGTTCTCTGCTAAAAGATTGGCATAGCTGTGTTAGGCGAGAACATTATTTACCATTCTACAAAAGGACCAAGACCTCCACAGGGCAACAACTATCAACTTTTCGTTTTATGCTTCTTCACAATAATAATTAAGTTCTTTCAGCATCTCCATCTCCATAGCTTCTTTTACTCTCATTAGTTGGGTAGTGTGTGCTTGGGGGCTCCCTTTTTTGTGAGGAGAGAAAGGATGACCACCAACATTGTGGTTGTCATCCAAGTATGTATGCATGTAGGTATGTATGTATGTATGTATGTATGTGTGTGTGTGTATAAGATGAAAATCATGTACGTGTGGGCTTGACCGCCAAGATTATGGTTGTCATCCAAGTATAGAAATCATGTATATATATAAAAGATGAAAATCATGTACAAATGTGGGCTCTCAAATAGAGAGCAGCAAAAATGAGCTAACTGAAACCCATTCGCAAAGAAGAAAGGAGATGTGGTTTACTCAACTTGACAACTGGCTTAAAAGGTCGCCAATTGTGCTCTCCACACCTGTCTCTGCCTGGCAAGGACACGGAGTGGCCGCCAAAAATGTCTTCGAGGCTGATGGAAAGGTGCCTGTGGCGCGCCAAACCTCTCAGGAAACTATGCACTCGAAGAATAGGTGAGTGATATCCTCGTCCACCTCACCACACAGAGTGCATGTTGTGTCTGTATGGAGCCCATCTCATCCTATACAGTGAGGAGTCGGTTTCACTGCATGAGCCAACTTTCAACGATGCCAAATGATCCTGCAGTTTGCCATGACAGTGTACGGTGTCTAGAATCATGATGGCTGGGAGAAAGCGGAGGTAGAGGCAATGAAGGGGTCAAAGAGCCAAACCCACCAATCTGCCCTAGAGGGGTCCAGTCGGAAAGGGGCAATCCGCTGGTGAAGTTCCATGAGAACTAGGGTGCGGGTGTGTCAGCCCCAAAGCACTAATCCGAAGGAGAGGGACCAGCAGCCGACACTCGGTCCGTCAGCCTCTAACCATACTTCGGCGACAGAAGCCTCGGGGCACGCCACAAGGGTCCATAACCGAGGTAATGAAGCTGACAAAGGTCCCCCGGGAAGCCAATCATGCCGCCAGAAAGAAAGCTAGAGACAAGTGATGGTACCATGAACGGCCTCACAAGAGGAAGTAGGGTAGAAACCTGTTGAGATTTGCATATCTTTTCATATCTTTGCAATATTATTCAGGATTGGTATTCCAGATTTTCTAGAGTAATATTTTAGCATATTCTCCCTTCTTGTATTGCCTACCTTTATTATAAATAAGGAGGCATTAGCGTTTGGTGAATAATAAGAGAAAACATATTTCTCAACATGGTATCGGAGCAGTAACGATCTGATCACCATTCTTCTCCCCTTCCTCCTCATCCTTCTTCTCTCCTCAATCTAGATGGATGATAGGTCTATTCCGACCTAGATCCATAGTTCTCAAGATCGGCGCTTGACTTTTTTTTCTCCATGGAACCCGTCGCGCTCAACCATGGCCAACCAGAAAGCTGAATCTAGCAACTCTGGTGTTAAATCCACCCTTAGCACTCCACTCGGTATCAATATCAAACTTGATTGTATCAATTATCTCCTCTGGTCTACGACATTTGAGCGCTATGTAGGGACCTACCGGAAGAAACATATCCTCACCAAATCTGAAGAACGTACAGAAGATTGGGATGCTAGCATGGCCGAATCTGTTGCTAAACAAATCATAGCTTATAAGTTAGCCAAGACTACGTGGGAGGTACTTCAAAAACTTCACTCTCATAAAAACAATATATCTCGCCTTTATAAGGTCCTTGACTAAATCCAATCATGTAAGAAAAATGATCAACTGCTAACAAATTATTTTGAGACATTAACTAACCTCTGGAATGAGCAGGATATCTATCAGCCTCTTTCTGCTGATATCAAAGTGTTGGCAGAGCAACAAGATCAAATTAGATATGTTCAATTTCTCTCTAGTCTTGGTCCTGAATATAAATCAGTCAAGGATCAATTGATGACAGAAGAAACTATTCCAACCCCCGAAGAAATCTATGCTCGGCTCTCCCGTACAAGCATCATCATACTCCTTTTCCAGCTCGCCTTGACAAACGAGAGAAAAGTTCATTTTCACTTGTGCATGCTGATTTGTGGTCCTTGTCGAGTTTCCAACAATAGGCATTTCAAATATTTTTTTATTTTAGTAGATGACTTTTCCGGAGTCACTTGGGTTTATATGTTGCAAAATAAGACAGAAACTCCTCATATTATTCGATAATTTTTTACAAAAGTAAAAACCCAGCTCTCTACCTCAATTAAAATCTTTCGCAACAACAATGGACTTGAGTTTGCGAATTCTAATCTTTCATCATTTTGTAAATCTGTTGGTGTAATTCACCAAACTTCCTGTGTAAAAACATCTCTACAAAATGGTGTTGCTGAACGAAAACTTCGCCACTTGCTGGATGTTGCTCGCACCCTCCTCTTTCATATGAAAGTACCCTCGACCTATTGGCCAGATGTCGTTCTCACCGCAAGTTATTTCATTAACCGAGTCGGTTCTCAATAGACAAATTCCATTCCATCTCCTATTTCTAGGAAAGTCTTTGTTTCTTGTCCCTCCTCGTGTTTTCGGATGTCAATGTTTTGTTCACCTCTTTCAAACTGATTAGTTAGCTCCTAGAGCAATCAAGTGCATCTTTTTGGAGTACTCGTGAACTCAAAAAGGTTACAAGTGCTATGATCCTACTTCTCGCAAGTCCTATGTTAGTGCTGATGTTATCTTTTTCGAAGACAAACCTTACTTTCCGAACCCTACGAATAACTATGAGAATCATCTAATTCTAATTGCTGACCCATCACAGGATTTTCCTCCTCCATCGCTTGTACCACCCCTAAAAGTTTATAGCCGCCGACATACTCATCAACCTCCACAACCTTGATGATGAACTACTCTCCACGATTCCATCACGTAATCCTCCAAATAGTCCTGACTTGTCGGACGGAGATCCAACTCAAGGAACTCATGATCTATATGTTCCTATTGCACATCGCAAGGGCACTAAGTCTTGTGTGAAATATCTTCTATCTAATTTTATGACTTTTGATCATTTGTCTCCTACTGTCAAAGTTTTTTCAGCTTCCCTTGATAGTCATTTTATTCCCTGCAACCGTTTTGAGGCATTCCACCATTCGTGTTGGAAAACTGCTATGGATGAGGAGATGTCCGTTTTACAATTTAGAAAGACTTGGGAACTTGTAGACTCTCAACTAATGCAACAGTAATTAGTTGTCGGTGGTAAGTATCTCCTTGATGGGACGATTGATCGTTACAAGGCTTGTTTAGTAGCTAAAGGTTACACCCAGACTTATGGAGTAGATTATTTTGAAACTTTCTCTCCAGTTGCTTGCCTTAATTTTGTTCAAATTTTACTTTCTATTGTTGTCAACTCTGGGTGGCAAGTTCACCAGCTTGATGTTAAAAATGCTTTCTTATATGATGATCTTATTGAAGAGATTTACATGGAACAACCACCTGGATATATTACTCAGGGGGAGTGTTCAAAGGTTTGCAATCTATGGACTCAAACAAAGTCCAAAAGCATGGTTTGAAAAATTCAACAGAGCTATTGAATAATATGGCTTTAGTCGATCCTCTCAGACCATTCAACATTCTCTTTACATACTTTTAAAGGTTCAGTCATCCTTATGGTTTATGTAGATGATATTTTAATATATGGTAGTGACTGACGGTATTTTGGCAGCAAAGAAGTTTCTGCAATCACAGTTTGCGATCAAAGATCTTGGTCTAATAAAATACTTCTTAGGCATTGAAGTAAATTAGTTTGATGATAGACTCATTCTCAAAGAAAATATGTCTTGGATCTATTAAAGGACGCTGATATGATGAGCTATAAAATAGCCACCATTCCTATGAATCCACAACTACCTCTAGCTAATTTGAGCAGTCCTATTCTAGAAGATGTCACCAGATATAAAGCTATGGTTGGTAAACTTTTATATTTCACTGTAAGTCGTCCTAATATTTCTTATGTTGTTGGTCGCCTAAGCCAATTTATGCAAGAACCACGTAAAGTACATTGGACAGGTGTATATCAAGTTTTATGATATCTAAAAGCCTCTTCAAGAAAAGACTTTCACTTAAAAAATCATGGACATTTAAAAATGTGAGGTTATTCTAATGCAGATTATGCCGGGGATCATGAATATAGAAGATCAACCATTGGCTATTGTACTTATGTTGGTGGAAACCTTGTAACGTGACGCAACAAGAAACAAGATGTTGTCTCACGCTCTAGCGCCGAGTCAGAATATAGAGCAATGGCTCATACTACATGTGAACTCTTATGGGTGATCTCTCTTCTACGTGATTTTGAAATTTTTGTTTCTTCTCCAGTACCTATGTATTGTGATAAAAGGCTGCAATATTTATTGCAAACAATCTTGTTTCATGAGAGGACTAAACACATAGAAGTGGACTATCACTTCATTCATGATGCTATTACAACTAAGAAGATATCCACTCCACACTTGGCCACTGAAGATCAACTAGCTGCCATCTTTACTAAAGCACTTCCTAAAAAAAAACTTCATGTTATATGTTCCAAGCTGAGCTTAAATGATATTTATGCTCTAGCTTAAGGGAGAGTGTTGAGATTTGCATATCTTAGCAATATTATTCAGGATTAGTATCCCAGATTTCCTAGGATAATATTCCAGATATTTTGGGATAATATCCCTGATTTTCTGAAGTAATATTTTAGCATATTCTCCCTTCTTGTATTGTATACCTCTATTATAAATAAGGAGGCACTAGTGTTTGGTGAATAATAAGAAAAAAACATGTTTCTCAACAAAACCCCATGCCAAACGATGAAGCCCCACGCGGGAGAGTAGCTCGATAGTCCCAAGACATAGGTTATCATCCGGTCTCATAATCCTCCCAATCCATCGGGCAAGGAGAGCCCAGCTGGTATATCGGAGAGCTGTGGGGCGATAAATACTCTGCCATGATACCAGATGAATGGCCTGCCGAACCGAACTGCTTCCCAACCAAAAGAACCTGCTCCGCATGGAATCCAGTCATCCTTGAACCTATTCTGGCAGTCGAAGGACCGACATGTAGTAGATCGAAAACGCTAACAGGATTGAACGGAGCATAACAAGTCAGTCTCCGCATGATAACAATCTCAAGCTCCAACCCTGTAATCTATGCTCCATCCTCTCAATGACCGGGGTCCACCCCCGAGATCTGTGACGATCCGAGAGAGGAAGGCCCAGGTATGTGATCGGCAAAGATAAGTATGACAATCAACAAATCACTCTCTACATACTTGACACAATACCATGTACACCAAATAAGTTTTTTCCACCTAAAGAAAACAAATACATTTTTCATCTTTTATGCATAAACAAGGAAACTCCGCCTATGTTTTATAGCCGGTCCCAAGCCCGGATAAAGGATGAGGATTGTGTTAGGCCCCGACAGCCAGCGTAAAACCCTGTCGAATCTCATGAATATGGATCAACGCGTCGTATGATCCATGTAGCCGACCCCACCTAGTGGGATAAGGCTTTGTTGTTGTTGTTGTATGCATAAACAAGGAACAAACCAAGTAAATAACAGTTACATGTGTGGTACTGAAATATATTTAGTCTCTGTAACATGTGAAGTATGCTAGTGCTTAATAACATGACTAGAAAAAGTACAATTCTAGTTGCATTATAACATGGAGACCAGTATGGATATAATATCAAGAGAAAAAAAAACTAAGCACTTCTAAAAAAACTAAGCAGAAAACACAACTTAGCTGCCCCAAAATAACATTTTGTGCCAACATTAAAGTTAAAATCCATCCAAAAATGACACAGAAACTCATGTACAAAACATAAAAGGTAACCAAATAGTGTTGGGAGTAGTACCGATGATCTCCACGCTTTGGACGAGCACTTGCCAAAGACCCTGTAAATCCCACACCCAAAACTGGTGAACCTGTTCATCAGAAAAAGGGAAAAAACCAGTGTCAGAAAAAAATCAAGAAATCTAATTTTGTACCATATTTAAATTGTACAAGTACAATTGATATCAACCAACATTTATTTCCATTGTCCAATCTTTGGGAATATTTTCAGTGTTGATAAGGCCAGCAGTGTTATATGGTAGTGAATGTTGGGCTATGAAGGGACAACATGAATGTAAAGTGGGGGTAGCCGAAATGAGGATGTTGAGATGGATGTGTGGTCATACAAGATTAGATAAGATTAGGAATGACCATATACGTGAACGAGTCGGAGTGGCTCCTATTAGTGAGAAAATGGTAGAGAATCGTTTGAGATGGTTTGGTCATGTTCAGAGAAGACCATTAGATGCGCCAGTAAGAAGAGTAGATCAAATAATCTGGAGTCCGATTAAAAGAGGGAGAGGGAGGCCAAGGCGGACACTTGGCGAACTAATAGAGCAAGATCTATTGGTGAATAATATACCGAAAGGTTTGGTTACTAATAGAGCGGAATGGCGTCGTATGATCCATGTAGCCGACCCCACCTAGTGGGATAAGGCTTTGTTGTTGTTGTTGTTGTTGTTAGGTGCTGACTGCTGTATTTAAAAAAAAAAAATTCATGCTAGGTCCTTGTTCTAAGAATGAGATAACTTTTGGAGAGTGCTGTTTTAGTACTCTGGATTGCCTCCTTTTTGTTCTGATAGGTCACAAGAAGTCATCTTTCTTTACTTCTAACGGCACAAAAAAAGGAATTTGAGAACACTATTACACTTCACTTGAACCATTTAAATGAAATTCTATGTGCCACCCCTTGCATATTAGTTTTATCTTGAGATTGCAACAAATGCTTCTTCGGAACTCGAGACCTAGCTCATATGGTATTTTCACTATTCTGCAGAATTATTAGATATCAAATCAAATTCATTACCTTAAAGTTAAGGTTCTTTTTTCTGTGACCCACAAAATAAACAGCTTTTATCAAATCTAATTATTCATTGGCTTTTAACCTTCATTTTGCTGCATGAATGTATAAATATGAAATATCAAACAAAGAACCTGGTCTTGAAAGCTTTAATGCTCGGTTGTATGCTAGTAGTGCCATATCCTCTGCTGTCTGTTGACTTGTGAATTGTGCAGGAATCTGAGAAGAAAGAATCCACTAGGAAATCAACTATATGATCAATTACTCTATTTTTTTCTCTATAGGATTGCGATTATAATAGTTATAATGTTTTTTAAGTGGGTAGCAAAATATAAATCTGAATGACATTAAGTTAAATGTTTAGGATGTTACACAGAACAAATTATTGTATTAAACATTCCCTCGTAACCAGCAACCTGTTCTGTCATTTTCTTCTCTTTTTCAGTTACATCTTTTTTCTTTTTCTTTTTTTTTTTTTGTGTGTGTGTGTGGAACTCCGCCTATATTTTATAGCCGGTCCCAAGCCCGGATAAAGGAGGAGGGTTGTGTTAGGCCCCGACAGCCAACATAAAATCATGTCGAATCTTATGAACATGGATCAACGAATATATTGTGTTAATGCTAGGTCGTTACCCGTAAGTAACGCGCTGTACAGCTCGGGTACAGTGATAAGAGAGCAAGAGCCGCTGCATCCTCGCCTGAATGCAGTGTTAAATGAGCAAGGGCTATCGCACTCTAATGGACGGAGGCGGTTAAAGAAGCTAGTTCATGAAACTAAGGTCAGATTAGGTTCTTGGAACATTGGGACGTTGAATGGGAAGCGCCTCGAGGTGGCACAAGTAATGGACCAGCGTAAGATTAGTATCTTATGCTTGCAAGAAACTAGATGGGTAGGAGAGGGAAGTAAAGAGATTAGGTTAAATGGTTCCAAACTTTGGTACACAGGTAAGGTAAATGGAAGGAATGGTGTTGGTATTATCGCGGATGCAGAATGGAGGAAGAATGTTGTGGAAGTTAAAAGGATTGAGGATCGAATCATATCCGTAAAAGTAATTGTTGGAAAGGAGACTATGAACATTATTAGTGCATATGCACCCCAAATAGGAGCAGAATCACATCTCAAGGAGAAGTTTTGGGCAGATATGGAGGGTTTGATTGAAAGTATACCAACAACCAAAAAGTTTATATTGGGGGAGACCTTAATGGACATGTTGATAAAGAGGCAGGACCACATGCAAGGGTTCATGGTGGTTTTGGTTTTGGGGAGCTGAATGAGGAAGGACAAACTATTATTGATTTTTCTTTAGCATACGACCTTAAGATTATCAACACTTGTTTTAGGAAGAGAGAGGAACATTAAATCACATACAAAAGTGGAACTCATAGGTCTCAAATCGATTTTTTCTTGATAAGAAATACTGATAAAAGACGTTGTACTAATTGCAAAGTAATTCCTGGGCATGGGGTGACTACACAACATAGATTGTTAGTTCTTGATATGCAAATAAAATGTATAAAACCAAAATTCCGAACAGTTTTTGATCGAAAGATCAAGTGGTGGCAGTTAAAGGGGGAGAAGCGAGAGACTTTTAGAAGTAAGTTATTAGAGGAAAGTGTGTGGGAGTTAGAAGGAGATGCTAGTATCATGTGGAAGAATGTGGCAAAAAAGGTTGAAATGGTTGCTAAAGCCATTTTAGGAGAATCAAAAGGTTTTGGACCACGAGATAAGGAGACTTGGTGGTGGAATGAGGAGGTCCAAGAAAAGGTGCGTAATAAGAAGAATTGTTTTAAGGCGATACACTTGGACAATAGTTCTGACAATTGGGAAAAGTATCGTTTGGCGAAAAGGGAGGCTAAGAAGGCAGTTAGTGATGCTCGTGCTAAAGCATATGAGGGGTTTTATAAGGAGTTAGGGACAAAGGCGGGTGAACAAAGGATTTACAAGATTGCAATGAATAAAGAGGAGTCGAGAGATTTGGATCAAGTAAGATGCATAAAAAATGAAGTTGGCAAGGTTTTAGTTACTGAAGGAGATATTAAGAACAGATGGGAAGAGTATTTCTATAAGCTATTTAATGATGGATGTGAAGGTTCTCGTTGTGATTTGGAGGACTTGACAGTTAGCGAATGTGAGCTTAATAGGTCATTTTATCGTAGAATTAGAGTCTCGGAGGTTAGCGAAACTCTTAAGAAAATGGAGAATGGTAAAGCCGTTGGACCGGATGGTATACCGATTGAAGTTTGGAAATGTTTAGGAGAAAAAGGTGTGTTGTGGTTATGTAAACTATTTAATGAGATTTTACGGTCGAAAAATATGCCTGATGATTGGAGATTAAGTACATTAGTTCCTATTTACAAAAATAAAGGGGATATTCAGAATTGTGCAAATTATAGAGGGATTAAACTTATGAGTCACACTATGAAATTATGGGAAAAAGTGATTGAGCATAGATTGAAAATGGAGACTAGTATTTCTGAGAGACAATTTGGGTTCATGCCAGGAAGATCCACTACAGAGGCGATTTATTTACTAAGGGGGATGATGGAGAAGTATCGAAGTAGGAGAAGAGACTTACATATGGCTTTCATTGACTTAGAGAAGGCGTATGATCGGGTACCAAGGGATGTACTTTGGAAAGCCTTGCAAAAGAAGAGGGTGAATGTTGCCTACATTAAGGTAATACAAGATATGTACGATGGGGCATTGACTAGGGTTAGGACACCCGGAGGTGAGACAAATGAATTTCCTATAGGAATTGGCCTACATCAAGGATCAGCTTTAAGCCCGTATCTATTTAACTTAGTTATCGATGCTATAACCGAGAGTATCACAGAGGAGGTACCTAAGTGCATGCTATTTGCGGATGATATAGTACTTTTAGCGGATTCAAGAGAAGAGATTAATACAAAATTGAAAATATGGAGAAATACGTTGGAGTCAAAGGGTTTTCGTTTAAGTAGGAATAAAACAGAATATATGCATAGCAATTTCACAAATAAACAACTTAGAGACGATTTGAAAGTTAGGTTAGGGGAGGATATAATTCCTCAAGTGACAAAGTTTAAATATTTAGGATCAATTGTAAGACAAGATGGTGAGATTGATGACGATGTTAATCATAGAATTCAAGCTGGTTGGTGTAAGTGGAGGAAAGCCACTGGAGTTCTTTGTGATAGAAAAATACCCAATAAAGTTAAAGGAAAATTCTATCGTACTGCTATAAGGCCAGCAGTGTTATATGGTAGTGAATGTTGGGCTATGAAGGGACAACATGAACGTAAAATGGGGGTAGCCGAAATGAGGATGTTGAGATGGATGTGTGGTCATACAAGATTAGATAAGATTAGGAATGACCATATACGTGAACGAGTCGGAGTGGCTCCTATTAGTGAGAAAATGGTAGAGAATCGTTTGAGATGGTTTGGTCATGTTCAGAGAAGACCATTAGATGCGCCAGTAAGAAGAGTAGATCAAATAATCTGGAGTCCGATTAAAAGAGGGAGAGGGAGGCCAAGGCGGACACTTGGCGAACTAATAGAGCAAGATCTATTGGTGAATAATATACCGAAAGGCTTGGTTACTAATAGAGCGGAATGGCGTCGTATGATCCATGTAGCCGACCCCACCTAGTGGGATAAGGCTTTGTTGTTGTTGTTGTGTGTGTGTGTGGGGTGGGTGGGGTGGGGGGGGGGATGGGGGATCACTTTAGTTCTCACTTTCAATTATGTTTAGCATCTACTCTTACTAGCAAGAAAGATGCATTAGAAAGTCCACTCTGGAAAGGAAAAAGAATGTAGATGCCAATTTATTCCTAGAAGCCTGAGTCTTTCAAACACAGTAGACTGATTGAAGCATTTATTTACAGGCTATCTATTAAGTTTACAACCTATGCTTTGTTTTAGTAGTTCTGATCTGATGTGCTTGACATGGAACTTTTTCTTTAGCTCTAATGGGGACCTTGAAATATGTAACTTTTATGCCTAAAAAGAGATAAAAGGTGGACACACATGCCTCGAACATCAGGCGCTGAAATTGCTTGAAAGCAGCATATCTTGAAGGTTCTAACTTGATCAAGTGAAAGAAATATGTTCTTTGCAATTGGTGAACATTGGAGAAGAGCATGGATTAGTAGAACATCTAGCTAGATTACACCAGTAATCAGGATGAAATATTCTCTTCAAAAAACAGGATGACAGTTTTAGGAAAAGAGTGAAAAATAACTTTTTTGTCTAAAAAGAGGTAACAGGTGGACAGACATCTGCTTTTGCAACCATTAAATAGTAGAGTTGTAAGAATATAAAGTTGTCCTTAATATCAACCCATGATCAAGTTGCTTTTATGCTTCTCATACGCCGGATTTTTCCTGATCACCGCTATAGTCTAGCTAAATTTCAGTTATTCCTGATTCAACTCTTCAAAGTTGCAAAGGACATTTGTATCAATTGATCCAGTTCCAGCCTTCAAGATATGCAGCTATTAATTTGTAAAGAGATTAACACGATGGACTCGATCTAGCACCGCAAAACTGTTAAAACACCAGTTCAGAGTGGACAGATTATGAGGAAATAAAGGAAATGTATTGTAAAAGGAGAGTGCAAGAATCTCAACACTGCCTTACAATACCCAGAGCCCGTATGAAGAGGGCTAAACTCCAGAAATAAGATAAAAATATAGTTGCCAAAACAAAGTAATAACTAGCTATAAATACAAAGTGCTCATTAACTAATATCTGTAACTGTCCACTAGTAGTGGACTGCCAGAATGTCTTCTCCTGTCAGTTACTTCATGGGTCCTCCACTACTTTTTCTGCTGCCCTATTACCACGTTTCTTCCTAAAATAAGTCCTGAAAGGTGCTGGGCTTGTATCATTATTCCCCCCTTGAAAATACGCCTTGTCCTCAAGGCGGAAAAAAGGGAGTTGACTACGAAGAAGATCATACTCTTCCCAACTCGCTTCTTCTGCAGGACGATGCTGCCATTGAATGAGTAATTCAAGTACAGGAGCTCCTGAAATATTTGTCCAACGATGTGCTAGCACCCTATCCGGTTCTACTGAAAATTCCATCTCAGCTGACAGTGGCAATGGTGGTGGTGTTGAAGGCCTAGTTAGACCATGAGCAGGACGTAGTCAGGAGACATGAAAAACTGGATGAACTTTCGAATCAGGTGGTAATTGTAACTCATATGCAACTGGACCAATTTTGTGAATGATAGAATAAGGACCGAAGAAACGAGGAGAAAGTTTCTCATTTGTCCTTTTAGCAAGGCTCCTTTGGCGATAAGGTTGTAGGCGAAGGAAAACTATATCTCCCTCATTAAAAGAAATATCATGTCGCTTGGAATTAGCTTGAGATTTCATCCTTGCTTGTGCTCGTATAAGATGAGACCTTAATAACTTTATCATATCATCACGCGCTAATAATTGAGCCTCCAAATCAGCAAGTTTAGTTTCTCCAAGAACAAATGGGTGTAAGGAAGGAGGTTCCCGACCATACACTGCATGAAAAGGTGTAGTTTTGTCTGCAGAATGATAGCCTGTGTTGAAGGAATATTCAGCCCAAGAGAGGAAGGAATACCATGAACGAGGTTTATCTTGTGCACAACAGCGAAGATAAGTTTCCAAGCAACGATTCACTACTTCGGTTTGGCCGTCAGACTGAGGGTGGTATGCTATGCTCATTTTAAGTTGTGTACGGCTGAGACGAAAGAGCTCTTGCCAAAAAGCACTCAAAAAAATAGTGTCACGATCTGATAAAATGGTACGAGAAACTCCATGCAATTTGACAATTTCTTGGCAGAACTTTGTAGCTACTGTCTTTGCAGTGAAGAGGTGTGACAAAGCAATGAAGTGGCTGTACTTGCTAAAGCGATCCACCACTACCAGAATTGTGTCAAAACCTTGTGACACTGGAAGACCTGTAATAAAGTCTAAAGAAATGTCTTCCCATATGCAAGTGGGGACTGGTAAAGGTTGTAATAATCCAGCAGGAGCCAAAGTATCATATTTTTGTTGTTGGCAGACTAAACATCTTTGGACAAATGCTTTGACGTCATGCTTCAAAGAAGGCCAGAAAAAATTAGCAGATATCCTCTTCAAGGTCTTTAAATAACCACCATGGCCACCAATAGGTGTATCATGTGCTTCTGACAGAATTTTTTCCTTCAATTCAGGATAATCAGGAATGACCAATCTTGATTTGTAGTAAAGATGGTTGGCAGCTAACGAAAAATGCGGATGAGATGCAACATCAGACTTGATATCAACAATTATTTTGTGAAAATAAGGATCAGCATTGAGTGCAGCTGTCAAATTGTCAAAATCCAAAGGAACTGGAATAGCCAAGGTTAAGAAATCAGCATGGTGTGGCCTTCGAGAAAGAGTATCAGCCCCAGTATTTTCACTGCCTGCCTTGTATATGATGGTGAAGTCATGTGGTAATAACTTCATCAATAATTGCTGCTGTTCTGTAGTAGATATTCGCTGTTTCAGTAAATATTTCAAGCTGCAATGATCAGTTTTAACCAGAAAATGTCGACCTATTAAGTAATGTCGCCATTTTTGTAGAGCAAGAACCAATGCTAGCAATTCATGGTCATAAGTTGACTTAAAGCGATTGGAAAAAGAGAATCCCTTACTAAAATATGCAAGAGGATGATCCAGCTGGAGTAAAATAGCACCCACACCATTAGAAGAAGCATCACATTCAACTATAAATGGCTGCTTGAAATCTGGAAGACGCAGAACAAGTACTGTAGTCAGCATGTTTTTGAGCTATAGGAAAGCCTCATTAGCTTTTGGAGACCACACAACAACAACAACAACAACAAAGCCTTATCCCACTAGGTGGGGTCGGCTACATGGATAATACAACGCCATTCCGTTCTATTAGTAACCAAACCTTTCGGTATATTATTCACCAATAGATCTTGCTCTATTAGTTCGCCAAGTATCCGCCTTGGCCTCCCTCTTCCTCTTTTAATCGGACTCCAGATTATTTGATCTACTCTTCTTACTGGCGCATCTAATGGTCTTCTCTGAACATGACCAAACCATCTCAAACGATTCTTTACCATTTTCTCACTAATAGGAGCCACTCCGACTCGTTCACGTATATGGTCATTCCTAATCTTATCTAATCTTTTTGGAGACCACACAAAAGCATCCTTTTTTGTTAAATCTGTTAAAGCACGAGCAATAATACCATAATGACGCACAAAACGTCGATAATAACCTGTCAAGCCTAAAAAACCACGAAGCTCTTTTACATTAGCAGGTGTAGGCCAATCTAGCACTGTAGATTTCTTATCAGGATCAACTGAAACTCCATCCTGTGAGACAACATGACCTAGGAACCCAATTTGTTTCTGCCCGAACAAGCACTTTTTTGGATTGGCAAAATAAGAATTTTTGGAGAGTAGCTGGAGAGTTGTTTCTACATGTTGATGTAGTTGGATGGTAGGACTATAAATTAAGATATCATCAAAGAAGACTAAAATAAACTTTCGCAGGTGAGGGCGAAATAGGTCATTCATGGCTGCTTGAAAGGTAGATGGGGCATTAGTGAGGCCAAAAGGCATTACAAGAAATTCATAATGACCTGAATGAGTGCGGAAGGCAGTTTTGTGGACATCGGAAGGGTTTACTCTAATTTGGTGATATCCTGAACGAAGGTCAATTTTGGAAAAGACAAGTGCCCCATGAAGCTCATCTAGTAATTCATCAATATTGGGGATAGGGTATTTGTCAAGAATAGTGATTTTGTTAAGACTTCGATAATCTACACAAAATCTCCAAGAGTTATCTTTCTTTTTTACTAATAGGACTGGGCTAGCAAATGGACTGCAACTGGGTTGGATAAAACCAGATTTTAAGAGAGAATCAACTTGAGTTTCTATTTTTGTTTTTTGAGAATGTGGGTAACGATAGGGCCTAATGTTTGGGGTTTTGGAATTAGGGAGTAAGAATAGAGTGTGAATGAATCCTAAATGGTGGGAGGGAAGTAGGTTCAGTAAAAACAGAATGAAATTGTGTTAAAAGTGCTTGAAGGGCATTACCACAAGGTTCTGAAATCTTGCCAAATGCTTGGAATGAAGCAGGTGATGTATCAGGTGTTTTGACCCCTTGCAATTTGTACCTCTTGCCATGCCAATTGAAGATTAAAAACATTTCTTTCCAATTTGCTTGAACTGTGTTGAGGGATGCTAACCATTTGATTCCTAAAACCAAATCAACGCCCCCAATGGAAAAAGGATAATAATCCTGAGTAATAGTTAAGTTCGGCAAATGCACAATGACATCTTTGCAAAGTCTATTGCAACGAATAATTTCACCATTCCCAAATTGAACTCCAAAAGAAGGAATCCTTTGAACTGAGAGATTAAGCTCTTGCACAATATTCTCTGACACAAAATTATGTGTTGATCCACTATCAATGAGAATCAGCACCTGTCTGCCATTCAATTCGCCTTTGAGTTTCATAGTTGTTCCAATTGAGTTTCCCAAAATTGCATGAAAGGAGATTTCTGCCAAGTCTTCTGTTGGAGTATTTCCTTCTTCAACATTCTCAATGACAACATTATCGAATTGTTCATTAATTTGGTCGCCCTCTTGGATCTCCATTAAAGATAAACCAGATTGTTTGCAGCGATGACCACGTACAAATTTTTCGTTACACCGAAAACATAACCCTTTTGCCATACGTGCTTGACGCTCAGCATCCCATGCTCGTCGTTGTGGAGGCACATTTCTATTTATTGGCATAGAGGAATGAGATAGTTGGGAACTCACTTGTGTTGCCTGCAAGGACTGAGCTGAACGAGAAATAAGAGGATTAGTGGCTCCTCTGTTGCTGCGATATGTACCCAATTTTGACTCAAATTCAAGAGCCAAACTCATGGCTTTGTAGACTGTGCGAGGCTTTTGAATTCTCACATCAGCCTTGAGTTCTTCCTTCAACCCGCTGAGAAAGACCCCTAAAAAGCAATGTTCTGGCCACAATTTGACACGGGCAGCACGCTTGGCAAACTCCTGACGGTATTCTTGTACACTTCTTGTCTGCTTGATGTTACATAAATGTTCATCTGGGTTTTGAAATTCTGCTGGACCATAATTTTCTTGAAGGACAGTCACAAGTTCTTCCCAAAACATGATGGTGCGTTCACTATTAATCCAAGCAAACAAATCAAGAGCGCCTCCTTCTAGATGCATTGCAGCAACTTCCACTTTCAAATCTTCTGGTGTTTGATAATAACGAAAGAACTTCTCTGCTTTGAGAATCCATCCTCTAGGATCACCTCCCAAATACTTAGGGAACTCCATCTTAGTGTACGGTCGATGTGAAGATTGACACATCCACCAAGGCATATCTGATTCAGTTTCTATATCTTCAATCCACGAGGATTTGTTACGGCTGTAGTGACTCGGACCAGCATCCATTCTTTTTCCTTTATCTTGTTGTGCCTGACTGGATTCAGGAGTTGCATGGGAAAAAGATTGTGTTTTCAAGGCTTCTACTTCTGCAGCAATAATGTCAATCTTCTCCAACTTGAAAACTATTGTGGACAACTGTTGAGAAATATGATCAGTGGAATGATTGGGAGGTTGGTCAATGGTGGAAGGGTTGGATCTGGTATTTACCATGATGGATCAGATGGCTCTGATACCAAAATGTTAAAACACCAGTTCAGAGTGGACAAATTATGAGGAAATAAAGGAAATGTATTGTAAAAGGAGAGTGCAAGAATCTCAACACTGCCTTACAATACCCAGAGCCCATATGGAGAGGGCTAAACTCCAGAAATAAGATAAAAACATAGTTGCCAAACCAAAGTAATAACTAGCTATAAATACAAAGTGCTCATTAGTCCTCCACTACTTTTTCTGCTGCCCTATTACCACGTTTCTTCCTAAAATAAGTCCTCAAAGGTGCTGGGCTTGTATAAAAAACCTAGTAAATATAATGGTTCAGATTCCAGTCATTGCCCATATAGAAACAAAATTCTGTCATTGCCCATATCATTGCGTCATTGCCCATATCAAAAGATTCCAGTCATTGCCCATATCAAAAGAAAAAAAAATGCCAACAGAACATAAAAAAAGAATCAGATGATGCAACCAAGGTCGGGGAGAGCGTGCAAAGAGCATTTCCTAACAACTCCATTTAGCAAAAATATAACACAGATGCGAATTGAATCAATGTCCCGAGGAAGAAATTTTCTTTAACCTTGCCGAGGAGTTGGACCATGGAGGGCATGGAGTAGGGCACCACCACCTCGAGGATGGTGTTGGACGCCCCCGGAACGGAGAGCAGCCACCCGATGGCCTGCGTTGCGTGCGTCTTAGGCGATCAGCAAGGATCGAACAAACCAAAAACCAGGCAACACTTAATAGGATCGCCGGCCGGGGCGGAAGGTTACCTGAGAGGCGCCGCCGGCGAGGTAGATGACGGCCTGGCTGCGGCTGGAATGGATGGCCTCCACCACCGCACGAATCCAACCGTCCGCCGTCATAATATAAAAGAAGTTGTAGTATATGAGTACAAAAAAATTGACAACCACTAACACATCTTATATGTTGTCATCGGGGTAACGAGCACTTCATGTTCCCACCAACATTTTCTTAATGGGGTTAATAATAATCAGGGTATGGTTATTAATTTTATTTAGTCAGTTCGTGTCCTAATGCGCATAAATTCTGATAAGATCGCTTCGCGTACTTAATAACGATACATGATAGCTATCAAAAAGAGAATGTAGATTAAAACGAATATAACAATGCTACCAAAAACCAACCAACACTTACGCGCACTGTCTTCGCGTATGCTTATTAATTTTAATCTTTAATTTTCGAATATAATTTATTATTAAAATTACTTTATATCATATGTATAAAATATGATGTATATTGTATAAAATACTTTCTGAAATTAGGGGCGTAAGAAAAAACCTACTCATCTAAAAAACTTAATCAAACCAAAAAAGTCGACCCGAAAAAATTACAAACTCGGACTCCGATGAAAATTTAGGTTATTTTTTTTTAATAATTAAAACCATCCATTTAAATTATGGCTCCTAATAAAAAAATTGGAGGGGTTCTATCCGAATCAAATATATATTTTATAAAATATCATAATTAAAATATTATCTTAACTTTCAAATAATATTTCAAAGTTTTACATTTTAAACCATATTTATTAGATTAACTATATTGTTGACTTATTATGTTATAGTTAAACTTAAATATCATCAAGTTATTAATCTATTTTAATAAAATTTGTATAAAATTGACTATAATATTTTAAATTATAATGTGATAATATGTTAGTTTAGTTTTTTTATGAATTTAGAGTTAAATATTATTTTTTTTTAAAATATAGTTTGTGATGTATTTAATGTTTATTAATTTTTTTAAAAGAATTATTTTAAGTAAGTCCTCGATCTAAAAAAATCAAGACTTCCTAGATCGATTTTTTTTTCGAAAAAAAATTTATGATGGACTTTTACACTCTAAAAAATCACTCGAATTTTGAAAATCAAATTTTTACCTAAAAACCACCCGACCCAAACCACTTTCACCTCTATCTGAAATAATGTTTGAGTCTCACTCACAAATATGAAATAATGTCACTTAGCGAACATTTGAAGAAATTTAACTCTCGCCGGGATGGTGAAAATTTCTTTTTCATGGATATGAATAATTGTTCATACTCTTTACCATCGGTAATCTACTTCCATCAAGTGATATATGTCAGAACACTTAGTTATCGAAAATTCATATTAAGTCATAATTAAATTTACAAGTTTGTTATGATTTGAGTATTATATTAAAATTAATAAGTTAAAAAATAAATTATTCTAGCATGTCATACGAAGTAATTATTTTTTTATTCGCAACGATATGTATACTTTAGTTAAAGCATTTATTCTCACACCTGTAACAATATATGTACTTTCTGATATGTTGGTGAAGCAAATGGGATGTGGAATAGATACATGTGTGCTAACTAGTTAACTATGATGAGCATGATATGATTTTTCAATTAAAATAAAATCAATTTGGTAGCATCCAATTAGTAGATCTAAAAAGACTTACCTCCTGACATAAATATTAAATTCTTTATTCAACGATCCGAAACACAATAGCTTCATACAAAGTATGTTTTAATATGTCGAGGTTACATGAAAACGAAAAATGGAAATATTAAAATGCTAGCGAGGGTGGAATTTGATATATTTTTTTTCTAGAGATATAGGATCCTCCCAAAAATCATCACGATTTGATTACCGTGCAAAATTTACAAAGTAATGAGCAACATCATTAGCTTTGTGATTACAATGCGTAATTCTTCAATGAGTAAAATATAACAGCAGGAAGTAATGTCCAAGATAATATGATGTATGGTTCTAGGAGGTCGCGTTCTGCCATTCAAGATCTGGACAAGAGTTTGTGAGTCTGATTCAATATGCAGCTAATTAATCTGATGTTGGATGTAGTACTGAATCCCCACCACGATGGCCCTTGCCTCAATCTCTAAAGCCGAGTTGCAACGTCGTGTAAGGGCCCAAATGCAACGTAGAAAGAAGAATCGTGAGAAACCAATACCACTAAGATGCATGCTATCAAGGAAAGAATCATCAGTATTAAGTTTCCTCCACGCAGCAGAGGGCTCCCACTGGGCCAGCAAGTGGCCTTGAGGGTGAGGTGTCTCAGGTACTTGGTCTCTAATACATTCATCATAGTTAGACAGAGCTTTATGCCAAATCGATCTAGCGGTAGCCAGCTTGGATCTTAATAAAGCTTCATTCCGGACAGACCAAATTTTTCAAAAAGAAAAAGTCAAAATATATCTCAATTTTAACTTTGCACTAGGATTCAATGTGGAACCCTCGATAAGCCAGCTCCGACATGCCATTGATTAAAAAGTTCAAAGTTAAAATTAAGCTCAAATTGGGCAATGACCCAGAGAGATAAAGAGAAAGAACAGAAGAAAAATAGATGGTCAACAGTTTTCAAATGATGGTCACAAAGTTTACAAGCAGGATTACATGAGAAAATGAAATGCAAGATAACATTAGAGGTAGAAAGCCGCTTGTGCATTAGCTTCCAAAGGAAGATGTGAATTTTTGGTGCAATCTTGATCTGCCACAGGGTATTTCAAGCTGGCCGTTCAGGCAAGGCAAGTGGTAAAGAGTTTTCTACCATGAATATGTAAACTGAGTTATCCTTAGGAACTCCATAGGTATACATGAATAGGTAAATAGATAGCAGTAACACAGTTAAACATGTCAGAATCAAACATGTCAACAAGCAATTGAACATTTCAGCAGTTATCACAAATTAGCCCATTCACTTTCATAGAGTAAGATATCACATTAACATTAATATAGGTAGGCATCCATGCAAAAGAGGTGAGAAATATCCACGGATCAAGGAAGACAGAAGTGTTGTTACCATTAGGATAACTTTCCAACTCCAAGCCATTGATCCAGAAAGGTGCAAAGGGGTTCAGTGGTGCACATGCCCATACTTGTGTGTAACTAATTGCACTCATAGAATGTTCTTGTTGTTTATCAAATCGAAAGCCCTTTTTACTAATAAGGAGGTACGGATATGTGCTAGATTCTTAATACCAGGCCACCGCAAACTTTAGGTAATTGAATAATCTCCCAATTAATGAGATGACTACACCATGTTCTCCCTTTCGCAGAATATGGATATTTTATATTATCCACTTAGGTTGGTATTCATACTTGGTAAAGATTAAAAAAAATGTGTTTACTACCTGAAGACAGATTTACTACATTATAAAAATGCTACCAATCATTTTCATGAGAGTGGTTCGAGTCTTCAATTGCTGATGTATCTGGGATCAACTTTCAAAAGCCATCTCACCCTAATTTTATTTTATTTTTCTTAAAAAAACTTACAACTTGGGATAACAAGGCAGCTGGTGATGATCATTAACATTGTAACGATTTTTTAAAAAAATAAAAAAAAAACGCTTTTTTGTTATCAGAAATCAACCACCACATCAATATTGATAGCTCATCCAACAACAAGCAAAAATGTTAAAGCCTGATTATAAATACACATAGGATGTAAAAATAAGCAGCCTGATTATAAATTCTCTTCTGCATGCTCTCCATGACAAGGTCAATTACGTGTGAATCAGCAACTTTTCCAAGGACAAAAGCTGATCAAAACCATCCATAAGGAAGCAGCAAAAGATGCTGACAAGATGAGTGACCGTTCCTGGCTTTTGGCTATTTTGGAGATTCCTCGGATCCCTTTGCCTTGCTCCCTAACATCCCCCCAAAATTTGCCCTCATGATTCTGCGGAATCTGGTGTCATCCGGCTGCACCGGTGGGGTCGGTCGCACTGGAGCAGCGGCAGGTTCTTGCACATTACCGCTATCTTTCTTTCCAAGAAAGCCACTCTCACCAAAGAAGCTGCTAACTGAGGATGTGATGCCAAGATGTGTCCCCATCACCTTGCTGATGCCTTCAAATGTGCCATCAGACCTCTCCTTAAGTATTATCTCCAGAGCCTCCTTGTGTGCAGGATCAAGTGCATCGTGATCTTTTAACAGGTTCTGGATGGCAGGCAGGAGGAAGTCTCGGATGCTGATCGCTGGAAGATCTGGACAGGCAACAAAATGAAGTTTTTATGCAGAACCCCACTTAATTATATCTGCTTTATAAATCATATGTGAAGATTCTTTGCAGTATTAACACTGGTGTCCGGAAGGCTACAAGCCACTAATTATTTCAGTTCGAGGATTAGGAAGATTTCGCTTCTTCTTTCCCAATAGTGACGCTTCCGAGTCCCCGGATTTGATGCTGAGCTCTCCAAATGAAACTCAAATCGTTGTCTGAACAAAACACTTGGTGGTATTTCATATGTAGTTAAATGCCGTGCTTATTGACATTTAAACTAATTAATAACTTAAAAAATGGATCAAAGCGTATGAGTCCCCGATATAAGGCTTTGTTGTTGTTGTAATAACTTAAAAAATGGGCTTATGAGCATCAAAGCGTACAACCATCTACTTTTACTTATAAGAAACTGTGCTACAATTGTGCGATAATGAATACGTGAAGCATTTTCCTCGCGAAGCAAGTGTCCAACTCTTTCGTCTTTTTTTCTTTAATTTGGCATTCTTTCATTAGACAAAAACGAGAGCAATTGACATCTACTTCAATCCTCAAGTTAATACGAGATTAGATGGGGAAAATAAGTAACCATACAAAATTAAACCTTAAGTTAATAAATGTATTTTTTTTAAAGTAGTTAATAAATGTACTTTAACCTCGCAAAACATATCCTATATCTGATATCTGTAGTGAAAGCTATCAATTGAGATAGTACTGTAAATTATAGGATGGAAAGTGTGAAAAAACCTGTGGCATCCAGTGCACGAACTGCCTCACAAAGCACGTTGACCTTTTCCCGACGGTGTTTATCATTTCCTTGAGACTGCATGCTTGCCAGTTGGAAAATCTTTGATAATAGATGTATGAAATGTTAAAGAAAAATATAGAAGCTGGAGATGAATGAAGAAACTAGAGCGAGTAAAATATTTATTGTGGAATGCGAAGGATATATTCTCGCAGTCTGTTAGTTGTATGTGGTACAGCCAATGCCAGAGCACGAATAACAGAAACAGTAGCTTCATGTAAACCCTCTTCGAGAAAAGCATCCATTTGCACTCGTATCTTGTCAACTACCTGGAACGGTGACATTTTTCGTGAACCTATTCATCTTGAGATTTCTTTAAGGGAATAATGTTAAATTTGATTTCAAAATACCACATCACTTTTGAAATGTTGTGCAACGACGCCAAAAGCATCTATACTTGCATGTTTCACATTTAAATTTTGGTCAGAACCAAGGGTAACAAGTGCAGGCAAAGCATGAGTTGAAGCCACCTTCACATCTACGTGTGGTACCTGCATGATGGACAAATGGACCTATAAATCTGCAAAATGTCAAATAGAGAAAAACATTAGCATTACATAATACGGGAAAACATACAAGAACTTTTAACAGAGCTGCTGCATTTGACTTCATATCCACATCAGAACTCACAACCATCTCCCACAAAACGTTAAAAATGATACCATGATGCTCCTTGAATATACTGGAATAAATACATATTAGTAAATGTGAAATTGATGGCGATTGATCAAAGAAATTAGGTAAATATGACAACAAATGTAAGAGTAAGATAATCATAAAGACTAACCAAAGGAATCGAACTGCATCAACCACTTCGTTTCTATGGTGAATAAACAAGGAACCTTCTTTCATTGTGTCGTGCACTAGTATTTTTCTCAGGTAATCAGACAACCTGTCACGGATGTTTGGGTTACCAAGAATTCCAGATAACATCAAAGGAAGAACACATATCAAAGCAAGTCTCTCTGCCATAACAGTTTTAGGACGCAATCCTGCAGAAAAACAACTCGAAGTTATTGTCCAAACACATCTTCTTCCTATGCCATTGAAACGGATAGCAAATGGAACATGTCAATATAATTCTGTGGCCACTTCACCCCTTGATGAACCAATAATTTACTAGGAAACAAAATCATAAAGGCCAACTACCACACAGAAAATATGTGGAACTTAAAGGAAAACAAGTATATCAGGTTCACCTACATGGACCTTTTACCTTTGATTCTTGACTTCATGGCAGAAGGAAAATATGTCAAGTCAGCACTATCAGTATCTCCAACTGCTACCAGGAACACGGGAAGCATTATATGTGTAAGGTATTCATCTCCAAAATGCCCAGATACATTTAAAAGATACTGCATGTAGATTTACACAACAAGATGAAATAATAGGTAAACCATTTTGATGGAATCAATTTCAGGTGCACAAACACAGAAAATGAATGGTTTCATGCTCACCTTTGTAATTCTCTTTCTTAGGTCGTCTTCCTTTTGGGATAAGAAGCATGCTAGTTGAATTAAATCAGGAAAGCAATCAACATGCATCCAATCAAATGTAGGCCAGTTGATATGTCCTCTATCAAGCATATTACATGGCATAAGTTTGTCAAATTTAAGACAATTGCTAAACAAATGAAAATTTAACATATTTTATGTTCAAGAATATTCAATGAAACTAACCCAGCATATAATTGCAGCAAAGATGCAGAGAAGAATGAATGCTCTTGTTCTGAATGTGTGGGAGAATCCATGTGAGAACTAAAAGGGCATGTCTCAATAGCCTTATGATGAACATATGTAAGCAACTCTGTCAACATTCTCAACAACACATCAATATTCCAACGCTCTCCTTCACCCAAGACACGGAGATGGGAATCCAAAGAAGCTTCAACCCCTGATACAGGTGGACATCTCTGACAAATTACAGCATGCCTAAATGTTAGAAACAAGAATCATTGTAGGTGATATTAATAAAGTAACATAGATACCTGAGCTGTTCCTAAGATGTTTGAGAGTACAACCCGTAGAATATGCTCCAATTTACCTCCCCACTTTATTACTGCAGGGACAAGTTCTTGGAGAGTAGCATCAACCACCGATCCTGACGGATCGCAAACCAACTGAAACATGAGTTTTTCAACCTGACACAAACAAATTCATCATAAAGAAGAACAATGAACTACATGCATATAAGTAAATTAAACCCTCCAGCCCCTTATGCAACAATATTCCAAGTGCTCTAAGATCCCAACTTTGGTTAAATTGCTTCACATAAAGTTTTGACAGGTGGAGTAGTGAATCTAGGGCTGAGCACGGACCGGGTCTACCCGGTCGACCCGGCCCGCACCGGCCCGAAAACCCGGGAAATAAACCCGGCCCGGATTGAACCCGGGACGGGACCGGTTCTCCTCTGTAGGAAACCCGACGGGTTCCGGGTCAGGACCGGGTTCACAGCGTAGAAACCCGATCCGGACCCGGCCCGGGTTATTTATAATAAATCTAAATATGAAATCGGATTTGGATTCTGGACGCGCGATACTTGTCGACTCTGACCCGTTGAAACGAATGAAACGTCGACGCTCGTCACGCTCGACCCAAAATCCAAAATCCCTAACCCTCGACGCTCGACCCTCGTTACCCTCGACCGATCGCCGTTCTACCTTCGCCGTTGCCGTGTTGCCGGCAACTGCCGTC